>CP106711.1:123609433-124883808 GCA_025503065.1 Gossypium bickii
TTAGAACCAATTTCAATCAATAATGGACAACATGTTGCCCATCCCATACCTTCATATAAATCTAGAGAAGCAGGTTGGTATTAGAGATGGTGTTTGAGATGAATTCCAAGGGGAAGGTAACAATAGTAGAAGAAAAGAAAATGGCTCTAAGTAGTAGGTAATGAAACACTTAAGGGTATTAACAATTTGGACTAAGTTTTCTGAGTTGGAGTGGGGGATGAGAAATCTTTACAATACTCATTAGATTCCTTATGGTAGGCAAATCATGTTTTAAAGCACGATGATGATCATGAAAAACTTTGTAATCTTGTGAATCTTACTTTTTTTTTTCTTCGTGTTATATTTCTCTTTTTCCTACAAAACTTTGTTGTTGAGAGTTCCAAGTCGAAAATGTTGATTGCTTGGCGATGTTTGCGTAACTTCATCATGGCTACAGATTGGTCCTGCTTTTCGTTTCTCTGAGATGTCTTTGTTCTTGCTGGTTTGATGGATTTGGGCATGCTTTATGATTATTTGATAGCATATGTTGGCTTTATTTGAGCTTTTGGGGTTGTTTGAGTTCTTTTACGTGATTGCTTAGGAGATTGTTATGGGTTTCTGTATGGTTGTTTTGAAGTGGTTTTGGTGTTTGGCTTGGGGATGGTGTTTTTAGTTCCGAGTTTTAGGTGTGTAAGGTGCTGGTCTTGTTTTGTCTTTGTTTATCACTATCCTTTTGGTTAGTTACTTTTTTGGGATTTTAGTAAAATGTTGTTTAATTTGGGTGAGAAAAAAAACAAGTTGGAATAATTAATAACCATATACAAAGTAAGCGGGTCAAATTATGTTGTGTAGAAGCGAAATCCCTAAATTTAGTATGGTAAAGAGACCAAAATCATAGTTTAATGGAGGTCTCCCTATTTATAAGGACTTGATCAAATTAATCTTACTATTAAAAAAAATTAAATAAAGTCAAATTAGAATAAAGTTAACATTCACTATATAAAAATATTATTAACTGTTTAATAAAGTTTATATTTATAAAATTTTTATGATTCTTCAAATGAAATATTTTATTTGGAATTGGATTGCAATTAAAAAAAAATATTTTTTAAGACATTTTTTATACAGTAAATATTAGCTCTGTTACAATTTGGACTTAATTAATTTTTTTAATAGTATAGGACTTAATCAATCCATTTAATAATAAAAGGACTAATTTGACCTAGTTACTATATTACAGGGACCTCTAGATAGTTTAACCTAATTTAACTAAAAGAAAATGAGAATAAATTATATTAGAATGATCCTAAAATATAGGGGTGAAGCCAGGGGACTGGCATGAGCCCCGACCCCCCTAAAATGTAAAATTGCTATTTAGGCCCTTAAAATTTTTTAAAAATTTTAAATTAGTAAAAGTAAAATTGCACTTTACCCCCCTAAAATTATAAAAAATCGACTTAATCATTTATAAATTATAAATATAAAAACTATAAAAAATTAAAATTTCATCCGACTCCCCTAAAAAATTGTTCTGGCTTCGTCCCTGCTAAAACATATAGTTTTTAGGCACCAATAAGAAAATGTCACATCATCAACTTTTAAAAATATAAAAATCTTATTATACATTTATCCTTATTTAATATCTTCTCTAACTTAATTTAACTTTAATTTAATAACTTAAAAAATTTTAAAATTAAATAAATAGACAATCATATTTTCTTATTTTATAATTTTTAAATCATTTTAGGTTTTTTTTAAATTTAATCGTCTTTTTTTTCTTTACTTTCAAATCGAGTTTTATTTTAATGTAGTCATTTTTTAATTCTTTTAATTTCTATAATATTTCAAATTTTGATTTTTTTTACAAGTGTTTTTTTCTATATTTTTAATGGTTAATTTTAGGGGTTTTTTTTTCAACTCGTGCATATGATTGTTTATCATTTTTTTAATTTTAATTATTGATTTAAATTTTTTTCAAATTCTATCTATTTTTTGTTATGTTTTTTTTCTGGCATATAGTTTCAACATTTTCCCAAAAAATTTAATATTTTAATTAAAGTTAAATTATTCCAAAAAAAAATTATCCGTTTAAAGCAAACTGAAGGCGATATTTTCCATTAAAACCACGTGAAGACGGTGTCGTGCAATTTGAAAGACATATTGTATTTAAATATAATGATGGTGCATAAGTTTTATACGCAATTTACATCATCAATGTTGAATAAAACCTAAAACTTTTAAATGTCGAAAATATTCTCATTGAACTTAATAAGTCTAACTTCGTAAAAAATAATGTAAAAGAATATTACGTACGTAGAACCAAAACAAACAAGTCATCAACTTGGAAAGGAAAATCAACAAGTCATCTAGAAATCTAAAATCAATATGCAGTAAGGTGAAAGAACCCAAAGGATTGTGCCTATAAATACAAGCTGCTCATAAAAGCATTTGGATCACACAAAACTCAAACCAGCTTTTACCATACTAAACAAAAATGTCTTCTCAAATTTCTTCGAATCTTGTTCCATCTCATGATGTTAACACGTCCAAGGAAAATCGTCATTTGGCCAAATTTAGACCTAACTTTTGGGGGGACATTTTCCTCTCTTCTACTTCTGAAATGGTATGTTCGGATGTATGATAGTCACTTTTAATTTGTGTTTGTGAGACATCATATACCTATATTTGATGTAAGTGCTAATATGTGTTTCATACGAATGTATTCAATTTTTAAAAATTATTTTCGTAATTGACGAGACATACATCTGTTCTCATTTCAATATGTCGGATACATGCATGTGAATAATTTAAAATTAATATAAAGCTTTTGATTCGAACAGGAAATGGATGCTGGAACTCAACAAGAGTATGAAGAATTGAAGCAAGAAGTGAGGAAAATGTTAGTGGCAAATATGGATAAATCGTCCCAAAAGTTGCATATAATTGATGCAGTCCAACACTTAGGTGTGGCTTACCATTTCGAGAAAGAGATAGAAGAGGCCTTGCAAATTATATACCATCATCATTGCAATCCTATTGAGATTGATGGTGATGATCTTTACACTACTGCTGTTCGATTTCGCCTGCTAAGAGAGCATGGTTTCGATGTTCACTGTGGTATGGTTATTATATTTAATACTTATTTTACAGTACAAGGACTAAACTTTGAATTTCAAAAGAACACATAGACCTTTAACATATTTAAATAAATTTTAGACAGGCTAAATACCACTATTTAAGGATTATTAAAAAAACGAATCATACTAATCTGTCGAACCTATTGATTTAAGAATCTGTAGTCATTCAATCCAGAATTATCAACAAACTACTTGATTTTCTAATAATAAAAAATCGACAAGAAAATACTTAAAATCTGAAACAACAACAGATTTTAAACCATTTGCTTAAACATATTTTAACCAAAAAAATATTATATGTGATTAGATTTTGACTTTCAACCTGTAGGTAATTTTTAGTTTTTATTACAGTATAAAGACATGGCAGCTGTCTAAACACACTATGGAGCTTTTTAAAATCTACCCATAGTGGACAGACTGGTTTATTGGCCTTAATCAAATATACATTTTATTTAATGTTTATTATACCTAATACTTATTTTATTTTAAAATTTTCTTCATCAATTGGTTTAACTAGTATGATGGAATCGATAATTAAAAGACTTATCATTTTGACTCAACTTGATATTTTAAATATTGGATTGTATGAATTAATTGAGCTAATCATTAGATTTAAAGTTATTGTAATCTTGAATGAATTAATTTTATTATCGAATACAAATTTGGTTTCAGCTGACCCGAATTTGTAAAATTTTTTTAATAAAATTATAATTAAAATAAAAGGTGATTAGATTTTGAAATTTAGTTCCTTATATATTGCGACTTTAAAAATAACGTCTCAAAATTGTTTGATGATTAAGCAGGGACATTTAACAAATTCAAAGATGAGAATGGAAATTTCAAAGAATCTTTAATTGGTGATGTGAAAGGCATGCTAGAATTGTATGAAGCTGCACACTTTCAACTGCATGGGGAAAATATATTAGAAGAAGCCCTTTCCTTCACTACATTTCATCTGAAGTTGGTAGAAACTACGGTAGACTATCCTCTCTCCACACAAATTGCTAATGCTCTAAAGCGACCCCTTCGCAAGAGCTTGCCGAGGTTGATTGCTAGGAGCTATATTTCCATATATGAGGCATACGGTACCCAAGATGAAAATTTGATGAAATTTGCAAAGTTAGATTTCAAAATCTTACAACATTTACACAAGATGGAGATAAAGAAGATAAACAGGTAATAGATAGTGCTAGAGGTTTCCATAAGTAAAGCCCAATAAAACCCTTACTCATAGCCTAGCCAATACACAGGTCTACGAATAATATATATGTATCATAATTTCTTCCTTTTTCTTGTTTTAGGTGGTGGAAAGGTTTAGATGTTGCGACCAATTTTCCTTTTATAAGGGATAGATGTGTGGAATGTTATTTTTGGATGTTGGGTGTATACTTTGAACCCCACTATGCCATTGCTAGAACTTTTGTGGCCAAAGCGACATGCCTCGTATCAATTTTGGATGATATTTATGATGCATATGGCACATATGAAGAACTTGAAATCTTTACAAAAGCAATCCAAAGGTCATTCTAAACATATATCCACCTTTACTTCAAATCATTAATGTTTTTTATTGAATAATAGAGAGAATTGACCATTTGCATGAATGATATATTGTAGGTGGGATACCAACTGCATTGATCAACTTCCAGACTACATGAAATTGTGGTATAGTGAAACCTTAAATGTTTATAAAGATATGGAAGATTTGATGTCCAAAGAAGGAAAATCATATCGAGTCCAACTCGCCATAGAAGCAGTATATATGATCTTTACTCTTTTTTTCTTGAAAGAAAAAAATCTTATTTTGCAATCTTAATCAGCTACATTAGTTGGTTTTTGTTAACTTTTTGTTTCTTTCTTTAACTTTTTTTTTTTTTTTTGTTAATAGATGAAACGACAATCTCAAGTTTACTTTGTTGAGGCCAAATGGTTGCATGAAAATTACGTACCAACAATGGAGGAGTATATGCCGATTGCATTAGTTTCTTGTGGTTATCGGTTTATTGCGATTTCATCTTTTGTTGGCATGGAAGAGAGCATAACAAAAGAGACATTCAATTGGGCATTTAATGACCCTAAGATTATCAGAGCTTCAAGCATTATTTGTAGGCTGATGAGTGATATTGTTGGCCACAAGGTACAATAATTTATTTGTTTATTTTTATTATCTGAGTTTGATTTGGCTTGATCTAACCATGGACAGCTCTACGTTAACCCAGATTAATTTATGTTTATTGTAGGTTGAGCAAGAGAGAGGACATGTTTCCTCGGCAGTGGAGTGTTACATGAAACAATATGGGGTGTCAATGCAAAAGGCATACGATGAGTTATACAAGCAAATAAACAATGCTTGGAAGGATATAAATGAAGAGTTCTTGAAACCAACAGCAGCACCAACATCGGCTCTTAATCGAATTCTAAACCTTGCAAGGGTCATTGATCTCCTTTACACGGGCGAAGATGCTTATACGCAAGTTGGGGAGTCAGCAAAAACTAGCATCACTGCTTTGCTGATAGATACAATCCCAATTTGATCACGAATTTAAGGTTGAAATGAACATGTACTCACTTTTGAAAAGTGACATTCAGAAGATTATTCTCTTATCCTCAAGTTGTCAGCTGTTTTGTAAAATAAATAATTATTTGTCAGTGTTTTGTTTTGTGCTCTTCAATCTCTTCGCATGTGCTGGAGTTTTAGAGCTGTCTAGTATCACTGGGATTGTGTTTGTGTTTGCGTCCATTGTCGTTGTCTTTTAGTGTTGGTCATGTTGCTTTAAGTTCAAGTAGCTCCAGTTGTTTAAGTTTGTATTATGTATTGTCTCTTTTGTATTAATAAAACATAATGAAGGTTCATTATCAGATTTAATTCTCAAATCCAAAACAAGAAAAGTGAGGTCCTTTGTTTTATTATGTATTGTCTCTTCTGTATTAATAAAAGTTGATGCTTTTTGTTTTTGATGGTTTTTGTCGGATGAGAAGGCTAGATTTGTTTCTATTGGAGGTGAAGGTGATGCTTAGTTAATCCTCTGTGTGTTTTCAGATGTATTTACGTTCCTAATATTGAAGGAAATAACGTAAATTAGGTTTTTGTTTTTGGTTAAATCAAAATTTTATTAATAACCCAAAGGTTACAAAGCTTGCATAAAGTTAATGAGATTAGAGCAAAACACAAGAAAATGCGAAATCCAAGCTAACATAATCCCGAAACAAAACGAACCTAAGACAACTCCAAACACACCAAGGCCAAATGCCAAACACTTAACACGTACAAATAAAACTCACTAAAAACCAAGCAGTAATATCAAATCTCAAGGCCCATCATAAACATGAATCCCACCGCTTATACAACTTTTATAAACCAATATTTGTTTCAAGGATGGTCTTGCGCTAGTCGATGTGTTTTTTAATGTTGTCCATGCAGCTACGATGGCTTTTGCTATATTGGTTTGATTATCTCGGATTGCTTGATATCGACGTTAGTCTTATAAAATGATTTGTGGGACTAAATTTTAAAATAATATACAGACTTGTTATATTTAAACCATTTAAATTTTAGACCAGCTGGATACCACAATTTAAGGATGGCTATATTTATGTTGAAAAATGAATCATAGTAGTCTGTCCAACCTCTTGATCTAAGAATTTGTAGTTCGTTCCATCTAGAATAATCATCAAATTGCTTGATTTTCTAATGATAAAAAATCAACCAGAAAATACTTAAAATCTGAAACAACAGATTTTAAACCTTTTTCTTTAAAAAATCCAATAAAAATTAGGTTAAAATATGTTATAAGTCTCTATACTCTTCATAAATTTAAAATTTAGTCTTTGCACTTTTATTTTCTAGGAATTTATTCCCTCTAGCTACTTTTCAAAATTCAAGTCCAATTGTTAACACCGTTAACTTTTTTATTATTATTAAATTTGTTGGTGTGATTTTGAAATAAAAAAATATTCACTTGGTAGCCATGTAGCTAAAAAAATAGCGTTGTAATAAACTTAAATTTAACAAAATAACTTTAACAATATTAATATTTGGACCTAAAATTTTGAAATATGAAAAGTAAAGAGACAAAATTTCTAAATATAAAAAGATAGGGACTAAATTAAAAATTCATAAAAAGTAAAAAATTTTGACATATTTTAACCAAAAAATAATATATGTGATTAGATTTCAACTTTTAACCTTTAGTTAAGACAAAGCAGCTATCTAACCCCAACTTGGAGTTTTTTAAATTTTCCATGGTGGACAGACAGTTCAATTGTACGTAATCAAATACATATTTTATCTAATATTTATTATATTTAATATTAATTTTTCAATAGATAATTAAAGAAGGAATAAGAATATTTTTATCATTTCACACATTACAATGAATGCATCTACCAACACCTTGTGATATTTTGATATGCAATGAATGCATCTACCAACACCTTATGACATTTTGATAATGGTTACTCAGTGAATATGATTGGAGAAATGTCAAATTTGAAGCATTTCGTGAGGTGCTTGTACCAATCCCATCAAATGATCTATTTCAATAGATAATTAAAGAAGGAATGAGAATATTTTGTCATTTCACGCATTGCATTGAATGCATCTACCAACACCTTATGGTATATTGGTAATGGTTACTAAGGGAATATGATTGGAGGGTAGAGTGGAAGATGGGAAGACCGGTGGGTGATTTTAATCATCTGTCATGAAATTATGTAATGACACACTGATGAGATACATAATCTATTAAACATAATTGCACATAAAAGTAACACAAAGATATTGAGGTGCCAAGATCTATGTAACTCCTTAAATACAATACGACATGTAAAAATAGTACAATCATATATCAAGAGTTATTGAGATTTCAGTCTCTAAATAACACCTTAAACAAAATATGGTAACATAAAAGTAACATAAACATATACCATAGAGTACTGAGATGCTAGGATCTATATAACAACTTAAATAGAATATGACACATACCAATAACACAGAGATATACACTTAAAAGAAATATCAAGATCTATAAAACACCTTAAACACAACATGATAGAAACATAGGTCACTTAAAAAGAAACCCAAACATAAAAAGGATCGTGAGATAAGAAAAATTCTTAATTCCTCAAGCTGAGAGTGAGACTGGATCAATGAGCAAAGAAGTGATCCCATCTTTAGAAAATTTTTCAACATGCGTTAGAGTTGTGACCTAAATTCTTATTAAAATAAAATATAAGTGGCAAGATAGGGGATTCACGAGGACGAATAAGATGTTTACTTCCTCTGTTTAATATTGATTTGAATAAAGTGTTTCAACCTTACTGTATTACTTCCATTATATGTTGATTAGAACAAGGTATTCTAAACCTATAAATAGACGTAGTCTATACTCCTTGTAATTATTCGAATTCGACATAGTGAATTTTCTTTTCCTCTGCTCGTGGTTTTTTTTCCAAAAGGTTTCCACGTAAAATTTACGTATTCTATTTTTCTCTCTTTTATTGCCATTATCGATATTCTATTTTGATAATGTGTGTACTGATCTTCTCCATCCTTGAAAAGAAAATCAACGACCCTTGCAAGATTGTGACTTCGCATAAGAACCGGCATTAGAACAACCTTGGATGTCGCACTAAACATCAACTCATGGTTTATATCTTTCCAAGCATTCTCCACTTGCTTCTTTAATTCAGTGCATGCTTCTGAAACTCCATATTCTCTCATGTAGCATTCAACAGCGGATGCACAATGCCCTCTCTCTTGCTCAAACTATTTGGCTGAGAAAAAAACAAGTTGGACTAATTAATAATCATATACAAAGTAAGAGGGTCAAATTATGTTGTATAGAAGCGAAATTCCTAAATTTAGTATTGTAAAGAGACCAAAATCATAGTTTAACGGAGAATGTACCTACCTTAGAGGTTCCTCTATTTATAAGGACTTGATCAAATTAGTCCTTCTACTATTAAAAAGAATAAAATAGAGTCCAATTGGAATAAAGTTAACATTCACTATATAAAAATATTATTTATTGTTTAACAGAGTTAATATTTATAAAGTTTTTATAGTTCTTTAAATGAAATATTTTATTTAGAACTGGACTTGGACTGTAATTAAAAATAATACATTGCAAGACATTTTTTATATAGTAAATGTTAGCTCGGTTACAATTTGGACTTAATTGATTCCTTTTAACAGTACAAGACTAAATCAATCCATTTAATAATAAAAGAACTAATTTGACTTAGTTCCTATATGAGAGGGACCTTGAGGTAGTTTAACCTAATTTAACTAAAAGAAAATGAGAATAAATTATATTAGGATAATAATAAAATATAAAGTTTTTAGGCGCCAATAAGAAAATCTCACATCATCAACTTTTGAAAATATAAAAATATTATTACTTAACGAATTAAAAAAAAAAAAAAACAACAAAGAAACATGTTTTCTTCTTTTATAATTTTTAAATAATTTTAGGGTTTTTTAAAAAATTTAATCGTCTTTTATTTCTTTGCTTTCAAATCATGATTTATTTTTATGTAGTCAGTTTTTTAATTCTTTTAATTTCTAGGCAAGTAATTTTTCTTTTTTAATTTTAATTTTCTATTTCTATTTTATCAATTTTTACTCAAATTTTAGAATTTGATAAAACCACCAATGCTGGTTATAATTCTTCAAATTTTGATTTTTTTTTACTAGTGTTTTTTTGCTAGATTTTTAATGGTTGATTTTAAGTTTTTTTTTTCTCAATTTGTGCTTACGATTTTTATTAGTTTTTTTTAATTATTGATTTAAATATTTTCAAATTTTATTTATGTAAGAGCCCAATTTTGACCGGGCCTATTAAAAAATAAATAAATAATAAAATTAAAGTTTTTAAACAGTCCATTGTACAAGCCAAAAATACTCGTGGCCCAACCTGTGACCCAAACGGACAAACCCCCTAAACAGACCCTGACCCAAAATATAGGCGGCCCAAAAGAGCCCAAAACTTCGGCAGATTTAGTAGCCTAAGGTTTCTGGGAAACCCTAAGTGCCGTAGGCAGCACTCCAACAGTCGCGCCGCAAGCCTCGCGCGCCAAGCCTTCGGTCACACCACGATCTGCGCCCGAATCGTGCCATCGTCGCCAAGATCTTCGTTCACCTGCAAAAGAAAGGAAAGAAAAACAGTAGCAAAAATGGCAACAGCAAAGTTTTCCTTTTTTATTTTTATTCTTTTTAGGCTATACAAAGCCTGTCATAAACCTGTAAAAGAGGGGACACACAGAGAGAAACAGAAAATATACAGAAATAAAAAAGAACAAATTTTTACAAAATACAAAGGTGATTTATTTTGTATTCTTCTTTATTTTTTTATATATATGTGCATATTTTTAAATAAAAAGGGATAAAAGAGAACTTACCTTTTGATTCGCGCCCAAAAAATGAAATTTTCGGCCTCCGGCCATCGGCCATGGAGGCGCGTGGAGCGCGTAGCACGAAATTCGGTGACCGACTCAGAACAGAGGAGGGAGAATTTTCAGAGAACTTTTCTGATTTTTTTTTTTAAACATAGTTTTAAAATGATTTTTAGCCTTTTTTTTTTAAACTTATATAGCCGTGATAAAACGGCATCGTTTTCGCTTAAACTAATAAGCGCAAAACGACGTCGTTCAGGGGAAGGATCCGAACGTTGACCCGAAAACCCGGGAAGGATCCGCGTGTTTTTGTTAAATGGTATAATTGCCTTTTCGATCCCTCCAAAAAAATTTTTAATTTTAATTTAGTCCAAATTGCATTTTTATTTTTTATTAAATTAGCCCTAAAGCTTATTTTTGTTCCAATTTAGTCCCTCGGGCTCTTTGAAGGCTAAAATCAGAACGTTGTCGTTTTAAAACTTGGCATAATTTTCGCTTTGGCCCTTGTAATTTAACCCGTATTTTGATTTAGTCCCTTTTTATATCTGTTTTAATTGTTATTTAACCCCTTATATTTATTTAATCTTGGATTTTATATTATTATTATTATTATTTAAATTTAAATTATTCTATCATTATATTAAAATGTTTTATCATATTAATATTTTATATTTTTCTTACTTGTATATTAATTTATTAATAGTATAAGATTTATATATATATATATTTATGTATACTAACCTTATATATATATTATTTACTTTATGTAGTTTAATATTATTTTTATTATATATTAGTATATTATTTATTACATTATTTTTTTAAAATTTTTTTATATTATCTAAACAAATTTTATTTATATTATTTATATATGTATGTAATTTTATGATTAGTATATTATATATAAATGTTTTTATATAAAAATACTTTATACTGTTTACTAATTATTTTATTATATGTAATTATTAAATTATTAATTATATATTTATTATAAGTATTTTGTATTTTTAATTTTTGTTACTTTATACATATATGTATATTATTTTAAAAATTATTATATTTTTTTATTTAATATTATTCCCCTTTTTATTTGATTTTGTTATTTCTTGAAAATTTCAATTATTGCTATTAATTTTAAATTACATGTTTATTTATTTATATCCTTTAGATCGTTTATTATTGTTTAGTATAGTTCATTATATATTTATGTTGTATTATTCTTTTACTATTTATTGTTAGATAATTTGTAATTATGTAGAATTGCTATTAAATATATATATTGTAATGTATTCATGCAAAATCTTACCCAAATCATTTTTATGAAAATACCCTTTTTGAATTAAAGCTTTTTATTCAAATATTTTTAAAGTATATAGTGATATCTAATGCTTAGGGACTTCGAGAAGAATTGTGCCCTAACTTACTGGGTATCGATTTTTCTCGTAGAACTTAAGGTATTAAATATCCCTTTACTTTCAAAACCGAGATTTACAAATTTTAAGTATAAAAAAAAAACCTATTTTTTGGGAATTCAAGACGTTGTGTCCTAACTTACTGGATATGATGTTTTGTGTCTCGAAGTAGGAATTTTTCTAAAGTAAAGACGTGCCTAGTTTTGAAGTCATGAGGTACTGCATCCTAACTTACAGGGTATGGTGTTTTATTTCTTTGAGATAGGTAAGTCTAGTTTTTTTTCTTTTAAATAAAAAGGACCATTTTCTAAAATTTCTCAAAGTTTCAAGATTAGGACATGATTTTATCGATTAGGTACCAATTTTTGGGCATTATGGAGGTGCTAACCCTTCCTCATACGTAACCGACTCCCGAACCTATTTTACTTGTTTTTCGTAGACCTAAATAAGTATTTTGAAATAAAATGTTTTTAAGGTGATCCAATTACACCTAAGTAAAAAGGATTGGTGGCGACTCCCATTTTTGTTTTTAAAATCAAACTTTAAAAATGGTTTTGACAATTTACTTTTGGTTATGTTTTTTTTTTGGGGCATATAGTTTTGTTGAGTAATTTTCTCTATGTCTCATTGAAGGAAGCATTCAAGTATTTATACATATTATCACTGTTCATGATTTTAATTCACTGTTCCTGACTTGACCCCACTATTCATAGGAATGGCATTCTGAGCAGACCTTAGGCATGTTGAGCACGTGTATGGTTCCAGCTCGCATGCTAGATCTTGCAGTCCCTTACATGTGAACTCCTTAGGTATATGTAGGCTGGGACCGCGAGCTCCCCTCGACTCATATGAGCTGATATCATGAGCTTTCCTGACTTTCCTCTCACTATGTGTTTCGCGCACATCCATCTGGTGGGGCCTGGCCGGGTCACTGGTAGGCGACCCAGATCTTATTTGGGTTTCGAGTTGGTGACTATTAGTGTATAACAATCTAGTCCCCCTAGTGGGCCTAAGGTGGGTTATAAAGTGGTGCTCCTTATGGTCATCACTTCGCATTTATTATGGCATACAGAATACGCAACGTCTATTGTGATATGATGTTAGCTTTGCCACGTGTACAGGTGGATCGTGCTTGCATGTATCTAACTTTTGGTGTCCTTCATCTATTTGAATCGTCAGAATATTGGGAGAAGAAACTTCTCCAAAATGGGGTCTTTTGAAACCCCAAAACTCACGCACTTAGCATCTTTGTAACCAGAATCAGTCGAAGCTTTTCTCCAAGGTAAATCTCGATAACTCCCCGTCTTAAGTTTTAAATTTCCTCTATCTTTTCCTTCTTATTTCTGTGTGTCGGAGATATGTCGAGAATGAGTGGAGCTCATGGCCAACTAGTTCCATGTTTTTCGCCGTGAGAGCGCCCCTCCTAGGTTTTCTTCGTTTCTAGGACAAAAAGAAAATGGTCTTCCTCTCCTTTTGTTTTCTTTTTCCTTTGGTTTGCTTTGCTTCCGAATTACCTTTTTTTTTACTATTAGGCATGAATTAGATTTCATGTGGGGCTCGACCTTTTCTCATGGTTTCGTTCTTAGCTTCGGTAAGAGTCAATTTGTAACAACCTGTTTTCAGTGAAATCGGAATAGTGATTTCGGGACCACAAATCTGAGCCCAGAAGAAAATTTATTTTAATATTATTTTATGGTCTACCGTATGATAAGAATATCGTATAAAAATTTCGTTAAGAAAATTTTATCGATTACATGTTTAATTGATAAAAGGACCAAATTGCATGAAATGCAAAAGTTGAGTTTTAGTAGCTATAAGTAGCAAATAGCAATGTAATTCAAAATTTGAGGTCCTTATATGGAAAATAGAAAATTAAAAGGAGTTAGTAGATAAGTATGATGATTCATCCATGGAAATTTAAAAAAAAAAAAAGACTAAATTGGAAAGTAAATAAATAGAAGATGATAAACAAAATAAATATCTAATATCATCATTTTATATCATATTTCCCAATTAAACCCTAATTTTCGGGTGTTGAGTTCAAGAAAGTTGTTTTGGCTTAATTAGGTATGAATTCTTGTCCCGTTTTTAGTAATTTTTATGTTTCTGAGATCGTAAAAGCTTAATTTAGCTATCTCGTGGATTAATTTGTAAAATTATCAAAGTAATAGGGTTTTTCCATGGATGAATATGCATGAATTATGAAATTTATGGAATAAAATGAAAGGTTGTTGATAGATAAACAAATTGTAAAGTGAATTTTTATGAAATTGTAACTCAGGGACTAAATTGTAAAGATGTAAAATTTATGAAAAATTCTAAATTTTATGAAATATATGGGCTGTTAATGTTACATGAAAAAAATCGATTAGGCTTGGAATAAGGATTAAATTGCATGAATTTTATTTTCTGAGTCTAGGGATGAAATTGAAATTAATTAAAAGTGTAGGGGCAAAATGGTTATTTTGCCTAAGATATGAATTGGATTGTATTGAATATGAATTTTATTAAATTGATGTTAAATCCATTCATAGATCTGAATAACTCAAATACGAAGTTAGATAGTGGAAAAGAAAAAGTGTCAGATTAGTAGATTTTGCGTACACTAACACTTGTTAAGGTAAGTTTGTGTAACTAAATTGTGTACATTTATATGTTTGAATTGAATGTTTTATATATGTGAAATGTATAAATTCCATGTGTTAAATTTCATATCCGAAAAAGCTCAACAAATTCGACAAATGTTAAGTCTCGATTGAATAAATGAAATTCGATGGGATACAGGATTCTCGAATTGGTTCTAGTCTTGCATATGTTACAGACACACCATAGCTCAAAAGAGTGTCCCGTTATAAGCTCTCAGGAGCATCCTGATATATGGCACTCTTAAGTTCCCATTATATGGTTCTTACTAGCTTCCCTTTAATAGCTCTTCGGAACATCCTGATCGGTTGTGATCCTGCATGTGTTGTGGACACAATGTAGCTCTTATGAGCGTCCAGTTATATGGATCTTCGTGAGCTTCCTGATTAAAGGCTCTTTGTGAGATTCTTAATTAATAGCTCTCCAGAGCTTCCTGATATGGCTCACTTGAGCTTCTCGATATATGGCTATCCGGAGCTTCCCGTTATATAGCTCGAATAAGCTTCCCATTATACAGCTCACATGAGCTTCCTGTTATATGGCTCGAGAGAAGGTTTCCCGATTATGTGCTTTGACGAGCACTCCCGAATATGAATTGAAGGATTACAGATTCGTACACTTCGTGTGTATTGTCGTGTATCCATTGATATTTCAAATGGTTCAACGAACAAAGTTCTGATATAAGTTAAGATTAATTCTGAATGAGATACTACCTGTATACACCTAGAAACACATGGAAATTTGATATTTGATGAGCTGATCCCTGATTCTTGATATTCATACGAAATGCATGACTAACATGTTTGATGAAGTTGTGTGCTTAGGCTATTAGCCAAATTAGTTGGATGCATTTTTGTATGCTTACCTTAAATGTAAATGAATGGTAAGTTTATTTCCTGTTATACGAACTTACTAAGCATTAAATGCTTACTCTGTTTTATTTCTCATGTTTTATAGTACTTTGGAAGCTTGTTGGGTTGGAAGCTTGGCGAAGATATCTTACACTATCATTCTATCCAATAGCTCGTTCGGTATAAATAGTAAATTAAATTTTAGGTTATAATGGCTTGTATAAGCTAAATTTGGCCAATGATGGCATGTAAAGGTATGTTTGAAACAAGTAATTGGTATGGCTTTTAATTGATATGTGTTTTCGTATGTTCAAATGATAGTTAACTAATAGGTATGGTTTGATTTGGTATAGTTAATGCAAATGAGTTATATATTATTGATCAATTTGGTAAATTTGAATACTTGGATGTATGAGGTAATATGATATGTTTAAGACATGTATTTGGCTTGTTTTGGTTGCTTGGTTATGGGTTATATATGTGCTATTTGATGTGTTTAGGTTGAAGCTATAAAGGTGAGAAATATGGCTAGGAAATGACCTTATTTTGTCTACACGGACGTGTGTCTCAACCGTATGTGACACACGGCCTAGCACATGAGCGTGTGTCTTGCCTGTGTGTCCCCTACATCTTAAAAATTTAAAAACAGAATGCTCAGAATTAATCACACGGCCTGGCACATGGGCGTGTGACTTGGCCGTGTGACCTCTGCACCTACACACGACCTAGCACATAGGTGTGTGACTTGGCTGTGTGACCTAAGTCAGAGAGTTACACGGTCTAGGACTAGACCATGTGCCCTATTTTGAATGCCGACAAAGCTTGAGACACGGGCATGTCTCTTGGCAGTGTGAGCCACATAGCCTGACCATACGGGTGTGTGTACCCTACAACTAGGAAAAATTTTAGAATTTTGTGAAAAATTCTCTGGGTACCCGGTTTAGTCCCAACTTGTTTCTAAAGTATGTTTTGGTCCTTGAGGGCTCATATAAGGGATTTTATGAATAATATCTAACATGAATGTTAAATAATATGAAATGTATGTATTTGATCTGTTTATTCTAGTAATGCTCTATAACCCTGTTTTGGCAACAGATACGGGTGAGGGGTGTTACATTTATTGGTATCAGAGCTACAGTTTAGTCGATTCTTGGACAAACATAGCATGTACAAGTCTAGCTATTCATGCCATTACATAACTTATGATAGTGTGATATCTCATGACCATTATAAATATGTTTTTCATATAGTAATGTCGTCCAACCAAGCTGAATTCGAAGAAGCTGAAAGCAATGCTCAAGCTTTAGTTCAAAGAGCAACATCTAGTAGTAGAAGGCCCGTATCTAAGGGCTGAGGAGGAGAGGCTAAAGAAGCTTTCTTCCAAATGATGAATAAGTGGTTTATAGAATATGTAAGAACAAACCCGGCTGTACAACAACCTCCACCCCTCCTACCTCTCAACCGGTTCCCGATATGCCACAAGGCACAGAACTTGTTAAAACTGGTAAGGCTCCTGTAGATAAAATCCATAAATATAGGGCAGAATAATTCAGAGCAACAGCCAAAGATGATTTTGAAAGGGCTGAATTTTGGTTAGAAAACACTATTAGAGTTCTTGATGAACTATCATGCACATCGGCTGAATGTTTAAAATGTGAGGTGTCTCTATTAAAAGACTTAGCTTATCTATGGTGGAACACATTAATTTCTGTTGTGCCAAAAGAAAGGCTTACTTGGGAATTTTTCCAAAATGAATTCAGAAAGAAGTTATCTGCCAGAGGTTTCTTGATTAGAAATGGAAGGAATTTCTAGAGCTTAAACAGGGTCGTATGACTGTATCTGAGTATGAACGGGAATTTGTTCACTTAAGTAAATACTCCAGAGAATGTATTCCAACTGAAACTGCAATGTGTAAGCGGTTTGAAGAGGGTTTGAATGAAGATATAAAATTTTTAGTTGGAATTCTCAAAATAAAAGAATTTGTTGTACTGGTTGACTGGGCATACAAAGCCAAAGAGCTTAGTAAATAAAAGAAACAAGCTGAGATGGAAGCCAGAACTACAAGTAAAAGATTTACGGGAAAGTCACAACAGTCGGTTCCAAAAAAATCAAAAAAATACCATGATCATTCAAATACTTTTGCGGGGTATTCTTGGAGAGACAGAGGTATTCAACACTCTAATCTGAGATCTCAGGCTACATCTGTAGCAAGTGCAGGAAGTGTTGGAAATTTCAAACCCAGATATAAACATTGTAATAAATTGAATTTTGGTGAGTGTCGTATGAGAAGCGAAGCATGTTTTAGATGTGGTTCCTTTGACCACTATCTTAGAGACTGCCCGAAAAAGCCTGAGAAAGATACTGTTTAAACTTCAAGACTGAGCAACCCCGCTACAAGAGGTAGACCATCTCGTAATCCTAGTAATGTGAGTGGAAGCCAAGGTAGGCAAAAGATTCAACTGTCAAATTTGAGGCACAAGCACCAGCAATGAGATATGCTATTCGTGCACATGAGGATGCCTCTGCACCCGACGTTATCACTGATACTTTTTCTCTTCTTAATACTGATATAATTACTTTAACTGATCCTGGTTCGACACATTCATACATTTGCACGAATTTAGTGTCCAATAAAAATTTGCCTGTCAAGTCCACTGAATTCATGGTTAAAGTTTCAAACCCCCTAGGCTAGTATGTGATGGTGGATAAAATTTGTAAAAATTGTCCGTTAATGATACAGGATTTCTGTTTTCTAAATAAATTAATGTTATTTCCATTTGATAAATTTGATGTAATTCTGGGTATGGACTGGTTAAATCAGCATGATGCCGTGGTAAATTACAAACAAAAGCATATTGTGTTGAAATGTCAAAATGGTGAATTGCTCTGTATTGAATTAGATAAAATGGATGAGTTGTCTAATGTGATATCAGCTATATCAGCACAAAAATATGTTAGAAAAGGTTATGATGCTTATCTTGTTTATGTGTTGGACACTAAAGTATCTGAGTCAAAGATTAAGTCAGTGTCAGTAGTCTGTGAATATCCTGATGTGTTTCCAAAGGAGTTACCCGAAGTACCACCAGTTAGAGAAGTGGAATTTTCTATAGATCTTGTTTCGGGGACAACATCGATATCTATATCACCCTACAAAATGGCTATTACTAAATTAAAAGAGTTAAAAGCGCAGTTGTAAAAACTGACTGACAGAGGCTTTGCTCGACCTAATTTCTCACCATGGGGTGCACCGGTTCTGTTTTTTAAGAAAAATGATGGATCCCTGAGACTATGTATGGATTACCGGCAACTCAATATGGTTACAATCAAGAATAAATATCCACTTCCCTGTATTGATGATTTATTTGATTAGTTGAAAGGTGCTACAATATTTTCAAAGATTGATCTCTGTTCTAGCTACTATCAATTAGGAGTGAAAGACTCGGATGTACCGAAAACAGCCTTCAAAACCAGATACAGGCATTATGAATTCTTGTGATGCCATTTGGCTTAACAAATACACCTACGGTATTTATGGATCTGATGAATAAAATTTTTAGATCATATCTAGATAGATTTGTGGTGGTATTTATTGATGATATTTTGGTATATTCCTGAGATGAAACTGAGTATGCTGACCATTTGAGAATTGTTCTGCAAACACTGCGTGAGAAACAATTATATGCTAAATTCAGTAAATGTGAATTCTAGCTTCGGAAAGTTGGTTTTCTTGGACATATAGTATCTGCTGAAGGCATCAGGGTGGATCCGAGTAAAATTTCAGCAATTGTTATCTGGAAACCACCAAAAAATGTGTGTGAAGTCAGAAGTTTTTTAGGATTAGCCGGTTATTATCAGAGATTTGTACAAGGGTTTTCGATGATAGCTTCTTCAATGACATGACTATTACAAAAAGATGTGAAGTTTCAATGGTTTGGTAAATGTCAGCAAAGTTTTGACCGATTGAAAGCCCTATTGACTGAAGCACTAGTTCTAGTTTAGCCTGAATTGAGTAAAGAATTTTTGATTTATAGTGATGCATCATTGAATGGTTTAAGTTGTGTTTTGATTCAAGAAGGTAAAGTAATAGCCTAACTTCTAGACAGCCTAAACAACATGAAAAGAATTACCCGATACATGATCTAGAACTAGTAGATATTGTCTTTGCATTAAAAATCTGGCAAACTATCTATTTGGTGAAAAATGCCATACATCACTGATTAAAAAAGTTTAAAGTATCTGATGTCACAGAAAGATTTAAATTTGAGACAGCGCAAGTGGCTTGAGCTATTGAAATATTATGATTTGGTAATTGATTATCATCCGGGAAAAGCAAATGTAGTTGATGATGCTCTGAGTAGAAAGTCTTTGTTTGCTTTACGAGTAATGAATACCTGATTGTCATTGTCTGATGATGGTTCAATTTTGGCTGAGCTAAAAGTTAAACCAATGTTTTTGCAATAGATCTATGAAGCTCAGAAAAGTGATAGTGAGTTACAAGCTAAACGAGTATAGTGTGAATCAACTTCTAATTTAGAATTTTAGATTGGACCTAATGACTGTCTGTTATTCAAAGGCAAAGTTTGTGTTCTGAAGAATTTAGAGCTTGTACAGGAGATTTTATATGATGCTCACAGTGGTATTATGTCTGTGCATCTGGGGAGTAATAAAATGTACAATGATTTGAAGCAAATGTACTAGTGGCCGGGAATGAAGCCTGATATTTCTGAATTCATATCTAGATGTTTGATATGTCAGCAAGTTAAAGTTGAACATCAGGTACCTTCAGGACTATTACAGCCAGTTATGATACCGGAATGGAAATCGGAAAAAATTAATATGGACTTTGTATCAGGGTTACCCCTATCTCTAAAAAAGAAATATGCCATTTGGGTAATCGTTGATCATTTAATGAAGTTTGCACATTTTATTCCGGTACGTACGGATTTCTTTCTAGATAGAGTTAGTTATATGTTTCTAAGATTTTCAGATTACATGGCGCGCCAGTTTCTATTATTTTTTATAGAGATCCACGGTTCACATCCCGATTCTGGAATAAATTACAAGAAGCTCTGGGTACTCAATTGCATTTCAGTACTACATTTCACCGTCAGACTAATGGTCAGTCTGAGCATGTGATTCAGATTCTTGAAGATATGCTTCGATGTTGTATTTTGGAATTCGAAGGCAATTGGGAAAAATATTTCCCTTTAGTTGACTTCACATCTAATAACAGTTATTAATCAAGAATTAAGATGGCACCGTATGAAGATTTATAGGGACGCAAATGTAGAACTCCATTGTATTGGACTGAACTCAATGAGAAAAAGATACATGGAGTTGATTTGATCCGTGAAATAGAAGAAAAAGTGAAAGTGATCCGAGATAGTTTATAAGCAGCTTCTGATCGTCAGAAATCCTATGCAGATCTTAAACAAAAAGAAATAGAATTCCAAATTGGCAACAAGGTATTCTTGAAAGTATCACCTTGGAAGAAAGTTCTTCAGTTTGGTTGTAAAGGAAAACTGAGTCCACTATTTATCGGGCTATATAAGATCATTGATAGAATCGGACCTGTTGCGTACCGATTGGCTTTACCACCAGAACTAGAAAAGATTCAGAATGTCTTTCACGTGTCTATTGTACGACGAAATCGATCAGATCCTTCACATGTTATCTCCCCGAAAGAGGTTGAGATTCAACCTACTTGACTTACAGTGAGGAATCGATCAAAATCCTGGTACGTGAGACAAAAGAATAGAGAAATAAAAAGGTAGCTTAGTGAAAGTTCTCTGGCAACGAAATGGAATAGAAGAGGCTACATGGGAACCTGAGAAAACAATATCCAAACCTCTTTACTGATAAGATTTTAGAGGGTTTAAGGGGGACAGTTGTAACAACCCGTTTTAAGTGAAATCGAAACAGTGTTTTTGTGACCACAAATTCGAGTCTGAAAGAAAATTTGTTTTAATATTATTTTATGGTCTACCGTATGTGTCGAAACCATTTTTGTTTGGAAAACGAGGTCAACTTTAAAAATGAATGGAGTCTCCACCGATCTTTTTTTTTGAGGTGTGATCGGGTCACCTTGAGATTGATCGTTAAAACATTTTGATTTATTAAAACGATGATTTTGGCCTACAAAATTTTGAAAAAATGGGTTCGGGAGTCGATTATATACGAGGAAGGATTAGCACCCTCGTAACGCCCAAAATTGGTACCGAATTGATTGATTAACGTCTTAATGTCGAAAATTTGAAAAAGATTTAAAAATACGATCCTCTTTGATAAAGAAAACTCGAATAAATTAAATTAGATGATGAGACCCGCTCATTTCGAAGAAGTAAAATGTTATGTCCAGTGAGTTAGGATACGACATTTCGAATCCTCAAAATTAAGCTTGTCTTATGACTTTTAAAACTAGTGCATTTAAATTTGAGAAGGATATTCGGTTATTTGGGTCAAATGAAAAATCGGAACCCAGTAAGTTAGGGCACAATTTCTCAAAATTCCAAATACAGAATATTGTCTTTTTTTTTTTGAAACCCTTATCGCGTGATAACAAAATGTCACATTCGGTAAGTTAGGACACAACAATTTTGAATTCTCGAGAATAAGTTTTTTTTATATTTAACTTATATGTTTTGATTTTTAAAATAACTGGTTCTTTAGATTCGACGAGAAAAATTGAAACCCAGTAAGTTAGGGTGCGATTTCTTTCGAATCTTAGAATGCAAAGTAATTGTTTATTTTGAAAATCGGATAAAATGTAACACGATCGTAGTAAAATGGAAAACGAAATATTGTGCCAATATGCATAATGGAATAAAAATGAGAGCAATACTATAAATAACAATGATAACGGCAAGAATAAAATGCAATAAAATAAAAACTAAGACAAACAATCCACATAAAATAATAGGTAAAAAAGAAATAGCAAATAAATAGACAAAAGAATAAAGGAAAGTAATAAGGAAATAAAAGCTAATAGTAAATCGATAATTAAATAAGTACTATGTACAATAGTATGTAAAATAATAGTAATAGTAACAAAATATAGTAATAATAATAGTAAATTATAATGAAAACATATTAATAAATAAATAATAGTAAAAATAAATAAATAAGGGTAATAATAATAGTGATGAAAATAATAATAATAATAATAATAATAATAATAGTAATGAAAATGAAAATAATATTGGGAATAATAACAATAATAGTAGTAGTAGTAGTAGTAGTAGTAATAATAATAATAATAAAGGATAAGTAGAATATATTAAAAAAAGTAGATAAAAATAAATATTTAATTATTAAAATATCAATTTAATAGTTAATAATAATAACAAGTGATTATTAATATTAAAAATAATGATAATAAAATGAGAACTAATGGTAATAATGTAAAAAAAACAATTAATGATATGGCAACAATAACCAAGAGAGACTAAATCGAAGTAAAAATAAAATATAAGGCTCAAATCATGATATGCGGATGATATGGGGGGACCAAACGGGATAATATCCCGTCCCCTAAAACGCATAGTTTGATTATAGACCAAATTGCAACATTATTAAAATTTTAGGCTAAAATTAAAAGAAAATAAACAAGAAACGGGGACCTAATTAAAAAAGTGGAAAAATGCGGAAGGGCCAAGTGTGCAAATAGCCCTTTCGCAAGAAAACACGCGGATCCTGGGAAAAGCTAGTCGGCTCTCAGGTCAGTCCGGATCTTTGGGTAAAACGACACCGTTTTAGGCCTGTTGTAACCAGCCCAAAACGACGTCGTATAATTGCCCTATAAAATTAAAACTTTTTTTGAAAAAATTTCATTTTCATTCTTCTCTTCAAAAAAAAAAAAAAACAAACTCTCTCAAAAGCACTCCCTTCCTCTCACATGGCCCAAAATTCGGCCAACTTTCCGGCGCCGGACCACCAACGGTGGCCGGGATTCCAAAAAAAAAATAATCCTTTTTTGACCGTTTCAGACCCAATGACTCCGATCTACCCCCAAACTGCCCAAACGAGCCTCCAAAGGTCACTAGAAGATCGAAAGACTCTTCGGTTTCCTCCCTTCCGGCCACCGGCGAGGTAAGACCCCTCTCCTTTGTTTGTTTATTCCGATTTAAAGTAAAAAAAATGAAACGGAACAGGGAAATAGAAATAAAAAAATCAAAAGCAACTTCTGTATTCGCTTGAAAGTCTGCTCTTTTTTTATATTGATTGTATATTCGTAAAAAAAAAACAATGGTTTGCTTCGGCCCTTTTAAAGCCGAAATCAAAAAAAAATAATAAGACATCATTTTTTCTTTTTTGTTACTGCTGTTTGTTGTACTGTTGTCGTCCTTTTTGCAAGTACGGAAGAGGACGTGGCACCGTACGGAGGTGAGCGACATGGGAGCTTGCAGCGCTGGAGGCTTGCGGCTCCAAGGGGAAACCTTAGGGTTTCCTAGCTTGGCTTAAGTCTTTGGGCCATTTGGGCCTTGTAGCTTTGGGTTTATTTTCGGGTTTTGTAAAAACTTGTTAATGGACTGTTGTTATTTTTGAATTTTTATTTTTGTTTGGGTTTTTATTGGTTAATTGGGCCCCGAGCATAAATGGGCTCTTACAGTATGATAAGAATATTGTATAAAAATTTCGTTAAGAAAATTTTATCGATTACATGTTTAATTGATAAAAGGACCAAATTGCATGAAATGCAAAAGTTGAGTTTTAGTAGCTATAAGTATCAAATAGCTATGTAATTCAGAATTTGAGGTCCTTATATGGTAAATAGACCATTAAGAGGAGTTAGTGGACAAGTATTCATCCATGGAAATTTAAGAAAATAAAAGGACTAAATTGGAAAGTAGATAAATAAAAGATGATAAATAAAATAAATATCTAATATCATCATTTTATATCATATTTCCCAATTAAAAGACATGGAAACCCTAGTTTTTCGGTGTTGAGTTCAAGCAAGTTGTTTTGGCTCAATTAGGTATGAATTATTGTCCCGTTTTTAGTAATTTTTATGTTTCTGAGATTGTAAAAGCTTAATTTAGTTATCTCGGGGATTAATTTGTAAAATTATCAAAGTTCTAGGGTATTTCCATGGATGAATATGCATGAATTATGAACTTTATGGTAGAAAATGAAAGGTTGTTGATAGATAAACAACTTTTGTAAAGTGAATTTTCATGAAATTGTGATTTAGGGACTAAACTGTAAAGATATAAAATTCATGGAAAATTATGAATTTTATGAAATACATGGGCTGTTAATGTTACATGAAAAATCAATTAGGCTTGGATTAAGGATTAAATTGCATGAATTTCATTTTTCGAGCCTAGGGACGAAATCGAAATTAATTAAAATTATAGGGGCAAATGATAATTTTACCTAATATATGAATTGGATTGTATTGAATATGAATTGTATTAAGTTTATGTTAAATTCATTCGTATAGATCCGAATAACTCAAATAGAAAGTTAGATTGTGGAAAAGAAAAAGTGTCGGATTAGTAGATTTTGTGTACACGAACACTTGTCAAGGTAAGTTCTATAACTAAATTGTGTACAGTTATATGTTTGAATTGAATGTTTTATATATGTGAATTGTATAAATGCCATGTGTATGAAATTGATTTCATATCCGACAAAGCTCCATAAATGTTAAGTCTCGATTGAATAAATGAAATTCGATGGGATACAGGGTTCCTGAATTGGTTGTGGTCCTGCATATGTTGCAAACACACCATAGCTCGAAAGAGCGTCCCGTTATAAACACTTATGAGCATCCTATGAGCATCCTTATATACGGCTCTCTCAAGCTTCTCGCTATATGGTTCTTGCGAGCTTCCTATTAATAGCTCTTCAGAATATCCTGATCGATTGCGATCCTGCATGTGTTGTGGACACACTGCAGCTCTTATGAGCATCTCATTATATGGATCTTCTTGAGCTTCCCGATTAATGGCTCTTTCTGAACTTCCTAATTAATGGCTCTCCGGAGCTTCCCGATATGGCTCGCTTGAATTTCTCGATATATAGCTATCTGAAGCTTCCCGTTAATGGCTCTTTGGAGCTACCCGTTATTGGCTCTTATAAGCTTCCTATTATACAACTCGGATAAGCTTCTTGTTATACATCTCACATGAGCTTCTGATTATATGGCTAAAGAGAGGGTTTCCTGACTATGTGCTTTAACGAGCACTCTTGAATATGAATTAACGGATTACAAACTCATACACTTCATGTGTATTACTGTGTATCCATCGATATTTCAAATGGTTCCGGAAAAAGTTTTGAAATAAGTTAAGATGAATTCTGAATGAGATATTACCTGTATACACCTAAAAACACATGGAAATTTGATATTTGATGAGCTCATCCCTTATTTTTGATATTCAAATGAAATACATGACTAACATGTTTGATGAAGTTGTGTGTTTAGGCTATTAGCCAAATTGCTTGGATGCATTTTTGTATGCTTGCCTTAAATGTAAATGAATGGTAAATTTATTTCCTGTTATACGAACTTACTAAGCATTAAATGCTTAATCTATTTTATTTTTCCTATTTATAGTACTTCAGAAGCTTGTTGGGTTGAAAGCTTGGCAGAGATATCTCACACTATCAATCTATCCAATAGCTCATTTCGATGAAAATAGTAAATTAAATTTTAGGTTATAATGGCATGTATAAGCTAAATTTGGCCAATGATAGCTTGTAAATGTATGGTTGAAACAAGCCATTGATATGGCTTGTAATTGATATCTGTTTTGGTATGTTTAAAATGATAGTTAACTACTAGTTATGGTTTGAATTGGTGTAGTTAATGCAAATGAGTTATATATTATTGATCAATTTGGTAAGACTAAATACTTGGATGTATGAGGTAATATGATATGTTTAAGACATGTATTTGGCTTGTTTTGGTTGCTTGGTTAAGGCTTATATATGTGCTATTTGATATGTTTAGGTTGAAGCTAAAAAGGGGTGAGAAATATGGCTAAAAAATGGCCTTATTTTGTCCACACGGGTGTGTGTCTTAGCCGGGTGTGACACACGACCTAGCACATGGGTGTGTCGGCCGTGTGTCCTATGCATCTTAAAATTTTCAAAATAGAATGCTCAGAATTGATCACATGGCCTGGCACACGGGCATGTGGCTTGGCCGTGTGACCCTGCACCTACACACGGCCTAGCACACGGGCGTGTGACTTGGCCGTGTGACCTAATTCAGATACACGGGTTGGGACATGACCGTGTGCCCTATTTTCAATGCCCACACGGCCTGACCACACGGGCGTGTGTACCCTGCACCTAGAAAAAATTTTGAAATTTTATGAAAATTCTTTAAGTGCCCGGTTTAGTCCCGACTTATTTCTACTATATGTTTTGGGCCTCGAGGGCTCATGTAAGGGACTTTATGAATAATATCTGACATGAATGTTAAATAATATGAAATGTCTGTATTTGATCTTGTAACAGCCTAGTTTATACTGTAGTCGGAACAGTGGTTTCGAAACCACAAATCCAAGGTTGAAATAATATTTTAATGTCATCTTTGGTGTTGATTCTATGTGACATAGTCTGTGTGAAAATTCTATGTGATAATTTTTATCAATTGTGTGTCAAATTAAAAGAAATGACTTAATCGTGCAAAGAGTAAAAGCTATGTGCTGATTTATGAGTACTTAAGTGTTGTTGTCTTCATAATAGGATGGCCTTAAGAGGCAATTAATCCATTACTAAAGATAGTGGGTGGCTAAATTACATATTAGCCTTAATATATATTTGTCTTATATGTTTAATGGAAGGATAATATAGTAATTAGATTAATAATGTATTATTAAACAAACAAAAGATAAAAATAAGATAATATGTTCATCTTTGTCCACCGAAAACACAAAAAGAAAAGAGGGAGCAAAAGCTTTGTGATATTCGGCCATTGTTCATCTTGATTGAGGTATGATTTTGCTACGTTTTCGTAATTGTTGCTTAGTGCTCTAGCTAACCCATGTTGTAATTTTGTGAATTGATGATGTTCTTGTGATGAGCCATTGATGAATACTTGAGCTATGTGCTAGTTGATAGTGAAATATGGAAACTTGGTGTTGGATTAACATAGTTTGTATTAGAATTTTTAGTGAAATTGAGTATTTTGGACTTAATTGAGAAAATGAGAAATTAAAGGGTTAAAATGTGAAATAAATGAAATGTAAGTATTAGCATGGGAAGAATTCGGCTAGCATATGTGTTTTGAAATTTTGTGTAATTGATGATTTTGTGAAATAGGGACTAAAGTGTCGAAATGTGAAAATGTGAGGGCTATTTTGTAAAATGCCCTAAATATGTGTGTTTGGATTAAAATGAATGATTTAGTGATTGAATGGACTGAATTTGAATGTGTATAGACCAAGAGAGGAGATGTTCGGATCGAGATCGAGGCAAAGATAAAGTACTCGATTAATCGACCGTTTTGATAGTTCGATGTCTGAGGTAAGTTCGGATATAATACATGTCATTAAGATATGTTTTAGCATTATGGAATGAATATGTACATAATTATAAGATTGAGATGCTATGTGCAAGATTTAATTAGATGGCACTAAGTGTGTGAAATTGAAATCGAAACAGAAATGAACAGCACTGTGTGTGCGATGTTATGAGAGCTTCGGCTTATTGATTTGGCATTGTGTGTACGATACCGAGATAAGTCAGTTGAAAGAATAGGCACTAAGTGTGTGATGACGAATATGTTTCAATCATGTATATGGCACTGAGTGTGCGATTAAATTGAAAGAATATCAAAGGATGATCGACATGTAATATCGAGCATTGAGTAGCTTGGAAATTGAATAACTATGTGTTAAGCTAAGGTATGTATTGAACCTTTGTGGTTAATGAGTTTATAGACAAAGCTATGAATGGATGAATGAGTATTTTAGCTATAGATGATATGGTATGAATATGAAGAATTGATCTCTGGGATGGTTATTATATACATTAGTTTGATTTGATAAGATAATTGTATTGTATTTCGAACTTACTAAGCTTTGGAAAGCTTACTGTGTGATCTATTTCACTGTTCTGTAGTGTCGTAAAGCTAGCTCGGATCTGGAGACCGTCAGCATCTCAATCACACTATCGGCAAACTATTTTGGGTACCTTTGGATAGATGTACATAGTTGAAATATGGCATGTATAGGCTAGTTATTTTGAGACCTATTTGAGATGTGTAAATAGCCATGTGATGTGGCTAGATACATGATGGCATTGAGCATGAATGGCTTTGATATATGATGCATATATTTCTGTATGGCTTGTGGAGAAAGAGAATGACCTATGAATGGTAAACTTTGTGATGGTATGATGCTAGTATGATTTAGAGAATTTGGGAATAGATCATGGTTGATATTAAATGTGTTCAAGTGGTGTATGTTAGTTTCTAAGTTGACATGTTTAGAAATGAGATTGTATGAGATGTTATGTTGATCACTTGACATGAGATTGGTTGCCAATTTGTGTGTGGTATTAGGTTTAAATGTGCTTGTAGGATTGACCCTTCTATGGGTGGCAAATTGGCCTTGCAAATGGCCTATTTTGTCACACTGTTGTGGCACACGGGCGTGCCTAGTGACTGTGGGGCTAACTCAGTAGCTCGTTAAGAGCACACGGTCTTGGCACATAGACGTGCCTGGTAGCCATGTGGTTTAGTCAGTATCGACCACGATCTTGGCACATGGGCGTGCCTGGTAGCCGTGTGGCCCAGTCAGGATCGACCACAGCCAGGGTACACGGGCGTGCTTGGTGGCCGTGGAGTTAAGTCAGATTCGGCCACGGGGAAGACACATGGGTGTGTCTAGCAGTCGTGGGAGACACATGGCCTGCCCACACGGGCGTGTAGGCCCTGAAACTTTGAAAAGTCTTAAATTTTTGAGAATTTTTGTATGTGTTCCGATTTAGTCCCGACCCTTTTCTAACACGTGTTTTAGGTCTCGAAGACCTCAATAAGGGACTATGTACTTGTGATTGAATATGTTTGATTGATGTTTGACTTAGTGTCGTAAAATGGTAATGAAATGTTCTAAATGTTTGGTAATGCCTTTTAACCCTATTTCGGTGACGGTATCGGGTTAGGGGTTTTACAGATCTATTTATTCTGATAATGCTTCGTAACCCTATTCTGACGACAGATACGGGTTACGGATGTTACACAATTTCTTATGTTGCTAGTGTAGCTTTCTGTGGGTTTTTGAGTTCCATAACAAGGGACTATTCTTCCTTGGGAGTCTGTTAATTGGTTATTTGAATCAAGAGAGGTTCAAACGACGTCTAGCATTCCTTCAGTGATGTAGGAATCGTGTGTCCACTGTCCGTTACTGGTAAGTTTCGATTTGAGTGTTGTGTCAAAAGTTCTTCAATACTCAAGCGATCTATTCCAGTTTGATTATCTGATTTGGTTACTATAACGTTGTTATAGGCCCGGGAATCATCTCTGTTACCTCCACATAAAAATCGTATTCAGTGGGTACCGATAACCTAACTTTTTTTTTGAGTTTAGTCGTCGGAAAATTGATTGTCAACTCCACATGGCCGTATCCAGGCCATGTGGTAGGTTGTGTGAGCCACACAGTTATGTGGTAGGCTGTGTAACTCACTGTTCATGAAAATTGGAGGCACATGAGTTGGGCAGACAGGCGTGTGCACAAGTCGTGTATAGTTATGTGTTATACATGATTCATACGGTTCAACGACACAGGCATGTGTCCAGACTGTGTAACTCATTGATTGCGAATTACAACCACATGGGTAGGTGACACGGGCATGTGTCAGGCTGTGTGGGATACACGGGCAAGTACACAGGCGTGTGCTAGATCATGTGGAGGTAGAGGGGCCAATTATCCAGGCCGTGTGAAACCATACGGGCGTGTGGGCCAATATGTGTAATTTTTCCCTCGAGCCATATGAGTCATTCGAAATGAATGCAGGCTTACTGTAGGGTCTAAACTATCTGAATTACGCTATATAACTTGATATTTGATGATCTGATGATGAATAACTTGTGATCTGTACGTATGTCTGCTAAGTTTGAACCTAAATAAGTAGGATTTGTCAGAACGTAATGTGCTATTGTCTAATACGTGGAAATTATCCAGGTACAATTTGTATTTTATTTAGTTTGTTTGTATGCCTTTATTTAACTTTGTTACTTAAGAACATGTGATATTCAAATATGTTGAATTGATTGGTACTGATTCTGATTTATAACCATGCATGTGACTTCATGGCAAATCTGATATTATTTGTTAAGTTTTGATAAATCTACTTTATAATGCATGGACTCCCACGCCTACTGACTCTGGTACTGTACGATAGCACGACTTACATGCTTATCACTCTGCTTCTGTATATGCATGCCATGACATATTGCATGGGACTGGGGATGATGTTAAAAGAGGAAGTTTCTGGCAGTTTGATTATCTACATTATTTAGTGGTTTATCCACGTTTCTATTCTGGCAGCTTGACTACAATATAGTGGCTTGACCACATGTATTCGATTTTGCAGTTTTAACTACAAAATTCTAGTGGCACTACCCACGGTTCTTTGTTGGTGTGATTTGGCTGGATGAGTTTTGGGGAAACTCTATTTTGGTGTGTAGCGGAGCTGGGTAGGCTGTTTTATAATAAATTTCATTATGATCTGTTTGAAAAATACCGCATCTGCATAACACACATCCTCTTCGTAGCTCTGTTCTATTCTGCTCTACTCTGTTCTGTTCTGCTCTGTTATGTTTTGTTTTGTTTTGTTCTGCTCTGCTCTGCTCTGTTCTATTTTATTCTACTCTATTCTGTTCTATTATATTCTACTCTGTTCTATCATGTTATGTTCTACTCTGTTCTGTTCTATTCTGTTATGTTCTGCTTTGTCCTGTTCTGGTTAGGTTGTGTTATTCTGTTATTTTACACTCGCTATTAATGTCACTGTGTTTACTCTAATTTATATAATATGTTTTATTAACTATAATTGATGTTGGTTATACACTGGGCTTTATAACTCACCTTTTGGTTTTATCTTTGTGTATATAGGTAAGTCTCTGACTTAGGACCAGACGGCATGTGAGAGCTCAAATTGTTTTGCAATAATGTAGAAATGTTTGATCTTGTAGGTTATAATCTGTTTTTGAGCTCGTTTTGGTTCTTGCTAAATTTATCAATAATTGATAATTTTTAACGTGAAACTACAAAATGGATTTTGATTTTCAATGTTAAACTCCGAAAAGATTTTCCATTACTAGTCAAGTAAAGTTTTGAATGTTTTCTGGATAATTATTGAAATAATTTTTCAATATGATGGGGTAACTGGTCCAGATTTGGCTTAAACTTCTAGGCCGGGTTTGGGGTGTTACATTTAGTGGATCAAAGTCAATTTTGCAAAACTCGGGTTGTGGTTTTTGAGTTTAAAACTCTTTCTGAAATATATTTTAAGGAAATGAAACTTCTAACTAACTTCGAGGTTTGAGGTTTTTGAAAAGTGTATGTTTAGGTTTTGATTATTTTCGAGTCTGTAAATAAAAAATCTGAGACTCCAATGCCGATCTGTAAGTACCTCTACTTTATCTACATTAAAGGAGCTAACATATACCGTAGTGTTTGGTTACTCTATTCTAGCTAAAACTATGGAAATTCTGTGAAAACCTCAGCTAAAACTTTAGTCTTAGGATTGTTGATAAACCTAATTTAAGTCATAGAATCTTTGAAATGGTAGATTAGTATAATAAGTATGAAACACCCCACACCCGGCCCACGAGCCTGAACCGGATCTGGTATGTTCCTTAAGTAAACCGGTTTTCAAATTCTTTGCTACTTAGAGAAAAATTGTAAGATTTAAAGAAAATTATTTTGGGTTGGGCTTAGATTGAAACCCTTTTAAATAAATTTTGAAAAAAACAAAGTCCATCTTAAATAAGGTGTCAAATAGTTTTAGGATATATTACCTTAAAAGTAATAAATTTAGTTTTTCTTAACTTTAATCAAATAAATTGTAGCATAATCGATTAAAAATAAACAAAATAACGAAACTCCAACTGGGCCTTAAGGCCTTATTACATCATTCAAACCCAAAGTAAAAATAAAGTCCAAATTCTAATAAATTCTTCAAGTGATGCATGGCCACCTTGAGCTCCTGCCGACCCGGTCCGTTACTGCTCATCTCCTGAAAAAAATAGTCCCACGAAGGGGTGAGTCAACAGACTCAATGTGTACACAAACTAACAATCAATATTTCAGGCATACATATTCATATCAAAACATATTCAAATCAGAATGATGCAACCCAACCCAAGCCTATTTGTCCATCCGCTACACACCACCCGTACCTGCCAAGCACCATGGGGACTACTAAGTCGACCCTCCATCCGCTACACACCATCGAAGGCAGTCGCTGCAGTCGACGTGCTCATCGCCCACTTACGTTGTTTCATTAGACACTATATTCAGATAATGTAACCGAAGTTACCATATTCACTTAATGTGACCGTAGTCACCACATTACGTTGGTGAGACCGTAGTCATCACCTTCACTTTCTTCCTCCACATATATCCCAAATGCCCCAATTATTTTATAACATATTCCACATACTAAATTTTCATTCCTGTTACTAATCACATGTTCAAAGTATATCACATTCATAATCCTATCAAAAGTAGGAAACGTGCACTGGTACTCCTTACCACATTTGTGGTACTTAGCCACATTCACATCTTTGTTACATATTTATATATTTAATAATTACCATGTAACTTATTGAAAGTTAGTAAGAGTACACACCTTTTTTCGCTTAATAGATTCCTTGAAATCCGAAGAAATTGATCTGTTGCCTTAGATCTCAATCCCTATATTCGCCACATTATTAAAATACATAATAAACCCTTTTTGACTTTAAAACCAAATCCTAGTAGGATTTGTATTACTTACCTTGTTGCCGAATTGTTTTCAAGAACCAAGTGCCGAATCTTGGTATTCCTTCCTTGCGATTTCGGCTAAACACCATATCACTTCATTAGTTTTTTCGCTTTTAATAATCCATATACATATATATTAAAATAGCCTTGGCCGAATTTATTGTGATACTTACCTTTCAAATCTTGAATCCCGAATGATCTATCTTCCGATTAGCGAAAATCCTTGAATTTGAAATCCCGATATTCTTCTTTAATAATCGGCTAAGAGACAATAGAAGAGATTATTCCCTAAACTGGATTAGGAGAATTAGAAGAACAAAATTGATTGTTCTTACCTTAATACCTTAGTCGATCGCCTCCTTGCCTAGAGTCACAGGATTCGGCTATGGGGTTTTAGTCGAGGATCAAAAGGAAAAAGGGTTTTGGCTTGACAGATGAGAAAAAGAAGCGTAAAAGATGAAGAGAAATTTTACAGAGAGGGGGAAATGGCTAGGGAATTTGCAGAAAGGTAAAAGAAGTAAAGCGAGGAGTAGCCCTCCTCCTTTCCTTTTATAGACAAAGTTATCAGCCAAAGAGTCCTTTACTTGGCCACCACTCCACATATGTGATAATATTATCTTTTAATTATCACCTTTATTCAAATTAAAAACATTTAATCCTCATTTATCTCTAAAAAAATAATCCTTTATTTATCACTTTTTAATCACGTATTTATGGAATTAAAACTCCTCTTTTAAACACATGTGCCGTCCATCCCTTAGCACGGGAAGCAAAAATAAAACTTTATTTAATTGCTCCTTGTGACTCGAACCTGTGCCCATGCCTCTTGCACATGGCGTCATTTCCATAGGCCCTAAGTGCTATCTTGAGCCACTTTTCCAAGCTTTGTTTGTGTGTCAATTTCTACCAACTTTTTCTTTTAAGGCCCTCTTGCCTTTATTTCCTATTTTAAACCTTAAAATTTGACATTTCTGCATCATTTCTAAGTTTCCTAAAATTTTCGATCGGCTCATTTAGTGACCATTTTTCTTACATTTCCAAGTTTCCGAAATGTTCACTTTTCCATTTTTGGATCATTTCCATTTCCATTTCTTAGTTTCCAAAAATGTATACTTTCCATTTTTGAACCATTTCCTTGCATTTCTAGGTTTCCTAAAATGTTCATGTCCTAATGCATTTGTGTTTCCAAAATATTCATTTCCATTCATTTTCATACATTTCTGGTTTCCAAAATATCAAAAATTTATTCATAATTCTTAAGACTTGTCATTTCATACAATTAAATCGAAAATGCATAGGCCCTTTTCAGGATGTTACAGTTCTACCCCCCTTAACAAAATTTCGTCCTCGAAATTTCTTAACTAAATAACTGAGGGTATTGCTATCGCATTGTCTCTTCTAGCTCCCACGAAGCTTCTTCCGATCCATGGTTGCGCTATAACACCTTGACTAGAGGTACTGACTTCCTCCGTAGTACCTTCACATCACGATCCAAGATTTGAATCCGCTCTTCCTCGTAGGATAAGTCTGGCCTTAGCTCCACTTCTTCGATTGGTACCAAATGGGATGGGTCCGATCGATAGCGACGTAACATGGATACATGGAATACGTCATGCATCTGCTGCAACTCTGGTGGTAACTCCAATTGATATGCCACTGGCCCAACTCGCTTCAGTACTGGATAAGGCCCTATAAACCTTGGGCTTAACTTCCCTTTTCGACCGAACCTCATTACCTTCTTCCAATGTGAGACTTTTAGAAACACTTGGTCTCCCACATTAAACTCAATTTCCTTCCTCTTAAGGTCTGCATACGACTTCTGCCTATCAGAGGCTTCCTTCAACCTTGCCCGGATCATCTCAACCTTCTCTTCGATTTCGCCACCAACTCGGTCCCCAAACACCACGGCGTTCTCTAGCTCGGTCCAACAAGTAGGAGTTCTACACTTTCGACCATACAATGCTTCATATGGTGCCATCCGAATGCTTGCCTGATAGCTGTTGTTGTAAGCGAATTCAGCTAGAGGCAAATATTCTTCCCAACTTCCTCAAAAATCCATCACACAGCCCCTCAGCATATCCTCCAACACTTGTATAACTCGTTCAGACTGCCTGTCTGATTGTGGATGGAAAGCCGTCGTAAAATCCAACTTAGTGCCTAACGCTTGGTGAAGTGCCTTCCAAAATCGAGACGTAAACCTTGGGTCTCTATCAGAGATGATCGACATCGGTACTCCGTGTAGCCTCACGATCTTCGCCACATATAGCTTGGCTAACTTCTGAAGAGAATAGTCGATCCTCACAGGGATGAAATGTGCGGACTTAGTCAGACGGTCCACTATCACCCATACCGAGTCCTTCTTAGTGGGCGTAAGGGGAGGCCCACTAACGAAGTCATGGTAATCCTTTCCCACTTCCATTGGGGAATCTCAATTGGTTGAAGCAATCCTGATGGGACTTGGTGTTTAGCCTTAACTTGCTGACACGTCAGACACCTTCCCATGAATTCCGTCACTTCTCGTTTAAGATCAGACCACCAAAATTGTTCCCTTAGGTCCCTATACAGCTTAATGCCTCCGGGATGCATGGCATAAGGGCTACCATGCGCTTCCCGAAGAATCCTTTGTCTCAACTCCTTATCCCTCGGCATACAAACCTTTCCCTTGTAGCACAGTACTTCTTCATCATTGACGCCATAGTCCTTTAATCCTCCTTGTCAGATTTTGTGCGTAACTTAGTACTTAAGTCCTTATCCGCCAACTGTCCCTCTTTCACCTCCTTCAGCCATGTGGGCTTGACTTGTAACTCTGCCAACAGGCTTCCGTCATTATACAAACTTAAGTGAGCGAACAAAGCCCTTAAATCCGACACAACCTTCCTACTTAGGGCATCAGCTACCACATTCGCCTTGCCCGGATGGTATTCTATCGAACAATCGTAGTCCTTTAGTAATTCCACCCACCTTCGCTGCCTCAAGTTCAACTCCTTCTGAGTCAACAAATACTTAAGGCTCTTGTGATCTGTGTAGATAACTGACCTTTCTCTATAAAGGTAGTGCCTCCAAACCTTAAGGGCGAAAACCACTGCTGCGAGCTCCAAGTCATGAGTTGGGTAGTTAACCTCATGCGGCCTTAACTGCCGAGACGCATAAGCGACTACTTTTCCTTCTTGCATTAGCACACAGCCTAACCCTGTGTGCGAAGCATCACAATATACTACGAAGTCCTTGTCTGCCTCTAGCTGAATTAACACAGGAGCTTCCGTCAACACCCTCTTAAGCTTTTCAAAGCTCTCCTGCTGCTTATTAGTCCATTCAAAGGGTACTTCCTTCCTTAGCAACTTTGTCAAAGGCGCGCTATTGGACGAGAATCCTTCCACAAACCTTTCGTAATAGCTTTGCCAAGCCTAAGAAACTTCGGATCTCAGCCACAGACCTAGGTGGCTTCCAATCCAACACTGCTTCGATCTTCCTTGGGTCCACTCTTATTCCTTCTGCGGATACCACATGTCCTAAGAATGCCACCTCCTTAAGTAAAAATTCGCACTTGCTGAATTTGGCATAGAGCTTCTTCTCCCTTAACACTTCCAACACAACTCGGAGATGCTCATCATGCTCCTCTTCCGTCTTAGAATACACCAAAATATCTTCGATGAACACCACGACGAACCTATCCAAATAGGGTTGGAAAACCCGATTCATCATGTCCATAAACGCGGCTGGAGCGTTCGTCAATCCAAACGGCATCACCACAAACTCAAAATGGCCGTATCTTGTCCTAAAGGCCGTCTTATGGATATCTGCCTCCTTCACCTTTAACTGATGATATCCCGACCTTAGGTCTATCTTTGAAAACACAGCTGCCCCTTTCAGCTGGTCGAACAAGTCGTCAATCCTTGGCAAAGGATACTTGTTCTTGATGGTCAGCTTATTCAACTGACGATAATCTATGTACATACGCATAGTTCCGTCCTTTTTCTTCACAAATAGAACCGGTGCTCCCCATGGAGACACACTGGGTCGTATGAACCCACGATCCAACAGCTCTTGGATTTGGGCCTTGAGCTCCACTAACTCCTTTGGCGCCATTCGGTATGGAGCGATCGACACAGGAGCTGTTCCCGGTAACAAATCTATTCCAAATTCCACTTCCCTATCTGGGGGTATTCCTGGTAATTCCTCTGGGAACACATCTACAAAGTTCCTTACCGTCCTAACTCCATGGACACCTTCATCCTTTCCTCCTAACGCACTTACGAAGGCTAAGAACGCCTCACACCCTTTCCTAACCATCTTTTCAGCCTTCAGCGCTGAAACTACGTTGGACAAGTAGTTCCTCCTTTCTTCGATCATCACTACTACTTCACCCTCTGGGGTTCTTAGTTCCATACGCTTAGCCGCACAATCCAACACGGCTCGATGCTCTACTAGCCAATCCATTCCAAGTATAAGCTCAAATTCTCCGAAGGGTAACTCCATTAAGTCAGCCCGAAAATTCACTCCCTGAATCTCTAAGGGTACATTCCGAAAGATCTTATCTATCATCACAGTTTGGCCAATGGGCTTACTACAGTTATCTGCCTATCAGAGAGTTCAGCGTCTAGGCCTAGTGTTTCCAGTACACTACATGCAACATAGGAATGGGTCGAGCCCACATCAATCAGAGCAAAATAAGGTTTGTCAAAAATAAAGAACGTACCGGTTGTAACATCCGGCGCGTCTCCATCCTCCCTTCGGTGAACCGCATAAACCAAACCCGGTTGCCTTGCTTGATGATAGCGATACCTCGGCCCGAGCTCCACGGCCTCGCCACTACCTCGTTGGCCGACCCACGACCCCCTTTGAGGTGCTTTGTCGCCTCTACCCGGCTGGTTAGCATTACGAGTGCGGTTGGCTCTCATCTAGTAAGCTTGGGACAATCTTTAATCATATAGTCCTTGGACCCACACTTGAGACATCGTCCCGTCTTTTTCCAACACTCTCCCAAGTGCTTCCTTCCACAATGCTCACAAGGGCGATACTGCCGGCCCGTACCAGTTTGTTGATTTTGTGGCCCGTCAACTCTAGGCCTATTGTGACCCTTTCCAGATGGCCCAAAACCTCTTTTGGGCTTATTTCTATCCACAGCCTGCTTGGTGGCGTCCTTAATTCACTCGGCCACTTTAGCCTTTTCCACCAAGGCAGAGAATTCTCGCTCCTGATGCGGTGCTATCAAGAGTCTCAGATCGCCCCTTAGTCCGTCCTCAAAACGGACACAGCGTTCATGCTCAGTCGCCACTACTCCTCGAGCATATCGGCTCAACCTCAAAAATTCCGCCTCATATTCGGCGACAGACTTACTTCCTTGCACCAACCCCAGAAAAGCCTTCCTCTGTTCGTCTATATACCTGGTTCCCACATACTTCTTCTGAAATGCTTCCTTAGCATATTCCCAGGTCAGATCTTCCGCCGTGGCACCGTCCCGAACAGTTAACCACCACTGGTACGCTTCATCGCGTAACAGTGCCGTTATCCCTTTCAACTTCTCCTCGGTGGGTCAAGTCGAGCTCATCCATGATGCGCTCAGTTGCTTCCAGCCAGTACTCAGCTGTATTGGGCGCTACTCCCGACACTCCACGAAACATTTCAGCTCTATTAGCTCGGAGCCGTTCAGGCACAGACTTACGGGTTCCTGAATTTCCTCCTGCACCAGCCACCAATTCCAAAACTCGTAGTACGACTGCGACACAAAGCATCTTCCAAATGCCGAGAGCTCTTGCTCAACATTAACAGCTGGGGGTGGTGGTAGCGGTGGTATATCATTGTCAGAACCCTGTCCCGATCTAATGGGTTCTGACCTAGTCATTCTTCCTCCACCTCTTCCACGTCGACCACGTCCTCTGGAGCTCATTTCTAGCGTCGAGATCTGATTAGAAAGTTTTATGTATTAGTACTCTGGTTTCACTTGTTTACTCGCGGAGAAATTTTATGAGAAGGGATTTAAAAGTGGTTCTTTCGTATTCATACAAACACACAGTCTTTTCCATTCATTCATTCATCCATCAAACAAGTATGAACTTTCGTTCATTCAGAGAAACGTTGTAATTTTCATTATTGTTGTTTTTCACTACCCAGGGGTATTTTCGTAATTTTATCCTACAGGGGTATTTTCGTAATTTCTCAGGGAAAACGTTCCTTGGTGCTTTTGTCAAAAAGTATTTTGAAAATTTCAAAGTTTTGGGGTAATTTGGAAAAATTTTGAAATCTGGGGGTATTTTGGTAATTTTCGACCTCAGGGGTATTTTGGTAATTTTTTACAAACTGGGGTATATTTGGAAAAACTAACAAATCAGGGATATTTCAAAAGTTGTAAAATTTTGTGGGTTCTTTTTGAGAGTTTAACCTTTCAAATGGTGATGTTGCAAAAATTTTGAAATCAGGGTCATTTTGGTAATTTTGCAAGTTAGAGGCAATTTTGTAATTTTTCCAAAATCAGGGTATTTTTGATGGTTTGCACATTAGAGTTTATGAACATTATAAAATAATGGAGTTTTGACAAAACCATTGAAAAGTTTGACATTTCGTGGATCTAGGGCATTTTGGTAATTTTGCCACTAAGGGCATTTTTGTAATTTTCACAAATTAGAAATTTTTCAGAAAAATTTTGTAAAGATGGTTTCCAAAAACTTAGTAAAGTAATTTTAAGAGTTTTGAAAACTAGGGTTTGTTGTCTTGTTTTTTTTTTTTAAAAAAACATGGTTAGTTCCCTTTCGGGTTTTAGTCATTATGTTTAGCCTATGACCGAGCCCCCTTTGGTCAGGGTGAACCAAAGCTACGCACCAGGCAGGATTCAAATGGAGAGGAGGTGAGTCACACGGACTGCTTAAATACCAAGCTCCCATCGAAACCATTCCTAGACATGCGCATGTGAGGTTGCCACACCACCGAGCCCTCGACGAGTTAGGGTGAGCAGAAAGCTACGCACTGGGTAGGATTCTGCGAAGAGGAGGTGAGTCACTAGGATCGCTTAAATACGTGCTCTTTAGGATCCAATCCCTGACATGCATTGGGGTTACCACACCCTTAGCTCAGTGACTTAGCCATAGGGTTGTTTAGTGCATTAAGTCTTATGTGTTTGTGTTTGAGTAGACTAGTCCTAGGGTTCAAGTTCCTATCATACTATTCTACGTTCCATGCCTTTTCTACCCTTATACAGTTCATAAATCACAGAATCACACATAAAGTTAGGGGTACTTACCTGGTGGACTACGGGTCAGAGACGTAGGTGCCATGCCATAAACCTGCTTAATTTCCAAAGAAAATCATTTTGGCTCGCTTTGAAAACGTTTTGGGCCTTAGACCACAGGCCGAGAGTTTAAAAACTGGGCTCTGATACCAAGTGAAACACCCCCACACCCGCCACGAGCACGAACCGGATCTCGTATGTTCCTTAAGTAAACCGGTTTTCAAATTCTTTGCTACTTAGAGAAAAATTGTAAGATTTAAAGAAAATTATTTTGGGTTGGGCTTAGATTGAAACCCTTTTAAATAAATTTTGAAAAAAAACAAAGTCCATCTTAAATAAGGTGTCAAATAGTTTTAGGATATATTACCTTAAAAGTAATAAATTTAGTTTTTCTTAACTTTAATCAAATAAATTGTAGCATAATCGATTAAAAATAAACAAAATAACGAAACTCCAACTGGGCCTTAAGGCCTTATTACATCATTCAAACCCAAAGTAAAAATAAAATTGTAAATACTAAAATTTAATAAAGTCCAAATTCTAATAAATTCTTCAAGTGATGCATGGCCACCTTGAGCTCCTGCCGACCCGGTCAGATTCTTTGCTCATCTCCCGAAAAAAATAGTCCCACGGGGGTGAGTCAATGACTCAATGTGTACACAAACTAACAATCAATATTTCGTGCATACATATTCATATCAAAACATATTCAAATCAGAATGATGCAACCCAACCCAAGCCTATTTGTCCATCCGCTACACACCACCCGTACCTGCCAAGCACCATGGGGACTACTAAGTCGACCCTCCATCCGCTACACACCATCGAAGGCGATCGGCTGCGATCGGCGTGCTCATCGCCCACTTACGTTGTTTCATTAGACACTATATTCAGATAATGTAACCGAAGTTACCATATTCACTTAATGTGACCGTAGTCACCACATTACGTTGGTGAGACCGTAGTCATCACCTTCACTTTCTTCCTCCACATATATCCCAAATGCCCCAATTATTTTATAACATATTCCACATACTAAATTTTCATTCCTGTTACTAATCACATGTTCAAAGTATATCACATTCATAATCCTATCAAAAGTAGGAAACGTGCACTGGTACTCCTTACCACATTTGTGGTACTTAGCCACATTCACATACTGTTACATATTTATATATTTAATAATTACCATGTAACTTATTGAAAGTTAGTAAGAGTACACACCTTTTTCGCTTAATAGATTCCTTGAAATCCCGAAGAAATTGATCTGTTGCCTTAGATCTCAATCCCTATATTCGGCCACATTATTAAAATACATAATAAACCCTTTTGACTTTAAAACCAAATCCTAGTAGGATTTGTATTACTTACCTTGTTGCGAATTGTTTTCAAGAACCAAGTGCCGAATCTTGGTATTCCTTCCTTGCGATTTTGCTGGCTAAACACCATATCACTTCATTAGTTTTCGGCTTTTTAATAATCCATATACATATATATTAAAATAGCCTTGGCGAATTTATTGTGATACTTACCTTTCAAATCTTGAATCCCGAATGATCTATCTTCCGATTAGTAGAAAATCCTTGAATTTGAAATCCCGATATTCTTCTTTAATAATCGGCTAAGAGACAATAGAAGAGATTATTCCTAAATCTGGATTAGGAGAATTAGAAGAACAAAATTGATTGTTCTTACCTTAATACCTTAGTCGATTGCCTCCTTGCCTAGAGTCACAGGGATTCGGCTATGGGGTTTTAGTCGAGGATCAAAAGGAAAAAGGGTTTTGGCTTTGACAGATGAAGAAAAGAGAAGCGTAAAAAAGATGAAGAGAAATTTGCAGAGAGGGGAAATGACTAGGAATTTCGGCAGAAAGAGTAAAAGAAGTAAACTGAGGAGTAGCCCTCCTCCTTTCCTTTTATAGACAAAGTTATCAGCCAAAGAGTCCTTTACTTGGCCACCACTCCACATATGTGATAATATTATCTTTTAATTATCACCTTTATTCAAATTAAAAACATTTAATCCCTCATTTATCTCTAAAAAAAATAATCCTTTATTTATCACTTTTTAATCACGTATTTATGGAATTAAAACTCCTCTTTTTAAACACATGTGCCGTCCATCCCCTTAGCCTGGGAAGCAAAAATAAAACTTTATTTAATTGCTCCCCTTGTGACTCGAACCCAGGCCCATGCCTCTTGCACATGGCGTCATTTCCATAGGCCCTAAGTGCCATCTTGTGCCACTTTTCCAAACTGTTTGTGTGTCAATTTCTACCAACTTTTTCTTTTAAGGCCCTCTTGCCTTTATTTCCTATTTTAAACCTTAAAATTTGACATTTCTGCATCATTTCTAAGTTTCCTAAAATTTTCGATCGGCTCTGTTTAGTGACCATTTTCTTACATTTCCAAGTTTCCCGAAATGTTCACTTTCCATTTTTGGATCATTTCCATTTCCATTTCTTAGTTTCCAAAAATGTATACTTTCCATTTTTGAACCATTTCCTTGCATTTCTAGGTTTCCTAAAATGTTCATGTCCTAATGCATTTCCAGGTTTCCAAAAATATTCATTTCCATTCATTTTCATACATTTCTGGGTTTCCAAAAATATCAAAAATTTATTCATAATTCTTAAGACTTGTCATTTCATACAATTAAATCGAAAATGCATAGGCCCTTTTCAGGATGTTACAAAGTATAAGTAGCCTTAACTGTTGGGTGTCTTAAGTTAAGTCCTCTTCTCGGGGCAATGACCCCAATCTGAGAATTTATGAATCTGTAAGAACGCTCAAATCTGAGAGCGATAATTAGGATATATGGGGCACTGTAATGCCCGGGTTGTGTTCAGTGATTTAAAAGGGTATATTAGACTCAATTTGAATTTATGGGCCAAAAGTCTAGGATGGAGCAATTTCTGTGATGTGTTCTTGTAATAATCTGCATTAATGAATAAAAAGTCATTCGAAATATTTTTTGTTTTGTATTAAATTTGAGTTGTGCAGCATAGTGTGGTGGTCTGTATGAATAAGAACAATTAGATTCTAGTGTGTCGTTGAAAACACCAAAAATAACATATCCCTTAAAAATAATTAAAAGAATAGTATAAGGGAAGTATAATCAAATCCTCAGGGACTAGATCGCTATAACTTCTTGTTCCTTGAAATCCTGGGCACAATCGTGCCCAAGAAAAACGTCTGACCTCGAAAAAAATAAAAAAAGAAAATTAAAAATATGGACGAGTTGAAATTGAATAAATTGAAATTGCAATTGTAAAAAGAAATAGAGTTAAGGGAAAGGGTTTTTCGATTTGAGGGATTCAACCTCCAGTTATCTCTATCCTCCTTAGATTCAATCATAGGCTTTTAGGTGATCTGTCTCATGATCGAATAAGCCAGTTATAGTGGAAAAGGACGCCTACGACCACTAGCTACATTTAGGTTTTAGCCTGACGATTTAGAGGAACCTAACTCTAGCCAGCTGTCATTGGGACCATCTTACACTAGATCATCATTTCTCAATGGTGAATGCCACACCATTTCATCTCTTGGGCTCGACAACCACTGATGCAGTAAGTTAGTGAACTGACTGTGCAATCTTCCCAAAACATACAAAGTGATCGCCTTTGCACAAGATGAAAAGATTAATTTTAGAAGGTCATGAATGAAAGCGTTAGTCCTGTAATACGGAGAAATGATGAATACTCGTTGAGAGGGGTTAAGTGTGGGTTCCAAGCCTCATGAACTCTTTTGGAGGAGTCTTGATAACCTTTGGTTAGATGAGTTTAGTGGATCATGCTTTTAGGGAAAAAACACAAGTTTAATGGAATGTAATTTTATTCGAAAATAAAAGGAATAAAAAGGCTAAGAGCCTTAGGGGAGGAGGTTTTTACAGAAGTGATGAGTGAATATTCATGTCACTCCATCCCCTATTTATAGTACATAAAAAACCTAGTTTGTTTCTATTTAAACTCCAGAAGATAATAAAATATATAATTTGAAATTAAATCTAAACATTATCATAATAATCCTAAAAATAAAATTCAAATTTAAATAAAGTCTTATGTGCATAAATCTCTTCTTTGAATTTTTGCCCTAAGTCTTTCACATTTTGCATTTTCGACACCACTTCTTCCCTATTTTGCATGCTGGCCCATTTTGACTTTAAATTCATGCTTTTGCCCCCAAATTTCCTTTTGCCATCAATTTAGTCCCAATAAGATTAAAAACCATAAACAATAAAAACTAGTAGGATCGTACTTAAAATATATATGTAATTAACACATAAAAGTATGTCATTTTAGAGTATTATCAGATTCTGTCGTTTAGGAACTGATGAGACTATGGGAATTTTGGGGTCAAAATTCTTTTAAAGGGGAGAGAGTTGTAACATCCCAAAAACCAAGTTGGAAGAAATTGGGTTTTGAAACCAAGAGTGGTCATCCCTCGATTTTGAGTTTAGATTTTTGAAGGTTTTGATAGGTAAATTGATCTAGTTCAGTAGTTAAGTATTCTGGTTATATGTGTGTGGTTCTAGGTTCGAATCCTATCTCTTAAAATTTTGCTACTTTTCACTAAATCCCTATCTTTGGACATGTCGATTATACGTTAAATTCAGTCAACTAATATCAAGAATGAGCCTATTGGTTCAATGATTAAGCATCTGTCTATGTCAGTGGTCCTATGCTTAAATCTCTACGCACATAATGAGAATATTTTTATACTAATCCGTAAACCAGATTAGTTTGTATTTTAATTTATTTAGTTAATTAAGTGGTTGGTAACTCCCTCCTCTTTATTTCTAGGACAAAAAGAAATTGTTCTTCCTCTCCTTTTGTTTTCTTTTTATTTTTGGTTTGGTTTGCTTTCAAACTACCTTTGTTTTTGCTATTGGGCGTGACTTAGATTCTGTAGCTCTGTTATGTTATGTTATGTTTTGCTTTGTTCTGTTTTTCTTTGCTTTGTTCTGCCCTATCCTGTCCTGTTGTGTTCTGCTCTATTCTATTCTATTCTATTATGTTTTGCCCTATCTTGTTCTAGTTGGGTTGTGTTGTTCTATTAAATTACACTTGCTATTATGTTCGCTGTGTTTACTCTGATTTATATACTATGTTTTATTAACTATAATTGATGTTGGTTATACACTGGGCTTTATAACTCACCTATTGGTTTTATCTTTGTGTATTCAGCTAAGTCTCTTACTTAGGATCAGACGATGTGTGGGAACTCAGATTGTTTTGCAATAATGTAAAAATGTTTGATCTTGTGGGTTGTAATATGTTTGTGAGCTCATTTCAGTTCTTGCTAAATTTGTCAGTAGTTGATAATTTTTAACATGAAACTACAAAATGGATTTTGATTTTCAATGTTAAACTCAGAAAAGATTTTCTGCTACGAGTCAAGTAAAGTTTTGAATGTTTTCTGGATAATTATTGAAATAAGTTTTCAATACATTGGGGTAACTCGTCCAGATTCAGCTTAAACTTTTAGGCCAGGTTTGGGGTGTTACACTTCAATTAAACTGGAGGAAGTATATTAGGGTGAGATGTAGGATCGCAGATGGGTTCGATTTTCCTACATGGCGGTCTCTACCTATTGGGGATATGTGCTTGATCAGAGGACTATCAGGATAGATAGCTGTGAAGACCAGTTAGAGAGGCTTCATACTGGCAGTCTACTGGTCATTGAAAATCTTATCACCATGAGAAATGTGTTCTTATACTGCTTAGAGGGCCATAGCCCCAATGGATATAGATAGGGTGATAGTAGGAAAGTTGCTAAAGCACTAAGTGTGGCCTCTGAGAGGCAATCATGGCCATACGTGCTCTATGGTGATGATGATAACCTAAACCTAGTTCTGACGGGAATAAAAATCAAAGCTTAGAAATTTCCTTTATAGTTATTGTAGGATAAGAACACGTCCGTGGGTGGTAGTGGCCTCATCACAGATAAAAAATGATGCTGATGTTAATTTGATAACTGCTCTTACTAATATTAGGGTTGTTGGTGATGTAGGCACAGTTCGTAGCTTAAGAAGTGATTTAAAGGAAACCACCAGAATTTCACGGGAAATTAATGAAGCCATGAAAATTGCAGGGGCTATGGACTTATGAGCTACTATAAGGGCTTAGTATAAGAAGCGTAGGAGTGATACTAGAACTATTAATATGATAGTTAGCAGCGAGGAAGAGACAGACAGTGGCATGATGGAGTTTCATTGTAAGAGGAGGGCAGATCACGTTAGGACTGCTGCTATAATGACAACTACCTCTGCTTCTCCCTCAGCGAGCTCACAAATTGTGGCTCGCAAGATTTCTCCTATCACTGCTCGCAGTAACTCTCTTTCTCCCTGTATCTCTTCCCTTTGTCTACCTCCCACTGAGGAGTTACCTGTCGAAGAAAGTGGCGAGCTAACTCCAAGTCACCAGAATTTAAGCAGTAGGGAGCTGAAAGGTATTGTTGAAAGGTGGAAAAAGGTTACAAAAAAGGAAGATATGTGCTGGTAACTCATCTAGGAGTTCGCAGAATTCTGCGTTTTTAACACTCAGCTCCTCGTTGTAAGCTTTCCTTATTAAGGCGTCCACAATCAGTTTAGGCCTCGAAGAGAATATCATTGGGGCAGAGGCTACTCAGAGGGTGCTTGAAAAAAAATATTAAAAGCATTCAGAAGAGATGATAGAAAATGAACTGCTCTACGAATAAAACGAAGAGCTCACCGAGAATTAGGAGTTGAGCAAGTAAAAAATGATGAACTATCCGGTGAGGTCTTAGCCCTAGGTGTCGAGCTGAGAAGGGTTGTTAAGAAGCATAAGGCAACCGTGAACCGCATCACTGCAGAGCATGAGGTTGCAATGGTGAACTTAATATATCAAATAATTAAACATATCCTTACATAAATTTATTTTATTCTTTCTTTTTTTTTCCAATTCCTTGATTTGTTTGATCTCTACGTATTAAAATTAGTTTTATAGATTTTTTTTTGAATAATCTCATTATAAGATTTGATCATATCTGCTCTTTTTGACACAGTGCCTATTTGTCATAATGTCTAGAACTACTCATGGCCCCTCCCTAACCCATAAATAGGAGGATAATGCGCTTCAGTGCACTTAAATCCACGTCCTCCTGTATTGGCAACAATACTCATGCCAATAGAGCTATTACTCAATCAACTAATTTTATATATTTTAAACATGTAATCAAAATTCTATAATTATATTAAAATAATGGTCTATATGCATTGAAAAATTATATTAAAGTTTTAAACATGTAACAAAAATTGTATAATATTTGTCTGATTACATAAAGAAAAGCCAAGCAGCATATGCCACATCACTGTCTATTTAAAAAAATGTTGATTGAATCTTACCTCGATTGACATGGGCATTGTTGCTAATGTAGAAGGATGTGGGTTCGAGTGCGTTAAAGCGCATTATCCTCCTATTTATGGGTAGTTCTAGGCATTGTGTCAAAAAAAGTAGATATAATTAAAACCTATAATGAGATTGTTAAAAAAACCACACGTCAAATTATTTGATAAAATTAAGAAAAAAGTAATTAATCTTTGATAAAACTAACGTGAATAATGGAAACATAGAATGATCACAAAGCAATAAGAAAGAAAAAAAATAACACACTGATTTTACGTGGAAACCCTGTCGGGGAAAAACCACGGGCAAGGGAGAAGAAAATTCACTAATGTTGAAATTTGAATGATACAAAAGGAGTTTCGACTACATCTATTTAAAGGTTGAAAAACCTTATTCTAATCAAAGTAAAATAGAGGAAGTGTAGTTCTATACTGATTCTACTTGTGCAATCAATATCAAATAGAAGAAGAGTAGTTCTATACGGATTCTACTTGTGCAACTTGGTCTGTACCGCGGGGCTTTCTGTCTTAAGCCCACCACAAATCCCCTACTTTTACCACTGTATTATTTCTTGAATAGGAATTTGGGTCACAACCTTAACAGTCACCACATTGACATGAATTCTTAAGTAACAAGTTTTTCACCACGAACTCTAAACGAACAAGTTCTCCACCTCTTCCACGAAACCCTAGAAAGGGGTATTCATCATGAGTACTAACTTTGCTCACAACAATATCACCACGAGCAATAATATCACTGTAACACCCCAAACCCGGCCCAAACACCACAGCTGGATCTGGTATGTTACTAAGGAATTTTATAAAACATGTCACATTTTGGAAAATACTTTTCTTCATTTTAACATTTTATTCGGGAAAATGAATGGTTGAATAATTCGTAAAAGATATAAATTTTCATTTAAATGCCTTTATGAATTAAAAACTGAATTTTAATACATGCCTTAACTTAATTAAATCGTAAAATCTAAATGTCTAGTAATAAAACCCAACATAAAACCTAAAATAAATATGAGTCTAGTGGCTCATGGCCTTATTACATTGAAACTTAAAATCCACTGATAAAAAAATATTAAAATAACTAAATAATGAAAAGTCCTTTGCTAAATCCAAATACTCTTTTGCATGGCCACCTTGCGCTCCTCTCCAGCCCGGTCTGACGCACTAGGTGCTACCTGAAAATGTTAAATAATAGGTTGAGTCGAGAGACTCAGTGTGCAACCCTCATGCACTATTAGATTTGGGCCTTAGCCCCACAGAACAGAATAACAGATTAATATATATCAAAATTATGCAAGCCCAACCCAAGTCCTAAGTTTGCATCCGCTACACGCCACCCTTACCTGCCAGTCACACCATTGGGGATTTCTACAATCAACCCACGCCACTACACACCATTGATGGCAGTCATGCTACTCATCGTCAGAGTTGTGACAGAGTCACCAGGCTGAAATGGCATTAGCCACCAGAACAGGTCACGGCGGAAGCCGCTACAACAGAATACTTCCCCTTTCAATAAACCCAACCCCATGCAATCAGAAAACAACATACTTATCACATATGTCATCTTAACAGGAACATTCACTTAGGAATGACAGAGATCACTAACCTGGTGATTCACTTTTACCCTCATTGGGTTTCAATCATTATGCCGGGATTTCGGCATTTATCAGAATATAACAGATTAATAAACATATTTTAACAGGCAATCTAAATGGTGTGAAAGTGTTACACACCTGATAACACGTAGTACTACTCTCTATGTCGATACCCTCGCTAATCGGATCTACTGCTCTTTGTCTACAACTTTGCTCAAAAGCCAGAGGAACTCGAAGTTGAGGCTTCTCCTAAATTCGGCCAAGGGTTAGTGTTTTACCCGAATTATACGTTTAAATTAACAGATCTCCTTACCTTGAAATCCCGAAAAGAGGTATGATACTTAGAGACTAACGATTTTCGGCTTTTAGATCTAGACGATCAGGTCTCCTTCAAATCCCGTAATAATACCCTCAACACAGGGAATTCAGTTAGCACTTGGGGAGATTTCGGCAGTCTTATGATGATTCAGCTTTTAATGAAGAAATTAAATGGGGTCTATGTTTTCGGCTTAATGGATAAATCGGCACAAGAGAAAAAAAGAATGAAGAAGAGAATGAAATAAAAGGTTTCGGCTTCTGAAGAATTCAAAAGAAAAGATTGCAGAAAGCAACTAGGGTTTTGGCTTGTAGAAGAGAATGAGAGAAAAGATTGAGAGAATAGGGTTCAAATGCCAGAATTGAAGAGGTATCCTCTCTATTTAAAGAGAATTTCGGCACTCATATATATATATATATAAAAATAAATAACTAAATAGATAAATAAATAAATAGATCTACACCCCTTAATCGACTCAAACTTATCACCAATTAAATTCATTTATTATCTCAAAATTGTATCTTCATCCCCATCCAAAAATTCCTTTATTTATCCAAAAATCCAATTTGAATTACATTGAAATTGCCTTCCTCAAGCAGCAGCCATTCTTTGGGTGTTTCGGTCCACTTCAACCACCTTCCCCACGCCTGCAGCAAAATAGAAAATTATTGTGTACAAGGCAACTCCAAGCACAACCACACTCTACCAGCCACTGCACCAAAACTCTTCTTGTGATATGTTTCATTCTCAACTTCTCTTGAGGCCTATTTCACAACGACCATGTAACACCCCAAACCCGGTCAATACGCCATGACCGAATCTGGCATGCCACAGAGGAAAACGTTGTGAAGAAAATCGAGTGAACAATTAAATTTTTGTGAAAAACTCTTTGTTGTTCTATGTTTGTAGAAAACAAGTGTATAATAAATTGAAAGCTGATAATTTACTTTGAAATCTCGAAAATAAGTCTTAAAAACTTAGTTGCAAAACCATAGATTAGAAAACCTTTTATAGTTTTAAAAGAAACCAAAGTGATTAGGTTGAAAACTGTATCGAATGGAAATTTGGAAACTTAAGTTTTGGAAAATAATAGTATTAATTATCGAAAATACTTAAGTTGTTAAAATTATCAAATGAAATATGTTACCCGATGGTAACGTTTTAAAAACCATCACATTTTGTAGTTTAGAAAACTTTGTGCACATACCATTATTTCAACCATATAATTTGTAAACCATATTTAAATCAAATCCAAAGCATATAAATAATCCCAAAACATAATTAAAGAGGCCTTATTACAAATCCATAAAAAAAATGAAAACCAAATTAAAATTAAGTACCCAAATGGAAGTTCATGTAAAACCAAATTTTATTGCATGGCCTCCTTGAGTTCATCCGGCTCCTCATCCGCGAATTTTATGCATCACCTAAAAAAGTAAGGGAGAAGGTGAGTCACCAAGACTCAGTGCATAATTCCTCTCCCGGGTAATTGCCACGTACTTACACAAATTATAACCAAGCAATGTATATATATATGATGCACCCAACCTGGCCATCCATAACTCCTTTTTCTACCCCGTGTGGTACCAAACCACTGGTGGTGCCAAACCACTGGTGACCCAAAGTCACGATATCCAAAAATGTGATACCAAATCACTGGTGACTCAAAGTCACGAATAATCCATCTGTGGGGCCAACCCACGTGTGATACCAAATCACTGGCGACGATCCCATATCTCAAAAGTAGGGCCAACCCACGGTGGTGCGAAACCACTGGGACGAGTCGCTATGAGGTGCCAAACCTCTGGTGTCCCAAAGACACAAATGTGATACCAAATCACTGGTGACCAAAGTCACGAATAATCAAATTGTGGGGCCAACCCACGTGTGATACCAAATCACTGGCGACAATCCCATATCTCAAAAGTGGGGCCAACCCACGATGGTGTTAATCCACAGGGACAAGTCGCTATGAGGTGCCAAACCTCTGGTGTCCCAAAGACACAAATGTGATACCAAATCACTGGAGGTGCCAAACCTCTGGTGTCCAAAGACACAAATATCATACCCTTCCCCCTCCTCTCATATCACCCATCACAATGCAATATTTGTACAAATCATGTCAACATACTTTATTATGAATCACATAACAAATATATCATAAATCGTAGATCATGATTTCAATCCACATGTATTAACAACATATAGAAACGGACTTACCCGAATCCTCATTCATACCATCATGGTTTCATATCAAGATCTCATCGTTTTCCCACTTTGATAATATGATTAGTAAATTAATATTATAAATACATATACATAACCGAGTTATAAAGTGTGTAAGGTACACACCTTTCACCAATGCAAATACTAACTTCCGAAGATCTGATCTACCGCACTAGATCACCTTGTCCTACAATCGGCCAATACTTAGATCATACACAAAGGCCATTCGGCCATACCACTAAATCCCAATGAGTTATCACTTGAAAAACCAAGTCTTACCTAAAAGCTTACCCAAAACGATTGACAAAGAAATGAGGCTTAGATTGATTGCTTCCAACGTCCCGAGGAGCCTAAAAGAATAACCGGTTCTTAAAAATGGTTAGAACCATGCAACAAATGCCCATAGGTTCGGCCTTTGTCCACAAGAAAACGACATAGAAAAGAGAAAGAAATGAAGGAAAAACGGCCATGAACACTTACCCTTTTCCAAAACCGATTGAAGAAAACCCAAAATGAATGCCTACCCTTGATGATATTCGGCCAAAACAATACAAAAAGGGAGTGGGAAGTTTCGGCAATATGGTTATGAAAGAAGAAAGATATGTGTATAAAAAGTAAAGAAGTATGTGAGTAGAAAAGAGAATAAAAATGAGAGAGAGAGGATTCGGTTTTAGCAACAATGGAAGAAAAGAAAAGTGAGTTTGGGGAAGAAAGAGGTTCGGCCAAATGAAAGAAAAAGGAAATGTGGTTGAGCAAATATCAAAAGAAGAAAAGAGAGAGATGGGAGAAAAAGGTTCAGCCAAGCACCTAGTTTGCCGAAAAGAAAAGTACACAAAATGTAAAAATGAGTTTTCGGTTTCAAAAGGAAAAATGAGAGAAAGAAAATAGTATTTGGTTCAAACAAAATGAGAGCTAAAACCAAAAGTAAAATTGCACAAAATGCTTATGGTGCATTGGGCCAAAGAGGGATTTGTTTGGAGAGGAAGAGAAAAATATGCCAAAAGGTGCACAAATGCTAAAGTTGGCCAAATATCCCGCCCAAACCTCCTATCAACATTCGGCCACCCCCCCAGCCACACATGCCGTCCACATACATTCACTAAAGGCCTTGGAATAGTTTCCAAAACATCTTCCTTAAGCCAAGCCTTATGTCCCCCCATCCTTCCATAACCTTAAGATTCCTTTCCCAAAATACAAACTTTCCTAAACCAATATTCAACTTACCAAAAATTTGAAAGTCCAACCTTCCATAATTTGAACTTAGCCAACACTTAATGCTAGGATGTACAAAAATAAAATCCTCAATATGCTTTCCATGCTACTCGAACCACTTCCCTCAAGCAACCTTTCAAGCTCCTTAACCACCTTGCCACTAACTTCGCATGTGCTTTAATTTAACACTTAAACTAACTTAAGTGTCAAGCTCACTTAATCCACTTCACTAAATTTTCCATACTAAAAATTATTCTAGCTTAGCTAATATTTCCAAGCCTTCACACAAATATACTAAGCATACAATAACAATCATATCCAAGCTAATCACAAGTAACAACATGATGCTCTAATATTTTTAGGATATTACAATTCTACCCCTTAAGAAAATTTAGTCCTCGAAATTTACGATCAAAAGAGTTGAGAGGAATCGCGCTCATCACATCCTCTGGCCAAGTAGCTTCTTCCACGCCATGATTCTGCCATAAAACCTTCACTAAAGGAACTGTCTTCTTGCGTAAAACTTTCACGTCCCGATCTAGAATCTGCACAGGTTCATCTTCCACCGTCAAATCTGGACTCACCTCTATTTCCTCTACTGCCACGACATGCGATGGATCAGAACGATAGCGTCTAAGCATGGAGACATGAAACACATCGTGAATCTGACTCAGCTCTGATGGCAACTCGAGCTGATAAGCTACTGGTCCCACTCGTCTCAACACCTTATACGGTCCAATAAACCTTGGGCTTAACTTGCCTTTTCTCCCAAATCTTAACACTTTCTTCCATGGCGAGACCTTCAGAAAAACTTTGTCACCCACGGCAAACTCTATATCTCTCCGCTTGAGATCGGCATATGACTTCTGCCTATCCGAAGCTTCCTTCAGACGAGCCTGAATCATATTAACCTTATCCTTAGTCTCTGCAACCAACTCTGGTCCTAACATCTAACGCTCACCCAACTCTGTCCAGCATGTAGGTGTGCGACACCTCCTACCATACAACGCCTCATATGGTGCCATCTTAATGCTTGCCTGATAACTATTGTTGTATGCGAACTCAGCCAACGGTAAAAACTCTTCCCAGCTACCTCTGAAGTCCAAAACACATCCTCTCAACATATCTTCTAAAATCTGAATAACCTTTTCCAACTACCCGTCAGACTGTGGATGAAATGCGGTACTGAAATCCAACCGCGTACCCAAAGCCTGATGTAACGCTCTCCAAAACCTCGACGTAAATCTAGGATCTCTGTCCGAGATGATCGACACTGGTACACCGTGCAACCTTACTATCTCCGCTACATACAATTTAGCTAACCTCTGAAGCGAGTAATCCACCCTTACCGGAATGAAATGAGCTGACTTAGTCAGACGATCCACAATCACCCAAACTGAATCTTTTTTACTTGGTGTAAGGGGTAATCCACTGACAAAGTCCATAGTGATCCTTTCGCACTTCCACTGTGGAATCTTCACTGCTTTGAAGTAACCGGTGACAGAAGCGATGTTCAGCCTTGACTTGCTGACACGTCAGACATTTGCCCACAAACTCAGTTACCTCCCGCTTCAGACCTGGCCACCAAAACTGCTCTCTTAAATCCCGATACATCTTGCTACCTCCAGGATGCATAGCGTATGGGCTGCTATGTGCGTCCCGAAGAATCCTTTGCCTCAACTCCACATCCTTCGGCATACAAGCTCTCCTTTTAAAACACAAAACTCCATCACTGGACAAACTATAATCCTCTAAACCTTCGTTCTGAACCCGCAACCTCCGATCATTCAAACCATCATCCTCTAACTGTTTCTCCTTGATTTGCTCTAACCAAGTCGGCTTGACTTGCAATTCAGCCAAAAGACTCCCATCGTCATATAAGCTAAGATGAGCAAACATCGATCTTAATTTAGATACAACTTTACGACTCAACGCGTCTGCCACCACGTTAGCCTTGCCCGGATGATACTCAATCGAATAGTCATAGTCCTTTAACAACTCAATCCATCTACGCTGCCTCAAGTTCAAATCCTTCTGAGTCAAAAGATACTTAAGACTCTTATGATCCGTGTAGACTATCGACTTCTCTCCATACAAATAGTGTCTCCATATCTTCAAAGCAAAAACCACTGCAGCTAATTCCAAGTCATGCGTCGGATAATTAACTTCATGTGGTCCCAACTGTCGAGATGCATAAGCCACTACCTTCCCTTCTTGCATCAGCACACATCCCAAACCAGTATGTGATGCATCACACGAACCGTAGTGAATTCTTTGCACGCCTCGGAGTTGAATCAAAACTGGAGCTTTAGTCAGAATCTTCTTCAACTTGTCGAAACTTTCTTGCTGCTTCTCAGTCCATACAAATGGAACTCCTTTCCTCAATAACTTTGTCATAGGTGCGGCGATCAAAGAAAATCCTTCCACAAATCTTCGGTAATACCCCGTCAGACCTAGAAAACTACGAATCTCAGCCACTGACTTAGGCGGCTTCCAATCCAACACTGCCTCAATCTTCCGAGGACCCACTCTAATCCCCTCAGCTGATACTACGTGACCCAAGAAAGTCACCTCCCTAAGCCAGAACTCGCATTTACTAAATTTGGCACACAGCTGCTTTTCCCTCAGAATCTGTAACACTACTCGCAAATACGCATCATGTCCATGAATGCTACCGGCGCGTTAGTCAACCCAAACGGCATCACCAGAAATTCGTAATGCCTATACTGGGTACGAAATGCCGTCTTATGGATATCAGCCTCTTTCACCTTTAGCTTATGATATCCAAACCTTAAATCAATCTTGGAGAAAACCGCTGCCCCCTTAAGCTGATCAAACAAGTCATCTATCCTCGGCAAAGGATACTTGTTTTTGATCGTCGACTTATTCAATCAAGTGTAGTCTATACACATCCGCATCGTACCATCTTTCTTCTTGACAAAAAGTACCGGCGCTCCCCATGGCGAAACACTTGGTCGGATAAAACCTCGATCCAACAACTCCTGAATTTGAGCCTTCAATTCCACTAATTTCTTCGGTGCCATCCTATACGGAGCTATAGACACTGGCGCAGTTCCGGGTAACAGATCTATACCAAATTCAACTTCACGATCCGGAGGCAGTTTCGGAAGTTCTTCTGGAAATACGTTCGCATATTCCTTTACCGTTCGAACATTCCCTACAGTAGACTCCTTAGCCTCCAATGCACGCACATGGACTACAAATGCCTTACAGCCCTTCCTGACCAACTTCACAGCTTTCAACGCAGATACCACGTTGGATAGATAATCTCTTCTATTACCTATCATGACCACTTCTTCACCTTCAGCTGTCTTCAAAACCATGCACTTAGCAACGCAATCCAAACTCGCTTGGTACTTGACCAACCAGTCCATCCCAAGAATCAGATCAAACTCCCCAAATGGCAGTTCCATCAGATCAGCTACGAATACTACCCCTTGGAGTTCTAGGGGTACATCTCTATCTGACTTATTTCCTTTCTCTGAGTGACCTAGAGGGCTAAAATCTTTGTCATTTTCCTAGAAGTAGTCTCAGAATCTAAGCTCATGGTCTTTACTATGCTACTAGCAACATACGAATGCGTCAAACCCACATCTATCAAAGCTGTATATGGAACACCAAAGATTAAGAACGTACCGGTTATGACGTCCGGTGTGTCGCCCTCCTCTCGACGTCTCGCTGCATACACCAAACCAGGCTGTCTTGCCTCAGTGTTGCCAGCACCTCTCCCACACGCTCCTCGGCCTCGACCAGAACCATTACTTCCTCTACCATTACTACGACCTCTCTGCGGTGGCGGTCCCTCTTTTCTGAACTGAGCACAACCTTGACCCTTAGACTGGTTCTTGGCTAGCTTTCGCGGACAGTCCCTCACACGATGATCCAGCGAGCCACACTCGAAACATCTTTTCCCTCCGGTCCAACATTCGCCCCAATGAAATTTCCCACATCGGTTACACCGTCTTTGGTCCACGATTAGCGATAATGTGCCTCCTGCATCGATTTGGCCCACTCTGCCTAGCCCTCTTCTAAGAATTACCTGCTGACCCGGATGATCCATAACCTCTCTTATGCTTATTCCGGTCGTAACTCTGTCTTCCAGTGAAACACCCCACACCCGGCCCATGAGCCTGAACCGGATCTGGCATGTTCCTTAAGAAAATCGGTTTCAAATTCTTGGTTACTTAGGGAAAGTTTGTGTAATTTTGAGAAAAATATTGGTTTGGGTTGGGCTTAGATTGAAAGCCCACTTGTCTTACTTAAAAATCATTTAATTAGGGTGACAAAATAATTTGGGGTTTACTAAAAAAATAATAATTTTACTTAAACTTAAATTATAAAATGGTTCATAGCATAGTAGTTAAAGAAAATTAAAGTAACTAAATAAAACTATGGCCTTTTCGGTCTTATTACATCAATAATTTCCAAACTTAAAAACTTAAAATACTTAATAGAAATAAAGTCCCAAATATTAAAAATCCCTTCTTGTTGTGCATGGCCACCTTTAGCTCCTGCCGACCCGGTCCATTATTGCTCATTACCTGAAAAATAGTCCCAAAAGGGGTAAGTCAACAGACTCAATGTGTACACAAACTAACAATCAACAATTCAGGCATACATGTTCATATCAAAGACATATTCATATAAAAATGATGCAACCCAAACCCAAGCCTAGTTATCCATCCGCTACACACCACCCGCACGCCAATCACACCGTGGGACTACTAAGTCAACCCTCCATCCGCTACACACCATCGAAGGCGATCAGCTGCGATCGGCGTGCTCATCGCCCATATAATTTGTGTCATTAGACACCATATTCGAGATAATGTAACGAAGTTACCAAATTCGGATAATGTAATCGAAGTTACCATATTCATATTATGTGACCGTAGTCACCATATTCCGTTGGTGAGACCGAAGTCAACACCTTCTTCCCCTTTCACATATAGCCCGAAATGCCCCACATATTTTATCATGCATAACATACTTATTTCTCATTCATGTTACTATTCACATGTTCAAAATATATCATATTCGTAATCCTATCGTCAGTAGGAAATGTACACAGGTACTCTTTACCACATTTGTGGTACTTAGCCACATTCTCATTCTTATGCATATTCATATATTAAAATAATTATTGCCATAATATATTGAAAGTTAGTGTGAGTACACACCTGATTCGCTTAATAGGTTCCTTGAAATCCCGAAGAGAATCGACCACAGATTTAGATCTCAAATCCTACATAAGTTAATCACTTTAAAAGACCATCCGGCCACTTTTCCAAATACAGCTAGGATTTGTATTACTTACCTTGTTGCCGGATTGGATGATGGTAAACCAAGTCCCAAAAATCACTAGTATCCTTTCCTTGAAATCGGCTAACACTAAATTCATTAAGCATGGTTAGTTTGACTTCTTAAAATCACAAGAAATAAATCTGAGTTCCTTGGCCGTATATAATGTTTACTTACCTCTAATTTCCAAAAAATTCCTCTTGATTGTGGATCTGTCGAAATCCCTACATATATTAGATCTGATTTCCAAGTCACTTAATAACTTAATCAAATAGCCTTTGGCCTAAACCATACTTTTCTTACCTTAAATCCTTGAATCCCGAAAGATTTCTCCTTGTACTTGATAGTTGTAGAAACCTGATAGACCCCTTGTAGATTCGGCCAACATACAATAGTCAGATTAGTCTTTCTCTTTTATCAAATAAGATGGAAAAGAACTTGAATAATGTTAACCTTACCCTTAATGCTTAGTCGACTGCTTCCTTGCTTAAATTCTCATGGAGATTCGGCTATGGCCTCTAATGGAGAGGAAAATATTCGGCCACTACTAGAAGAAAGGTTGGAGAGGAAAAGTAGATTTGACAGAATAGCAGAGAAAAGAGAGGATTTCTGCTTAGGGAAATTTTCGGCAGAGAGGGTGAATAGCTTAGGGAATTTCGGCAAAGGAGGGAATGAATGAAAAATTAACCTTGTTTTCCTCCCTTAGCCGAATTTACTAGGCCAAGAGTCCTTGACTTGGCCACCACTCTTCCTTGTGATAATATCATCTCTTTATTTAAAAATAAATAAAGAAAAATCCTTATTATCTCTTCTAAACAATCCAAATTAAAAAGCTTTTATTGATCACCTTATTAAGTAATATTAATGGAAATAAACCACCTCCCTTTTCTAGAAACAAGTGCCGTCCACCCCTTAGCCTGGGAAGCAAAAATAAAACTTCATTTATTTGCTTCCCTTGTGACTCGAACTCAGGCCCAACACCTTGCATGTGGCGCCATTTCCAGAGGCCCTAAGTGACATCTTCAGGCCACTTTTCCAAGCCTGTTTGTGTGTCAAAATTTACCAACTTTTTCTTTTAAGGCCCCCTTGCCTTGATTTCCTATTTTAAACTTTAAAACTCATCATTTTGGAGTCATTTCCAAGTTTCCTAAAATTTTTGATCGGCTCTGTTTACTTGCCATTTTCTTACATTTCCAAGTTTCCTAAAATGTATACTTTCCATTTTTGGATCATTTCCATTTTCATTTCTTAGTTTCCAAAAATGTGTACTTTCCATTTTTGAACCATTTCCTTACATTTCTAGGTTTCCTAAAATGTTCATGTCCTAATGCATTTCGTGTTTCCAAAATATTCATTTCCATTCATTTTCATACATTTACGAGTTTCCAAAAATATCAAAAATTTATTCATAATGCTTAAGACTTGTCATTTCATACAATTAAACCGAAAATGCATAAGCCCTTTCCGAGATGTTACGCTGAGTTCTACCCTCTTAAACAAAATTTCGTCCTCGAAATTTCCTAACTAAACAATCGAGGGTATTCTTTGTCGCATTGTCTCTTCGACTCCCACGAAGCTTCTTAGATCCATGGTTGCGCCATAACACCTTGACTAGAGTACCGACTTTCTCCGTAGTACTTTCACATCACATTTCAGGATCTGAATCGGCTCTTCCTCGTAGGATAAGTCTGGCCTTAGCTCCACTTCTTCAACAGGTACCACATAAGATGGATCCGATCGATAGCGACGTAGCATGGATACATGGAATACGTCGTGCATTAGCTGCAACTCTGGTGGCAACTCCACTTGGTATGCCACTGGTCCAACTCGCTTTAGTACTCGATAGGGCCCTATAAACCTTGGGCTTAACTTCCCTTTGCGACCGAACCTCATTACCTTCTTCCAAGGTGAGACTTTCAGAAATACTTAATCTCCCACTTCGAACTCGATCTCCTTCCGCTTAAGGTCTGCGTACGACTTCTGCCTATCAGAGGCTTCCTTCACCCGTGCCCGGATTAACTCAACTTTTTCTCCAATTTCTACCACTAATTCTGGGCCCAAAACTCGACGTTCTCCTAACTCGGTCCAACAAGTAGGAGTTCTACACTTTCGACCATACAATGCTTCATATGGTGCCATCCGAATGCTTGCCTGATAGCTATTGTTGTAGGCGAACTCAGCTAAGGGCAAGTAATCTTCCCAACTTCCTCGAAAATCCATCACACAGCTTCTCAGCATGTCCTCCAACACTTGTATAACCCGTTCTGACCGCCCGTCGGATTGTGGATGGAAAGCCGTAGTGAAGTCTAACTTAGTGCCTAAAGCTTGATGAAGTGCCTTCCAAAACCGATACGTAAACCTTGGGTCTCTATCAGAGATGATCGATCTTGGTACTCCATGTAACCTCACAATCTCCTCCACATATAACTTAGCCAACTTCTGAAGAGAATAATCCATTCTTACTGGGATAAAGTGCGCGGACTTGGTCAAACGGTCCACTATCACCCATACCGAGTCCTTCTTAGAGGCGTAAGGGGAAGCCCACTAACGAAGTCCATGGTAATTCTCTCCCACTTCCATTGGGGAATCTCGATTGGTTGAAGCAATCCTGATGGGACTTAGTGTTCAGCCTTAACTTGCTGGCACGTCAAACATTTCCCCACAAATTCAGTCACCTCTCGTTTCAGATCAGACCACCAAAATTGTTCCATTAGATCTCAATATAACTTGATGCCTCCGGGATGCATAGCATAAGGGCTACCATGCGCTTCCTGAAGAATCCTTTGTCTCAACTCCTTATCCTTCGGCATACAGACCTTTCCCTTGTAGCACAATACTTCTTCATCATTGACGCCATAGTCCTTTAATCCTCCTTGCTGTAACTTAGTATTTAAGTTTTTATCAGTCAACTGTCCCTCTTTCACCTCCTTTAGCCATGTGGGCTTGACTTGTAACTCTGCCAACAGGCTTCTATCATCATACAGACTTAAATGAGCGAACAAAGCCCTTAAATCCGATACAACCTTCCTACTCAGGGCATCGGCTACCACATTTGCCTTGCCCGGATGATATTCTATCGAACAATCGTAGTCTTTCAGCAACTCCACCCACCTTCTCTGCCTTAAGTTCAACTCCTTCTGAGTCAACAAGTACTTAAGGCTCTTGTGGTCTGTGTAGATCACTGACCTTTCTCCATAAAGGTAGTGCCTCCAAACCTTAAGGGCAAAAACCACTGCTGCTAGTTCCAAGTCATGAGTTGGGTAGTTAACCTCATGAGGCCTTAATCTGCCCAGGACGCATAGGCGACTACTTTTCCTTCTTGCATTAGCACACAGCCTAACCCCGTGTGTGAAGCGTCACAGTATACTACAAAATCCTTGCCTGCCTCTGGCTGAATTAACACTGGAGCTTCCATCAGCACTTTTTTAAGCTTTTCAAAGCTCTCCTGTTGCTTATCCGTCCACACAAATGGTACTTCCTTCCTTAGCAACTTTGTCAAAGGCACGGCTATAGACGAGAACCCTTCCATAAACCTTCTGTAATAGCCTGCCAAGCCTAAGAAACTTCAGATTTTAGCCACGGACCTGGGTGGTTTCCAATCCAACACTGCTTCAATCTTCCTAGGATCCACTCTTATTCCTTCTGCGGATACCACATGTCCTAGGAATGCCACCTCCTTCAGCCAAAATTCACACTTGCTGAATTTGGCATAAAGCTTCTTTTCCCTTAACACTAGCAGCACAACTCGGAGATGTTCATCATGCTCCTCTTCAGACTTAGAGTACACCAAAATATCATCGATGAATACCACGACGAACCTATCCAAATAAGGTTGGAAAACCCGATTCATCATGTCCATGAACACGGCTGGAGCGTTCGTCAATCCAAACGGCATCACCACAAATTCAAAATGACCGTATCTTGTCCTAAAAGCGGTCTTATGAATGTCAGCCTCCTTCACCTTCAACTGGTGATATCCCAACCTTAAGTCTATCTTCGAGAACATAGCTGCCCCTTTCAGCTGGTCGAACAAGTCGTCTATCCTTGGCAAAGGATACTTGTTCTTGATGGTCAGTTTGTTCAACTGACGATAATCTATGCACATACGCATAGTTCCGTCCTTCTTCTTCACAAATAGGACCGGTGCTCCCCACGGAGACACACTGGGTCGGATGAACCCACGACCCAACAGTTCTTGGATTTGAGCCTTAAGCTCCACTAACTCCTTTGGCACCATTCGGTATGGAGCGATTGACACAGGAGCTGTTCCTGGTAGCAAATCTATCCCAAATTCCACCTCCCTATCTGGGGGTATTCTTGGTAATTCATCTGGGAACACATCTACGAAGTACCTTACCGTCCTAACTCTATTAATACCTTCCTCTGTCCCACCTATCGTACTAATGAAGGCTAAGAATGCCTTACACCCCTTCTTAACCATCTTCTCGGCCTTCAGCGCCGAAACCACGTTAGACAAGTAGTTCCTCCTTTCTCCGATCATTGCTACCACTTTACCCTCCGGGGTTCTTAGTTCCATCCGTTTAGCCGCACAATCCAACACGGCTCGGTGTTCTACTAGCCAATCCATTCCGAGTATAAGTTCAAACTCTTCGAAAGGTAACTCCATTAAATCAGCCCGAAAGTTCACTCCCTGAATCTCTAGGGGTACATTCCAAAAGATCTTGTCTACCACTACGGTTTGGCCTAATGGGCTTACTACAGTCATCTGTCTATCAGAGAGTTCAGAGTCTAGGCCTAGTGTTTCCACTACACTACATGCAACATATGAATGGGTCGAGCCCACATCAATAAGAGCAAAATAGGGCTTGTCAAAAATAAAGAACGTACCGGTTATAACATCCGGTGCGTCTCTATCCTCCCTTCGGTGAACCGCATAAACCAAACCCAGTTGCCTTGCTTCTACATTAGCAGCACCTCGGCCCAGTGCTCCACGGCATCTGCCAGCACCATTACCTCTGTTAGCCGAGCCACGACGACCGTTGAGGTGCTTGTCGCCTCTCTACCGGCGACTAGCATTACGAGCCGCGGTCGGCTCGTGCGGTTGCTTAGGACAATCCTTAAGCATATGGTCCTTGGACCCACACTTGAAGCATCCCTCCGTCTTTCTCCAACACTCTCCCAAGTGCCTCTTTCCACAATGCTCAAAAGGGCGATACTGCCAGCCCGTACCAGCCTGTTGATTTCGTGGCTCGTCAACCCTAGGCCTCTTATGACCCTTTCAAGATGGTCCAAAACCTCTCTTAGGCTTATTCTTGTCCACAGCCTGCTTGGTAGCATCCTTAATTCCCTCGGCCACCTTAGCCTTTTCCACCAAAGAAGAGAACTCTCGCTCCTGATGCGGTGCTATCAACAGTCTTAGGTCGTCTCTCAGTCTGTCCTCAAAACAAACACAGCGTTCATGTTCAGTCGCCACTGCACCTCGAGCATAACGGCTCAACCTCAGAAATTCTGCCTCATATTCTGCTACGGACTTGTTCCCTTGAACTAGCCCCAGAAAAGCTTTTCTTTGCTCATCTGTATACCTGGTTCCCACATATTTCTTCTGGAATGCCTCCTTAACATATTTCTAGGTCAGATCCTCCGCCATGGCACCATCCCGCACAGTTAACCACCACTGATACGCTTTATCGCGTAACAGTGCCACCATCCCTTTTAACTTCTCCTCAGGGGTCAAGTCGAGCTCATCGATAATGTGCTCAGTTGCTTCCAACCAGTACTCAACTGTACTGGGTGCTACTCCCGATACTCCTCGAAACATTTCTTCTCCATTAGCTCGGAGCCGCTCAGGCACAGACTTACGATTTCCTGAATTTCCCCCTGCACCAGCCACCAATTCCAAAACTCGCAAAGACGACTGCGACACAAAGATCTTCTCCCATCGAGCTTTTGTCGCTCAACACCCATAGCTGGGGGTTGTGGTGGCGGTGGTATCTCATTGTCAGAACCCTGACCCGATCTAACGAGTTCTGACACAGTCATCCTTCCTCTACCTCATCCACGACGACCACGTCCTCTGGAGCTCATTTCTAGCGTCGAGATCTGATTAAAAAGTTTTATGAATTAGTCATTATTCCACTTATTTACCCGCGAAGGAGTTTTATGAAAAGAGTTTTAGGAGTGGTTCTTTCGTATTCACACAAGCACACAGTCTTTCATCCATTCATCCATCCATCAAACAATTATGAACTTTCGTTCATTCAGAGAAACGTTGTAATTTTCCTCGTTGTTGTTCTTCCACTACCCAGGGGTATTTTCGTAATTTGTCCTACAGGGGCATTTTCGTAATTTTTGCAAGACAAAAAGTTCCATGGTGATTTTGTCAAAAGTATTTTGGTAATTTTAAAGTCCCGGTGTAATTTTGGAAAAATTTTGAAATCCAGGGGTATTTCGGTAATTTTTGACCTCGGGGTATTTTGGTAATTTTCCAAAAACCATGGTAATTTGGTAAAATTTAGTAAGTTAGGGATATTTCAAAAGTTGTAAAACTTTATGGGTTCTTTTTGAAAGTTTTATTTTCCAAAACGGTGATGTTGCAAAAATTTTCGAAAACCAGGGTCATTTTGGTCATTTTGTAAGTTAGGGGCAATTTTGTAATTTTTTAAAATCAAGGTATTTTTGATAGCTTGCAGATTAGGGTTTGTGAACATTTATAAAATAATGAAGTTTTAGTAAAACCGTTGAAAAGTTTGACATTTTTGTAAATCAAGGGCATTTTGGTAATTTTACCACTAAGGGCATTTTTGTAATTTTCACAAATCAAAAATTTTTCGGGGAACTTTGTAAAGATAGTTTTTACAAATTTAAAAGAAAGTTTTAAGAATTTTAAAACTAGGGTTTGTTGTTTGTTCTCTCTTTTTTTTTTTTTTAAACATGGCTAGTTCCCTTTCGGGTTTTAGTCATTAGGTTCAGCCTATGTCCGAGCCCTTTTTGGTCAGGGTGAACCAAAGCTACGCACCAGGCAGGATTCAAGTGAAGAGGAGGTGAGTCACACGGATCGCTTAAATACCAAGCTCTCACTTGAAACCATTCCTAGACATGCGCATGCAGAGGTTGCCACACCACCTGAGCCCTCCGAGTTAGGGTGAGCAGAAGCTACGCACTGTAGGATTCTGCGAAGAGGAGGTGAGTCACTAGGACCGCTTAAATACTGAGCTCTTAGGATCCAATCCTAGACATGCGTCATGGGGGTTACCACACCCTAGCTCGATGACTTAGCCATAGGTTTGTTTAGTGCATTAAGTCTTATGCGTTTGGTGTTTGAGTAACCTAGTCCTAGGGTTCCATATTCCTATCATACTATTCTACGTTCCATGCCTTTTCTACCCTTATACAGTTCATAAATCACAGAATCACACCTAAAGTTAGGGTACTTACGGTGGATCATGGTCGGAGACTTAGGTGCCATGCCAAAACACCTGCTTTATTTCAAAGAAAATCATTTGGGCTCGAATTAAAAACGTTTTGGGCCTTAGCCCACAGGCCGAGAGTTTAAATCTGGGCTCTGATACCAAACTAAAACACCCCACGCCCGGCCCACGAGCTTGAACCGGATCTGGTATGTTCCTTAAGAAAATCGATTTCAAATTCTTGGTTACTTAGAGAAAGTTTGTGTAATTTTGAGAAAAATATTGGTTTGGGTTGGGCTTAGATTGAAAGCCCACTTGTCTTACTTAAAAATCAGTTAATTAGGGTGACAAAATAATTTGGGGTTTACTAAAAAAAATAATTTTACTTAAACTTAAATTATTAAATGGTTCATAGCATAGTAGTTAAAGAAAATAAAAGTAACTAAATAAAACTATGGCCTTTTCGGCCTTATTACATCAATAATTTCCAAACTTAAAAACTTAAAATACTTAATAGAAATAAAGTCCCAAATATTAAAAATCCCTTCTTGTTGTGCATGGCCACCTTTAGCTCCTGCCGACCCGGTCCATTATTGCTCATTACCTGAAAAATAGTCCCAAAAGGGGTGAGTCAACGGACTCAATGTGTACACAAACTAACAATCAACAATTCAGGCATACATGTTCATATCAAAGACATATTCATATAAAAATGATGCAACCCAAACCCAAGCCTAGTTATCCATCCGCTACACACCATCCGTACCTGCCAATCACACCGTGGGGACTACTAAGTCAACCCTCTATCCGCTACACACCATCGAAGGCAGTCGCTACAGTCGACGTGCTCATCGCCCATATAATTTGTGTCATTAAACACCATATTCAGATAATGTAATCGAAGTTACCAAATTCAGATAATGTAACCGAAGTTACCATATTCATATTATGTGACCGTAGTCACCATATTCCGTTGGTGAGACCGAAGTCAACACCTTCTTCCCCTTTCACATATAACCCGAAATGCCCCACATATTTTATCATGCATAACATACTTATTTCTCATTCATGTTACTATTCACATGTTCAAAATATATCATATTCGTAATCCTATCAGAAGTAGGAAACGTACTTGGGTACTCTTTACCACATTTGTGGTACTTAGCCACATTCTCATTCTTATGCATATTCATATATTAAAATAATTATTGCCATAATATATTGAAAGTTAGTGTGAGTACACACCTGATTCGCTTAATAGGTTCCTTGAAATCCCGAAGAGAATCGACCACAGATTTAGATCTCAAATCCTACATAAGTTAATCACTTTAAAAGACCATTCGGCCACTTTTCCAAATACAACTAGGATTTGTATTACTTACCTTGTTGCCGGATTGGATGATGGTAAACCAAGTCCCAAAAATCACTAGTATCCTTTCCTTGAAATCGGCTAACATTAAATTCATTAAGCATGGTTAGTTTGACTTCTTAAAATCACAAGAAATAAATCTGAGTTCCTTGGCCGAATATAATGTTTACTTACCTCTAATTTCTAGAAAATTCCTCTTGATTGTGGATCTGTCGAAATCCCTACATATATTAGATCTGATTTCCAAGTCACTTAATAACTTAATCAAATAGCCTTTGGCCTAAACCATACTTTTCTTACCTTAAATCCTTGAATCCCGAAAGATTTCTCCTTGTACTTGATAGTTGTAGAAACCTGATAGACCCCTTGTAGATTCGACCAACATACAATAGTCGGATTAGTCTTTCTCTTTTATCAAATAGGATGGAAAAGAACTTGAATAATGTTAACCTTACCCTTAATGCTTAGTCGACTGCTTCCTTGCTTAAATTCTCAGGGAGATTCGGCTATGGCCTCTAATGGAGAGGAAAATATTCGGCTACTACTAGAAGAAAGGTTGGAGAGGAAAAGTAGATTTGACAAAATAGCGAGAAAAAGAGAGGATTTTCGCTAGGGAAATTTTCTACAGAGAGAGAGGGTGAATAGCTTAGGGAATTTCGGCAAAGGAGGGAATGAATGAAAAATTAACCTTGTTTTCCTCCCTTAGCCGAATTTACTAGGCCAAGAGTCCTTGACTTGGCCACCACTCTTCCTTGTGATAATATCATCTCTTTATTTAAAAATAAATAAAGAAAAATCCTTATTATCTCTTCTAAATAATCCAAATTAAAAAGCTTTTATTTATCACCTTATTAAGCAATATTAATGGAAATAAACCACCTCCCTTTTCTAGAAACAAGTGCCGTCCACCCCTTAGCCTGGGAAGCAAAAATAAAACTTCATTTATTTGCTTCCCTTGTGACTCGAACTCAGGCCCAACACCTTGCATGTGGCGCCATTTCCAAAGGCCCTAAGTGACATCTTCAGGCCACTTTTCCAAGCCTGTTTGTGTGTCAAATTTTACCAACTTTTTCTTTTAAGGCCCCTTTGCCTTGATTTCCTATTTTAAACTTTAAAACTCATCATTTTGGGGTCATTTCCAAGTTTCCTAAAATTTTCGATCGGCTCTGTTTACTTGCCATTTTCTTACATTTCCAAGTTTCCTAAAATGTATACTTTCCATTTTTGGATCATTTCCATTTTCATTTCTTAGTTTCCAAAAATGTGTACTTTCCATTTTTTGAACCATTTCCTTACATTTCTAGGTTTCCTAAAATGTTCATGTCCTAATGCATTTCCAATTTTCCAAAAATATTCATTTCCATTCATTTTCATACATTTCTGAGTTTCCAAAAATATCAAAAATTTATTCATAATGCTTAAGACTTGTCATTTCATACAATTAAACCGAAAATGCATAGGCCCTTTCCAGGATGTTACATCCAGATTCCTTTATTCCTTCGGCTATCTTAGCCTTTTCAACTAAAGTAGGAAATTCTCGCTCCTGATGTGGAGCAATCAGCAATCTCAGCTCTTCCCTTAAACCATCCTCGAACCTGACACATCGCTCGTGCTCCGAAGCTACGATACCTCCAGCATACCGGCTCAATCTTAAAAATTTTGCCCCATATTCTGATACGGACTTATTACCCTAGACCAAACTCAGATATGCCTTACGCTGTACATCAATGTAATTAGACCCAACATATTTCCACTGATACGCTGCCTTGAAATAATCCCAAGTGAGATCCTTCGCTGCAGCACCATTCTGTACCGTGAGCCACCACTGATATGACTCATCCCGAAGAAGCGACACAATCCCTTTCAGCTTGTCCCTAGCATTCAGATCCAAGTCATCCATGATTCGCTCCGTCGCCTCTAGCCAATATTCAGCCGCACTAGGAGCTACACTTGAAACACCTCGAAATACCTCCGCTCTATTGGATCGGAGTCACTCGGGTACAGATTTCTGAGCTCCCACGCCTCCACCTATTCCAGCTACCCTTTCAAGGACTTGCAGCACTGCCTGAGACACTATGTCATCCCCCGTTTGATCCTGATGCTCAACTCTAATCGCTGGTGGTGGGGGTGGTGGTACCTCATTTTTGGATCCTTGACCAGACCTCACTGGTTCAGACACAACCATCCTACCACGACCGCGTCCACGAGTAGTACGACCTCGACCATGAGTACTCATGTCTAACGTCTCGTCTTATCTGGTTTAAAAGTTTTATGCATTAATCAATATTCCACTTTCTTTAAAACACCGTTTTATGAAAAGTTTCAATAAGAGGTTGTTTCGCGAGTACATCAAACCTATAATTTTGGGTCTCTAGAGTAGTTCCTACTACTATACAGTCATATCATCATCATCATATCATTTCATCAAAATCAACAGTTTGATGTGCTTACCAGGGCGGATTAATGCCGGAGACTCGGGGCCATGCCTTTCCAACCATAAAATTTTCAATAAAAACATTTTAAAACCATACTTTAAATCATTTTGCGCCTCAAGCCCACAGCCAAGCTTTTAAACTTGGCTCTGATACCAATTTGTAACACCCCAAACCCGGTCAATATGCTATGACCGAATCTGGCATGCCACAGAGGAAAACATTGTGAAGAAAATCGAGTGAATAATTAAATTTTTGTGAAAAACTCTTTGTTGTTCTATGTTTGTAGAAAACAAGTGTATAATAAATTGAAAGCTGATAATTTACTTTGAAATCTCGAAAATAAGTCTTAAAAACTTAGTTGCAAAACCATAGATTAGAAAACCTTTTATAGTTTTAAAAGAAACCAAAGTGATTAGGTTAAAAACTGTATCGAATGGAAATTTGGAAACTTGAGTTTTGGAAAATAATAGTATTAATTATCGAAAATACTTAAGTTGTTAAAATTATCAAATGAATTATGTTACTCGATGGTAACGTTTTAAAAACCATCACATTTTATAGTTTAGAAAACTTTGTGGACATACCATTATTTCAACCATATAATTTGTAAACCACATTTAAATTAAATCCAAAGCATATAAATAATCCCAAAACATAATTAAAGAGGCCTTATTACAAATCCATAAAAAAATGAAAACCAAATTAAAATAAAGTACCCAAATGGAAGTTCATGTAAAACCAAATTTTATTGCATGGCCTCCTCGAGTTCATCCGGCTCCTCATCCGCGAATTTTATGCATCACCTGAAAAAGTAAGGGAGAAGGTGAGTCACCAAGACTCAGTGCATAATCCCTCTCCCGGGTAATTGCCACGTACTTACACAAATTATAACCAAGCAATGTATATATATATATGATGCACCCAACCTAGCCATCCATAACTCCTTTTTCTACCCCGTGTGGTACCAAACCACTGGTGGTGCCAAACCACTGGTGACCCAAAGTCACGATATCCAAAAATGTGATACCAAATCACTAGTAACTCAAAGTCACGAATAATCCATCTGTGGGGCCATCCCACGTGTGATACCAAATCACTGGCGACGATCCCACATCTCAAAAGTGGGGCCAACCCACGGTGGTGCGAAACCACTGGGACGAGTCGCTATGAGGTGCCAAACCTCTGGTGTCCCAAAGACACAAATGTGATACCAAATCACTGGTGATCAAAGTCACGAATAATCAAATTGTGGGGCCAACCCACGTGTGATACCAAATCACTGGCGACAATCCCATATCTCAAAAGTGGGGCCAACCCACGGTGGTGTTAATCCACGAGGGACAAGTCGCTATGAGGTGCCAAACCTCTGGTGTCCCAAAGACACAAATGTGATACCAAATCCTTTGGAGGTGCCAAACCTCTGGTGTCCAAAGACACAAATATCATATCCTTCCCCCTCCTCTCATTCACCCATCACAATGCAATATTTGTACAAATTATGTCAACATACTTTATTATGAATCACATAACAAATATATCATAAATCGTAGATCATGATTTCAATCCACATGTATTAACAACATATAGAAACGGACTTACCCGAATCCTCATTCATACCATCATGGTATCATATCAAGATCTCATCGTTTTCCCACTTTGATAATATGATTAGTAAATTAATATTATAAATACATATACATAACCGAGTTATAAAGTGTGTAAGGTACACACCTTTCACCAATGCAAATACTAACTTTCGAAGATCCGATCTACCGCACTAGATCACCTTGCCCTACAATCGGCCAATACTTAGATTATAAACAAAGGCCATTCGGCCATACCACTAAATCCCAATGAGTTATCACTTGAAAAACCAAGTCTTACCTAAAAGCTTACCCAAAACGATTGACAAAGAAATGAGGCTTAGATTGATTGCTTCCAACGTCCCGAGGAGCCTAAAAGAATAACCGGTTCCTAAAAATGGTTAGAACCATGCAACAAATGCCCATAGGTTCGGCCTTTGTCCACAAGAAAACGACATAGAAAAGAGAAAGAAAGGAAGGAAAAACAGCCATGAACACTTACCCTTTTCCAAAACCGATTGAAGAAAACCCAAAATGAATGCCTACCCTTGATGATATTCAGCCAAAACAATACAAAAAGGGAGTGGGAAGTTTCGGCAATATGGTTATGAAAGAAGAAAGATATGTGTATAAAAAGTAAGGAAGTTTGTGAGTAAAAAAGAGAATAAAAATGAGAGAGAGAGGATTCAGTTTTAGCAACAATGGAAGAAAAGAAAAGTGAGTTTGGGGAAGAAAGAGGTTCGGCCAAATGAAAGAAAAAGGAAATGTGGTTGAGCAAATATCAAAAGAAGAAAAGAGAGAGATGGGAGAAAAAGGTTCGGCCAAGCACCTAGTTTGTCGAAAAGAAAAGTGCTCAAAATGTAAAAATGAGTTTTTGGTTTCAAAAGGAAAAATGAGAGAAAGAAAATAGTATTTGGTTCAAACAAAATGAGAGCTAAAACCAAAAGTAAAATTGCACAAAATGCTTATGGTGCATTGGGCCAAAGAGGGATTTGTTTGGAGAGGAAGAGAAAAATATGCCAAAAGGTGCACAAATGCTAAAGTTGGCCAAATATCCCCCCCCAAACCTCCTATCAACATTCGGCCACCCCCCTAGCCACACATGCCGTCCACATACATTCACTAAAGGCCTTGGAATAGTTTCCAAAACATCTTCCTTAAGCCAAGCCTTATGTCCCCCCATCCTTCCATAACCTTAAGATTCCTTTCCCAAAATACAAACTTTCCTAAACCAATATTCAACTTACCAAAAATTTGAAAGTCCAACCTTCCATAATTTGAACTTAGCCAACACTTAATGCTAGGATGTACAAAAATAAAATCCTCAATATGCTTTCCATGCTACTCGAACCACTTCCCTCAAGCAACCTTTCAAGCTCCTTAACCACCTTGCCACTAACTCCTCATGTGCTTTAATTTAACACTTAAATTAACTTAAGTGTCAAGCTCACTTAATCCACTTCACTAAATTTTCCATACTAAAAATTATTCTAGCTTAGCTAATATTTCCAAGCCTTCACACAAATATACTAAGCATACAATAACAATCATATCCAAGCTAATCACAAGTAACAACATGATGCTCTAATATTTTTAGGATATTACAGACCAAATCATCCAAAGAAATCCAAAAATATTCGACAACACCAGGCTTTGAACCTCCAACCTCTTCACCATGGTACACACCCCTTGCCATTATTTGAGTCACATTTCCTCCCTACTTAATTATAAACCTTCTGTCGCACTCCAGGTTTACTTAAAAAACACAACATTTAGCGCACGCCGCGACTAGAACCCTGCTCCCTCTCCTGCTCCTAACGCCTTTGCCACTAGGCCAGTCGTTTCTTTGTGTTGTAAATCAGCCCAAACTAATTATAAGGTCTAAACTCTAGCCTTCATACTACTTATGCGCAATAAAATATTTTTTTTTTGCCAAGTCCAAGACTTGAACCTCTGACCACCAGCTTATTCCAAACGCCCCAAGCCACCAGACCACCTACTTCTTTATGATATCTTTTAACCCAACAATATTTTAAAAGCCTTATGACTACCACCAACCTCCCTAAAAAAACAACATTTTTGCTAAAGCCCTAGATCGAGCCTAGGACCAACCCTTCCTAAACCTCCTAAAAATTAAACTAAACATGCAATAATAATTTTTTTAAAAGAAAATGTCCATTCAAACTTTTCATGATAAAATAATTTATTTTTGTTTGAATAATATTTTTAAGAAAAATTAACTATTTAAATGTATTAGTGACATTATAAAAGTAGAGGGACAAACTATGTAAAAAAAAGTAAAGCATATAAATCAAATCCCCAAATTTTAGCATAATCTAGGGGTCAATTAAAAATTGACCATTATCTTATTTAAGTATAAACCACATATTAATTTTTTTTACGACAAAATCCATTCTCTTGACACACGAACCCACTTATTCTAGGCCCACATTCAAGGTGTTACAATCACACAAGAAATGATACCGAACATCAATGTTCTTCTTCCTCTCATGAAACATTTGATCCTTCGTAAGGAAGATGACACTCTAACTGTCACAAAAAATTGTACTGATCTAAAGGTATTTACTGAGTTCACTAAAGAGTCCCTTTAACCAAATAGCTTCTTTACAAGCCTTAGTAATCACCATGCACTTAGCTTCAGTAGTAGACAAAGCAACTGTAGTTTGCAAAGTGGCTTTCCAACTGATTGTGCAACCCCCAATAGTAAAGACATACCATGTGAGAGATCTTCTTTTATGAAGGTCTCCAGCAAAAAATCAGAATCAACATACCCAATGACTCTATCTCTAGTTCTTCCAAAATGTAAGCAAACATCAGTAGTACCTCGTAAATATCTAAAAATCCATTTAACTGCTTGTCGAAACCATTTTTAAAGTTTGATTTTAAAAACGAAAATGGGAGTCTCCACCAATCCTTTTTACTTAGGTGTGACTGGATCACCTTAAAAATATTTTATTTCAAAATACTGATTTTTGTCTACGAAAAATAAGTAAAATGGGTTCGGGAGTCGGTTACGTATGAGGAAGGGTTAGCACCCCCGTAACACCCAAAAATTGGTACCTAATCGATAAAATCATGTCCTAATGTTGAAACTTTGAGAAATTTTAGAAAATGGTTCCTTTTTATTTAAAAGAAAAAAAACTAGACTTACCTATCTCAAAGAAATAAAACACCATACGTAGTTAGTTATGATATAGTACCTCATGACTTCGAAACTAGGCACGTCTTTAATTTAGAAAAATTCCTACTTCGAGACACAAAACATCATATCCAGTAAGTTAAACACAACGTCTTGAGTTCCCAAAAAATAGGTTTTTTATACTTAAAATTTGTAAATCTCGGTTTTGAAAGTAAAGGGATATTTAATACCTTAAGTTCTACTAGAAAAATCGATACCTAGTATGTTAGGGCACAATTCTTCTCGAAGTCCCTAAGCATTAGATATCACCATATACTTTAAAAATATCTGAATAAAAAGCTTTAATTCAAAAAGGGTATTTTCATAAAAATGATTTGGGTAAGATTTTGCATGAATACATTACAATATATATATTTAATAGCAATTCTACATAATTACAAATTATCTAACAATAAATAATAAAAGAATAATACAACATAAATATATAATAAACTATACTAAACAATAATAAACGATCTAAATGATATAAATAAATATGTAATTTAAAATTAATAGCAATAATTGAAATTTTCACGAAATAACAAAATCAAATAAAAAGGGGAATAATATTAAATAAAAAAATATAATAATTTTTAAAATAATATACATATATGTATAAAGTAACAAAAATTAAAAATACAAAATACTTATAATAAATATATAATTCAATAATTTAATAATTGCATATAATAAAATAATTAGTAAACAGTATAAAGTATTTTTATATAAAAACATTTATATATAATATACTAATCATAAAATTACATACATATATAAATAATATAAATAAAATTTGTTTAGATAATATAAACAAATTTAAAAAAATTTTAGAAATAATATATATTATAACATAATACTATATAATATAAAAAATTTTAAAAATAATGTAATAAATAATATACTAATAATATATAATAAAAATAATACTAAACTACATAAAGTAAATAATAATATATATATAAGGTTAGTATACATAAATATATATATACAAATCTTATACTATTAATAAATTAATATACAAGTAAGAAAAATATAAAATATTAATATGATAAAACATTTTAATATAATAATAGAATAATTAAAATTAAAATAATAATAATAATATAAAATCCAGGATTAAATAAATATAAGGGGTTAAATAACAATTAAAACAGATATAAAAAGGGACTAAATCAAAATACGGGTTAAATTACAAGGGCCAAAGTGAAAATTATGCCAAATTTTAAAACGACAACATTTTGATTTTAGCCTTCAAAGAGCCCGAGGGACTAAATTGGAACAAAAATAAGCTTTAGGGCTAATTTAATAAAAATAAAAATGCAATTTGGACTGAATTAAAATTAAAAAAATTCGGAAGGACCGCAAAGGCAATTATACCATTTAACAAAAACACGCGGATCCTCCCCGAGTTTTCGGGTTAACGTGCGGATCCTTCCCCTGAACGACGTCGTTTTGCGCTTATTAGTTTAAGCGAAAACGACGTCGTTTTATCACGGCTATATAAGTTAAAAAAAAGGCTAAAAATCATTTTAAAACTATGTTTAAAAAAAATCAGAAAAGTTCTCTGAAAATTCTCCCTCCTCTGTTCTGAGTCGGTCACCAGGTTTCGTGCTACGCGCTCCACGTGCCTCCATGGCCGGTGGCCGGAGGCCGGAAATCTCATTTTTCGGGTGCGAATCAAAAGGTAAGTTCTCTTTTATCCCTTTTTATTTAAAAATATGCACATATATATAAAAAATAAAGAAGAATACGAAATAAATCACCTCTGTATTTGTGAAAATTTGTTCTTTTTTATTTCTGTATATTTTCTGTTTCTCTCTGTGTCCCTTTCTTTACAGGTTTATGACAGACTTTTTATAGCCTAAAAAGAATAAAAAAGGAAAACTTTGCTGTTGCCATTTTTGCTACTGTTTTTCTTTCCCTTCTTTTGCAGGTGAACGAAGATCTTGGCGACGATGGTGCGATTCGGGCGCAGATCGTGGTGCGACCGAAGGCTTGACTCGGGTGCGAGGAGTTGATCATGCGCGCTGCTTGGCAGGCGCGAGGCTTGCGCGCGCAGCTGTTGAGTGTCTTTGCTGCGGCGCCTAGGGTTTCCCAGAAACCCTAGGCTACTGAATCTGCCGAATTTTTGGGCTCTTTTGGGCCGCCTATATTTTGGGTCAGGGTCTATTTAGGGGGTTTGTCCGTTTGGGTGTAATGGGTAGTTTGGGTCAGCTTGGGCCACAGGTATTTTGGGCTTGTACAATGGACTATTTAAAAACTTTAATTTTATTATTTATTTATTTTTAACAGGCCCGGTCAAAATTAGGCTCTTACACTTCTTTCCAGTGTTTTTTATCGGGATTCACCATGTATCTAATGACTGTACTAACTACATATGATAAATCTTGACATGAGAAAACATAACATACATGAGAGATCCCACTACACTAGAATATAGAACACGTAACATGTAATCAATCTCATCATCTGATTGTAAAGACAAAGTCGATAAAAGTCTAAAGTGGGATACTAATGGAATACTAACAAGCTAGGAATTCTCGATATTGAACTTGCAAATAACTTTCTTAATGTACCCTTTCTGACTTAGGTACAATTTACATGTTTTTCTATCTCTGAGAACCTCCATCCCAAGTATCTTCTTTGATGCTCCCAAATCTTTCATCTCGAATTCTTTACTAAGCTGGGCTTTGACCTTTCTTATCTCTCATTTATCTTTGGCTGCTATCAACATGTTATCAACATAGAGGAGTAGATGTACAAAAGAACCATCATTGTTTTTCTTAAAATAAACACAACTAGCAATGCTGCTTCTTTTGAAATCATGAGTAGTCATAAAAGAATCAAACCTCTTATACCGTTGTCTTGGTGACTGTTTCAAGCAATAAAGGGACTTTTTCAGCAAGCGAACATAGTCCTCCTTTTTTGAGACTGTAAAACCCTCTGGTTGTTGCATGTAAATATGTTCCTCAAGTTCTCCATGCAAGAACATTGTTTTTACATCGAACTGCTTAAGCTCCAAATCATACATGGCCACAATACCAAGTAAGGCTCGAATTGAACTATGCTTCACAACTTGAGAACACAAATTTTTGAAGTCTACACCTGGAATCTGATTGTAACCTTTTGCAACCACTCTTGTTTTATATCTAGGTTATTTAACTTCTGGAATCCCTTCTTTCGTTGTGAATACCCATTTACAATGAACAATTTTTTTCCTTTAGGAAGCTTCACTAGGTCCCATGTTCTATTCTTATAGATTGATTCCATCTCTTATTGCATGACAATCTTCCACTTTCCTGAATCTTCACAGCTAACTGCCTCAGAATAAGTAGATGGCTCTTGATTTGCATCTAAATCTTCAGCCACATTTAAAGCATAAGTAACTAGATCAACCTCGGCATACCTTTTTGGAGGTTTAATTTCTCTTCTAGGTCTGTTCTTAGCAATAGAATATTGTGGTGAAGAAATAACTCTACTCTAAGTTTCTGTACTAACTTGAGGAGTAGACTATATTGTAGATCCTGGATCAATCTGAAGCTCCACCTAGTTTTGCTGGTCTTTATTGGAAGAGTCTTTAAGAGATAAGTTAGGTAGCATAACAATTTCATCAAAAATATCATCTCTACTAATCTCAACTTTTCTATTTTCAAGACAAAATAACTTATACCCTTTAACACCAGCCTTATAACTAAGAAAAACACATTTAATAGATTTAGGTTACAATTTCCCATTATCAACATGAGCATAAACAGGACACCCAAAAATCTTCAAATTAGAATAATCGGGAGGATTATCAGACCATGCCTCATGTAGAATTTTTTTCTCAATGGCAACAAACAGAGACCGATTAATAAAAAAATACACAGTAGAGGCCGCTTCAACTTAAAAAATTTTGGTAAACAAGCATTCGACAACATACATCGAAACTTTTCCATGATTGTTCTATTCATCTGTTTTGCAAAACCATTTTGCTGTGGAGTATGACAAACTGTCAAGTGTCTCACGATCCCTTCTGATTTGCACAATTCATTAAACTCATTAGAAAAGAATTCCAAGCCATTATCTGTATGGAAATGTTTTATTTGTTTTCATGCCTTCTTTTTGATCATATTTTTCCAAGCCTTAAAAGTGGAAAACACATCACTTTTCTGCTTGAAGAAGAATGCCTAATCTTTTATTGAAAAATCATCAATTATCGTCAGCATATAATTAGTGCCACCCCTCGATGGCACTCTAGAGTGCTCCCAAAGATCAAAATGAATATAATCCAGAGTTCCCTTTGTGTTATGGATTCCTCTAGTAAATCAAACTCACTTTTGCTTCTGAAAAATGCGGTGCTCACAAAACTTCTGCTTGCTTATGTTTTATCCGTCAAGAAGTCTTCTTTTGCTTAATACTGCCATGTCATTCTCACTTATATGCCCTAAAAGAATATGCCAAAGTCTAGTAAAATCATCATCTGACAAGGAAGAAGAGATGGTTGCATCACTAGTAATAGTAGAACATTGCAAAACATATAACTTGGCAGTCTTTCTCTGCCTTTTCATGATAATGAGGAAACCCTTACCAGTCTTCAAAACCCCACTTTCAGTTGTGTACTTATTCCCTTTTGAATCAAGAGTACTCAAAGAAATCAAATTCCTTTTCAATTCTGGAACATGTCGTACGCCCATAAGTGTTTTGACGACTCTATCAAATATCTTAAATATAATCGTGCCAATACTTGCGATTTTACATGAAACATTATTTCTCATGAAAACAACACCTTCAGACACTGTTTCGTATGTTGTAAACCAATGCAAATTGGGACTCATATGGAAACTGCAACTAGAATCGAGGATCCTCTCCTCGTTCACTTTAGAGTTGTTAGCAGAAGCAACTAGGAGTTCCACCATCGCGGTCGTCTTCTACAACATCAGCTTCACCTGATTGTTCTAGTTATTTTCTCTTTTTCATTTGCAACTTTCCTTTTAATCTTGTTCTGCAATTGATAGGACTTAGACTTAATGTATCATTTCTTCTTGAAGAAGTTACAGGTTTTACCTCTATTTAAAGATCTTGATCTGTTCTTAGATTTACTGCGATGATTTCGTTCTTGTGTCCTCCCACGATTATCATCAGTATTTCATTCTTGTCTCCTACGAACAATGAGACCCTCTCCTTGAGAGTAAAATCCGACCATAATATGTTTCATCTTGTCAAACGAGGTTAAGGAAGCATAGACTTCATCAACTATGAGAGATTCACAGCTATACAAAATTGTATCACTAAAGGTTGAATAAGACAGGGCAACAAACAAAGTAGAATTAACCCTAAATCCTCTTTATCATACTGAACCTCCATGGCCTCTAGGGTCTGAGAGAGTTTCTTTAAAAACTGTAACATCCTGACTTTTTGGGCCTATGCGTTTGATGGGTGAATATGTTTAATATGTTAATTTAAGAAATAGGGGTCCAAATTGGGCTCAGAATTAGGCAAAGGCCTTGATTAAAATTATCTGTTTGGGCATTATAGGGTTTAAAAGGTAGTATCTATGTTTAAAATACCAAAGTGGGCTTGTGGCCCAATCTTAGGAGGTGACGCCACACAAGGGAGTAAGGGGCCTAAATTTAAGTTTCATGGAGCCCAATTCTTTTAATTTAAGTTAGCTAAATTTTGGGCATTAGGATTAGGTGGAGTGGATGGCAACAAGGCTAAAATTTAGGGGTTTTAATGTTTAAAATATGTGGATAATAAGCAGATAAAGGCTAAAATTTAGGGATTTTAATGATTAAAATATATGGATAATATGCTGATAAAGGAGGGAGGAGTTAGAGATAATTAAGTCTCTTTTAGATGAGCTAGTAGATTAAGATAAAGGAGAAAAGATAGGATTTATCTGCAAGGTTAGGTAAGTGCCAAAATTTCTATAAATAGGGGGGATATCTCTTCAATTTCGGCATTTGGGTTTTTCTCTCATTCTTTTCTCTTCTTCTCTGAGTAAAAGCCGAAAACTCCTAAAGTTCCATCTTCTTCTTCATTCTTTGCAAAAACTGAAATCTCTAAGCCTAATCTCTCATCTTCACTTTGATTCAAAAGCCGAAACTCTTTCCATTCTTTTTCTTCCTAGTAGAAATCTTCAAGTCTCTTCCTTGTTTTCTTTTCTTCTTCTCTTTTCCTGTCAGAAACCGAAACTCTTCACTCAAGTATTTTAAAAGCCAAAGACATATCAGCCTTCTCTTGTTCATACTTTTTCCGGGATTTTCCTAAAAGCCGAAATCCCTAGATCTCATCTCCTGTGATTGCTGAATTGCTTCTGTGGTGCCTACTTGTGCCGAAATCTGAAGGGAACTTTAGTGGAGTCAACCGCATAGATCTCTAAGTTATAGATCGGTAGCACTCGAATCGTGTTACTTTCGAGATTTCAAGGTAAGAAGATCTATTAGTTTCAACGTGTAAATTCAGGATTTACTAACCCTTGGCCGAATATAGGAGAGGCCCTATTTTCACATCTTTTCGGCTTTTTGGGCAAAGTTGTATATCGGTCTAGCAAGGGTATCGACATTAATCAGGTGTGTAATACTTCCCCACCATCTAGATCTGATTATTAATGTATGTTCATAAGTTTATATGTTGTGATAAATGCCGATATCTCGGTTTAATGTTGGAAACCCGAAAAGGGTGAAGCAAATCACCAGGTTAGTGAATGTTTTGACTTTATATGATAAAAGTATATTGATTTTATAATTGCATGGGTTGGGTTGATGAAAGGAGGAAGTTAATACGTTATATGTGTACCAGTTTATACCGTGATCTGTTATATGTTGTAGCGGCTAATGCCATGATCTATTATAAGGGCTTCGGCCATAATATGTTGATGAGCAACATGACTGCCATCTTGGCGTGTAGCGGTGTGGGTCGATTATAGAAATCCCCAATGGTGTGAATGGCTGATACGGGGGCGTGTAGCGGATGGAAACCTAGGCAAATGGGTTGGGCCTTGCATATTATTTGTTATTTTTTTATATAAATGAAATTATTAATCTGTTTTATGGCCCTAAGGCCAAAATCTAGTGGTGCATCGTGACTCACCCTATTAATTAACCTTTCAGGTGATACCTAGTGCTTCGGACCGGGCTGGAGAGGAACGCAAGGTGGCCATGCAAAAGAACATCTGGATCCAGCAAAAAGACTCAAGTTAATACTTTATATTTTTAATTAATGGATTTTAAATCTCGTTGTAATAAGGCCATGGGCCACCAGTTTATGTTTGTTTTATTTTGGGCTTTAATTACTTTTAGTTATTTAAATTCTTATTGAACTAATGCATGTATTTAAATTTGGGTTTTTAATTTATAAAGGCATATTTTATTTAAACTATCAACTTTAAATTTCTTTCGAATAAGAAGACAAACTTTAGAAAGATATTTTCTGAAAATACGACATGTTTTTCCAAAATTTTCTTAGTGACATACCAGATCCGGTCGTGGTGTTTGGGCCGGGTTCGGAGTGTTACAAAAACATTTAAGTATTCATGCATAAGAGCACCTTCCTTCAAACGATGGCAACAAGGCTAAAATTTAGGGGTTTTAATGTTTAAAATATGTGGATAATAAGCAGATAAAGACTATTATTTAGGAATTTATTTTATGTGGATAATAAGCAGATAAAGGCTAAAATTTAGGGATTTTAATGATTAAAATATGTGGATAATATGTTGATAAAGGAGGGAGGAGTTAGAGATAATTAAGTTTCTTTTAGATGAGCTAGTAGATTAAGATAAAGGAGAAAAGATAGGATTTATTTGCAAGGTTAGGTAAGTGCCAAAATTTCTATAAACAGGGGGAATATCTCTTCAATTTCGGCATTTGGGTTTTTCTCTCATTCTTTTCTCTTCTTCTCTGAGTAAAAGCCGAAAACTCCTAAAGTTCCATCTTCTTCTTCATTCTTTGCAAAAACCGAAATCTCTAAGCCTAATCTCTCATCTTCACTTTGATTCAAAAGCCGAAACTCTTTCCATTCTTTTTCTTCCTAGCCGAAATCTTCAAGTCTCTTCCTTGTTTTCTTTTCTTCTTCTCTTTTCCTGTCATAAACCGAAACTCTTCACTCAAGTATTTTAAAAGCCAAAGACACATTAGCCTTCTCTTGTTCATACTTTTTCCGGGATTTTCTTAAAAGCCAAAATCCCTAGATCTCATCTCCTGTGATTGCCGAATTGCTTCTGTGGTGCCTACTTGTCCCGAAATCTGAAGGGAACTTTAGTGGAGTCAATCGCATAGATCTCTAAGTTATAGATCGGTAGCACTCGAATCGTGTTACTTTCGAGATTTCAAGGTAAGAAGATCTATTAGTTTCAACGTGTAAATTCAGGATTTACTAACCCTTGGCCGAATATAGGAGAGGCCCTATTTTCACATCTTTTCGGCTTTTTGGGCAAAGTTGTATATCGGTCTAGCAAGGGTATCGACATTAATCAGGTGTGTAATACTTCCCCACCATCTAGATCTGATTATTAATGTATGTTCATAAGTTTATATGTTGTGATAAATGCCGATATCTCGGTTTAATGTTGGAAACCCGAAAAGGGTGAAGCAAATCACCAGGTTAGTGAATGTTTTGACTTTATATGATAAAAGTATATTGATTTTATAATTGCATGGGTTGGGTTGATGAAAGGAGGAAGTTAATACGTTATATGTGTACCAGTTTATACCGTGATCTGTTATATGTTGTAGCGGCTAATGCCATGATCTATTATAAGGGCTTCGGCCATAATATGTTGATGAGCAACATGACTGCCATCTTGGCGTGTAGCGGTGTGGGTCGATTATAGAAATCCCCAATGGTGTGAATGGCTGATACGGGGGCGTGTAGCGGATGGAAACCTAGGCAAATGGGTTGGGCCTTGCATATTATTTGTTATTTTTTTATATAAATGAAATTATTTAATCGTTTTATGGCCCTAAGGCCAAAATCTAGTGGTGCATCGTGACTCACCCTATTAATTAACCTTTTCGGTGATACCTAGTGCTTGGACCGGGCCGAGAGGAACGCAAGGTGGCCATGCAAAAGAACATCGGATCCAAACAAAAAGACTCAAGTTAATACTTTATATTTTTAATTAATGGATTTTAAATCTCGTTGTAATAAGGCCATGGGCCACCAGTTTATGTTTGTTTTATTTTGGGCTTTAATTACTTTTAGTTATTTAAATTCTTATTGAACTAATGCATGTATTTAAATTTGGGTTTTTAATTTATAAAGGCATATTTTATTTAAACTATCAACTTTAAATTTCTTTCGAATAAGAAGACAAACTTTAGAAAGATATTTTTTTAAAAATACGACATGTTTTTCCAAAATTTTCTTAGTGACATACCAGATCCGGTCGTGGTGTTTGGGGCGGGGTTGAGTGTTACAAAAACATTTAAGTATTCATGCATAAGAGCACCTTCCTTCAAACGATGGCAACAAGGCTAAAATTTAGGGGTTTTAATGTTTAAAATATGTGGATAATAAGCAGATAAAGACTATTATTTAGGAATTTATTTTATGTGGATAATAATGGATAAAGGCTAAAATTTAGGGATTTTAATGATTAAAATATGTGGATAATATGTTGATAAAGGAGGAGGAGTTAGAGATAATTAAGTTTCTTTTAGATGAGCTAGTAGATTAAGATAAAGGAGAAAAGATAGGATTTATTTGCAAGGTTAGGTAAGTGCCAAAATTTCTATAAACAGGGGAATATCTCTTCAATTTCGGCATTTGGGTTTTCTCTCATTCTTTTCTCTTCTTCTCTGAGTAAAAGCCGAAAACTCCTAAAGTTCCATCTTCTTCTTCATTCTTTGCAAAAACCGAAATCTCTAAGCCTAATCTCTCATCTTCACTTTGATTCAAAAGCCGAAACTCTTTCCATTCTTTTTCTTCCTAGCCGAAATCTTCAAGTCTCTTCCTTGTTTTCTTTTCTTCTTCTCTTTTCCTGTCATAAACCGAAACTCTTCACTCAAGTATTTTAAAAGCCAAAGACACATTAGCCTTCTCTTGTTCATACTTTTTCCGGGATTTTCTTAAAAGCCAAAATCCCTAGATCTCATCTCCTGTGATTGCCGAATTGCTTCTGTGGTGCCTACTTGTCCCGAAATCTGAAGGGAACTTTAGTGGAGTCAATCGCATAGATCTCTAAGTTATAGATCGGTAGCACTCGAATCGTGTTACTTTCGAGATTTCAAGGTAAGAAGATCTATTAGTTTCAACGTGTAAATTCAGGATTTACTAACCCTTGGCCGAATATAGGAGAGGCCCTGTTTTCACATCTTTTCGGCTTTTTGGGCAAAGTTGTATATCGGTCTAGCAAGGGTATCGACATTAATCAGGTGTGTAATACTTCCCCACCATCTAGATCTGATTATTAATGTATGTTCATAAGTTTATATGTTGTGATAAATGCCGATATCTCGGTTTAATGTTGGAAACCCAAAAAGGGTGAAGCAAATCACCAGGTCAGTGAATGTTTTGACTTTATATGATAAAAGTATATTGATTTTATGATTGCATGGGTTGGGTTGATGAAAGGAGGAAGTTATACGTTATATGTGTAGCGGTTTATACCTTGATCTGTTATATGTTGTAGCGGCTAATGCCATGATCTGTTATAAGGGCTTCAGCCATAATATGTTGATGAGCAGCATGACTGCCATCTTGGCGTGTAGCGGTGTGGGTCGATTGTAGAAATCCCCAATAGTGTGAATGGCTGGTACGGGGGCATGTAGCGGATGGAAACCTAGGCAAACGGGTTGGGCCTTGCATATTATTTGTTATTTTTTTATATAAATGAAATTATTAATCTGTTTTATGGGCCTAAGGCCAAAATCTAGTGGTGCATGAGGGTTGCACACTGAGTCTCGCGCCTCACCCTATTAATTAACCTTTCAGGTGATACCTAGTGCTTCGGACCGGGCTGGAGAGGAACGCAAGGTGGCCATGCAAAAGAACATCTGGATCCAGCAAAAAGACTCAAGTTAATACTTTATATTTTTAATTAATGGATTTTAAATCTCATTGTAATAAGGCCATGGGCCACTATTTTATGTTTGTTTTATTTTGGGCTTTAATTACTTTTAGTTATTTAAATTCTTATTGAACTAATGCATGTATTTAAATTTGGGTTTTTAATTTATAAAGGCATATTTTATTTAAACTATCAACTATTAAATTTCTTTCGAATAAGAAGATAAACTTTAGAAAGATATTTTCTGAAAATACGACATGTTTTTCCAAAATTTTCTTAGTGACATACCAGATCCGGTCGTGGTGTTTGGGCCGGGTTTGGGGTGTTACAAAAACATTTAAGTATTCATGCATAAGAGCACCTTCCTTCAAACGATGAGCATAAAGACACTGCTTCATATGCAACTTGCTAGTTAGAGTTTTTAACATGCATAGCTACTACAGCTTTGCCCATAATGCAGCGATGGTCTTCTCCTTTATCACATCCTGTAAAATTTCATTCAACAGATGCAGACATAATTGTGTTAAAGCCTTTCAATCTTTACGCTTATTCTCTTACTTCGTCAACGTCGAAGGCATCTTATCTATCCGTAGCTGGGCATCCTCTAAAGCCATCTGTGTAAAAACTGTCTGCATATTTATCTACCACAACGCGAATCTAGTGTTGCAATCCAACAACAGAATATCATACTTTAGTGTCTCCATTACTGTGATTGAGACAAGCAACTCGGAAAGCTCTGATACTAATTTGTTAAAACTAACATCAATAATTGCAATATAAAATGATTGCAAAGTAATAAGAAAGAAAATAATAACACACAGATTTTACGTGGAAACCCTTTCGGGGAAAAACTACGGGTAGAAGAGAAGAAAATTTACTAATATTGAAATTCGAATGATACAAGAGGTGTTTCAACTACATCTATTTAAAGGTTAAAAAACCTTATTCTAATCAATGTCAAATAGAGGAAGTGTAGTTCTATATTGATTCTACTTGTGAACAGTGTCAAATAAAAGAAGAGTAATTATATACGAAATCTATTTGTGAACTACAGATGCCCTAATTTTACCACTGTATTATTTTTTAATAAGAATTTGAGTCACAACTCTAGCAATTTCAAAACTAAAAATATAATGTGAAAAGATAAAGGAATTAAAAATGATTCTTGTGAGGAAATATTTTTCTCGCCCAATAAGAAATTTTATTAAAAATAAACGAAAATGGTAAATAAAAGTTCAAGATACACCACCTCAATAAAATAATAATAATCCCACCAATTTAGGAACATCATCCGACACATAATATTGTCTTTGGTACAAGCCATTGCTAAATTGTTGGACACGCTTTCAAAGTTCGAATGTCATGCGCAAACAAAGGATAAAACTTTTCAATCACAAGGAAATAATTTGACAATTCCCAGTCAACTGGTGATTAAACTAATGAAAAAAAAACAAGCAAAAGCACAAGGATTAGTGCAATTTGAAAGTGACAAGTTTCATGGAAACCATGTGATTGCGTATTAATAATTTGTTTATTTGGTATGAAAATAAGTTTACAAGTTAATGTTGAAATAGTAAGTGCTATATACATTCAATAAATCAAGAGGATACAGTACGGATAGCATATGAATAAAATTTTAATGTTAATTAAACTTAAATAGATTTAATAATATTTTCTATTTGAAAATATTTTGATGATAAATAATGATGTCTCATTTAGTTATTAGTATAATCAGGTTAATTCTTGACATTTTTAGGAGCCTAGGCAAAACAATAAAATGGGGTTTTAAGTTTCTTAAAAGTTGGAGAAAATTTTTTTAGGTCCCTTAAAAGTTAGTAAAAACAAATTTTGGGCCCCTAAAAGCTAAATTTTTTTGAGCCCATTAAAAGTTGGCATTTTTTTTTTGAATTTTAAAAGTTAAAAAAATATGGGCCCTTTAAAAACTGGAAAACAATATGTTGGACCCTTTTCAGCCTTGGGCCTTAGGAGGCTGCACCTCTAGACGACCACCAAGGCCTGGTCTGAGTATAACAACATGAGGAAAAAACTTATTTATTACATACACATTACAATAGTTAGGCATAAAATAATAAATAGCTAAACTTACCTCGATAATGACATATTATCATTAAATACGAATAAATTCATATGACAAATATAAACTTACCTCATTAGCTAATCATGCAATCAATATATATATAATGATCTCGAATCATAAAAGTATAAATCAGAATTGTCTGTTAGTCATCTACGATTTTTGACTTTCACTTCTCTCGCGACGACCCGATGTTGTCTTTAACTATGTTCGATAATTCAATAATAAAAAACATTATCAGTTTACATTTAATTCACATCCAAATACATAGCCAATATATTTTCATTTTATTCAATTTAGTCCCTATACTCGGGATACACATATTTTTCTATATCTAACATCAAATCAAATTTCGATTTCACATTCTTTCATTAGGGACCCTATACTTTTCATCTACAACAAAATCTCATAACAGGTTTTAATTTATTCAATTTAGTCTCTTGTAACGCCCCAAAATTTTTAATTTTAAATTGTTAAATCAGTTAAGTTAATTGAACTGGTTCAATGGTTAAGTATTCTAGATTATGTGACTAAGGTCTTGTGTTTAAATCATTTCCCTTAATTTTTTGTTATTTTTGTCCCAACCCCAGTATCTTTGAACTTATAGCTTATGTTTTATTTGTGTGCATCTAATGACAAGAATGACCCTGCTGGTTCAGTGATAAAGCCTACCCTCAACTCCAAGTTTGAATCTTGTTGTGTGCAAAAGTAGAATTCTTTTTGCTTCTCAGTAAGTGTGCTGCCCATATAATGGAATTTGGGTTGAATTTAAAAACTCTAGGGAAATCTGTTAGGATAACAACCATATTTTGTGGCGGTGTGGGTTTTTTTTTAATTATTTTTGAAAATTATCTCAAAATTTTTTCCCAAAATACTCCCAAAATCTATTGTCCCTCTCTTCCATTTTCCCCCCATTTTTCCCAATTTTATGTTCTTTCATGTTTTGCTACTCCATTGCTTTCTTTGATGTTCTTCTTCATTTTTGGCCTTCTTACCTTTGCATTTTCATTCTTTTCACGTTGTTAATCTTCCATTCAACCTTATGTAAGTTGTTATTGGTTTTTATGAGAGATTTATGAAGGTTGAATTAGTTATTTTTTTGGCGTAGGTTTAATTATTTTGAAATCTTTGTTTTATGTGAAAATCTTTATACAAACGTTCCTTGGATGATCTAGTTTCTATTGGAAGTTGTTGTTTTGTTTGGGTAAGTAATCGAATGTTGTGTCAGTGGTTGATTGTTACTACTAAGGCCTATCGTTTAGCACTTGTAGTCAAATTAGCAACTTAGATTTAGTGTTTCGTCACTAAAATTTTTCATTTTAAATGTTGTTTTTAAGTGTTGGAAGTACGATTGTTCTATTGGCATTGCAAAATGATCAGGTGTATGATTCGATTCCGTAAAAAAAAGAATGACGAAAAGCTGAAATGCTTACTATCAACGCCACATGATCGTGTGGGTCACATGGGCTGGATTAGTTGGGTTGTGTGGGCCACACGAGCGTGTGTTAGGCCGTGTGGGCCACACAGATGTGTGGGCACATTTTCTGTAAAACTTCGTTAGGGTCTTATTTGAAGTGTGATTCGAAATTAGTCATTTCATAGGTTATGTTATGTTTGTATTATGAATATGAAATATGATATTCTGTCTCTGTTAATGTGATTTTTGAAAGCATGATATTATATACTGATGTGTATAACATGTATGGCATATATAAATATGATATTTGTATAGTATTGCATGTGCATTGGGGTGGGATAATGATATGACGGAGGAAGTGTTGGCAGTTTAATTATCTTCCTTATATGGTAGTTTAAACCACATATTTGTTCTGGTGGCTTGGCCACACTTATCTAATTCCGACGCTCACTTATAGGTGTGTGGGGATGGATGGGTATTCATTACCCTAATTGGTGTGTAGGGATGAATGGATATGATGTGTAGCAAATGGAGGTAAGACCGGATTCTGTATCTGATTCTATAACTGAAATTGTAATTCTATTTGTATCTACAACCTCATTTGTATCTTAATTTCATTTGTTCTAAATTTGTTCTGTTTTCTTGTGTTGAGTTACACACTAAGCTTGTTAGCTCACCCTCTGTTGTTACCCTCTCAGGTAACCAGCAATCTTAGGACTGGACAACATGCGGGAGCTCGAATTGGATTCTTGATATATAAATGGTTATTAAATGTTTTTTGTGTTATAATGGACTTTTTGGACTTTTTTTAGACTGTGATTTATTTTGGGACTTTATTTTCATTTTGATTTGTTTTTTTGTTGGATTTAGTAATTATTATATTAAACCCCAAGTTCACATGTTTTATTTTATAAACCAAGTCACGATTTTTAATATTTTATAAATTAAGAAATTTTCGCTACAAAATGAGGTGACCATTCAAATGCTTTTTTGTATTAAAGTAAGTACTTTTAATAAGTAATTCCCCAAAAATTGGAAAGCAATTTAACAAATCTAGCAATGTTCTATTTACATGACTTCAAATTAAAAAGCTAGTTTTTAAGTGAACTTATGTAATTCCTCAAGATTCGGTCATAATGTCTAAGCCGGGTGTGGGGTGTTACATCTCTAATGTTACGAAAATATCTAACAAGCTTAATTTAATTTTCAATTTAGTACTTAACATAATCTAAATTCACTATCTAATAATCTCTTCAATTTCAAGCTTAATTCATTAATTTCTCTCTAATGGCAAATTATTAAAAACTTAAGAATTAAATAAATTCATACATAAGCTAGTTAAATCAAACTCCTATGATCATAAATCTATACGATAAATTATGAATTTAGCTTGATTAAATTGACATTTTGAATGACCGAATATATGCTTGCAACATTGGATTTTTCTTTCTTTCTTTTGTTCTTTTTGTAGATAGTGGAAGAAGATGAAATGTTTTTCATCTTTCTTGCACTTAGTTTAGTATATATAAGTTAATATTATATTAGTTAAGCTTAACTAATCTTTTTTTTTTTTTTTTTGCTCAGTCAATGTGCATACATGATACTAGAAAATACATAGGGAAAAACCAAGCTCTTTCTTAGTCAAAATTATAAAACACCCGAATAAACAAGGAACAAGACATCCGACATCAGACCTAACTCCTAATGTCTAAACAAAAATATATCACCACAAGCTTTAAATAACTCTAATATCCTTACCCTAGCAATAACCAAAGTTATAGCCATACTATTACCTTTCGTCATATCCACTAAGAATGTAACATTGACCAGCTGGTTAATACTCCTATCAATATCTATAAGCAGATTCCGCAACAACCTCGGTCTAACTTCCCTATTTAACAACCACTTTAAGGCCACACCTAAACTAAATTCAATAATAAGATGTGTAAAACCCTAAAATAAGGCTTAGAAGTATTAGGGTTATTTTAGGAATTTTAGCTCATATGTGCTCGAAATTTTGTAAGGTTGGTATTTAATAATGTTTTCGATAATGGCTATTAGGAAATTATGTCAATTTCTGAAAATGAGTTTTAAATACCTTTAACTTTGCAAATAGGACTGTTTTGTAAAAGAGACAAAACTTAGAGCATTTATGTTGCAATTAGACCAATTTTTGAAATTGAACCTTTAAACCCCTACCCCCAATTTGTGTCACGATAGTTTTTGCTCCCAATTGTCCTACTTGTTGTCCTTTACTCTCCCTTGCTATTCCATTCAATTTTTTATTTCAAAACTGTACTATTTTGATTCCCATCATTTCCAAAGCATTAAACCTTCCTAAATCTTCAAGAAAACACCCAAAAATATCACCAATTTCATCATTTTCCTCAAGTGTGAGTTTCTCAGGCTTGTGTCAAAAACTTTGTTTTTCTTTCATTAAAGGTAACCATTCGACTTTCTATTAGTTTTAACTGATATCTAGACTCTTGAAACGAATTTATAATTGTTAAATTGCATGTTTTAATTAAAACCCAAAAATTGGGTCATTGATGGTGGAATTTGAGATTGTGGATGAAAATGTGATTTAAAAGTGTTTTTCAACTTGTTTTAGCTTCATTAAAAGGTTTCTAAAATTACTTCGAAGTTTCCTTAAGGATTTCTCGTGTTTTAATGAATTTTCATTAGAATGGCCAAAACTTGTTGAAAATTTTTGATACCTGAGAATGTGTAGTTTAAAGGTTGGGAATTAGTCGTAGATGAATATGTAGATGAATGGATTTTGTTTCGTGTGAAAAGGTTCAGTATTGATTGATATATTTGAATTTAAAGTTTTCCATGTCGAAGGTTTTGGTTAAATAAGAACATAGTTTAGGCTTACGTGTGTGATTGTTTAAGTTGAATTATTAGTTGATTGTGAATTGTATACTTGTGTGGTTTGTATTGTTGAAGCGTCAGAGTTGATAGGACCTTCAAGAAGTAGAGATAAAGGCAAAGAAAAGCTTGCCTAAGCTTTCAGTTTTCAATAGGAGTTGATTTTTGGTGAGTGTTTTGGAATAGCTGCATGTAAGAAATTCATTGTGTTATTTGGGAATTTAGAGGTAGGCTAAACCCCTTCTCTAAATTTCAAGTGTAAGTGTTCTCTTACCTATGCTAAATATGTGATCAATGTGCTTGTGAATTGTGATAAAGAGAACTAGGGTGTGATGTAATATGAATATGTTGTGATGATTGTTGTGATAGTAAATGTGAGGGCATGTTATTCATGCCATGTGACAGTGTGTATAATGTTCTAATGACGTGATTATGCAGTGAATATGTACGGATAATACAAAAGTAATATATGATGATTGTGTGGGTATTTTGGCCTTGTGATATTATGAGACTATTGGATATAGTTGGCATGCCATAGGATTGTGATTACTCACTTATATGTATTGTGATATTTAGGGCGTTGAGGTCCGGGAAAGTTTTTGGAGAGATAAGGGAATATAAGCTCAGCTTTATTCACCAGGATATGTGTGTTTGGTGTGTTGGAGAGTGTAGCTATAAGCTTTACTTGTGGGATATGTTCGACTCCATGAGTTTATGTGGTATGCTGGAGATCTGTGTATCCAATAAGTGGTGATAGATTCCACTTCATGTTTCATAGTCTCAAGAGCCAAACTATCCTTAAATATGTTTTACATGTATTGTATTATGTGTACTTGAATAATCTTGTAAATAATGAACAGAGGATTGCATGAAAAATGGTTAAATGTGTGAAATATGATATTGATGTAACAATGTTAAAAATATGTTATGATTGTTTTTTTTTTTTGCAGCATAGTGACTTGATTTCGTAGTGGTTATTCTGAGCATTCACTGAGCTTGTTAAGATCACCCACTGCATTTTAAACTTGCAAAGTAGTGTGTTCCCGGTGTGAGCAATATGGCATTCAAGAGATAGATCCAAGCCATCATTTTAGTTGCAATTAGTAGGTGTTTTTCTTATATTCATTTTAGGGAATAAAAGTCAATGTGGTAGACTTTATATCAGTTTGCTTAGTTATTTTCAGAATTGTTTGCATGCTATATATGCTCATAGGTTTGTGGACCATAATATGGTGATTGAGACTGTTATTTGGGGATATTTTGATCTTTATTTTATGATATAAAAGTTGCATGTTGTTTGGAACCATTTTGGTATGAATTTTGTGCTGTTATATGTTGAAGTTTTATAGCCTGAAGCATGAGTATCGATATTTTGGACTTTAAAAACAATACCTCTATATTTTTGAAAGTGCAGGGAAACAGAATATAGATTCGATATCGATACCCTGGCCTGAGTATCGATACTTAGGGTAGATTTATCGGTACCTTGTGAAAGGTAACAATAGTTTTCGACGTTTGGGAATTTTGGTGAGAAACAAAATGCAAGTTTGGTATCGATTTTCCATGTAATATTGACACCACTTAAAGAAAATATCGATAACCCTAAAAAAGTATCGATACCTACGTAACCATTTTGGAAATTTTGCAATTTGGCCTATTTGCAAGTTCGATTGACATTTTTAATTCCCTTAGAATATGTATGGCATGTTTTAACGATAATAAGTGGTTGTACAACTATAATTCATACGTAGGATTAAATAAACATGATGATTGGTTACTTGTGAAACTGTTGCTAAATAAATGATGCATGACGGTGGTGTAATGTCCTAGTATTCGGGCTCGATGATGGGGTCGAGTATAGGCTGTTACAAAAGGAGTTTTCACATGCCACCCCATGCCAATGTACTTGTCCAAGGCAATTTTAATAGCCCATACCTCAGCTGTTTCAGGCTCATTCACCGTGATCAACCCTGAAAATAAAGAGCAAGCCACAGCTTCCTCATCTCTTAACTCCCCACCGCTTCTAGCTTCATCCTCCTTTGCTACACCTATCACGTTGAATTTTGCCTATCTGGACAGAGGTAGAATCTAATGACTTAAAGCATCATTTATTTTATTTCTAGAGGACCTGCATTTTGATGGGCATATCCACCATGTGCTCTCCTAAATTTGAATATATTCATGCACTGACCTAACACACATCATTGATCTTATTTTGGAATGAAATAACAATGTATCAATTGATGTCGAGGTTCTCTTGAACACAATATCATTTCTTGCCAACTAAACTGACCAACAAGTTGCCGACACTGGTATCATCCATAAGCTTTTAAGAACACCTGTCAAATTAACTTTAAAGCAAAATGAGTAAAATTCAGCAAAACAATCTACCAGCTCCCAATGAATATCCCACCATTTAAAAATCATTATCCAGAATCCTTCAATAAATTTACATTTAAAGAAAAGATGATCTGTTTGCTATATTTCTCGATCACACCATGGACATCCACTATTCATCTTTTCCAACTGTACTCCCTAACTTAAAAGAAAATCTTTAGTTGGGATTCGGTCAATGGCTAGCATCCATAGAAAATTTCGAACCCTTGGAGGTACCTTTAGCTTCCAAATTTTGTCAAAAGCAAAATTAATCTCTTCTGTAATAGCCCGTTTTTAGTGAAATCAGAACAGTGGTTTTGGGACCACAAATCCTAAGTAAACAATATTTATTTTATTATTATTTTAATATTTGCAGCATGGTAGTATTATAGTATAAAAATTTCATTAAGAAATTTTACCATTTGTATGCTCAATTCGAGAAAAAGGACTAAATCGCGTAAAGTGCGAAAGTTTTGTTCTAATAGGTAAAGGTGTTAAATAGCTATAGAACTTTAAAGTGGAGGTCCTTCTATGGTAATTAGACCATTAAATGAGTTAGTGGATGTGCATGGCTTGGTAATTGAGTAATTTTAAAAGTTAGGTAAGGGAAAAGGGTAATTAGGTAATTAAAGACAAAAATTAATACAAGAAAAGCTATCATCTTCCCCTTTTTTTCTTCACCATAGCCAAAATTACCTAGGAGAAGAAGACAAAATTTTTTTCAAGCTCTTCCTTTGCATGTAAGTGCTATCTCATTCTGATTTTGTTGATTTTTATGTTTTAGGGGTCGTTGTAGCTTAATCTAGCTAAATAAGGGGACTAATCTGCAATATTATTGAACGTCTAGTGTTTTTCCATGAGAAATTTTTAGTTGTTCTTCAAGTTTAATGGATGAAAATGAATCATTGTTGTTAAATAAACAACTTTTGTTAAGTGAGTTTAGATAAAATTGTCAATTAAGGATTAAATTGAGGAAAGTGTAAATTGTGTGGTAAATGTGTGAATTTGTAAAATTTTTGGGCTGCTATATGCATGTAGTAAATTCGGCTAGGCTTAGATGTGGATGAAATTGCATGAATTTCATTTTACGAGCCTAGGGACTAAATTGTAAAAAGGTTAAAAGTATAGGGGCAAAATAGTAATTTTTCTAAAACATGAATTTTGTATTAAATTGAATAGAATAATGATTAAAGTATTTAAATTTGATTATATAGATCAAGAAAATCCACGTTCGAAATTAGGTCGATGGAAAGATAAAGTAGTGGATTGATCGGTCGATTTATCCCGTACTAATTCGAGTAAGTTCATATGTTAATAAGCATTAAATTATATGTGTTTTAAATGCTTTATTATTATAATTGTGATGATACGACTCCACAAAAATATTCGACGAAGTTTCAACGACGTAAGGGTTCCGGTTGAACCTTAGGAATAGATAGGATACAAATGGCATGTCATTAGGGATTACCGTGATTTTGGGTGATAGTCGCATACATTTTACCTGTGGTTGAGTTTTTGACATGTGTTGTGGTTACTTTACAGCTTGTGTGAGCAGCATCATGTAGCTACTTCTTAACTAATAGCTTGTGTAAGCAGACCCAAATATGGCTTGAGAGTGAGTAGTGATACGAGATATGTGATAGTGGTGGTTTTGACCACGTATTGGCACTTGGTGTGCGAGATACCCGAGTATCCGATAGTATTCCAAATGGTTCAATGGGCACAGTGATGATATGAGGTTGTCGAGTTTGATACGAACTAGCACAGGTATTCATGTGAAATACGAGATGTGATTTATATTTGATATATAAATACATGGCTAACATGATTGTGGATTATGTGTTAGGCTTTGGGCCAAATTAAGTTGCATCTATGCCTTAATTTTGTTTATCTAAATTGTGGTTGATTTGGTAAATTGTATTTATTAGTGATACGAACTTACTAAGCTTAATTGCTTACTCTGTTTTACTTTCCGTGTTTTGTAGTGAATCGAAAGGTCACTCGGGTTGGAAGTTGTCAGAGATTGCATTACACTATCAAATGCTATTTTGGTACTTTTGAACATATGTTTTGGATTAAATGGCATGTATAGGTTATTTGGCTAATGTAGCCTATATGTTTTGGTCATGTATTTAGCCATTTGATTTGGCTTGTTTTGGTTTATCTTGTTATGTATATATATAAGTAAATGGCCTTCTCATATTGATGTATGTTTTCCATGTGAATGCCTTAGTTGTGAATTGATATTTTGAGAACCAAATGGTTGAAGTTGAGATGTGGTATGCATGCTAAGTTTTAAACACAATGTCTCATATATGTGGTTGACCATTTAGGTATATTTTGGTAGTATAATGGGTATGTTTAAAAGTGGTAAATTGATGTGCTTAGGGATATCATGTTGTATGTGCGGATATTACATGTTAAAAAACTTGATATTGGTTGGTTTTGAATGCCTATTTATGCCATGGTTGTATGTACATTGTTGACTTTAGGTTCGTACCAATTTGGGTGAGAAATATGGCTTGGAAATTGGCTTATTTTTGTCCACACGGGCAGAGACATGGGCGTGTGTCTCAGTAGTGTGTGACACATGACCAGGTGACACGGCCGTATGTCCCCTGTGTTTTCTAATGATTGCAAGTCAATAGCTACACACGGCCTAGCACACGGGCGTGTGGCTTGGCCGTGTGGCATAAGTCAGTATACCCTCCAGTTTTCACACGGTCTAGCATACGGCCTGACACACGGATGTGTGAGGCCATTTCGAAGGGTACACGGCCTGCCACACGGGCGTGTGGTCCGGCCGTGTGACCCAAGTCAGTATGCTCACTAGTTTAGACACGGGCTAGGACATGGGCGTATGTCCCCTTTTCGAATGCCCACATGGCCTGGCAACACAGGCATGTGTCTCCTGCACTTTGAAAATTTCAATGTTTTTCCTAAAAATTTCTTGAGTACTCGGTTTAGTCCCGAACCACTTTCAATGTCTATTTTGGGCCTCGAAGGCTCGTATTAGGGACTATATGAATGAATTTGAATGGTTTTTGTTTGGAATGAGAAATGAATATGAAATATATGATTGTTTGATTTATAAGTTCGGTAATGCTCCGTAACCCTGTTCCGGCATCAAATATGGGCTAGGGGTGTTACATCTTCCCCCAATCATTGATCAATAAAGCTGATAGTTTCTTCACCGAAAATAGCCCCTTATTATCATGAATCCAAACTAATCAATCCTCCATCTTAGGTACCAGAACCATACCCCCCACAAATGAGTTTAAACGACTGAGAATATTTACCTCCCGTTCCAATAACAGTCTTGAGAAAAAAATCATCCCATTAGACCTCACTGAATCCATAATTTTGAGAGAATGCTTCCACCACCTCTTTTTTCGCTTTGGCAAGACGAAATAACCTAGGAAATTCCATCTTTAGAGGATGATTACCACACCAAAATCCTCCCAAAAGAGCACCAATTTACCATTTCCAATCAACCAACGAAATGATTCATTTCCTACGCATTTTGCTACGTTTGCAGTTTTGGAATTTTTCACAATTCCACACCATAGAAACAACATCTCTTTCAAATTAGACGTCCTAAACCTCCATTGTAGAGGAAGAGAACCATACTTAACTTGAATGACTTTCCTCCACAAAGCATTTTTTTCCGTCGTGAATCTCTAACTCCATTTAGTCATAAGAGCCCTGTTCTTGATTTTAAGATTCACCACTCCCACACCCCCTTCTCTTTCGGCAAACAAACCTACTTCCAGCTTACTCTTGCCATCTTTCTTTTACCAACCGCACCACCCCAAAGAATATTTCTTATAATCTTATCAATATTTTTAATCACAATACTCGACGCTTGAAAAAGAGACATGAAGTAAATTGGAAGAGCGGATAATATCGAATTAACAAGTACAATTCTTGCAGCAAAGGGAAGTGATTGACATTTCCATCTGGAAAATTTCTTACAAAATCTTTCCGCAATTGAATCCCAAGTTGCTATCTTCCTCGGATCAGCTCTCAATGGAATCCCTAGATAATTGAAAGGAAGATCCCTAAACTTACATCTGCATAATGCTGCCATTCGAAGGAGAAACTCCTCATCTGTTCCAAATCCGACTAAACACAATTTCTTGAAATTAATGCTAAGTGAAGAAGAAATCTCAAAACATCTTAAAATATATTTTATATTTTTCACATACTCCTCCGCTCTCAAAAGAAGGTTGGTATTGTCTGCAAATTGTAAATGTGAGAACGATTGATTAGCGATAATATTTTGAATACCACTAATAATTCCTATTTCTTCAGCTTTTACTAACATCAGATGGAGCACTTCCGTTACCAAAATAAATAAAAATGGTGAGAGTGGATCCCCTGTCTGAGCCCTTTCCTAATTCTAAACTCATTAGTAGTCGAACCATTTACAAGCATAGCTGCTCTAGCCGTTGATACGCATTCCAGTATCCAACCTCTCCACTTCGCACCAAATCCCATTTAAATAATACTACCTCCAAAAAACTCCCACCTTACATAACCGTATGCTTTTGAAAATTCCAGTTTAAATATAATATTACCACCCAATTCTAAATTTTTCTTGATTGAATGGATTATTTCATTTGCAATCAGAATTCTATCAAACATTTGTCTCCCTTTTATAAATGCATTTTGAGTATCACTCACAATATCCCCAATAACTTCTCTGATTCTTCGAGAGAACACCTTTGCCACTATTTTGTAAAAAGAACCCACCAGGCATATCAGTCTGAAATTTGAAATATCATTCGGACTTTCAGATTGGGGAATAAGTGCTATGAAAGAAGAATTAATGCTTTTTTCGAGCTTTCCTGTTCTAAAGAATTATGTCATCCTGTTAAATAGATCTTCTCTTACTAATTGCCAGCAACCTTTGAAAAAAAACATATTAAACCCATCCAGCCTAGGAGCTTTTGACTCATCACAACTCCATACTGCTTCCTTAATTTCCTCCAACGTGAAAGGTAACTCTAGTTTCAATGTCGCTTCCTCGGGTAACTTCTTGAAATTCAACTCCATATCCACAATTCATTTTCTCGATGGGTAGCTAAAGTAATTACTGAAAAATTGTACATTTTTGCCTTCAACAATTTTGGGTCATCGCACCAATAATCCCCAAATTTAAGTCCATGTACCATCTTCTTCTTCAATCTAATCTTAACTGCTCTACGAAAAAAAAAAGTAGAATTGGAATCACCTTCTCTTAACCGAATCAGTTGTGATTTTTTATGCCAAACCAATTCTCGAAATTTGATAGCATCCCATAGCTCTATATTCAATCTTTGAAGCTCCTTCACTTCCATTTCATTTAAGTCTCTTCTATCACTGATATAATCCAATTCCTTTATCCTTTTTTAAATTTATTCTTTCCTTTTCTCCACATCACATCCAGAATTTCTGTTCCACTTTTGGAGAGCACCCTTCAATTTCTTCAACTTTCCAGACATCCACATATTCGACCATCTCATCTCTCCCCATATTTTTTTTATAAGGTTTGGGCAATCCTTCTTGGTGAGCCACACATTAATAAACTTGAACGGATGCGGCCCCCAATCTACTGATTCATTCACTAACAAAATCAGAATATGGTCAGAAATAGATCTATTTAAACCCTACTGCAAGAAGTTTTTGAAACGTAACAGCCATTGTTCCTCCAACAGAAATTGATCCAATCTGCTCCTCTTATTGTTAGGATCGTACCAAGTAAATTTTTCCCCATCAATGGTAAATCTACCATTTTATAGTTGTTGATGAAGCTGTTGAATTCCTTTGACCCATTCATCAACCCCACACAATTGCTTCTTTTGCTCCTATTCCTCACTACATTGAAATCGCCACTAATGATCCATGAACAAGCAAACGAATTCATTAATGCTAAGAGGTTCGCCCGTAATATCTTTTGCTCCTAAATTGTATTAGGTGCCTAAACGTTAATAAGCACTACTTCCATTCCTTTAGCCAACCATTTCCCTTCTACTACTATAAACCTTTCTTCACAAAGATCTTTATCCACTTGAAAACTACCTCTATCCCAAATCGTAACCACACCTCCGAACGCGTGTTAGCTACCGAAAATCTATAATCAAAGATATCGTTAATTCATATTTTCCTTATTATGTCAATAGTAATTATTTTTTACTTTCATTTTCTGAATAAAGCACATATTCGCCCTAGCCTTGCATAAAACTCTTCTAACAGATGATATCTTAGCTTCCGAGCCCATACCTCTAATGTTCCAAGATACGATCCTCATACCTACTCATCCCACTACAAAGCTACTAAAATGACCAAGATAACCCATACAAAAACCTCACTTGTTTAGATTCTATTCGACCTTTGAATTCCTTCGCTCCCTTATGTTACAGCCCCTCCAACCTTAATATCTCTTCAATTTCACGCTCGTCCCCTCTTATGCTAAATCCCAACTTTTTTTCCAACATCCCAAGCTTTCTTCGCTTCCCCAAGGATCAATTTTCTTCTGTTGTTGATGTCTGAATTGGAAAGAGAAGCATTTACAACTGCCTCCTCTCTCTCCGATGTTCCTTTCCCTTTTTCTCTCCTTAATGCCCGATCTCTTTTCTTTTTCTCCGTTAGTGTGAGGATACAATCCTAAATTTCACACATGGAACAAATTTTTCTATTCCGTGTTTTTTTCTTCTTCCTTATTTGATTTGGAAAATCCTCGCCTAATTTTAACCTATCTTCCATGTTCTTTTCTCCCAAATCCTCTCTCTCCAATTGATCAATTGAAAGATTTAATTTTGGGCTCCCTTCTGCTCTCAATGTGTGGGCTCTCTGTAAGTCTAGGCCTATGCTCGCTCCATTTCTGCTTTGGATTTCCTGCCCCCAACCTTATCCTACATGTTTAAATTGACAGTTACTAGTGTCACAGGGCTAGATCTTTCATCTCGCGATCCGTGAGGCCTTAAGCGATCCGTTCATCTAAACTCGCCTCTAAGTCAACCTTTACTCAAGTGGTCTGTTATAACTCCTCCAAGTCACCAATTTATATAGCAAAAGCAAACTATGCCAAAAGAAGCCACAAAGAACAGTCGAAAGCCACAGAAAAGAACGGGCACAAGGTGTTTGACTAAATGCTCTTAGAATTCTATTGCTCTTAAAAATTTAAGTTATAATGGATGGAGTGAGTACAAATGAGGGGAGGCTCTCTATTTATAATTGAGCTCCCTAAAAATCGACGGTCAAGATTACAATACATAGACGGATGAGATTCATCCTATCCCTTAAATCATGAGATTTACAAGATATGTCATTTCAAATCTAATCTAATATTTACAAGATATGACTCTACCAATCTTCTAATATTAGTTACCAAAATAAACTAAGTTTCCATATCTTTATTGTCGGGCCAACCGGGCTTCGATCTGACAAGCTTCTCCAACAGCTTACCAAATCGGGCCAGTTCTTGTGAGCCAAATAATCCCCATTTACGCAATAAACCTCCATCAAATTCATTTGGTACGATGGTCACGGGTTTTGAATTGCGGCCCATGACACTAGGCGCATATTAATAACATCTTCTCTAGCCTGATCACAACATCTATTATCTTCCTCCTTCCCCACATTGTTGCCAACCCCAAACCCATACAATTGTTCCTCTTCCCCATTTGCTTCATTTTCCCATGTTCTCTGACATCCATCATCATCATTTTCTTTCTCGAAGAATATTACATTGATTACTTCGTCAACCCCGTTTAGTCTCCCCTCTGATGATTTTTTTGGCCTCGTTATTAACGTCGATCCCGACTCAATTACAATCTCATCCTCATTTTCTTATTTTGATTCCATCCTTACCCTTTCCCTCTCTCTGCTTTTCCTTTCGGTATCATCAAGCGATTCTGACAATCCCATCTCCTTCACTCTAATAAAAAATCTTACCTTCCCAACTTTATTAATCATTAATCTAGTTTACTAGTTAATTAATTTCATTAATTAAAAGCAAGTGGATTTCTGTGAATTTTCACTATCTCAATTCAATTTAATGGTTAGATAACCATTTAGGCCCTTTAGATTATTGCTAACTAAATCCTTAAGTACTTTTAAAATTAAAACTCAACAGCATTGGACATTTATAATTTAGTCCATGAGCGTTAATTAATTATTTTTCGATTAAATTTCTTAATCGATCTTCAATATATTTTCACAATAACTTCTTTAAACTTTATATGTCATCCTCACGGACTCGGTTTATGGAAATAAAGTTTCAAAATTGCATTTTTGGACAACACTTAAAATTAGGTCGCTACACTATACTAGCAATCTATTACAATTCAACCCTTCAGTAATACCAACTATAAAATAATAAAAGTAATATGCTAATAAAGACCAATGTAAAATGATAGTTGGAGCTTCATTCTTAAAAGAATTCGTCAAATCAATCTCGATCAATTATCCACAATCCAAGGGGATTAATTGTTTGATCTGAAAATCTCCAAAACTAATTACTTTAAATGGATTAGTCTTCAAAGTTGAGCTTTCATACATTCAAAATATCAACACAATTCAAAGTTCAAAGATTTTGTTTCAATAAATTTCCAACTCAAAATATGACAAGTTAATGAACTGTCACAGGGATGATAGTGTTGGGAGGGTCCCACTATGTGGGAATCCCTCAAAATCTGCCATGCTTTATGGCATTTCTCTTGTTTTTTTCTTTATCTTTCTTTGTTCCTTTTTTTTTATCATGTTCTTTTGTCTTGTACGTGGGCTTTTAGGTAGCCATATTTTAATGTGAGTCAGAGAGCCTAAATCATGTTAAAAATAGGAGAGAAGTAAGGTGAGAAACAGAGAGTTTTGAAGCTTGAAAAATAATTTTTTCAAGTTTGGTCCAGCAGTGATCAACTCTTCGATCGGAGGTCCATCCGTGGTTCGATTGAGCTGATTTTTGGACAGCAGCTAGACGACAAGGTGTTCTTGACTTTGTACGGTTGGATTTTTCATCCGAGTCCTGTAGCGTCAGAAATACCTATTTTACAGCAGCTTCATTTTTGGTGATGTTCTCCAATTTTTCTCTTTTTTGCTAAAGATTACATATTGTTAGCCTTGTTGGAGTTGAATGCTTGTTGTAGGCTTGATATTGTAATCTTGTAGCTGAACATTTGATTATAGTGGAGCTTTTAATCGGACTCTAAAGTCCCGTGGTTTTTACCCTTGATTTAGAGGGGTTTTCCACGTAAAAATATCGGTGTCTCTATTTATCATTTTTGTTGCAGTTGCATTGGTTGATTTGTGGTTGATTAAGGTTGCTAGAGAACATATTTTTTTTGCTATTGTGCTTGCCATAATATTTGACAAGATTTATAGAGAGAGAAAGAACACCGGTTGTGCTTCACTTTCGTTTGGTTGTTCGATTTCATCCCAACAAACTGGTATCAAGAGCTCAGTTATTTTGTCAAATATTTATGGAAATCAATACGAGCAAGATGATTATGTTGAATGGCACAAATTATCAACTTTGGCGGAATAAAATGAAGGACTTGTTGTTTGTGAAGGCTCTGCATCTCATCTTAGGTCTTTGCTACTCAAAACCCGATTCGAAAAGTGATGAAGAATGGGAATTTGAGCATCAACAAGTGTGTGGCTTTATTCGGCAATTTGTTGAAGAAAATGTTTACAACCACATTGATCAGGAGACACATGCTCGAACATTGTGGGAGAAGCTTGAAAGCTTGTATGCTTCGAGATCGGGCAATAACAAGTTATTTTTGCTGAAGAAAATGATGGCGTTGAAATATAAAGAAGGAATGTCTATAGCTGACCATGTGAGTGAATTTCAGAGCGTGATGAATCAGTTGCTTAGTATGGGTGTCAAATTTGATGACGAGATTTTAGGGCTTTGGTTGCTTGCTACTCTACCAGACTCTTGGGAGACTTTCCGGGTTTCGCTCATTAATTCTGCCCCAAAGGGTATTATCACTTTGGATTTGGCTAAGAGTAGTGTGTCGAATGAAGAGGTTAGAAGAAGATCTCAGGGTTCTACATCACAGTCCGAGGTGTTGGTTACCGAGAACAGGGGGAGGAACAGAGACAAAGATGGAAAGAGTAGAGATAAAGGCCGAAGCAAGTCAAGATCGAGATACAAGAATCTTGAGTGTCATCATTGTGGTAAGAAAGGCCATATCAAGAAATACTGCTTCAAGTGGAAGAAAGAGAACAAAAGTGGTGATAAACACGATCGGAATGATGATGAAAAATCTGAGCGTGTTGCTACTGCTACTCGTGAAGATCTGTTGGTCATTCGTGATGAGAATTTGGTCAACTTAGCATGTGACGAGACTAGTTGGGTGATTGATCTTTGGTGCATCACTTCATGTCACGTCGAGGAAGGATTTCTTCACATCTTATACTCCTGGTGATTTTGGGGTATTGAAGATGGGTAATGACGGTTTGGTTAGGTTGTTGGTATGGGAGATGTTCACTTGGTGAGTAACAATGGAACAAAGTTAACTCTCAAGGATGTCAGACACGCACCGGATATCCGTTTGAATTTGATCTCTGCAGGAAAGCTTGATGATGAGGGATTCTGTAACACCTTCAGTGAGGGGCAGTGGAAGCTGACTAAAGGCTCCTTGGTTGTGGCTCGAGGAAAGAAGAGCTCAAATTTATATTTAATGCAAGCTTCAGCTTCTCGAGAGAAAATGAATGTGACAGTGAATGACAGCTCAATTGAGTTGTGGCATAAACGACTTAGTCACATGAGTGAGAAGGGCCTTAACTGTTTAGCGAAGAAGAATCAACTTTTGGGTTTGAAGACTGCTACACTGAAGAATTGTGCTCATTGTCTAGCAGGAAAGCAGAGAAGAGTTTCTTTTAGAAGCCGTCTTCCTCATAGAAGATCAGAGTTGCTAGAGTTGGTCCATTCAGATGTTTGTGGTCCAATAAAAGTAAGGTCACTTGGCGGTGCACTTTATTTTGTGACTTTCATTGATGATTGTTCAAGAAAGCTATGGGTTTACACTTTGAAGTCTAAAGATCAAGTCTTTGAGGTGTTTAAACAGTTTCATGCATCAGTTGAAAGAGAAACAGGGAAGAAGTTGAAGTGCATTCGTACTGATAATGGTGGCGAGTACACAGGACCGGTTCATGAGTATTGTCTGCGACAGGGAATCAGACATCAGAGAACACCACCAAAGACTCCACAGTTAAATGGGTTAGTTGAAAGAATGAACCGAACAACGATTGAGAGAGAGGATGTTTGTTATCGATTCAAAGCTGCCAGGATCATTTCGGGCTGAAGCTTTGAATACAGTGACACATGTGATAAATTTGTCACCTAGTGTTCCTTTGCAAGGTGATGTGCCAGATAGAGTTTGGTTTGGCAAAGATGTGTCATATGATCACCTACGTGTGTTCGGTTGTAAAGTATTTGTTCATGTTCCAAAGGATGAAAGATCTAAGTTGGATGCCAAGACTCGACAATGCATCTTCATTGGTTATGGTCTAGATGGTGAGTTTGGTTATAGACTCTATGATCCCGTTCAGAAGAAACTCGTGAGAAGCAGAGATGTTGTCTTCATTAAGGATCAGACCATCGATGACATTGATAAGACGGAGAAAGCGAATTCACAAGACAATGGTGATTTGATCGATGTGAATCCGGTTCCCCTAAACTCTTCACCAGATCCTATCCAGGATGATGTACATGGTGATGTTACTGATGACCATCAGGATATAGGTGACTTTGATGCTCCCATGGATGATGTTGTGAATGATCAACAACAAGCACCTATAGCTCCACCAACGATTCTACTTGAAGGTCTTCCAGAGATCGACGATCTTACATCGAAGTATTCTTCTAATGAATATGTTCTTTTGATCGACGAGGAGAACTCGAATGTTATGAAGAGGCTATGGAGAGTGAATGCAAAGATCAGTGGGTTGAAGCGATGAAAGATGAACTTCAATCCTTGCATGAGAACCATACCTTTGAGTTGGTGAAATTGCCCAAGGGTAAAAGAGCCTTGAAGAATCGGTGGGTTTACAGGTTGAAGCAAGAAGAGAAGTCTTCATCTCCACGATACAAGGCTAGATTGGTCGTCAAGGGTTATACTCGAGAAAAAGGGGTTGACTTTGAAGAAATATTTTCTCGGTTGTGAAGATGTCCTCTATTAGAACTATACTGAGTTTGGCAGCCTGTTATGACTTAGAGGTTGAACAAATGGATATGAAAACTGCTTTTCTTCATGGTGACTTGGAAGAAGAGCTTTACATGGAGTAGCCAGAGGGGTTTGTTGCACAAGAGAAAGAGGACTATGTGTGCAGATTGAAGAAGAGAGCATGCGGTTTGAAGCAAGCTCCAAGGCAATGGTATAAGAAGTTTGAGTCTGTTATGGGGGAGCAAGGCTACAAGAAGACTACTTCTGATCATTGTGTGTTTGTTAAGAGATTCTCTGGTGATAATTTTATAATTCTTTTGCTCTATGTTGATGACATGCTTATTGTTGGTCAGAATGCTTCTAGAATTAAGAAGTTGAAGCAAGAGTTGAGTAAATACTTTGCAATGAAGGATTTGGGGCCAGCAAAGCAAATTCTTGGCATAAGATTGACACGTGATAGAAAGGCCAAGAAATTATGGTTATCACAAGAGAGGTACATCGAGAAAGTACTTCAAAGGTTTAGCATGGACAAAGCTAAAGTGATGAGCACTCCCTTTGCTACGCACCAGATTGAGTGTTAAGCATAGTCCTTCCACGAGAAAAGGAGAAGGAAGAGATGCGAGAAAATTCCTTACTCTTGGTAGTGGGAGTCGATGTATGCAATGGTTTGCACGAGACCACATTTGGCTTATGCTATTCGTGATGATCGGTCATTTTCTTTCTAATCAGCAGAGAGAGCATTGGAATGCGATGAAGTGGATTATGAGATATCTTCGTGGCACTTCCAACATGAAACTTTGTTTTGGCAATGAAAAACTGTTCTTGTTGGTTATCTGATTCGAGACATGGCGGAGATATTGACTCGAGGAGATCTACTTGTGTTACTTGATCATTTATGGGGGGAGAGTGTGGCATGGCAATCGAGATTGCAAAAGTGTGTTGCATTGTCCACCACTGAATTAGAGTTCATTGCAGCAACTGAAGCGTGCAAGGAGATACTTTGGATGAAGAAGTTTATGCATGAGCTTGGTTTTACTCAGGAGAAGTATGTCCTGTATTGTGATAGCCAGAGTGCTATTCATCTTGGTAAGAATTCAACTTTTCATGCTAGATCTAAGCATATTGACGTAAGGTACCATTGGATACGAGATGTTCTTGAAGCTAAGCTGTTAGAGCTTGAGAAGATACATACTAATGATAATGGTGCTGATATGTTGACGAAGGCTTTACCAAGAGGAAAATTTGAAGCATGTTGTTTGATCTCCGGTATGGAGGCATTCCCCACATAGTCGGAGGGGGAGATTTGTTGGGAGGGCCCACTATGTGCGAATCCCTCAAAATCTGCCATGCTTTATGGCATTTCTCTTGTTTTTTTTTTCTTTATCTTTCTTTTGTTCCTTTTTTTTTATCATGTTCTTTTGTCTTGTACGTGGGCTTTTAGGTAGCCATATTTTAATGTGAGTCAGAGAGCCTAAATCAGTTTTGTTAAAAATAGGAGAGAAATAAGGTGAGAAACAGAGAGTTTTGAAGCTTGAAAAATAATTTTTTCAAGTTTGGTCCAGCAGTGATCAACTCTTCGATCGGAGGTCCATCCGTGGTTCGATTGAGCTGATTTTTGGACAGCAGCTAGACGACAAGGTGTTCTTGACTTTGTACGGTCGGATTTTTCATCCGAGTCCTGTAGCGTCAGAAATACCCGTTTTACAGCAGCTTCATTTTCGTTGATGTTCTCCAATTTTTCTCTCTTTTGCTAAAGATTACATATTGTTAGCCTTGTTGGAGTTGAATGCTTGTTGTAGGCTTGATATTGTAATCTTGTAGCTGAACATTTGATTATAGTGGAGCTTTTAATCGGACTCTAAAGACCCGTGGTTTTTACCCTTGATTTAGAGGGGTTTTCCACGTAAAAATATCGGTGTCTCTATTTATCATTTTTGTTGCAGTTGCATTGGTTGATTTGTGGTTGATTAATGTTGCTAGAGAACGTATTTTTTTTGCTATTGTGCTTGCCATAATATTTGACAAAATTTATAGGGAGAGAAAGAACACCGGTTGTGCTTCGCTTCCGTTCGGTTGTTCGGTTTCTTCCCAACAGATAGAAGTAGCCACTTTGATTGGCACCTAGCAGGACAATTCAAAAACTTAATATAGAGACTTAATTGGTTCTTTTCAATAGTATAGGACTAAATTGATCTATTTAATAATAAAAGAACTAATTTGACCTATTTCCTATAATACAAGGACCTCTAGATACTTTAACTTAGTATAAATAAAAGAAAATAAGAATAAATTATATTAGGATGATCCTAAAACATATAGTTTTTGGGCACCAATAATAAAATGTCACATCATCAACATTTAAAAATGTAAAAGTTATTATACATTCATCCATATTGAATATCTTCTCTAACTTAATTTAACTTTAATTTAATTACTTAACAGATTAAAGAATTAATAAATAAGCAATCATGTTTTCTTCTTTTATAACATTAAATCATTTTAGTTTTTTTTTTAAAAATTTAGTCGTCTTTTATTTTTATTTTTTTTTGCTTTAAAATCACATTTTATTTTTATGTAGTCATTTTTTTAATTCTTTTAATTTCTAGACAAGTAAATTTTTTTCTTTTTTTAGTTTTAATTTTCTAATTCTATTTTTAAATTTTTAATCAAATTTCAGAATTTGATAAAACCACTAATGGTGGATATAATTTTTCAAATTTTTATTTTTTATTAGTGTTTTTTTTCTAGATTTTTGATGGTTGATTTTAGGTTCTGTTTTTGAATTTGTGCTTATGATGTTTATCAGTTTTTTTTAATTAATGATTTAAGCATTTTCAAATATTATCTATTTTTTGTTATGTTTTTTCTAGCGTATAGCTTGAACATTTCCCCCCAATTTTTTAATTGTTTTAATTAAAGTTCACTTAAATTACAGATGATATCGTATGTAATTGAGTGTAGAATAATATTTACATATCTTTAAAAATTGATATATGATATTAGTTTTCAAAGTTAGTAAAACATTGTCTTTTATTTCCCTTAAAAGATATTATATTTAAATATAGTGATGGTGCATAAGTTTTATATACAATAAACAAATTGCATCATAATGTTGAATAAAAGCAGATGAAGAAAATAAAAAAACCTTTTAAATAAATATTTAATTAAATTTATATAAATTTATTAATATTGGTAGATTTGACAACCTTTTCATTGTACTTAATAAGTTTCGTAATAAATAATGTAAAAGACTATTACGTAGAACCAAAACAAACAAGTCAGCTAACTCGGAAAATAAAATCAACAAGTCATCTGCAAATGATGAGAAATAAATCTAAAATCAATATGCAGTAAGGTGAAAAAACTCAAAGGATGGTGCCTATAAATACAAGCTACTCATAAAAGTATTTGGATCACACAAAACTCAAAACAGCTTTTCCATACTAAACAAAATGTCTTCTCCAATTTCTACAAATCTTGTTCCATCTCAACATGGTAACACCTCCAAATAAAATCGTCATTTGTCCAAATTTAAACCTAGCTTTTGGGGCGACATTTTCCTCTCTTCTCCTACTCAAATGGTATACTCGGACGTATGATAATCAATTTTAATTTGAGTTTTGTGTGACATTATATGTCTATGTTGTTTAGATTTGATGTAAGTGCTAATATGTATATTTCATACAAATGTATTCTAATTTTTAAAACTATTTTCGTAGTTGACGAGACATACATCTGTTCTCATTTCATTGTGTCGGATACATGCATGTGAATAATTTAAAATTGATATAAAGCTTCACATTTGAATAGGATATGGATGCCGGAACTCAACACGAGTACGAAGAATTGAAGCAAGAAGTGAGGAGAATGCTAGTGGCAAATATGGATAAATCGTCCCAAAAGTTGCATATAATTGATGCAGTCCAACGCTTAGGTGTGGCTTACCATTTCGAGAAAGAGATAGAAGAGGCCTTGGAAATTATATACCATCATCATTGCAATCATATTGAGATAGATGGTGATGATCTTTACACTACTGCTGCTCGATTTCGCCTGCTAAGAGAGCATGGTTTCGATGTTCATTGTGGTATGTCTTAGTTTTTTAAAAGCAAATCTGGTAACAAAAAAAGTTATGGAATTTAAATTGGTTTAAATGTGTCAAAGGTTAAGTATTCTTTTAAAACTTAAAATTTAGTCTCTATATTTTAATTTTGAGACCTTAAATCCCTAGCTTTTATAATTTAAAAATCTTAGTACTTCCATCTATTTTTGTCGTGAAAGTTAACAGTGTCAAAGGTGAAATAACTCTTTTTTAACCTTAAAAAATACTATAAATATCGAAGGCTAAAAATGTTATGTTACCTTTGATACTTTAACGGAAAAATTATATGGGGGCGCCAAGAATTTTAAATAAAAAAAATACAAGGATTCAGTTTCTTAACATTATAGTACAGGGACTAAATTTTAAATTTAAAAAGAATACGTAGACCTTTAGCATATTTAAACCATTTATATTTTAGACACGCTAGATACCACTATTTAAGGACTGTTGAAAAACCGAACCATACTAGTCTGTGGGACCTCTTGATCTAAGAATTTGTAGATGGTTCAATCCAGAATTATCATGATTTTCTAATCATAAAAAATTCAACAAGAAAATTCTTAAAATCTGAAACAACAACATATTTTTAACCTTTTCCTTTAAATTTTCAATAAAAATTAGATTAAAATATGCCATAAGTCTCTATACTCTTTATAAATTTAGAATTTAGTCCCTGCACTTTTATTTTTATGAATTTGGTTCCTGTATTTTTCAAATTTCAAGATTCAAGTCCAATTGTTAACACTGTTAACTTTTTGTAGTTAAATTTTTAAGTGTAACATTTAACAAAATAATAAACTTCAATTTAACAAAAAAAACTGACGTAGTAAAATTTTAATAAAAAATAAAAAATTCTCACTTGGTAGTTAAGTAACTAAAAAAATAAAGTAGTAATAAACTTGAATTTAACAAAATAATTTTAATAGTATCAACAATTGGACCTAAAATTTCAAAATATGAAAAGTAGAGAAACAAAATTCCTAGAAATAAAAGGATATAGACTAAATTAAAAACTCATAAAAAGTATAAGAACTTATGACATATTTTAACCAAAAAATTAATCTATGTGATTAGATTTTAACCAGACTATGGCAGCTGTCTAACCACACTATGGAGTTTTTTAATCTACCCATAGCGGACAGACAGGTCAATTGTCCTTAATCAAATACATATTTTATTTAATATTTATTATATTTAATACTTATTTTATATTAATTTTTTATAATCAATTGATTTAACCAGTACGATGGATTGAACTATTTCAATCCATAATTAGAGGATTTGCCATTTTGACTGAACTTGATATTTTAAATATTGAATTGTATGAACTAAGTGAACTAAGCATGAGATTTTAAGTTATTGTAATCTTGAATGAACCAATTTTATTTTTTTGAATACAAATTTGTTTTCAGCCGACCCAAATTTGTAAAATCCTTTTAATAAAATTATAATTGAATTAAAAGGTGATTAGATGTTGAAATCCGAATCCTTCCATAAATATATTTTAAATTTACAAAGCGGAATTTAAAAAATAACGTCTCAAAATTGTTTGATGATTAAGTAGTCACATTTAACAAATTCAAAGATGAGAATTGGAAATTTCAAAGAGTCTTTAATTGGTGATGTGAAAGGCATGCTAGAATTGTATGAAGCTGCACAGTTTCAACTACATGGAGAAAATATATTAGAAGAAGCCCTTTCCTTCACTACATTTCATCTGAAGTTGGCAGAAACTACAGTAGACTATCCTCTCTCCACACAAATTGCTAATGCTCTAAAGCGACCCCTTCGCAAGAGCTTGGCAAGGTTGATTGCTAGGAGCTACATTTCCATATATGAAGGATACGGTACCCAAGATGAAAATTTAATGAAATTTGTAAAGTTAAATTTCAAAATCTTACAACATTTACACAAGAAGGAGAGAAACAAGAGAATCAGGCCAGTACACATATCTACTAATATATATATATATATATATATATATATATCACAATTTCTTCTTCTTTCTTGTTTCAGGTGGTGGAAAGATTTAGATGTTGCGATCAATTTTCCTTTTATAAGGGATAGATTTGTGGAATGTTATTTTGGGATGTTGGGTGTATACTTTGAACCCCACTACGCCATTGTTAGAACTATTGCGACCAAGGTGATATGCCTTATATCAATTTTGGATGATATTTCTGATGCATATGGCACATATGAAGAACTTGAAATCTTTACAAAAGCAATCCAAAGGTCATATAAAACATATATCCACTTTTACTTCAAATCATTAGAAGTAAATGTTTTTTATTGAATTGAATAATAGAGAGAATTGACCATTTGAATGGATGATATATTTATATATTGTATGGGATACCAACTGCATTGATCAACTTCCAAACTACATGAAATTGTGGTATAGTGAAACCTTAAATGTTTATAAAGATATGGAAGATTTGATGTCCAAAGAAGAAAAATCATATCGCGTCCAAGTCGCAATAGAAGCAGTATATATGATTTTTACTTTTTTTTTCTTGAAAAAATTTCTTATTTTGCAATCTTAAACAGCTACATTAGTTGTTTTTTGCTAACTTTTTGTTTCTTTGTTTGTTAATAGATGAAACGACAATCTCAAGTTTACTATGTTGAGGCCAAATGATTGCATGAAAATTACATACCGACAATGGAGGAGTATATGTCGATTGCATTAGTCTCCTGTGGTTATTGGAATCTTTACGATGTCATCTTTTGTTGGCATGGAAGATGGCATAACCAAAGAGACATTCAATTGGGCATTTAATGACCCTAATATTGTCAGAGCTTCAAGCACTATCTGTAGGCCGATGAGTGATATTGTTGGCCACAAGGTACAATAATTTATTTGTTTATTTTTATTATCTGACACAGTAATTTATGTTTATTGTAGATTGAGCGAGAGAGAGGACATGTTTCCTCAGCAGTGGAGTGTTACATGAAACAATATGGGGTGTCAATGCAAGAGGCATACGATGAGTTATACAAGAAAATAAACAATGCTTGGAAGGATATAAATGAAGAGTTTTTGAATCCAACTGCAGCACCAACATCGGCTCTTAATCGAATTCTAAACCTTGCAAGGGTCATTGATCTCCTTTACACGGGCGAAGATGCTTATACGCAAGTTGGGGAGTCAGCAAAAACTAGCATCACTGCTTTGCTGATTGATTCAATCCCAATTTGATCAAGAATTTAATGTTCAAATGAACATGAACTCACTTTTGAAAAGTGACATTAAGAAGATTATTCTCTTATCCTCAAGTTGTCAGCTCTTTTGCAAAATAAATAATTACTTGTCAATGTGTTATTTTATGGTGCTCTTCAATCTCTTGGCATGTGCTGGAGTTTTAGAGTTGTCTAGTGTCACTGGGATTGTGTTTGTGTATGCGTCCATTGTCGTTGTCTTTTAGTGTAGGTCATGTTGCTTTGAATTCAATTAGCTCCAGTTGTTTAAGTGCGTATTATGTATTGTCTCTTCTGTATTAATAAAACTTAATGAAGGTTCATTATCAGATTTAATTCCCAAATCCAAACAAGAAAAGTGAGCTCCTTGTTTTATTATGTATTGTCTCTTAGTTTAATGGGAACTATGCTTTTTTTTTGGGATGAGAAGGCTAGATTTGTTTCTATTGGAGGTGCACGTGATGCTTATTTAATCCTCTGTGGTCTTGAAGGTTTTTTATTTATTAATATTTTAGGTGGCTTGGGTTGCTATCCTAAGGTGTGCTTTCAGGTGTAATTTTATAATAACTAATGTTTTATATAGACTTCGGATGTGTATTTAAAACTTAAGTTGAAATTATATATATATGAGTGGATTGTTGGAGGATTGAAAGTCTTTTTGGTGTTTTTGTTGTTGGGATACAATGGTCGTTTTCATTAATTGTATCCAAATTTAGTGGTTGCCACCTTCAACTAATAAAAGTTCATGTTTGGCTGAGAAAAACAATGTTCTGTTTGCCAACCATTTCCCAATTTGAGTGCTTTAATTTCAATTAGCTCCAGTTGTTTGTCTCTTTTCATTATTAGATTTAATTCCCAAATCCAAAACAAGAAAAGTGAATTTGAGGATTAAGAAAAAAGGGAAAGGTAAAAGGTGTAAGAATAAATTTCCTAAACCCAATTCATGTGGAGGTAAAACTGCGAATGAGTTATTATCTGATTCTGAGAATAAAAAGAGGCTTCTGAGACGTTGGAGCTGGGGAGAAAATTGAGCTTACGAATCATTGGAAATGAAGAAGAAGTTATTAAGGTGAAGCTGATCATTTCTCTTTTATCTCTATGGATTATGCCTCGCATTTTTTGACCAAAATAGAGTTGACTTCCTAATGAGAAAGAGACGTCGTCCCAACGACGTGATTAAGGGTGTGCGGACCTATGAATTTTAATTTTATTTGACCTATAAAATTAGCCTATAAATAGGCCTTTTCACCCTAGAAAAACTAACTCATTACACTTTTAGGTATTAGCTTTTACAAGTTTTAAGAGAATTTTGTGTTTACATTTTGATTGTTCTTATTTTGGGTTTTGGGGTTTAGTTTTTATCTCCATCTTTGTACTCTTCGTTTTGCCAGTGAAATTATCTTTTCCCGTAGTTTTTTATACTCTTCGAATGTCTTTTCTACGTAAAATATTTGTGTTCAATATTTTCAATTTCCTTGTTATTTTACTTATTCGTTGTTTAATCCTTGACAAAATGGTATCATAGCTAGTTCGATTTCTACATTCAACCCGTTCAGAGATGGTAGCAACAAGGTTGGATATTCATAAATTCAATGGCATCACAAATTTCAATTTGTGGCAAGTTCAAATGACAACAATTCTGATTCAAAGCAATCTTGAGAAAGTCTTTACAAAGAAGAAGCTTGCAGAAACGGATGAATCAGAATGGGATAGGTTATCTAAAAAAGTTTTATCCATGATTCAATTATGTGTAATAAATAATGTGTTGCAGGAGATTTTGATGGAAAAACGACATTCACCTTCTGGAAAAGGTTAGAAACCCTCTACGTGGCAAAGTACATTCTTCGCTTGGATGAAAGTGAGCACCTTATAGTACACATCAATCAACTTATTACTCCTTTCAATGATATTAAAAATGTTGGATTGATGATGAAGATCAGACTATGCTATTATTGTCCTTTTTACCCCATTCATACAAGTCTTTTAGGGAGACCCTAATTTTTGACAGAGATAATCTCTCATTCGAAGATGTGAAGGGTCATTTGTTGAGTAAAGACAAAATCAACAATGAGTTTGGTTCGAATAGCAAGTCAGATAGGCAAACCTCCTTTTTGGTAGCATCAAGGAAGCGAGATAAGAGATGTCATTATTATAAGAAATTAGGTCACATTAAGGCAGATTGTTACAAACTGTGAAACAAAAGGGTTGCTGAGAGCAATGAAGAAGATTTTGTTGGTGCTAATTTGGCCAATGATAAGGGTGATGATTTCTTGTTGGTGTCAACAAGCGAAAACTCTAAGCATACATCCGAGTGGATCCTGAATTCGGGTAATTCTTTTCACATGTGTCCCAACAAGGACTGATTCTCCACAACAGTCAGTTGAAGGTGGAGTTGTGTGCATGGTGAATGGTTCACCCAATAAAGTAATCAGTATTTGTATTGTTCAAATTAGAAGGCACAATGAACAATTAGGACACTATTAGATGTTAGCTATATGCCTAATTTAAAGAGATCTCATCTCCTTGGGAATTTTGGACTCGAAGGGTTGTAGAATTAACATAAAGTCAAGCAATATTAAGGTATATTGTGGGGCTCTCATTTTGATGAAATGTAAAAAGACTGAGAGTCTTCATGTTCTGAAAGAATCAACAGTGACCGGTGAAACAAGATGTTCTTCATTTGTTAATGAGTCAAAGTCAACTTGTTTGAAGTAGAGGCAACTTGGTCATAGAAGAGAAAAAGGTATGATTGTTTTGTATAAGAGAGGTTCTCTTTTGAATTGAGGTTTTAGAAAGACAGGGCACTATATTCGTGGAAATCAGACCCGAGTCGATTTTGATTTGGCAGTGCACAAGTCGAAGAGTAAAAGTCTTCCAACTTCTAAGCACAACTTCGACTCAGTTAATATCCTGCATATTCGGGATAGGTGAAACACCCCAAACCCGGCCCACGAGACTTGACCGAATCTGGTATGTTCCTTGAGTAAAACATTTTCAAAAAAATTCGTTTGTTACTTTGGAAAACTTGGGTGGTTTTGAAGTAAGTTTGATTCGTGTTGGGTTCAATTGGGAAATAGTGTTGTTCTTGAAATCAGGGATTTACTAAAACCTTGTTTTTATATTCCAAAACAAGTTAAAAAGAGTTGCCGAATTGGTTAAAGATTATCCCTTAATTTGAAAATCATGTTTGTTTAGGTGTCAAAACATTTAACATTTATTTTAGGAAAAGTTGTTTAATCTTGATTTTGTAATAACCGTTTCATAACATGAAATAATAAAAATGCATGCATAACCAGTTCATACTAGTGGCCTTATTACATCAAAAACAAAACCCAAAAAATAAACCCAAAAATACTTAGAAATAAATAGTCCAAAATAAAATAAAATCTGAGCTGAACATGGCCACCACTAAGCTCCTGCCGACCCGGTCCATCACTGAGTGTCACCTGAAAAATATCCCACAACGGGGTGAGTCAAACCGACTCAGTGTGTAACAACCAACACTAAGTCCTAACGATTCAGGCATATCATATCATATCATACATATATATAACAGATAGAAATAATTGTCGAAACCATTTTTTGAAGAAAATGGGAATCGAACTTAGGCTTTGAAAATGAGTAAAACGGGAGTCGCCACCGACCTTTTATTAGGTGTGATCGGATCACCTTGTTTTAATAAAACATTTGGCTTACTAAAACGGTGTTTTTAGGTCCACGAATATTCGAGAAAATAGGTTCGGGAGTCGATTACATGCGAGGAAGGGTTAGCACCCTCGCAACGCCCAAAATCGGTACCAAATCGATTGATGTTGTCCTAATGTTGAAAACTTGAAAATATTTAGGGTAAAAATTGAAAGGAATAGAATCCGTCCATTCGGGATTAAATCTTAAGATCATCTCGCTTCAAAGGAATAAAAGTATCATACCCAACACGTTAGGATATAACACCCTTATATTTCGACACCGAGATCATCTTCGACAAGAAAAGGATATTTGAATATTTAGTCGAACGAAAAGATCGACACCGAACACGTTAGGGTGTAATTTTTCAGCCTTCTAAACACACAAATATTACCTCTTTTGTATGAATTAAAAATGTCGGATTGCGATTTAAAACCGTTGATCCATATGAAACGACAAAAATACGAAATCAACAACACTGGTAATAAAAGACACAATAATATAAAAGTGTAAAAAGACAAAAGATGGCTTTGAAATAAAAATAAAAAAGGGGGTTAAAGATATTAGTAAAGATTGAGATAATAAAAATATATACAATATGATAGTACAAACATAACAATAATGAATATAATAAATAATAATAATAAGATAATAATGATACGGACATAAAACATGTACAACATGCCAACATAAATATAATAATGATAATAAGATAATGATACTAATGGTAAGTATATACAATATGATAATAGAAATATAATAATAATAATAATAATAATGATGATGATGATGATAATAATAATAATAACATGTACAACATAATAACAATATGATAATAATAATTAATAATAATAAAATAGTATAGTAATAATAATATAATAATGATTACAATAATAATACTAATAATAATTAATAATAATAAAATATTATAGTAATAATAATGTAATAATAATTATAATAATAATAATAATAATAATAATAATAATAATAATAATAATAATAATAATAATAATAATGTAATGAATAATAATAAAACAAAGATGTTAAATACTGGCATCAATAATGATAATAGAAAATAAAAAAAAGGGTTAAATTGAATTCAAGATTGAACTTTAGGGCTAATTTAGGAATAAAAATAATTAAAAGAAACCTATTTATGCGCGCGAAAGAACCAGAGGGAGCAGAAGGGAAATTTTCCCACAATCCCAAAATGCAACACTTAATCAGGGACCAAAACGAAACTGGATTGAAATTAAAGGGAAAAATCTAAAAAAAAGGGAAAACTTAATTATAAAGATATAAAAGAGCGGAGGGGCTAAAAGTGCAATTAGCCCCTCCAAACAAAAACACGTGAATCCTAGGCTGGAGTGGGTCGAATCGGGTCGGGTCAGAATGAAACGACGTCGTTTTGGGGCTTATGGGCGCCGACCAAAACGACGCCGTTTTGTAGCGCCTATATAAGCCCCTTTTTCCTCTTTTTTTTTTATTTCTGCTACCCTTTAAAAAAAATCTCTCTCTCTCTCAACTCTCTCTTGGCCTGGGCGATTTCCGGCCACATCCCCGCCGCCGTGCCTCGCGGTGGCCGGAAAAGGTAATTTCTTCCCTTTTTCATTTTTTTTCTTTTCTTAATATATGTATGTATATATGTATATGTATTTATTTAAATAAAAAGGAGAAAACCGAAACGAAAAGTCGAAATCACACCTTGATATTCTCTGTTGATCCTCTTTTGATTTTTTTTGTTTTCTTGTATATATTGCCCGAAAAAGGAGAAAAAAAAAAGGGTCCTCTTTTACAGATCCATGCTCGGTTTATATAACCGATTTTTCTGAAAATAAAATACAATATATTTGTTTTTATTGCTGCTGTGGTTCTCTTCCTTTTGCAAGTAGTGGAGCGGCAGTGGCGGACAAACGATAGTGGAGATCGGCGCACCAGTGGACGTACGTGGAGGCACGCGCGCGGCGCCTAGGGTTTCCTTCAGCTGAATGTGTTTTAGGTTTGTGGACTTAAGGTTTGGTTGTATTTGGGCTTTGTAGGTTTGGGCTTGGTGATATCTGCTTTTGGGTTTTAAGATTGGGTCTGATTTTTTAATTCTTGTTTGGTTTTGGGCCCTGGGTTAATGACCCGGGCCAAAATTGGTGACTACAATAATGATGCAAACCCGATCCCAAACCTAGATAGCCATCCGCTACACATCACCCGTACCAACCATCACACCGTGGGGACTACTAAGTCAACCTTCCATCCGCTACACATCATCGAAGGCAGTCGCTGCAGACGATGTGCTCATCGCCCTTATATATTGTGGCATAGCCACCAGATAATTATTTTGTGACATAAGTCACCACATTCAGATTTTGTGACATAAGTCACCACATTCAGATATTGTGGTATAATACCATCAGATCACTTCCCCTTTCCATATAATCCATATGCCCCATGTCTCACAAAACATGCAATATTATGCCTTATGCCTTATTTCACATTCTTATCGATATTCACATTTATACCATATTCCGAATATTCATATCGTAATAATATTCATATTATTTATTAACATAATGTTAAGGTTACGTACATGAGTACTTTGTACCATCACATGGTACCTTTGCCCACTTTTCACATTATTATAAACACATATATTAAATTGATACCTTAAATCTATTAAGAGTTAGTGTGGGGTACACACCTGGTTTACTTAACGCTTTTACTGAAATCCCAAAAACTCCCGATCTAATGCTCTAGATCTCAAATTCCTTACTGCCGATTTGATTACTAATCAAATCCCGAAACTTTGTAGTCTTTCTCCCTTGTAATCGGCTAACAATAGATCACTTGACTTGGTTAGTTTTCGGCTTTTAAACAATTAGGAAACAAATCTAATCACTAAATATGGCTTTGGCCGAATAGCACACATGACTTACCTTAGATCTTTAAAAGTCCCAAAAGATCCCTTGTTGAAATTGGCTATAATAGGAATCCCGAAATCCCTCCTTAAGATTTCGGCCAAAAAGGGTAAGAGGATCAGAGTCTTGATTTTTGACATACAAAGAAAAAAGAATAAGAGATCAATCAAGAGAAATCCTTACCGAATGGAGTGATCGAAACGCAACTGCTCACCAACTTAAGTTGTCGACAAGAAGAAGAGAAAAGGTTGAGCAATTTCAGCAATGGTGCTAGACAAGGATTCGGCTAGAACTTCATAAAGAAGAAAAACTCCTTCGGCTTTTGAAGATGATTGGATCGTAAGAAGATGGAGAAAAAGGGAACTAAGGTTTGAGAGGTTTGCGATTTTCTAATCACAAAAGAAAAGAGAAAGGGAATGGAGCTTTTGGAAGAGAGAAAAAATCACAAAGATGCCTATTACCACACTAAGTAAATTCGGCACCTAGCCTCCCTTGAATGGCCGAATTTTTGTCCCCCTAAAGTCCCATATACGGCCAACTCTCTTCCCCCTCATTTAATCCCTTCCTTTTCTCCTTATTTTTCTCTTTAACACTTATTCAAAATAATTGAAATAATCCAACATTTATCTCCACTTGTTAGCCGAATTTTTAAAAGAAGAACAAGACTTATCCTCATCTTTCAAAGTCCCAATTGCTGTCCACTACTTCTCCCCTCTTTGATGCAAAAACAAACTTCTCATTTGCTTCTTCTGCAACTCGAACATGAGCCCTTCTCCCCTGCTTGAGGCGTCACCAACTAAGGCCCTAAGTGGCGCTTTCATGCCCCTTTACCAAGGCACTTTTTGTGTCCTAAACTTCACCACAAATTTCCTTAAGGCCAATCAGGCTTAGCTCCCTCTTTGAAACTTAAAATCAAATAATTTCTAAGGCATTCACCTACACTTTAATGTTCTAAAAATTCATAAAATTCATAAAACACATTCAACACATTCATAGACATGCTACTTCATTCAATTAAGCATTAATGCATAAGCCATAAATCCCGGATGTTACAGTTCTACCCCCTTAAAATAATTTCGACCTCGAAATTACCTGGCTAAAATAACTGAGGGTATTGCTGTCGCATTGCTTTTTCTGGCTCCCACGAAGCTTCTTCCGATCCATGATTACACCATAGCACTTTGACTAAAGGAACTGACTTCCTCCGTAACACTTTCACATCTCGTTCCAAGATCTGAATCGGCTCTTCCTCGTAGGACAAATCTGGCCTTAGCTCCACCTCTTCATCTGGCACTACATGAGATGGATCTGATCGATAACGATGTAGCATAGAAACATGGAATACGTCGTGTGTAACACCCTGAATTAGGGGTTATTTGTAATTTAAAGAAATTCCATGTGGGCTTCAAGAAATGAATAAATATTATTTTATTTAGCATGATTTAGGGTCTAGAAATAACCCTGATTTAGGTCGAATTTGGGTTAAAAAAAAATAATTAAATTAAAGTACTTAAAAGGAGGGAGCTAGGTGGAGATAGGGTTTAAATAAAAATTGAGGGAAACATGACACAAGAATGCATTTGGTGTAGTGGCTTGGTGCGTCTAAGGGAGGGTTACAAGGAGCGAGTTCGATCCGTGGAAGCGCAAAGGGGGAATTGTTTTTTTAGCGTTAAAGGAAGGGCCAGTGTAAGGAAGGCCTTAAAGAAATTTTGGGTAAGGTTCATGGCATGAAAGTTTAATGGGGAGAAGTGGCAAAGGACGTTGGAGAGTGAGGGCTGCAGTGAGGACTCGGGTTCGACTCATGGTAGGCGCAAGGACGTTGTTTTTTTTTAGGCTTTGGCGTTGAAAGGAAAAAGGGCCCAGTTATAAAGGCTTTATAAATAAATGGAGAGGGGATTTGACATGAAAGTCGGGTTGGAAGAGTTGGTTTGGGGCGCTTAAAAGGAGGGTTTGCTTTCTTTCTTTGTAGACAGTCGTTTGGTTCGAATAATACCAGCAGCATCTTGGATTTTTTTTATTTTTTTCTTCTTCCTTCTTTGTGCTGGCGTATAAAGGGGGAATTTGGTTCAATTTAGGACTCCTAATTAGGCATATTTTTATGTCATAATTAGCTGGAAGAGGGGGAATTTTAGTGTTTTATTTGCTATTAAATTGTTGAGGGGATTAGGAGATTAAAGCTAGATTTATTTTGTGATAATTCAAGGCTGAAAATTATCACAAAATAAAGAGCATTTGGCCACTTTGGGACTCCTTGGGTCATCCATAATTTTTTTTACAGAAAGAAGGGCCAAAAGTTCTTCAATTTTCTCTTTTTTTCTCACTTGTTCTTTGCCAAAATTCCCTAAGCAATTGCTCAATTCTCCAGCTTCTTTTCTTCTTCTTTTACAAGCGAAAACCCCTTGAACCCCTACCACCTTGCTGCAAAATCTCCCCCGGACAAACCGCCCAAAATCTCTCAAAATTCCAGCAGATTATCTCTTGTTTTCCTTAGCTGAATCTACTCCCTATTTGGTGCGATTTTGGCGAACATCAAAGCAAAGGGTGCTCTTTTTCTTCAATCGGTTAGAACAGGAAGCTTGGGAATTATTTTTCAAGGAAAGTCGGTAAGCACATTCGGCTAAAGGCCTTTCAATTAAAAAGTCTATGATTAAATGCCGAAACTAACGTATGCCATAGATTTAGGGACTAAGTTAGGCTTCGGGATTTGATTGGAAATCAAATCCATTCAAGGGACAAAAATCTAGTGTTGTAGATCGGATCTTCGGGATCTAGGAATTTCGGTAAAAACAGGTGTGTAAACTCTTTACACACTTTATTATTAAACTTGCAATATTATTGTCTTGTGTGTGAATTTTGGTAGTGACCTATGATATGCTTGTGGGCTTAATCATGGATTCTGGGTAAGTCCCCTAATTTGTGATTTTGATATATGATTTGTATGCCATCACATGATGATTAAATGCTATGATATGATTTATGAAATTTTTACTAAAGCATGTGATGGTGGGATTGATGAGAGGAGGGGGATGAAATATGGACTGTCGTCAGTGGTTTTGACCACAAGATGGGTTGGCCCCATCAGATTATTTGTGACCTATGGTCATCAGTGGTTTTGACCACAATGATTGAATATTTGCGACTAAGTCCCAGTGGTTTGGTACCACCAGTGGTTTTGACCACACTTTGATATTTTGTGACCTATGGTCATCAGTGGTTTTGACCACACGATGGGTTGGCCCCATCATTTAAATTGTGACTTTAAGTCATCAGTGGTTTTGACCACACAGGGTAGAAAAGGTGTATGGATGGCTAGTCGGGTTGCTTATGCATGTTATTAATAAATTGTGTATGAGACATATTTTCCGGGTAGGGATTTACACACTCGAGTCTTGGTGACTCACCCTTCCCTTAACATTTTTTGAGATGAGTAGATCGCGGAGATGGAGTAGGAGGGACTCGAGGAGGCCATGTAGTGGAAATTTTAATTTAATGGACTTGGCTTTTATTTTATCAAATTTTGCATGTCGGTTATTTTTGTTAAATTGTAATAAGGCCTCCTAGAATTATTTTATTATTTTTACATACTTGGAATATTTGTTTAAACTATTTAATTATGTTAAAAATGAATTCACATATTTTTCCCAATCAAACGAACAAAATGTTTTAAAGTACCATCGGGTACATTCGAAATCTATAAACAACTTGACTTAATAAATATTTTTAAACAACACTAAGTATGGTTTTTAACAAGAGACTTGAAAATGAAAGATTTTCGACAAAACTTAAATCGGTTTTAAAATGGTTTTCAAAATGTTTTCTCTGTAGCAAACCAAATTCGGTCGTAATGTTTGGGCCGGGTTTGGGGCGTTACATCTTGCATCTGCTTCAACTCCGGTGGCAACTCTAATTGGTATGCCACTAGTCCAACTCGCTTTAATACCCGATAAGGTCCTATAAACCTGGGACTTAGCTTCCCTTTACGACCAAACCTCATCACCTTCTTCCAAGGCGATACTTTAAGAAACACTTGATCTCCCACAGCAAATTTTATTTCCTTCCGTTTGAGATCTGCATACGACTTCTACCTGTCAGATGCCTCCTTTAACCGCACCCGAATTACCTTAACCTTCTCTTCAGATTCTGCCACAATCTCTGGACCCAAAACTTGACGTTCCCCTAATTCCGTCCAACACGTAGGAGTGCGACACTTCCGTCCATACAACGCTTCATACGGTGCCATCCGAATACTGGCCTGATAGCTATTATTATATGCAAACTTAGCTAAAGGAAAATATTCGTCCCAACTTCCTCTGAAGTCTATCACACATCCCCTCAGCATATCCTCTAACACTTGGATTACTCGTTCAGATTGACCGTCCGATTGTGGATGAAAAGCCGTAGTGAAATCCAATCTGGTGCCTAAAGCTTGATGTAGAGCTTTCCAAAACCGAGACGTAAACCTTGGATCCCTATCTAAGATAATTGACACCGGCACTCCATGTAACCTCACAATTTCTGCCACATACAATCTCGCCAACTTCTGCAAAGAATAGTCAATCCGCACTGGAATGAAATACGCGGACTTTGTCAATCGGTCCACTATCACCCATACCGAGTCCTTCTTAGTAGGCGTAAGGAGAAGCCTACTAACGAAGTCCATGGTGATTCTCTCCCACTTCCACTGCAGAATCTTTATCGGTTGAAGCAAACCTGACGGAACTTGGTGTTCAGCCTTGACTTGCTGACACGTTAAGCATTTCCTCACAAATTCGGTAACTTCCCTCTTAAGTCCAGGCCACCAAAACTGTTCCCTTAGATCCTTATACAACTTACTGCCTCCAGGATGTATAGCATAAGGGCTACTATGCGACTCCTGAAGAATTCTCTACCTTAACTCCTTATTCTTCGGCATACAAACCTTACCCTTGAAGCACAATACTCCCTCGTCATTAATACCATAATATTCCAACTCCCCACTCTGCACTTGCTGTAACTTAGCACTTAAATCTTCATCCATTAACTATCCCTCTTTCACCTCGTTCAGCCATGTCGGCTTAACTTGCAACTCTGCCAGCAGACTTTCATCGTCATACAAGCTCAGATGTGTAAACATCACCCTTAGATCCGACACCACTTTTCGACTTAAGGCATCCGCCACTACATTCACCTTGCCCGAATGATACTCTATGGAACAATCGTAGTCTTTCAATAGTTCCACCCACCTTCGCTGTCTCAGATTCAACTCTTTCTGAGTCAATAGATACTTAAGACTCTTGTGGTCTGTGTAGATTACTGACTTTTCTCCATATAGATAATGCCTCCATACCTTAAGAGCAAAGACTACTACTGCCAATTCCAAGTCATGCGTCGGGTAGTTAACCTCGTGTGGCCTTAATTGTCGAGACGCATAAGAGACCACTTTCCCGTCTTGCATCAATACGCATCCTAATCCTGTGTGAGAAGCATCACGGTACACCACAAAATCCTTCCCTGCCTCAGGCTGAATCAAGACTGGAGCTTCAGTCAAAACCCTCTTAAGCTTCTTAAAGCTCTCGTGTTGCTTATCTGTCCATACGAAAGGTACCTCCTTTCTCAACAACTTCGTCAAAGGTGCGGCTATTGATGAGAACCCTTCCACAAACCTTCTGTAGTATCCTGCTAATCCCAAGAAACTATGAACCTCAGCCACAGACTTAGGTGGTTTCCAATCTAGCACTGCCTCAATCTTCCTAGGATCCACCCTTATTCCTTCTACAGACACCACATGCCCTAAGAATGCGACCTCCTTCAGCCAAAATTCACACTTGCTGAATTTGGCATAAAGCTTCTTCTCCCTTAACACTTGCAACACAACCCAGAGATGCTCATAATGCTCCTCTTCAGACTTGGAATATACTAAGATGTCGTCTATGAACACAACGACGAAACTATCCAAGTAAGGTTGAAAAACCTGATTCATCATATCCATGAACGCGGCTGGGGCGTTCGTCAATCCAAATGGCATCACTAAGAACTCATAATGCCCGTATCTTGTCCGAAAAACTGTCTTATGGATATCTGCTTCCTTCACCTTAAGCTGATGATATCCAAACCTTAGATCTATCTTTGAGAACACTACTGCCCCCTTAAGCTGATCGAACAAGTCGTCTATCCTTGGCAAAGGGTACTTGTTCTTGATGGTCAGCTTATTCAAATGACGATAATCTATGCACATACGCATAGTTCCATCATTCTTCTTCACAAACAGGACCGGTGCTCCCCATGGAGACACACTGGGTCAGATAAACCCACGATCAAGCAGCTCTTGAATTTGAGCCTTGAGCTCAACCAACTCCTTTGGTGCCATTCGATACGGGGCAATTGACACAGGAGCTGTTCCAGGTAGCAAATCAATTCGGAACTCCACCTCCCTATCCGGGGGTATTCTTGGTAACTCCTCTGGAAAAACATCCACAAATTCCTTTATTGTTCTAACGCCACTAACTCCCCCTTCTTTTGCATCCAACGCACTAACGAAGGTCAAAAATGCCTTGCACCCTTTCAGAACCATCTTATCAGCCTTTAGTGCTGAAAGTACGTTAGACAAGTAGTTTCTTCTTTCTCCTATCACAATTATCGCCTCGTCCTCAAGCGTCCTTAGCTCTATTCGCTTAGCTGCGCAATCCAATATAGCCCGAAGTTCCACTAGCCAGTTCATACCAAGTATGAGATCAAATTTTCCGAAGGGTAACTCCATTAAGTTGGCAGGGAATATCACTCCCTGAATCTCTAGAGGTACACTCCGAAATATCTTATTCACCACTACAGTTTGACCCAGTGGGCTTACTACAGTCATCTCCCTATTAGATAATCCAGAGGCTATGCCTAGAGTTTCAACTACACTACGTGCAACATAAGAATGGGTAGAGCCAACATCAATCAAAGCAAAGTAAGGCTTGTCAGCTATAAGGAACGTACCGGTTATGACATCCGGCGCGTCTCCATCCTCCCTCCGGTGAACTGCGTATACCAGACCTGGCTGTCTTGCCTCTGTATTACCAACACCTCGGCTCGGTGTTCCACGTCCTCTTTCAAGACCATTTCCTCTGCTAATTGGACCACGACCCCGCTGAGGCTGCTGTCCACCTCTTCCAGCCTGATTAGAACCCTGACCTGTCGGTCGGCTCCCATCTATCTTTATAGGACAGTCCTTAATCATGTGTTCCTTGGACCCACACTTAAAGCATCCTCCTGTCTTCTTCAAACACTCTCCTAGGTGCATCTTCCCACTCTGAGTACAAGTACGGTATTGCCCTCCTGTCACAGCCTGCTGACCTTGCGGCCCATCAACTCTAGGCCTCTTTTGGACATTCCCAAACGACCCTGACGATCCAAAACCTCTCTTCTGCCTATTCCTATCCGTATTCTGCCTCATAGAGTCCTTAATCCCTTCAGTTACCTTGGCTTTTTCGACCAATACGGTAAATTCCCGCTCCTACTGCGGAGCTATCAACAACCTCAGATCATCCCTTAGTCTGTCCTCAAATTGGGCACATCGCTCATGCTCCGTAGCCACTATTCCTCGAGCATAGCGGCTTAACCTTAGGAATTCAGCCTCATATTCTGCTACGAACTTGTTCCCTTGAACCAGCCCCAGAAATGCCTTCCTCTGCGCATTAGTATAACTAATACCAACATACTTCTTCTGGTACGTGACCTTAACATACTCCCAAGTGAGATCCTCTGCTGTGGCACCATCCCGAACTGTGAGCCACCATTGATATGCTTCGTTGCGAAGAAGCGACACCATTCCTTTCAGCTTCTCCTCAGCGGTCAGATCCAGCTCATCCATAATTCGCTCTGTCGCCTCCAACCAATACTCAGTTGTACTGGGTGCCACTCCAGATACGCCACGAAATACTTCAGCTCCATTGGCTCGGAGTCGCTCGGGCATAGATTTCTGAGCTACCATATTTCCTCCTGCTCCAGCCACCATTTCAAGAACTCGCAGCATTGCCTGCGATACTGCATCATCCCCCGTCTGGTATTGCTGCTCAATACCAACAGCTAGTGGTAGGGGTGGTGGTACCTCATTCTCAGATCCTTGACCAGACCTAACGGGTTCCGAAATGGTCATTTTGCCCCTACCACGTCCTCACACGTTACGACCACGTCCCCTAGAATTCATTTCTACGATCGTGCTTTGATCTCATTAAGAAATTTTATGCATTAGCCTTTGTTCCACTAATTACCCGCGAAGAAATTTTATGAAAAGAAATTTAGTAGTGGTTCTTTCGATCATTTCAGAGTTTTCATTCCAAGTTTTCTACCCTAATTCAGAGAAACACATCCATTCAGTAGTTTCTATCACACACATTCATCATTCCAATATTTGTGTCTGTTCCTATCCTAGGGGTATTTTCATCATTCCTCCTATAGGGGTATTTTGGTAATAAATCGGGGTCAATTCCAAACATCTCTATAAATCAAAGGTATTACAAAATTTGCAAAACTTGGGGTTATTTTTGAGAATTTGTTTTCCAAATCGATGATGTTGCAGAAATTTTAGAGATCGGGGTTATTTTGGTAATTTGTAAGTTAGGGGCAAGTTGGTAAATTTCCCAAATCAAGGTATTTTGGTATTTCGAAAAAAATAGGAATTTTATAAACCAAGGGCATTTTTAGTCATTTTACAACCAGGGGTATTTGGGTAATTTTGTAAATCGAGAAAAACTTTCAAAATAATTTTTACAATTCAAAGAGGCAATTTGGTGATTTTAAAACTAGGGTTTTATGAAAATACGGCTAGTCCCTCTCGGGTTTTAATTATTGGGTTTAGCCCGTGAGTAAGTCTTCTTGGTTAGGGTGAACCGTAGCTACGTACCAGGTAGGATTCGAGCAAAGAGGAGGTGAGTCACAAGGACTGCTTAAATACCAGGCTCTTTCGGATCCAATCCTAGACATGCGCACGATGGTTGTCACACCCTAACTCGGCGACTTAATCACAGGTTTGTTTAATTTAGGCATTAAAGTCTTATGATACTTTATGCTGGGGTAAGCTAATCCTAGGGTTCCATAACTTAATATACTAGCCTACGTTCCCGTTATACCCTTCTACACATCATGCTATAAATCACACATCAATTAGGGGTATTTATCTGGTGGACTTCGGGTGGGAGACTTAGGTGCCATGCCAGAAACCTGCTTATTTCACACAAAATATTTTACAAAACTCATTTGGGCTCGCTTTTGAAAACATTGTGCTCTTTAAACCCAAGGCCGAGAGTTTAAAACTGGGCTCTGATACCAAGCTGTAACACCTCAAACCCGGCCCACGAGACTTGACCGAATCTGGTATGTTCCTTGAGTAAAACATTTTCAAAAAAATTCGTTTGTTACTTTGGAAAACTTGGGTGGTTTTGAAGTAAATTTGATTTGTGTTGAGTTCAATTGGGAAACACTGTTGTTCTTGAAATCAGGGATTTACTAAAACCTTGTTTTTATATTCCAAAACCACAAGTTAAAAAGAGTTGCCGAATTGGTTAAAGATTATCCTTTAATTTGAAAATCATGTATGTTTAGGTGTCAAAACATTTAACATTTATTTTAGGAAAAGTTGTTTAATCTTGATTTTGTAATAACCGTTTCATAACAGAAATAATAAAAATGCATGCATAACCAATTCATACTAGTGGCCTTATTACATCAAAAACAAAATCCAAAAATACTTAGAAATAAATAGTCCAAAATAAAATAAAATCTGAGCTGAACATGGCCACCACTAAGCTCCTGCCGACCCGGTCCATCACTGAGTGTCACCTGAAAAATATCCCACAACTGGGTGAGTCAAACCGACTCAGTGTGTAACAACCAACACTAAGTCCTAACGATTCAGGCATATCATATCATATCATACATATATATAACAGATAGAAATAATGATGCAAACTCGATCCCAAACCCAAATAGCCATCCGCTACACATCACCCGTACTAACCATCACACCGTGGGGACTACTAAGTCGACCCTACATCCGCTACACATCATCGAAGGCAGTCGCTGCAGACGACGTGCTCATCGCCCTTATATATTGTGGCATAGCCATCAGATAATTATTTTGTGACATAAGTCACCACATTCAGATTTCGTGGTATAATACCACTAGATCACTTCCCCTTTCCATATAACCCTTATGCCCCATGTCTCACAAAACATGCAATATTATGCCTTATGCCTTATTTCACATTCTTATCGATATTCACATTTATACCATATTCCGAATATTCATATCGAAAATAATATTCATATTATTTATTAACTTAATGTTAAGGACACGTACCTGAGTACTTTGTACCATTACATGGTACCTTTGCCCACTTTTCACATTATTGTAAACACATATATTAAATTGATGCCTTAAATCTATTAAGAGTTAGTGTGGGGTACACACCTGGTTTACTTAACGCTTTTACTGAAATCCCGAAAACTCCCGATCTAATGCTCTAGATCTCAAATTCCTTGCTGCCGATTTGATTACTAATCAAATCCCGAAACTTTGTAGTCTTTCTCCCTTGTAATCGGCTAACACTAGATCACTTGACTTGGTTAGTTTTCGGCTTTTAAACAATTAGGAAACAAATCTAATCACTAAATATGGCCTTGGCCGAATTGCACACATGACTTACCTTAGATCTTTAAAAGTCCCAAAAGATCCCTTCTTGAAATTGGCTATAATAGGAATCTCGAAATCCCTCCTTAAGATTTCGGCCAAAAAGGGTAAGAGGATCAGAGTCTTGATTTTTGACATACAGAGAAAGAAAAGAATAAGAGATCAATCAAGAGAAATCCTTACCGAATGGAGTGATCGAAACGCAACTGCTCACCAACTTAAGTTGTCGACAAGAAGAAGAGAAAAGGTTGAGCAATTTCGGCAATGGTGCTAGACAAGGATTCGGCTAGAACTTCATAAAGAAGAAAAGCTCCTTCGACTTTTGAAGATGATTGGATCGTAAGAAGATGGAGAAGAAGGGAACTAAGGTTTGAGAGGTTTGCAATTTTCTAATCACAAAAGAAAAGAGAAAGGGAATGGAGCTTTTGGAAGAGAAAAAAAAATCACAAAGATGCCTATTACCACACTAATTAAATTCGGCACCTAGCCTTCCTTGAATGGCCGAATTTTTGTCCCTCTAAAGTCCCATATACGGCCAACTCTCTTCCCCCTCATCTAATCCCTTCCTTTTCTCCTTATTTTTCTCTTTAACACTTATTCAAAATAATTGAAATAATCCAACATTTATCTCCACTTGTTAGCCGAATTTTTAAAAGAAGAACAAGACTTATCCTCATCTTTCAAAGTCCCAATTGCCGTCCACTACTTCTCCCCTCTTTGACGCAAAAACAAACTTCCCATTTGCTTCCTCTGCAACTCGAACCTGAGCCCATCTCCCCTGCTTGAGGCGTCACCAACCAAGGCCCTAAGTGGCGCCTTCATGCCCCTTTACCAAGGCACTATTTGTGTCCTAAACTTCACCACAAATTTCCTTAAGGCCAATCAGGCTTAGCTCCCTCTTTGAAACTTAAAATCAAATAATTTCTAAGGCATTCACCTGCACTCTAAGGTTCTAAAAATTCATAAAACACATTCAACACATACATAGACATGCTACTTCATTCAATTAAGCATTAATGCATAAGCCATAAATCCCGGATGTTACAATAGGCCCATGGCAAGATTTGGCGAAAAAGGCATTGTAGAAATACGAGTTAATGCAGAGATTTTTAGAGTATGCCTCATAGTTTTTGGCCGAAATAGAGTTGACGTCCTGACGACAAAACCACTTACATCACGACGAGAAGAGATATGTCACATCCCAAAAATCGAGGGTTAGTAGAATTGAGTTTGAGTCGAGAGAGTGGTCATTCCCTAATTTTTGATATTATCTGTGCGTTTTTATGAAATAAATGAGGTATTCATTTTTGGGTTAAATTTTAGTGAAACGTTTCTTGAAACCCATGTTCAAATCCCTTCTCTCGCACCATTTTTATTATTTTGCAAATTCTGCATAAAACCCTAGAATGTGAAATGCCTTATTTTTAAAATAAATATTGTAAGGTTATGTCAAGAATGAAGAAACAACAGAGTGGTTTAAGGAAAAATAAGGAAGCTTTGATTCCCTTCCCTTGCAAAAAAAATAGCTTAATTTTTGCGAAAATTTCTCATTTTCCTTATTTTGTGCCGCCTAAACCTTGAACACTAGGTATAACTACATCTTTTTCTTATATTTTTTAGCCTTTTAAGTTAATTTTTCCCTACCCTAGTCGTTCACCCTCTTCCTCTCCTATTTTCTCTTCAATTTTCTTTCTTTCTTCCCTTGTGTGCTGTCGACTCAGATTGATCGACGACTCAAATCTGACAATTCAAAAAGTGTAAATGTGGTTGATTATGCGCTAGTGTGTAGTTTTAGTTTTGATGTTGGGAAAATTGTTAATTGATCGAATTAAAGATTTTAATCTTGGAATAGCTACTGGTTTTTCAGTATTTAAATGTGTTAGACTTAAATTCCCCAAATCAACAGTGAAGCCGTTAGTTGTTTGCTCCTACTGTTCGCATCAAACCAGTGTAAGAAACATAACTAGTTTGGATTTGAAAAATAATTATAATTGTAATGATCGGATTGAACCCATAAGAGGGTGATTGGGGTTGTTTAAGTGGCATATTATTTTACTTAAATAATGATTTTGAATTTAGGTTCATTATAAGGTCTTAAGGAGAAACTGCGAGATTCACAAGTGTGTTGAAGTAGAACATAATTAAGGTGTGGGTCCTAACTCGTTAACTTGAATGTGTTAATATTTTTTAAATGATACAATTGATGACTAAGCTTTCTAATCGGGCTTGGCTAAATGGTTATGTAATAAAATTGTAAGTGGTTGAACTAGCTATGTTTCGAGCCCTAACTGTTTGGTGTGTTAGCAAAAATATGAATGTGGCTGAATAATTGTTTGATTGATATTGTTGTGAATGGTTAGTTGATATGATGTATGTTGATTGTATGTATAGCATGATTCTAAATGAGAATGAGACTTACGCATGATATATTTCTATAAATAATTTGCTATGAAATATTTGAAAGACTGTTATACATGCACTTGGAAAATAATTGTAGGTTATATGAGATTGTGATATGTTGAACGACACCATCTTAATGGTGAATTGAAAGTTGGATAAATGATTCTATTTACTAAAAGTATTTGATAAAATGAGGGCGTGTTGATCATGCCAAAGAAATGCAAAAGTATTGAATTCATGACTATGTATGAGATTGTATGACATCTTACATGTGCGTTGGAATGGGATTGTCATTGTGGTTGACGGAGGAGTTCTGTGGAGATTTAGTGGCATAATAAGTTCGCATTTTTTCCTAGCCAGCGTATTGCACCGAATATTTGAGGAGATTTGGCGATTTAATTACATTTATTCGTTAAATGGTAGATTTTCTACAAATATGTTCATTCGATGGTTTTACCACATTGAGCTTTGCTCGCATTCATTGGAGTTTGGCAGACGGGTTCTAGGGAACTCACAGTGTGTAACGGATGGTTTGGTAGGAACTTTTTCATTGCATCATTTGCATCACTCCATGCTCATACACTGTTTGACATCGATTTGATAATTGCTATGTAATGATATGAAATTCCAATGATAGTTCTGTGTTCTTTTATTAATACTAATATGCTTCATTGTATTTGATATTTTTGTTTATTTTAATAACTGTTCGACTCACACTAAGCTTCCATAAGCTCACTCCCCTATAGTGTTTAACTTTTTAGGTAAACCTCGAAACTAGGACTGGACTCTACATACGAAGAATCCCCTTGGACCTCAGACTATTTTTAATAAGCATTATTAAGTCTCTATTGATTTTGGTTTGTAATTTTTAATTATTTCTGGTCTATGGCTTGGTAACTTTTCATTTGGGGATTTTTGCATGCATGGATTACTCAAGCATAACAATTGATAAATGCATGTTAGCTGGTTTAAGTAAAATTTGACATTATTCCCTAATTTTTGCTGCATTGCAAAGGAACCATTTTTAACAAGAAAAAAAAATCGATAAGGCAACTAGATTTCCAAAATGACATGAATAATAGTTTTCTTTCAACTGCATTATTAGTTAACATCAAGTTTTTACAAAGTAAAGCGACGAACAAAGGATTTTTCTAAAATAACACTATCAATAATAAAATGAATATTAAATACAAATGGCCTAATAAATGAATGTTTTTAAACTAACTCAATGTATAACTACGGTTCTTTTCTTAAATGAGTTCATTGAAAGTCTTCAAAAGCAACATAAGTTAGTTTAGCCATTTCAGTGGCTAATGTAGCATTTTTAATCTAGCCATATCGTCTAGGCCGGATTAGGGAGGTTATAAGATGTCTCATCCCAATGATGCAATGAAGGGCGTCCTTACGAGGTAGCAGCCACGTCACGGCGAGGCGACGTATTATGCAATTTTCTCATCTTCCTTCTTTCAGTCTAATTTTGATTATTTGTCCCAGTCAAACTCTAATTAATGTAGGTTATTTTAATATTATTTGAGCTACAAAGTTAGCCTATGAATAGACCATTTTCTACTCTAGAAAAATTAACCCATTATAGATTTTGATATTAGCTTTTACAAGCTTTCAGAGAATTTTGTATTTACGTTTTGAGGGTTCTTATTTTGGGTTTTGGGGTTTAGTTTTTATCTCTGTAACACACCAAACCCGGTCAATACGCCATGACCGAATCTGGCATGCCACAGAGGAGAACATTTTGAAAAGAATTGAATTTAACAGATAAATTTTTAGTGAGAAACTCTTTGTAATTCTATATTTGTAGAAATCAGGTGTAAAATAAGTTAAAACCGAAAATTTACTTGAAATTTCATAAATAAAAACTTTAAAACTTAGTTGATAAATCATATGATAGAAAACATTTATATCTTTTAAGAAAAATTTGAATTTTTACTTTGGAAACTGATTGCATTTGAGTATAGAAACTTGAATTTTGGAAATCACTTAAATTGTAGAAAACACTTAATTTATAATTTTGCCAACAAACAATTTGTATTACCCGATGGTAAGATTTTAAAACCATTGCGGTTTTTATAGTTTAGAAAACTTTGGGTTCAATTATTAAATTAACCAAGTAATTTATAAATCACATTTTAAACATGTCCAAAACATATAAATAATCCAAAAACATAATTTAAAGAGGCCTTATTACAAATCCATAAAATATGAAAACCAAATAAAATAAGTACCCAAATGGAAGTTTATATAAAACCAACTTTTATTGCATGGCCTCCTCGAGTTCATCCGGCTCCTCATCCGCGATCTCACGAATCACCTGAAATGATAAGGGAGAAGGTGAGTCACCAAGACTCAGTGCATAATCCCTCTCCCGGGTAAATGCCACATACTTACACAAATTATAACAAAGCAACATATATGTATAATGCACCCAACCTAGCCATCCATAACTCATTTTCTACCCCGTGTGGTACCAAAAACCACCGGTGGTGTGCTAAACCACCGGTGTCTCAAAGACACAAATGTGATACTAAATCACTTGGTGACCGTAGTCACAAATAATCCATCTGTGGGGCCAACCTACGTGTGATACCAAATCACTGGCGACGATCCCATATCTCAAAAGTGGGGCCAACCCACGGTGGTGTTAAACCACAGGGACAAGTCGCAATGAGGTGCCAAACCTCTGGTGTCCCAGAGACACGAATGTGATACCAAATCACTGGTGGTGCCAAACCACTGGTGACCGAAGTCACGAATCATCAAGTTGTGGGGCCAACCCACGTGCGATACCAAATCACTGGCGACAATCCCATATCTCAAAAGTGGGGCCAACCCACGGTGGTGTTAAACCACAGGGACGAGTCGCTATGAGGTACCAAACCTCTAGTGTCCGAAGACACGAATGTGATACCAAATCACTGGAGGTACCAAACCTCTGGTGTCCGAAGACACAATATCAATCTTCCCCCTCCTCTCATGTTGCCCATACCAATGCAATAGATAGACAAATCATGTCAATATACTTTGATATAAATCACATAATGAAAATATCATAAATCATAGATCATGATTTCAATCCACATATATCAACAACATATAGAAACGGACTTACCCAAATCCTCATTCATACCATCATGGTATCATATCAAGATCTCATCGTATTTCCCACTTTGTTAATATGATCAATAAATTAATAATATTATAAGTACATATACAAAACCGAGTTATAAAGTGTGTAAGGTACACACCTTTCACCAACGCAAGAACTAACTTCCAAAAATCCGATCTATCGCACTAGATCACCTTGTCTTATAATCGGCCAAATCACAATATTTTAATGAAGACCATTCGGCCAACAACATATCTTAATCCAAATAACCTTAGGCTTCTTCAACCAACTTTAAGAATATAAAATCCTTACCACTTGACTTACCAAGTTCGATTGCTAATGGAATGGCTTAAATCGTTTGCTTCCGAAATCCCAATGAGCCTAATTGAATAATCAAATCCTAAAAATGGTTAGAACCTTGCAACAAATGCCCATAGGTTCGGCCCTTGTCCACAAGAAAATGACATAGAAAAGAGAGAGAAATGAAGGAAAAACGGTTATGAACACTTACCCTTTTTATCAAAAATCGATTGAAGAAACCAAAGAGAGTCTACCCTTGAATATTCGGCCAAACTAAAACTAAAAGGAAGTAGAAGATTCGGCTATTTGGTTATGAGAAAAGAAAACAATTGATTTGAGTCAAATAGGATATGAAATACGAAAGTAGAAGAGAAGATAAAATGAGAGAGAGAATTCGATTTTTAGCAACAATGGAAGAAAGAAAAAAATGAGTTTGGAGAAGAGAGAGATTCGGCCAAAAGGAAGAAAAAGAATAAGAGAGAAAATGGGGTTGAGAGATTCGGCCAACTCCTTGTTTGCCAAAAAGAAAAGTGCACAAAATGACAAAATGAACTTTTGGTTTCAAAAGCAAAGATGAAAGAAAGGAAATAGCATTTTTGGTTCAACAAAATGAAGGCTAAAACAAAAGCAAAATTTGCACAAAATGCACAATATACATTTGGCCAAGGTGGAAGTTTTTGGAGAGGAAAAACAAAATTGCAAAAAGATGCACAAAAGAAAAATTGGCCAACTATCCCCCCCAAGCTACCTATCAAAATTCGGCCACCCCCCCTAACCATACATGCCGTCCACATACATGCTCTAAAGGCCTAGGAATACTTTCCAAAACATCCTCCTAAAACCAAGCCTTATGTCTCCCTAACCTTCGATAACTTTAAGATTGTTATCCCCAATTTCATGCTTTCCTTAAACCAACATTCAACTTACCAAAAGATGAAAGTCCAACCTATCATAAACATAGGTTGACCGTCCATAAATGCTATGAAGAAAATAAAATCCTCAAAATGCTTTCCATGCTACTCGAACCACTAACCTCAAGCAACCCTTCAAGCATCCTAACCATCTTGCCACTAACTCCTCTTGTGCTTTAATTAACACTTAAATTAACTTAAGTGCTAAGCTTACTTAATCCACTTCATTAAATAAACCATACTAAAAATTATTCTAACTTCCTAAATAAAATCAAGCCTTCACAAGACTATGCTAACACACAAAATTCATACCCGAGCCAACACAAATGATACTCAAATTTTGGGATGTTACAATCTCTATCTTTGTACTCTTCATTTTTGTCGTTACAGTAAAATTATTTTTGCATGTGGTTTTTTATCCTTTTTAGATGAGTTTTTCTATGTAAAATATTTGTATTCGATATTTTCAATTTCTATGCTATTTTACTTGTAACAGGCCAATTTATCCGGGCCCTTACAAAAAATAATAAACCCAAAATAATATAACAAAGTCCAAGTCCAATCCAAAATATATCATTTGGCCCGATCGGAATGGTCTATTACTTGAAAAGATTGAAGGTCCATTTACAAGCTTGACGTATATAGAAACATAATCTTCAAGGATATGCAATATTAGATATGATATGCGAATCTTAAATATGATATGCAATCCTAGAAGATATGATATGCAATCTTAGAAGATATGATTTTGTAATCTTAGAGATTTAATTTGTAGATACCTTTTAATCTTAGCAGTTGATGTAATTGATCTGTACCGTTGGATTTGGGTAGGCTCAACTATAAATAGAGGCCTCTCCCTTCATTATAAAGGACTGGAGTTTTGGAGCAATAAAAATTCTTGAGAGCATTCACACAAATCTCTCTCTCTCTCTCTCTCTCTTGCATTCTTATTTTCTGGGGCTTGTTTTTATTTTGTTATTCGTTCATCTTCGTTTCTTTTTTAGTTGCTCTCGTTTGAGTTAGATTAGGTGGTGGAACTTTGTTGAATCCTCATATTGTGAGAATTACGTTGACTTAGGCGTTTTTTAAAACTTTTTTTATTTATTTATCCATTTAATTGCTTAATCATTAATTATTCTTTTTATTTTTATTCATCTATTTATTCCTCAACTTTCTTATTTACATATTGTTCATTCATTTAATCATTCTTATCATTCTTTTATTTTATTCCATTAATTATATACTTTATTTGTTTTTAATGTCACACATATTGTTTATTTAAAAAAAAAACTCGTTTTATAAATCATCGATTTTAAATTGTTTGATTATTCACTTTAAATTTTTTTTCCATATATTATCAATTGCAAATTTTTATATATTAATATCTATTTTATATACCATTTATTTTTAAGATATTTTGTGTATAACTTATTTGGTCTTTGATTATTGATGTTAGTATTTAAATAATTGCCATTATATGTTTTATAAATTCTTTATTTGTATTTTAATATTGATTTTTTATCAAAGTTTTTATTTATACATTGTTTTAATATTGCAATCATTTCCCCTAAATGCTCGTATTTGGGAGCTTCGAGAAGATTGTACCCTAACTTACTGGGTTCCAATTTTCCTCGTTGAATCTAAGTAATCGAGCACCCATTTCAAATCAAAACATATGAGTTTCAAATAAAAGCTTATTCTCGGGAATTGGAGGTGTTGTATCCTAACTCATTGGATATGACATCTTGTTATCTTCAGGTAAGGATTTCTAAAAAAGTATAGACAATATTCTATGTTTGGAATTTTGAGAAATTGTGCCCTAACTTACCGGGTTCCGATTTTTTTCACTTGACCCAAATAACCGAATATCCTTCTAAAATTCAAATGCATGAGTTTTGAAAATCAAAAGACAAGCTTAGTTTCGAGGATTTAAAATGCCGTGTCCTAACGTACTGGATGTGATATTTTATTACTTCGGGACAAAAGGGTCTTAACATCCATTTCAATTTATTCAAACATTTTTTTAAAAATAAAAAGGATCGTATTTTAAAATCTTCTCAAATTTTTGACATTAAGACATTAATTATTCAATTAGGTACCAATATTGGGTGTTATGAGGGTGCTAATCATTCCTTGTGCGTAACTGACTCTCGAACCCATTTTATTGAATTTCATAGACCAAAATCATTATTTTAATAAATCAAAATGTTTTTTTATTAAATGATCAATTTTAAGGTGACCCGATCACACCTAAAAAAAACGATTGGTGGCGACTCCATTTTCGTTTTAAAGTTGATCCTCACTTTTTCAAAATAAAAAAATGGTTTCAACAGCTTGGCGACTCCACTGGGGACATAATAAGAGAGTCAGGCCTTAAAATTTATTATTTCCTGTCCTTTTGTCTAAATTAGAAAATCCAATTTGAAAAATTATGATCCTTTTTATTGCATGTTGTTCTAATCTTGTAAAGTATTTTTGCATTACATTGCATGACCATTGTGATCACACCCTTTTAAGTGGGAGTGACAAGCTACTCCTTCGTGAGGTTTTCACCTCTGTGCAGGATAGTGAATCGCTTTCGGGATTCATCCGTACCTATGTCTTCGTGAGGTTTTCATCTTCGTGCAGCCATAGGGAAATGTATTCCCCTGAACTGAACTCGGTCCGTATGAGCCTATAATGCGTGAGGATCGAGGAATCTGCTGGTTCAGGTACCTCAACTTTAGAGCTAAACCACATGTAGAAAACCTAAGGGCTTACCCTAAGTAGAACTATGCCAAAACCTAGTGGTCACTGTAACGTCCCGAATTTGGGCCTAGAAGAATTGGGCCTACTGGGCTTTGAGTCTCATAAATTTTTTAGTGAGCAAGAAAATGACAAATGACATGACGACTTTAAAGGTTTAATGAATTTGGAGGGTCTAGGTGTGTTGGAAAAGCTCTGGGTTTGAGTTTTGTGAATAATGGAATTAGGGTTGTGAGTAGTGGGCTTTTGAATAAAAATAAGTGAAAAATGTCACAAAGAAGCCTGTGGTGAAGTGGCTAAGTGACGCCACTAAGGTGTAGAGAGGTGGCGACATATGCATGTAGGGAGGTCTGAGGTTTGAGTGCTAGCTTAGTTTTATTTTGGAGTTTAATTTTAGGCTTCCAGAAGGCTGGAAGTGGCATGTAGAGGGACTCTAAGGAGAAGTGATCAATAGAGAAAATTTAGGAGAAGGATAAGGAAGATATCATGGAGAAAAATTAGGAGATGAGTAGTGGATGAAGTGGTGCCAAATTGGACTGTGGGGGAAGGTAGGATTCGACTTTGGCTATAAAACGGGGTGTCGAATTTATCGAAGGGTTTCTTGGGTTCTATTATTTCTTCTTTTTCTTCCTTCATTCTTTTCTCCCATTGCCGAATGCTCCCATTGCCGAATTCTCCCATTATCGAATGCTTCGAAAGGTTTTTTGAGTTCCGTTAGCCTTTTTCTTTTCTCCCCTCAATCGGTTTCTTCCATTGCCAAATTACAACCACCTTTTTTACTAAAATCCCTATTAGTTCCAAATCTTTGTTGTTTTCATCCATCACAAATCGATTATTATCTACTACCAATCAAGGTTAAAAGCCGAATCTCGTTCAGTAGCTATCTAGGCCACATGATCTAAGGTTGGATTCAGTAAGTATTCTGTTAACCCCCTTAGTGCATTTTGTTAAAAGCCGAAGGGTTATCTAACTGCTCATTGTCGTTAACCTTGTATTAATAAGGGTAGGGGTTTAGATATCGCAAGCGTGGTAAGGATCGTTAGCAAAGTGGTAAGTGTACTCGTCTCAGTTATGGATTAGTGGATGGTCGAATGTGTGTATGAGCTATAGGGGTGACTTGTGTGGATTATGAGTCACTCAAATTTTGATGGTGTATGTGTGAGTGCAGATTTAGGGGATACTTGTGATTAGTAGCTAAGGAAGGGCTATTAGAACCCGGTGGCGTACGGTAAGGTTACAGTAAGGCTTCAACTTTTGAGTAAATATTTTGATTAAGTATGAGTGGTTGATTGAAGGTTGGTTGGTTGTAGGCTCAAGGCTAAGGATAGTATAACACCCCAAACTCGGCCTAGAAGTTAGGCCCGAATCTGGCATGTCACATTGAAGAGTTTTTTTTTTTTTTTTCGAAAACCATGCTTTCATTAGAAACTCTTCCTAAAGAATTTAAAACTTTCTGCTATTCAAAACCTCAAATTTTGTTTGCTTATTTTCAAAATATATTTTATTAAAAAATCATTCCCTTGCAAAAACATTATTACTACAATTTCTGAAAACCTTTATTTACGTTTTTAGAAAAATTCTCGTTTTAAACAGTTTAAGCAAATAATAAGTATATCAACCATAAAGCAAATAATAAAATACTCCAGACAAATTAAACCATTTTGTAGTATGGCCTCCACCGAGTCATCCATGGCCCAAGTCCACGTCACTGAGCATTACCTGAAAAGGTTAAGAGAAAGGGGGTGAGTTACAAGAACTCGGTGTGTAATCCCCTTACCATCATCCATTGGGTCAGAACACACATAGCAATATTCTGGGCCTAAGCCCATTACAATCATAGCATAATATCATATATAACATGCATGTGTTATGCAATTCCCAACCAAGCCTAAATTTCCATCCGCTACACACTCCCGTACCAACCAACACACTTGTGGGGATCAAGTCAACCCACCCCTCCAACACACCGATAGCAGGCATTATGCCAATTATAATATTTGTGGCAGAGCCACTGAACTAGATTTTGGCAACAGGCCTTTATTGTGACAGAGTCACCGAACTAGATTTTGGCAACAAAGCCATTTAAAATATTTGTGGCGAGCCACCGAACTAGATTTTGGCAGCGAGGCCTTTCTTACGTTTCGTCATTTATCCCAACCCATGCGAGTCATGTATATATATAATGCATAACAATATATTCATAAGCTAAATTTCAACAAAAAGCCCATATTACAAGTTATCAATTTGGGCCATTAGTCAGAAATAGCAATTTGGCCCATTTAACGATCTAGCCAACTTTGGCCCATTTACGATCTAGCAACTTTGGTCCATTTAACGATCTTGCAATTTCTTGGCCCGTTATACACATATCACATTTGGCCCATATAGTAAATATTACACTTGGCCCATATATGAAATATCAAACGGCCCATAAAGCAACATATCACATTGGGCCCATAAAAAAATTATTACAAATCTGGCCCATTTCACAATTTGGCCCATTTCACAATTAATCAAAAAGGCCCAACGAGCAAAATATCAGATTGGCCCATTTAGAAAAATATCAGATTGGCTCATTAGCAAAATATCAGATTGGCCCATCTAGCCATAATATCAAATTGGCCCATTAATCAATATGTCCATTCGGCCCATAAGGCAATATGTCAGTTCGGCCCATTAAGCAATTTCGCATTTTAGCCCTTTAGGGAATTTCCATAATTCGGCCCGTAAGGCATTTTCGTAATTCAGTAATTTACCCACTAAGGGTAATTCGGTAATCTACCCTCTAAGGGTATTATGGTAATTTCGCAACCCAGGGGTATTTCAGTGATTTACCCTCCAAGGGTATTTTAGTAATTTTACCCACAAAGGGTAATTCAGTAATTTACTCTCTAAGGGTAAATTCAGAAATTTTACCCACCAAGGGTAATTCGGTAATCTCGTAACTAAAACTTATCTAGTAATTTGGGGCATACAAATTTAAACTGTCCATCTGCGTCATACTAACTAAATTGACCATAACTCGAGTTAGAAAACTCAAAATCTAGATCCGTAAATTTTCCTTGGAACTAGACTCATATATCTTCTTACTGTAATTTTTCCAGAATTTTTTGCCTAGCCATTTAGTATAGTTTATTCCTTAAACTTTCCCTTGTTTCATTGTCCAACTATTCTGACCTCTCTTAACTTAATTTTAAATATCTCATTGTACGGTTTTCATATACTGCTCCAACTTATTTCTCTTCAAAATGGGCTCACTAAGGAATCCATACATATAAATTATAACCCATAATTCACTTTGTACAATTTTATATGAGTTTTCCAAGACAGATCAGAGAACCACGAAGTCATTCAGAACCAGTCTCACTAAAATCAACATATCTCAGAATATAAATTTCCTTTTCCTTCTCCATTTCTTCCATATCAAAATAGACACAGTAAGCTTTAATTTGATATCTTAATCACTTTCAAATTCCCTTTCTCCTATTTTTCATGATTTTTGGAAGTCAAGTCACTGTCATTGACCAAAACTATTTTATTACAAAAACATGGTTACCACTATGAACCTACACGCGCCAGAGTGATCCCGGATGCCGATTTCTAGTTTTCTTTGTATTTCGACTAAATCACAGAAAATTCATGCAAAATTTCAGAAAAGTGTGAGATTACACACCATTTCAAACATGTATTTGGAAGGGTATGAGATTACACACCTTATTCGGAATCCGTAACGCGATGCTCTCCACGACACCAAAAATCCGAGTCACTTATTACGAGGGATAGGTTTTCGATTGAACCTTTGATAAAGTCCTTCGAGACCTTGCAACCAGCATAAACTCTCTCATGGCAAGTCCCTAGACTCTTAACCATATTACAAATTAGTCCCCTCATTAGCTAGCTTAAGCTTTGGGGGCTCCAAAAATACAAAAATTATCAACTAAAGCCATCAAAATCACTTACTTACTAGAGGATTTGTTTGCTGAAATTTTTGAGCTCTCCAACCCTTGTTTGCTGCCAATTTTCGGTGGTGATGAAGAGAAGAAAAGATGATACTTCTCTTTTCTTTATTTTCATAACCCCTTTTTTTTATTTATTCTTTCTTTCTTTTTTTTATTTCCTTTTTTATCCACCTACTCCACTCCCCAATTTCTTTTATTCCTTTTTCATCCACTTACTCCACTCCCCAAATTCTTTTATTTCTTTTTTTATCCACCTACCCCACTCCCCAAATTCTTTTATTTCTTTTTCATCCACCTACTCCATTCCCCAAATTCTTTTATTTCTTTTATTTCTTTCTTTTTCCTTGTTTTCCTCCTTACCATACCTTTCCATAATTTAATAAGTCCAGCTTACCATAATTTAAAATGTCCAATTTGTCTTATTTACAAGCTTGGTTGAAATTTAGGGAAAGAGTACAAAAATAATAGTCAAAATTTGCACACAATGGGATTTGAACCTCTTCCCTCAAGGTACTTCACTCGATGCCATAACCTCCTTGCCATATGCTCATTTATGCTAGCAATTTACTCTTTTATTTCCATAAGCCTTGATGCCACTTACTATCTCTCCTTAATAGGCTTAAATTTACTAAGGCCCAACTTGAACCCGGAACTTCATAGAACCCCTTAACTTTCTAAAATCACCTTCCTAATAAGTCTAACTTGAAATAATATCGTTCTCTTGTTCTCAAAAATTTTAAACACTCCTATGCCCAAGGCCCAATGGACCCAATCCTACTAGGCCCAATTTTGGGATGTTACAGATAGAATAGCATGGTAACCAGGTATGTACAAACACTACACACACATGATATCGGCAATGCCGGAAAGCCGGAAAGCCGAAAGTGGCTAAATGGTCCCGATGGGCCCTGAGGCTAAGTTTGATGAAATTGATTGATTTGGTTATAATTGATTTAGTGATGCATGTTACATGATCTGGAATTGTTTTGGGCCTAATAGGCCATATGAATGAGATCTGGGCCTAATGGGCCATAAGGATGTGATTTGGGCATAATGGGCTATATGAACGTGAAATGGGCTTGATGGGCTTTATGGGGTCTTAGGGAAGTATGCTAGGATGTTTATGGACTATAGGCCTAGTCTGATAGATTCTTCAATCGCATAAAACTTAATCTAATAATTAAACATGTCTAGGGACAAGTCACTGGGTTAGAGTGTGGCAACGACCATATGCATGTCTAGGATTGGATCTAGGGAGAGCTTGGTACTTAAGCGGTCCTAGTGGCCCACCTCGTCTACTCTAGAATCCTACCTGGTGCATAGTGTCTGTTCACTGTAGCTGCAAGGACTTGTTAATGGGCCAAAGTTCATAACTAAAACCCGAGAGGGACCAAATACCCCTGATTTGGAAATTACCAAAATATCCTTAGATTTGTAAAATTACCAAGATACCCCTGATTTGAAAATTACCAAAATATCCTTAGATTTGTAAAATTACTAAAATACCCCTAATTTGAAAATTACCAAAATATCTTTAGATTTGTAGAATTATTAAAATACCTTTAATTTGTAAAATTACCAGAATACCCTTGATTTGCGAAATTACCAAAATATCCCTGATTTACAAAATTTCCAAAGTATCCCTGGTTTGCAAAATTTCCTAAATACCCCTGTAGAGTAGATTTATGGAAATACCCTTGGGTAGTGAAATGACTAAAATACCCCTAAGTGCCAAATGTGTGGAAATGTGTATGTTGCATTCATGGAATATATGTTGCACTTGGGTGGGTTTTGATGATACGGAGGAAGATTTGAGGATCGCATAGTCGCTTGACGACCGTGGGTCCACCGGTGGCTTTAAGCCCATTATAGCAGCTTTGCCGCAACGTTTTAGTAGTGCCACTGCTGGTGCTACCTTTGGTGTGTAGGGATGGGTGGGTTGATATTTATATCCCCACAAGTGTGTAGGGTTGGAAGGGAAATGGTGTGCAGGGTTTGATTTGTGACGGGTGCATTGCATTCATGCGACTATGATGTGGTATGAGGTCATTGTGGGCTAAGGCCCAAGACCATTGAATTTGATAGGGCTTAGGCCCAATGTAATATTTTTTATGTTGAGTTGATTGCCAAGGGTTGTACACACTGAGTTTCGAAACTGACTCCCTTTTTCTTAAATGTTTCAGGTGATCCTCAGTAAACAGCTCGACGTGGGAGAGGACTCGTAGATGGCCACATACAAGATGCTTAGAAGTTTTATTTATTTGTCTCAAAAACATTATTTTAATTACTTTACTTTTATTTGATGTAATAAGGCCTTGTACTTCGTTTTAAATTTAGATTTTGAGTTTTATTGTTTCAATTGTTTTCTTAATTATTAAACCTGAGAAAATTCCTTATGTGTAAACATAGTTTTCGGGATACTTAAAATAATTAAATGGGCTTTTATCACTATTTAACCAGATTCAAGGGTTTTGGGCTTTTAGGCCTTAAATTTTAACTTACAAATTTTTTTGAGATTGTGCCTTTGATGTGACATTCCCGGATTCAGCCATAACGTCTGTGCCAAGTTTGGGGTGTTACAGTCACCCAGGTAGGTGCCCTATTTTGTTATTTATTTCTCTTGCGTGTGCTAACGTGTTTGATAAACCATAAAAGTAACATATTTTAATCCCATATTTAGCATACTTTCAGATGATTTATTCCTTGATTTATGTAAAAAGGTGCTCTTAATCCTTTCTTTTCCTGTCTTATACTCAGGAAAGCACCCGAGGATGGAAAGAATGAGAAACGAGCCTAAAACGAACCAAATTGGGCCAAAATGGAAATTGGCACGGCCTAGACTTAAGCCCACACGGCCATGCCTCATTGATAAACTAGAACACGGCCTGATCCCGATTCACACAGTCGTGCCTCATTAAAGAAATTCGAGCACGGCTTAAAGACCATTCACACGGGCATGTGACACGGTCGTGTCCCTGTCATGGCAAAGAACAATTTCACTTGGAAAAGGATACTTAGGGGCAAAGAAACCTATTTCAAAAGCCTATATAAACCCCCTAAGTACAGCCTTCAAAAGGGTGGTTAGCTAGGCCAAGGAGCCAAGCCGAAAAGGTCAGATTTGTGGAAATCACTCGAAGATAGCCAGTTGATCCATCTCAAGAAGCCGGAATTCTACTCAAGATGGCGGATCTCTCCTTCAATTCCTTCAAGAGGTTTTAGGGATTTCTTATGTTTTGTTTTATCTTTTCTTCTGAGATGTTTTCTTTTATTGTTATGAACTAAACCCTTCAGAAACCTGAAGGGGATGAAACCTAAGATGGATCTTGTTATTGTTTTCTGAATTATATGATAAATACTTGATTTGTTCTTAATTATACGTGCTTAATTCTTGTTTTAATATTTTTGGGATATTGATTCAAGTTGGATGTGCTTAGGTGGAGGAGCAAAAGTCCCTGCCTAAGAGTAGATCTAGCATAGTTAAGCGGAGTTGATCGCACGCCTAGAGATAGGGTGATAAGATTTTGCCAGATTAGGGTGAAACCTAATATGGGAGTCCATAGATTGAGTTAATGCAATTCTAGGGGTTTTAATTAGAAAGAGATTTTAATTAATCAACCTAGGGTTAGACGTTATTCGCCTCGAGAGAGGGTTTAATATAAATTAGGGAATCCTATAGATCAAGTCAAGTAAATAAAATCATCTGGTTCAGTGTTAGATAACAAGTGAAGTCTAGGTAGATTCTTCCTAAGGGTATCGTCTTAATCAACTAAGTTTTCCCAACAGTATTTCCCCAATTCATCCATCTGTACGTCATTAGCTTAGTATTCATTTAGACTTAGATTAAAAAAACTTCACTTATTTTAGGCTAGATAATAAAAAGAAAGTTAGTATTAATACTTTTAGTTCCTTTGGGTTCGACAATCTGGTCTTGCCTAAGCTATACTACTGTTCGGTAGGTGCACTTGCCTCAATCGTTGTCAGAGTTAGTTCCAGGTTCGATCATTCTCTTTATAAATTTTAAGACTCGACAAGACAACGATCAAGTTTTTGGCGCCGTTGTCGGGGAACTAAAATATTAAGAAAGCTCTATTTTTATTACTTTAGCCATTTTTTTTGTTTTTTGTAATTTACTTTTACTTTTATTTTTATTTTTATTTTTATTTTTATTTTTACTTTGCTAAAATTTTCGTTCTTTCTTTCCTTAGCAGGTACCTCTAGTTTATGACTAGAAGGAACCCGAAAGGACCACTAGTATATGACAGTGATATTGAAGCTACCGCTCAAAGGAATCGTAGAGAAATTAGGCGAGCCCTAAATTACACAGAAGAAGAGCGAGAAGGCAGATCCAATCCTACTGAAGGGATGGACGAGAATAATCCACCACCACAAGAGGTGGCAAAAAACAATGCTCCACGTACTATGTATGATTATGCTAAACCTCATTTAACAAAAGCAGAATCGAGCATTGTTAGGCCTGCTATAGCTGCTAATAATTTTGAATGAAAGCCTAACACTATACAAATGATTCAACAATTTATTCAATTTGATGGTTTGCAGGACGAAGACCCAAATACTCATATAGTTAATTTTTTAGAGTTTTGTGATACCTTCAAAATAAATGGCGTTTATGATGATGCCATACATCTTCGGTTATTTCCCTTTTCGTTAATAAAGTCAAACAGTGGTTAAACTCGTTACCACGAGGGTCAATCACTACATGCGATCAAATGACCGAAAAATTTTTATTAAAATATTTCCCACCGGCAGAAAATGGCCAAATTAAGGAATGATATCTCTTCTTTTGTGCAGATTGATTTAGAGACATTATACGACGCATGGGAGAGATACAAGGATCTCTTGAGAAGGTGTCTGCACCATGGTTTACACTTGTGGCTCCAAGTTCAAACTTTCTATAACGGTGTACACCCTCAACGAGGCAACTAATTGATTCAACCGCCGGTGGAACCCTGAAAAATAGAACTCCTGAAGTAGCTACGACTTTATTAAAGAGATGTCACTGAATAACTATCAGTGGCAGGTTACAAGGACAAAACCAACAAAATCAGCCAGAGTTTTCAACATCGATGCAGTAATCATGCTATCAACACAGGTAGAGATGATGAATAAAAAGCTTGATAGTTTGTGTTAAATCGCAGTACATCCGATGAATGCAAGGCGACACAAGTGGAACTGTGGCGAATCCTGAGTACCCACCCTACCAACCGAGCACAGAAAGCGAACAGATGAACTATATAGGTAATAATTTCAGATCTAATAATAACCCTTATAGTAACACTTCTAATCCAAGTTGGAGGAACCACCCAAATTTTTCATAGGGAGGTCAAGGAAATCAAAGACAACAACCTCCTCAAAATTTCTAAAACCAGCCCTATCCACAGGAAAAGAGGCCGAACCTCGAAGAGATGCTGACAAAATTCATGGCAACCACAGAAACCTGTCTACAAAAAATTGAGACAACGCTCGATAATCAACAAGCATCAATCAAAGGGATCGAGAGCCAAGTTGGAGAACTTACTAAGTCAGTTGGACAACTTACTAAGATAGTTTCTGAAATTTGATCAGAGATTTCCGAATGACCACAAGGGCGTCTACCAAGCAGCACTAAGATTAACCTAAAGGAGCAAATCCAAGCCATCACAGCTCATGATAGTATAGGGTTAGATGAACCCAATCCAATACAATAAAACGAGGTAGAAGAAAGTAAAGTTGAGGTAACACAAGAAAAGCCAAAACTGATAATCAAAGAGTACCAACCTCGCATCCTTTATCCCGAAGCAATAAAGAGAGATGATACAGAGGAACAGTTCGGTAAGTTTCTTAAACTTTTAAAGAAATTACATATCAACTTACCTCTTCTTGAAGCTCTTTCACAGATGCCGGATTCGAGGAAATTTTTAAAACAACTATTGACGAACAAGCGTAAGTTAGAATAGGATACACATGTGGAATTAAACGCAGTATGCTCAGCAATGTTACAGAATAGACTACCACGAAAGCTAAAAGATCTAGGGAGTTTTAGAATTCCATGTTTAATTGGTAGACTAACTGTTGATAATGCATTAGCTGATTTAGTGGCAAGTATAAATGTCATGCCCTATAAAATGTTTAAACAACTAGGTCTAAGGAAACCCAAACAAATTAGGATGAGTATTCAATTAGCTGATAAAACTGTTAGAATTTATTATCGAAGATGTTCTTGTAAAAATTGATAAATTCGTTTTCCTAGTAGATTTTGCTGTCTTAGACATGGATGAAGATAATTCAATCCCCTTAATTTTAGGAAGACCCTTTTTAGCAACTGCTAGGACTAAAATTGATGTTAGCACGGGAGAACTCATACTTCAAGTAGGTGACAAATCGATCAATTTACAAGATCTTGACTTGGCCAGGACAACAATTGATGAAGGTGAGAAAGTAAACTCAGTTGATAACCAGGTTGTTCAACACTCACCGCAAGAAACACCACAAGGTTATAAACCTGAGTCGAATCATGGACCCCAGGCCAACAAAGAAGAATCACATAAGGAACGAAGCCCTAAGATCGAAAAATTAGAGGAGTGGATGACACACTTTAAAGAGGAACAAAACCACACGAAGTAAAACTGAAGGAGCCTCCAGAAGAGCTCATAGGAACATCAAACCACTTCAAGATAGGAGACTAGGTACTGTTAGATAAAGCAGACCCTAGAATCACTATATTAGACCTGAACACGAACAAACAAAACCCTTTGAGGTATACAAAATTTTCTCACACGGGACAGTCGAGGTAAGAAATCCTATATTCGACACTTTCAAGGTAAACACTTCTCGACTTAAACTTTATCAAGAAAATAGAACTGATAGCATGAGGGAGGATATTCAAACTTTTAAACCACCCTGAGCTTTGCAAATACGAGGAAAGTCTAGCTTAAGACTATAAACGAGCGCTTCTTAAGAGGCAACCTGAGCACTAACCCTATTTATTTTTGCATTTGTTTTCATTTTATTTTCCTTTCCTCTCTTCGTTCTAAAACACCTAGTTTTAAACTAACACAAAAATGTAGATTTTCAGACCATACGGCCTTGCACACGGCCGTGGCCATGGCTGTGTGGGAGTACAGAATCTCCATACTAACATAGTAGAGATAGTATGAATCAGACCCAACTAATTTTCAAAATCACTGACCCAACCACTACCCTACAGGCACCGACAAAACGCCACAGTCATGAGATACGACCGTAGTTGACACTGACTTGCAAAAACCGGACGTGGCAATCTGTAAAATGGGCATGGGTGAACCAACACGCCTAGAGACATAGCCGTGTGAGTCGGCCGTGTGAATCGACACGCCCTCAGTCTACAGGCGTGGGGAAGCATCAAACCCCAAAACTCTTTTTAAACCCACACGGCCTCTCCTTCTTCTTACCCACCCCCAACTTCTTCTTTCCTTCTTTTTTTCTCAAAATTCTCCCTTCTCCATAACAATTCCCTATAACTCTTAAGCTATACCAAAACCATGACGAAGAAGCGGAAGAAGGCAAGCGTAGTCTCCTTAAGAGAGACCCCTATACATAAGTTCATGCCGGTTGCTTCTTCCAAACAACAAGCCAAGGGTTTTTGAGACCATTTAGTTTCTATTTTTCTTTTCTCTTTTGCTTCAATTTCCTTCCCATTGACTATCTTATGCTTAATTTAGTTTATCTTACTTTAGTTTCTTACTGTCAGGTTCGTCAGGCTGCTTGGGAATTACGCCTTGGGAACCACGACCACCACCACTGCAGCCTTGGAAGTTCTAAAGGCTGCTTGGGGATCACGCCACTTCCGCCACCGCCAGCTCCTCGGCAGCCTTAGAGGTCACACCCACCTCACGAACCATCCATCAATAAGGACTCCTCAATCCATTCATCTTTTCGTTTTACTTTATTTTACTTTCTCTTTTCTTTCTCTTTAGTTTTCTTGTCCTTAAAAATATAATTAGTTTATTTTAATTGTGTCTTAATAATCCCTGGCTAATTCGTAACGAGCTCCCCAATTTCTTCATCTACCGCAAAGCTCGTTAGTAACCGTCACAACAAAAGATGACACCTCCACCTTATTTTCCGCATCCTCCAACAAAACCATCCATAATTCAGGAAGTGTCACTTTCTCCCTTCTCTTTTGATTATATACTAATTGTTATTATCTATCCTTGTACATTGAGGGCAATGTACATCTTAAGTGTGGGGGGAAAAAGTGCCTAACTTTTTGCATTATTCTCAAATTCTGCCTAACTTTTTACATTATTCTCAAATCCCTGAATTATATGTAGTTCTTAAGTAATTTCCTCATATTACTAATTAGGATGAAATTTCTGATGGTTTATGACTCCTATTAATATGTTTTTGAGTAAGTCATTGATAATTGTGCGTTGATGATTAAATTTTAAGATAATAAAGAATCAAGCATGATAAGTCTATTTTTTAGAATTAAAATTTTTTGCTAGGTTGTTGAACTGAATCTGAACATTACTTTGAAATTTAAAATTTACGAGGTTGATGTCAAAAACACCCATAATTTTTGTGAGAATTTGAGCCTTATAGAGCATATATTCTTTTTCGTGCTCACTTTATTTATTATGAGTGTGTCAACATTGAACTGTTATTCTAGAACTTGCTTCGATTATGCATGTTAAGACCACACCTTTGATTTGATACACAGAGATGATAAAGGCACCTAGGTTTTAACCCACTTACTCTACTAAAAAGCCTACCTTTATAATTAACCCTTAGTGAACCCTGTTGAGCCTAACAACCCTTTTTATTGACTCACTCACTAATATTTACCCAAAACCCTTTATATTTGTTATCACCATATCGAGATTTGATTTGATTAGTTACCTAATTATATTATTTCAGTAGCTAAATTTATCCTTTTGATTTGTTCTTAAAAAAATCAAAGTATATTCAGTATTAGTATTATGAAAAGTGAACTTATACAGTTAAAGTATATTTATCAAAAGAAAAGCTCGTATTATTAGTGTTATTACTTTTCAATTGATGTAATTATTTATTATCGTCTCAGTATTTCTAGATAGGTAACTTGTCAATTCGATCTTGATTTTAACTTTCTAATTCAACCTTTATCCACACCTTTAATCTAAGCCCAGATTACAACCCTGGTAAAGACCTTTTGATTTGTGTGTCATCTCATTTTACAGTGAAAGAGATTTGATTTTCAGGCAAGTCTATGGGATTAACTTTTCAGGTTCGACTTATGAGTGCTCTTTTCCTGAACCTTAAACACTTCGAGTGATTTGAGTGAATCTTTTATGAGGATATCAATCCTTGTTGGTTTTGAATTAAAGGTAATTATTTAGATAAGGGGAGGCACCTATGTTTTCGTGATACAAATGCATGACTTATATTATTTGAATCTTTAGGACTCTTTAAGCTAAATTATCCATGTATAAATTATCTATGAATTATGATAAGACATTGTTGATAGAAATTATGAATTAAGGAAAGTTCATTTTAATTGTAAGTTGAGAATTTTGCTTGAGGACAAGCAAAAGCTTAAGTGTGGGGGTATGTGATAAACTGTAAAAGTAACATATTTTAATCCCACATTTAGCATACTTTTAGATGATTTATTCCTTGATTTATGTAAAAAGGTGTTCTTAATCCTTTCTTTTCATGTCTTATACCCAGGAAAGCACCCGAGGATGGAAAGAACGAGAAATGGGCCTAAAACGAACCAAATTGGGCCAAAGTGGAAATCGACACGGCCTGGCCTTAAGCCCACATGGTCGTGCCTCATTGATCAACTAGAACACGGCCTGATCCCGATTCACGCGGCCGTGCCTCATTAAAGAAATCCGAACACGACTTAAAGACCATTCACACGGCGTGTGACATGGCCGTGTCCCTGTCGTGGCAAAGAACAATTTCACTCGGAAAAAGGATACTTAGGGGAAAATAAACCTATTTCAAAAGCCTATATAAACCTACTAAGTACAAACTTCAAAGGGGCAGTTAGCTAGGCCAAGGAGCTAAGCTAAAAAGGTCAGATTTGTAGGAATCACATAGCCAGTTGATCCATCTCAAGAAGCCAGAATTCTACTCAAGACGGTGAATCTCTCCTTCAATTCCTTCAGGGGGGTTTTAGGGATTTCTTATGTTTTGTTTTATCTTTTCATCTGAGATGTTTTCTTTTATTGTTATGAACTAAACCCTTCAGATATCTGAAGGGATGAAACTTAAGACAGATCTTGTTATTATTTTCTGAACTATATGATAAATTCTTGATTTGTTCTTAATTATGTGTGCTTAATTCTTGTGTTAATATTTCCGGGATATTGATTCAAGTTGGATGTGCTTAGGTGGAGGAGCAAAAGTCCCTGCCTAAGAGTAGATCTGGCATAGTTAAGCGGAGTTGATCGCACGCCTAGAGATAGGGTGACGAGATTTTGCCGAATTAGGGTGAAACCTAATATGAGAGTCCATAGATCGAGTTAATGCAATTCTAAGGGTTTTAATTAGAAAGATATTTCAATTAATAAACATAAGGTTAGACGTTATTCGCCTCGAGAGAGGGTTTAATATAAATTAGGAAATCCTACGGATCAAGTCAAGTGAATAAAATTGTCTTGTTCAGTGTTAGATAACAAGTGAAGTCTAGGTGGATTCTTCCTAAGGGTATCGTCCCAATCAACTGTGTTTTCCCAACAGTATCTCCTCAATTCATTCGTCTTTGCGTCTTTAGCATAGTATTCAGTTAGACTTAGATTAAAACAACTTCACTTATTTTAGGCTAGATAATAAAAAGAAAGTTAGTGTTAATACTTTTAGTTCCTTTGGGTTCAACAATCTGGTCTTGCCTAAGCTATACTATTGTTCGATAGGTGCAGTTGCCTCAGTCATTGTCAGAGTTAGTTTCTAGGTTTGATCATTCTCTTTATAAATTTTAAGACTCGACAAAACAACGATCAGTGTTCTCTTTTGTTTTGATTGCATTGCATTCACATTATAGAAAAGAGGTATTGATTGAAATTCTATTGCTAAATAGAAGAGTTTGTCATGAGAAAATGGATTTCTTGATAAAGTGGATTATAATACGGTCATCCGAATATGGTCCGAGCAAATACAATGAGAGAAGCCTGATAGTCTGTGAAGGAATACAAGACTTTATTGCCTAATGATTCAAGCTGACAAATACTATTCGAGAACCACCACGTCTCAGCTTTGTTGAAGAGGCTAACGAGCTTTGTGGAAATAAGTTAGCAGTGAGCCACGGCCTAGATCAAGTAAAAAGAGCTAGTAGAGACATTTATTAGAAAGTTCACGAGATTGGACCTTAATATCCATATATGAAGAAAGGGATCAATGTCTTCGCTTGGAATATGAAGGAAAGGCCGTATAAATATCCATTTTATGTAAAGAAATTTACTTTCTAAAAAAGTTGTTCTAATGGAATTGAATTCAGAATCAATGCTTCTCTTTCTTTTTGCATTCATGCATTTTCATTACATCACATCATATGCATTTAAATCTATAGAAGGACCCTAATGAGTTGAAGTTATTACAGAGAGATAAAGAAGAAAAGTTAATCTGGAAACTAAACACCGTTACGGTACACGCACTAAGACAAAAAAATATGAAGGAAAGACTGGAAAAGTTCCAAAGAGACATGCAAGACCAGCTGCAAGAGCAGTTGGCAAAGATCCAACAAGATATGAGGGAACAAATGATGAAAGCCCAAAGGAATATGGTGGCTCAAATGACTCAGCTACTGAATGGGGCAATAGACAAGGGAAAATGCCCCATGACTAATGCTGGAGAAGATAATGAGGATTATCCTCTGGGTTTTACCCTACCGCATGCACAAACACAACCTGAAGCATAACCTCGAAGGCCTTACAATTAGGCCTCAATAAGGTCAAGCTGATACTAGGGTGCCCATGAATTTCCAAAGTTGGCTCAGGATCTAACCCAAGAGATAACCCTACTAATCCTGTTATCCTTGATTTAGATATAGCGGGAAGGGACGAGAACTAAATTACCAAGGCAGTTAGAGGACCGTTGTAGATGGTTAGAAGAAAAGTTCTAAGGCCTTGGAAAACGCTGATAATCACCATGGAATTGATGCTAAAGACTTGATCTTGGTTCCATATTTGGTGCTTCTTCACAAGTTCAAAATGTCAGAATTTGGGAAGTACAATGGAAATTCAAAATAGAAATTTAAAACAGAAAATAACTAAACAAATTAAAACATAAAACAGAGTAAGAGGCAACAATTAGGATGGCAGTGACACCACCCGACTAGAACCTATGGTAATTGTTATTAACTCCACTCGTCGTGTTCTATTTATTTAAAAAAAAAGGTATATATAGCATTATGAGATTAAAGGTCAACTGATGTTCCAAAAAAATTAAAGACTGAGAGGGTTGAAATGATGATGGCCAAGTGTTGCAGAATATATTATCACCAATCTCTGGGGAATATAAATGAGCCCTCTTAAGGGATAGCCTTTAAAAGGCATCAGTTTATCCCTTTCAAGTATGCTCTCCCTTAACCTCTTTAGGTGTGTGCTTTAAAAGGAAAGCTTCTAAAAGGCATCAATCTAGTATGCCCTCTTAAAAGAGACTCTTTGAAAATCATCAATTTAGTATAGATGTCTTATTTCACTTAATTAAATTAAGCTTGCCTTTCAAGGTGTCTTATTTTGCTTCACCAAATTAGGCTCACCATTAGATGAGTCTTATTTCACTTTGTGAAATTCACCTCTAAGATCTCAAATAGTAGCACTTTCAAATAACAAAATGAATTGAAAATACAATAAGGGAAGAGCACGTATAGGGTTACAATCCTAAAAGATATTAACTATTACTTGGCATTAACTCTTATTCTTTTAGGCTCACTTAAAGCGTCTTATTTTGCCTTTTCAGTCGTACTTCGCTAAATTTTCCTTTAAGACTACAACAAGGTATTCTTATCATCATAAATAAGAAATACTTCACCAAGAAGCATTGTCTTAAGGAAAGTCACTTTATAACCTTTCTTCAACTAGGAGGGACTACTGTTATACTTATCTCCACTTCTATCCTAAGTCTCAATAGGACCCATTCAGAAACCACTTCCATCACATGTTAACGGAGCCTCCCATATTTTATAGGCACCTTATGTAGTTGGGCATCATTTGAAAAGGATCTACGTCAAGCTTCTCCTCCTCCTCCTCCATATAAGCTTTTAGAATGACCAAAAAGTTAAGATACGAGGGTGGATTTGTATATATATATATTTCATTTAGTTCATAAAATGTTCCTTAAAAATATATCAATAAAATAAAAAATTGAACAAGATGTACATTAAATTTTAATCTTAAAACAATAAAACTAGTAATACAAAACATAACCCAAGATTTAAAATAAAATGTTGCTTTAACTGTAAGTTACGTCAGTGGCGACATTAAGGTTTCCTTTTCTTCCTGCTTTCAAATTCTGGAGTCTCATCTACATAAAAACAATACAAAATAAATAAACTTTATATATAGATTTCGATAATTACCTTTATTATATTGTGTGTAAGATTTACTCACCTTGTAATTTTTATTGTGGACATCAAACCCAAGAGGCTTTGAAGCTTCTTTGACCTTATAAATGATCTTATGGATGATTTGTTGACACCATCGGCAATCTCTTGGCTAAAGTATCAAGTAGTAATTCAAAGCATTATGCACAAAATCATGAAAACTATTGAAACAATGATAAATAGACGAGCTGTAAAAGTTAAGTCTCAGTTTCTAGATGGCATGATTTTGATATGCTATGAAACTCGGTACAAGAAAATATACAATATCTTTTCCAGCAATACACAAAAATAACCCAGAGAAACAAAATTTCTTAGTTTTAGAACTAAAATATTGATCTTAGTAGTCTGTCTAAATGTCCCATGATATAACAAATTCTAGAGAAAAAAACCTTCTATGACAAAAACAAGTTTTTCCTGCAAGAGTGCATCAGTCTTCATTTCAAAACATGTGATAAACCGTAATATGAACATATTTTAATCCCACATTTAGCATACTTTTGGGTGATTTAAGCCTTGAATTGTGTAATTTGGTGCTATTAATCCTTTGTTTTCATGTTTTATACTCAAGAGATTTCCTGAGGATAAAAAGAATGAGAAACAGACCTAAAATGGACCAAATGGACCATATCACCAAATCAACATGGCCTGGGCCCAAGACCACACGGTCGTGCCTCCTTAACAGACTCGAATACGGCCTGGCCACGATTCACACGGGCATGTGCCATGGGCGTGTCCCTGACGTGAGAAAGAAGAGTTTTATTCGGATTAGGGTACTTAGAGGCATAGAAAGCCATTCCAAAAGACTATATAAACACCCTAGAGGCCAACCTTCAAGGGGCGTCTAGCTAGGCCAAGGAGCCGAGCCAGAGAGGCCAGAATTGTGGAATTTACTCAAAGAAAGCCAGTTGATTCATCTCAAGAAGTCGGAGTCATACTCAAGACGGAGGATCTCTCCTTCAATTCATTCAAGGGGTTTTAGGATTTTCTTATGTTTTGTTTTATCTTTTCTTCTGAGATGTATTCTTTTATAGTTATGAACTAAACCCTCAGATACCTGAGGGGGATGAAACCTAAGATGAATCTTGTTATTGTTTGCTGAACTATATGATAAATACTTGATTTGTTCTTAACTATGTGTTATTAATTGTTGTTTTGGTATTTCTGGGATATTGATTCAAGTATTGATGTGCTTAGGTAGAGGAGGAATAGACCCTGCCTAAGAGTAGATCTAGCATAGTTAAGCAGAGTTACTCGCACACCTAGAGATAGGGTGACGAAAATCTACCGGATTAGGGTCAAACCTAATATGGGAGTCCATAGGTCGAGTTAATGCAATTCTAGGGGTTTTAATTAGAAAGAGTTTCAATTAATCAACCTAGGATTTGACGTTAGTAGCCTCGAGAGATGTATTAATATAAATTAGGGAATCCTACGGATCAAGTCAAGTGAATAAATCATCTGGTTCAGAGTTAGATAACAAGTGAAGTCTAGGTGGATTTTTCCTCGGGTATTGTTTTAATCAATTGGTTTTTCTCACAAGTATTTCCCCAATTCATTCTCTTGGTCTTCACATCTTTAGCTTAGTTGTTAGTTAATTTTAGATTAAATAATAATTCTATTAGTTTTTAGGCTAAATAATAGAAAGAGAGTCAGTATTAGTACTTTTGGCTCCTTTGGGTTTGACAATCCGGGCTTGCCACTAAGCTATACTACTGTTCGATGGGTGCACTTGCCTCAATCATTGTCATAGTTAGTTTCCAGGTTCAATCATTCTTATATAAATTTTAAGACTCTCACATCACAATCAAGTTTTTGGCACCGTTGCCGGGGAACTGAAATATTAAGAAAGCTTAATTTTTATTACTTTAGCTATTCTTATTTTTTTTTTGTAATTTACTTTTATTCTTATTTTGCTTTTAACTTTGCTAATTTTTCTTCTTTTATTTGCTTCTGGCAAATATCTCTAGTTTATGACTAGAAGGAACCCGACAGGACCCCTAATCTACGATAATGATATTGAAGGTACTATTCGCAGAAATCGCAGAGAAATAAGGTGAAGCTTAAATTACATAGAAGAAGAGCAAGGAGACGAAACCAATACCACCGAAGAGATGACTGAGAATAATCCGCTACCTCTAGAGGCGGCCAAACATCATGCTCCTCGAACTATGTATGATTATGCTAAACCTAATTTAACAGGAACTGAGTCAAGTATTGTTAAGCCTACTATTGCTGCAAATAATTTTGAACTGAAACCTAACACTATATAGATGATACAATGGTTTGTTCAGTTTGATAGTTTGCAGGATGAGGATCCTAACACACACCTAGTGAATTTTCTAAAATTCTATGATACCTTCAAAATAAATGGCGATTCTGATGATGTCATCCGTCTTCAGTTATTTCCCTTTTCTTTGAGAAATAAAGCCAAATAGTGGTTGCATTCTCTTCCACGAGGATCAATCACTGCATGGGATCAAATGACCAAAAAATTTCTGTTAAAATATTTTTCGCCGGCCAAAATGGCTAAGTTGAGGAATGATATCTCTTCTATTGTGCAGATGGATTTAGAAACACTTTACGATGCATGGGAGAGATATAAAGATCTATTGAGAAGGTGCACACACCATGGATTACCTTTGTGGCTACAGGTCCAAACTTTTTACAACGGCGTGAACCCCTCAACGAGACAATTGATTGATTCAGCTGTCGGCAGAACCTTGAACAACAAAACACCTGAGGCTGCCTACGAATTCATTGAAGAGATGTCACTGAATAACTATCAATGGCAAGTTATAAGGACAAAGCCAACAAAAGCAGCCAGTGTTTTCAACCTCGACGCAGTATCCATGCTATCAAATCAGGTAGAGACATTAAAAAAAAAGGTTGATGGTTTATGTAGTTCTTTGCAGGTACATCCGGTAATGCAGTGCGAAATAAGTAGAGGTGTGGCGAATCCTAAATATCCACCTTACGGACATGGAATGGAAAGCGAACAAATGAACTATATGGGTAATAATTTCAGATCTCAAAATAACCCTTATAGTAATACTTATAATCTAGGTTGGAGGAACCACCCCAATTTTTCATGGGGTGGTCAAGGAAATCAGAGACAACAACCCCCTCCAAACTTCCAACAACAGCCCTACACACATGAGAAGAAGCAGAACCTTAAGGAGATGCTGACAAAATTCATAGCAGTGTTAGAAACACAGTTGCAAAACACCGAAATAACACTTAAAAATCAATAAACATCGATTAAAGGGATCGAGAACCAGTTAGGACAACTCGCTAAGATCATCTCAAAACGACCACAAGGTAGCTTGCCAAGTAACACTGAGACTAACCCAAGGGAGCAATTTCAAGCCATAACAGCTCAAAATAGTGAAGGGTTAGTGGAATCTGAACCTGAGCCAAGGTAAGAATCTGTGGTAAGTAAAGGAAAGATCGAGGTAAGTCACGAGAAGTCAAAATCAATAATTAAAGAGTACCAACCTCGTATACCATACCCCAATGCGATAACGAAAGACGACATAGAGGAATAATCCAGTAAGTTTATTAAACTTTTAAAGAAATTGCATATTAACTTACCATCTTGAAGTTCTTTCGCAGATTCCAGATTCAAGGAACTTTTTAAAAAAGCTGTTAACAAACAGGCGGAAGTTAGACGAAGAATCGCATGTGAAACTAAATGCAGCGTGCTCAGCAATGTTGCAAAATAGACTGTAACATCCTGAATAATTGGGTCTGTGCATTTTATGTGTTCGAATGCTTAAAATATTAATTTGAGAATTTGAGGTACAATTGGGGCTCAAATTGGGCTGAGGCCTTGTTTTAAATATTTTATTTAGACACTCTAAGGGCTTAAATTGAAGTTGTAGTAGTTTAATTGACATATTGGGCTCGTGGCCCAGCAACTAGGGGCACAGTAAGGTGAGCTATAAGTGGTGTCATTAGTGCATGAGGAAGGCCCAAATTTTTGGTTGCTTGAAGCCCAAGTTATAGGGCTAGATTTCGGCACTTAATTGAGTAAGGGGGGATGGCACAAGGCTATTTTTTGGGGAATTTTATTATATTTATTTCATGTGGATAATAAGCAGATAAAGGCTATTATTTAGGGATTTAGTCTTTAAGGATAATATGTAGATAAAGGCTATTTTTGAGGAGATAACAGATTAAGATAGGAGCTATCATGTGTGGCAGTGCTGGCCCAAAATCAATCTCTGCTAAAGGGAAGAATCGGTTTTCTATATAAGGAGGGGGTGTGCCAAAATTTTGAAGCCTCTCTTTTATTTTCTTTTCTCATCTTCTTCCTCTCAAAAGCCGAAAACCACCATCTTATTCACCCTTTCTTCCTCTCTAAAATTTCCTGGTTGGCCGAATCTTTTAACCTCTATTGTTATTCTTCTTTTAATCCCTAAAAGCCGAAATCACATCTCTATTATTCTATTCTTCTCCTTAATATTCATTGGTCGAATCTCTCTTAGCCATCTCTTCAATTCGTACATCTTCTAAAAGCCGTAATTCTTAGATCTCACTTCCTGAAGTTGCCAAATTCTCTTCAAAGGAGTTTGCTTGTGCCGAATCTTGAAGGAAACAATAGGTAAGTATTGATTTTGGAATTTCAATGTTCTTTCGGCTTTTCAAAAGTCCTTAGCCGAATGGCTATTAGAAACTAATCTCTTATTTCACTCTTCTTTTCGGCATTCCGGGATTTGAAGAAGGAGGCCAATCGCATAGATCTTTAAGTTATAGAATCGTGTTACTTTCGGGATTTCAAGGTAAGAGGATTTGTTTATTTATATATATAAAATCGGGTAGAATACTAACCATGGCCGAATATAGGAGAGGCCTATTTTCGCAATTGTTCCGACTTTTGAGCAAGGCTTTACATTGAGGATAATAGATCCGGATAGCAAGGACATTGACTAGCAATATTGGATTTCGCGATATCAGGTGTGTAATACTTCCCCACCATCTAGATCTGATTATTAATGTATGTTCATAAGTTTATATGTTGTGATAAATACCGATATCTCGGTTTAATGTTGGAAACCCGAAAAGGGTGAAGCAAATCACCAGGTTAGTGAATGTTTTGACTTTATATGATAAAAGTATATTAATTTTAGGATTGCATGGGTTGGGTTGATGAAAGGAGGAAGTTATACATTATATGTGTAGCGGTTTATACCGTGATCTGTTATATGTTGTAGCAGCTAATGCCTTGATCTGTTATAAGGGCTTCAGCCATAATATGTTGATGAGCAGCATGACTGCCATCTTGGCGTGTAGCGGTGTGGGTCGATTGTAGAAATCCCCAGTGTGAATGGCTGGTACGGAGGCGTGTAGCGAATGGAAACCTAGGCAAACGGGTTGGGCCTTGCATATTATTTGTTTTTTTTATAAATGAAATTATTAATCTGTTTTATGGGCCTAAGGCCAAAATCTAGTGGTGCATGAGGATTGCACACTGAGTTTCGCGACTCACCCTATTAATTAACCTTTGGGTGATACCTAGTGCTTCGCATCGGATTTGGAGAGGAACGCAAGGTGGCCATGCAAAAGAACATCTGGATCCAGCAAAAAGACTCAAGTTAATACTTTATATTTTTAATTAATGGATTTTAAATCTCGTTGTAATAAGGCCATGGACCACTAGTTTATGTTTTGTTTTATTTTGGGCTTTAATTACTTTTAGTTATTTAAATTCTTATTGAACTAATGCATGTATTTAAATTTGGGTTTTTAATTTATAAAGGCATATTTTATTTAAACTATCAACTATTAAATTTCTTTCGAATAAGAAGATAAACTTTAGAAAATATTTTTTGAAAATACGACATGTTTTTCCAAAATTTTCTTAGTGACATACCAGATCCGGTCGTGGTGTTTGGGCCGGGTTTGGGGTGTTACAAATTGCTGGTCCAAAACTCGACTTTGGGGGTTTTTGGGCTCAAAATGTTTTCTAAAGATGGGTTTTTGAAACGTGGATGTTTTTAAATGATAAACAGGTCTGTTAGCTCGCCATGGCACCTACGTCTCTGGCCTAAGTCCGCCAGGTAAGTACCCTAAACCATTGTGTGATATACATGTGGGCTTTATGGGCTTTATGGGACGTAGACTAGTTTAAATAGACTCTGATGGACATAGGCTTAGTTTAAACCACTTCTTAAATTTTCATAAGACTTAATTTCACTAAACAAACCCGTGAACGAGCCACAAGACTAGGGTGTGGTAACAGGCATACGCATGTCTAGGATTGGATCCGGAAGAGCCTGGTACTTAAGCAGTCCTAGTGACTCACCTCCTCTTCGCTGGAATCCTACCTAGTGCGTAGTGACTGTTCACCCTAGCCACGAGGATTTATTGACGGGCCAAAATCTATAATTAAAACCCGAAAGGGACCAGCCATATTATTTTTACAAAATTACTAAAATACCCTTATTTTGAAAAAAAAAGTACCAAGATACCATGATTTGCAAATATACCCCGATTTACAAAGTCAACAAAATTTTTTATACAACACACGACAACAACCAAAAACCCACAAACACCTGAACACTACTATTATTCTTTTGAAATCAAATTTTCCAAGATACCCTTATTTTAAAATATATATATACCCCCTTAGTTTTGTAAAAAAATTTTGAAAATACCCCTGACTTGTAAAATGACCAAAATACCTCTGGTTTGTACAATTACCAAATTACCCCTGATTTGCAAAATTACTAATTTGTCCTTGATTGCAAAATTACCGAAATACCCCCAGATTTCAAAACTATCGAAATACCCCCAGATTTCAAAATTACCTAAATACCCCCAGATTTTAAAATTATCGAAATACCCTCAGATTTCAAAATTACCAAAATACCCCCGGATTGTAAAATTACCAGAATACCCTTACTTCATGAAATCAACAAGGAACTTTACTATGAAAAATTACGAAAATACCCCTATAGGATGAAATTACGAAAATACCCCTGGGTAGTGAGTCAACGAAACAACCTTCACGTGAAGAATGTAAGTGCTTGGATGATTTTTGTATGATGTATGTGTTTTATTTTAGTTAGAGGTTACAAACTTGAGATTGTATTGTGAATGCGAATTCGAAAGAACTACTCTTAAAACTACTAATCATAAGACTGTTCGTGGATAATCAGTGGAAGAAAACCAATAATTCATAAAAAAAAAAATTTAATCAGATAAACGCGAACTGGTAGCATGAGTACAAGGGGACGAGGACGCTCTAGATGTGAATACCGGTGCGTACTCTACCATAGTGTACTAAGTGTTTATTTTGGGTTTAGAATTGGAGTGCGCAGCGAAAGCATGGTAGTGAGACTTAGGTGGTACGATTAATAGTTAGTTGGAAATTTCGAGGATGAAATTTCTTTAAGGGGGTAGAACTGTAACATCCTGAATAATTGGGTCTGTGCATTTTATGTGTTTGAATGCTTAAAATATTAATTTGAGAATTTGAGGTACAATTGGGGCTCAAATTGGGCTGAGGCCTTGTTTAAAATATTTTGTTTAGACACTCTAAGGGCTTAAATTGAAGTTGTAGTAGTTTAATTGACATATTGGGCTCGTGGCCCAGCAACTAGAGGCACAGTAAGGTGAGCTATAAGTGGCGTTACTAGGCATAAGGAAGGCCCAAATTTTTGGTTGCTTGAAGCCCAAGTTATAGGGCTAGATTTCGGCACTTAATTGAGTAAAGGGGGACGGCACAAGGCTATTTTTTGGGGAATTTTATTATATTTATTTCATGTGGATAATAAACAGATAAAGGCTATTATTTAGGGATTTAGTCTTTAAGGATAATAAGCAGATAAAGGCTATTTTTGAGGAGATAACAGATTACGATAAGGGAAAAGGGATAGGAGCTATCATGTGTGGCAGTGTTGGCCGAAAATATATCTCTGCTAAAGGGAGGAATTGGCTTTCTATATAAAGAGGGGGTGTGCCGAAATTTTGAAGCCTCTCTTTTATTTTCTTTTCTCATCTTCCTCTCAAAAGCCGAAAACCACCATCTTCTTTACCCTTTCTTCCTCTCTAAAATTTCCTGGTTGGCATTAGTTTCTTGTGTTATTTTCAACTTGCGATTTCATCTTTTGTTGGCATGGAAGAGAGCATAACAAAAGAGACATTCAATTGGGCAGTTAATGACCCTAAGGTTATCAGAGCTTCAAGCATTATTTGTAGGCTGATGAGTGATATTGTTGGCCACAAGGTACAATAATTTATTTGTTTATTTTTATTATCTGAGTTTGATTTGGCTTGATCTAACCATGGACAGCTCTACGTTAACCCAAATTAATTTATGTTTATTGTAGGTTGAGCGAGAGAGAGGACATGTTTCCTCAGCAGTGGAGTGTTACATGAAACAATATGGGGTGTCAATGCAAGAGGCATACGATGAGTTATACAAGCAAATAAACAATGCTTGGAAGGATATAAATGAAGAGTTCTTGAAACCAACAGCAGCACCAACGTCGGCTCTTAATCGAATTCTAAACCTTGCAAGGGTCATTGATCTCCTTTACACGGGCGAAGATGCTTATACGGAAGTTGGGGAGTCAACAAAAACTAGTATCACTGCTTTGCTGATAGATACAATCCCAATTTGATCACGAATTTAAGGTTGAAATGAACATGTACTCACTTTTGAAAAGTGACATTCAGAAGATTGTTCTCTTATCCTCAAGTTGTCAGCTGATTTGTAAAATAAATAATTATTTGTCAGTGTTTTGTTTTATGGTGCTCTTCAATCTCTTGGCATGTGCTGGAGTTTTAGAGCTGTCTAGTGTCACTGGGATTGTGTTTGTGTTTGCGTCCATTGTCGTTGTCTTTTAGTGTTGGTCATGTTGCTTTAAATTCAAGTAGCCCCAGTTGTTTAAGTTTGTATTATGTATTGTCTCTTTTTGTGTTAATAAAACTTAATGAAGGTTCATTAAATCCAAAACAAGAAAAGTGAGGTCCTTTGTTTTGTTATATATTGTCTCTTCTGTATTTATAAAAGTTGATGCTTTTTGTTTTTGATGGTAGTTTTATGGGAATTATGCTTTTTGTTTTTGATTGTTTTTGTCGGATGAGAAGGCTAGATTTGTTTCTATTGGAGGTGAAGGGTGATGCTTAGTTAATGCTCTGTGTGTTTTCAGATGTATTTACGTTTCTAATATTAAAGGAAATAAAGTAAATTAGGTTTTTATTTTTGGTTAAATCAAAATTTTATTAATAACCCAAAGGTTACAAAGCTTGCATAAAGTTAATGAGATTAGAGCAAAACATAAGAAAATGCCAAATCCAAGCTAACATAATCCCGAAACAAAAAGAACCTAAGACAACTCCAAAACACACCAAGGCCAAATGCCAAACACTTAACACGTACAAATAAAACTCCTTACTTTCCAAGCAGTAATATCAAATATCAAGGCCCATCATAAACATGAATCCCACCGCTTATGCAACTTTTATAAACCAATATTTGTTTCAAGGATGGTCTTGCGCTAGTCGATGTGTTTTTTAATGTTGTCCATGCAGCTACGATGGTTTTTGCTATATTGGTTTGGTTATCTCGGATTGCTTGATATCGACGTTAGTCTTATATAATAATTTGCGGGACTAAAATTTAAAATAATATATAGACTTGTTATATTTAAACCATATAAATTTTAGACCAACTGGATACCACTATTTAAGGATGGCTATATTTATGTTGAAAAATTGAATCATAGTAGTCTGTCCAACCTCTTGATCTAAGAATTTGTAGTTCGTTCCATCCAGAATAATCATCAAATTGCTTGATTTTCTAATGATAAAAAATTAACCAGAAAATACTTAAAATCTGAAACAACAGATTTTAAACCTTTTTCTTTAAAAAATTTAATAAAAATTAGGTTAAAATATGTCATAAGTACTCTCTATACACTTCATAAATTTAAAATTTAGTCTTTGCACTTTTATTTTTAGGAATTTATTCCCTCTAGCTACTTTCCAAAATTCAAGTCCAATTTTTAACACAGTTAACTTTTTTTATAATTATTGAATTTGTTGGTGTGATATTTTGAAGTAAAAAAATACTCACTTGGTAGCCATGTAGCTAAAAAATAGAGTTGTAATAAACTTAAATTTAACAAAATAACTTTAACAATATTAATATTTGGACCTAAAAATTTAAAATATGAAAAGTAGAGAGACAAAATTTCAAAATATAAAAGGATTGGGACTAAATTAAAAATTCATCAAAAGTAAGAAATTTTGACATATTTTAACCAAAAACTAATATATGTGATTAGATTTCAACTTTTAACCTTAAGACAAAGCAGCTATCTAACCACAACTTGGAGTTTTTAAAATTTTCCATGGTGGACAGGCAGTTCAATTGTACGTAACCAAATACATATTTTAACTAATATTTATTATATTTAATATTAATTTTTTAATATAATCAATTGGTTCAACCAGTCCGATCAATTTATCTATTTCAATAAATAATTAAAGAAGGAATAAGAATATTTTTATCATTTCACACATTACAATGAATGCATCTACCAACACCTTATGATATTTTGATAATGGTTACTCAGTGAATATGATTGGAGATATGTCAAATTTAAAGCATTTCGTGAGGTGCTTGTACCAATCCCATCAAATGATCTATTTCAATAGATAATTAAAGAAGGAAAGAGAATATTTTGTCATTTCACGCATTGCATTGAATGCTTCTACCAACACCTTATGGTATATTGGTAATGGTTACTCAGGGAATATGATTTGGAGGGTAGAGTGGAAGATGGGAAGACAGGTGGGTGATTTTAATCATCTGTCATGAAATTATGTAATGACACACTGATGAGCTACATAATCTATTAAACATAATTGCACATAAAAGTAACACAAAGATATTGAGGTGCCAAGATCTATATAACTCCTTAAATACAATACGACATGTAAAAATAGCACAATCATATATCAAGAGTTATTGAGATTTCAGTCTCTAAATAACACCTTAAACAAAATATGATAACATAAAAGTAACATAAACATATACCATAGAGTACTGAGATGCTAGGATCTATATAACAACTTAAATAGAATATGACACATACCAATAACACAGAGATATGCACTTAAAAGAAATATCAAGATCTATAAAACACCTTAAACACAGCATAACAGACACATAGGTCACTTAAAAGAAACCCAAACATAAAAAGGATCGTGAGATAAGAAAAATTCTTAATTCCTCAAGCTGAGAGTGAGACTGGATCAATGAGCAAAGAAGTGATCTCATCTTTAGAAAATTTTCTAACATGTGTGTTAGAGTTGTGATCCAAATTCTTATTAAAATAAAATATAAGTGGCAAGATAGGGGATTCACGAGGGCAAATAAGATGTTTACTTTGTTTGATATTGATTTGAATAAAGTGTTTCAACCTTACTGTATTACTTCCATTAGATGTTGATTAGAATAAGGTATTCTAAACCTATAAATAGACGTAGTCTATACTTCTTGTAATTATTCGAATTCGACATAGTAAATTTTCTTTTCCTCTGCTCGTGGTTTTTTTCCCAAAAGGGTTTCCACGTAAAATTTACGTGTTCTATTTTTCTCTCTTTTATTGCCATTATCGATATTCTATTTTGATAATGTGTGTACTGATCTTCCCCATCCTTGAAAAGAAAATCAACGACCCTTGCAAGATTGTGACTTCGCATAAGAACCAGCATTAGAACAACCTTGGATGTCTCACTAAACATCAACTCATGGTTTATATCTTTCCAAGCATTGATCCACTTGCTTCTTTAATTCAATGCATGCTTCTTGTTCTGAAACTCCATATTCTCTCATGTAGCATTCAACAGCGGATGCACAATGCCCTCTCTCTTGCTCAAACTATTTGACTGAGAAAAAAACAAGTTGGACTAATTAATAATCAGATACAAAGTAAGAGGGTCAAATTATGTTGTATAGAAGCGAAATTCCTAAATTTAGTATTGTAAAGAGACCAAAATCATAGTTTAACGGAGAATGTACCTAACTTAGAGGTCCCTTTATTTATAAAGACTTGATCAAATTAGTCCTTCTACTATTAAAAAGAATAAAATAGAGTCAAAATGGAATAAAGTTAACATTCACTATATAAAAATATTATTTATTGTTTAACAAAGTTAATATTTATAAAGTTTTTATGGTTCTTTAAATGAAATATTTTATTTAAAATTGGACTTGGACTATAATTAAAAATAATACTTTGCAAGACATTTTTTAGATAGTAAATGTTAGCTTGGTTACAATTTGGACTTAATTGATTCCTTTTAACAGTACAAGACTAAATCAAGCCATTTAATAATAAAAGAACCTAGTTCCTATATGAGAGGGACCTCTAGATAGTTTAACCTAATTTAACTAAAAGAAAATGAGAATAAATTATATTAGGATAATAATAAAATATAAAGTTTTTAGACACCAATAATAAAATGTCACATCATCAACTTTTGAAAATATAAAAATATTATTACTTAACAAATTTTTTTTTAAAAAAAAGAAAAATGTTTTCTTCTTTTATAATTTTTAAATAATTTTAGGTTTTCTTAAAAATTTAATCGTCTTTTATTTCGTTTCTTTCAAATCATGATTTATTTTTATGTAATCAGTTTTTTAATTCTTTTAATTTCTAGGCAAGTAATTTTTCTGTTTTAATTTTAATTTTCTATTTCTATTTTATCAATTTTTACTCAAATTTTAGAATTTTATAAAACCACCAATGCTGGTTATAATTCTTCAAATTTTGATTTTTTTACTAGTATTTTTTGCTAGATTTTTAATGGTTGATTTTAAGTTTTTTTTTTCTCAATTTGTGCTTACGATTTTTATTAGTTTTTTTAATTATTGATTTAAACATTTTCAAATTTTATTTACTTTTGGTTATGTTTTTTTTTGGGCAAATAGTTTTGTTGAGTAATTTTCTCTATGTCTCATTGAAGGAAGCATTCAAGTGTTTATACATATTATCACTGTTCATGATTTCAATTCACTGTTCATGACTTGACCCCACTATTCACAGGAATGGCATTCTGAGCAGACCTTAGGCATGTTGAGCACGTGTATCGTTCCAGCTTGCATGCTAGATCTCGCGGTCCCCTACATGTGAACGCCTTGGGTATATGCAGGCTGGGACTGCGAGCTCCCCTCGACTCATATGAGCTGATATCGTGAGCTTTCCTGACTGTCCTCTCATTATGTGTTTCGCGTACATCCATCTGGTGGGGCCTGGCCAGGTCACTAGTAGGCGACCCAGATCTTATTTGGGTTTCGAGTTGGTGACTATTAGTGTATAACAATCTGGTCCCCCTAGTGGGCCTAAGGTGGGTTATAAAGTGGTGCTCCTTATGGTCATCACTTCGCATTTATTATGGCTTGCAGAATACGCAACGTCTATTGTGATCTGATGTTAGCTTTGCCACATGTACAGGTGGATCGTGCTTGCATGTATCTGACTTTTGGTGTCCCTCATCTATTTGAATCGTCAGAACATTGGGAGAAGAAACTTCTCTAAAAGGGGGTTTTTTTGAAACCCTAAAACTCACGCACTTAACATCTTTGTAACCAGAATCAGTCGAAGCTTTTCTTCAAGGTAAATCTTGGTAACTCCTCGTCTTAAGTTTTAAATTTCCTTTATCTTTTCCTTCTTATTTCTGTGTGTCGGAGATATGTCGAGAATGAGTGGAGCTCATGGCCAACTAGTTCCATGTTGTCCGCCGTGAGAGCGCCCCTCCAAGGTTTTCTTCATTTTTAGGACAAAAAGAAAACGTTCTTCCTATCCTTTTGTTTTCTTTTTCTTTTTGGTTTGCTTTGCTTCTGAATTACCTTTATTTTTACTATTAGGCATGAATTAGATTTTAAGTGGGGCTCGACCTTTTCTCGTGGTTTCGTTCTTAGCGTCAATAAGAGTCAATTTGTAATGGCCTATTTTCAGTGAAATCGGAATAGTGATTTCGGGACCACAAATCTGAGTCCAGAAGAAAATTTATTTTAATATTATTTTATGGTCTACCGTATGATAAGAATATCCTATAAAAATATCGTTAGGAAAATTTTATCGATTACATGTTTAATTGAAAAAGGACCAAATTGCATGAAATGCAAAAGTTGAGTTTTAGTAGCTATAAGTATCAAATACCTATGTAATTCAAAATTTAAGGTCCTTATATGGTAAAAGACCATTAAGAGGAGTTAGTAGATAAGTATGATGATTCATCCATGGAAATTTAAGAAAATAAAAGGACTAAATTAGAAAGTAAATAAGTAGAAGATGATAAACAAAATAAATATCTAATATCATCATTTTATATCATATTTCCCAATTAAACCCTGGTGTTGAGTTCAAGAAAGTTGTTTTGGCTTAATTAGGTATGAATTCTTGCCCCGTTTTTAGTAATTTTTATGTTTCTGAGATCGTAAAAGCTTAATTTAGCTATCTCGGGGATTAATTTGTAAAATTATCAAAGTAATAGGGTTTTTCCATGGATGAATATGCATGAATTATGAAATTTATGGTAGAAAATGAAAGGCTGTTGATAGATAAACAATTTGTAAAGTGAATTTTTATGAAATTGTGACTTAGGGACTAAATTGTAAAGATGTAAAATTCATGAAAAATTCTGAATTTTATGAAATATATGGGATGTTAACGTTACATGAAAAAAATCTATTAGGCTTGGAATAAGGATTAAATTGCATGAATTTTATTTTCCGAGTCTAGGGATGAAATTGAAATTAATTAAAAGTTTAGGGGCAAAATGGTTATTTTGCCTAAGATATGAATTGGATTGTATTGAATATGAAATGTATTAAATTGATGTTAAATCCATTCGTATAGATATGAATAACTCAAATATGAAGTTAGATAGTGGAAAAGAAAAAGTGTCGAATTAGTAGATTTTGCGTACACGAACACTTGTTAAGGTAAGTTTGTGTAACTAAATTGTGTACATTTACATGTTTGAATTGAATGTTGTATACATGTGAAATGTATAAATTCCATGTGTATGAAATTGATTTCATATCCGACAAAGCTAAACAAATTTGACAAATGTTAAGTCTCGATTGAATAAATGAAATTCGATGGGATACAAGATTCTCGAATTGGTTCTAGTCCTGCATATGTTGCGGACACACCATAGCTCAAAAGAGTGTCCCGTTATAAGCTCTCATGAGCATCCTGATATATGGCCCTCTCGAGCTTCCCATTATATGGTTCTTACTAGCTTCCCTTTAATAGCTCTTCGGAACATCCTGACCGGTTGTGATCCTGCATGTGTTGTGGACACACCGTAGCTCTTATGAGCGTCCAGTTATATGGCTCTTCGTGAGCTTCCTGATTAAAGGCTCTTTGTGAATTCTTAATTAATGGCTCTCCGAAGCTTCCTGATATGGCTCGCTTGAACTTCTCGATATATGGCTATCCAGAGCTTCCCGTTATACAGCCCAGATAAGCTTCCCATTATACAGCTCACATGAGCTTCCTGTTATATGGCTCGAGAGAGGGTTTCCCAGTTATGTGTTTTGACGAGAACTCCCGAATATGAATTGAAGGATTACATATTTGTGCACTTCGTGTGTATTGCCATGTATCCATCGATATTTCAAATGGTTCAACGGACAAAGTTCTGATATAAGTTAAGATCAATTCTTAATGAGATACCACCTGTATACACCTAGAAACACATGGAAATTTGATATTTGATGAGCTCATCCCTGATTCTTGATATTCATACGAAATACATGACTAACATGTTTGATGAAGTTGTGTGCTTAAGCTATTAGCCAAATTACTTGGATGCGTTTTTGTATGCTTACCTTAAATGTAAATGACTGGTAAGTTTATTTCCTGTTATACAAACTTACTAAGCATTAAATGCTTACTTTGTTTTATTTCTCATGTTTTATAGTCCTTTGGAAGCTCGTAGGGTTGGAAGCTTGGCGAAGATATCTTGCACTATCATTCTATCCAACAGCTCATTCGGTATAAATAGTAAATTAAATTTTAGGTTATAATGGCTTGTATAAGCTAAATTTGGCCAATGACGGCATGTAAAGGTATGGTTGAAATAAGTAATTGGTATGGTTTTTAATTGATATGTGTTTTGGTATGTTTAAATGATAGTTAACTAATATGTATGGTTTGATTTGGTATAGTTAATGCAAATGATGTAATATCCCATATATATATATATATATAGGAGACAAAATGAATAATGTGGGAATAATTAAAGGAATCTTCATGCTCATATTTTATATTAGCTACATGGAACAACAAAGGCTAATGTGGGACAACAACGGATTGTTTGCTATTAGAACAAATTAAGTGGGTATGATTTATTATTGGAAACATATATGGAAGTGGGTGGAGAATAAAAAAATTGAAGCACATGGTGCTTGATGGAGAATTTAATAAAATGGGCAGATTTATAGTTTACATGCGTGAAAGTTGTACATGGAAGCATGATAAATTGTGTGGCTAACATGGAAATGGCCATGGAATAAATATTTGGAACAAAGCAAGCATGTAGGGGGAGAGGATTTTAAAATGGAAGTATGAATAATTTATTGAACATTGGTGCCCATACTCTTGTGTTATTTTTTTTTTTTTTTTTCTGTTGGACGACACAAGCATTTTTTTTAGGATAACAAGCATGTGCAACAATGTAAAGATGGCACATCTTGGGGGGGTGAAGACCAATATTTTAATGTAAAGGCCATGAAAATTTGGAGCAAGGCATAATAGCACATAGAAACATGGATGCGTGGGAGTTTTAAAAATTTTTTTACACATCTTAATGGTGGAACAAGCAAGTGGAAGGCATGGGTGATGAAATTAAAATAATTATAGGATTTAAGAGTAATGGAGGGTGGTTGGCCGAATATGGAAGTTTGTGGGGGGAGTGAAATTTCGACTAAAGAGTATTTTGGTAGGCCAAATTCGGCATTTTGGTGAGGAAGAGCTCAAAACCGTAGCTTTTGGGGATATTATGTGCCGAAATTCTCTAGGAACACTTGGTTATTTTCTTTGCATGTTGGTTATTAGTACTTCAACATTTGGAAACCAAAACTTCAACTTTCTTCTTGTGCTATCTCGTCCCTTTTGTTTCTTCTTTTCTCCCATTTATTTTCTCCATTTGTTGCACTTAGCAAGTTTGGCCAAATCATCTCATATCTTTTATGTTCTCATTGTTCATCTCTATTTCTGTTCTTTAGTCGAATCGCAAGAAGCAGAATAGTTAACTTCTGCCCGCCGAAATATCCCCTACTTTCAGTAGGTGCATTTTATAAGGTAACGATCTTCTTCCTTAAATCTTTGTTATCGATTCTTGATCTCTTTCTGTTTAGTTGTCATTCTAAAAGCTGGAAGTCTCATGTTGGAGTTTCTTTTTCTAGGGCCAAATTTGTTGGTGTTCTAACACACCCTCCTAGCCTTTTCTTACGTCGGGTTCTCAGTAAGGGCTCACCGGGAATCACAGGCCGAAACTGTTGATAAGAGTTCTCGGTACTCAGAAGGTAGGGTTGGATATCAGAACTCCGTAGAGGGAGATCACGTTATGGTAAGTGATTCAAATGTAATTAATATGTTGGATATGAAATCTTTTGGAAATCCGAGGCTAACTTTTGGTTGGTATTGTTCTAGGGTCAACGAAGAGTGGTTCGTTAGGAAATCGAAATAAGGTGTGTTAATCTCACACCATTTTTCGTGGGTTTAGAGGTTAATGTCATATTGGTAGTAAATCATTTGATTAAAATCGTATTAAGGTGAAACTGGGAAAAATTGGCATAGATCTCATTATTTGATAAAAATTGATTAAATCGGTATTAACACCGTGGAAGATTTCGAAAATACCCTTAATGGGCCAAATCAAAATATTTTGCTAAATGGGCCAAATTGATATATTTGTTATGTGGGCCAAATTAATATATTTGATATGTGGGCCAAATCGATATATTTGTTATGTGGGCCAAATTGATATATTTGTTATGTGGGCCAAATTGATATATTTGTTATGTAGGGCAAATTGATATATGATTATGTGGGCCGATTGATATTTGCTATATGGGCCGATCTAAAATGGGCCAAGATGATATTTTGCTTAATTGGCCAACTTGATAAATTGTTATAATGGGCCATAAAATTTGTAAGAAATATCTGAACGCATTATTATGAATTGTTATGCATTATATACATGAATTGCATGGGATGGGATAATGATGAAGAGAAGTTCGTAGCTCTGCTTTACAAACTCGATGGCTCGCCACAAATCGAAAAATGGCAATGCCATATAAATTCTGTTAATTTGGTGGTTTGTCCACAAATTTGATAAATGGCTTAATGCCTACTATTGGTGTGTTGGCGAGGTGGGTGACTAAAGCTCCCCACAGGTGTGTTGGTTGGTACGGGTGGTGTGTAGCGGATGGAAATAGTAGGTTTGGTCTGGGAATTGCATATCATATGCATATTATGTATATATAAGATACATTTATATTATTGTATATGGGCTTAGGTCCAAATATTTGCTTAATGAATTTTGGCCCAATGGGCAACGGTAAGTGAGTTGCATATTGAGTTCTAGTAACTCACCCCCTGTTTTCCTTACCCCTTTCAGGTAATGATCAGTGATGGAGGCTTGGGCCATGGATGACTCGGTGGAGGCCATACTACAAAAATGATTTAATTTGGAAGTTGGATTTCTTTTATTACTTTTAATTACTTTGCTATTATGAGTTAAGGATTGTAATAAGGCCTTTGGATAAAGTTTTGTTTTGTTTTATGTTTGACGAATTTATAAATTGCTCGTTTTCTTAAAATGGATAACCAAAAAGGGGTTTTATTATAAACATTTATAAACATATTTTTAACTCAGAAATTTCTCTTAAAATTTTTATCAACACTTTTCGAAAATTATTTTCAAATTCTTCTTAAACCATTAATGATATTTTCAAAGTCACGATTTATAAGATTTTCATATCTCAAATTTATCGAATTTTCAATTAAACTTTTATTCAATAATACTTTATCAAAATTTTTTTTTAAAAGGAGCTGTTTTAAGTGATCTAATTATGAAAAAGGACTTAGTAGTATTTTCTCATGTGACATGTCAGATCTGGCCTTAACGCATGGGCCGAGTTTGGGGTGTTACAAATGAGTTATATATTATTGATCAATTTGGTAAAATTGAATACTTGGATGTATGAGGTAATATGATATGTTTAAGACATGTATTTGGCTTGTTTTGGTTGCCTGGTTATGGCTTATATATGTGCTATTTGATGTGTTTAGGTTGAAGCTATAAAGGGTGAGAATTATGGCTAGGAAATGACCTTATTTTGTCTACACGGGCGTGTGTCTCAACCGTATGTGACACATAGCCTAGCACATGGGCGTGTGTCTTGGCCGCGTGTCCCCTACATCTTAAAAATTTAAAAACAGAATGCTCAAAATTAATCACACGGCCTGGCACATGGGCATGTGGCTTGGCCGTGTGACCTCTATACCTACACACGACCTAGCACACGGGTGTGTGACTTGGCCGTGTGACCTAAGTCAAAGAGTTACACGGTCTAGGACATGGCCATGTGCCCTATTTTGAATGCCCACAAGGCTTGAGACACGGACATGTCTCTTGGCAGTGTGAGCCACGTAGCCTGACCATACGGGTGTGTGTACCCTACAACTAGGAAAAATTTTGGAATTTCGTGAAAAATTATCTGAGTACCCGGTTTCGTCCCAAATTGTTTCTAAAGTATGTTTTGGTCCTTGAGGGCTCATATAAGGGATTTTATGAATAATATCTAACAAGAATGTTAAATAATATGAAATGTCTGTATTTGATCTGTTTATTCTATTAATGCTCTGTAACTCTGTTTTGACAACGGATACGGGTGAGGGGTGTTACATTTATTGGTATTAGAGCTACAGTTTAGTCGATTCTCGGACAAACGTAGCATGTGCAAGTCTAGCTATTCATGCCATTATATAACTTATGATATTGTGATATCTTATGACCATTTTAAATATGTTTTTCATATAGTAATGTCGTCCAACCAAGTTGAATTCGAAGAAGCTGAGAGCAATGCTTAAGCTTTAGTTCAAAGAGCAACATCTAGTAGTAGAAGGCCCGTATCTGAGGGCTGAGGAGCAGAGGCTAAAGAAGCTTTCTTCCAAATGATGAATAAGTGGTTTATAGAATATGTAAGAACAAACATGGCTGTACAACAACCTTCACCCCTCCTACCTCTCAATCAGTTCCCGATATGCCACAAGGCACAGAACTTGTTAAAACTGGTAAGGCTCCTGTAAATAAAATCCATACATATAGGGCAGAATAATTCAGAGCAACAGCCAAAGATGATCCTGAAAGGGCTAAATTTTGGTTAGAAAACACTATTAGAGTTCTTGATGAACTATCATGCACATCGGCTGAATGTTTAAAATGTGAGGTGTCTCTATTAAAAGACTCAGCATATCTATGGTGGAACACGTTAATTTCTGTTGTGCCAAAAGAACGGCTTACTTGGGAATTTTTCCAAACTAAATTCAGAAAGAAGTTATCTGCCAGAGGTTTCTTGATTAGAAATGGAAGGAATTTCTAGAGCTTAAATAGGGTCGTATGACTGTATCTGAGTATGAACGAGAATTTGTTCACTTAAGTAAATACTCTAAAGAATGTATTCCAACTGAAACTGCAATGTGTAAGCGGTTTGAAGAGGGTTTGAATGAAGATATAAAATTGTTAGTTAGAATTCTCAAAATAAAAGAATTTGTTGTACTGGTTGACAGGGCATACAAAGCCGAAGAGCTTAGTAAAGAAAAGAAACAAGCTGAGATGGAAGCCAGAACTACAAGTAAAAGATTTACAGGAAAGTCACAATAGTCGATTTCAAATAAATCAAAAAAATACTGAAACACCCCAAACCCAGCCCACGAGCTTTGCCCAGATTTGGTATGTTCCTCAAGAAAACCGGTTTCAAATTCTTTTGTTACTTAGAGAAAACTTGTGCGATTTTAAAAAAAATATTGTTTGGGTTGGGCTTGTGTTGAAACAGACTCGATTTTATTTTGGAAACCCCTTTTTAATATTAAGTGATAAAACATTTAGGATTTAGTTTAAAGAAATTTTTACTTAAACTTTAATAAATAAGGTTCCTAAACATAACAAATAATAATAAATGTAAAATGATTCAACTATGGCCTTATGGCCTTATTACAACAAATAATTTCCAACTAATTCAAGTACTTAAAAACTAATAGTTCCATAAAAATAAAGACTTCATGTTGAGCATGGCCACCACAAGTTCTCGCCGTCCCTGGGTCCATCACTTTCATTTATCACCAAACATGGTCCCACAACGGGGTGAGTCAAACAGACTCAATGTGTACATGACACTAAATCATAATAGAATTAGGCATACAAGAGTTACACATTCAAAACATAGAATACAAGTTATGATGCATTCCCAAACCCAAACCTAATTGTCCATCCGCTACACACCCCCGTACCTGCCAATCACACCGTGGGGACTACTAAGTCGACCCTCCTTCCGCTACACACCAATTTGCAGTCTTAGGTCACCGCATTCGTGGTCTTAGGTCACCACGTTCAGATTACTGTGGTCTTAGGTCACCACTTTCACTTCCCCTTTCAAACAAACCCATATGCCCCATAATAATAATATGCATAATATGCCAAAGTTCACATTCTTATCATATTCTCATGTTACAACTAACATATTTCGAAATCTTAGTAGGAGTAGGAAACGTACCTGGGTACTTAGTACCATAACATGGTACCTTAGCCATTTTCATATTCTTATTAACACATTTTTAATAAACATGGCCATAATACATATTATAACATAGTGTAGGGTACACACCTGATTCGCTTAGAAATTCCTTCAGATCCCGAAAAGCTTGATCTAATGCTTAGATCCTTAATCCCTACATTTGATTTATCACTTATTACCTTAATAAAAAGCCATTCGGCCAAAATTCCAAATCCTAATAGGATTAGTATTCTTACCTTGTTGCCGATTGGAACACCAACAAATCCCGAAACTGTTCCTTGTTTCCCTAGGAATGTCGAAATCCCTAAAACCTTACGTTAGACTTAATCTTAATCATCAAAACATAAATCAAGGCCTTTGGCCGAATATTCACATGTCTTACCTTAATCTTAGAAATCCCAAATACTCCTCCTTTTAGTCGACTACTCTGATATCCCGAAAGATCCTTCCATATTCGGCAACCATAATATGTATGCGGTTAGATTATCTCTCGGCTAATCTAAAAGAAAAGAATGGAAATCAAACTTGTTCTTACCTTTGAAGAAATCAACAGCACCTATGCTTGAAGCCCTTCCAAGATTCGGCTTTTGAATGGATTGGTAAGAAGAAATAGGAAGAAAAGAAAACTTGAGAATTTTGACAATGGTGGACTATAGATTCGGCTTGACAAAAGAAAAAAGAAAGAAGAGAAGAGAGCACTGAAGAAAATTGATGAGAGAGAAGAGGAGGAAGAAAAATTGATGAGTAGCCCTATTTTCTTCCATTTATAGCCGAAATTATCATCTAAGGAATCCCTTACTTGGCCACCACTCATCTTTATTTGATAGCTTTATCTCTTTAATTTAAAATAATTAGAGAATAATCCTTTATTATCCTTTGAAAAATAATCCAATTAAAAATCCCTTATTTATCACCTTATTAATCGAATATTAAAGAGAATAAAACTCCTCCTTTCTAGAAGGCTTGTGCCGTCCACCTCAGTGTTTCTAGAAGCAAAAATAAAACTTCTTTTATTTGCTTCCCAAGTGACTCGAACTTAGGCCCATTCCCCTTGCACATGGCGCCATTTCCATAGGCCCTAAGTGGCATCTTCAGGCCACTTTTCCAAGCCTGTTTGTATGTCAAATTTCACAAACTTTTTCTTTTAAGGTCACCTTGCCTTACTTTCCTCTTTTAAATCTTAAAACTCGACATTTCTAAGTCATTTCTAAGTTTCCAAAAATTTTCGTTCGGCTCTGTCAACTTGACATTTTCTTACATTTCCAAGTTTCCAGAAATGTTCACTTTCCTCTTTTGAATCATTTCTAAATCATGTCCATACATTTTCAGGTTTCCAAAAAATGTTCATTTCCAAATCATTTTCATTCATTTTCGGGTTTCCAAAAATATTCAAAATTTATTCTTAGTACATAAAACATGTCATTTCGTACAATTAAACCGAAAATGCATAGGCCCTTTCCAGGATGTTACAGTTCTACCCCCCTTAAAATAATTTCGTCCTCGAAATTACTTACTAACGAATAATCGTACGGTCTAACTCACCCCACTACGCTATTGCTGCGCACTCTGATCTTAAAGAACTATCATACTTTCTAGGCACATTCTCTAGGTTCACATCCAAGGTTTCAGTCACTTCACTAGCAATACAAGAATAAGCTAACCCTATAACAAGCAAAGCAATTAAGGGTATTCCAGAAATAAGGAACGTACCCATTGTCACATCTGGCACATCTTCCTCCTCGCGACGGCCAACTGCATAAACCAACCTTGGTTGCCTCGCGTCTACACCTTTAGCATCTCTGCTTGGTGCTCCACGTCCTCGGCCCGAACCATTTCCTCCATGGTTCGGTCCACGACCTTGCTGAGGCTGCTGTCCACCTCTACCAGCCTGATTAACATTCTGAGTTGCTGGTCGACTTTCATCTAGGTTCTTAGGACAATGCTTGATCACATGATCCTTGGACCCACACCTAAAACATCCTCCTGTTTTCCTCCAAAGACTCTCCTAAGTGCTTCTTTCCACACACATCACAAGGTCGATATCGCTCTTCACGAACCAACTTGTCGACCTCGCGCCCATCAACTCTAGGTCTCTTATTCCCGGATGATCCAGACGATCCAAAACCTCTTTACGCCTATTCCGATCGGTGTTACGCGCTTCACGTAATCCTTAATTCCCTCGGCCACCTTAGCCTTTTCCACTAACGCAAAAATTCCCGCTCCGATGCGGTGCTATTAATGGGCCTCGAGATCATCCCTTAGTCCGTCCTCTCAAACGGACACGGGCGCTCATGCTCAGTTGCCACTACACCTCGAGCATACCGGCTCAACCTTAGGAATTCAGCCTCATATTCTGTAATAGACTTATTCCCTTGAACCAGCCCCAGAAATGCCTTCCTTTACTCATCCGTATACCTGGTTCCAACATACTTCTTTTGATACGCTTCCTTAACGTACTCCCAGGTCAGATCTTCAGCCGTGGCACCATCCCGCACAGTTAACCACCACTGATACGCTTCATCACGTAACAGTGCCACCATTCCTTTCAACTTCTCCTCAGGGGTCAGATCAAGCTCATCCATGATGCACTCAGTTGCTTCCAACCAGTACTCAGCTGTACTTGGTGCCACACCCGATACTCCCCGAAACATTTTGGCTCCATTAGCTTGGAGCCGTTCAGGTACGGACTTTCATGTTCTCGAATTTCCTCCTACACCATCCACCAATTCCAAAACTTGCAGCACAGCCTGCGACACAGCATCTTCCCCCGTCTGAGCTTGTTGCTCAACACCAACAGCTGGGGGTGGTAGTGGCGGTGGTATCTCATTGTCAGACCCTTGACCCGATCTAACGGGTTCTGACACAGTCATCCTTCCTCTACCTCGTCCACGACGACCACGTCCTCTAGAGCTCATTTCTAACGTCGAGATCTGATTAAGAAATTTTATGACTTAGTCATTGTTCCACTTGTTTACCCGCGAAGGAGTTTTATGAAAAAGAATTTAGGAGTGGTTCTTTCGTATTCATACATGCACACAGTCTTTCCATTCATTCATACATCCATCAAACAATTATGAACTTTCGTTCATTCAGAGAAACGTTGTAGTTTTCATTATTATTGTTTTTCCACTAACTAGGGGTATTTTCGTAATTTTATCCTACAGGGGTATTTTCGTAATTTTTCAAAAGAAAAAAGTTCCTTGGTGATTTCATCACAAAGTATTTTGGGTATTTTTAAATTCTCGGGGTATTTTGGAAAAATTTTGAAATCCGGGGGTATTTCGGTAATTTTAGACCTCAGGGGTATTTCGGTAATTTTTCACAAACCGGGGTAAATTTATAAAATCTAGTATATCAGGGATATTTCAGAAGTTGCAAAACTTTGAGGGTTCTTTTTGGGAATTGTTCTTTCCAAAACGGTGGTGTTGCAAAAATTTGGAAATCAGGGTCATTTTGGTAATTTTGTAAGTTAGGGGCAATTTTGTAATTTTCTAAAATCAAGGTATTTTGATATTTTGCGGATTAGGGTTTTTGAGCATTTATAAAATAATGAAATTTTGGTAAAATTGCTGAGTAGTTGGACATTTTATAAACCAAGGGTATTTTGGTAATTTTTTACCACTAGGGGCATTTTTGTAATTTCATAAATCGGAAATCTTTCGAAAAATTTTGTAAAGATGGTTTTCACAAATTTAAAAGAAAGTTTTAAGAGTTTTAAAACTAGGGTTTCGTTGTTTTTATAAAAACACGGCTAGTTCCTTTCGGGTTTTAGTTATTGTGTTTAGCTTTATGACCGAGTCCTCTTGGTCGGGGTGAACTAAAGCTACGCACTGTGCAGGATTCGAGTGGAGAGGAGGTGAGTCACGCGGATCGCTTAAATACCAAGCTCCCACCGAAACCATTCCTAGACATGCGCATGAGAGGTTGCCACACCCATCGAGCCCCCTCAGGTTAGGGTGAGAAGGAAGCTACGCACTGGCAGGATTCTGCGAAGAGGAGGTGAGTCACTAGGATCGCTTAAATACTGTGCTCTTAGGATCCAATCCTAGACATGCGTGCTGGGGTTACCACACCCTAACTCAGTGATTTAGTCATAGGTTTGCTAAGTGCATTAAGTCTTATGTATTTGTATTTGAGTGGACTAGTCCTAGGGTTCAAGTTCCTATCATCCTATTCTACGTTCCATGCCTTTCCTACCCTTTCATAATCCATAAATCATATAATCACACAGATGGTTAGGGGTACTTACCTGGTGGACTGCGGGTCGGAGACTTAGGTGCCATGCCAGAAAACCTGCTTATTCCATAAGATACTTTCAAAACTCATTTGGGCTCGCTTTGAAAACATTTTGGGCCTTGGCCCACAGGCCGAGAGTTTAAAACTGGGCTCTGATACCAAACTAAAACACCCCAAACCCGACCCACGAGCTTTGACCAGATTTGGTATGTTCCTCAAGAAAATCGGTTTCAAATTCTTTTGTTACTTAGAGAAAACTTGTGCGATTTTAAAAAAAAATATTGTTTGGGTTAGGCTTGTGTTGAAACAGACTCGATTTTATTTTGGAAACCCCTTTTTAATATTAAATGATAAAACATTTAGGATTTAGTTTAAAGAAATTTTTACTTAAACTTTAATAAATAAGGTTCCTAAACATAACAAATAATAATAAATGTAAAATGATTCAACTATGGCCTTATGGCCTTATTACAACAAATAATTTCCAAATAATTCAAGTACTTAAAAACTAATAGTTCCATAAAAATAAAGACTTCATGTTGAGCATGGCCACCACAAGTTCTGCCGTCTCGATCCATCACTGTTCATCACCTGAAACATGGTCCCATAACGGGGTGAGTCAAACAGACTCAATGTCTACACGACACTAAATCATAATAGAATTAGGCATACAAGAGTTACACATTCAGAACATAGAATACAAGTTATGATGCATTCCCAAACCCAAACCTAATTGTCCATCCGCTACACACCCCCGTACCTGCCAATCATACCGTGGGGACTACTAAGTCGACCCTCCTTCCGCTACACACCAATTTGCGGTTTTAGGTCACCGCATTCGTGGTCTTAGGTCACCACGTTCATATTACTGTGGTCTTAGGTCACCACTTTCACTTCCCCTTTCAAACAAACCCATATGCCTCATAATAATAATATGCATAATATGCCAAAGTTCACATTCTTATCATATTCTCATGTTACAACTAACATATTTCGAAATCTTAGTAGGAGTAGGAAACGTACCTGGGTACTTAGTACCATAACATGGTACCTTAGCCATTTTCATATTCTTATTAACACATTTTTAATAAACATGGCCATAATACATATTATAACATAGTGTAGGGTACACACCTGATTCGCTTAGAAATTCTTTCAGATCCCGAAAAGCTTTATCTAATGCTTAGATCCTTAATCCCTAAATTTGATTTATCACTTATTACCTTAATAAAAAGCCATTCGGCCAAAATTCCAAATCCTAATAGGATTAGTATTCTTACCTTGTTGCCGATTGGAACACCAACAAATCCCGAAACTGTTCCTTGTTTCCCTAGGAATGTCGAAATCCCTAAAACCTTACGTTAAACTTAATCTTAATCATCGAAACATAAATCAAGGCCTTTGGCCGAATATTCACATGTCTTACCTTAATCTTAGAAATCCCAAATACTCCTCCTTTTAGTCGACTACTCTGATAATCTCGAAAGATCCTTCCATATTCGGCAACCATAATATGTATGGGGTTAGATTATCTCTCGGCTAATCTAAAAGAAAAGAATGGAAATCAAACTTGTTCTTACCTTTGAATAAATCAACAGCACCTATGCTTGAAGCCCTTCCAAGATTCGGCTTTTGAATGGATTGGTAAGAAGAAATAGGAAGAAAAGAAAACTTGAGAATTTTGACAATGGTGGACTATAGATTCGGCTTGACAAAAGAAAAAGAGAAGAGAAGAGAAGAGAGCACTCAGAAATTCGGCAGAGAGAAGAGGAGGAAGAAAAATTGATGAGTAGCCCTATTTTCTTCCATTTATAGCCGAAATTATCATCTAAGGAATCCCTTACTTGGTCACCACTCATCTTTATTTGATAGCTTTATCTCTTTAATTTAAAATAATTAGAGAATAATCCTTTATTATCCTTTGAAAATAATCCAATTAAAAATCCCTTATTTATCACCTTATTAATCGAATATTAAAGAGAATAAAACTCCTCCTTTCTAAAAGGCTTGTGCCGTCCACCTCAGTGTTTCTAGAAGCAAAAATAAAACTTCTTTTATTTGCTTCCCAGGTGACTCGAACTCAGGCCCATTCCCCTTGCACATGGCGCCATTTCCATAGGCCCTAAGTGGCATCTTTAGGCCACTTTTCCAAGCCTGTTTGTGTGTCAAATTTCACAAACTTTTTCTTTTAAGGTCACCTTGCCTTTCTTTCCTCTTTTAAATCTTAAAACTCGACATTTCTAAGTCATTTCTAAGTTTCGAAAAATTTTCGTTCGGCTCTGTCAACTTGACATTTTCTTACATTTCCAAGTTTCCAGAAATGTTCACTTTCCTCTTTTGACTCATTTCCTTACATTTCCAAGTTTCCAGAAATGTTCACTTTCCTCTTTTGAATCATTTCTAAATCATGTCCATACATTTTCAGGTTTCCAAAAAATGTTCATTTTCAAATCATTTTCATTCATTTCCGGGTTTCCAAAAATATTCAAAATTTATTCTTAGTACATAAAACATGTCACTTCGTACAATTAAATCGAAAATGTATAGGCCCTTTCCAGGATGTTACAAATACCATGATAGTTCAAATACTTTTGCGGGGTATTCTTAGAGAGACAGAGGTATTCAACACTCTAATCCGAGATCTCAGGCTACATCTGTAGCAAGTGCAGGAAGTGTTGGAAATTTTAAACCCAGATATAAACATTATAATAAATTGAATTTTGGTGAGTGTCGTATGAGAAGTGGAGCATGTTTTAGATGTGGTTCCTTTGACCACTATCTTAGAGACTGCCCGAAAAGCCTCAAAAAGATATTGTTTAAACTTTAAGACTGAGCAACCTCGCTACAAGAGGTAGACCATCTCGTAATCCCAGTAATGTGAGTGGAAGCCAAGGTAGGCAAAAGATTTAACTGTCAAATTTGAGGCACGAGCACCAGCAATGAGATATGCTATTCATGCACATGAGGATGCCTCTGCACCCGACATTATCACTGATACTTTTTCTCTTCTTAATACTGATATAATTACTTTAATTGATCCTGGTTCGACACATTCATACATTTGCACGAATTTAGTGTCCAATAAAAATTTTCCTGTCAAGTCCATTGAATTTATGGTTAAAGTTTCAAACCCCCTAGGCTAGTATGTGATGGTGGATAAAATTTATAAAAATTGTCCGTTAATGATACGGGGTTTCTGTTTTTTGACTAAATTAATGTTATTTCCATTTGATAAATTTGATGTAATTCTGGGTATGGACCGGTTAAGTCAGCATGATGCCGTGGTAAATTACAAACAAAAGCATATTGTGTTGAAATGTCAGAATGGTGAATTGCTCTGTATTGAATCAGATAAAATGGATGAGTTGTCTAATGTGATATCAGCTATATCAGCATAAAAATATGTCAGAAAAGGTTATGATGCTTATCTTATTTATGTGTTGGACACTAAAGTATCTGAGTCAAAGATTAAGTCAGTGTCAATAGTTTGTGAATATCCTGATGTGTTTCCAGAGGAGTTACCCGAATTACCACCGGCTAGAGAAGTGGAATTTTCTATAGATCTTGTTTTGGGGACAACATAGATATCTATAGCACCCTACAGAATAGCTCTTACTGAATTAAAAGAGTTAAAAGTGCAGTTGTAAAAACTGACTGACAGAGGCTTTGCTCGACCTAGTTTCTCACCATGGGGTGCACCGGTTCTATTTGTTAAGAAAAAAGATAGATCCCTGAGACTATGTATGGATTACCGGAAACTCAATATGGTTACAATCAAAAATAAATACCCACTTCCCTGCATTAATGATTTATTTGATCATTTGAAAGGTATTACAATATTTTCAAAGATTGATCTCTGTTTTGGCTATTATCAGTTACGAGTGAAAGACTCGGATGTACCAAAAACAACCTTCTAACCAGATACAAGCATTATGAATTCCTTGTGATGCCACTTGGCTTAACAAATGCACCTGCAGTATTTATGGATTTGATGAACAAAATTTTTAGATCGTATCTAGATAGATTTGTGGTGGTATTTATTGATGATATTCTGGTATATTCCCGAGATAAAACTGAGTATGCTAACCATTTGAGAATTGTTCTGCAAACACTGCGTGAGAAACAATTATATGCTAAATTCAGTAAATGTGAATTCTAGCTTCGGGAAGTTGGTTTTCTTGGACATATAATATCTGCTGAAGGTATCAGGGTGGATCCGAATAAAATTTCAGCAATTGTTATCTGGAAACCACCAAAAAATGTGTGTGAAGTCAGATGTTTTTTAGGATTAGCCGATTATTATCAGAGATTTGTACAAGGGTTTTCGATAATAGCTTCTCCAATGACACGACTATTACAAAAAGATGTGAAGTTTGGATGGTCTGGTAAATGTTAGCAAAGTTTTGACCAGTTGAAAGCCCTATTGACTGAAGCACCAATTCTAGTTTAGCCTGAATCGAGTAAAGGATTTTTGATTTATAGTGATGCACCATTGAATGTTTTAAGCTGTGTTTTGATGCAATAAGGTAAAGTAATAGCCTATACTTCTAGACAGACTAAACAACATGAAAGGAATTACCCGATACATGATCTATGTAACACCCCAAACCCGGTCAGCACACCACGACTGGATCTAGCATGTCACAGGAAAACCTATTTGATTTCCGCTTTAAAAATTTTGTAGAAAACTCTTGTTGTGTTTATACTTGTAGAAATCTTGGGCATGATTGTTTCAAAACCGATAGTGCATTTTGAAAACTCGGGAATTTTGAAAAAACTTAGTATGTTGAATCCATAAGCAAAAACAATTCTATGCCATTTATAAGTCCAAATAGTATCTTTTTAGTTACTCAAAACTGTTTAACTTAGTGTGGAGAAATCTTAGGGTTGGAAAACATTTGAGTTGCATTTACTTTCAATTACAGTGTGATACCTGATGGTAAAGTTTAAAACATATCGCTTTGTAGTTTTGGAAACCTTATTTTCCAAGTTTTATCCAATATTAACCCATAATTTGTTAAGGCATATTTGAAATTGAATCAAAGCATATAAATAATTAAAACAAAATTTAAAAGGCCTTTTACAATCCCAACAAAACCAAATCGAAATAAACAAAATAGAGTACCAAGTTTCAAATCAGTGAAAGCTCTAATTTATTCATAGCATGGCCGCCTCGAGTCCGCCCGGCTCCACATCCGCGATCTAAGTGTCACCTGAAATGATAAGGGAGAAGGTGAGTCGCAAGACTCAGTGTATAAATCCCCTTCCTGATTAATACGACATACTAACACACACAATACAGAGCAAAATCATTAATGCACCCAATCCTAGCCATCCATAACAACTTTTCTACCCCATGTGGTACCAAAACACTGGTGGTGCCAAACCACTGGTGACCCAAAGTCACGATATCCATAAGTGTGGTGCCAAACCACTGGTGAACCAAAGTCACGAATAATCCATCTATGGGGCCAACCCACGTGTGATACCAAATCACTGGCGACAATCCCGTAATATCATATGTGGGGCCAACACACTGTGGTGCTAAGCCACTGGGACGAGTCGCTATGAGGTGCCAAACCTCTGGTGACCCAAAGTCACAAAATATCAAAATACAAGTGTGGGGCCAACCCACGTGTCATACCAAATCACTGGCGACGATCCCATAATATCAACTGTGGGGCCAACCCACCGTGGTACTAAGCCACTGGGACAAGTCGTTATGAGGTGCCAAACCTCTGGTGTCCCAAAGACACAAAATCAATTTGTGGTACCAAACCACTGGAGGTGCCAAACCTCTGGTGTCCCAAAGACACGGATATCATCTTCCCCCTCCTTTCATATCACCCAACATCATGCAGATCATGCAAATCATACCAACATGTTTAATGTTGCATCTCATACACATACGTCATAGATCATGATATCACATATCAAATAACAGAACTCATATTGAAACGGACTTACCCGAATCCGTGCACATACCCTTATGGTATCATATCAATCTCCACTGTTTCAGTTTAATTAACAATCAGGTTATTAAAGCATATTACTAAGTAACGAGTGTGTTAGTTTACACACCTGCTAAAACGCAAGCCTTAAACCCAGAGAACCGATCTAAGGCACTCGATTTCCTTGTTCCTATATTCGGCCAAACATGAAGATTAGCAACAAGGCCAATCGGCCAAACCAACTAACTCAGAAGGGTTAACGCTCAAACCTTTACCTTACAACCAATTTGGTTTCCTACCAAATCCCGAACCAAACGATGGTTCACCTCTGACAATCGGCCACACCTTAAAACGCAAAACTGTTAGCCTCACAAGCCTTCGGCTTAACGAAAACTAAAAGAACAGACTAATAAAACCAATCCTTACTACCACTTGCCAACCGATTATTCGAGATGGCGGCTTCACTTGATTGTTTCCAAAAGCCCGGAGACCCTACAACACATTGGTTCCAACAAGCAATTAACATCCTTTCAATCAAATGCCGAAATCGGCTCTTACCCTTGTAAAAGTCGACAGAGAAGAGAAAAGAAATGGGCATTCGGCCTAGCACATACCTTCCTCTAAAATAGATTGGAACCAAAACTAGCAGAGATCACCCTTGTGGAGATTCGGCCAATACTTAAACAAAAAGAAAAGAGGATTCGGCTATGGTTGTTTAAAACAATCAAACAAGGTTCGGCCTAAGTGGAAGGAAAGGAAGAAAAGAAATGAAAAGGGGTAGGGGTTTCGGCAAAAGAGTTTCAAAAAGAAAGAAAATAAAAGATGAGCAGGAGGAGGGTGCTTTTCGGGTTAGAGAGCAAGTTTGAGCAAAGAAACAAAGAGGAGATGGAGGAGTAAGAGGTTCAGCCACCAACCAAAATGAAACAAAAAGAAAAGAGGATGTTTTAGGAGGGTAAAGTTTCGGCTACCAAAGAGATTAAAAGAAAACAATACAAAAAGATTCGGCTAGATGCCCAAAGGAAAAGTCGGCAAAGGTACAGGTTGTTTAAGACTTTCGGTTTCAAAGAAGAAAAGAAGAAAAACTCACTTGGAAATTCAGCTAGCTATTGAAAAAAGAAAGAACTTCGGCTTTGACACAAGCTGACCCAAAATGCACCAACAAAATACCTAAGAGAATTCGGCACACCCCACTTACTCACCTACCAAAACCGGCCACTCCCCCCTTGAAGACTCCAACATTCGGCCAACACCCACAATCACTCAAGGCCACTAATTCAAACCGATTTGAATTAGTCAAATTCCTTATTTCTCTCTTTGCCAACCATTTGAACACCTTGACTTAGTCCATGGTAGAGTTTGAACTGCACACAACTCCTTCCCCTCCTTGGCGTCAAAATGGAAAGCAAAAGGTGAGACTTCTGCAGCTCGAACATGAGACCTCTTTCCCCTGCAAGTGGTGTCAAACACAAGCTCTAAGTGGTGCCTTCCTGCCACCTTGCCAAGCCCCTTTCTTGTGCTAACATCCACCTAAAAAATACCTATAATCCCCAGCTCCTTCAGCTCCTCTCACTTAAAGCTTAAAAACTAAAATTTTCTTACCACTCAGGCTTACACTAGACTTACAACTAAGCCGTAAAACATCAAAAACAACAACACCGCAGACCAAACACATGCAAACAATGCAAATACAAAATAGCCCCTATTCCAGGATATTACAGTTCTACCCCCCTTAAAAATAAATTCGGCCTCGAAATTACCTGGTCAAAAGAGTTGAGGGTATTGCTGTCTCATCATATCCTCTGGTTCCCACGTAGCTTCTTCCACGCCATGATTCCACCATAGCACCTTTACCAAAGACACTGACTTCCTACGCAAAACTTTTACATCCCGATCTAGAATTTGCACTGGTTCCTCCTCCATGGTCAAATCTGGATTCACCTCGATCTCTTCCACTGCTACGACATGCGATGGATCTGAACGATAACGCCTAAGCATCGAAACGTGAAATACGTCGTGAATCTGACTTAGCTCTGCTGGCAACTCAAGCTGATAAGCTACTGGTCCCACTCGTCTCAGTACCTTATACGGCCCAATAAATCTTGGACTTAACTTGCCTTTCCTTCCGAACCTTAGCACTTTCTTCCATGGCGAGACCTTCAGAAAGACCTTATCCCCTACGGCAAACACTATATCTCTTCGTTTAAGATCGGCATAAGACTTCTGCCTGTCCGAAGCTTCCTTTAATCGAGCCTGAATCAACTTAACCTTGTCTTCGGTCTCTGCAACCAACTCTGGTCCCAACAATTGACGTTCACCCAAGTCCGTCCAACATGTAGGTGAGCGACACTTCCTACAATACAACACTTCATATGGTGCCATCTTGATGCTTGCTTGGTAACTATTGTTGTAGGCGAACTCAGCTAATGGCAGAAACTCCTCCCAACTACCTCTGAAGTCCAAAACACAGCCTCTCAGCATATCCTCTAAGATCTGAATAACCCTTTCCGACTGCCCGTTAGACTACGGATGAAATGTCGTACTGAAATCCAAGCGCGTACCCAAAGCCTGATGCAACGCTTTCCAGAACCTTGACGTAAATCGGGGATTCCTATCCGAGATGATCGATACTGGCACAACGTGCAACCTCACTATCTCTGACACATACAGCTTCGCCAACCTCTGAAGTGAGTAATCAACCCTTACCAGTATGAAGTGAGCTGATTTAGTCAGACGATCCACAATTACCCAAACTGAGTCCTTCTTGCTAGGCGTAAGAGGTAATCCACTGACGAAATCCATAGTTATCCTTTCCCACTTCCACTGTGGAATCTCCACTGGTTGAAGCAACCCTGACGGCAACTGATGTTCTGCCTTGACCTGCTGACATGTCAAACACTTACCTACAAACTCCATCACCTCTTGCTTCAGACTCGGCCACAAAAACTACTCTCTTAGATCCCTATACATCTTGCTACCTCTAGGATGCATAGCGTATGGGCTGTTATGTGCGTCCTGAAGAATCTTTTGCCTTAACTCGACGTCCTTCGGCATAAAGCTGTCCCTTGAAAACACACACTATCACTAGACAAACTGTAACCCTCCAAACCACCATCCTGCACCTGCAACCTCTGCGCATTCAGAACCTCATCTTCTAACTGTTTCTCCTTGATCTGCCCAACCCAAGTAGGCTTAACCTGTAATTCTGCCAGAATACTTCCATCGTCATACAAACTCAAATGGGCAAACATCACTCTTAAGTCTGATACAACCTTACGGCTCAACGCGTCTGCCACCACGTTAGCCTTGCCCGGATGATACTTAATCGAACAGTAGTAGTCCTTTAGCAACTCAATCCATATGCGCTGCCTCAAATTCAAATCCTTCTGAGTCAAAAGGTACTTCAGACTCTTGTGATCTGTATAGACTATCGATCTCTCTCCGTACAAGTAGTGCCTCTAAATTTTCAGGGCGAAGACTACTGCCGCTAACTCCAAGTCGTACGTCAGATAATTGGCCTCATGTGGCCTCAGCTGCCGAGATGCATAGGCCACTACCTTCCCTTCCTGCATCAGCACACAACCCAAACCCGCATGTGATGCATCGCAATATACTGTGAATTCCTTTCCTGCCTCAGGTTGAATTAAAACCGGAGCTTCAGTCAAAATCTTCTTTAGCTTGTCGAAACTCATTGCTGCTTTTCAGTCCAAACAAACGGAACTCCTTTTCTTAACAACTTAGTCATCAGTGCTGCGATCAATGAAAATCCCTCCACAAACCTTCAGTAGTATCCTGCCAAACCCAGAAAACATCAAATCTCAGCCACTGACTTAGGCGGCTTCCAATCCGGAACTGCCTCAATCTTTCGAGGATCCACTCTAATCCCCTCAGCCGACACTACATGACCCAAGAAAGTCACCTCCCTAAGCCAGAACTCGCACTTACTGAACTTAGCATAAAGCTGCTTTTCCCTCAGAATCTACAACACCACCCGCAAATGCGCATCATGCTCCTCTTCAGTCCTTGAGTACACCAAGATGTCGTCTATGAATACCACGACGAACTGATCCAAATACTGCTGGAACACCCTATTCATCATGTCCATAAATGCTGCCGGCGCGTTAGTCAACCCAAACGGCATTACCAGAAACTCATAGTGCCCATACCGAGTACGAAACGCCGTCTTATGGATATCCGCCTCTTTCACCTTTAACTGATGATACCCAGACCTTAAATCAATCTTCAAAAATATCGATGCACCCTTCAGCTGATCAAACAAGTCATCTACCCTTGGCAACGGATACTTGTTTTTGATCGTCAGCTTGTTCAACTGGCAGTAGTCTATACACATCCGCATAGTGCCATCTTTCTTCTTGACAAAGAGTACTGGCGCTCCCCAAGGTGAAACACTTGGCCTGATAAAGTCTCGGTCCAATAACTCCTAGATCTGAGCCTTCAATTCCACTAATTCCTTTAGCGCTATCCTATACGGAGCAATAGACACTGGCGCAGTTCCTGCAAATCATATTCCCAAAACCACTGGAGGTGCCAAACTTCTGGTGTCCCAAAGACACAGATATCATCTTCCCCCTCCTCTCATATCACCCAACATCATGCAGATCCTGCAAACCATACCAACATGTTTAATGTTGCATCTCATACACATACGTCATAGATCATGATATCACATATCAAATAACAGAACTCATATTGAAACGGACTTACCCGAATCCGTGCACATACCCTTAGGGTATCAAATCAATCTCCACTGTTTCAGTTTAATTAACAATCAGGTTATTAAAGCATATTACTAAGTAAAAAGTGTGTTAGTTTACACACCTGCTAAAATGCAAGCCTTAAACCCAAAGAACCGATCTAAGGCACTCGATTTCCTTGTTCCTATATTCGGCCAAACATGAAGATTAGCAACAAGGCCAACCGGCCAAACCAACTAACTCAGAAGGGTTAACGCTCAAACCCTTACCTTTCAACCAATTTGGTTTCCTACCAAATCCCGAACCAAACGATGGTTCACCTCTGACAATCAGCCACACCCTAAAATGCAAAACTGTTAGCCTCACAAGCCTTCGGCTTAACGAAAACTAAAAGAATAGACTAATAAAACCAATCCTTACCACCACTTACCAACCGATTATTCGAGATGACGGCTTCACTTGATTGTTTCCAAAAACCTGGAGACCCTACAACACATTGGTTCCAACAAGCAATTAACATCCTTTCAATCAAATGCCAAAATAGACTCTTACCCTTGTAAAAGTCGACAGAGAAGAGAAAAGAAATGGGCATTCGGCCTAGCACATACCTTCCTCTAAAACCGATTGAAACCAAAACTAGCAGAGATCACCCTTGTGGAGATTCGGCCAATACTTAGACAAAAAGAAAAGAGGATTCGGCTATGGTTGTTTAAAACAATCAAACAAGGTTCGGCCTAAGTGGAAGGAGAGGAAGAAAAGAAATGAAAAGGGGTAGGGGTTTCGGCAAAAGAGTTTCAAAAAGAATGAAAATAAAAGATGAACAGGAGGAGGGTGCTTTCGGTTTAGAGCAAGTTTGAGCAAAGAAACAAAGAGGGAGAAGGAAGAGTAAGAGGTTCGGCCACCAACCAAAATGAAACAAAAAGAAAAGAGGATGTTTTAGGAGGGTAAAGTTTCGGCTACCAAAGAGATTAAAAGAAAACAATGCAAAAAGATTCGGCTAGATGCCTAAAGGAAAAGTCGGCAAAGGTACAGGTTGCTTGAGACTTTCGGTTTCAAAGAAGAAAAGAAGAAAAACTCACTTGGAAATTCGGCTAGCTATTGACAAAAGAAAGAACTTCGGCTTTGACACAAGCTGACCAAAAATGCACCAACAAAATGCCTAAGAGAATTCGGCACACCCCACTTACTCACCTACCAAAACCGGCCACCCCCCTTGAAGACTCCAACATTCGGCCAACACCCACAATCACTCAAGGCCACTAATTCAAACCGATTTGAATTAGTCAAATCCCTTATTTCTCTCTTTGCCAACCATTTGAACACCTTGACTTGGTCCATGGTAGAGTTTGAACTGCACACAACTCCTTCCCCTCCTTGGCGTCAAAATGGAAAGCAAAAGGTGAGACTTCCGTAGCTCGAACATGAGACCTCTTTCCCCTGCAAGTGGCGTCAAACACAACCTCTAAGTGGCGCCTTCCTGCCACCTTGCCAAGCCCCTTTCTTATGCTAAGATCCACCTAAAAAATACCTATAATCCCTAGCTCCTCTCACTTAAAGCTTAAAAACTAAAATTTTCTTACCACTCAAGCTTACACTAGACTTACAACTAAGCCTTAAAACATCAAAAACAACAACACCGCAGACTAAACACATGCAAACAATGCAAATACAAAATAGCCCCTATTCCAGGATATTACAGTTCTACCCCCCTTAAAAATAATTTTGGCCTCGAAATTACCTGGTCAAAAGAGTTGAGGGAATTGCTGTCTCATCATATCCTCTGGTTCCCACGTAGCTTCTTCCACGCCATGATTCCGCCATAGCACTTTTACCAAAGGCACTGACTTTCTATGCAAAACTTTTACATCCCGATCTAGAATTTGCACTGGTTCCTCCTCCATGGTCAAATTTGGATTCACCTCGATCTCTTCCACTGCTACGACATGCGATGGATCTGAACAATAAAGCCTAAGCATCGAAACGTGAAATACGTCGCGAATCTGACTTAGCTCTGCTGGCAACTCAAGCTGATAAGCTACTGGTCCCACTCGTCTCAGTACCTTATACGGCCCAATAATTCTTGGACTTAACTTGCCTTTCCTTCCGAACCTTAACACTTTCTTCCATGGCGAGACCTTCAGAAAGACCTTATCCCCCACGGCAAACAATATATCTCTCTGTTTAAGATCGGCATAAGACTTCTGCCTGTCTGAAGCTTCCTTTAATCGAGCCTGAATCAACTTAACCTTGTCTTCGGTCTCTGCAACCAACTCTGGTCCCAACAACTGACGTTCATCCAACTCCATCCAACATGTAGGTGAGCGACACTTCCTACCATACAACGCTTCATATGGTGCCATCTTGATGCTTGCTTGATAACTATTGTTGTAGGCGAACTCAGCTAATGGCAGAAACTCCTTCCAACTACCTCTGAAGTCCAAAACATAGCCTCTCAGCATATCCTCTAAGATCTGAATAACCCTTTCCGACTGCCCGTCAGACTGCGGATGAAATGTCGTACTGAAATCCAAGCACGTACCCAAAACCTGATGCAACGCTTTCCTGAACCTTGATGTAAATCGGGGATCCCTATCCGAGATGATTGATACTGGCACACCGTGCAACCTCACTATCTCTGACACATACAGCTTCGCCAACCTCTGAAGTGAGTAATCAACCCTTACCGGTATGAAGTGAGCTGATTTAGTCAGACGATCCACAATTACCCAAACTGAGTCCTTCTTGCTAGGCGTAAGAGGTAATCCACTGACGAAATCCATAGTTATCCTTCCCTTCCTGCATCAGCACACAACCCAAACCCGTATGTGATGCATCGCAATATACTGTGAATTCCTTTCCTGCCTCAGGTTGAATTAAAACCGGAGCTTCAGTCAAAATCTTCTTTAGCTTGTTGAAACTCACTTGCTGCTTCTCAGTCCAAACAAACGGAACTCCTTTTCTTAACAAATTAGTTATCGGTGCTGCGATCAACGAAAATCCCTCTACAAACCTTCGGTAGTATCCTGCCAAACCCAGAAAACTCCGAATCTCAGCCACTGACTTAGGCGGCTTCCAATCCAGAACTGCCTCAATCTTTCGAGGATCCACTTTAATCCCCTCAGCCGACACTACATGACCCAAGAAAGTCACCTCCCTAAGCCAGAACTCGCACTTACTGAACTTAGCATAAAGCTGCTTTTCCCTTAGAATCTGCAACACCACCCGCAAATGCGCATCATGCTCCTCTTCTGTCCTTGAGTAAACCAAGATGTCGTCTATGAATACCACGACAAACTGATCCAAATACTCCTAGAACACCCTATTCATCATGTCCATGGATGCTGCCGGCGCGTTAGTCAACCCAAACGACATTACCAGAAACTCATAGTGCCCATATCGAGTACGAAACGCCGTCTTGTAGATATCCGCCTCTTTCACCTTTAACTGATGATACCCAGACCTTAAATCAATCTTCAAAAATACCGATGCACCCTTCAGCTGATCAAACAAGTCATCTATCCTTGGCAACGGATACTTGTTTTTGATCGTCAGCTTGTTCAACTGGCGGTAGTCTATACACATCCGCATAGTGCCATCTTTCTTCTTGACAAAGAGTACTGGCGCTCCACAAGGTGAAACACTTGGCTTGATAAAGCCTCGATCCAATAACTCCTGGATCTGAGCCTTTAATTCCACTAATTCCTTTGGCGTCATCCTATACGGTGTAATAGACACTGGCGCAGTTTCGGGTAACAAATGTATCCCGAACTCCACCTCACAATCCGGCGGTAATCCCGAAAGCTCCTCAGGAAACACATCCACAAATTCCTTAACCGTTCGGACCTTCCCTACAGCAGACTCCTTAGCCTCTAAGGCATACACATGAACCATATATGCTTCACAGCCCTTCCTGACCATCCTCTCAGCCTTCAAAGAAGATACCACGTTGGATAAGTAATCTATTCTATTACCTATCTTGACCACCTCATCACTCTCAGCCGTCTTAAGAACCATGCGCTTAGCCGCGCAATCCAACCTCGCCTGGTACTTAACCAACCAGTCCATCCCGAGAATCAGATCGAACTCCCCAAACGGCAGTTCCATCAGATCAGCCACAAACACTACCCTTTGGAGTTCTAGGGGTACGTCTCTATACAGCTTATCTACAACTACAGAGTGACCTAGCGGGCTAATTACAGTCATCTGTGTAGAAATAGTCTCAGAGTCTAAATCCAATGTACTTTTTCTGATATGCAGCCTTAAAATAATCCCAAGTAAGATCTTCTGCTGTAGCATTGTCCCGAACCGTGAGCCACCACTGGTATGACTCATCCCGAAGAAGCGATACTATCCCCTTTAGCTTCTCCTCAGCAATCAGGTCCAGATCATCTATGATCCGCTCTGTCGCCTCCAGCCAATACTCAGCCGTGCTGGGAGCCACACCAGAAACACCTCGGAATACTTCAGCCCTATTGGCTCGGAGTCGCTCAGGCACTGACTTCCGAGCTCCTGCGTCTCCACCTACTCCGCCTACCCCTTTCGAACTCGCAAAGCATCACCGTGACGACGCATCATCCCCGATCGATCTCGAAACTCACCACCTCCAGCTGGTGGTGGTACCGGGATCTCATTCTCTGACCCCTGACCAGACCCTACGGGTTCAGAAACTGTCATCCTACCCCGACCACGTCCACGACCACGTCCATCTCGAGCGCTCATGACTAAAATCTCGACTTATCTGATTTAGAAGTTTTATGCATCAGTAATTATTCCACTGTCTTTTAAAAGCAAAGTCTTATGAATATCTCTTATTAAAGGAGTTTTGTTCTCGCAAGTCCACAAAGTCCTATCAGTTTCAGTTTCTAAAGTAATCCACTATTGCTAGTCATTCCATCACATCACATCAAAATCACAAGTAATAGTAAGGGGTACTTACCTGGGCGGATTAGTACCGGAGACTTGGTGCCATACCTTTCAACCCATTTATTGTAAAACAAAACACTTAAAAACCAATATTCAAAACATTTTGGGTCTCAGGCCCACAGCTGAGCTTTTGAACTTGGCTCTGATACCACAATTGTAACACCCCAAACCCGGTCAGCACACCACGACCGGATCTAGCATGTCACAGGAAAACCTATTTGATTTCCGCTTTAAAAATTTTGTAGAAAACTCTTGTTGTGTTTATACTTGTAGAAATCTTGGGCATGATTATTTCAAAACTGATAGTGCATTTTGAAAACTCGGGAATTTTGAAAAAACTTAGTATGTTGAATCCATAAGCAAAAACAATTCTATGTCATTTATAAATCCAAACAGTATCTTTTTAGTTACTTAAAACCGTTTAACTTAGTGTAGAGAAATCTTAGGGTTGGAAAACATTCGAGTTGCATTTACTTTCAATTACAGTGTGATACCCGATGGTAAAGTTTAAAACACATCGCTTTGTAGTTTTGGAAACCTTATTTTCCAAGTTTTATCCAATATTAACCCATAATTTGTTAAGGCATATTTGAAATCAAATCGAAGCATACAAATAATCAAAACAAAATTTAAAATGCATTTTACAATCACAACAAAACCAAATCGAAATAAACAAAATAGAGTACCAAGTTTCAAATCAGTGAAAGCTCAAATTTATTCATAGCATGGCCGCCTCGAATCCGCCCGGCTCCACATCCGCGATCTAAGTGTCACCTGAAATGATAAGGGAGAAGGTGAGTCGCAAGACTCAGTGCATAAATCCCCCTCCCGATTAATATGACATACTAACACATACAATACAGAGCAAAATCATTAATGCACCCAATCCTAGCCATCCATAACACCTTTTCTACCCCGTGTGGTACCAAACCACTGGTGGTGCCAAACCACTGGTGACCCAAAGTCACGATATCCATAAGTGTGGTGCCAAACCACTGGTGACCCAAAGTCACAAATAATCCATCTGTGGGGCCAACCGACGTGTGATACCAAATCACTGGCGACAATCTCGTAATATCGTATGTGGGGCCAACCCACTGTGGTGATAAGCCACTGGGACGAGTCGCTATGAGGTGCCAAACCTCTGGTGACCCAAAGTCACAAAATATCAATACACAAGTGTAGGGCCAACCCACCGCGGTACTAAGCCACTGGGACAAGTCGCTATGAGGTGCCAAACCTCTGGTGTCCCAAAGACACAAAATCAATCTGTGGTACCAAACCACTGGAGGTGCCAAACCTCTGGTGTCCCAAAGACACGGATATCATCTTCCCCCTCCTCTCATATCACCCAACATCATGCAGATCCTGCAAATCATACCAACATGTTTAATGTTGCATCTCATACACATACGTCATAGATCATGATATCACATATCAAATAACAGAACTCATATTGAAACGGACTTACCCGAATCCGTGCATATACCCTTAGGGTATCATATCAATCTCCACTGTTTCAGTTTAATTAACAATCAGGTTATTAAAGCATATTACTAAGTAAAGAGTGTGTTAGTTTACACACCTACTAAAACGCAAGCCTTAAACCCAGAGAACCGATCTAAGGCACTCGCTTTCCTTGTTCCTATATTCGGCCAAACAAGAAGATTAGCAACAAGGCCAACCGGCTAAACCAACTAACTCAGAAGGGTTAACACTCAAACCCTTACCTTACAACCAATTTGGTTTCCTACCAAATCCCAAACCAAACAATGGTTCACCTCTAATAATCGGCCACACCCTAAAACGCAAAATTGTTAGCCTCACAAGCCTTTGGCTTAACGAAAACTAAAAGAATAGACTAATAAAACCAATCCTTACCACCACTTACCAACCGATTATTCGAGATGATGGCTTCACTTGATTGTTTCCAAAAACCCGGAGACCCTACAACCCATTGGTTCCAATAAGCAATTAACATCTTTTTAATTAAATGCCAAAATCGACTCTTACCCTTGTAAAAGTCGACAGAGAAGAGAAAAAAATGGGCATTCGGCCTAGCACATACCTTCCTCTAAAATGGATTGGAACCAAAACTAGCAGAGATCACCCTTGTGGAGATTCGGCCAATACTTAAACAAAAAGAAAAGAGGATTCGGCTATGGTTGTTTAAAACAATCAAACAAGGTTCAGCCTAAGTGGAAGGAGAGGAAGAAAAGAAATGAAAAAGGGTAGGGGTTTCGGCAAAAGAGTTTCAAAAAGAAAGAAAATAAAAGATGAACAGGAGGAGGGTGCTTTCGGTTTAGAGCAAGTTTGAGCAAAGAAACAAAGAGGGAGATGGAGGAGTAAGAGGTTCGGCCACCAACCAAAATGAAACAAAAAGAAAAGAGGATGTTTTAGGAGGGTAAAGTTTCGGCTACCAAAGAGATTAAAGAAAACAATGCAAAAAGATTCGGCTAGATGCCCAAAGGAAAAGTCGGCAAAGGTACAGGTTGCTTGAGACTTTCGATTTCAAAGAAGAAAAGAAGAAAAACTCACTTGGAAATTCGGCTAGCTATTGACAAAAGACAGAACTTCGGCTTTGACACAAGCTGACCAAAAATGCACCAACAAAATGCCTAAGAGAATTCGGCACACCCCACTTACTCACCTACCAAAATCGGCCACTCCCCCCTTGAAGACTCCAACATTCGGCCAACACCCATAATCACTCAAGGCCACTAATTCAAACCAATTTGAATTAGTCAAATCCCTTATTTCTCTCTTTGCCAACCATTTGAACACCTTGACTTGGTCCATGGCAGAGTTTGAATTGCACACAACTCCTCCCCCTCCTTGGCGTCAAAATGGAAAGCAAAAGGTGAGACTTCCGCAGCTCGAACATGAGACCTCTTTCCCTTGCAAGTGGCGTCAAACACAAGCTCTAAGTGGCGCCTTCCTGCCACCTTGCCAAGCCCCTTTCTTGTGCTAACATCCACCTAAAAAATACCTATAATCCCCAGCTCCTTCAGCTCCTCTCACTTAAAGCTTAAAAACTAAAATTTTCTTACCACTCAGGCTTACACTAGACTTACAACTAAGCCTTAAAACATTAAAAACAACAACACCGCAGACCAAACACATGCAAACAATGCAAATACAAAATAGCCCCTATTACAGGATATTACAATCTAGAACTAGCAGATATTGTCTTTGCATTGAAAATCTGGCGAAACTATCTATTTGGTGAAAAATGCCATATATCACTGATTAAAAAAGTTTAAAGTATCTAATGTCGTAGAAAGATTTAAATTTGAGACAGCGCAAGTGGCTTGAGCTATTAAAATATTATGATTTGGTAATTGATTATCATCCGGGAAAAGCAAATGCAGTTGATGATGCTCTGAGTAGAAAGTCTTTGTTTGCTTTACGAGTAATGAATACACGATTGTCATTGTCTGATGATGGTTCAATTTTGGCTGAGCTAAAAACTAAACCAATGTTTCTGCAATAGATCTGTGAAGCTCAAAAAAGTGATAGTGAGTTACAAGCTAAACGAGTATAGTGTGAATCGATTTCTGATTCAGAATTTTAGATTGGACCTAATGACTGTCTGTTATTCAGAGGCAAAGTTTGTGTTCTGAAGAATTCAGAGCTTGTACAAGAGATTTTATATGATGCTCACAGTGGTATTATGTCTGTGCATCTGGGGAGTAATAAAATGTACAATGATTTGAAGTAAATGTACTAGTGGCCGGGAATGAAGCCTGATATTTCTGAATTTATATCTAGATGTTTGATATGTCAGCAAGTTAAAGTTGAACATCAGGTACCTTCAGGACTATTACAGCTAGTTATGATATCGGAATGGAAATGGGAAAGAATTAATTTGGACTTTGTATCAGGGTTACCCCTATCTCCGAAAAAGAAATATGTCATTTGGGTAATCGTCGATCATTTAATGAAGCCTACACATTTTATTTCGGTACGTACGAATTTCTTCCTAGATAGAGTTGGCTTAGTTATATGTTTCTAAGATTTTCAGATTACACGGCGCGCCAGTTTCTATTATTTTTTTATAGAGATCCACGGTTCACATACCGATTATGGAATAAACTACAAAAAGCTCTGGATATTTAATTGCATTTCAGTACTACATTTCACCGTCAGACTAATGGTCAGTCTGAGCGTGTGATTCAGATTCTTGAAGATATGCATCGATGTTGTATTTTGGAATTCGAAGGCAATTGGGAAAAATATTTGCCTTTGGTTGACTTCACATCTAATAACAGTTATCAATCAAGAATTAAGATGGCACCGTATGAAGATTTATAGGGACGCAAATGTAGAACTCCATTGTATTAGACTGAACTCAATGAGAAAAAGATACATGGAGTTGATTTGATCTGTGAAACAGAAAAAAAAGTGAAAGTGATCCGAGATAGTTTAACAACAGCTTCTGATCGTCAGAAATCTTATGCAAGTCTTAAACAAAAAGAAATAGAATTCCAAATTTACAACAAGGTATTCTTGAAAGTATTGCCTTGGAAGAAAGTTCTTCGGTTTGGTTGTAAAGGTAAACTGAATCCACTATTTATCGGGCCATATGAGATCATTGAAAGATTCGGACCTGTTGCGTACCGATTGGCTTTACCACCAGAAGTAGAAAAGATTCACAATGTCTTTCACGTGTCTATGTTACGACGATATCAATCAGATCCTTCACATGTTATCTCCCTGAAAGAGGTTGAGATTCAACCTACTTGACTTACAGTGAGGAATCGATCAAAATCCTGGTACGTGAGACAAAAGAATAGAGAAATAAAAAGGTAGCTTAGTGAAAGTTCTCTGGCAACGAAATGGAATAGAAGAGGCTACATAGGAACCTGAGAAAACAATATCCGAACCTCTTTACTGATAAGATTTTTGAGGACGAAAATTCTTTAAGGGGGACATTTGTAACAACCCGTTTTAAGTGAAACCAAAACAATGGTTTTGCGACCACAAATTCGAGTTTGAAAGAAAAATTATTTTAATATTATTTTATGGTCTACCGTATGTGTCGAAACCATTTTTTTGTTTGGAAAACGAGGTCAACTTTAAAAACGAATGGAGTCGCCACCAATCTTTTTTTAATGTGTGATCGGGTCACCTTGAGATTGATCGTTAAAACATTTTGATTTATTAAAACGATGATTTTGGCCTACAAAATTTTGAAAAAATGGGTTCAGGAGTCAGTTACGTACGAGGAAGGATTAGCACCCTCGTAACGCCCAAAATTAGTATTGAATTGATTGATTAGCGTCTTAATGTCTAAAATTTGAAACGATTTTAAAAATACGATCCTCTTTGATAAAGAAAACTCGAATAAATTAAATTAGATGATGAGACCCGCTCATTTCGAAGAAGTAAAATGTCATGTCCAGTGAGTTAGACATTTCGAATCCTCGAAATTAAGCTTGTCTTAAGACTTTTAAAACTAGTGCATTTAAATTTGAGAAGGATATTCGGTTGTTTGGGTTAAATGAAAAATCAGAACCTAGTAAGTTAGGGCACAATTTCTCAAAATTCCAAATACAGAATATTGTCTTTAAATCCTTATCCTGTGATAACAAAATGTCACATTCGATAAGTTAGGACACAACAATTTTGAATTCTCGAGAATAAGTTGTTTTTTTATATTTAACTTATATGTTTTGATTTTTAAAATAACTGGTTCTTTGGATTCAACAAGAAAAATTGAAACCCAGTAAGTTAGGGTACAATTTCCTTCGAATTTTAGAAAGCAAAGTAATTGTTTATTTCAAAAATCGGATAAAATGTAACACAATCGTAGTAAAATGGAAAATGAAATATTGTGCCAATATGCATAATGGAATAAAAATGAGAGCAATAATATAAATAACAATGATAACGGTAAGAATAAAATGCAATAAAATAAAAACTAAGACAAACAATCCACATAAAATAATAGGTAAAAAAGAAATAGTAAATAAATAGACAAAAGAATAAAGGAAAGTAATAACGAAATAAAAGCTAATAGTAAATCGATAATTAAATAAGTACTATGTACAATAGTTTATAGATAATAAAATAATAGTAATAGTAACAAAATATAGTTATAATAATACTAAATTATAATGAAAACATATTAATAAACAAATGATAATAGTAAAATTAAATAAATAATGGTAATAATAATAATAATAATAATAATAGTAATAGTAATGAAAATGAAAATAATATTGGGAATAATAACAATAATAGTAGTAGTAGTAGTAGTAGTAGTAATAATAATAATAATAATAATAATAATAATAATAATAATAATAATAATAATATAAGGGATAAGTAGAATATATTAAAAAAGTAGATGAAAAATAAATATTTAATTATTAAAATAGCAATTTAATAGTATAATAATAACAAGTGATTATAATATTAAAAATAATGATAATAAAATGAAAACTAATGGTAATAATTAAAAAAAACAATTAATGATATAGCAACAATAACAAAGAGGGACTAAATCGAAGTAAAAATAAAATATAAGGCTCAAATCATGATATGCGGATGATATGGGGACCAAACGGGATAATATCCTATCCCCTAAAATGCATAGTTTGATTATAGACCAAATTGCAACATTATTAAAATTTTAGGCTAAAATTAAAAGAAAATAAATAAGAAACGGGGGACCTAATTAAAAAAGTGGAAAAATACGGAATGGCCAAGTGCGCAAATAACCCTTCCGCAAGAAAACACGCGGATCCTGGGAAAAGCGGGTCGAGTCTCGGGTCGGTCCGAATCTTTGGGTAAAACGATGCCGTTTTAGGGCTGTTGTAACCAGCCCAAAACGACATCGTATAATTGCCCTATAAAATTAAAACTTTTTTTGAAAAAAATTTCATTTTCATTCTTCTCAAAAAAAAAAAAAAAAAACCAAACTCTCTCAAAACCTCTCCCTTCCTCACATGGCCCAAGATTTGGCCAACTTTCTAGCGCCGGACCACCGCCGACCACCGTGAACGATGGCAGGAATTCCAAAAAAAATCCTTTATTGACTGTTTTAGACCTAATGACTCCGATCGACCCCCAAACTGCCCAAACGAGCCATCAAAGGTCACTAGAAAACTGAGAGACTCTTCGGTTTCCTCCTTTCCAGCCACCGACGAGGTAAGACCCCTCTCTCTTGTTTGTTTATTCCAATTTAAAGTAAAAAAAATGAAAAAAAATAGGGAAATAGAAATAAGAAAAATCGAAAGCAACCTTTGCATTCGCTTGAAAGTTTGCTCTTTTTTTTATATTGATCGTATATTCGTAAAAAAAACGATGGTTTGCTTCAGTCCTTTTAAAGCCGAAATTGAAAAAATAACAATAGACATCATTTTTTCTATTTTGTTACTGCTGTTTGTTGTGCTGTTATCGTCCTTTTTGCAAGTACGGAGGAGAACATGGAGCCGTACGGAGGTGAGCGACGTGGGAGCTTGTGGAGCTAGAGGCTTGCGGCACCAAAGGGAAACCTTAGGGTTTCCTAGCTTAGCTTAAGTCTTTAGGCCATTTGGGCCTTGTAGCTTTGGGTTTATTTTCGGGCTTTGTAAAAACTTGTTAATGGACTGTTGTTATTTTTGGATTTTTATTTTTGTTTAGGTATTTATGGGTTAATTGGGCCCCGGGTATAAATGGGCTCTTACAATATGATAAGAATATTGTATAAAAACTTTGTTAAGAAAATTTTATCGATTACATGTTTAATTGATAAAAGGACCAAATTGCATGAAATGCAAAAGTTGAGTTTTTGTAGCTATAAGTATCAAATAGCTATGTAATTCAAAATTTTAGGTCCTTATATGGTAAAAGACCATTAAGAGGAGTTAGTAGATAAGTATGATGATTCATCCATGGAAATTTAAGAAAATAAAAGGACTAAATTAGAAAGTAGATAAATAAAAGATGATAAATAAAATAAATATCTAATATCATCATTTTATATCATATTTCCCAATTAAAAGACATGGAAACCCTAGTTTTTCGGTGTTGAGTTCAAGCAAGTTGTTTTGGCTCAATTAGGTATGAATTCTTGTCCCATTTTTAGTAATTTTTATGTTTCCGAGATCGTAAAAGCTTAATTTAGTTATCTCAGGGATTAATTTGTAAAATTTAATACCATGGATGAATATGCATGAATTATGAAATTTATGGTAGAAAATGAAAGGTTGTTGATAGATAAACAACTTTTGTAAAGTGAATTTTTATGAAATTGTGATTTAGGGACTAAACTGTAAAGATGTAAAATTCATGGAAAATTTTGAATTTTATGAAATACATGGGATGTTAATGTTATATGAAAAATCAGTTAGGCTTGGAATAAGGATTAAATTGCATGAATTTCTTTTTTTGAGCCTAGGGACGAAATCAAAATTATTTAAAATTATAGGGGAAAAATGATAATTTTACCTAATATATGAATTGGATTGTATTGAATATGAATTGTATTAAATTTATTTTAAATTCATTCGTATAGGTCTGGATAACCCAAATAGGAAGTTAGACCGTGGAAAAGAAAAAGTGTCAGATTAGTAGATTTTGTGTACACGAACACTTGTCAAGGTAAGTTCGTATAACTAAATTGTGTACATTTATATGTTTGAATTGAATGTTGTATATATGTGAATTATATAAATTCCATGTGTATGAAATTGATTTCATATCCGAAAAAGCTCCATAAATGTTAAGTCTCGATTGAATAAATGAAATTCGATGGGATACAGGGTTCCCGAATTGGTTGTGGTCCTACATATGTTGCAAACACACCATAGCTCAAAAGAGTGTCCCGTTATAAACACTCATGACATCCTGATATATGGCTTTATCAAGCTTCCCGCTATATGGTTCTTGCGAGCTTCCCATTAATAGCTCTTCGGAACATCCTGATCGATTGCGATCCTGCATGTGTTGTGGATGCACTGCAGCTCTTATGAGCATCTCGTTACATGGATCTTCTTGAGCTTCCCAATTAATGGATCTTTCTGAGCTTCTTAATTAATGACTCTCCGGAGCTTCCCGATATGGCTAGCTTGAATTTCTAGATATATAGTTATCTAGAGCTTCCGGTTAATGGCTCTTTGGAGCTACCCGTTATTGGCTCTTATGAGCTTCTTGTTATACAACTTGGATAAGCTTCCTGTTATACATCTCACATGAGCTTCCTATTATATGGCTAAAGAAAGAGTTTCCTGATTATGTGTTTTAACGAGCACTCCAGAATATGAATTAAAGGATTATAGACTCATACACTTCATGTGTATTACTGTGTATCCATCGATATTTCAAATGGTTCAATGGAAAAAGTTTTGAAATAAGTTAAGATGATTTCTAAATGAGATATTGCCTGTATACACCTAAAAACACATGGAAATTTGATATTTGATGAGCTCATCCGTTATTTTTGATATTCAAACGAAATACATGACTAATATGTTTGATGAAGTTGTCTGTTTAGGCTATTAGCCAAATTGCTTGGAGGCATTTTTGTATGCTTGCCTTAAATGTAAATGAATGATAAATTTATTTCCTGTTATACGAACTTACTAAGCATTAAATGCTTACTTTGTTTTATTTTTCCTATTTTCTAGTACTTCGGAAGCTCGTTGGGGTGAGAAATATGGCTAGAAAATGGCCTTATTTTGTCCACACGGGGGTGTGCCTTAGCCGTGTGTGACACACGGCCTAGCACATGGGCGTGTGTCTTGGCTGTGTGTCCTATGCATCTTAAAAATTTCAAAAGAGAATGCTCAGAATTGATCACATGGCCTGGCACACGGGCATGTGGCTTGGCCGTGTGACCCCTGCACCTACATACGGCCTAGCACACGAGCGTGTGACTTGGCCGTGTGACCTAATGAGAGAGTTACACGGGCTGGGACACGATCGTGTGCCCTATTTTGAATGCCCACACGGCTTGACCACACGAGCGTGTGTACCCTGCTCCTAAAAAAATTATGAAATTTTGCAAAAATTCTCTAAGTACCCGGTTTAGTCCCGACTTGTTTCTACTGAATGTTTTGGGCCTCGAGGGCTCATGTAAGGGACTTTATGAATAATATCTGACATGAATGTTAAATAATATGAAATGTCTGTATTTGATCTTCTAACAGCCCGGTTTAGACCCTAGTCGGAACAGTGGTTTCGAGACCACAAATTCGAGGTCAAAATAATATTTTAATGTTATCTTTGGTGTTGATTCTATGTGACATAGTCTATGTGAAAATTCTGTGTGATAATTTTTATCGATTGTGTGCTGAGTTAAGAGAAAAGACTTAATCGCACAAAGAGTAAAAGCTATGTGCTGATTTATGATTACCTAAGTGTTGTTGTCTTCATAATAGGATGGGCTTAAGAGCCAATTAAGCCATTATTAAAGATAGTAGGTGGCTAAATGACATATTAGCCTTAATATATATTTGTCTTATATGTTTAATGAAAGGATAATATAGCAATTAGATTAATAATATAGTAATTAGATTAATAATGTATTATTAAACAAACAAAAGATAAAAATAAGATTAATATGTTCATCTTTGTCCACCGAAAACACAAAAAGAAAAGAGGAAGCAAAAGCTTTGTGATATTCGACCATTGTTCATCTTGATTGAGGTATGATTTCGCGTCGGTTTTTGATAATTTCTACGTTTTTGTAATCGTTGCTTAGTGCTCTAGCTAACCCATGTTGCAATTTTGTGAATTGATGATGTTCTTGTGATGAGCCATTGATGAATGCTTGAGCTATGTGCTAGTTGATAGTGAAATATGGAAACTTGGTGTTGGATTAACATAGTTTGTACTGGGATTTTTAGTGAAATTGAGTATTTTGGACTTAATTGAGAAAATGAAAAATTGAAGGGTTAAAATGTGAAATAAATGAAATGTAAGAGCTTGTATTAGCATGGGAAGAATTTGGCTAGCATATGTGTTTTGAAATTTTGTGTAGTTGATGATTTTGTGAAATAGGGACTAAAGTGTCAAAATGTGAAAATGTGAGGGCTATTCTGTAAAATGCCCTAAATATGTGTGTTTGGATAAAAATGAATGATTTGGTGATTGAATGGATTGAATTTGAATGTGTATAGACCAAGAGAGGAGAAGTTCGGATCGAGATCGAGGCAAAGATAAAGTATTCGATTAATCGACCGTTTCGATAGTTCGACGTCCGAGGTAAGTTCAGATATAATACATGTCATTAAGATATGTTTTAGCATTATGGAATGATTATGTATATAATTATAAGATTGAGATGCTATGTGCAAGATTTAATTAGATGGCACTAAGTGTACGAAATTGAAATCGAAATAGAAATGAACAGCACTGTGTGTGCGATACCGAGATAACTCAGTTGAAAGAATAGGCACTAAGTGTGCGATGACGAATATGTTTCTATCATATATATGGCACCGAGTGTGCTATTAAACTGAAAGAATATCAGAGGATGATCAACATGTAATATCGAGTATTGAGTAGCTTGGAAATTGAATAACTATGTGTTAAGCTAAGGTATGTATTGAACCTTTGTGGTTGATGAGTTTATAGATAAAGCTACGAATGGATGAATGAGTATTTTAGCTATGGATGATATGGTATGTATATGAGAGAATTGATCTATGGGATGGTTTTTATATACATTAGTTTAATTTGATGAGATAATTGTATTGTATTTCGAACTTACTAAGCTTTGGAAAGATTACTGTATGGTTTGTTTCTCTGCTCTATAGTATTAGTAAAGCTAGCTCGGATCTAGGGATCGTCAGCATCTCAATCACACTATCGGTAAACTATTTTGGGTACCTTTGGATAGATGTACATAGTTGAAATATGGCATGTCTAGGCTAGTTATTTTGAGACATATTTGAGATGTGTAAATAGTCATGTGATGTGGCTAGATACATGATGGCATTGAGCATGAATGCTTTGATATATGACGCATATATTTTGGTATGGCTTGTGGGTGAAGAGAATGACCTATGGATGGTAAACTTTGTGATGGTATGATGCTAGTATGATTTAGAGAATTTGGGAATAGATCATGGTTGGTATTGAATGTGTTCAAGTGGTGTATGTTAGTTTCTAAGTGGACAAGTTTTGAAATGAGATTGTATGAGATGTTATGTTGATCACTTGACATGAGATTTGTTGCCAAATTGTGTGTGGGATTATGCTTAAATGTGCTTGTAGGATTGACCGTTGTGTGGGTGGCAAATTGGCCTTGCAAATGATGAGCACACGGTCTTGGCACACGGACATGCCTGGTAGCCGTATGCTTTAGTCAGTATTGACCACGGTTGGCACATGGGCATGCCTGGTAACCGTGTGGCCAAATTAGAATCGACCACGGCCAGGGTACACGGACATGCTTGGTGGCCGTGGAGTTAAGATAGATTCGGCCACCGGGAAGATACATGGATGTGTCTAGCAGCCGTGGGAGACACACGGGCATGTAGCCCCTAAAACTTTGAAAAGTCTTAAATTTTTGAGAATTTTTGTATGTGTTCCATTTTAGTCCTGACCCTTTTCTAACACGTGTTTTAGGTATCGAAGACCTCAATAAGGGACTATATACTTGTGATTGAATATGTTCGACTTAATGGTAATGAAATATTCTAAATGTTTGGTAATGCCTCTTAACCCTATTCCGGTGACTGTATCAGGTTAGGGGTGTTACATTTTATTGGTATTAGAGCTTTGATTTAGTCGATTATCAGACTAACGTAATGTATGTGAGTCTAGCTATACATGCCATATATGAAATTGCGATAGTGTGATGAATTCTGACAGATATAAATGTGTTTTCGTATAGTATTGGATCCCGATCGAGCAGTTGCTGACGATGTAGAGAGTAACGCGCCTGCTCCCGCTCAAGAGACAACACCGGCCACATCTCGACTGAATGATAGTAATGAGGTAGGAGAGGCTAAGGAAGCCTTCTTCCGTATGATGAGTGAGTGGTTTTCGAAGTTCGTTCGAATGAATGCAGCTGCTCCACAACCTCCACCCCCACAAGTACATGTTGTGCCACAAGTTACAGATTTGATCGGACTGAATAAACCTCCCGTGGACAAGATTCAGAAGGACGGGGCCGAAGAGTTTAGGGCCACATCAGATAATGATGCTGAGTGAGCCGAGTTTTGGCTCGAGAATACTTTTCAGGTGTTTGATGAAATATTGTTGACTTCAGACGAATGTATAAAATGTGTTGTTTTGTTATTGAGGGATACGACTTATAATTGGTGGAAGACGACAATAGCTATGGTTTCGAGAGAGAAAATCACTTGGGACTTCTTTCAAGCCGAGTTCAGAAAGAAGTATATCAGTCAACGCTTCATTCATCAGAAACGTAAAGAGTTTCTAGAGCTGAAATAAGGCCGTAAGTACAAACAGGAATTTGTGAGGTTGAGTCAATATGAGAGAGAATGTGTTTCATCCGAAGCTACTATGTGTAACCGCTACATAGAAGGGTTGAATGAGGATATTAAATTGTTGGTTGGGATACTTGATATAAATGAATTTGTTGTGTTAGTTGAAAGAGCATGCAAAGCTGAAAAGCTCTGTAAAAAAAAAGAAGAAAGTTGATTTCGAAGCTTGTAATGAAAGAAAAAGATCGATGAATAAGTTTTCTCAACCTTCGATGAAGAGATTTAGAGATACCAGCAATCGTTCAAATGTTTCATTTGGACATTCAAGTAGAGATCGTTTGAGACAAAGTGCTGGTCCACGAACTCTAGCCCCGATTGAATCGAGTGTTGGCAGCGTTAAAGGTAGCAAGCCTGAGTGTAGACAGTGTGGAAGACAACATGTGGATGAATGTTGGGGCAAGTATAGTAACTGGACTTGCTATAAGTGTGGATCATGAGATCAATTTATTCGAGAATGCCCAAAGCTGGCTGAGGAAGAAAATGTTCAGACTGAAAGACCGAGTAATGTGACGGCTTGAGGTAAACCACCCAGAAACACCAGAAATGTGAGTGAAAGCCAGAGAGGGACAACCGATACAGCTGTGAGATCGGAGGCGAGAGCTTCTGCTTGAGCCTATGCTATACGAGCGCTAGAAGAAGCATCATCTCCAGACATCGTAATTGGTACTTTTACTTTATTCGATACTGATGTGATTGCATTAATAGATCTGGGATCAACTCATTCTTATATGTGTGTGAATCTAGTATCAAGTAAGACTCTACCTGTTGAGTCTACTGAAATTGTGGTTAGAGTGTCGAACCCTTTAGGCAAATGCGTCTTGGTGGATAAGGTGTGCAAGAATTGCCCATAGATGTTTTGGGATATATGCTTTCTGGTTAATTTGATGTTACTACCATTCGATGAGTTTGACATAATTCTGGGTATGGATTGGCTCACTTTGTGTAATGCCTTTTTAAATTGTAGAAGAAAGAGTATTGAATTAAAAAAGTCAGAATGGTGAGATAATCCGAATTGAATCTAGTGATATGAAAGGAGTGCCAACTGTTGTATCAGCGATGAAAGCTATGAACTATGTGAGAAAGGGCCGCGAAGCCTATTTGGCATATGTGATCGATACAAAAGTATCAGGAAAGAAAGTTGAATCTGTACCTGTGGTTTGTGAGTTTCTAGATGTGTTTTCTGAAGAACTACCGGGATTACCTCCGATTCGAGAAGTCGAATTTGGTATTGAATTAGTGTCGGGGGCCACTTCCATTTCGATAGCTTCGTATAGAATGGCACCAACAGAATTGAAAGAGTTAAAGTCTCAGCTGCAGGAGTTGACTGACAGAGGATTAGCACGACCGAGTTTCTCACCCTGGGAGCTCCTGCATTATTTATGAAAAAGAAAGATGGAACAATGAGATGTGTATTGATTATCGATAATTGAACAAAGTAACGATAAAGAACAAGTATCAGTTGCCTCGTATTGATGATTTGTTCGATGAGTTGAAAGGAGCAACATTGTTTTCTAAGATAGATTTGAGATTAGGCTACTATCAGTTAAGAGTTAAAGAATCTGATATGCCGAAAGTTGCTTTCAGAACGAGGTACGGACATTATTAATTCTTAGTGATTCCTTTTGGACTAACAAATGCTCCTGCAGTGTTTATGGATTTGATGAATCGGATATTCAGATCATATTTGGATAGCTTTTTTATGGTGTTCATTGATGATATTTTGATCTATTCGTGTGATGAGACGCAGCATGCCGAGCATTTGAGAACCGTGCTACAAACTATGCGCGAAAAACAGTTGTATGCAAAGTTTAGCAAATGTGAATTTCGGTTGCGTGAGGTTGGTTTCCTGGGACATATTGTATCAGCTACCAGAACGCAAGTTGATCTGAGTAAAATTTCTGCTATATTAGAATGGAAGCCTCCGAGAAATGTGTCAGAAGTTCCTAGTTTTCTGGGACTAGCGGGATATTATAGGCGGTTTGTGAAAGGTTTCTTGATGATTGCGACTCCGTTGATGTAGTTGTTATAGAAAGATGTTAGATTCGAATGGTCAGAAAAGTGCCAGCAGAGTGTTGAGCAGTTGAAAGTGTTGTTGACAGAGGCGCCAGTGTTAATTCAACCGAAATCGGGCAAAAAATTTATAGTTTACAGTGATGCCTCTTTGAATGGTTTGGGCTGTGTGCTGGTGCAAGAAGGTAAAGTCATTGCCTATGCTTCGAGACAACTAAGGCCGCATGAAAAGAACTACCCAACGCACGACCTTGAATTGGCCGCGATTGTGTTTACATTGAAAATATAGCTTCATTATTTATTTGGTCAGAAGTGTCATATCTTTACAGATCACAAGATTTTGAAGTACTTGATGATTCAGAAAGAACTGAATTTGTGACAAAGAAGATGGTTAGAGTTGTTGAAAGACTACCAACTTGTGATAGACTACCACCTAGGTAAAGCTAATGTTGTAGCTGATACGTTGAGCCGAAATTCTATATGTACTTTGCAAGCAATGAATGCTCAGAAATATCTTTGTGGTGATAGTGTGGTTTGGGCCGAGTTGAAAGTAAAGCTGATGTTTGTACATCAAATTGTGATGCTCAAAAAAGTGATGTTGAATTGATGGCTAAATGAACTCAATGTGAATCGAATGTTGAATTAGAATTTCGAGTTGATAGTGATGATTGTTTGAGAATTAAAGATCTGATTTGTGTTTCGAGAAATTTAGAATTGGTTTCGATGATTTTGAATGAAGCTCATAATAGTCGATTAACTGTCCATCCAGGGAATACGAAAATGTATAATGATCTGAAATAGTTTTATTGGTGTCATGGTATGAAACGAGACATCTCTGACTTTATGTCGAAATGTTTAATTTGTCAGCAAGTTAAAGCTGAACATCAAGTTTCGTCTGGATTGTTGCAACATATTATGATTCCTGAGTGGAAATATGAAAGAATCACGATGGACTTTGTGTCGAGATTGCCTTTATCTCTAAGAAAGAAATATGCGATTTGGGTGATAGTTGATAGATTGACGAAATCAGCTTATTTTGTTCCAATAAGAACAAATTACTCACTTAGTAGATTGGTTGAATTGTATATTGCTGAGATTATGAGATTGCATGGGATGCCACTATTTATTGTATCTAAGAGAGATCCGAGATTTACCTCACGATTTTGGAAGAAATTGCAAGAGGCTTTAGGTACAAAATTGCATTTTAGTACTGCTTTTCATCCGCAAACGGATGGTTAATCCAAGCGGATCATTCAAGTCCTTGAAGATATGTTGAGATGTTGCATTTTAGAATTTGAAAGTACATGGGAGAAGCATCTACCACTGATTGAGTTTGCTTATAATAACAGTTTCAATCTAGTATTAAAATGGCACCGTATGAGGCTCTTTATGGTCAAAAATGTCGAACTCCATTGTATTGGACTGAGCTTAGTGAGAATAAGATTCACGGGGGTTGATCTTATAAAAGAGACTGAGCAGAAAGTGAAAGTAATTCATGATAGTTTGAAAGCGGCCTCAGATTGTCAGAAGTCCTATGCAGATTTGAAACGAAAAGATATTGAATTTGAGGTTGGTGATAAAGTGTTTTTGAAAGTATCTTCGTAGAAGAAAAATCTTCGATTTGGCCCGAAGGGCAAGCTGAGTCCGAGGTTCATCGGACCGTATGAGATTAATAAACGAATTGGGCCGGTTGCTTACAGATTGATGTTGCCACCTGAGTTAGAAGAGATTCATAATGTCTTTCATGTGTTGATGCTTCAACGATATCGATCTGATCCGTCTCATGTGATTGCTCCTACTGAGGTTGAGATTTTGCTAGATTTGTCGTATAATGAAGAACCAACCCAAATTTTAGCACGAGAGACGAAAGAGTTGAGAAATAAGAAAATCTCTTTAGTGAAAGTATTATGGCACAAACATGGAGTTGAAGAGGCTACGTGGGAGCCTAAGAACATTATGAGAGAGCAATATCCACAACTATTCATTGGTAAGATTTTCGGGGACGAAAATCCCTAAGGGGGGAGAGTTGTAATAGCTCGATTTAGACCCTAGTTGGAACAGTGATTTCCAGACCACAAATCTGAGGTCGAAATAATATTCTAATGTTATCTTTGGTGTTGACTCTATGTGACATAGACTGTGTGAAAATTCTATGTGATAAATTTTATCGATTGTGTGCCGAATTAAGAGAAAGGACTTAATCGCGCAAAGAGTAAAAGCTATGTGCTGATTAATGAGTACCTAAGTGTTGTTGTCTTCATAATAAGATGGCCTTAAGAGCCAATTAAGCCATTATTAAAGATAGTGGGTGGCTAAATGACATATTAGCCTTAATATATATTTGTCTTATATGTTTAATGAAAGGATAATATAGTAATTAGATTAATAATGTATTATTAAACAAACAAAAGATAAAAATAAGATTAATATATTCATCGTTTTCCACCAAAAACACAAAAAGAAAAGAGGGAGCAAAAGCTTTGTGATATTCAGCCATTGTTCATCTTGATTGAGGTATGATTTTATGTCGGTTTTTGATAATTTCTACGTTTTCGTAATCGTTGCTTAGTGCTCTAGCTAACCCATGTTGTAATTTTGTGAATTGATGATGTTCTTGTGGTGAGCCATTGATGAATGCTTGAGCTATGTGCTAGTTGATAGTGAAATATGGAAACTTGGTGTTGGATTAACATAGTTTGTATTGGGATTTTTAGTGAAATTGAGTACTTTGGACTTAATTGAGACAATGAGAAATTGAAGGGTTAAAATGTGAAATAAATGAAATGTAAGAGCTTGTATTAGCATGAGAAGAATTCGGCTAGTATATGTGTTTTGAAATTTTGTGTATTTGATGATTTTGTGAAATAGGGACCAAAGTGTCAAAATGTGAAAATGTGAGGGCTATTTTGTAAAATGCCCTAAATATGTGTGTTTGGATTAAAATGAATGGTTTGGTGATTGAATGGACTGAATTTGAATGTGTATAGACCAAGAGAGGAGAAGTTCGGATCGAGATCGAGGCAAAGATAAAGTACTCGATTAATCAACCATTTCGATAGTTCGACGTCTGAGGTAAGTTCAAATATAATACATGTCATTAAGATATGTTTTAGCATTATGGAATGAATATGTATATAATTATGAGATTGAGATGCTATGTGCAAGATTTAATTAGATGGCACTAAGTGTGCGAAATTGAAATCGAAACAGAAATGAAGAGCACTGTGTGTGCGATGTTATGAAAGCTTCGGCTTATTGATTTGGCACTGTGTTTGTGATACTAAGATAAGTCGGTTGAAAGAATAGGCACTAAGTGTGCGATGATGAATATGCCTCGATCATGTTTATGGCACTTAAGTGTGCGATTAAATTGATAGAATATCAGAGGATGATCGACATGTAATATCAAGCATTGAGTAGCTTGGAAATTGAATAACTACGTGTTAAGCTAAGGTATGTATTGACAAAGCTATGAATGGATGAATGAGTATTTTAGCTATGGATGATATGGTATGCATATGAGAGAAATGATCTATGGGTTGGTTATTATATACATTAGTTTGATTTGATGAGATAATTGTATTGTATTTCGAGCTTACTAAGCTTTGGAAAGATTACTGTATGATTTGTTTCTCTGCTCTACAGTATCAATAAAGCTAGCTCGGATCTAGGGATCGTCAGCATCTCAATCACACTATCAGCAAACTATTTTGGGTACCTTTGGATAGATGTAAATAGTTGAAATATGGCATGTATAGGCTTGTTATTTTGAGACATATTTGAGATGTGTAAATAGCCATGTGATGTGGCTAGATACATGATGGCATTTAGCATGAATGGCTTTGATATATGATGCATATATTTTGGTATGGCTTGTGGGTAAAGAGAATGACCTATGGATGGTAAACTTTGTGATGGTATGATGCTAGTATGATTTAAAGAATTTGGGAATAGATCAAGATTGGTATTAAATGTGTTCAAGTGATGTATGTTAGTTTCTAAGTTGACATGTTTAGAAATGAGATTGTATGAGATGTTATGTTGATCACTTGACATGAGATTGGTTGCCAACTTGTCCGTGGGATTATGTTTAAATGTGCTTGTAGGATTGACCCTTGTGTGGGTGGCAAATTGGCCTTGCAAATGGCCTATTTTGTCACATGGTTGTGGCACACGGGCGTGCCTAGTGATCGTGGGGCTAAGCCAGTAGCTCTTTAAGAGCACACGGTCTTGGCATACAGACGTGCTTGGTGGCCGTGTGCTTTAGTCAGTATCGACCAGGGTCTTGGCACATAGGTGTGCCTGGTAGCCATGTGGCCAAGTCAGGATCGACCACGACCAGGGTACACCGGCGTGCTTGGTGGCCGTGAAGTTAAGTTAGATTCAGCCACGGGGAAGACACATGGGTGTGTCTAGCAGCCGTTGGAGACACACGACGTGCCCACACGGGCGTGTAGCCCCTGAAACATTGAAATGTCTTAAATTTCTAAGAATTTTTGTATGTGTTCTAGTTTAGTCCCGACCCTTTTCTAACACGTGTTTTAGGTCTCAAAGACCTCAATAAGGGACTATATACTTGTGATTGAATATGTTTGATTGATGTTTGACTTAATGTCGTAAAATGGTAATGAAATGTTCTAAATATTTGGTAATGCCTCTTAACCCTATTTCGGCGACGGTATCGGGTTAGGGGTGTTACAGATCTATTTATTTTGATAATGCTTCGTAACCATATTCTGACAACAGATATAGATTACGGGTGTTACACAATTTCTTATGTTGCTAGTGTAGCTTTCTGTGGGTTTTTGAGTTCAATAACAAAGGACTATTCTTCCTTGGGAGTCTGTTAATTGTTTATTTGAATCAAGAGAGGTTCAAACGACATCTAGCATTCCTTCAGCGATGTAGGAATCATGTGTCCGCTATCTGTTACTGGTAAGTTTCGATTTAGAGTGTTGTGTCGAAAGTTCTTCAACATAGATTTGGTTTGGATGTTATTCAAGCGATCTATTTCGGTTTGATTGTCTGATTTCTTTACTATAACGTTCTTATAGGCCCGGGAATTATCTCTGTTACCTCCACATAAAAATCATATTCGGTGGGTACCGATAACCCAACTTTTTTTGAGTTTAGTTGCCAGAAAATTGACTGTCAATGCCACATGGCCGTGTCCAGGCCATGTGGTAGGTTGTGTGAGCCACACAGTTGTGTGGCTGGCTGTGTAACTCACTATTCATGAAAATTGGAGGCACACGAGTTGGGCAGATAGGCGTGTGCACAAGTCGTGTATGGTTATGTGTTATACATGATTCACACGGTTCAATGACACAGGCGTGTGTCCAGGCTGTGTAACTCATTGATTGCGAATTACAACCACACGGGTAGGTGACACGGGCGTGTGTCAAGCTGTGTGGGACACACGGGCAAGCACACAGACGTGTGCTAGATCATGTTGAGGTAGAGTGGCCAACTATCTAGGCCGTGTGAAACCATACGGGCGTGTGGGCCAATATGTGTAATTTTTCCCTCGGGCCATATGAGTCATTCGAAATGAATACAGGCCTTCTGTAGGGTCTAAACTATCTGAATTAGGCTATATAACTTGATATTTGATGATCTGATGATGAATAACTTGTGATCTATACGTATGTCTGCTAAGTTTGAACCTAAATAAGTAGGATTTGTCAGAGCGTAATGTGCTATTGTCTAATACATGCGAATTATCCAGGTACAATTTGTATTTTATTTAGTTTGTTGGTATGCCTTTATTTAACTTTGTTGCTTAAGAAAATGTAATATCCAAATATGTTGAATTGATTGGTACTAATTTTGATTTATAACCATGCATGTGACTTCATGGCAAATCTGATATTATTTGTTAAGTTTTGATAAATCTACTTTATAATGCATGGACTCCCATGCCTACTGACTCTGTTACTGTATGATAGCATGACTTACATGCTTATCACTCTGCTTCTGTATATGCATGCAATGACACATTGCATGGGACTGGGGATGATGTTAAAAGAGGAAGTTTCTGGCAGTTTGATTATCTACATTATTTAGTGGTTTATCCACGTTTCTATTCTGGCAGCTTGACTACAATATAGTGGCTTGATCACATGTATCCGATTTGGCAGTTTTAACTGCAAAATTCTAGTGGCACTACCCACGGTTATTTGTTGGTGTGATTTGGCTGGATGAGTTTTGGGGAAACTCTATTTTGGAGTGCAGCGGAGTTGGGTAGGATTTTTTATAATAAATCTTCTTTATGATTTATTTGAAAAATACCACATCTGCATAACACACATCCTCTTCGTAGCTCTGTTCTATTCTGCTCTACTGCTCGCATTCTATTCTATTGCTCATGCATTACATTCGCTCGCTCGCGCTCTGTTATGTTTTGTTTTATTTTGTTCTGCTCTGTTCTATTTTGTTCTGCTCTATTCTATTCTGTTATATTCTGCTCTGTTCTATCCTGTTATGTTATACTCTGTTCTGTTCTATTCTGTTATGTTCTGCTTTGTCCTGTTCTGGTTAGGTTGTGTTATTCTGTTATATTACACTCGCTATTAATTTCACTGTGTTTACTTTAATTTATATAATATGTTTTATTAACTATAATTGATGTTGGTTATACAATGGGCTTTATAACTCACCTTTTGGTTTTATCTTTGTGTATACAGGTAAGTCTCTGACTTAGGACCAGACGGCGCGTGAGAGCTCAAATTGTTTTTCAATAATGTAGAAATGTTTGATCTTGTGGGTTATAATATGTTTCTGAGCTCCTTTTGGTTCTTGCTAAATTTATCAGTAATTGATAATTTTTAACGTGAAACTACAAAATGGATTTTAATTTTCAACGTTAAACTCCGAAAAGATTTTCCACTACTAGTCAAGTAAAGTTTGGAATGTTTTCTAGATAATTATTGAAATAAATTTTCAATACGATGGGATAACTCGTCCAGATTCAGCTTAAACTTCTATGCCGGGTTTGGGGTGTTACATTTAGTGGTATCAAAGTCAATTTTGCAAAACTCAGGTTATGGTTTTTGGGTTTAAAACTCTTTCTGAAATATATTTTAAGGAAAGAAAACTTCTAACTAACTTCGAGGTTTGAGGTTTTTGAAAAGTGTATGTTTAGATTTTGATTATTTTTGAGTCTGTAAATAAAAAATCTGAGACTCTGATGCCGATCTGTAAGTACCTCTACTTTAGCTATATTAAAGGAGCTAACACATACTGTAGTGTTTGGTTACTCTGTTCTAGCTAAAACTATGGAAATTCTGTGAAAACCTCAGCTAAAACTGTAGTCTTAGGATTGTTGATAAACCTAAGTTAAGTCATAGAATCTTTGAAACTGCAGATTAGTATAATAAGTATAAGTAGTCTTAACTGTTGGGTGACTTGACTTAAGTCCTTTTCTCGGGGCAATGACCCCAATCTGAGAATTTATGAATCTATAAGAACGTTCAAATCTGAGAGAGGTAATTAGGATATATGGGGCGTTGTAATGCCCGGGTTGTGTTCAGTGATTCAAAAGGGTATATTAGACTCAATTTGAATTTATGGGCAAAAGTCTATGATGGAGCAATTCCAACTATGAGGAGCGTGCGAGTGCTATTGATTTGAACCCGTCACCGAAGAATCATTAGCAATTTCTGTGATATGTTCTTGTAATAATCTGCGTTAATGAATAAAAAGTCATTGGAAATATTGTTTGTTTTGTATTAAATTTGAGTTGTGCAGCGACAGTATGGTGGTCTATATGAATAAGAACAATATAGATTCGTTGAAAACACCAAAAATAACATATCCCTTAGAAATAATTAAAAGAATAGTATAAGGGAAGTATGATCAAATCCTCATGGACTAGATCGCTACAACTTCTTGTTCCTTGAAATCCTGAGCACAGTCGTGCCCAAGAAAAACATCTGACCTGGAAAAAAAATAAAAAAAGAAAACTAAAAATATGGACGATTTGAAATTGAATAAATTGAAATTGCAATTATAAAAAGAAATAGAGTTAAGGGAAAGGGTTTTTCGAATTGAAGGATTCAACCTCCAGTTATTTCGATCCTAGATTCAATCATAAGATTTTAGGTGATCTGTCTCATGACCGAATAAGCTAGTTATAGTGGAAAAGGACGCCTACGACCACTAGTTGCATTTAGGTTTGAGCCTGACAATTTAGAGGAACCTAACTCTAGCCAGCTGTCACTTGGACCATCTTACACTAGATTATCATTTCTCAATGGCGAATGCCACACCATTTCGTCTCTTGGGCTCGACAACCACTGATGCAATAAGTTAGCAAACTGACTGTGCAATCTTCCCAAATCATACAAAGCGGTCGCCTTTGCACAAGATGAAAAGATTAATTTTGGAAGGTCATGGATGAAAGCGTTAGTCCCGTAATGCGGAGAAATGATGAATACTTGTTGAGAAGGGTTAAGTGCGGGTTCTAAGCCTCATGAACTCTTTTGGAGGAGTCTTGATAACCTTTGGCTAGATGAGTTTAGTGGATCATGCTTTTAGGGAAAAAAACACAAGTTTAATGGAAATGGAATTGTATTGGAAAGTAAAAGGAATAAAAAGGCTAAGAGCCTTAGGGGCAGGAGGTTTTTACAGAAGTGATGAGTGAATATTCATGTCACTCCATCCCGTATTTATAGTACATAAAAAACCTAGTTTGTTTCTATTTAAACTCTAGAAGATAATAAAATATATAATTTGAAATTAAATCTAAACATTATCATAATAATCTTAAAAATAAAATTCAATTTTAAATAAAGTCTTATGTGCATAAATCTCTTATTTGAATTTTTGCCCCAAGTCTTTCACATTTTACATTTTCGACACCACTTTTTCCCTATTTCTCATGCTGACCCATTTTGACGTTAAATTCATGCTTTTGCCCCCAAATTTCCTTTTGCCATCAATTTAGTCCATACAAGATTAAAAACCGTAAACAATCGAAACTAGTAGGATCGTATTTAAAATATATATGTAATTAACACATAAAAGTATGTCATTTTAGAGTATTATCAGATTCTGTGGTTTAGGAACTGATGAGACTGTGGGAATTTTGGGGTTGAAATTCTTTTAAAGGGGAGAGAGTTGTAACATCCCAAAAACCAAGTTGGAAGAAATTGGGTTTTGAAACTAAGAGTGGTCATCCCTCGATTTTGAGTTTAGATTTTTGAAAGTTTTGACAGGTAAATTGATCTAGTTCAGTAGTTAAGTATTCTGGTTATATGTGTGTGTTTCTAGGTTCAAATCCTATCTCTTAAAATTTTGTTACTTTTCACTAAATCCCTATCTTTAGACATGTCGGTTATAAGTTAAATTTAGTCAACTAATATCAAGAATGAGCCTATTGGTTCAATGATTAAGCATATGTATATGTCAGTGGTCCTGTGCTTAAGTCTCTACGCACGTAATGAGAATATTTTTATACTAATCCGTAAACTAGATTAGTTTGTATTTTAATTTATTTAGTTAATTAAGTGGTTGGTAACTCCCTTCTCTTTGTTTCTAGGACAAAAAGAAAATGTTCTTCCTCTCCTTTTGTTTTTTTTTTTCTTTTTTGTTTGCTTTGCTTCCAAATTACCTTTGTTTTTGCTATTGGGCGTGAATTAGATTATGTAGCTCGGTTATGTTATGTTATGTTATGTTCTGCTTTGTTCTGTTTTTCTTTGCTTTGTTCTGCCCTGTCCTGTCCTGTTGTGTTCTGCTCTACTCTATTCTATTATGTTCTGCCCTGCCCTGTACTGTTCTAGTTGAGTTTTGTTGTTCTATTATATTACACTTGCTATTATGTTCGTTGTGTTTACTCTGATTTATATACTACGCTTTATTAACTATAATTGATGTTGTTATACACCGGGCTTTATAACTCACCTATTGGTTTTATCTTTTTGTATTCAGCTAAGTCTCTCACTTAGGATCGGATGACGTGTGGGAGCTCCGATTGTTTTGCAATAATGTAAAAATGTTTGATCTTATGGGTTGTAATATGTTTCTGAACTCGTTTTGGTTCTTGCTAAATTTGTCAGTAGTTGATAATTTTTAACATGAAACTACAAAATAGATTTCGATTTTCAATGTTAAACTCGAAAAAGATTTTCTGCTACGAGTCAAGTAAAGTTTTGAATGTTTTCTGGATAATTATTGAAATAAGTTTTCAATACATTGGGGTAACTTGTCCAGATTCAGCTTAAACTTTTAGGCCAGGTTTGGGGTGTTACACTTCGGTTAAACTGGAGAAAGTATATCAGGGTGAGATGTAGGATCGCAGATGGGTTCGATTTTCCTACAGGGTGGTCTCTACCTATGGGGGATATGTGCTTGATCAAGAGGACTACCAGGATAGATAACTGTAAAGACCAGTTAAAGAGGCTTCATATTGGCAGTCCACTAGTCATTGAAGATCTTATCACCATGAGGAATGTGTTCCTATACTACTTGAAGGGCCATAGCCCCAATGGATATAGATAGGGTGATAGTAGGAAAGTTGCTAAAGCACTAAGTGTGGCCTTTGAAAGACAATCATGGCCATATGTGCTCTATGGTGATGATGATGACCTAAACCTAGTTCTGACGTAAAATCAAAGCCTAGAAATTTCCTTTATAGTTATTGTAGGAAAAGAACACGTCCGTGGGTGGTGGTGGCCTCATTACAGATAAAAAAATGATGCTGATGTTAATTTGATAACTGCTCTTACTAATATTAGGATTGTTGGTGATGTAGGCACATTTCGTAGCTTAGGAAGTGATTCAAAGGAAACCACCAGAACTTCACGGGAAATTAATGAAGCCATGGAAATTGCAGGGGCTATGGACTTATGAGCTACTCTAAGGGCTTAGCATAAGAAGTTTAGGAGTGATACTAGAACTATTAATATGATAGTTAGAAGCGAGGAAGAGACAAATAGTGGCATGATGGAGTTTCATTGTAAAAGGAGGGTAGATCACGTTAGGACTTCTACTATAATGACAACTACCTTTGCTTCTCCCTCAGCGAGCTCACAAATTGTGGCTCGCAAGATTTCTCCTATCATTGCTCGCAGTAACCCTCTTTCTCCCTGTATCTCTCCCCTTTGTCTAACTCCCACGGAGGAGTTACATGTCAAAGAAAGTGGCCACCTAGCTCCAAGTCATCAGAATTTAAGTAGTAGGCAGCTGAAAAGTATTGTTGAAAGGTGGAAAAAGGTTGCAAAAATGGAAGATATGTGCTGGTAACCCATCTAGGAGTTCGCAGAAGTCTGCGTTGTTAACACTCAGCTCCTCTTTGTAAGCTTTCCTCGCTGAGGCCTTCACAATCAGTTTAGGCCTCGAAGAGAATATCATTGGGGTAGAGGCTCCTCAGAGGGAGCCTGAAAAAAAAATTAAAAGCACTCAGGAGAGATGACAGAAAATGAATTGCTCTACAAATAAAATGAAGAGCTCACCGAGAAGTTAGGAGCTAAACAAGTAAATAATGATGAACTATCCGGAGAGGTCTTAGCCCTGGGTGTTGAGTTGAGAAGGGTTGTTAAGAAGCATAAGGCAACTGTGAACCGCATCACTGCAAAGCATGAGGTTGCAATGGCAAAATTAATATATCAAATAATTAAACATATCTTTACATAAATTTATTTTATTATGTCTTTTTTTTTCCAATTCCTTGATTTGTTTGATCTCTACGTATTCAAATTAGTTTTATAGAATTTTTTTTGAAAAATCTCATTATAAGATTTGATCATATCTGCTCTTTCTGACACAGTGCCTATTTGTCATAATGCCTAGAACTACTCATGGCCCCTCGCTAACCCATAAATAGGAGGATAATGCGCTTCAGTGCACTTAAATCCACGTCCTCCTGTATTGGCAACAATACTCATGCCAATCGAGCTATTACTCAATCAACTAATTTTATATATTTCAAACATGAAATCAAAATTGTATAATTAATTAAAATAATGGTCTATATGCATTGAAAAGTTATATTAAAGTTTTAAACATGTAACAAAAATTGTATAATATTTGTCTGATGACATAAAGAAAAGCCAAGCAGCATATGCCACATCATTGTCTATTTAAAAAAATTGTTGATTGAATCCTACCTCGATTGACAAAGGCATTGTTGCTAATGTAGAAGGATGTGGGTTCGAGTGTGCTGAAGTGCATTATCCTCCTATTTATGGGTAGTTCTAAGCATTGTGTCAAAAAAAGCAGATATAACTAAAACCTATAATGAGATTGTTAAAAAAACCACATGTGAAATTATTTGATAAAATTAAGAAAAAAGTACTTAATCTTTGATAAAACTAACGTCAATAATGGCAATATAGAATGATCACACAGCAATAAGAAAGAAAAAAAATAACACATTGATTTTACATGGAAACCCCGTCGAGGAAAAACCACGGGCAAGGGAGAAGAAAAATCACTAATGTTAAAATTTGAATGATACAAAAGGAGTTTCAACTACATCTATTTAAAGGTTGAAAGACCTTATTCTAATCAAAGTAAAATAGAGGAAGTGTAGTTCTATATTGATTCTACTTGTGCAATGTAACACCTCAAACCCGGCCCATAGTTTCCACTGGATCTGGTATGCTACAGGTTGTACATCGAAAACTTTTGCTTTATTGGTTTTGGAAATCGTAAGTTAATTAGACAATATTTGAATAAATAAGTGACCTTTAAAAAAAAACATTGTATTATTATTTGGTATAAATAAACCCCTGACATAATTTTATAAGTTGCAAATATTAAAAACTACTTAAGCGACTAAAAACTATGGGGCATTATTACCTAAATATTCCCAAAATAAAACTTAAAGGAAAAACCGAAAATAATCTATAGAAATAAAAACTTGATGGCCCCTCGAGTCCGTCTGGCTCCCATGTCCACGATCTCGCTCATCATCTGAAAAGTTAGGGAAAATAATAGGGTGAGTCACCAAGACTCAGTGTGTAAATCCCGAAAACACATAAAAGGCTTGGGCCCACAAACACATTATGAGCCCTGGCCCATACACAATGGCAAAAATCATAATTACATGATAGATAATAAATGATGCATAGCCCAACCCATCCTAAAATTCCATCCTCTACACACCAACCCGTAGCAACCATCACACCTTGGGGATTTCTACAATCAAACCTCCCTCTGCTACACACCATAACGACAGCCGTACTGCCTATTCCTGTTATTTAGGAATCATTAAACGTGGCATAGCCACCGATCACTGTGTGATCTAACATTCATATTTGTGGAATTTCTACCACCGATCACTATGTGACCTATCATGCAATTCCCCTTCAATAACATAATCCCACCCCATGCATACACATAAAAGAAACATCATGCAGATTTATACATATTTCGATACACATAGAGAGTTCTATGTTTACGTACCTGGGATCTTAGCATAATCCATTTTTTGGGTTCCATTTGATTGTCTATACACCTCTTTCCGGCTTTTTAGCCCATAACATAAATATATAGACATACATACAAGATTAATAGTGTGTTAGAGATCTACACACCTGATTAACGTCGATACCCTTGCTAAACCGATCTACAACTTTGCTCAAAAAGCCAGAAGGATGTGAAACTAGGGCCTCTCCTATAGTTGGCCATGGTTAGTGTTCTACCCAATTTTATATATTTGAATAAGAAATTTTCTTACCTTAAAATCCCAAAATTGGAGACTAGCTATTTTCGGCTTTTAGATCTAGTTGACCAAGCTTCCTTCAAATCCCAAATTGCTGCCCAATCATAGAACCATTAAACTATTAGCTTTTCGGCTTTTTTGCCTTTCAAAAATTGGGGATAAAATATGAGACCTAACAAAAGTCGACACTTACCTTAGAATAGGGGATTCGGCTCGCACTTGAAGAGAGGATTCGTCAATGTCAAAGAAAAGTTTTAAATGCCGGAAGAATAGAACTAATTCTCAAATAGATGAATAAAGAAAAACTATGGAGATTTTGGCTTTTTAAAGAGAAATCGGCACAATGAGGAAAAAGTGGAGAAGAGTTTCGATTTTTGAAAAAAATTGGAGAAAAGAAATTGGAGAGGGAGAGGCTAAAGAATTCGGCACAAAGAATAGAGAGAATTAGGGTTTTTTAAATGTCAGAATCAAGGAGCTATCCCCCCTATTTATAGATATTTCGGCACCTACTGCTAAAAACTGAAAATGCCCTTAAAATTCAAGCTAAAATAGAGGGGAAATTCGGCACCCTCTTTGCCATGCAGTAGCCAAATTTTACACTCCTCTAGGTGATGGATTTTCGGCCATCACTTGCCTTGTAGATAGGCTCCTATCTTTTCTCCTTTTTATCTCTTAAATTATCAATTATTAAATCCATATAAATCTCCTATTTTTAAGCCTTGTAGCCTTCCACCTTATTAAACCTAATTGTCGAAATTTAACTCACTTAAATTAAAAGATTTGGGCTTCATTTAACCTAAATTTTGAGCCCCTAAATCCCTTGTGTGTGGCGTCACTTCTAATTCCCTTATAGTGCCACTTATTGTTAGGCCACAAGCCCATGTTGGTATTTTAAACACAATTACCTCTTTTTAACTCTATAATGCCCAATCAGATAATTTAACCAAGGCCTTTGCCTAGTCCTGAGCCCAATTTGGACACCTAACAGTTAAATTAACACATTACACATGTTCTCTCATTAAAAGCATAGGCCCAAAAATTCAGGATGCTACATGCAATCAATATCAAATAAAAGAAGAGTAGTTCTATACGAATTCTACTTGTGCAACTTGGTCTGAACCGCGGGGCGCTCTGTCTTAAGCCCACCACAAATCCCCTAGTTTTACCATTGTATTATTTCTTGAATAGGAATTTAGGTCACAACCTTAACAATTACCATCTTGACACGAATTCTCAAGTAACAAGTTTTTCACCACGAACTCTAAACGAACAAGTTCTCCACCTCTTCCACGAAACCCTAGAAAGGGGTATTCATCATGAGTACTAACTTTGCTCACAACAATATCACTACGAGCAATAATATCACACACAAAATGATACGAAACATCAATTTTCTTCTTCCTCTCATGAAACATTTGATCCTTCGTAAGGAAGATGTAATATCTGAGATTTAGGGGTTATGCATTTTAATTCATAATTCATGTGATAGTATGCTTTGTGTGTTGTTTGTATGTGTTTAGGGGCTTTTGGAACCTTGGGGAGTTGGTAGGAGCCTTAGTGTAACTTTGGGTTGAACCTGAGTGAGGGAGAGCTAAGGGAGCTAGGCCTTAAGGGAAATTAATGTGGAGAATAGGACACAAATAATCTAGTAGCAGAGTGGCAAGGGAGGCGCCACTTAGAGCATGAGGGAGTGACGCCTCAGGGAGCTAAAAGGGGACAAGGCTCGAGCTGCTGAGGCAATATTTTGGCATTTGTTTTTGCGTCAGGAGGAGGGGAGAGTTGGATTCGGCTATGGCACTAAAAAAAGGGGGGATTTGAGTGAGTCAAATTATTTTAAATGTGTGGCAAGGAGAAGGGATGAGATTGGACTTAATTTGAACTCATTTGAATGAGTGTAGGAGAGGAAAAGTAGGAGAAAAAGAAGGGATTTGGGTGAGGGAAGAAGAGTTAGCCGAATGTGGGGCTTTGGAGGGTGGCATTTTCGATTTTTGGGTTGTAGTGGGGTGTGTGTGCCGAAATTGTGTAGTGAAAAGGGGAGTGATGATCTTTTTGGCATTTCTTTTCTTCTTTAGTTCTCTTTTTGTCGAAAATTTGCTCTCTCATCTCATTCTCTGATTTGTGCTGAAAACCCTTAGGTGTTCAACTCTTTTCTTTTCTCTTTGACCACTAGCCGAATTTAGTGAGACTATCAAGGCTGTTTCTCTCTTCTTTTCTTCACTATTTCTCATTGCCAAAACATCATAAACCATAATTCTCTCTTTCTCTTTTCACAGTTTTACTTGACTTCATTAAGCCGAATACACTCTTTTGTTCTGTGGCTGAATCTTCCATTCGTAATTTCTTTCTGCTTTGCTCTTCTAGAAAGTCGAATAATCTCTCTTGCTTTGGAAACCTTGGCCGAATCTGTTAGAGCCTGAAGAAGAGGGAAGTGTCGACATTCATCTTCCATCAATCTTCCAAAACGATTCCCAATATTGTGGTAAGGGGTTTCTTTCTTATTTGAGCCTCAATTATTTTCCATAAAGATATCACATCGAGAAGTCTAACTCCATTTTCTCTGTTATGGCTGAATCCATGAAAGGTGATATCGGGATTTCTGTAGGCTAACATTAAAGGAGTAGAGATCTTTCGGGATTTGAGTGATCAAGGTAAGCAGGGAATATCGTTGGGCCGAAGGCCATTTCATGTGTTCATTTGGGTTGAGCCGAATCTAACATAAGGTTGTGTAGGAGGATTTTGGCAAGTTTCAGGTGCGAATCGTTTAGGCTTTGGCTTTTGGGCTTTAGTCGACTGTGCCAAACAGGTGTATAGTTATCGCAATGTTCTCCTATTGTTGTATTTGTTGTTATATATATATATATACGTATATGATGTGTGTGGTAGTCAGAAATAATGGCTGAGATGGTGGCTACCCATGGTGGGTAATTAGTTAACCAGGTCAGTGTTTTATGATGTTAATTTACCTATGATATATGTGTGAAATTGTGGTAAGCATGTGATGTATGCTCATTAGAATTATACTGTTCTTTTGTCATGATACATATATATATATGCATGGGGATTGGGATATGATTACTGAAGGACAGGGTGTACACATTTATGTACGTGGACTGATGTTAGCCTTGAGCTACGTCGTCGCTTGATGTTGGCTATGTGCTTCATCAAGGTGGGATGTTGGCTATGTGCCACATCGTGTACGGATGATAGCTGTGTGCATCAACGTGGATTGAGGATGACCTGGAGTCACCTTGTGGATACAGATATGTGGGGTCACTTAGGTGATCGGTGGCTATGCCACGACCTTGGGCAGCAGGTCTGCCAAGGAGGTGTGTAGCGGTTGGAGGGTGATTTAGTAATCCCCTGGTGTGTGCGGAAGGTACGGGGGTGTGTAGCGGATGGACACTAGGTTAGGATGGGATTCATTTTGCATGATTATGTGTGTGGACTGTGTGGATATGGGCCAAGCCCATTTGTGGAGACATGTGAAATAATTACACACTGAGTCGGTTTGACTCACCCTATTTTTCCAAAAACAATGCAGGTGATACATGATTCTTGGACCGGGCCGGAACGGATACGAGGTGGCAATGCAGAAGATGTTTTTATCTGTTTTATGCACTTTATATTTGCAGTACTCTTGAGTAAATCTTTATTGTAATAAGGCCACTTAAAGTATTTTGGGGATTTTATTATGTTTAAGTTGGATTGACCATCGAGTTAATATTTGGGAATGTTTTATATTTCTTTTGTTCTTTTAAAAATAATTTACACCTTAAAAACTTATGCTAAGGTTTCAAATTCGTGTACCTGTAAACACAATGTTTTTCTTAGAATTTCAAAAGTACAATGTTTTATAAACTACGAAAAATTATTATGTTTTCACCCTTGTGTCAAATTCTTTTCAAACTTTTTCCTCGATAGCATCCTAAATTCGGCCGTGGTGTTTGGGCCGGGTTTGAGGTGTTATTATTCGGTATTAGAGCCCAGTTCAAAACTCAGCTTTGAGGGTTTTGGGTCCAAAAATATTTTTCAAAGATGGGCTTTTCAAAAACATAGACTTTCATGAACTACTTCAGGTTTATTCTAGCATGGCACCTGTATCTTCGGCCCGAAGTCCACCAGGTAAGTACCCCTAACTACTGAAGTGTTTGGTATATGAAACTTTATGGGCATTATGGGATCGTAGATTAGTAGATTAGGAGCTATTGAACCATAGGACTAGCATAATCTAACACAAAAATACATAAGACTTAAGTACAACCAAACAAACCTGTGAGTAAGTCGTCGAGTTAGGGTGTGGCAACAGTTGTGCGCATGTCTAGGATTGGATTCGGTGGGAGCTTGGTATTTAAGCAGTCCTATTGACTCACCTCCTCTTCACTCGAATCCTACCTGGTGCGTAGTGACGATTCACCCTAACCAAGAGGACCTATTCACCGGCTAAACCCGATAATTAAAACCCGAAAGGGACCAGCTACGTTGTTTTGTAAAAACTACCTTAGATTTAAAAAATGACCAAAATACCCCGATTTGGAAAATTTACCAAATTACCCCTAATTTACAAAATTACCAAAATAACCCCGATTTCTGAAATTTCGCAATACCTTTTGATTTGGAGAAATTTTCAAAATAAACCCCGAGTTCTGAAAATTTCAGAACGCCTTTGATTTGTAAAGATTTTTGAATTGACCCCGATTTATTACTAAAATACCCCTATAGGATGAATTACGAAAATACCCTGGGTTGGGAACGGACAAAATGCCCAAAGTAGTGTAGTGGATGTTGTTGATGAATGAATGTGACTCTATGAATTAGAGTGGTAAACTTGAGATGAAAACTTTGGTTGATCAAAAGAACTACTACTAAAACTTCTTTACATAAAATTGTTCGCGGATAATTAGTGGAACAAAAGACTAATGCATAAAATTTCTTTAATCAGATTAAATCGCAATAGTAGACATGAGTTCTAGGGGACGTGGTCGTAATGCACGTGGACGTGGTAGGGGCAGGATGACAGTGTCGAAACCAGTGGGGTTTGGCCATGGGTCAGAAAATGACGTGCCGCCGCCGCCAACGATGGGCGCGGAGGATCAGGATCAGATAGGTGGAGATGACGCAGTTTCTCAGGCTATGCTGTGAGTTTTGGAAAGAGTTGTTGGAGCAAACATGGGTGTTGGGGTTCGGAAGTCAGTGCCAGAACGGCTCAAGGCGAATGGAGCCGAGATATTTAGGGGAGTTTCGGGGGTAGCTCCGACTGTGGCAGAATACTGGCTAGAGGCAGTCGAAAGGATCATGGACGATTTGGACTGTACTACTGAGGAAAAGCTGAAAGGTGCTATTTCTTTACTTCAGGATGAGGCCTACCAGTGGTGGCTCACTACTAGAGAGGGTACTCCAGCAGACCGAGTAGACTGGAGTTACTTTAAGGTGAAGTTTGAAGGAAAGTATGTCAGAGCTAGTTATGTGGACGCACAGAGGAAAGCATTTCTGAACTTAGTACAGGGGGGTAAGTCAGTAGCAGAATATGAGGCAGAATTCTTAAGGCTAAGTCGGTATGCCGAGAGGATTGTTGCTCACGACACGAAGCTACTGTGTGAGGTTTGAGGATGAGCTGCGGATATTGATAGCTCCTCATCAGGAAAGGGACTTTGCTACTTTGGTAGACAAAGCTCAGATAGCCGAGGAGGTCAAGCGGACTGAGAGGCAGAACAGAGATAAGGATAGAGGTCGGAACAAGAGAGGTTTTGGGTCATCAGGGTCTTCTGGAGGTTTTCAGAAAAGACCGAGGGTTGAAAATTCTGCTCGCGTTTCTATGCCAGCTGCTGGAATCAGGACCATCTGTGTGCTTAGTGTGGAAGGTTTCATGTTGACGAGTGCTGGGGACGGGATTGGGAGTGTTTTAGGTGTAAGTCTAAAGATTGTCCTCAGGACCCAAATAAGGCTCGAACAGTAGGTCAGGGGTATGTGCAGCCAAGAAGGGGTGGTCAACAGGTGTTAAGAGGTCGTGGTCCGAACTGTGGGGGAAACGGTGTTGGCCGAGGTCGTGGAGCACTAGGCAGAGGTGTTGGGAGTTCTGGTGCAAGGCAGCTAGGGCTGGTGTATGCAGCCAGACGTCGTGAAGAGGGAGATGCACCAGATGTTATCACGGGTACGTTTCTTATTTACGAGTTACCCTTTATGGCTTTAATTGATGTTGGGTCAACTCATTCGTACATTGCTAGTGTGGTGTCTGGAACTTTGGGTGTGAACTCTGAATTTGTCTCTAGGAAGATGATTATACTTAGTCCTTTAGGGCAATCTATAGTGGTAGATAAACTCTTTAGAGACGTGCCTTTAGAAGTTCAAGGGGTAGTGTTTCCAGCTGATTTGATAGAGCTGCCATTTGGGGAATTTGACCTGATCTTAGGAATGGATTGGTTAGTAAGGTATCGTACGAATCTGGACTGTACTGCTAAATGCATGTCATTGAGGACTCTCGAGGACAATGAAGTTAGGGTGATAGGTGAAAGGAGAGACTACTTGTCTAACGTAGTGTCTGCTCTTAAGGCGAAAAAGATGGTGAAGAAGGGATGCTTGGCTTTTCTGATGTTCATTAGCGCCTTGGATGCCAAGGAAGCAACTGTGGGGAAGGTCAGGATAGTGAAGGAGTTTGAGGGTGTTTTTCTGGAAGAACTTCCAGGATTGCCTCCAGATCGTGAGGTGGAATTTGGAATCGACCTGTTGCTAGTTACAGCGCCAGTGTCTATTGCTCCGTACAGGATGGCACCAAAAGAGTTGGTTGAGCTTAAAGCTCAGATTCAAGAGTTGCTAGATCACGGGTTTATTCGACCTAGTGTGTCTCTATGGGGAGCACCGGTCTTGTTTGTAAAGAAAAAGGATTGATCTATACGGATGTGCATAGATTATCGCCAGTTGAATAAGCTGACGATCAAGAACAAGTATCTGTTACCACGGATAGATGACTTGTTTGATCAGCTTAAAGGGGCTGCGGTGTTTTCAAAGATTGATCTAAGGTCGGGGTATCACCAGCTAAAGGTGAAGGAAACAGACATCCATAAGACAGCTTTTCAGACTCGGTACGGACACTATGAATTCCTTGTAATGCCGTTCGGGTTGACGAACGCCCCAGCTGCATTCATGGATATGATGAATCGAGTTTTCCAACCCTACTTGGATTGGTTCGTCGTTGTGTTTACAGACGACATCCTAGTGTATTCCAAGTCAGAGGAGGAGCACGATGCACATCTTCGGGTTGTGCTGCAGGTTTTAAGGGAAAAGAAGTTGTATGCCAAATTTAGCAAGTGTGAATTTTGGCTAGGGGAGGTTGCTTTTCTAGGTCATGTAGTATCATCGGAAGGAATAAGGGTGGATCCCCGGAAGATTGAGGCAGTGTTAAATTGGAAACCACCTAAGTCGGTGGCAGAGATCCGCAATTTCTTGGGGTTAGCAGGCTATTATAGAATATTTGTTGAGGGTTTCTCTTCAATAGCGGCACCATTGACAAAGTTGTTGAGGAATGAGGTACCATTCTTATGGACAGATAAACAGCAGGAGAGTTTCGGGAAGTTGAAAAAGGTTTTAACAGAGGCTCCAGTCTTAATTCAGCCTGTGGCAGGGAAAGATTTTGTAGTGTATTGTGATGCTTCTCACACGGGGTTGTGATGCGTACTAATGCAGGAAGGGAAAGTTGTTGCTTATGTGTCTCGACAGTTAAGGCCACATGAGGTTAACTATCCGACGCATGATCTGGAGTTAGCCGCGGTGGTCTTTGCTTTGAAGGTGTGGAGGCATTATTTGTATGGAGAGAAGTCAGTGATTTACACGGACCATAAGAGTTTGAAGTATCTGCTGACACAGAAGAAGTTGAACATGAGACAGCGAAGATGGGTGGAGCTGCTGAAGGATTACGACTGTTCAATCGAATACCACCCGGGTAAAGCGAATGTGGTGGCGGATGCGCTAAGTCGGAAAGTGGTATCGGATCTAAGGGCGATGTTCACGCATCTTAGTCTCTATGACGACGGGAGTCTGTTAGCAGAGTTGCAGGTAAAGCCGACATGGTTAAGTCAGGTTAAGGAGAAACAATTGGTGGACGATGTTCTGAATGTTAAGCTTGCACAGGTTCAGAGTGGAGGAGTGGAGGACTACAGTGTGAATGACAATGGGGTTTTGTGTTTCCATGGTAGGGTCTGTATGCCGAAAGATGAGGAGTTAAGACAGAGAATTCTTCAGGAATCGCATAGTAGCCCTTACGCTATGCGTCCTGGGGGAAGTAAGTTGTATAGGGATCTAAGGGATCAGTTTTGGTGGCCTGGATTGAAGCGAGAGGTTACGGAATTTGTGGGAAAGTGCTTGACGTGTCAGCAGGTCAAAGCTGAACACCAAGTGCCATCGGGATTGCTACAACCAGTGAAGAATCCGCAGTGGAAGTGGGAGAGAATCACCATGGGTTTCGTTAGTGGGCTTCCTCTTATGCCGACTAAGAAGGACTCAGTCTGGGTGATTGTGGATAGGTTGACAAAGTCCGCTCACTTCATACCTGTTCGGGTTGATTACTCTTTACAGAGGTTGGCGAAGCTGTACGTAACAGAGATTGTGAGGCTGCATGGAGTGCCGGTGTCAATTATATCGGATAGGGATCCTAGGTTTATGTCGAGGTTCTAGAGGGCGTTGCATCAGGCTTTGGGCACCAGATTGGATTTTAGTACGACCTTTCATCTGTAGACGGATGGCCAGTCTAAAAGGGTGATTCAGGTGTTAGAGGATATACTAAGGGGATGTGTTATCGAATTCAGGGGCAGTTGGGAGGAATTCTTGCCTTTAATAGAATTCGCTTACAACAACAGTTACCAAGCAAGTATTCGAATGGCGTCGTATGAAGCATTGTATGGGCGAAGGTGTCGGACACCTACTTGTTGGACAAAACTAGGCGAACGTCATGTTTTGGGACCTGAGATAGTGGCAGAGTCAGAAGAGAAGGTTAAGATGATTCGAGCACGGTTGAAAGAGGCATCTGATAGACAGAAGTCGTATGTAGATCTTAAGCAGGAGATAGACTTTGCAGTGGGTGATCAAGTGTTTCTTAAGGTTTCACCGTGGAAGAAGGTGATGACGTTTGGACGCAAGGGTAAGCTGAGTCCCAGGTTTATAGGACCTTATCGAATTCTAAAGCGGGTTGGACCAGTGGCGTATTAGTTAGAATTGCCTTCGGAGTTAAAGTAGATGCAAGATGTGTTTCATGTTTTGATGCTACATCATTATCGATCGGATCCATCGCACGTGGTTCCCGTGAAAGAGGTAGAGTTGAGGCTAGACTTGTTTTATGAGGAGGAACCGATTCAGATCTTAGAGCGGGATGTGAAAGTCTTGCGGAGGAAATTAGTTCCTCTGGTCAAGGTACTATGGCGGAATCATGGATCGGAAGAAGCTTCTTGGGAGCCAGAAGAAGCAATGCGACAGCAATACCCTCACTTATTCTAGCCAGGTAATTACAAGTTCGAGATTATTTTAAGGGGGGTAGAGTTGTGACATCCGAGATTTAGGGGTTATGCGTTTGAATTCATAATTCATGTGATAGTATGCTTTGTGTGTTGTTTGTATGTGTTTGGGGGCTTTTGGAACCCTGGAGAGTTGGTAGGGGCCTTAGTGTAACTTTGGGTTGAACCTGAGCGAGGGAGAGCTAAGGGAGCTAGGCCTTAAGGGAAATTAATGTGGAGAATAGGACACAAATAATCTAGTGGCAGAGTGGCAAGGGAGGCGCCACTTAGAGCATGAGGGAGTGACGCCTCAAGGAGCTAAAAGGGGACAAGGTTCGAGCTGCTGAGGCAATATTTTGGCATTTGTTTTTGCGTCAGGAAGAGGGGAGAGTTGGATTCGGCTATGGCACTAAAAAAAAGGGGATTTGACTGAGTCAAATTATTTTAAATGTGTGGCAAGGAGAAGGGATGAGATTGGACTTAATTTGAACTCATTTGAATGAGTGTAGGAGAGGAAAAGTAGGAGAAAAAGAAGGGATTTGGGTGAGGGAAGAAGAGTTGGCCGAATGTGGGGCTTTGGAGGGTGGCATTTTCAGTTTTTGGGTTGTAGTGGGGTGTGTGTGCCGAAATTGTGTAGTGAAAAGGGGAGTGATGATCTTTTTGGCATTTCTTTTCTTCTTTAGTTCTCTTTTTGCCAAAAATTTACTCTCTTATCTCATTCTCTCATTTGTGCCGAAAACCCTTAGGTGTTCAACTCTTTTCTTTTCTCTTTGACCACTAGCCGAATTTAGGGAGACTATCAAGGCTGTTTCTCTCATCTTTTCTTCACTATTTCTCATTGCCGAAACATCATAAACCACAATTCTCTCTTTCTCTTTTCGCTGTTTTGCTTGACTTCATTAAGTCGAATACACTCTTCTGTTCTGTAACCGAATCTTCCATTCGTAATTTCTTTCTTCTTTGCTCTTCTAGAAAGCTGAATAATCTCTCTTGGTTTGGAAACCTTGGCCGAATCTGTTAGAGCCTAAAGAAGAGGAGTGTCGATATTCATCTTCCATCAATCTTCCAAAACGATTCCCAATATTGTGGTAAGGGGTTTCTTTCTTATTTGAGTCTCGATTATTTTCCATAAAGATATCAAACTGAGAAGTCTAACTCCGTTTTCTCTGTTATGGCCGAATCCATGAAAGGTGATATCGGGATTTCTGTAGGCTAACGTTTAAGGAGTAGAGATCTTTCGGGATTTGAGTTATCAAGGTAAGCAGGGAATATCGTTGGGCCGAAGGCCATTTCATGTGTTCATTTGGGTTGAGCCGAATCTAACATAAGGTATTGTAGGAGGATTTCGGCAAGTTTCGGGTGCGAATCGTTTAGGCTTTGCGTTTCAGGATTTGGTCGACTGTGCCAAATAGGTGTGTAGTTATCGTACTGTTCTCCTGTTGTTGTATTTGTTGTTATATATATATACGTAGATGATGTGTGTGGTAGCCAGAAATAATGGCTGAGATGGTGGCTACCCATGGTGGGTAATCAGTTAACCAGGTTAGTGTTTTATGATGTTAATTTACCTATGGTATATGTGTGAAGTTGTGGTAAGCATGTGATGTATGCTCATTAGAATTATATTGTTCTTTTGTCATGATACATATATATATATGCATGGGGATTGGGATATGATTACTGAAGGACAGGGTGTACATATTTATGTACGTGGACTGATGTTAGCCTTGAGCTACGTCGTCGCTTGATGTTGGCTATGTGCGTAATCAAGGTGGGATGTTGGCTATGTGCCACATCGTGTACTGATGATAGCTGTGTGCATCACCGTGGATTGAGGATGACCTTGAGTCTCCTTGTGGATACAGATATGTGGGGTCACTTAGGTGATCGGTGGCTATGCCACGACCTTGGGCAGCAGGTCTGCCAAGGAGGTGTGTAGCGGTTGGAGGGTGATTTAGTAATCCCCTGGTGTGTGCGGCAGGTACGGGGGTGTATAGTGGATGGGCACTAGGTTGGGATGGGATTCATTTTGCATGATTATGTGTATGGACTGTGTGGATGTGGGCCAAGCCCATTTGTGGAGACATGTGAAATAATTACACACTGAGTCGGTTTGACTCACCCTATTTTTCCAAAAACAATGCAGGTGATACATGATTCTTAGTCCGGGCTGGAGCGGATACGACGTGGCCATGCAAAAGATGTTTTTATCTATTTTATGCACTTTATATTTTCAGTACTCTTGAGTAAATCTTTATTGTAATAAGGCCACTTAAAGTATTTTAGGAATTTTATTATGTTTAAGTTGGATTGACCATCAAGTTAATATTTGGGAATGTTTTATATTTCTTTTGTTCTTTTAAAAATAATTTACACCTTAAAAGCTTATGCTAAGGTTTCAAATTTGGGTACCTGTAAACACAATGTTTTTCTTAGAATTTCAAAAGTACAATGTTTTATAAACCAGGAAAAATTATTATGTTTTCACCCTTGTGTCAAATTCTTTTCAAACTTTTTCCTCGATAGCATTCTAAATTTGGCCATGGTGTTTGGGCTGGGTTTAGGGTGTTACAGAAGATGACACTCTAACTGTCACAAAAAATTGTACTGATCTAAAGGTATTTGCTGAGTTCACTAAAGAGTCCCTTTAACCAAATAGCTTCTTTACAAGCCTTAGTAATTACCATGCACTTAGCTTTAGTAGTAGACAAAGCAACTGTAGTTTGCAAAGTGGCCTTCCAACTGATTGTGCAACCCCCAATAGTAAAGACATACCATGTGAGAGATCTTCTTTTATCAAGGTCTCTAGCAAAAAATCAGAATCAACATACCCGACTCTATCTCTAGTTCTTCCAAACTATAAGTAAAACATATGATAAATCTGGACATGAGCAAAACATAACTTACATGAGAGATCCCACTACACTAGAATATAGAACACGTAACATGTAGTCAATCTCATCATCTAATTGTGAAGCAAAGTCGATAAAGTTTAAAGTAGGCTACTAATGGAGTACTAACAGGCTAGGAATTCTCGATATTGAACTTGCAAATAACTTTCTCAATGTACCCTTTCTGACTTAGGTACAATTTACATGTTTTTCTATCTCTGAGAATCTCATCCCAAGTATCTTCTTTGATGCTCCCAAATCTTTCATCTCGAATTCTTTACTAAGCTGAGCTTTGACCTTTCTTATCTCTCATTTATCTTTGATGCTATCAACATGTTATGAACATAAAGGAGTAGATATACAAAAGAACCATCATTGTTTTTCTTACAATAAACACAACTAGCAATGTTGCTTCTTTTGAAATCATGAGTAGTCATAAAAGAATCAAACCTCTTATATCGTTGTCTTGGTGACTGTTTTAAGCCATAAAGGGACTATTTCAACAAGCGAACATAGGCCTCCTTTTTTGAGACTATAAAACCATCTGGTTGTTGCATGTAAATATGTTCCTAAAGTTCTCCATGCAAGAACATTGTTTCTACATCGAACTGCTTAAGCTCCAAATCATACATGGCCACAATACCAAGTAAGGCTCGAATTGAACTATGCTTCACAACTTGAGAACACAAATTTGTGAAGTCTACACCTGGAATCTAATTGTAACCTTTTGCAAACACTCTTGCTTTATATCTAGGTTATTCAACTTCTGGAGTCCCTTCTTTCGTTGTGAACACCCATTTACAATGAACATTTTTTTTCCTTTAGGAAGCTTCACTAGGTCCCATGTTCTATTCTTATAGATTGATTCTATCTCTTATTGCATGACAATCTTCCACTTTCCTGAATCTTCACAGCTAACTACCTCAGAATAAGTAGATGGCTCTTGATTTGCATCTAAATCTTCAACCACATTTAAAGCATAAGTAATTAGATCAACCTCGGCATACCTTTTTGGAGGTTTAATTTCTCTTCTAGGTCTGTTCATGGCAATAGAATATTGTGGTGAAGAAGCAACTCTACTCTAAGTTTCTATACTAACTTGAGGAGTAGACTATATTGTAGATCCTGGATCAATCTAAAGCTCCACCTAGTTTTGCTAGTCTTTATTGGAAGAGTCTTTAAGAGATAAGTTAGGTAGCATAGCAATTTCATCAAAAATATCATCTGTACTAATCACAACTTTTCTATTTTCAGGACACAATAACTTATACCCTTTAACACCAGCCTTATAACTAAGAAAAACACATTTAATAGATTTAGGTTACAATTTCCCATTATCAACATAAGCATACGCAGGACACCCAAAAATCTCCAAATTAGAATAATCAGAAGGATTATCAGACCATACCTCATGTAGAATATTTTTCTCAATGGCAACAAACAGAGACTGATTAATAAAAAAACGCAGTAGAGGCTGCTTCAGCTTAAAAAAATTTCGTAAACAAGCATTCGACAACATACATCGAAACTTTTCCATTATTGTTCTATTCATCTATTTTGCAAAACCATTTTGCTGTGGAGTATGACAAACTGTCAAGTGTCTCACGATCCCTTCTGATTTGCACAATTCATTAAAACTCATTAGAAAAGAATTCCAAGCCATTAACTGTGTGGAGGTGTTTTATTTGTTTTCATGCCTGCTTTTCGATCATATTTTTCTAAGCCTTAAAAGTGGAAAACACATCACTTTTCTGCTTGAAGAAGAATGCCCAATCTTTTCTTGAAAAATCATCAATTATCGTCAGCATATAATTAGTGCCACCCCTCGATGGCACTCTGGAGTGCTCCTAAAGATCAAAATGAATATAATCTAGAGTTCCCTTTGTGTTATGGATTCCTCTAGTAAATCGAACTCACTTTTGCTTCTGAAAAACGCAGGGCTCACAAAACTTTCGTTTGCTTATGCTTTATCCATCAAGAAATCCTCTTTTGCTTAATACTGCGATGTCATTCTCACTCATATGCCCTAAAAGAATATGCCAAAGTCTAGTAAAATCATCATCTGACAAGGAAGAAGAGACGGTTGCATCATTAGTAATAGTAGAACACTGCAAAACATATAACTTGGCAGTCTTTCTCTACCTTTTCATCATAACGAGGGAACCCTTACCAATCTTCAGAACCCCACTTTCAGTTGTATATTTATTCCCTTTTGAATCAAGAGTACTCAACGAAATCAAATTCCTCTTCAATTCTGGAACATGTCGTATGCCCCTACGTGTTTTGACGATTCCATCAAACATCTTAAATATAATCATGCCAATACTTGCGATTTTACATGAAACATTATTTCTCATGAAAACAACACCTTCAGACACTGTTTCATATGTTGTAAACCAATCCAAATTGGGACTCATATGGAAGCTGCAACTAGAATCGAGGATCCTTTCCTCGTTCACTTTGGAGTTATTAGCAGAAGCAACTAGGAGTTCCACCATCGCGGTAGTCTTCTACAACATCAGCTTCACCTGATTTTTCTGGTTATTTTCTCTTTTTCATTTGTAACTTTCCATTTAATCTTGTTCTGCAACTTATAGGACTTAGACTTAGTGTATCATTTCTTCTTGAAGAAGTTACAGGTTTTACCTCTATTTGAAGATCTCGATCTATTCTTAGATTTACTACGATGATTTCGTTCTTGTGTCCTCCCACGATTATCATCAGTATTTCATTCTTGTCTCCTACCAACAATGAGACCCTCTCATTGAGAGTCAAATCCAACCACAATGTGTTTCATCTTGTCATACGAGGTTAAGGAGGCATAGACTTCATCAACTATGAGAGATTCATAGCTATACAAAATTGTATCTCTAAAGATTGAATAAGACAGGACAACAAAACAAAGTAGAATTAACCCTAAATCTTCTTTATCATACTGAACCTCCATGGCCTCTAGGTCTGAGAGAATTTCTTTAAACACATTTAAGTATTCACGCATAAGAGCACCTTCCTCCAAACGATGAGCATAAAGACGCTGCTTCATATGCAACTTGCTAGTTAGGGTTTTTGACATGCATAGCTACTGCAGCTTTGCCCATAATGCAGCGATGGTCTTCTCCTTTATCACATCCTGTAAAATTTCATTCAACAGATGCAGACATAATTGCGTTAAAGCCTTTCGATCTTTACGCTTATTCTCTTCCTTCGTCAATGTCGAAGGCATCTTATCTATCCGTAGCTGGGCATCCTCTAAATCCATCTGCGTAAAAACTGTCTGCATATTTATCTACCACAATGCTAATCTAGTGTTGCGATCCAACAACAGAATATCATACTTTAGTGTCTCCATTACTGTGATCGAGACAAGCAACCCGAAAAGCTTTGATACTAGTTGTTAAAACTAACATCAATAATGGCAATATAAAATGATTGCAAAGTAATAAGAAAGAAAATAATAACACAGAGATTTTACGTGGAAACCCTTTCGGGGAAAAACTACGGGCAGAGGAGAAGAAAATTTACTAATATTGAAATTCGAATGATACAAGAGGTGTTTCAACTACATCTATTAAAGGTTGAAAAACCTTATTCTAATCAAAGTCAAATAGAGGAAATGTAGTTCTATATTGATTCTACTTGTGCAATCAGTATCAAATAGAAGAAGAGTAGTTATATACGAAATCTATTTGTGCACTACAGATGCCCTAATTTTACCACTGTATTATTTCTTTAACAAGAATTTGGGTCACAACTCTAACAATCTCAAAAGTAAAAATATAATGTGGAAAGATAAAAGGAATTAAAAATGATTCTTGTGAGGAAATATTTTTCTCGCCCAATAAGAAATTTTATTAAATGTAAACGAAAATGGTAAATAAAAGTTCAAGATACACCACCTTAACAAAAAATAATAATCCCACCAATTTAGGAACATCATTCGACACATAATATTGTCTTTGGTACAAGCCATCGCTAAATTGTTGGACACGCTCTCAAAGTTCGAATGTCATGCGCAAACAAAGGATAAAACTTTTCAATCACAAGGAAATAATTTGACAATTCCCAGTCAACTGATGATTAAACTAATGAAAAAATACAAGCAAAAGCACAAGGATTAGTGCAATTTGAAAGTGACAAGTTTCATGGAAACCATGTGATTGCGTATTAATAATTTGTTTATTTGGTATGAAAATAAGTTTACATGTTGAAATAGTAAGTGCTATATACATTCAATAAATCAAGAGGATACAGTACGGATAGCATATGAATAAAATTTTAATGTTAATTAAACTAAAATAGATTTAATAATATTTTCTATTCGAAAATATTTTGATGATAATAATCCGGTCAATTATTGACATTTTTAGGAGCCTAGGCAAAACAATAAAATGGGGTTTTAAGTTCCTTAAAAGTTGGAGAAAATTTTTTTTAGGTCCCTTAAAAGCTGGTATTTTTCTTTTGAATTTTAAAAGTTAAAAAATATATGGGCCCTTTAAAAACTATAAAACAAATATGTTGGACCTTTTTCAGCCTTGGGCCTTAGGCGGCCGCACCTCTAGACGACCACCAAGGCCTGGTCTGAGTATAACAACATGAGAAAAAAACTTATTTATTACATACACATTACAATAGTTAGGCATAAAATAATAAATAGCTAAACTTACCTTGATAATGACATATTATCATTAAATACGAATAAATTCATATGAAAAATATAAACTTACCTCATTAGCTAATCAGGCAATCAATATATATATAATGATCTCGAATCATAAAAGTATAAATCAGAATTGTCTACTAGTCATCTACGATTTTCGATTTTCACTTCTCTCGCGACGACTCGATGTCGTCTTTAACTATGTTCGATAATTCAATAATAAAAACATTATCAGTTTACATTTAATTCACATCCAAATACATAGCCAGTATATTTTGCATTTTATTCAATTTAGTCCCTATACTCGGGATACACATATTTTTCTATATCTAACATCAAATCAAATTTTGATTTCACATTCTTTCATTTGGGACCCTATACTTTTCATCTACAACAAAATCTCATAACAATTTTTAATTTATTCAATTTAGTCTATTGTAACGCCCCAAAATTTTTAATTTTGAATTGTTAAATCACGTTAAGTTAATTGAACTAGTTCAATGGTTAAGTATTCTAGATTATGTGCCTAAGGTCTTGTGTTTAAATCATTTCCCTTAATTTTTTGTTATTTTTGTCCCAACCCCTATCTTTGAACTTATAGCTTATGTTTATCTTGTGCATCTAATGACAAGAATGACCTTGCTGGTTCAGTGATAAAGCCTTAGTTTACCCTCAACTCCCAAGTTTGAATCTTTTGCATCTCAATAAATGTGCTACCAATATAATGGAATTTGGGTTGAATTTAAAAACTCTAGGGAAATCTGTTAGGATAACAACCATATTTTGTGGCGGTGTGGGTGTTTTTTTTAAAATTATTTTTGAAAATTATCTCAATTTGTTTCCCAAAATACTCCCAAAAATCTATTGTCCCTCTCTTCCATCTTTCCCCCATTTTCCCCAATTTTATGTTCTTTCATGTTTTGCTACTCCATTGCTTTTTTTGATGTTCTTCTTCATTTTTGGCATTCTTATCTTTGCATTTTCATTTTTTTTCACGTTGTTAATCTTCCATTCAACCTTGTGTAAGTTGTTATTGGTTTTTATGAGAGATTTATGAAGGTTTAATTAGTTATTTTTTTGGTGTAGGTTTAATTATTTTGAAATCTTTGTTTTATGTGAGAATCTTTATACAAACGTTCCTTGGACGATCTAGTTTCTGTTGGAAGTTATTGTTTTGTTTGGGTAAGCAATCGAATGCTGTGTCAATGGTTGATTGTTGCTGCTAAGGCCTATCGTTTAGCTCTTGTGGTCAAATTAGCAACTTAGATTTAGTGTTTCGTCACTAAACTTTTTCATTTTAAATGTTATTTTTAAGTGTTGGAAGTACGACTGTTCTGTTGGCAGTGCAAAATGATCAGGTGTATGATTCGATTCCGTAAAAAAAAGAATGACGAAAAGTTGAAATGCTTACTAACAATGCCACAGGATCGTGTGGGTCACACAGGCTGGGTTAGTTGGGTCATGTGGGCCACACGAGCGTGTGTTAGGTCGTGTGGGTCACACAGATGTGTGGGCGCATTTTTTGTAAAACTTTGTTAGGGTCGTATTTGAAGTGTGATTCAAAATTAGTCATTTTGTAGGTTATGTTATGTTTGTGTTATGAATATGAAATATGTTATTCTGTCTCTGTTAATGTGATTTTTGAAAGCATGATATTATATACTGATGTGTATAACATTTATGCATACATAGATATGATATTGGTATAGTATTACATGTGCATTGGGGTGGGATAATGATATGACGGAGGAAGTGTTGGCAGTTTAATTATCTGCCTTATATGGTAGTTTAAACCACATATTTGTTCTGGTGGCTTGGCCACACTTATCTAATTCTGATGGTCACTTATAGGTGTGTGGGGTTGGATGAGTATTCATTACCCTAATTGGTGTGTAGGGATGAATTGATATGATGTGTAGCAAATGGTGGTAAGACCTGATTCTGTATCTGAAATTGTAATTCTATTTGTATCTACAACCTCATTTGTATCTTAATTGCATTTGTTCTAAATCTGTTCTGTTTGCTTGTGTTGAGTTACACACTAAACTCGATAGCTCACCCTCTATTGTTACCCTCTCAGGTAATCAGCAATCTCAGGACTGGACAACATGTGGGAGCTCGAATTGGATTCTTGATATATAAATGCTTATTAAATGTTTTTGTGTTATAATGGACTTTTTGGACTTTTTTTAGACTGATTTATTTTGGGACTTTATTTTCATATTGATTTGTTTTTTTGTTGGATTTAGTAATTATTATTTTAAACCCCAAGTTCACATGTTTTGTTTTATAAGCTAAGTCACGATTTTCAAATGTTTTATAAATTAAGAAATTTTTGCTGCAAAATGAGGTGACCACTCAAATGCTTTTTTGTATTAAAGTAAGTACTTTTAATAAGTAATTCCCCAAAAATTGGAAAGCAATTTAACAAATTTAGCAATGTTCTATTTACATGACTTCAAATTAAAAATCCGGTTTTTAAGTGAACTTATGTAATTCCTCAAGATTCGGTCATAATGTCTAAGCCGAGTGTTGGGTGTTACATCTCTAATGTTACAAAAGTATCTAACAAGCTTAATTTAATTTTCAATTTAGTGCTTAACATAATCTAAATTCACTATCTAATAATCTCTTCAATTTCAAGCTTAATTCATCAATTTCTCTCTAATGACAAATTATTAAAAACTTAACAATTAAATAAATTCATACATAAGCTAGTTAAATCAAACTCCTATGATCATAAATCTATAAAATAAATTATGAATTTAGCTTGATTACCTTGACATTTTGAATGACAGAATATATGCTTGCAAAATTGGAGTTTTCTTTCTTTCTTTTGTTCTTTTTGTAGATAGTGGAGGAAGATGAAATGTTTTTCATCTTTCTTGCACTTAGTTTAGTATATATAAGTTAATATTATATTAGTTAAGCTTAACTAATCTTTTTTTTTTGCTCAGTCAATGTGCATACATGATACTAGAAAATACATTGGGAAAAACCAAGCTCTTTCTTAGTCAAAATTATAAAACACCCGAATAAACAAGGAACAAGACATCCGACATCAGAACTAACTCCTAATGTCTAAACAAAAATATATCACCACCAAGCTTTAAATAACTCTAATATTCTTACCCCAGCAATAACCAAAGTTATAGCCATACTATTACCTTTCGTCATATCCACTAAGAACGTAACATTGACCAGCTGATTAATACTCCTATCAATATCTATAAGCAGATTCCGCAACAACCTCGGTCCAACTTCCCTATTTAACAACCACTTTAAGGCCACACCTGAACTAAATTCAATAATAAGATGCGCAAAACCCTAAAATAGGGCCTAGAAGTATTAGGGGTATTTTAGTAATTTTAGCTCATATGTGCTCAAAATTTCGTAAGTTGGTATTTAATAATGTTTTCAACAATGGCTATTAGGAAATTAAGTCAATTTCTGAAAATGAGTTTTAAATACCTTTAACTTTGCAAATAGGACTGTTTTGTAAAAGAGACAAAACTTAGAGCATTTATGTTGAAATTAGACGAATTTTTGAAATTAAACCTTTAAACCCCTACCCCCAATTTGTTTCACGGTAGTTTTTGCTCCCAATTGTCCTACTGTTTGTCCTTTACTATCCCTTGCTATTCCATTCGATTTTTTATTTCAAAATTGTACTATTTTGATTCCCATCATTTTCAAAGCATTAAACCTTCCTAAATCTTCAAGAAAACACCCAAAAATATCACCAATTTCATTATTTTCCTCAAGTGTGAGTTTCTCGGGCTTGTGTCAAAAACTTTGTTTTTCTTTCATTAAAGGTAACCATTCGACTTTCTATTAGTTTTAACTTATATCTAGACTCTTGAAATGAATTTATAATTGTTAAATTGCATGTTTTAATTAAAACCCAAAAATTGGGTCATTGATGGTGGAATTTGAGATTGTGGATGAAAATGTGATTTGAAAGTGTGTTTCAACTTTTTTTAACTTCATTAAAAGGTTTCTAAAATTACTTCAAAGTTTCGTTAAGGATTTCTTATGTTTTAATGAATTTTCATTAGAATGGCCAAAACTTGTTGAAAATTTTTGATACCTGAGAATGTGTAGTTTAAAGGTTGGGAATTAGTCGTAGATGAATATGTAGATGAATGGATTTCATTTCGTGTGAAAAGGTTAAGTATTGATTGAGATATTCAAATTTAAAGTTTTCCATGTCGAAGGTTTTGGTTAAATAAGAACATAGTTTAGGCTTATATGTGTGACTGTTTAAGTTGAATTATTAGTTGATTGTGGATTGTATACTTGTGTGGTTTGTATTGTTGAAGTGTCAGAGTTGATAGGACCTTCAACAAGTAGAGATAAAGGCAAAGAAAAGCTTGCCTAAGCTTTCAGTTTTGAACAGGAGTTGATTTTTGGTGAGTGTTTTGGAATAGCTGCACGTAAGAAATTCATTGTGTTATTTGGGAATTTAGAGGTAGGTTAAACCCCTTCTCTAAAGTTCAAGTGTAAGTGATCTCTTACCTATGCTAAATATGTGATCAATGTGCTTGTGAATTGTGATAAAGAGAACAAGGGTGTGATGTAATATGAATATGTTGTGATGATTGTTGTGATAGTAAATGTCAGGGCATGTTATTCATGCCATGTGACCGTGTGTATAATGTTCTAATGATGTGATTATGCAGTGACTATGTGCGGATAATAGATAAGTAATATATGATGATTGTGTGGGTATTTTGGCCTTGTGGTCTTATGAGACTATTGGATATAGTTGGCATGCCATAGGATTGTGATTACTCACTTATATGTGTTGTGATATTTCGGATGTTGAGGTTTGGGAAAGTTTTTGGAGAGATAAGGGAATATGAGCTCAGCTTCATTCACCAGGATATGTGTGTTCGGTGTGTTGGAGAGTGTAGCCATAAGCTTCACTTGTGGGATATGTTCAACTCTACGAGTCTATGTGGTGTGTTGGAGATCCGTGTATCCAATGAGTAGTGATAGAGTCCACTTCATATTTCATAGTCTCAAGAGCCAAACTATCCTTAAATATGTTTTACATGTATTATATTATGTGTACCTGAATAATCTTGTAAATAATGAACAGAGGATTGCATGAAAATTGGTTAAATGTGTGAAATATGATATTGATGTAACAATGTTAAAAATATGTTATGATTGTTTTTTTTTTTTTTTGCAGCATAGTGACTTGATTTCGTAGTGGTTATTCTGAGCATTCACTGAGCTTGTTAAGCTCACCCGCTCCATTTTAAACTTGTAAAGTAGTGTGTTCCCGGTGTGAGCAGTGTGGCATTCAAGAGATAGATCCAAGCCATCATTTTAGTTGCAATTAGTAGGTGTTTTTCTTATATTCATTTTAAGGAATAAAAGTCAATGTGGTAGACTTTATATCAGTTTGCTTAGTTATTTTCGGAATTGTTTGCGTGCTATCTATGCTTGTAGGTTTGTGGACCATAATATGGTGATTGAGACTACTATTTGGGTATATTTTGATTTTTATTTTATGATATAAAAGTTTCATGTTGTTTGGAACCATTTTGGTATGAATTTTGTGTTGTTATATGTTGAAGTTTTGTAGCCTGAAGCATGAGTATCGATATTTTGGACTTTAAAAACGATACCTCTATATTTTTGAAAGAGCAGGGAAACAGAATATAGATTCAATATCGACACCCTGGCCTGAGTATCGATACTTAGGGTAGATTTATCGATACGTTGTGAAAGGTATCGATAGTTTTCGACATACATTTGGGAATTTGGTGAGAAACAAAATGCAAGTTTGGTATTGATTTTCCATGTAATACCGACACCACTTAAAGAAAATATCGATAACCATGAGAAAGTATCGATAACTATGTAACCATTTTGGAAATTTTGCAATTTGGCCTATTTGCAAGTTTGATTGACATTTTTAATTCCCTTAGTATATGTATGGCATGTTTTAACGATAATAAGTGGTTGTCCTAGTTACTTGTGAAACTGTTGCTAAATAAATGATGCATGATAGTGGTGTAATGTCCTAGTATTCGGGTTCGATGATGGGGCTGAGTATAGGGTGTTACAAAAGGAGTTTTCACATGCCACCCCATGCCAATGTACTTGTCCATGGCAATTTTTGTAACACCCCAAACCCGGTCAACACACCACGACCGAATCTGACGTATTACAGAGGGAAAACTTTTTGAAGAAAATGAATTACCGGTTTATTTTCAGTGAAAACCCTTGTATTGCTTAGCGTTTGAAAAAAAAACCTTGTATATGTGAAGTTGAGAATGTTAATTAGTTTTTGAAATTCCGAAAATCCATTTTAAACTCACTTGTCAATCTTTACTATGAAAATGTTTATGTCCTATTAAAACCCGAGTGATTCCTGCTTAGTCAATTAAAACCATTCGTATTTGAGCTTTGAAAACTTAGATTTTTAGAATCAGTTAAGTTGGCCTATTATCATGTGAATTGTACTACCCGATGGTAAAGTTTAGAAAACCCGTTGCGTAGTCTAATTAGAAAACTTTGTGTCTCAGGTTATTAAAACAAATCAGATAATTTACTTAATCATATTCGAAATCAAATTCAAAACAGATAGAAATAATCCAAAGCATAATTTAAAGGCCTTATTACACACCCAAATAAAAATTGAAATTTAAATAAATTCAAGTACCCAAAAGATGTTCAATGAAACCCGAAAGCAAGTATCGCATGGCCACCACAAGTTCACCTGGCTCTTCATCTGCGATCTATGAATCACCTGAAAAGATAAGGGAGAAGGTGAGTCACCAAGACTTAGTGCATAATCCTCCTCCCGATTATAGCAACAGCCTTACACAAGTCATAATCAAGCGAACATATCATGCACCCAAACCTAGCCATCCACAACTCCTTTTTCTACCCCTTGTGGTACCAAACCACTGGTGGTGCCAAACCACTGGTGACCCAAAGTCACTGATATCAATATAATTGTGGTGCCAAACCACTGGTGACCCAAAGTCACGAATAATCCAATTGTGGGGCCAACCCACGTAGTGATACCAAATCACTGGCGATGATCCCGTTATATCAAATGTGGGGCCAACCCACTGTGGTGCTAAGCCACTGGGACGAGTCGCTATGAGGTGCCAAACCTCTGGTGACCTAAAGTCACGAATATTAACTGTGGTACCAAACCACTGGTGCCAAACCACTGGTGACCCAAAGTCACAGATATCAATCTTCTCCTTCCTCTCATATCACCCACAATAATGCACATGCATATACAGATCATGCCATCATGCTTAATCATTAAACATGTAACATCCTGGAAAGGGCCTATGCATTTCTGGTTTAAATTGTATGAATGACAAGTCTTCAGTCTTATGAATAAATTATTGATATTTTTGGAAACTTAGAAATGTATGAAAATGATTGGAAATGAATATTTTGGAAACCTGAAAATGCATTAGGACATGAACATTTTAGGAAACCGAGAAATGTAAAGAAATGGTTCAAAAATGGAAAGTGCACATTTTTGGAAACCTGGACATTTTGGAAACTTGAACATTTCTGGAAACCTAAACATTTTGGAAACTTAGACATTTTAGGAAACCTGAACATTTTGGAAACTGAACATTTTAGGAAACCTGAACATTTTTGGAAACTTGGAATGTAAGAAAAATGGCAAGTTACAGAGCCGATCGAAAATTTTAGGAAACTTAGAAATGACCCCGAAATGATGAGTTTTAAAGTTTAAAATAGGAAATAAAGGCAAGAGGGCCTTAAAAGAAAAAGTTGGGGAAATTTGACACACAAACGGGCTAGGAAAAGTGGCCTGAAGATGGCACTTAGGGCCTATGGAAATGGCACCATGTGAAGGAGGCATGGGAATGGGTTCGAGTCACTTGGGAAGCAAATAAATAAATTTTATTTTTGCTTCTAGACACACCAAGGTGGACAGCACAAGCCTTCTAGAAATAGAAGTGTTTTATTTCGATAAATATTTGATTAATTAGGGGATAAATAAAGGAGTTTTATTCGCATAAATATGTGAATAAATAAAGGATTTTCTTTTAAGAAAATTGAGGAGATAATTGATGGATTAAAGGCTTTTATCTTTTAAATAAAAGAGATAATATTATCAAAAAGAGGAGTGGTGGCCAAGTAAGGGACTCTTTGGGTGATAACTTTGTCTATAAAAGGAAAGGAGGAGGGCTACTCCTCGGTTTACTTCTTTTCGCTCTGTAGAAATTCCCTAGCTCTTTCCCCTCTCTGCTGAAATTTCTCTTCATCTTTTACGCTTCTCTTTTCTTCATCTGTCAAGCCAAAACCCTTTTTCTTTTGATCTCGACAAAAACCCCATAGTCGAATCTCTCGTGACTCTAGGCAAGGAGGCAATCGACTAAGGTATTAAGGTAAGAACAATCAATTTTGTTCTTCTAATTCTCCTAATCAAGATCTAGGAATAATCTCTTCTATTGTCTCTTAGCCGATTATTAAAGAAGAATATCGGGATTTCATATTCAAGGAATTAGGCTAATCGGGAAGATAGATCATTCGGGATTCAAGATTTAAAAGGTAAGTATCAAAATAAATTCGCCAAGGCTATTTTAATATATATGTATATGGATTATTAAAAAGCCGAAAACTAATAAAGTGATATGGTGTTAGCCGAAATCACAAGGAAGGAATACCAAGATTCGGCACTTGGTTCTTGAAAACAATTCGGCAACAAGGTAAGAAATACAAATCCTACTAGGATTTGGTTTTAAAGTCAAAAGGGGTTTATTATGTATTTTAATAATGTGGTCGAATATAGGATTGAGATCTAAGGCAAGCAGATCAATTTCTTCGGGATTTCAAGGAATCTATTAAGCAAATCAGGTGTGTACTCACACTAACTTTCAATATATATATTATGGCAATAACTGTTTTAATATATGAATGTGTATAAGAATGAGGATGTGGCTAAGTACCACAGATGTGGCAAAAAGTACCAGTGCACGTATTCCTACTCTTGGTAGGATTATGAATGTGTTATATTACGAGAAGTGACATGAATGTGAATTTAAGTATGATATGAATGATATGTAATAATTGGGGCATTTGGGATATATGTGAAGGGAGAAAGTGAAGGTGATGACTACGGTCTCACCAACGAAGGTGCTGACTTCGGTCTCACCAACGAAATATGGTGGCTACGGTCCCATTAAGTGAATATGGTAACCGGTTACATTATCGGACATAGTGTCTAATGACACAACGTAAGTGGGCGATGATGAGCACGTCGTCTGCGCAAATGCGCGCTTCGATGGTGTGTAGCGGATGGAGGGTCGACTTAGTAGTCCTCACGGTGTACAGGTTGGTACGGGTGGTGTGTAGCGGATGGACAAATAGGCTTGGGTTTGGGTTGCATCATCCTTTATTTTGTATGAACATGAAATTGATATGACTTGTATGCCGATTTGTTGAAAATTAGTACTGTGTACACATTGAATGTGGACTCACCCCGTTGGGAATTATTTTCAGGTGATGAGCGGTAATAGACAAGGTCGGCGGGAGCTAAAGGTGGCCATGTATCACTTGAAGAATTTATTTAGAAATTTGGACTTTATATAATTTTAGTACTTTAAATTTTATTTTGGGTTTGAATGATGTAATAAGGCCATAAGGCCCAGTTGGATTTTCTTTATTTCTGTGTATTTTTATTTGATTATGATACAATTTATTTTTGATTAAAGTTAAGTAAATTTATTTCTTTTAAAATAATAAACCCTAAAATTATTTTGTCACCTTGTTTAAGTTGGATTTTCAAAATTTATTAAATGGGTTCCAATTTAAGCCCAACCCAAAACAAATTTTTCTTAATTACACAAATTTTCTCTAAGTTAATCGGGACATTGAAAAAACCGGTTTACTTAAGGAACATACGAGATCCGATTTGGGCTCGTGGGTAGGGTGTGGAGTGTTTCGGTTGGTATCGAGCCCGATTTTAAACCCTCGGCCTGTGGGCTAAGGCCCAAAACATTTTTAATTCGAGCCCAAATGATTTTTCTGTGAAAATAAGCGTGTTTCTCGGCATGGCTTTGAGTCTCCGACCCATGATCCACACGGTAAGTACCCTAACTTTATGAGTGATTTTGTGATTTATGAAGCGTATAAGGGTAGAAAAGGCATGGAACGTAGAATAGAATGATAGGAATTTGAACCCAGGGCTAGATTACTCAAACACAGAACCCATAAGACTTAATGAACTTAACAAACCTATGGCTAAGTCTTTGAGATAGGGTGTGGTAACCCCATGACGCATGTTCAGGATTGGATCGGAAGAGCACGGTATTTAAGCGATCCCTAGTGACTCACCTCCTCTTCGCAGAATCTGCACAGTGCGTAGCTTTCTGGTTCACCCTAACTCGAGAGGGCTCGGTGGTGTGGCAACCTCATGCGCATGTCTAGGAATGGTTTCGATGGGAGCTTGGTATTTAAGCGGTCCGTGTGACTCACCTCCTCTCTCCACGAATCCTGCTGGTGCGTAGTTTTTCGTTCACCACGACCAAAGGGGGCTCGGTCATAAAGCTAAAACATAATGACTAAAACCGAAAGGAACTAGCCATGTTTTTTTTTAAAAAAAAAAAAAGAACAAAACAACAAACCCTAGATTTCAAAACTCTTTACTAAATTTTGAAAACCATCTTTACAATTTTTTACGAAAATTTTCTAATTTGTGAAAATTACAAAAATGCCCTTGGTGGCAAAATTACCAAAATGCCCTAGATCCACAAAATGTCAAACTTTTCAATGGTTTTGTCAAAACTCCATTATTTTATAATGTTCATAAACCCTAATGTGCAAACCATCAAAAATACCCTGATTTTGGAAAATTACAAAATTGCCCCTAACTTGCAAAATTACCAAAATGACCCTGATTTCCAAATTTTTGCAACATCACCATTTGAAAGGTTAAACTCTCAAAAAGAACCCACAAAATTTTATAACTTTTGAAATATCCCTGATTTGTTAGTTTTTCCAAATATACCCCAGTTTGTGAAAAATTACCAAAATACCACGAGGTCAAAATTGCAAATATACCTGATTTCAAAATTTTTCCAAATTACCCCAAAACTTTGAAGTTTTCAAAATGCTTTTTGACAAAAGCACCAAGAAACGTTTTCCCTGGAAAAAATTACGAAAATACCCCTATAGGACAAAATTACGAAAATACCCCTGGGTAGTGAAAAACAACAATAATGAAAATTACAACGTTTCTCTGAATGAACGAAAGTTCATACTTGTTTGATGGATGAATGAATGAATGGAAAAGACTATGTGTTTGTATGAATACGAAAGAACCACTCTTAAATCCCTTTTCATAAAATTTCTCCGCGAGTAAACAAGTGAAACCAAAGTACTAATACATAAAACTTTCAAATCAGATCTCGACGCTAGAAATAAGCTCCAGAGGACGTGGTCGACGTGGAAGAGGTAGAGGAAGAATGACTAGGTCAGAACCCGTTAGATCGGGTTAGGGTTCTGACAATGAGATACCACCGCCACTACCACCCCCAGTTGTTAATGTTGAGCAGCAGGCTCAGACGGGGAAGATCTTTGTGTCGCGAGCTATCTTTGCGAGTTTTGGAATTGGTGGCTGGTACAGGAGGAAATTCAGGAACCCGTAAGTCTGTGCCTGAACGGCTCCGAGCTAATGGAGCCGAGATGTTTTGTGGAGTGTCTGGAGTATCACCCAGTACAGTTGAGTACTAGTTGGAAGCAACGGAGCGCATCATGGATGAGCTCGACTTGACCCCCGAGGAGAAGTTGAAAGGGATGGTGGCACTGTTACGCGATGAAGCGTATCAGTGGTGGTTAACTGTTCGGGATGGTGCTACTACCGCAGATTTGACACAGGAATATGTTAAAGAAGCATTTCAGAAAAAGTATGTGGGAACCAGGTATACGAATGAACAAAGAAAGGCTTTTCTGGGATTGGTACAAGGAAGTAAGTCCGTCGCAGAATATGAGGCAGAATTTCTGAGGTTGAGCCACTATGCTCGAGGGGTTATGGCAACCGAGCATGAACGCTGTGTCCGTTTTGAGGACGGGTTAAGGGATGATCTAAGATTGTTGATAGCACCACATCAGGAGCGAGAATTTTCTGCGTTAGTGGAAAAGGCTAAAGTGGCTGAAGGAATTAAGAATGCATGTAAGGCGTAACAACGATAGGATTAGGCCAGAAAGAGGTTTTGGATCGTCTGGATCGTCTGGGAATAAGAGGCCTAGAGTTGACGGGCCACAAAATCAACAAGCTGGTACGAGCTGGCAGTTTCGCCCTTGTGAGCATTGTAGAAAGAAGCACTTGGGAGAGTGTTGGAAAAAGACGGGATGATGTCTCAAGTGTGGGTCCAAGGACCATATGCTTAAGGATTGCCCCAAGCTGCTATATGAGAGCTGACCGGCAGCTCAGAATGCTAGTCAGGCTGGTAGAGGCGGACAGCAGCCTCAACAAGGTCGTGGACCGAACCATGGAGGAAATGGTTCGAACCGTGGACGTGAAGCACCAAGGAGAGGTGCTGAAGGGGCAGACGCGAGGCAACCAAGGTTGGTTTATGCAGTTGCCATCGCAAGGAGGAAGATGTGCCAGATGTGACCACGGGTACGTTCCTTATTTCTGGAATACCCTTAATTGCTTTGCTTGTTATAGGGTTAGCTTATTCTTGTATTGCTAGTGAGGTGACTGAAACCTTGGAAGTGAACTTAGAGAATGTGCCTAGAAAGTATGATAGTTCTTTAAGATCAGAGTGCGTAGCAGTAGCATAGTGGGGTGAGTTAGGCCGTACGATTATTCGTTAGGAAATTTCGAGGACGAAATTTTGTTTAAGGGGGGTAGAACTGTAACATCCTGGAAAGGGCCTATGCATTTCTGGTTTAAATTGTATGAATGACAAGTCTTGATCTTATGAATAAATTATTGATATTTTTGGAAACTCGTAAAGAAATGTATGAAAATGATTGGAAATGAATATTTTGGAAACACGGAAATGCATTAGGACATGAACATTTTAGGAAACCGAGAAATGTAAAGAAATGGTTCAAAAATGGAAAGTGCACATTTTTTTGGAAACCTGGACATTTTGGAAACTTGAACATTTCTGGAAACCTGAACATTTTGGAAACTTAGACATTTTAGGAAACACTGAACATTTTGAAATCGAACATTTTAGGAAACTGAACATTTTTGGAAACTTGGAATGTAAGAAAATGGCAAGATTCTGAGTGATCGAAAATTTTAGGAAACTTAGAAATGACCCCGAAATGATGAGTTTTAAAGTTTAAAATAGGAAATAAAGGCAAGAGGGCCTTAAAAGAAAAAGTTGGGGAAATTTGACACCCAAACGGGCTAGGAAAAATGGCCTGAAGATGGCACTTAGGGCCTATGGAAATGGCACCATGTGAAGGAGGCATGGGCCTGGGTTCGAGTCACTTGGGAAGCAAATAAATAAATTTTATTTTTGCTTCTAGACACACCAAGGTGGACGGCACAAGCCTTCTAGAAATAGATGTGTTTTATTTCCATAAATATTTGATTAATTAGGGGATAAATAAAGGAGTTTTATTCGCATAAATATGTGAATAAATAAAGGATTTTCTTTTAAGAAAATTGAGGAGATAATTGATGGATTAAAGGCTTTTCTCTTTTAAATAAAAGAGATAATATTATCAAAAAGAGGAGTGGTGGCCAAGTAAGGGACTCTTTGGCTGATAACTTTGTCTACAAAAGGAAAGGAGGAGGGCTACTCCTCAGTTTACTTCTTTTTCTGCTCTGCCAAAATTCCCTAGCTCTTTCCCCCTCTCTACCGAAATTTCTCTTCATCTTTTACGCTTCTCTTTTCTTCATCTGTCAAGCCAAAACCCTTTTTCTTTTGATCCCTGACAAAAACCCCATAGCCGAATCTCTGTGACTCTAGGCAAGGAAGCAATCGACTAAGGTATTAAGGTAAGAACAATCAATTTTGTTCTTCTAATTCTCCTAATCAAGATCTAGGGAATAATCTCTTCTATTGTCTCTTAGCCGATTATTAAAGAAGAATATCGGGATTTCATATTCAAGGAATTCCGGCTAATCAGGAAGATAGATCATTCGGGATTCAAGATTTAAAAGGTAAGTATCAAAATAAATTCGGCCAAGGCTATTTTAATATATATGTATATGGATTATTAAAAAGGCGAAAACTAATAAAGTGATATGGTGTTAGCCGAAATCACAAGGAAGGAATACCAAGATTCGGCACTTGGTTCTTGAAAACAATTCGGCAACAAGGTAAGAAATACAAATCCTACTAGGATTTGGTTTTAAAGTCAAAAGGGGTTTATTATGTATTTTAATAATGTGGCCGAATATAGGGATTGAGATCTAAGGCAACAGATCAATTTCTTCGGGATTTCAAGGAATCTATTAAGCAAATCAGGTGTGTACTCACACTAACTTTCAATATATATATTATTGCAATAACTGTTTTAATATATGAATGTGTATAAGAATGAGAATATGGCTAAGTACCACAGATGTGGCAAAAAAGTACCCAGGTACATATTCCTACTCTTGGTAGGATTATGAATGTGTTATATTCTGAAAAGTGACATGAATGTGAATTTAAGTATGATATGAATGATATGTAATAATTGGGACATTTGGGATATATGTGAAGGGAGAAAGTGAAGGTGATGACTACGGTCTAACCAACGAAGGTGCTGACTTCGGTCTCACCAACGAAATATGGTGGCTACGGTCCCATTAAGTGAATATGGTAACTTCGGTTACATTATCTGAATATAGTGTCTAATGACACAACGTAAGTGGGCGATGAGCGAGCACGTCGTCTGCGGCGATCGCCTTCGATGGTGTGTAGCGGATGTAGGGTCGACTTAGTAGTCCCCACAGTGTATAGGTTGGTACGAGTGGTGTGTAGCGGATGGACAAATAGGCTTGGGTTTGGGTTGCATCATCCTTTATTTTGTATGAACATGAAATTGATATGACTTGTATGCTGATTTGTTGAAAATTAGTCTGTATGTACACATTGAGTCTGTGGACTCACCCGTTGGGGAATTATTTTTCAGGTGATGAGCGGTAATGGACCGGTCGGCGGGGAGCTAAAGGTGGCCATGCATCACTTGAAGAATTTATTTAGAATTTTGGACTTTATATAATTTTAGTACTTTAAATTTTATTTTGGGTTTGAATGATGTAATAAGGCCATAAGGCCCAGTTGGATTTTCTTTATTTCTGTTTATTTTTATTTGATTATGATACAATTTATTTTTGATTAAAGTTAAGTAAATTTATTTCTTTTAAAATAATAAACCCTAAAATTATTTTGTCACCTTATTTAAGTTGGATTTTTAAAATTTATTAAATGGGTTCCAATTTAAGCCCAACCCAAAACGAATTTTTCTTAATTACACAAAGTTTCTCTAAGTTAATCAGGACATTGAAAACCGGTTTACTTAAGGAACATACCAGATCCGGTTCAGGCTCGTGGGCCGGGTGTGGGGTGTTTCAAAACATATATCGAACATAACATAGATAATAGCATCAGAAATCATGTGTCATAATTTTAACAAAATGGACTTACCCGAATTCCTTGCTCATACCCACAAAGGTATCATATCGAAAGCTACACAGTTTTTGGCTTTTAACATGTTTAGGTTATTAGCATATTCACATAGATTATGAAGTGTGTAAGTTACACACCTAGCTACTAACGTGGTTACTGAATCCCGAAGATCCCGATCTAACACACTAGATCTCTTTTATCCTTAGTGCCAATTTGGCTTCAAACCAAATCCCGAAACTACGTGATGATCCCCTCTTGTAATCGGCCACACACTATCACATAAAAACAATTAGCCTTCGGCTTTTCAAACAACTAAAAGAATGATTGAATCGACACGATCCTTACCACTGACTTACCGAAATCGCTTGACAGGGAAATAGATAACCTGATCTACTGCTTCAAAATCCCGGAGATCCTAAAAGAGACCAATCGCATGGTTGATTAAAAGCCAAAATAAACGCCGAAATTCTTTGTCTACACATGTCGACAGAGAAAAAGAGAAAGTGAGAATAGAGTTTCGGCCAAGATCACTTACCCTCTTCAAATTTGATTAGAGAAGAAACCAAGGAAGATCTAAGCTGGATTGATATTCGGCCAACAATGAGAAGGGGAGAGTTTGAGAGATTTCGGCAATAATGGAGTGCCAACAAAGGAGATTCGGCTATGGCTTAAGAAAAAGCAATTGAGATTCGACCTAAGATGAAAAAGAAGAATGGGAGAAAGATAAATGGTATTTGGCTTTGGTTTAAAGAAAAAGGATTAAGAGAGTTTCGGCAAAAGGGGAGGAAAAAAAAGAAGATGTGGTGTTGAGCAATTATGAGAGAAAGGAAAAGAGAGATAGGAGAGAAGAAGATTCGGCCAAGCACTTGAAAAGAAGAAAAGAAATAAACTAAGGAAGTTTAGATGGACATTCGGCTAGGTGCTTTCAAGAGAATTCGACAGGTGCCACTTGAGGTTTCGGGTTTGCTTCAACAAAATGCACTGGGGAGAAATCAGCAAGTGCCAAAAAGGGTTTCGGTTTACCTCTCAACCGAATGCATCAAGGCTTTGCTAGCCAAAAATGAGCCCCCCCAAGCTAACTATGGAATTTCGGTGCCCCCTTTACTCAGCTTCCCAACAAAACACTCTTCTTCAAACAAGAGTTCAAAATTCGGCAACTACCTTAAGCTCCTCCTGGCCACTAATTCGAATGAGTTTGAATTATTCAAACTCCTAAATTCTCTCCTTGCCACCAATTAAAATTAATTTGACTTAATCCACAATTGTCTGATAGAGTTTGAGCTGAGCACAACTCCTCCCTCCTTGGCGTTAAAATGGTAAGCAGAAAATGGGATTTCTGCTGCTCGAACCTGAGCTCCCCCTTCCCTGCATGTGGCGTCATTCTCAAGGCCCTAAGTGGCGCCTCCTTGCCACTTTACCAAGCCCATTTCTTGTGCTTAAATTCCCCACGAAATATACTTAACCCCTAGCTCCTTCAATTCCCCTTAACTAAAGCTTAAAACCAAAATTTTTCCTATAGTTCGGGCCTACTCCTGACTTATCACTAGCCTCTAGAACACCTCAATTAATAACACAATTAATCGATATACATGCAAATAAGTTCAAACACAATAGCCCCTATTTAAGGATGTTACAGTTCTACCCCCTTAAAAATAATTTCGGCCTCGAAATTACCTGGTCAAAAGAGTTGAGGGTATTGCTGTTTCATCACATCCTCTGGTTCCCACGTAGCTTCTTCCACACCATGATTTCGCCATAACATCTTTACTAACGAAACTGACTTCTTGCGCAAAACTTTCACATCCCGATCTAGAATCTGCACAGGTTCCTCTTCCATGGTCAAATCTTGGCTCACCTCAATTTCTTCCACCGCTACTACATGCGATGGATCTGAATAATAGCGCTTAAGCATGGAGACGTGGAACACATCATGTATCTGACTCAGCTCTGCTGGCAACTCGAGCTGATAAGCTACTGGTCCCACCCGTCTCAACACCTTATATGGGCCAATAAACCTTGGACTTAGCTTGCCTTTCCTTCCAAATCTCAGCACTTTCTTCCACAGTGAGACCTTCAAGAAAACCCTATCACCCACTGCAAACTCTATACCTCTCCGCTTAAGATCGGCATATGACTTCTGCCTGTCTGAAGCTTCCTTCAAACGAGCCTGAATCAACTTGACTTTATCCTCGGCCTCAACAACCAACTCTGGTCCCAACATCTGACGCTCACCCAACTCTGTCCAGCATGTAGGTGTACGACACTTCCTACCATACAACGCCTCATATGGTGCCATCTTAATGCTAGCTTGATAACTATTGTTGTACGTAAATTCAGATAACGGTAGAAATTCTTCCCAGCTGCCTCTGAAATCCAAAACACAGCCTCTCAGCATATCTTTCAGGATTTGTATAACCCTCTCTAACTGCCTGTTTGTCTGCGGATGAAATGCCGTACTAAAATCCAACCGTGTACCCAACGCCTGATGTAATGCTTTCCAAAACCTCGACGTGAACCTGGGATCTCTGTCTGAGATAATTGACACTGGAACACCGTGCAACCTCACTATCTCTGCCACATACAGCTTAGCTAACCTCTGAAGTGAGTAATCAACCCTTACCGGTATAAAATGAGCTAACTTAGTCAAACGGTCCACAATTACCCAAACTGAGTCTTTCTTACTGGGCGTAAGGGGTAGTCTACTAACAAAGTCTATAGTGATCCTTTCCCACTTCCACTGTGGAATCTTCACCGGCTGAAGTAAACCTGACGGCAACTGATGTTTATCCTTGACTTGCTGACACGTCAGACATTTACCTACAAACTCAGTCACTTCCCGTTTCAATCCTGGCCACCAAAACTGTTCTCGTAAATCCCGGTACATCTTGCTACCTCCAAGATACATAGCGTATGGACTGTTATGTGCATCCTGAAGAATCCTCCGCCTTAACTCGACGTCCTTCGGTATACAAGCTTTCCCTTGAAAACACAGTACTCCATCACTGGACAAGCTGTAACCTTCTAACCTACCATTCTGAACTTGCAACCTCCGAGCATTCAAACCCTCATCCTCTAACTGTTTCACCTTAATCTGCTCCACCCAAGTCGAATTTACCTGTAACTCTGCCAAAAAACTCCCGTCGTCATGCAAGTTAAGATGAGCAAAATCGCTCTCAACTCCGATACCACTTTACAGCTCAACGCGTCTGCCACCACTTTAGCCTTGCCCGGATGATACTCAATTGAACAGTCGTAGTCCTTCAATAGCTCGATCCATCTCCTCTGTCTCAAATTCAAATCCTTCTGAGTCAAAAGGTACTTCAGACTCTTGTAATCCGTGTAGACTATCGACTTTTCTCCGTACAAGTAATGTCTCCAAATCTTCAAGGCAAAAACCACCGCAGCCAATTCCAAGTCATGCGTCGGATAGTTAACCTCATGCGGTCTCAGCTGTCGAGATGCATAAGCCACTACCTTCCCTTCCTGCATCAGCACACATCCCAAGCCAGTATGTGATGCATCACAGTAGACTATGAATTTCTTTCCTGCCTCAAGCTGAATCAAAATCGAAGCTTTCGTCAGAATCTTTTTCAACTTGTCGAAACTTTCTTGCTGTTTCTGAGACCACACAAATAGAACTCCTTTCCTCAATAGTTTGGTCATTGGCGCTGCGATCAAAGGAAATCCCTCAACAAATCTATGGTAATACCCTACCAGACCTAGAAAACTCCAAACTTCTGCCACTGACTTAGGAGGTTTCCAGTCCAATACCGCCTCAATCTTTCGAGGATCCACTCTAATCCCCTTAGCTAACACCACGTGACCCAAGAAAGTCACCTCCCTAAGCCAGAACTCGCACTTACTAAATTTGGCAAACAACTGTTTTTCCCTCAGAATCTGCAAAACTATCCGCAAATGCTCATCATGTTCCTCCTCAGATCTTGAGTATACCAATATGTCGTCTATAAACACCACAACAAATTGGTCCAAATACTGCTGGAACACCCAATTCATCATGTCCATGAATGCTGCCGGCGCGTTAGTCAACCCAAACGGCATTACCAAAAACTCGTAGTGCCCATACCGAGTGTGAAATGTCGTCTTGTGGATATTAGCCTCTTTCACCTTTAGTTGATGATACCCAGACCTTAGATCAATCTTTGAGAAAACCGACGCACCCTTAAGTTGATCAAAAAAGTCATCTATCCTAGGTAATGGATACTTGTTTTTGATCTTCAGCTTATTCAACTGGCGGTAATCTATACACATCCGCATTGTACCATCCTTCTTCTTGACAAAAAGCACTGGCACTCCCCAAGGTGAAACACTTGGCCGGATGAAACCTCAGTCCAACAACTCCTGAATCTGAGCCTTCAACTCTACTAATTCCTTCGATGCCATCCTATACGGGGCTATAGACACTGGCGCAATCCCGGATAACAGATCTATACCAAATTCAACTTCCCGATCTGGAGGCAGACCCGGAAGTTTTTCTGGAAATACGTCGATAAATTCCTTCACCGTTCAGACATTCTCCATAACTAACTTCTTGGCCTCCAAGGCACAGACATGAACCATAAACGCTTCGCTACCCTTCCTGACCATCTTCTCAGCTTTCAAAGCAAACACCACATTAGATAAGTAATCCCTTCTATTACCTATCATCGCCACTTCTTCACCTTCAACCGTTTTCAAAACCATGTGCTTAGCCGCGCAATCCAAACTTGCCTGGTACTTTACCAACCAGTCCATCCCAAGAATCAGATCGAACTCCCCAAACGGCAGTTCCATCTTATCAGCTACAAACACTAGCCCTTAGAGTTCTAGGGGTACATCCCTATACAGCTTATTTACCTCTACAGAGTGACCTAGAGGGCTAATTACTGTCATCTCCCTAGAAGTAATCTCAGAGTCTAAGTTCATGGTCTCTACTATGCTACTAACAACATACGAATGTGTCGAACCCACATCAATCAAAGCAGTATATGGAAATCCAAAGATTAAGAATGTACTGGTTATGACGTCAGGTGCGTCACCGTCCTCTCAACGCCTCGCTACATATACCAATCCCGACTGTCTTGCCTCAGTGTTGCCTGCACCTCTGCCCGGTGCTCCACGGCCCCGACCAGAACCATTACCTCCTCTAATAGAACCACGACCCCTCTGCGGTTGTGGTCCCTCATTTCTGAATTGAACACAGCCCTGACCCTCAGACTGAATCCTGGCTAACTTACATGGACAATCCCTCATACGATGATCCAGCGAGCCACATTCAAAACATCCTTTTCCACCAGTCCAACATTCTCCCTAATGGGATTTCCCACACCGATTACACTGTGATGGTCCCTGATTAGCAGTAACAGGCCTCCCAGATTGATTCGGCCCACTAGGCCTAGCCCTCTTCTGAGAATTACCAGCCAACTCAGTCGATCCAAAACCTCTCTTATGTCTATTCCTGTCATGATTTTGCCTTACAGATTCCTTTATCCCTTCAGCTATCTTAGCCTTTTCTACTAACACGGCAAACTCTCGCTCCTGCTGTGGAGCAATCAACAATCTCAGCTCATCCCTCAGTCCGTCCTTGAACCTGACACATCGCTTGTGCTCTGTAGCCACAATACCCCGAGCATATCGGCTCAATCTTAAGAATTCTGCCTCGTACTCTGATACGGACTTACTCGCCTGAACCAGTCTCAGAAACGCCTTTCCCTGCACATCAATGTAGCTAGATCCAATGTACTTCTTCTGATAAGTTACCTTAAAATAATCCCAAGTGAGATCATCCGTGCAGCACTATCCCGAACCGTGAGCCACCACTGGTATGACTCATCCTGGAGAATCGATACTATCCCTTTCAATTTCTCCTCAGCAATCAAATCCAAGTCATCCATGATTCGCTCCGTGGCCTCCAACCAATACTCAGCTGTATTGGGAGCCACACCAAAAACACCTCGGAAAACCTCAGCTCTATTGACTCGGAGTCGCTCGGATACAGATTTTAGAGCTCCTGCGCCTCCCCCTGCTCCAGCTACCCTCTCAAGAACTCGCAGCATAGCCTGCGACACTATGTCATCCCCTGTCTGATCCTGAAACTCACCACCTGCAGCTGCTGGTGGTGGTGGCATCTCATTTTCCGACCCCTGACCAGACCCCACTGGTTCAGACACAGTCATCCTACCTCGACCGCGTCCACGCCTATTACAACCACGACCTCGAGTGCTCATGTCTAATATCTCGACTTATCTGATTTAAAAGTTTTATGCGTTAGTCTTTATTCCACTATTATTAAAGCACAGTCTTATGAACAGTTCTTATTACAGAGTTTCGTTTTCGCATGTTCATAAAATCCTATAGGCTTTAATCTCTAGAGTAATCCACAATCACTAATTGTTCAAAGCATACTTCATCATAACCATTATCATAAGCAAACTTCAATTAGAGGTACTTACCTGGGCGGATTGGTGCCGGAGACTCGGTGCCATGCTTCTCAAACCATGTATTTTTGAACAAAGCATTTTAGGATAACACTTTAAAACATTTTGGGCCTCAGGCCCACAGTCGAGCTTTTGAAATCGGGCTCTGATACCATAATTGTAACACCCCAAACCCGGTCAACACACCACGACCAAATCTGACGTATTACAAAGGGAAAACTTTTTGAAGAAAACAAATTACCGGTTTATTTTCAGTGAAAACCCTTGTATTGCTTAGCGTTTGAAAAAAAACCTTGTATATGTGAAGTTGAGAATGTTAATTAGTTTTTGAAATTTCGAAAATCCATTTTAAACTCACTTGTCAATCTTTACTATGAAAACATTTATGTCCTATTAAAACTCGAGTGATTCCTACTTAGTCAATTAAAACCATTCGTATTTGAGCTTTGAAAACTTAGATTTTTAGAATCAGTTAAGTTGGCCTGTTATCATGTGAATTGTACTACCCGATGGTAAAGTTTAGAAAACCCGTTGCGTAGTTTAATTAGAAAACTTTGTGTCTCAGGTTATTAAAACAAATCAGATAATTTACTTAATCATATTCGAAATCAAATTCAAAACAGATAGAAATAATCCAAAGCATAATTTAAAGGCCTTTTTACACACCCAAATAAAAACTGAAATTTAAATAAATTCAAGTACCCAAAAGATGTTCCATGAAACCCGAAAGCAAGTATCGCATGGCCACCACAAGTTCACCCGGCTCCTCATCCGCGATATATGAATCACCTGAAAAGATAAGGGAGAAGGTGAGTCACCAAGACTTAGTGCATAATCCTCCTCCCGATTATAGCAACAGCCTTACACAAGTCATAATCAAGCGAACATATCATGCACCCAAACCTAGCCATCCACAACTCCTTTTTCTACCCCTTGTGGTACCAAACCACTGGTGGTGCCAAACCACTGGTGACCCAAAGTCACTGATATCAATATAATTGTGGTGCCAAACCACTGGTGACCCAAAGTCACGAATAATCCAATTGTGGGGCCAACCCACGTAGTGATACCAAATCACTGGCGAATGTGGGGCCAACCCACTGTGGTGCTAAGCCACTGGGACGAGTCGCTATGAGGTGCCAAACCTCTGGTGACCCAAAGTCACGAATATTAACAATGGTACCAAACCACTGGTGGTGCCAAACCACTGGTGACCCAAAGTCACAGATATCAATCTTCCCCCTCCTCTCATATCACCCACAATAATTGTAACACCCCAAACCTGGTCAACACACCAGGACCGAATCTGGCATGTTACGGAGTGAAAATAATTTGAAAACAGAAGATTGTCAGATAATTTCTTAGAAAACTCCTTTATCGCTGAAAGTTTAGAAATCCTTGTTTAAGGTGATATTGAAATCGTGTAATGATTGCTTTAAAAACTTATGCTTGAAAATCTACTTGTTGTTATAAATTTTAGAAAACATGCGATACTTGTTAAAAGCGAGTCACGATGCGCGTATAATCGAGTTAAAACCGTTTGCTTTTGGAGTTGCTTGAAAATTTAAGTTTAAAACATTCAAGTTACCTTTGTTATCAACTTATAAGTTGTGTTGCCCGATGGCAACGTTTAAAAACCTGAAAGAATTATAGTTTTGAAAACATTGTTTTTTACCGGTTAATTAACAAGTCCATAAATCCAACATATGTATAATATAATCAAAATAAAAGCAAATAATAAAAACCCAAAATAATACTTAGCGGCCTTATTACAAAACCCAAAACCAAATTTAAAGAAATTTAACAAAAACAAAATAGAAGTTTAAAGTTAAAACCAAACTAAGATGCATGGCCACCTCGAGTCCTCCTCGGCTCCATATCCACGATCTATGCCTCATCTGCAAAATGTAAGGGAAGGGGTGAGTCAACAAGACTCAGTGCATAAATCCCCAACCCAATAGTTCACGCACTTACACAGATCATCAGTAAAACATACAAATTATGCAACCCATAACCTAACCATCCGATCTCCTTTAACTACCCCGTGTGGTCAAAACCACTGGTGGTCAAAACCACTGGTGATCGAAGTCACAATATCATATATCGGTGTGGTCAAAACCACTGGTGACCGTAGTCACAAATCAAGTGATGGGGCCAACCTATCGTGTGGTCAAAACCACTGATGACAATCCCGTAATAATCATGTGGGGCCAACCCACTGTGGTACCAAACCATTGGGACGAGTCACAATATCCATATGTGGTCAAAACCACTGGTGACCATAGTCACAAATATCATAAGTGTGGTCAAAACCACTGGTGGTCAAAACCACTACGACTTTTGACCACTACGACTTAGTCATAAATAATAATAGTAATATGGTCAAAACCACTGGTGACCGTAGTCACAAATCAAATGATGGGGCCAAACCATCTTGTGGTCAAAACCACTGGTGACAGTCCAAATAAAATCACCCCCCTCCTCTCATCAATCCCATCATCATGCTCATATCATACGTGTCATAATATCATGTATCATGCAATAAGGCATAGCATAGCATTTAACAATACATGATGATGTATATCGTACATCACATAACAGAGAACTTACCCAGAATCCAAGCTCATGCCCACAAGGCATAATCACTGAGTACAATGGCTATGATAGTAACATAATAAGCATATTATACTATTAGACGCGTGTAAGCGTTACAGACCTGACTAATCGCAGATCTAAGTAGGAATCTCGAAACTACACGAACTTAGAGAAATCCCGAAGCGTTGCTTCCCCTCCTACAATCGGCCAACATTAGTTCGTGACTAAAAGACCCATTCGGCTCAAATTAACAATCCCGAAGGATATGCCGCATGAACCTAACCCCTTACCTAAGTGCCGGTTTGGTTTCCAACCAAATCCCGAAGCCACACAATGAATCCCCTTGCAATCGGCCATACACTGCTGCACATAAATGATTAGCCTTCGACTTTTGAACGATTAAGAAATGGATCTTGAAACGTTACGATACCTAGATTGACCACCAAGTCCTAGAGATTCACTGTATTCGGCTATGCTCCTCCCTACAATCGGTTTTAACACAACACTTAGAATCCATAGACCATTCGGCCATAACATAAATCCCGAGACCACATGAGTTAGTCGCCCCTTACCTTGATGATTGATTCGGCTCCTAACCCACACAGATTGGCACCCTCTTATTGATGTTTAGGGGTTTCAGCTACCTTTAGAGAACAAGAATAGGGTTAAGATCCGACTAATAAAGATTGATGGAGGGACAAAAGAAGACAAATGAGATTCGGCATAACCCAAATCGATCAAGAAGAGAAGAAGAGAAAGAAGAAGCTACTTACCAGGGAAATTCGACTAATTCGAATGAACAAGATAGATTCGGCACTTGATATGACAAAAAAAAAACGCAAGAGAAGGGGGCCAATGAGCAAAGTATTTGGCCAAACACTGAAAGAAAAGAAAAGAAAAGACTCCCACGATTTCGACTTTTCAAACAAGGAAAAGATAGAAGAAGATGGAATAGGATTGATTTCGGCAAGGAAGAGTGGATGGAGTTTTGGCTATGATCAAAATAAGAAGAAGAAAAAGTGAACAAAAGATGGGTTCGGCAAGGAGCAGGTTCGGCTAACAATGAATGACCAAAAAGGCAAGGAAAAGAAGAAAGGATATTGAGTTTCGGCACTTGGCTAAACTTGCAACAGAGTAATTCGGCCAGCAGCTAGAGTTGCCGAAAAAGAAAAGAAAACAAAAGCACTTAGTGTTTCGGTTTTGGCATCTCACGAAAAGAAAAAAAAAGAAAGCCCCCTTAGGCTATGGAGATTCAGCCTCCCCCCAAATTCCCAAACCAATCACCCCACTCCTCTCACAATTCAAAATTCGGCCAACACTCCCAAGCTCTCCCATCCACTCATTCAAATTGGTTTGAATGAGTCAAACTCCACCTTTTTCTCCCTTCCATCCATTCAAATTTGGTTGACTCAATCCTCATCTATCCATGAGAGTCCCACCTGAGCACATCTCTGCTTGCCTGTGGCGTCAAAAATGATTGAGCAGAAAGGGATTTCTGCAGCTCGAACCAAGGTCCTCCTTACTCCCTATGGCGTCACCTCCCTTGTGTCTTAAGTGGCGGCTCCTTGCCACTTTACCAAGGCACTTCTTGTGTCTAAAACCTCAAATTAATTCTTTTAACCCCTAAATCCCCTAACTCCTTTCTCTAAAGTGCTAACACAAAATTTTGGCCATGACCCAGGACTAACCCGAGGTCATGCTTAGACCCCAAAACATACCAAGTATACATAGCTGACACATCATCACAAGCAACACATGCAAAATGCAGAGACCCCGATTTAAGGATGTTACAGTTCTACCCCCCTTAAAAATAATTTCGGCCTCGAAATTACCTGGTTAGAAGAGTTGAGGGTATTGCTGCCGCATCACATCCTCTGGTTCCCACCTCCTCCGTACCATGGTTCCGCCATAGTACTTTCACTAAGGGAACTAACTTCCGTCAAAGAACCTTGACATCTCGATCCAAAATCCGTACTGGTTCCTACTCGAAAGACAAGTTAGGGCTCACCTTTATCTCCTCAACTGGTACCACATGTGACGGATCTGATCGATAGCGCCTAAGCATTAAAACATGAAAGACGTCGTGAATCTGACTGAATTCTGCTGGCAACTCAAGCTGATAAGCTACCGGTCCCACTCGCTTCAACACCATATACGGACCAATGAACCTAGGGCTTAGCTTGCCACTTTCTTCCAAGGCGATACCTTCAAAAAGACTTTATCACCCACTGCATACTCAATATCCCTTCCAAGGCGATACCTGTCTGACGCTTCCTTCAGTCGAGCCCGAATTCCCTTAACCTTATCCTCTATTTCTGCTACCAACTCCGGACCCAACAACCGTCGTTCACCTAGTTCAGTCTGACACGTAGGAGTACGACATTTCCGCCCATATAATGCCTCATATGGTGCCATCTGAATACTCGCTTGATAATTATTGTTATAAGCGAACTCTGCCAAAGGTAGGTACTCCTCCCAACTACCACTGAAATCCAGAACACAGCCCCTTAACATATCTTCCAGAATCTGAATTACCCTTTTAGACTGTCCATCAGACTGTGGATGAAAAGCCGTGCTAAAATCCACCCTTGTACCCAAGGCCTGGTGCAAAGCTTTCCAGAACCTCGACGTGAACCTGGGACCCCTATCCGAAACGATTGACACAGGCACTCCATGCAACCGTACTATCTCTGAAGTGAATAGTCAACCCTCACCGGAATGAAATAAGCTGACTTAGTCAAACGATCCACTATTACCCATACTGAGTCCTTCTTGCAAGGCGTAAGGGGAAGCCCACTGACGAAATCCATCGTAATCCTTTCCCAGTTCCACTGTGGAATCTTTACCGGCTGCAACAACCATGATGGTAACTGATGCTCAGCCTTGACCTGCTGGCATGTCAAACACTTGCCCACAAACTTAGTTACTTCACGCTTAAGACCTAGCCACCAGAACTGCTTCCTCAAATCATGGTACATCTTACTGCCCCCAGGATGCATAGCATATGGGCTTCTATGAGCTTTCTGAAGAATTTGCTGTCTCAATTCGACGTCTTTAGGCATACATACCTTCCCTTGAAAACACAGTACTCCATCACTGCCCAAGCTGTAACCTTTGACTCACCATTCTTCACTTGCAACCTCCGAGTACTTAAAACCTCATCTGTCAGCTGTCTCTCCTTCACTTGATCAATCCACGATGGCTTAACTTGCAATTCCGCCAAAAGACTCCCATCATCATAAAGGCTAAGGTAAGCAAACATTGCTCGCAAGTCTGCTACCACCTTACGGCACAACGCATCAGCTACTACGTTAGCCTTACCCAGATGGTACTCAATCGAACAGTCATAATCTTTCAACAATTCGATCCACCTTTGCTGCCTCAAATTTAAAACCTTCTGAGTCAATAGGTACTTCAGACTCTTGTGATCCGTGTAAACTATTGACTTTTCTCCATATAAGTAATGCCTCCAAATCTTCAAGGCAAAAACCACTACAGCCAATTCTAAGTCGTGTGTCGGATAATTACCCAGGTCTCAGCTGTCGAGATGCATACGCTACCACTTTTCCATCTTGCATCAGTACACACCCTAAACCAGTATGTGATGCATCACAACAAACCGTGAATTCTTTTCCTGCCTCAGGCTGAATCAAGACTGGAGCTTAAGTCAGAATCTTCTTTAACTTGTCAAAACTCTCTTGCTGTTTCTCAGTCCACACAAACAGAACCCCCTTCCTCAACAGCTTAGTCAGTGGTGTTGCAATCAAGGAAAACCCTTCTACAAACCTTCTGTAGTATCCTACCAAACCCAGAAAACTTCGAATCTCTGTAACTGACTTAGGTGGTTTCCAATCCAACACCGCCTCAATCTTTCGAGGATCCGCCCTAATTCCCTCAGCTGATACAACATGACCCAAGAAAGTTACCTCCTTAAGCCAGAACTCACACTTACTAAACTTGGCGTATAACTGCTTTTCCCTCAGAATTCGTAGAACCACTGAAAGATGCGCGTCATGTTCCTCCTCAGATTTCGAGTACACCAAAATGTCGTCTATAAACACCACGACAAATCGATCTAGATACGGCTGAAACACCCGATTCATCATATCCATGAATGCTGCCAGTGCGTTGGTTAAACCGAAAGGCATCACCAGAAACTCGTAGTGCCCATACCGAGTATGGAATGCCATCTTATAAATATCAGCCTCCTTCACTTTGAGCTAACGATACCCCGACCTAAGGTCGATCTTAGAGAAAACCGATGCTCCCTTGAGTTGATCAAACAAGTCGTCTATCCTGGGCAACAGATACTTGTTCTTGATTGTCAACTTGTTCAGCTGGCGGTAGTCTATACACATCTGCATCGTACCATCCTTCTTATTAACAAAAAGCACTGGAGCTTCCCAAGGCGAAACACTTGGCCGGATAAAACCTCTGTCCAGCAACTCCTGAATCTGAGCCTTTAACTCCACCAATTCTTTTGGCGCCATCCTATATGGAGCAATAGATACTGGCGCGGTTCTGGGTAACAAGTCTATACCAAACTCAACCTCGCGGTCAGGAGGTAGACCCGGAAGTTCCTTAGGAAATACATCAGCAAATTCCCCTACGGTTCAGACATTCTCTACCACTGTATCATTGGCTTCCAAAGCACAGACATGCACCATAAATGCTTCACAACCCTTCCTAACCATTTCCTCAGCCTTCAGCGCAGAGACCATATTAGATAAGTAATCTCTCTTATTACCTATCATCACCACCTCTTCACCCTCCATGGTCTTCAACACCATGCGCTTAGCTGCGCAATCCAAACTAGCTTGGTACTTAACTAGCCAATCCATCCCAAGGATCAGATCGAACTCCCCAAAAGGCAGTTCCATCAAGTCAGCCAGAAACACGACCCCTAGAAGTTCTAGGGGTACATCCCTATATAGTTTACTTACTTCTACAGAGTGACCTAGAGGGCTTATTACTGTCATCTTCCTAGAAGTAATCTCAGAGTCTAAATTCATGGTTTCCACTATGCTACTAGCAACATACGAGTGCGTCGAACCAACATCAATTAAAGCATTGTAAGGTACTCCAAAAATTAAGAACGTACTGGTTATGACGTCCGGTGTGTCGCCCTCCTCTCGAGCCTCGCTGCGTAGACTAACCCAGGCTGTCTCGCCTCTGTACCACCTGCACCTCTGCCCGGTACTCCACGACATCTACCGAGCGCATTACCTCCCACGATCGAACCACGGCCCCTCTGCGGTGCGATTATCCCTCCTAAATTGTGTATGACGACCACGATCCCGGAGGACAAAGATAGCCGATCTCGTGGACAATCCCTAACTCGATGCCCCATCGAGCCGCACTCAAAGCATACCCTGTTACCAGTCCAACATTCTCCCGTGTGAGACTTTCCACACCGAGCACACCGCGGCGGCCACTGAGTATTAGTAGCAGCAGGTCTAGCAGCTTGATTCGGGCCACTATATCTAGCCCTTTTCTGCTGATTCCCAGAAAATCCAGATGATCCAGAACTCCTCTTATTCCAACTCCTATCCTGGTTCTGCCTTACAGACTGTTTCACTCCCTCAGCAACCTTAGCTTTCTCCACTAGAACGATAAACTCTCGTTCCTGCTATGGGGCAATTATCATCCGTAGCTCATCTCTCAGCCCATCCTCAAATCTGACACAGCGCTCATGCTCCGTACCCACAATACCCCGAGCATACCGACTCAATCGAAGGAATTTCGCCTCATATTCCGCTACGGTCTTATTACCCTGGACCAAGTTCAAGAACGCCCTGTGCTGCGCATCAACATAGCTAGCCCCTATGTACTTCCTCTGATAGGCTGCTCTAAAGAATTCCCAAGTGAGGTCATCTGCCATCGCTCCATCCCTAACTGTGAGCCACCACTGATATGACTCATCTCGCAGCAGAGATACTATGCCCTTCAGCTTCTCCTCAGCTGAAAAATCCAAGTCATCCATGATACGTTCTGTCGCCTCCAACTAATACTCTGCCGTACTAGGTGCCACAACAGATACACCTCTAAATACCTTTGCACCATTAGCCTTGAGTCGCTCGGCCAAAGATTTCCGAGCTCCAGTTCCAACTCCTGCACTCGCAACTCTTTCCAGTACCCGCAGCACAGCCCGCGACACTGCGTCATTACCACCCGTCTGATCCTAATATTCCACGCCCATAGCTGGCGGCGGTGGTACCTCGTTTTTTGAACCATGTCCGGACCCTACTGGTTCCGAGACTGTCATCCTACCCCTACCTCATCCACGAGTGTTACACCCATGTCCACATGCACTCATGTCTACCGATATATTCAAGCTGATTAAAAGTTTTATGTGTTAGACATTTATTCTACTGTCTATTAAAGCACAGTCTTATGAGGGGTTTAATAAGAGTTTGTTTCACGAGTACACATCATCCTATGGTTCATCATGTCTCTAAAGTAATTCCTACTACTATTCCATCATGCCATCATCATAATCAGATAATCAGCAATCAATAGTTTAGGGTACTTACCTGGGCGGATTGGTGCCGGAGACTCGGTGCCATGCTTTCCATCACTATACTTTTCCCATAAAAGCCTTTCATAATCTTTTTTAAACATTTTTGGGCCTCGACCCACAGCCGAGCTATTGAACCTGGCTCTGATACCATAATTGTAACATCCCAAACCCAGTCAACACACCACGACCGAATCTGACATGTTACGGAGTGAAAATAATTTGAAAACAGAAGATTGTTGGATAATTTCTTGGAAAACTCCTTTATCGCTGAAAGTTTAGAAATCCTTGTTTAAGGTGATATTAAAATTGTGTAATGATTGCTTTAAAAACTTATGCTTGAAAATCTACTTGTTGTTATAAATTTTAGAAAACATGCGATACTTGTTAAAAACTGAGTGCGATGCGTATAATCGAGTTAAAACCGTTTGCTTTTGGAGTTGCTTGAAAATTTAAGTTTAAAACATTCAAGTTACCTTTGTTATCAACTTATAAGTTGTGTTGCCCGATGGCAACGTTTAAAAACCCGAAAGAATTATATTTTTGAAAACATTGCTTTTTACCAGTTAATTAACAAGTCAATAAATCCAACATATGTATAATATAATCAAAATAAAAGCAAATAATAAAAACCCAAAATAATACTTAGCAGCCTTAATATAAAACCCAAAACCAAATTTAAAGAAATTTAATAAAAACGAAATAACAGTTTAAAGTCAAAACCAAACTAAGATACATGGCCACCTCAAGTCCTCCTCGGCTCCATATCCGCGATCTATGCCTCATCTGCAAAATGTAAGGGAAGGGGTGAGTCACCAAGACTCAGTGCATAAATCCCCAACCCGATAGTTCACGCACTTACACAGATCATCAGTAAAACATGCAAATTATGCAACCCATAACCTAACCATCTGATCTCCTTTAACTACCCCAGTGTGGTCAAAACCACGGGTGGTCAAAACCACTGGTGACCGAAGTCACAATATCATATATCGGTGTGGTCAAAACCACTGGTGACCGTAGTCACAAATCAAGTGATGGGGCCAACCCATCGTGTGGTCAAAACCACTGATGACAATCCCGTAATAATCATGTAGGGCCAACCCACTGCGGTACCAAACCACTTGGACGAGTCACAATATCCATATGTGGTCAAAACCACTGGTGACCATAGTCACAAATATCATAAGTGTGGTCAAAACCACTGGTGGTCAAAACCACTGGGACTTAGTCACAAATAATAATAGTAATGTGGTCAAAACCACTAGTGACCGTAGTCACAAATTAAATGATGGGGCCAACCCATCTTGTGGTCAAAACCACTGGTGACAGTCTAAATAAAATCATCCCCCTCCTCTCATTAATCCCATCATCATGCTCATATCATACGTATCATGCAATTAGGCATAGCATAGCATTTAACAACACATGATGATGTATATCGTAAATTACATAACAGAGAACTTACCCGGAATCCAAGCTCATGCCCACAAGGCATAATCGCTGAGTACAATGGCTATGACAGTAACATAATAAGCATATTATACTATTAGAAGTGTGTAAGCGTTACACACCTGACTAATCGCAGATCTAAGTAAGAATCCCGAAACTACACGAACTTAGCGAAATCTCGAAATGTTGCTTCCCCTCCTACAATCGGCCAACACTTATTAGTACCTAAAAAGCCCATTCGGCTCAAACTAACAATCACGAAGGATATGCTGCATGAAGCTAACCCCTTACCTAAGTGCCGGTTTGGTTTCCAACCAAATCCCGAAGCCACACAATGAACCCCCTTGCAATCGGCCACACATTGCTGCACATAAACGATTAGCCTTCGGCTTTTGAACGATTAAGAAATGGATCTTGAAACGTTAAGACCTTACCTAGATTGACCACCAAGTCCCGAAGATTCACTCTATCCGGCTATGCTCCTCCCTACAATCGGTTTTAACGCAACACTTAGAATCTATAGACCATTCGGCCATAACATAAATCCCAAGACCACATGAGTTAGTCGCCTCTTAGCTTGATGATTGATTCAGCTCCTAACCCACACGGATTGGCACCCCCCTCGTTGATGTTTAGGGGTTTCGGCTACCTTTAGAGAATAAGAATAGGGTTAAGATCCGACTAATAAAGATTGATGGAAGGACAAAAGAAGAAAAACGAGATTCGGCATACCCCAAATCGGTCAAGAAGAGAAGAAGAGAAAGAAAAAGCCACTTACCAAGGAAATTTGGCTAATCCGAATGAACAAGATAGATTAAGCACTTGATATGAAAAAAAGAAAATGCAAGAAAAGGGGGCCAATGAGCAAAGTATTCGACCAAACACTGAATGAAGAGAAAAGAAAAGACTCCCACGGTTTCGGCTTTTCAAACAAGGAAAAGATGGAAGAAGATGGAATAGGATTGATTTCAGCAAGGAAGAGTGGATGGAGTTTTGGCTATGATCATAATAAGAAGAAGAAAAAGTGAGCAAAAGATGGGTTCGGCAATGAGCAGGTTCGGCTAACAATGAATGACCAAAAAGGCAAGGAAAAGAAGAAAGGGCATTGAGTTTCGGCACTTGGCAAAACTTGCAACAGAGTAATTTGGCCAGCAGCTAGAGTTGTTGAAAAAGAAAGGAAAACAAAAGCACTTAGTGTTTTAGTTTTGGCACCTCACAAAAAAAAAAAAAAAGAAAAGAAAAGAAAGCCCCCTTAGGCTATGGAGATTCGGCCTCCCCCCAAATTCCCAAACCGATCACCCCTGTAACACCCCCAAACCCGGCCCACAAGTCCTGACCGGATCTGGTTATGTCACTGCGGAAACCGTTTGCAAAATCTTTGACTTTAGAATAAAACTTGAAAATTTTATTAACTTTTGGAAACCATGTCTTTTCTTTTAAAATTATAAATAAAGCTTTGTTATTAAAAATAATCCATATTAAAACTTTAGTATAAAAATATATAAATACTTTGATTAAATAGGTTGCTAAAATTAAAATCATCTTCACATAATAATTTCTTTTAAGTAAACCATAATATCAAGTAATATCAAAAATAGTGATAACAAAAATAATAATGATAAGGCCCTTATTACAAAAATAATTAATCCAAGTACTCGATAATAAAATGCATAAAGAAAAGATTAAAAACGTCCTCTGCATGGGCCACCTTGTATCCACTCCAACCCGGTCCGATCATCCTGTCACCTGCGGTGTTGGATAAATAATTGGGTGAGTCATACAGTCTCAGTGTGTAATTAAACCACTGATATCCACCGACATGTTACCCACAAATCAACCCAAACATCAAATGCAACATGTAAATAATAATCATATAGACATTACCACGTTCTGGGCTTGGCCCACATTCAATCACATTCCAACACTGGGCTAGGCCCTTTTCTCATCAATCCACTGATCACTGAGCTTGGCCCATTTCCACGTATGTTCCCAAAACATACCAATCCACATGCCATACAGGGCTTGGCCTATTTTCATACCATTTTATAAACAGGATAATGCAACATGAAACCCAACCCAAGCCTAAGGTCCATCCGCTACACACCTCCTCATCCAGCCTACCACACACCAGGGGACTATCGAGTCACCCTCTCCTTTTTCCTCTAAAAAGGCAACCAATGCCATCCACGATGTAGCACGTAGCTAACATCAAACCACGATGGGGCACACAGCAACCCATCAAGCCACGATATGGCATAGAGCCGATATCAATTAAGGTGACCACGCGAACTAAATCGCAAAGATCCACAACGCGACCTCAGTCAGCGCCAATCCACGATGTAGCACAAAGCTGACATCAACCACGTACTCGAAGTACACCCGTACCTTCTTTCATAACCCACCCATGCACATGTAATGTAATATAATGCTGAGATGATGCATGTGCATGATATTCACAAATATAGGCATACTCACATATTGAAAACCAATTATCACATATTAACAAATTTACTACTTACCTGGTCATCACCATACCCCCTTCAAGGGTATCTTTTTCACATTTACTGCACTTGTTAGCAAACATATAAGACAGGCAAATATTACGCAAATCCCGGAACAATGGCTAACTACACACCTTATAACCTGAAGCTCTAAACCCTCGATCCCGACGCTACCACTTAGCGAGACTACAGCTATCTGCACATAGCTTTCCCCCACTGCTGGCCCACACCCCGGTGGCCAATCCCGAACAGCTGAAACCGACCTCTTCTTAAACATTGGGATGGGAGCTTTTCCTTTTCCCTCTTGGGCGCACTTTCGCATCCATCGCGATACTTAATCAGAACCACACGATTCATCATAGCAATCATAATCTACAAATATCGAATCTAGGTCACTTATTAACATCCTTACCGAAAGTAAACTTGAATCCCAAAAACTGCACTAGCCCTTGAACTGCCGGAATCCCTGAAAAACAACATTAGTTTCGGCCTAACTTGAAGACATAGGAATATGTGGCCCTTAGCCGAATACTTACCACCACCTTACCTTGATGAGTCTATCCTTGAGAGAATCCCTTTTTAACCTCCTTGGTTTTGACTATAAACAAACGAAAACACACTATTATGGCACCAGAAGACGTTCGGCCATTTCAAAAACTAAGGCCAACCATTCGGTTTTGGCCACCAACCAAATCACTAGAATACTTAACTACAATCTTTAGATGTCGACAGCACCCCACTTCACCGGTTCGGCTTCAAGCTTGATAAAATAGAAGAGAGGAGGAGGGCTAAAGGTTTCGGCTACCAAGGGATTAAGAGAACACAATAAAAATATTTGACTATAAAGGCCAAAGGAGAAATCGGCAAGGTTTAATGGTGTTTGGGAGGATTTCAATTTCAAAGCACAAAAAGAAATAAAGATTACTTGGAGGTTCGGTCAACTAAAAAAAATATAAAAAGGAATTCAAGATTTAGAAGAGTGAACTAAAATTTGGAAAAAGGAGAGCACACCACCCTTAAATAATATTCGGCTACCCCCCACCTGAAGAACCCAAGATTCGGCCATCACCTATGGCCAGTAATTCAAATTAATTTGAATTAAACAACTCCTTTATTATCTCATCTTCATCCATTCAAAAGCAATTTGAATGGTTCCACTATTATCCCACTTATTAAAATAAAAATAGTGATTATCCTACACTAAAACAAATACTAGATAAAATAAAATACTATCCTCACCTACCTAGAACCCCATGTGCCGTCCACACCTTACCAACCTCTCGCCAAAAGAACAAAAATAAAACTTCAATGCGCGCGCCACTTTCACGCCAATCAGCAGCAAAAAGAAGAAAAAAATAATCCCACCTGCAGCCTTCCAGATTCGAACATAGGACCTGGGGGAAACCAGCAGCCAAGTAACGCCCCAGGCCACTTGGGCTAGGCGTTGTTTTGTGACATAAACGCGCAGTATATTCTTTTAAGCCCTTTCCATCACCAACGCCAGCTTGCAAAATAAATATCAAAATTCCGCTTCCCTTGCGCCTTGAACTCGCGACCTGCACAAAGCGCCTTTTCAAGTAGCGCCTTAGCCACTCCGCCCACCTGCCTTTCATGTCCATAAGCCCCCCAAATTTAATTATAAGGCCTTTCTAGGCCTAACGCCCAAAACCCAAAAATAAAACACCCTTGTTGCCGCCTGGACTCGAACCCAGGCCCTCATTAGCGCTATTTCCAGCCCTTAAGCAGCGCATAGAGCCACTTTGCCAACTCTTTTCTTGTGTCATAAACTCCCCTAAATTATTTTAAGGCCTTCCTGCCCTATTTCCCCTTTTTACCCTAAAAATCTAAAAATTTTCTAAGGCATCCCTTGCCTTCTAGGGTTCTCCAAAACCCCTAAAAACTCCTCCAACATGACCATAAGCCTACTAAATGCTCGGGTTATGCTCCAAACGCATAACCCCTAAACCAGGGTGTTACAATTCTACCCTCCTTAAAATAATTTCGTCCTCGAAATTACTTATTACCGAACAATCATAACTCGCTATTCTACGCCTCTGCTGCGCACTCTGATCTTAGTAAAGCTGTCATTCCACCTTGACCACGTCCGCGACAACCACGTCCCCTAGAACTCATATCTAGCGTCGCGATTTAATCTGATTAAAAGTTTTATGCATTAGAAATTTAGAAATTTTGTTCCACTATTTAACCACGGGCAAATTTTATGAAAAGAAAGTTTCAGAAGTGGTTCTTTCGTTCAATCAAAGGTTCGATTCGAGTTCACTACTCTAATTCAAAGAATCCTATTCGTTCATTAACACATTCACACACACACATTCATTCATCAACAAAAACACATTCCTTCCTCAGTAAAGGCACATTCAGTGGTATCCACCGCACACATTCACTATTCGGAACTTTCCGCCCGTTTCTACCTTAAGGGTGTTTCTGTCATTTTCCTACAGGGGTATTTCAGTAATAAATCAAAGCGATTCCGAAAACTTTAATAAGTCAGGATCTTTTTAAAATTCCCAAAACTGAAGAGTATTTTCGAAAATTTCGCAAATTGAAGGTATAACAGGATTTTGAAAACCAGGGGTATTTTGGTAATTTTGTCAATTAGGGTAATTTTGTAAATTTCCCAATTCAGGGTTATTATTTTGAAATACAGAAAATTGGGTACTTTTGCAAAGTAAGAAAATTTTATTAAACTTGGGGTTAAACCGGAAATTTTAAAAGTCAGGGGCATTTTGGAAATTTTCAACATAGGGGTATTTTCGTAAACTTCCAAAGTCAGGGTATTATTTTGAAATACATAATTTTGAATACTTTTATAAAGTATGAGGATTTTATTGAAATCAAGGTAACACGATAATCTTAGAAATTAAGGGCATTTTCGTAATTTTGCCACTAGGGGCATTTTGGAAATTTCGATAAGTCAAAAAAAATTTTTTTTCCAAAAATAAATTTTCGTTACTATGAAAAAAATGCTTTAGTGATTTTAAAACTAGGGTTTCCATAAAACAAGGCTAGTCCCTTTCGGGTTTTATTCAGTGTGTTTAGCCTATGACTGAGTCCTCTTGGTTAGGGTGAACCGAAGCTACGCACCAGGTAGGAATCCCGCAAAGAGGAGGTGAGTCACAAGGACTGCTTAAATACTAAGCTCTTCCGGATCCAATCCTTGACATGCGCACAGGGGTTACCACACCCTAACTCGGCGACTTAGTCGTAGGTTTGTTTAGTGGCTTTAAGTTTTATGCATGTTTGAGTAGACTAGTCCTAGGGTTCAATAGATCCTAGTTCACTAATCTACGAGCCCAACTAAGCCCATAACGGTTCATATAACAAATTACTTCACAAGTCTGAAGTACTTACCTGGCGGACTCGGGCCGGAGGTACAGGTGCCATGCCAGAATACCTGAAAAATATTTCATAAAACTCATATTTTTAAAAAAACCCATTTTGAAACGTTTTCGGGCCCAAAACCCTCAAAGCCGAGTTTTGAACCTGGCTCTGATACCAATCTGTAACACCCCCAAACCCGGCCCACAAGTCCTGACCGAATCTGGTTATGTCACTGCGGAAACTGTTTGCAAAATCTTTGACTTTAGAATAAAACTTGAAAATTTTATTAACTTTTGGAAACCGTGTCTTTTCTTTTAAAATTATAAATAAAGCTTTGTTATTAAAAATAATCCATATTAAAACTTAAGTATAAAAATATATAAATACTTTGATTAAATAGGTTGCTAAAATTAAAATCATCTTCACATAATAATTTCTTTTAAGTAAACCATAATATCAAGTAATATCAAAAATAGTGATAACAAAAATAATAATGATAAGGCCCTTATTACAAAAATAATTAATCCAAGTACTCGATAATAAAATGCATAAAGAAAAGATTAAAAACGTCCTCTGCATGGGCCACCTTGTATCCACTCCAACCCGGTCCGATCATCCTGTCACCTGCGGTGTTGGATAAATAATTGGGTGAGTCATACAGTCTCAGTGTGCAATTAAACCACTGATATCCACCCACATGTTACCCACAAATCAACCCAAACATCAAATGCAACATGTAAATAATAATCATATAGACATTACCACGTTCTGGGCTTGGCCCACATTCAATCACATTCCAACACTGGGCTAGGCCCTTTTCTCATCAATCCACTGATCACTGGGCTTGGCCCATTTCCACGTATGTTCCCAAAACATACCAATCCACATGCCATACTGGGCTTGGCCCATTTTCATACCATTTTATAAACGGGATAATGCAACATGAAACCCAACCCAAGCCTAAGGTCCATCCGCTACACACCCCTCATCCGACCTACCACACGTGGGACTATCGAGTCACCCTCTCCTTTTTCCTCCAAAAAGGCAACCAATGCCATCCACGATGTAGCACGTAGCTAACATCAAACCACGATGGGGTACACAGCAACCCATCAAGCCACGATATGGCATAGAGCCGATATCAATTAAGGTAACCACGCGAACTAAATCGTAAAGATCCACAACGCGACCTCAGTCAGCGCCAATCCATGATGTAGCACAAAGCTGACATCAACCACGTACTCGAAGTGCACCCGTACCTTCTTTCATAACCCACCCATGCACATGTAATGTAATATAATGCTGAGATGATGCATGTGCATGATATTCACAAATATAGGCATACTCACATATTTAAAACCAATTATCACATATTAACAAATTTACTACTTACCTGGTCATCACCATACCCCCTTCAAGGGTATCTTTTTCACATTTACTGCACTTGTTAGCAAACATATAAGACAGGCAAATATTACGCAAATCCCGGAACAATGGCTAACTACACACCTTATAACCTGAAGCTCTAAACCCTCGATCCCGACGCTACCACTTAGCGAGACTACGACTATCGCCCATAGCTTTCCCCGCTCGCAGCCCACACCCGGTGGCCAATCGAACAGTGAAACCGACCTTTTCTTAAACTTTGGGATGGGAGCTTTCTTTTCCTCTGATTGGTGCTTTTCGCATCCATCGGCGATACTTAATCGAACCACACGATTCATCATAGCAATCATAATCTACAAATATCGAATCTAGGTCACTTATTAACATCCTTACGAAAGTAAACTTGAATCCTAAAAGCGCACTAGCCTTGAAGCTAGGAATCACGAAAAACAACATTAGTTTCGGCCTAACTTGAAGACATAGGAATATGTGGCCCTTAGCCGAATACTTACCACCACCTTACCTTGATGAGTCTAACCTTGAGAGAATCCCTTTTAACCTCCTTGGTTTTGACTATAAACAAACGAAAACACACTATTATGGCACTGAGAAGACATTACGCCATTTCAAAAACTAAGGCCAACCATTCGGTTTTGGCCACCAACCAAATCACTAGAATACTTACCTACAATCTTTAGATGTCGACAAGACACCCCACTTCAGGTTCGGCTTCAAGCTTGATAAAATAGAAGAGAGGAGGAGGGCTAAAGGTTTCGGCTACCAGAGGATTAAGAGAACACAATAAAAATATTTGACTATAAAGGCCAAAGGAGAAATCGGCAAGGTTTAATGGTGTTTGGGAGGATTTCAATTTCAAAGCACAAAAAGAAATAAAGATTACTTGGAGGTTCTGGTCAACTAAAAAAATATAAAAAGGAATTCAAGATTTAGAAGAGTGAACTAAAATTTGGAAAAGGAGAGCACACCACCCTTAAATAATATTCGGCTACCCCCCACCTGAAGAACCCAAGATTCGGCCATCACCTATGGCCAGTAATTCAAATTAATTTGAATTAAACAACTCCTTTATTATCTCATCTTCATCCATTCAAAAGCAATTTGAATGGTTCCACTATTATCCCACTTATTAAAATAAAAATAGTGATTATCCTACACTAAAACAAATACTAGATAAAATAAAATACTATCCTCACCTACCTAGAACCCCATGTGCCATCCACACCTTACCAACCTACTGCCAAAAAGAACAAAAATAAAACTTCAATGCGCCGCCCACTTTCACGCCAATCAGCAGCAAAAAGAAGAAAAAAATAATCCCACCTGCAGCCTTCCAGATTCGAACATAGGACCTGGGGGAAACCAGCAGCCAAGTAACGCCCTAGGCCACTTGGGCCAGGCGTTGTTTTGTGACATAAACGCGCAGTATATTCTTTTAAGCCCTTTCCATCACCAACGCCAGCTTGCAAAATAAATATCAAAATTCCGCTTCCCTTGCGCCTTGAACTCGCGACCTGCACAAAGCACCTTTTCAAGTAGCGCCTTAGCCACTCTGCCCACCTGCCTTTCATGTCCATAAGCCCCCCAAATTTAATTATAAGGCCTTCCTAGGCCTAACGCCCAAAACCCAAAAATAAAACACCCTTGTTGCCGCCTGGACTCGAACCCAGGCCCTCATTAGCGCTATTTCCAGCCCTTAAGTAGCGCATAGAGCCACTTTGTCAACTCCTTTCTTGTGTCATAAACTCCTCTAAATTATTTTAAGGCCTTCCTGCCCTATTTCCCCTTTTTACCTTAAAAAATCTAAAAATTTTCTAAGGCATCCCTTGCCTTCTAGGATTCTCCAAAACCCCAAAAAATTCCTCCAACATGACCATAATCCTACTAAATGCTCGGGTTATGCTCCAAACGCATAACCCCTAAACCAGGGTGTTACAACCCCACTCCTCTCACAATTCAAAATTTGGCAACACTCTTAAGCTCTCCCATCCACTCATTCAAATCGGTTTGAATGAGTCAAACTCCACCTTTTCTCCCTTCCATCCATTCAAATTTGGTTGACTCAATCCTCATCTATCCATGAGAGTCCCACCTGAGCACACCTCTGCTTGCCTGTGGCGTCAAAAATGCATAAGCAGAAAGGGATTTCAGCAGCTCGAACCAAGGTCCTCCTTGCTCCCTGTGGCGTCACCTCCCTTGTGTCTTAAGTGGCGCCTCCTTGCCACTTTACCAAGGCACTTCTTGTGTCTAAAACCTCAAATTAATTCTTTTAACCCCTAAATCCCCCTAGCTCATTTCTCTAAAGTGCTAACACAAAATTTTGGCCATGACCCAGGACTAACCCGAGGTCATGCCTAGACCCCAAAACATACCAACTATACACATCTGACACATCATCACAAGCAACACATGCAAAATATAGAGACCCCGATTTAAGGATGTTACAATAATGCACATGCATATACAGATCATGGGCATCATGCTTAATCATTAAACATATATCGAACATAACATAGATAATAGCATCAGAAATCATGTGTCAGAATTTCAACAAAACGGACTTACCCGAATTTCTTACTCATACCCACAAAGGTATCATATCGAAATCTACACAGTTTTCGGCTTTTAACATGTTTAGGTTATTAGCATATTCACATAGATTATGAAGTGTGTAAGTTACACATCTAGCTACTAACGCAGTTACTGAATCCCGAAGATCCCGATCTAACACACTAGATCTCCTTTATCCTTAGTGCCGATTTGGTTTCAAACTAAATCCCGAAACTACGTGATGATCCCCTCTTGCAATCGGCCACACACTATCACATAAAAACAATTAGCCTTCGGCTTTCAAACAACTAAAAGAATGATTGAATCGACACGTTCCTTACCACTGACTTACCGAAATCACTTGACAGGGAAATAGATAACCCGATCTACTACTTCAAAATCCCGGAGATCCTAAAAGAGACCAATCGCATGGTTGATTAAAAGCCAAAACAAATGCCGAAATTCGGCTTTTGTCTACACATGTCGACAGAGAAAAAGAGAAAGTGAGAATAGAGTTTTGGCTAAGATCACTTACCCTCTTCAAACCGATTAGAGAAGAAACCAAGGAAGATCTAAGGTGGATTGTTATTCGGCCAACAATGAGAAGGGGAGAGTTTGAGAGATTTTGGCAATAATTGAGGGCCAACAAAGGAGATTCGGCTATGGCTTAAGAAAAAGCAATTGAGATTCAGCCTAAGATGAAAAAGAAGAATGGGAGAAAGATGAATGGTATTCAGCTTTGGTTTAAAGAAAAGGGATTAAGAGAGTTTTGGCAAAAAGGGAGGAAAAAGAAGAAGATGTGGTGTTGAGCAATTATGAGAGAAAGGAAAAGAGAGATGGGAGAGAAAAAAATTCGGCCAAGCACTTAAGAAGAATAAAAGAAATAAACTAAGGAAGTTTAAATGGACATTCGGCTAGGTGCTTTCAAGAGAATTCGACAGGTGCCACTTGATGTTTCAGGTTTGCTTCAACAAAATGCACTGGGAGAAATCGACAAGTGCCAAAAAGGGTTTCGGTTTACCTCTCAACCGAATGCATCAAGGCTTTGCTAGCCAAAAATGACCCCCGCTAACTATGGAATTTCGGCACCCCCTTACTCAGCTTCCCAACCGAACACTCTTCTTCAAACAAGAGTTCAAAATTTGGCAACTACCTCAAGCTCCTCCTGGCCACTAATTCGAATGAGTTTGAATTATTCAAACTCCTAAATTCTCTCCTTGCCACCAATTAAAATTAATTTGACTTAATCCACAATTATCTGACAGAGTTTGAGCTGAGCACAACTCCTCCCTCCTTGGCGTTAAAATGGTAAGCAGAAAATGGGATTTCTGCTGCTCAAACCCGAGCTCCCCCTTCCCTGCATGTGGCGTCATTCTCAAGGCCCTAAGTGGTGCCTCCTTGCCACTTTACCAAGCCCATTTCTTGTGCTTAAATTCCCCACGAAATATACTTAACCCCTAGCTCCTTCAGCTCCCCTTAACTAAAGCTTAAAAACAAAATTTTTCCTATAGTTCGGGCCTACTCCTGACTTATCACTAGCCTCTAGAACACCTCAATTAATAACACAATTAATCGATATACATGCAAAGAAGTTCAAACACAATAGCCCCTATTTAAGGATGTTACAATTTTAATAGCCCATACCTCAGCTGTTTCAGGCTCACTCACCGTGATCGACCCTGAAAATAAAGAGCAAGCCACAGCTTCCTGATCTCTTAGCACCCCACTGCTTCTAGCTTCATCCTCCTTCGCTACACCTATCACGTTGAATTTTGCCTATCCGGATAGAGGTGGAATCTAATGACTTAAAGCCTCATTTATTTTATTTCTAGAGGACCTGCATTTTGACGGGCATATCCACCATGTACTCTCCTGAATTTGACAGGCATCCATAGAAAATTTCAAACCCTTGGAGGTACCTTTAGCTTCCAAATTCTGTCAAAAGTAAAATTAATCTATTCTGTAACAGCCAGTTTTCAGTGAAATCGGAACAGTGGTTTTGGGACCACAAATCCTAAGTCAAAAATATTTATTTTATTATTATTTTAATTTTTACAGCATGGTAGTATTATAGTATAAAAATTTCATTAAGAAATTTTACCATTTGTATGCTCAGTTCGAGAAAAATGACTAAATCGCATAAAGTGCGAAAGTTGTGTTCTAATAGCTAAAGGTGTTAAATAGCTATATAAATTTAAAGTGGAGGTCATTATATGGTAATTAGAGCATTAAATGAGTTAGTGGATGTGCATGGCTTGGTAATTGAGTAATTTTTAAAGTTAGGTAAGGGCAAAATGGTAATTAGGTAATTAAAGACAAAACTTAATAAAAGAAAAGCTATCATCTTCCCCATTTTTTCTTCACCATAGCCAAAATTACCTAGGAGAAGAAGAAAAAAATTTTTTCAAGCTCTTCCTTTGCATGTAAGTGCTATCTCATTTTGATTTTGTTGATTTTTATGTTTTCAGGGTCATTGTAGCTTAATCTAGCTAAATAGGGGACTAATTTGCAATATTATTGAAAGTCTAGTGTTTTTCCATGAGAAATTTTGGTTTGTTCTTGAAGTTTAATGGATGAAAATGAATCATTGTTGTTAAATAAACAACTTTTGTTAAGTGAGTTTTGATAAAACTGTCAATTAAGGATTAAATTGAGAAAAGTGTAAATTGTGTGGTAAATGTGTGAATTTGTAAAATGTTTGGGCTGCTATATGCATGCAGTAAATTTGGCTAGGCTTAGATGTGGATGAAATTGCATGAATTTTATTTTACGAGCCTAGGGATTAAATTGTAAAAAGGTCAAAAGTATAGGGGCAAAATAGTAGTTTTTTAAAACATGAATTTTGTATTAAATTGAATAGAATAATGATTAAAGTAGTTAAATTTGATTATATAGATCAAGAAAATCCACATTCGAAATTAGGTCGATGGAAAGATAAAGTAGTGGATTGATCGGCCGATTTATCCCGTACTAATTTGAGTAAGTTCATATGTTAATAAGCATTAAATTATATGTGTTTTAAATGCTTTATTATTATAATTGTGATGATACGACTCCATAAAAATATTCAACGAAGTTTGGACGACTTAAGGATTTCGGTTGAACCTTAGGAATAGATAGGATACAAATGGCAAGTCATTAGGTGTAACACCCCAAACCCGGCCTAGACGTTACGACCGGATCTGGCATGTCACATGAAAGGAATGTCTAAAAACTGTGCGTTCGTTAAAAAGTTCGTATTCTTTATATTTATTCTGGAAAAAATCGAGTTTAAGTAATTTTGAATAAGAAATGATTTATTAACATTTTAGGAAAATCCATAATTAAAATTCCATCAATAATAAGCAGGAACCAAATTAAAAGCATAAATCAAATAAAATACCATGGGCCTTATTACATAACAGAATCCCAATATAATAAGTTCAAAATAAGGCAATGTGGTTTACAGAAGAAATAGTAAGGCATGGCCACCTCAAGTCCACCTCAGCTCCCAAATCCGCAATCTAACGATTACCTATAAAATTAAGCAAAGGGGGTGAGTCATCGAGACTCAGTGTGCAAATCCCCATAAACGCAATCTGGGTCTTAAGCCCACAGAATGAAGCATATTTAAACATGTATGCAATGCAATTGACCCCAACCTAGTTTTCCATCCTCTACACACCACCCGTACCAGCCAATCACACCGTGGGGATTACTAAATCGACCCTCCATCCGCTACACACCCTCGAAAGCAGTCGCTGCAGTCAACTGCACATCGCCCTTAAAATGTGCCATAGCCACCAGATAATTGGACAATGTCACCGGATACAGAATATTGTGACATGAGTCACCAGATACATAATATTGTGACATGAGTCACCGGATTAATGTGGTAAAACCACCGGAACACTTCCCCTTATCATTATCATATCCCAAAGCCCATGCAACATGACATAATAATTCGTGTATGCAGTATGTTATGTATGCAAAACATATATCAAATATAACATATGAATTACCATCATAATCAAATAACAAATTGCATCATAAACAAGCTAATCAACCTCTAAGGGTATAATCATAATTTTACCTACCAAGGGTATTTTCGTAATTTACCTTCCAGGTGGCACTTTGGTAATTTACCCTGCCGAGGGTACTTTAGTAATTTTGCACCTGCAATGGCCTTTTTGAAGGCCTAATGTCGCCTCGAGCGACTCAACTACCATTTTCGGTCTTTACCGGACTATTGAGCCTAAAACACGATTTCGGCCCATTCAGTCCCACACGCTCGTGTGGCCCATCTAGCACTCAATCTAGCCACGTATATGAGATTCACCTAGTCTAGTTCAATATATACTAAGCAATCATACAATTTACTCATATGGGCCCACGGGCCCATTGGGCCCATTTTGGCCTATCGCGGCCCAAGTAGCCTCAACCCACAAGATTACTAATGGTGGCCTCAACTATCGCATCGAAGCCCCACACATGCGCTTGCACGCTCGTGTGGCTATTATTGTCGTGACCGACACTTCGGCATTTGCCGCTCTACAACTAGAGTAGAGAGAGTTACACACACCTGATAGGAATCTGGTGCTAAATCGCGCTGCGACCACTCCTGTGCCCAAACGCCCACCAAGGTATGTTAACACTCCTCCTGGCATGCTCTTTATATAACTAGATCTTCACCTTCATTCTTTGTGTCTTTCCGATGTGGGATCCCTTTGTCAGTAGAGTTTAAATTCAACTGAAACTCTTACCGTCTAATCCGCAAAATAAATACTTCCTTGCTTCTCATGAGATTCGAACCCAGGCTCCCTTGCAACATAATCCACGCCGCTAACCACTTGGCCACAAGCTCCTCTTGTGTCTTAAACCATGCACAACTAAATTTGAATCTATAGCCAAATACTAAAGTCTATTTAAAAAGAAAACTAAAATGCAAAAGCCAGGACTTGAACCTTGGACCTCTTTCCTTCCTTATGGCGTCACTCCCTTGCTCCTTAAGTGGCGTCACTCTGCCACTACACCACACACTCCACTTGTGTCCTTTTCCTCCCTATTTTATTCTTAAGGCCTACCTGCCAACTTCCAGGGTTTTTTTCACCTAAAACCAAAATTTCCCCAAAGCCAATATTTGATCTTGGGACTTCATAGAAGCGCTCTTACCTTCCAAAATCACTTATCCAATAGGTCCAACATGCACTAAAGTCATTCTCTAAATTTTTTTTACACTATTATGCCTGAGGCCCATCGGGCTCAATTCTGCTAGGCCCAATTTTAGGATGTTACAAATCTACCCTCCTTAAAGAAATTTTGTCCCCGAAATTTCCAACTAACTAACAGTCGTACATCCTAACTTACAACACTACACCCATGCTGCGCACTCTAATATACGTTCTAACTAAATCTTGGAACCCTTTCACATAACCAACTATCTAACACCGAAGCAAATAGATATTTTCACACTACATATAATTCCTATATTCAAGCATCACATCCATACATTGCAGAATAACTACAAACATTCAGCATATAATAGAATGTAGTAAAAAGGAAACTTACGGATTTGGTGTCGGGGACTCAGGTGCCATACTTCCAGAAAACATGTATTTTTTTTCTAAACAATATTTCAAACCAATTTTGAAAAACGTTTTTGAACCCATACCACAGCCGAATTTTGAAACTGGGCTCGGATACCATAATTGTAACACCCCAAACCTGGCCTAGACGTTACGACCGGATCTGGCATGTCACATGAAAGGAATGCCTAAAAACTGTGCGTTCGTTAAAAAGTTTGTATTCTTTATATTTATTGTGGAAAAAATCGAGTTTAAGTAATTTTGAATAAGAAATGATTTATTAACATTTTAGGAAAATCCAGAATTAAAATTCCATCAATAATAAGCAGGAACCAAATTAAAAGCTAAAATCAAATAAAATACCATAGGCCTTATTACATAACAGAATCCCAATATAATAAGTTCAAAATAAGGCAATGTAGTTTACAGAAGAAATAGTAAGGCATGGCCACCTCAAGTCCACCTCAGCTCCCATATTCGTAATCTAACGATTACCTGTAAAATTAAGCAAAGGGGGTGAGTCATCGAGACTCAGTGTGCAAATCCCCATAAACGCAATCTGGGCCTTAAGCCCACAGAACGAAGCATATTTAAACATGTATGCAATGCAGCCCAGCCCAACCTAGTTTTCCATCCTCTACACACCACCCGTACCAACCAATCACACCGTGGGGAATACTAAATCGACCCTCCATCTGCTACACACCCTCGAAGGCAGTCACTGCAGTCAACTGCACATCGCCCTTAATACGTGGCATAGCCACCAGATAATGGGACAACGTTACCGGATATAGAATATTGTGACATGAGTCACCAGATACATAATATTGTGACATGAGTCATCGGATTAATGTGGTAAAACCACCGGAACACTTCCCCTTATCATTATCATATCCCAAAGCCCATGCAACATGACATAATAATTCGTTTATGCAGTATGTTATGTATGCAAAACATATATCAAATATAACATATGAATTACCATCATAATCAAATAACAAATTGCATCATAAACAAGCTAATCAACCTCTAAGGGTATAATCGTAATTTTACCTACCAAGGGTATTTTTGTAATTTACCCTCCAGGGGTACTTTGGTAATTTACCCTGCCGAGGGTATTTCAGTAATTTTGCACCTGCAATGGCCTTTTTGAAGGCCTAATATCGCCTTGAGTGACTCAACTACCATTTTCGGTCTTTATCGGACTATTGGGCCTAAAACTCAATTTTGGCCCATTCGGGCCCACACGCTCGTGTGGCCCATCTAGCACTCAATCTAGCCATGTATATGAGATTCACCTAGTCTAGTTCAATATATACTAAGAAATCATACAATTTACTCATATGGGCCCACGGGCCAATTGGGCCCACTTTGGCCCATCATGGCCCAAGCAGCCTCAACCCACAAGATTACTAATGGTGGCCTCAACTATCGCGTCGAAGCCCCACACGTGTGATCGCACGCTCGTGCGGCTATTATTGTCGTGACTGGCATTTCGGCATTTGCCGCTCTACAACTAGAGTAGAGAGAGTTACACACACCTGAGAGGAATCTGGTGCTAAACCGCGCTGCAACCACTCCTTTGCCTAAACCCCCACCAAGGTATGTTAACTCTCCTCCTAGCATGCTCTTTATATAGCTAGCTCTTCACCTTCATTCTTTGTGTCTTTCCGATGTGGGATCCCTTCATCAGTAGAGTTTAAATTCAACTGAAACTCTTACCGTCCAATCCGCAAAATAAATACTTCCTTACTTCTCATGAGATTCAAACCCAGGCTCCCTTGCAACATAATCCATGCCGCTAACCACTTGGCCACAAGCTCCTCTTAAAGAAAACTAAAATGCAATAGCCAAGACTTGAACCTTGGACCTCCTTCTTTCCTTATGGCGTCACTCCCTTACTCCTTAAGTGGCGTCACTTTGCCACTACACCACACACTCCACTTGTGTCCTTTTCCTTCCTATTTTATTCTTAAGGCCTACCTGCCAACTTCCAGGGTTTTTTTCACCTAAAACCAAAATTTTCCCAAAGCCAATATTTGATCCCGGAACTTCATAGAAGCCCTCTAACCTTCCAAAATCACTTATCCAATAGGTCCAACATGCACTAAAGTTGTTCTCTAATTTTTTTTTTTTTACACTATTACGCCTAAGGCCCATCAGGCTCAATTCTGCTAGGCCCAATTTCAGGATGTTACATTAGGGGTTACTATGATTTTGGGTGATAGTCACGTACATTTTACCGGTGGTTGAGTTTTTGACATGTGTTGCGGTTACTTTACAGCTTGTGTGAGCAGCATCGTGTAGCTACTTATTGACTGATAGCTTGTGTGAGTAGACCCAAATATGGCTTGAGAGTGAGCAGTGATACGAGATATGAGATAGTGGTGGTTTTGACCATGTATTGGCACTTGGTGTGCGAGATACCCGAGTATCCGATAGTATTCCAAATGGTTCAATGGGCACAGTGATGATATGAGCTTATAAGATTTTGATACGAACTAGCACAAGTATTCATGTGAAATACGAGATGTGATTTATATTTGATATATAAATACATGACTAACACGATTGTAGATTATGTGTTAGGCTTTGGGCCAAATTAAGTTGCATCTATGCCTTAATTTTGTTTATCTAAATTGTGGTTGATTTGGTAAGTTGTATTTATTAGTGATACGAACTTACTAAGCTTAATTGCTTACTCTGTTTTACTTTTCGTGTTTTGTAGTGAATCAAAAGGTCACTCAGGTTGGAAGTTGTCAGAGATTGCATTACACTATCGAATGCTATTTTGGTACTTTTGAACATATGTTTTGGATTAAATGGCATGTATAGGTTATTTGGCTAATGTAGCTTATATGTTTTGGTCATGTATTTAGCCATTTGATTTGGCTTGTTTTGGTATATCTTGTTATGTATATATATAAGTAAATGGCCTTGTCATATTGATGTATGTTTTCCATATGAATGCCTTAGTTGTGAATTGGTATTTTGAGAACCAAATGGTTGAAATTGAGATGTGGTATGCATGCTAAGTTTTAAGCACAATGTCTCATATATGTGGTTGACCATTTAGGCATATTTTGGTAGTATAATTGGTATGTTTAAAAGTGGTAAATTGATGTGCTTAGGGATATCATGTTGTATGTGTGGATATTACATGTTACAAACTTGATATTGGTTGGTTTTGAATGCCTATTTATGCCATGGTTGAATGTACATTGTTGACTTTCGGTTGGTACCAATTTGGGTGAGAAATATGGCTTGGAAATTGGCCTATTTTTGTCCACACGGGTAGAGACATGGGCGTGTGTCTCAGCAGTGTGTGACACATGACCAGGTGACACGGTCATGTGTCCCCTATGTTTTCTAATGATTGTAAGTCAATAGCCACACACAGCCTAGCACACGGGCGTGTGGCTTGGCCGTGTGGCATAAGTCAGTATACCCACACACGGCCTAGCATACGACCTGACACACGGATGTATGAGGCCATTTCGAATGGTACACAGCCTGGCACATGGGCATGTGGTCCGGCCTTGTGACCCAAGTCAGTATGCTTACTAGTTTAGACAAGGGGTAGGACACGGGCATGTGGCCCCTTTTCAAATGCCCACATGGCCTGGTAACACAAGCGTGTGTCCCCTGCACTTTGAAAATTTCAATGTTTTTCCTAAAAATTTCTTGAGTACTCAGTCCCGAACCACTTTCAATGTCTATTTTGGGCCTCGAAGGCTCGTATTAGGGACTATATGAATGAATTTGAATGGTTTTTATTTGGAATGAGAAATGAATATGAAATATATGATTGTTTGATTTATAAGTCCGGTAATGCTCCGTAACCCTATTCCGGCATCGGATATGGGCTAGGGGTGTTACATCTTCCCCTAATCATTGATCAATAAAGCTGATAGTTTTTTCACCGAACATAGCCCCTTATTATCATGAATCCAAATTAATCAATCCTCCATCTTAGGTACCAGAACCATACCCCCCACAAATGAGTTTAAACAACTAAGAATATTTACCTCTCGTTCCAATAACAGTCTTGAGAAAAAATCATCCCATTAGACCTCACTGAATCTATAATTTTGAGAGAATGCTTCCACCACCTCTTTTTTCTCTTTGGCAAGATGAAATAACCTAGGAAATTCCATCTTTAGAGGATGATTTCCACACCAAAATCCTCCCAAAAGAGCACCAGTTTACCATTTCTAATCAACCAACAAAATGATTGATTTCCTACCCATTTTGCTACGTTTGCAGTTTTGGAATTCTCCACAATTCCACACTGTAGAATCGACATCTCTTTCAAATTAGACGTCCTAAACCTCCATTGTAGAGGAAGAGAACCATACTTAACTTGAATGAATTTCCTCCACAAAGCATTTTTTTCCGTCGTGAATCTCCAACTCCATTTAGCCCTGTTCTTGATTTTAAGATTCACCACTCCCACACCCCCTTCTCTTTCGGCAAACAAACCTGCTTCCATCTTACTCTTTCCATCTTTCTTTTACCAACCGCACCACCCCAAAGAATATTTCTTATAATCTTATCAATATTTTTAATTTCAAGACTCGACACTTGAAAAAGAGACATGAAGTAAATTGGAAGAGCGGATAATATCGAATTAACAAGTACAATTCTTGCAGCAAAGGGAAGTGATTGACATTTCCATCCGGATAATTTCTTATAAAATCTTTCTGCAATTGAATCCTAAGTTGCTATCTTCCTCGGATCAGCTCTCAATGGAATCCCTAGATGATTGAAAGGAAGATCCCTAATCTTACATCTACATAATGTTGCCATTCGAAGGAGAAACTCCTCATCCGTTCCAAACCCGACTAAACACAATTTCTTGAAATTAATGCTAAGTGAAGAAGAAATCTCAAAACATCTTAAAATATATTTTATATTTTTCACATGCTCCTTCGCTTTCAAATAAATGTCGGTATTGTCTGCAAATTGTAAATGCGAGAACGTGTAACCCCCCAAACCCGGCCCACAAGCCCTGACCGGATCTGGTATGTCACTGCGGAAAAACGTTTGAAGACTGATTTCACTTTTGGGAAAAGCATTAAAAATTTTGTCTTTAATAAAACATTGTGTCTTTAAATCTCCCAATAAAACTAAGTTGTTACAATTTCCCGGATTAAAACTTTTATAAACTTTAAAAATATGAGTTGCCAAAAAAAATATAAAAGCATTTCCAAATAATAATTTAATCGTCATCTAGCTTAAACATAATAGCAATGCTCAAATACTTTAACTGGGCCTTACTACAATAAATGATTAAACAGAAGTACTTAATAATAAACTGATTAAAATAAATAAAATATCTTCTGCATGGGCCCACCTCGTATCCACTCCAACCCGGTCCGATCACCACGAATCATCTGCGATGTTTAATAAAAATTGGGTGAGTCATACAGACTCAGTGTGTAATTAATCCACTGAATTCCACCCACATGTTAGCCACATATTAACCCATATCACAGATAACAAAATGACGTATTCACATAATATCACATTCTGGGCTTGGCCCATATTCATATCACTTATCAGGTAACAGGGTAATTAACCGCATAATTCCACATATCGGGCTTAGCCCATTTCCACACTAATCCACATTCATATACTGGGCTTGGCCCTTTTCTTATTCCAATCCACATTCACATATTGGGCTTGGCCCTTTTTCCACATCAAATACTCATATCAGATATAATATGCAAAGTGCACCCAACCCAACCTAAGGTCCATCCTCTACACACCCCGTATCCAGCCACCACACACCAGGGGATTATCAAATCACCCTCTCCTTTTCACTCCAAAAAGCAATCAATGCCGTCCACGTGCAATTAAGCACAATAATCCACAATGCGACCTCAGTCAGCGCCAATCCACGATGTAGCCGTAGCTAACACCAAAACCACGATGGGACACATAGTCACTCATCAACCACGATATGGCACATAGCCGATATCAACCACGATGAGGCACTCAGCCACTCATCAAGCCACGCGAACTAAATTGCAATTGATCCACAACGTGTCCTCAGTCAACGTCAATCCACGATGTAGCTCAAGGCTAACATCAAACCACGTACTCAAAGTACACCCGTACCTTCTTTCATATCATATCCCAACCCATGCATATGCAACATACCATCACGACATAATATAATGATGCATGAGTATGTTCATCAAGCATATTGTCTCATATTCATATTAATAAACACATTTCATCAGATTTGGTACTTACCGGATTATCAACATACCCCTTGAGGGTATCCATATCACAATTTACGCTGCACTAGTTAGCACATTCATAACACATACACATATAGCACAAATACCCGAAAAACGGTAGGCTAACTACACACCTGATGACTTGGAGTTCAACACTCTCGATCCCGATGCTATCATTAAAAGACACTACGCCTATCTGCCTATAGCTTTCCCCCGCTGCCGGTCCACACCCCGGTGGCCAATCCCAAACTGCCGAAACGGATCTCTTCTTAAACTTCGGGATAGGGATCTTTCTTTTTCCTTCTTGACTGGTATTTGCCTCCATCAACAACCACTTTAATTAAATCAATTAATACGAGATCTATAAATGAATAAAAATCCACAACTTAACATCCTTACCAAAAATGGATCTCGAATTCCGAAGCCCTATGATTACCTCTGTCGAAATTCCTAAATCACCATAGACAGAATCGGTCAACCACTTATACCCATAATGTGGCCTATGGCCGAATATCACAAGTCACTTACCAAGCTTACCTATTTCCCGAATCACCACTTATTCCTGTCGAAATCCCTGCTAAACAACTATTAGATTCGGCCAAACCAAAAACCAAGGCCTTAAACACTTGTTTTCAGCACACAAATGGAAGAGAACCTATAACCGATTGCTAGGACAGAAAATACTTACCACAATCACACGGTTGAAGTGCAAGAGAGAGTGTATTCGACAAAAGAGAGAAAACGCTTGATCTTCAGCTTTTGAGACTTGCGACAAAAGAATAGGAATAAGGGTACTTTGATATTCGGCTATGGCTCTTTAATAAAAATAACATACAAATGGGAGTATGAGCACTTACATGGTTTGGCTAAGCCCTCAAATGAGGTTGGAATATTCGACAATGCTAGCTAATAGTGGAGAGGTTTCAGTATTTGTTAAAAAGAGAAAACAAGGTGAGCTCCTATGGTTTTTCGGCACAAAGATAGGATGGAATGGAGGAACCCAATTTTCGGCACAAAAAAGTTAAAGAAGAAAAAGAATAACAAAAGATGATCACTCCCCCTTTATCAAAATTCGGCACACACACACACACACACACACACACACTCTAGAGCCCTATATTCGGCCACCACCCTTCTCCTTTTCTATCCCTTTTTTCTGCTCCTAATTTTCCTCTCCAAAACTCATTCAAAATAAATTTGAATTAAGCCAATCTTTATCTCTTCCTTCCAGCCAAAATTTAAATAAAAAAAAACAAAACTTATCTCATCCATTTGAAGTCCTAAAGTCGTCCAACTCTTCTCCCTTGCCTTGACGTCACATGCAAAAATAAAACCCCACCTACTGCTATCACCAAGGCTCGAACCTGAGCCCTCATTGCTGCAAGCTACAAATAACGCCCCAAGCCACTTTACTGCTGGCTCCTTTGCGACATAAACTCCCCACAATTTCTTTTAAGACCTCCTTCACCTAGCTCCCCCTTAAAGCCAAAAGCAAAAATAAACCACGCCTCCCTGTTGCCAACAAGCTCGAACTCCAGACCTGCACCAAGCTTATGGCGTCATTTCCAGGCCCTTAAGTAGCGCCTTGCAGCCATTTTACCAAGGCCTGTTTTATGCCAAAAACGCCTACAATTTTTGCCTTAAGGCTTCCCTGGCCTTGCTGCCCTTCTTGACCCAAAAATACAAGCCCATTGCTTCCCACGTCGCTCGAACCTTCTCCCCCTTGAGGCTCCCTTTGATGCAACCTTCCAAGCCCCCAAGGTAGCGTCCCTTGCCACCTTGCCAATTGATTTCTTTGTGTCATGAATCCAACACAAATTTTCTTAAGGCTACCTTAGCCTAGCTCCCCCTTTTTAACTTAAAAACCAATAATTTTCTAAAGCTTTCTCTTCCATCCTAGAATTTTAGGAACCCCTACAAATACATCCCAGCATACACTAAAGCATGCTAACACTTGAATTATGCACTAAATGCATAACCCCTAATCTAGGATGTTACAGAACGATTGATCAGTGATAATATTTTGAATACCACTAATAATTCCTATTTCTTCAGCTTTTACTAGCATCAGATGGAGCACTTCCGTTACCAAAATAAATAAAAATGGTGAGAGTGGATCCCCTGTCTGAGTCCTTTCCTAATTCTAAACTCATTAGTAGTCAAACCATTTACAAGCATAGCTGCTCTAGCCATTGATACGCATTCCATTATCCAACCTCTCCACTTTGCACCAAATCTCATTTTAAATAATACTACCTCCAAAAAACTCCCACCTTACATAATCGTATGCTTTTGAAAATTCCAGTTTAAATATAATATTACCACCCAATTCTGAACTTTTCTTGATTGAATGGATTATTTCATTTGCAATCAGAATTCTATCAAACATTTGTCTCCCTTTTATAAATGCATATTGAATATCACTCATAATATCCCCAATAACTTCTCTGATTCTTCGAGAGAACACCTTTGCCACTATTTTGTAAAGAGAACCCACCAGGCATATCAATCTAAAATTTGAAATATCATTTGGACTTTCAGATTGGGGAATAACTGCTATGAAAGAAGAATTAATGCTTTTTTCGAGCTTTCCTGTTCTAAAGCATTCTGTCATCCTGTTAAATAAATCTTCTCTTACTAATTGCCAACAACCTTTAAAAAAAAAACATATTAAACCCATCCAGCCTAGGAGCTTTTGACTCATCACAACTCCATACTGCTTCCTTAATTTCCTCCAACGTGAAAGGTAAATCTAGTTTCAATGTCGCTTTCTCAGGTAACTTCTTGAAATTCAACTCCATATCCACAATTCATTTTCTCGATAGGTAGCTAAAGTAATTACTGAAAAATTGTACATTTTTGCCTTCAACAATTTTGGGTCATCGCACCAATAATCCCCAAATTTAAGTCCATGTACCATCTTCTTCTTCAATCTAATCTTAACTGCTCCACAAAAAAAAAAGTAGAATTGGAATCACCTTCTCTTCACCGAATCAGTTGTGATTTTTTATGCCAAACCAATTCTCAAAATTTGATAGCATCCCATAGCTCTATATTCAATCTTTGAAGCTCCTCCACTTCCATTTCATTTAAGTCTCTTCTATCACTGATATAATCCAAATCCTTTATCCTTTTTTAAATTTATTCTTTCCTTTTCTCCACATCACATCCAGAATTTCTATTCCACTTTTGTAGAGCACCCTTCAATTTCTTCAACTTTCAAGACATCCATATATTTGACCATCTCATCTCTCCCCATATTTTTTATAAGGTTTGGGCAATCCTTCTTGGTGAGCTACACATTAATAAACTTGAACAGATGCGGCCCCCAATCTATTGATTCATTCACTAACAAAATTAGAATATGGTCAGAAATAGATCTATTTAAACCCTACTGCAAGAAGTTTTTGAAACGTAACAGCCATTGTTCCTCCAATAGAAATTAATCCAATCTGCTCCTCTTATTGTTAGGATCGTACCAAGTAAATGTTTTCCCCATCAATGGTAAATCTACCATTTTATAGTTGTTGATGAAGCTGTTGAATTCCTTTGACCCATTCATCAACCCCACACAATTGCTTCTTTCACTCCTATTCCTCACTACATTGAAATTGCCACTAATGACCCATGAACAAGCAAACGAATTCTTTAATGCTAAGAGATTCGCCCATAATATCTTTTGCTCCTAAATTGTATTAGGTGCATAAACGTTAATCAGCACTATTTCCATTCCTTTAGCCAACCATTTCCCTTCTACTACTATAAACCTTTCTTCACAGAGATCTTTATCCACTTGAAAACTACCTCTATCCCAAATCGTAACCACACCTCCGAACGCCTGTTAGCTACCGAAAATATATAATCAAAGTTATCGTTAATTCATATTTTCCTTTTTATGTCAATAGTAATTATTTTTTACTTTCATTTTCTGAATATAGCACATATTCACCCTAGCCTTGCATAAAACTCTTCTAACAGATGATATCTTAGCTTCCGAGCCCATACCTCTAATGTTCCAAGATACGATCCTCATACCTACTCATCCCACTACAAAGCTACTAAAATGACCAAGATAACCCATACAAAAACCTCACTTGTTTAGATTCTATTCGACCTTTGAATTCCTTCGCTCCCTTATGTTACAGCCCCTCTAACCTTAATATCTCATCTTCAATTTCACGCTCATCCCCTCTTATGCTAAATCCCAACTTTTTTTCCAACATCCCAAGCTTTCTTCGTTTCCCCAAGGATCAATTTTCTTCTGTTCTTGATGTCTGAATTGAAAAGAGAATTCTCTCTCTCCGATGTTCCTTTCCATTTTTCTTTCCTTAATGCCCGATCTCTTTTCTTTTTCTCCATTAGTGTGAGGATACAATCCTAAATTTCACACATGGAACAAATTTTTCTATTCCATTTTTTTTCTTCTTCCTTATTTGATTTGGTAAATCCTCGCCTAATTTTAACCTATCTTCCATGTTCTTTTCTCCCAAATCCTCTCTCTCCAATTGATCAATTGAATGATTTAATTTTGGGCTCCCTTTCGCTCTCAATGTGTGGGCTCTCTGTAAGTCTAGGCCTGTGCTCGCTCCATTTCTACTTTGGATTTCCTACCCCCAACCTTATCCTACATGTTTAAATTGACAGTTACTAGTGTCACGGGACTAGATCTTTTATCTTGCGATTTTTGAGGCCTTAAGCGATCCGTTCGTCTAAACTCGCCTCTAAGTCAACCTTTACTCAAGTGGTCTATTATAACTCCTCCAAGTCACCAATTTATATAGCGAAAGCAAACTATGTCAAAAGAAGCAACAAAGAACAGTCGAAAGCCACAGAAAAGAACGAGCACAAGGTGTTTGAGTGAATGCTCTCAGAATTCTATCGCTCTTAAGAATTCAAGTTATAATGGATGGAGTTAGTACAAATGATGGGGGGCTCTCTATTTATAGTTGAACTCCCTAAAAACCGACGGTCAAGATTACAATATATAGACGGACGAGATTCATCCTATCCCTTAAATCATGAGATTTACAAGATATGCCATTTCAAATCTAATCTAATATTTACAAGATATGATTCTATCAATCTTCTAATGTTAATTACCAAAATAGACTAAGTTTCCATATCTTTATTATTGGGCCAACCAGGCTTCGATCTGACAGGCTTCTCCAACAGCTTACCGAATCGGGTAAGTTCTTGTGGTCCAAATAATCCTCATTTACGCAATAGACCTCCATCAGATTCATTTGATGCGATGGTCACAAGCTTTGAATTGCGGCCCATGACACTAGGCGCATATTATTAACATCTTCTCTAGCCTGATCACAACATCTATTATCTTCTTCCTTCCCCACATTGTTCCCAGCCCCAAACCCATACAATTGGTCCTCTTCCCCATTTGCTTCATTTTCCCACGTTCTCTGACATCCATCATCATCATTTTCTTTCTCAAGGAATATTGCATTGATTACTTCGTCAACCTCGTTTAGTCTCCCCTTTGATGATTTTTTTTGGCCTCGTTCTTAACGTCGATCCCGACTCAATTACAATCTCATCCTCATTTTCTTATTTTGATTCCATCCTCACCCTTTCCCTCTCTCTACTTTTCCTTTCGGTATCATCAAGCAATTCTGACAATCCCATCTTTTTCACTCTAATAAAAAATCTCACCTTCCCAACTTTATTAATCATTAATCTAGTTTACCAGTTAATTAATTTCATTAATTAAAAGCAAGTGGATTTCCATGAATTTTCACTCTCTCAATTCAATTTAATGGTTAGATAACCATTTAGGCCCTTTAGATTATTGCTAATTAGGTCTTTAAGTACTTTTAAAATTAAAACTCAACAGCATTGGACATTTATAATTTAGTCCATGAGCGTTAATTAATTATTTTTTGATTAAATTTCTTAATCGATCTTCAATATATTTTCACAATAACTTCTTTAAACTTTATATATCATCCTCACAGACTCGGTTTATGGAAATAAGGTTTCAAAATTGCATTTTTCGACAACACTTAAAATTAGGTCGCTACACTAAGATATTAGCAATCTATTACAATTCAACCCTTCAGTAATAGCAACTATAAAATAATAAAAGCAATATGCTAATAAAGACTAATGTGAAATGATAGTTGGAGCTTCATTCTTAAAAGAAGTCGTCAAATCAATCTCAATCAATTATCCACAATCCAAGGGGATTAATTGTTTGATCTGAAAATCTCCAAAACTAATTACTTTAAATGGATTAGTCTTCAAAGTTGAGCTTTCATACATTCAAAATATCAACACAATTCAAAGTTCAAAGATTTTGTTTCAATAAATTTCCAACTCAAAATATTACAAGTTAATGAACTGTCACAGGGATGATAGAAGTAGCCACTTTGATTGGCACTTGGCAAGACAATTCAAAAACTTAATCTAGAGACTTAATTGGTTCTTTTCAATAGTATAGGACTAAATTGATCTATTTAATAATAAAAGAATTAATTTGACCTATTTCCTATAGTACAAGGACCTCTAGATACATTAACTTAGCTTAAATAAAAGAAAATAAGAATAAATTATATTAGGATTGTACAACCCAATTCTTGCCCGGGTCCGCTAAAGCCTAACAAGATTAAAAATCAAAGCCCATTTTACAACCCAATTCCCAAAATCAGATATCCCAATGACCAAACCCAATTTCAAATGCCCAAACCCGATTGCAAAAACACTTAACCCTTCAGCCCAATAACAAAAAAAAAGAAGAGAGAACTAAACTTAATCAGAAAAGAACAAACCCTACGTGCGCCGCACCTAGGGTCTTATGACCCTTTGCCTCTGACGCCGCCAGTGTGACACCACCGGCCACCGCCCTTCCCACTTGCACCGCCACTGGTACCTGCATTAAACGAGAAAATATAGGAAGAAGGAATAATAGCATTTGTAAATAGCTATATAAGCCGATTCAAACCAATGTAACAAGGATCTTTTTTTTAATACAAAAAAATAGACTCCCTAAATACCGGTATTCAGATCCTTTTCTTTGATCACCAATAGAAGCAATAGACAATGATTCAAAACATTCAAAACATGAAAACAGCACTAAACGAAGGACTGAAAAACCCCAAAACAGAGAGAAAAAAGGTGATTTTTTTATTTCGAAAGTCGTTCTTTTTTTCCTTTTTCTCAGCATATATTACTATATTTTAAAAGGAATAAAGAATACAAAAAAATCTCACTTTTTTTGGGCTCCGACTGTCGTGCTGCGGCAAAGACAAGCAATGGAGCCCACGGCGGTAAACCGACCTGAGTGCGGACCCATGAACCTACAGAGAGAAAAAAACAAAGAATTAGAAATTTTTTTTAAAGAAGCAGGGGAAATGATTTTTTTTTTTTAGAAAATTTGGGCCTTAAATAGCCTCCCAAAACGACGTCGTTTTGGGGCTGGCCTTAACGCCCAAAACGACATCGTTTGCCCTAGGATCCGCGCATTTTTTTTGATTGGACTAATTGGTCTTTTGGTCCTTCCGCATTTTTAGTTTTTAAAAATTAGATTTTTTGCTACTTTAATTTTGGCCCAGAACTTTCACGCAGCTTTAAATTTAATCTTTATTTGAAGGCTGCGTTTAATAAAGCGGGTAAATTTCCTTTTAGCCCCTTTCTATTCTGCGTGTGCTTCAGCTTAATCCTTTTATTATTTATTTATTCATGATTTGTCCATTCTACTTTCTTTAATATTTGATTTAGCCCATTTTTGTAACACCCTAAACCCGGCCCATAATTTTCAACCGGATCTGGTATGCTATGGGTTGTACCTTGAAACTTTTGCTTTGTTGGTTTTAGAAAATCATAAGTTATTAGGCAATATTTGAATAAATAAGTAACATTTGAAAAGAAACCTTGTATTATTATTATTTGGTATAAATAAACTCATGACATAAATTCATAAGTTGCAAATATTAAAAAAAACTACTTAGGCGAATATAAACTACGGGGCCTTATTACCTAAATATTCCCAAAACAAAACTTAAAGGAAAACCGAAAATAATCTATAAAAATAAAAACTTGATGGCCCCTCGAGTCTGTCTCGGCTCCCATGTCCACGATCTACTGCTCATCTGAAAGGTTAGGGAAAAATAATAGGGTGAGTCACCAAGACTCAGTGTGTAAATCCCGAAAACACATAAAGGCTTGGGCCCACAAACACATTATGAGCTCTGGCCCATACACAATGGCAACAATCATAATCACATGACAGATAATAAATGATGGAAAGCCCAACCCATCCTAGAATTCCATCCTCTACACACCAACCCGTACCAACCATCACACCTTGGGGATTTCTACAATCAACCCACCAACCGCTACACACCATATCGACAGTCATACTGCCAAATCCTTATCAATCAGGAATTTTAATGTGGGTTTTCTACCACCGATCACCATGGGATCTAACATTTCATTAGGTGGGTTTTCTACCACCGATCACCATGTGATCTAACATTTCATTAGGTGGGTTTTCTACCACCGATCACCATATGATCTAACATGCTCTTCCCCTTTTCATAACAAACCCATCCCATGCATACATTCATGCATAATCAAATAATCTACTACCTAAGAGATTACAGTCTTTCGCATACATCGATACACATAGAGAAGTTCTATGATTACGTACCTGGCATTCCTTGCCTAACCCTTTTTGGGTTTCATTCGACTGTCTACACAGCCATTTTCCGGCTTTTTAGCCCATAACATAAACATACATATATTCATACACATTATTAGTGTGTTAGAGATCTACACACGACTGTTCATATAGCCTCATTTTCCGGCTTTTCAACCCCTAACAGGTATAATACAAAATAAAACTTATGTGATAAGGATCTACACACGACTATTCATACTGACCTCATTTTTACGGCTTTTTCATTTCTAACGGTGTATAATACAAAATAAAACTTATGTGATAAGGATCTACACACGACTATTCATACAGCCTCATTTTCTAGCTTTTCAGCCCCCAACAGGTATAATACAAAATAAAATGTAACACCCTAAACCCGGTCAACACACCACGACCGAATCTGGCATGTCACAGGATGAAAACGTTTCGAAGAACACAAGTTACCGGTTAAATTTCAGTGAAAAAAAAAAACTCCTTGTTGTTTTATGTTTGCAGAAATTAGGTGCATGTTTAGTTGAAAATTGTTATGTTACTCTGAATACCTGTAAAAGTTCTTTAAAACTCATTTGTCGATCTATCCAATAGAAAACGTTTATGTTAAAACCCGAGTGAATGAATCTTTATTTTGAAAACCATTTGCAATTGAGTGTGGAAACTTAAATTTGGGAAATCATTTGTGTCGTCTTTATTATTAAGTGAGTTGTGTTACCCGATGGTAAAGTTTTGAAGCCCATTGCGTATTACAGTTGAACCCTTGTGTTCAAGTTATTAAATCATCAAGTAACTTACTTTGTCAATTTTGAAATCAAATCTAAAGCATATAAAATAATCCAAAAACAAAATTTAAGGGCCTTATTACAACCCAAATAAAACCGAATTTAAATAAAATAAAGTACCCAAAAAATGTTCAAAGTAACCCGAAAGTAGATATTGCATGGCCACCACGAGTCCGCCCGACTCCTCATTCGCGATTTAAGAATCACCTGAAAAGATAAGGGAGAAGGTAAGTCACCAAGACTCAGTGCATAATCCCCCTCCTGGTTAATGCAACATGCTTACACAAATCATAACCAAGCAATATATCATGCACCCAAACCTAGCCAACCATAACTCCGTTTCTACCCCGTGTGGTACCAAACCACTGGTGGTGCCAAACCACTGGTGACCCAAAGTCACGTATAATCCATCTGTGGGGCCAACCCACGTTGTGATACCAAATCACTAGCGACAATCCTATCATATCAAATGTAGGGCCTGTTGGAACGCCGATACCCCATGGCGCAGCAGAATAAAATTAGATCCGGCAATCCAAACCATGGATCCATGTGTGAGGAACGAATCGGGGTGAAATAAAGGTTTCGAAATTACCAAAACTTCAATCTGAGTAGACAAATGACGCCTTGACAACAAGAGTTTTGATCTCATCGTCGAATCAAGCCACAACCTTTTCCGATGTCGGCCTCTCACGTGATCCACCCGGTTTGACTATGAGCGGAAGAAATCTCCAAAACTATTTTGAGGTTTATTTGCTTGATTACCGCTAGACCTAACAAGCAATCTATTAGGTTTTTTATAAGCTTTGCCTCTTTTAAATACCTTTTATATTGGATATCCTTTTAATTGGGCCTTTTATAATGGGTATCTTTTCATTGGGCCCATTATTTGGTATCCTTTTAATACCCTTTTATAATTGGTATCTCTTCAATGTATCATAAGATTAAATAAATACAATAAAGTTTTTAACAGAAAATTATAATTACATTAATTATATCCAGAAAATTATAATTACATTAATTATAATAAGGATTTCAGTAAACTATATTTATTTAAATTTATATATGAATCGAATTCATATATTAATAGAATTATGTTGTCATTATGTGTACAACATCCTTGTACATATAATATGTTCAATATTTGATTGCCCAATTAAATTAATTCTTTAATTAATTTAATTCATGTGACAACTAAAAATAATACCAATTATATTTTATTCCGTTCATTTAAACCATAGGGTGTGACCACAGTAGGTTCTTGCAACGTTAGCAAGTAATAATAGAACGATTCTAATGTCACAAACAATGAGTGGCATCTAGCAATGCATCATTGCTACCTAAGTTACAAGAAGTCATGATTCCACATAACCTTTTGTGATTAACCTTTCATACATTAATCCTTAAGTCCTTTATCTCTCGGAATGGACACAAGTCATGGAATAGTCACACTTGTATAGTCCATCCCATGTTTCTTGATATCTTGAGTAGACTATGATATACAAATTAGTATGACATCTCATGTCAACTTATTTGAGCATGGCCATGCATTTCTAGTCTCACTCAATCAAGTGGCCTAAGATATTACTCCCATTATGTAGGAGGGACTTATCCTATATTGATCAACCATATCCTCTACATAGATTGTGGTATATCCAACATCGGTCTTTATAGAACAACCAATTACGATTATGCACGTTTGATCAGTATCAAAATATACAACTCACGATGTTGAGATAATAATTATCTCAAGTCCGAGGATCATATACATATTAATCACTATGAGTAATGTTGTGACAATTACATAATAATCCAATAAACATACTCATAACGGGTCAATCCAATATGTTGTTCTCTAACACACATATTCATGCATTGATTTTGACAATCCACATCAATGACAACTCTTTATCATCAATCAACTACATGTTAGTCTTAATGCATTATTGTTGTCCTAGTCAACAATAATACTCGACTAAGGATCTTTTAAGAATAATCATATTATTCTTAGGACATTATTATAAAAGCAGTTTATTTTTATACACACGTAAAGAAAAAGCGAAATAATAATGACAACGCTTTATATTAATAAACATGGTAAATTAAGTATGTTATTACAACCATCTCATGATTGGTCTTTGGGCATACTCTTACAGGGCCAACCCACTGTGGCGCTAAGCCACTGGGACGAGTCGCTATGAGGTACCAAACCTCTGGAGACCCAAAGTAAAGAAATATTAATAATCCAAGTGTGGGGCCAACCCACGTTGTGATACCAAATCACTGGCGACAATCCTATCATATCAAATGTAGGGCCAACCCACTGTGGCGCTAAGCCACTGGGACGAGTCGCTATGAGGTGCCAAACCTCTGGAGACCCAAAGTAAAGAAATATTAATAATCCAAGTGTGGGGCCAACCCACGTTGTGATACCAAATCACTGGCGACAATCCCGATATATCAACTGTAGGGCCAAACCCACTGTGGTGCTAAGCCACTGGGACAAGTTGCTATGAGGTGCTAAACCTCTGGTGACACAAAGTCACGAAATCAACTGTGGTACCAAACCACTGGTGGTGCCAAACCACTGGTGACCCAAAGTCACGGATATCAAATTTCCCCCTCCTCTCATATCACCCAAAATAATGCATTACATGTACAAATCATGCCATCATGCTTTAATATGAAACATATAGCAAATATATCATAGATCACGGTACTAAGCATCATATAGCAATATCATATCGAAATGGACTTACCCGAATCCTTTGTCATACCCATAAGGTATCATATCAAGATCTACATAATTTTCGGCTTTTAACATATTTAGGTTATTAATATATTTACCAAGTTATAAAGTGTGTAAGTTACATACCTGTTACTAACGCAAGCACTGAATCCCGAAGACCCGATCTACCGCACTAGATCCCCTATGTCCTACATTCGGCCAACACTTAGGTTATTAACAGAGGCCATTCAGCTATACCAATAAATCCCGAAGGGTGAGATAACGCATAACTAACACCATCCTTACCTTTCTGCCTTACGAATGCTAACCACAACACCAGAATATGTGAGACCGATCCTCCCCCCACAATCGACCAACAACAAAACTTAGTCTCATTAGCCTTCGGCTTTTTAAACAACTAAAAGAGTAATTGTATCAACATGGGTCCTTACCACAGACTGGATGACAATGGATTGTCAGAGAATACTACTCCCGATCTACTGCTTCCAAAATCCCGAAGAACCTAGGAGAAATCGATTTCCCAAAGATGATTAGAATCTTGTTAACAAATGCTGAAATTCGGCTTTTGCTCTCATGAGAGTCGACAGAGAGAAGAGAAAAGGAATAAAGAAATTCGGCCAAGATTACTTACCTTTCTCAAAACCGATTGAAGAAGAACCCAAAGGAGATCTATGCTAGACTGATATTTGGCCAAAATAAACAAGAAGAAAGCAAGGAGATTTCGGCAATAGAGTATGGTTGCTAGAAGAGAAAAGCAATTAAGATTCCGCTAAAACAAAAAGGAGAGAAATGGAAGAGATATGAATGGTATTCGGCTTTGGTTTAAAGAAAAGGGATTAAGAGAGTTTCGACAAATAGAAGGTTAAAGAAGAAGATTCGGCTCAAAAGGTTGGAAGAAAGAAAAGATGAAGGGAAGAGGGTTACTTTTCAGCTACAAAGAAAATAAAAGATGAGAGAGGGCTCAAATGGAGATTCTGCCAAATGCTTAAGGGAGAAATCGACAACCACCTATGGACTTCCGGCTTTTCCCTCAACCCGATGCACTTAGGGAGAAATCGGCAATGCTAAGGGGTTTCGGCTTTTGGTTCACAGAATGCATTAAGGGAAAATCGATGAGCAAAAATGAGTTTCGGTTTGCTTCTCAACTGAAAGCACTATAGCCTAGCCTAGCCGAAAGTGACCACCTAGCCAACTAAGGAATTTCGGCACCCCCTTACTCAGCTTCCCAATCGAATACTCCTCTTCAAACAGGAGCTCAAATTTTGGCAACTGCTTCAAGCTTCTCCTGGCCACTAATTCGAATGACTTTGAATTAGTCAAGCTCCTAAATTCTTTCCTTGCCACCAATTCAAATTAATTTGACTTATTCCAAGCTTATCTGATAGAGTTTGTGCTGAGCACAACTCCTCCCCCCTTGGCGTCAAAATGCTAAGTAGAAAATGAGATTTCTGCTGCTCGAACCTGAGCTCTCCCTTCCCTGCATGTGGCGTCACCCTCAAGGCCCTAAGTGTCGCCTCCTTGCCACTTTACCAAGCCCATTCTTGTGCTTAAAGTCCCCACGGATTACACTTAACTCCTAGCTCCTTCAGTTCCCCTTAACTAAAGCTTAAAAACAAAATTTTCCTATAGCTCGAGCCTACCCTTGGCTTATAACTAACCTCTAGAATACCTCAATTAATAACACCATTAAACAATACACATGCAAAGAAGTCCAAACACAATAGCCCCTTTTTAAGGATGTTACAGCTCTACCCCCCTTAAAAATAATTTTATCCTCGAAATTACCTGGTCAAAAGAGTTGAGGTTATTGCTGTCTCATCACATCCTCTGGTTCCCACATAGCTTCCTCCACGCCATGGTTCCGCCATAACACCTTTACTAATGGAATTGTCTTCCTGCGCAACACTTTCACACCTCGATCTAGAATCTGCACTGGTTCCTCTTCCATAGTCAAATCTGGGCTCACCTCAATTTCCTTCACTGCTACAACATGCGATGGATCTGAACGATAACGCCTAAGCATGGAGACATGGAACACATCATGTATCTGACTCAGCTCTGCTGGCAACTCGAGCTGGTAGGCTACTGGTCCCACTCATTTCAACACCTTATATGGCCCAATAAACCTTGGACTTAACTTGCCTTTCCTTCCAAACCTCAACACTTTCTTCCATGGTGAGACCTTCAAAAAGACCTTGTCACCTACGGCAAACTCTATATCTCTCCGCTTAAGATCAGCATGTCTTTTACCTGTCCGAAGCTTCCTTCAAACGAGCCTGAATCAACTTAACCTTATCCTTAGTCTCTGCAACCAACTCTGGTCCCAACATCTGACGCTCACCCAACTCTGTCCAGCATGTAGGTGTGCGACTCTTCCTACCATACAACACCTCATATGGTGCCATCTTAATGCTTGCCTGATAGCTATTATTGTATGCGAACTCAGCTAATGGTAGAAATTCTTCCCAGCTGCCTCTGAAATCCAACACACAACCCCTCAGCATATCTTCCAGGATTTGTATAACCCTATCTGACTGTCCGTCTGACTGTGGATGAAATGCCGTACTGAAATCCAATCGCGTACCCAACGCCTGATGTAGCGCTTTCCAAAACCTCGACGTGAATCTGGGATCCCTATCCAAGATGATCGACACTGGTACACCATGCAACCTCACTATCTCTGCCACATACAGCTTAGCTAACTTCTGAAGTGAGTAATCTACCCTTACCGGTATAAAATGAGCTGACTTAGTTAGACGATCCACAATCACCCAGACTGAGTCCTTCTTACTAGGCGTAAGGGGTAATCCACTGACAAAGTCCATAGTGATCCTTTCCCACTTCCACTGTGGAATCTTCACCGGCTGAAGTAAACCTGACGGTAACTGATGTTTAGCCTTGACCTGCTAACACGTCAGACATTTACCCACAAACTCAGTTACTTCTCGCTTCAGACCTGGCCACCAAAACTGTTTTCGCAAATCCCGATACATCTTGCTACCTCCAGGATGCATAGTGTATGGGCTACTATGTGCGTCCTGAAGAATCCTCTGCCTTAACTCGACATCTTTCGGCATACACGCTCTCTCTTGAAAACACAGTACTCTATCACTGGACAAGTTGTAACCTTCCAACCCACTATTCTGAACTTGCAACCTCCGAGCATTCAAACCCTCATCCTCTAACTGTTTCTCCTTGATCTGCTCTACCCAAGTCGACTTAACCTGCAATTCTGGCAAAAGACTCCCATCGTCATACAAGCTAAGAGGAGCAAACATCGCTCTTAAGTCTGATACAACCTTACGGCTCAACGCGTCTGCCACCACATTAGCCTTGCCTGGATGATACTCAATCGAATAGTCGTAGTCCTTCGATAGCTCAATCCATCTGCGCTATCTCAAGCTGGAATCCTTCTGAGTCAAAAGGTACTTCAGACTCTTGTGATTTGTGTAGACTATTGACTTCTCTCCGTACAAGTAATGCCTCCAAATCTTCAAGGCGAAAACCACTGTAGCCAATTCTAGGTCATGCGTCGGATAGTTAACCTCATGCGGTCTCAGCTGACGAGATGCATAAGCCACTACCTTCCCTTCCCGCATCAGCACACATCCCAAGCCAGTATGTGATGCATCACAATATACTGTGAATTCCTTTCCTGCCTCAAGCTGAATCAAAACCGGAGCTTCAATCAGAATCTTTTTCAACTTGTCGAAACTTTCTTGCTGTTTCTCAGACCACACAAATGGAACTCCTTTCCTTAGCAATTTGGTCATCGACGCTGCGATCAAAGAAAATCCCTCTACAAATCTTCGGTAATACCCTGCCAGACCTAGGAAACTCTAAATTTCTACCACTGACTTAGGCGGCTTCCAATCCAACACTGCCTCAATCTTTCGAGGATCCAGTCTAATCCCCTCAGCTAATACTACGTGACCCAAGAAAGTCACCTCCCTAAGCCAAAACTCGCACTTACTAAATTTAGCATATAACTACTTTTCCCTCAAAATCTGCAACACTACTCGCAAATGCGCATCATGCTCCTCCTCTGACTTTGAGTATACCAAGATGTCGTCTATAAAATACCACGACAAACTGATCTAAATACTACTGGAATACCCGGTTCATCATGTCCATGAATGCTACCGGTGCGTTAGTCAACCCAAACGGCATTACCAGAAACTCGTAGTGCCCATACCGAGTATGAAACATCGTCTTGTGAATATCAGCCTTTTTCACCTTTAGCTGATGATACCAGACCTTAAATCAATCTTTGAGAAAACCGATGCACCCTTAAGTTGATCAAACAAGTCATCTATTCTGGGCAACGGATACTTGTTTTTGATCGTCAGCTTATTCAACTGGCGGTAATCGATACACATCCGCATTGTACCATCCTTCTTCTTGACAAAGAGTACTAGCACTCCCCAAGGCGAAACACTTGGCCGGATAAAACCTCGGTCCAACAACTCCTGAATCTGAGCCTTTAACTCCACTAATTCCTTCGGTGCCATCCTATACGGGGCAATAGACACTGGCGCAGTTCCGGGTAACAGATCTATGCCAAATTCAACTTCATGATCCAGAGGCAGTCCCGGAAGTTCCTCTAAAAATACGTCAGCAAATTCCCTTACTGTACAGACATTCTCTACAGCAGACTCCTTAGCCTCCAAAGCATACACATGCACCATGAACGCATCATAGCCTTTCCTGACCATCTTTTCAGCTTTCAAAGCAGATACCACGTTGGAAAGATAATTTCTTCTATTACCTATCATTACCACCTCTTCACCCTCAGTCGTTTTCAAAACCATGCGCTTAGCCGCGCAATCCAGACTTGCCTGGTACTTTACCAACCAGTCCATCCCAAGAATCAGATCGAACTCCCCAAACGGTAGTTCCATCAGATCAGCTACAACTACTACCCCTTGGAGTTCTAGGGGTACATCCCTATACAGCTTATTTACTCCTACAGAGTGACCTAGAGGACTAATTACTGTCATCTCCCTAGAAGTAATCTCAAATTCTAGATTCATGGTCTCTACTATGCTACTAGCAACATACGAATGCATCAAACCCACATCAATCAAAGCAGTATATGGTAATCCAAAGATTAAGAACGTACCGGTTATAACGTCCGGTGCGTCGCCCTCCTCTCGAAGCCTCGCTACATAAACCAACCCAGGCTGTCTTGCCTCAGTGTTGTCTGCACCTCTGTCCGATGCTCCGTGGCCCCGACTAGAACCATTACCTCCTCTACCAGTACCACAACCCATCTGCGATGGCGGTCCCTCATTTCTGAACTGAGCACGGCCCTGACCCTCAGACTGAATCCTGGCTAGCTTACATGGACAGTCCCTCACACGATGATCCAACGAGCCACACTCAAAGCATCCTTTTCCACCGGTCCAACATCCTCCCCAATGAGATTTCCCACATCGGTTACACTGTGCTGGTCCCTGATTAGTAGCAATAGGCCTTCCAGATTGATTCGGCCTAGCCCTTTTCTGAGGATTACTAGCAGACCCAGATGATCCAAAACCTCTCTTATGTCTATTCCTATCCAGATTCTGTCTCACAGACTCCTTTCCCCCTTCAGCTACCTTAGCTTTTTCCACCAGCACAGCAAACTCTCGCTCCTGCTGTGGAGCAATCAACAATCTCAGCTCATCTCTCAATCCATCCTCAAACTGACACATCGCTCATGTTCTGTAGCTACGATATCCCTAGCATACCGGCTCAACCTTAAAAATTCTGCCTCGTACTCCGATACAGACTTACTCCCCTGGACCAGTCTCAGAAATGCCTTTCGCTGCGCATCAATATAGCTAGACCCAACATACTTCTTTTGATAAGCTGCCTTAAAATAGTCCCAAGTGAGATCATCCGCTGCAGCACTATCCCGAACCGTGAGCCACCACTGGTATGACTCATCCCGGAGAAGCGACACTATTCTTTTCAGTTTTTCCTCAGCAGTCAGATCCAAGTCATCCATGATTCGCTCCGTCGCCTCTAACCAATACTCAGCCGTACTGGGAGCCACACTAGAAACACCTCGAAATACTTCGGCTCCATTGGCTCGGAGTCGCTCAAGTACAGATTTCTAAGCTCTCGCGCCTCCATCTACTCCAGCTACTCTCTCAAGAACTCGCAGCATCACCTGCGACACTGCGTCATCCCCCGTCTGATCCTGAAACTCACCACCTGCAGTTGGTGGTGGTACTGGTATCTCATTTTCTAACCCCTGACCAGACCCCACTTATTCAGACACTGTCATCCTACCCCGACAGCGTCTATGTGTATTATAACCTCAACCTCGAATGCTCATGTCTAAAGTCTCGACTTATCTGATTTAAAAGTTTTATGCATCAGTCGTTATTCCACTATTATTAAGGAACAGTTTTATGAACAGTTCTTATTAAAGAGTTATGTTTTCCGCGAGTCAGAAAGTCCTATAAGTTTCAGTCTCTAGGGTAGTCCACTATCACTAGTCATTCAAAGCTTATATCATCATAATCATAACCATATACAACCATCAGTTAGGGGAACTTACCTGGGCAGATTGATGCCGGAGACTCGGTGCCATGCCTTTCAAACCATATACTTTCAAACAAAAACATTTTGGAACCCTACTTTAAAACATTTTGGGCCTCGAGCCCACAGCCGAGCCTTTGAACTTAGCTCTGATACCACAATTGTAACACCCCAAACCCTGTCAACATACCACGATCGAATATGGCATGTCACAAGATGAAAACGTTTCGAAGAAAACAAATTACCGGTTAAATTTCAGTGAAAAAAACTCATTATTGTTTTATGTTTGTAGAAATTAGGTGCATATTTAGTTGAAAATTGTTATGTTACTCTGAATACCTGTAAAAGTTCTTTAAAACTCATTTGTCGATCTATCCAATAGAAAATGTTTATGTTAAAACCCGAGTGAATGAATCTTTATTTTGAAAACCATTTGCAATTGAGTGTGGAAACTTAAATTTGGGAAATCATTTGTGTCGTCTTTATTATTAAGTGAGTTGTGTTACCCGATGGTAAAGTTTTGAAACCCATTGCGTATTACAGTTTAGGAACCCTTGTGTTCAAGTTATTAAATCATCAAGTAACTTACTTTGTCAATTTTGAAATCAAATATAAAGCATATAAAATAATCCAAAAACAAAATTTAAGGGCCTTATTACAAACCCAAATAAAACCGAATTTAAATAAAATAAAGTGCCCAAAAGATGTTCAAAGTAACCCAAAAGTAGATATTGCATGGCCACCACGAGTCTGCCCGGCTCCCCATCCGTGATCTAAGAATCACCTGAAAAGATAAAGGAGAAGGTGAGTCACCAAGACTCAGTGCCTAATCCCCCTCCCGGTTAATGCAACATGCTTACACAAATCATAATCAAGCAATATATCATGCACCCAAACCTAGCCAACCATAACTCTATTTCTACCCCGTGTGGTACCAAACCACTGGTGGTGCCAAACCACTGGTGACCCAAAGCCACTGATATCCAATAATAATGTGGTGCCAAACCACTGGTGACCCAAAGTCACGTATAATCCATCTGTGGGGCCAACCCATGTTGTGATACCAAATCACTAGCGAAAATCCCATCATATCAAATGTGGGGCCAACCCACTGTGGTGCTAAGCCACTGGGACGAGTCGCTATGAGGTGCCAAACCTCTAGTGACCCAAAGTCAAGAAATATCAATAATCCAAGTGTGGGGCCAACCCACGTTGTGATACCAAATCACTGGCGACAATCCCGATATATCAACTGTGGGGCCAAACCCACTGTGGTGCTAAGCCACTGGGACAAGTTGCTATGAGGTGCTAAACCTCTGGTGACACAAAGTCACGAAATCAACTGTGGTACCAAACCACTGGTGGTGCCAAACCACTGGTGACCCAAAGTCACGGATATCAAATTTCCCCCTCCTCTCATATCACCCAAAATAATGCATTACATGTACAAATCATGCCATCATGCTTTAATATGAAACATACAGCAAATATATCATAGATCACGGTACTAAACATCATATAGCAAAATCATGTCGAAACGAACTTACCCGAATCCTTACTCATACCCATAAGGTATCATTTCAAGATCTACACAGTTTTCAGCTTTTAACATATTTAGGTTATTAATATATTTACCAAGTTATAAAGTGTGTAAGTTACACACCTGTTACTAACGCAAGCACTGAATCCTGAAGACCCGATCTACCGCACTAGATCCCCTATGTCCTACATTCGACCAACACTTAGGTTATTAACAGAGGCCATTCGGCTATACCAATAAATACCGAAGGGTGAGATAACGTATAACTAACACCATCCTTACCTTTTTACCTTACGAATGCTAATCACAACACCAAAATATGCGAGACCAATCCTCCCCCCTATAATCGGCCAACAACAAAACTTAGTCTCATTAGCCTTCGGCTTTTCAAATAACTAAAAGAGTAATTGTATCAACATAGGTCCTTACCACAGACTGGATGACAATGGATTGTTAGAGAATACTACTCCCGATCTACTGCTTCCAAAATCCCGAAGAACCTAGGAGAAATCAGTTTCCCAAAGATGATTAGAATCTTGTTAACAAATGTCGAAATTCAACTTTTGCTCTCATGAGAGTTGACAGAGAGAAGAGAAAAGGAATAAAGAAATTTGGCCAAGATTACTTACCCTTCTGAAAACCGATTAAAGAAGAACCTAAAGGAGATCTATGCTAGACTGATATTCGGCCAAAATAAACAAGAAGAAAGCAAGGAGATTTCGGCAATAGAGTATGGTTGATAGAAGAGAAAAGCAATTAAGATTCGGCTAAAACAAAAAGGAGAGAAAGGGAAGAGATATGAATGGCATTCGACTTTGGTTTAAAGAAAAGGGATTAAGAGAGTTTCAGCAAATAGAAGGATAAATAAGAAGATTCGGCTCAAAAGGTTGGAAGAAAGAAAAGATGAAGGGAAGAGGGTTACTTTTCGGCTACAAAGAAAATAAGAGATGAGAGAGGGCTCAAATGGAGATTCGGCCAAATGCCTAAGGGAGAAATCGACAACCACCTATGGACTTTTGGCTTTTCCCTCAACCCGATGCACTTAGGGAGAAATCGGCAATGCTAAGGGGTTTTGGCTTTTGGTTCACAGAATGCATTAAGGGAAAATCGATGAGCAAAAAGGAGTTTTGGTTTGCCTCTCAACCGAAAACACTATAGCCTAGCCTAGCTGAAAGTGACCACCTAGCCAACTAAGGAATTTTGGCACCCCCTTACTCAGCTTCCCAACCGAATACTCCTCTTCAAACAGGAGTTCAAATTTTGGCAACTACTTCAAGCTTCTCCTGGCCACTAATTCGAATGAGTTTGAATTAGTCAAGCTCCTAAATTCTCTCCTTGCCACTAATTCAAATTAATTTGACTTATTCCAAGCTTATCTGACAGAGTTTGTGCTGAGCACAACTCCTCCCCCCTTAGCGTCAAAATGTTAAGCAGAAAATGAGATTTCTGCTGCTCGAACCTGAGCTCTCCCTTCCCTGCATGTGGCGTCACCCTCAAGGCCCTAAGTGGCACCTCCTTGCCACTTTACCAAGCCTATTCTTGTCCTTAAATTCCCCACGGATTACACTTAACTCCTAGCTCCTTCAGTTCCCCTTAACTAAAGCTTAAAAACAAAATTTTCCTATAGCTCGGGCCTACCCTTGGCTTATAACTAACCTCTAGAATACCTCAATTAATAACACCATTAAACAATACACATGCAAAGAAGTCCAAACACAATAGCCCCTTTTTAAGGATGTTACATAAAACTTATGTGATAAGGATCTACACACCTGATTACCGTTAGAACGAGAATTTCTAAGTCAAAGCTATCTGTAGCCAACACAGCTGCTATCTGTGTTGTCCAGAGGCTTGAAATCCCAAAAAGTGATATGAGATTCAAGAACTAGTGTTTTCGGCTTTTAGATCTAAGAGATCTTAACTAGAGAAGATTCGGCTACTCCCATAGGATTCCTATTTTTTGCGAAAATCAGGAAGAGAAGATGATTCAAAGAAATCTATAGAGATTCGGCTTTTAGAAGAAAGAATAATGGAGTTTTCAGCTTTTAAAAGAAAGAAGAGAAAAGAATAATGGAGTTTTCGGCTTTTAGAAGAAAGAAGAGAATAAAGGAGTTTTTAGCTTTTAGGAGAAAGAAGAGAAAAGAATAATGGAGTTTTCGGCTTTTAGAAGAAAGAAGAGAATAATGGAGTTTTCGGCTTTTAGGAGAAAGAAGAGAATAATGGAGTTTTCAGCTTTTAAAAGAAAGAAGAGAATAATGGAGTTTTCAACTTTTGGGAGAAAGAAGAGAAAAGAATAATGGAGATTCTTTTAGAAGAAAGAAGAGAATAATGGAGTTTTTTTGGCTTTTAGAAGAAAGAAGAGAATAATGGAGTTTTTGGCTTGTAGAAGAAAGAAGAGAATAATGGAGTTTTCGGCTTTTAGGAGAAAGAAGAGAATAATGGAGTTTTCGGCTTTTAGAAGAAAGAAGAGAATAATGGAGTTTCGGCTTTTAGAAGAAAGAAGAGAATAATGGAGTTTCGGCTTTTAGAAGAAAGAAGAGAATAATAGAGTTTTCGGCTTTTAGGAGAAAGAAGAGAAAGAAAAAATGGAAACCTTAAATGACGAAAAATAAAGAAGAGAACCCTCCCTATTTATAGAAATTTAGGCACTGACCTAACCTTGCAGATAAATCCTATCTTTTCTCCTTTATCTTAATCTACTAGCTCATCTAAAAGAGACTTAATTAGCTCCAACTCCTCCCTCCTTTATCAGCATAATATCCACATATTTTAAACATTAAAAATCCCCTAAATAATAGCCTTGTTGCCATCCACTCCACCTAACCCTAATGCTTAAAATTAGCTAGCTTAAATTAAAAGAATTGGTCTCCATGAAACTTAAATTTGGGCCCCTTACTCCCTTGTGTGGCGTCACCTCCTAAGATTGGGCCACAAGCCCACTTTGGTATTTTAAACATAGATACTACCTTTTAAACCCTATAATGCCCAAACAGATAATTTTAATCAAGGCCTCTACCTAAGCCTGAGCCCAATTTGGACCCCTAACACTTAAATTAACACATTACACATATTCACCCATTAAACGCATAAGCCCAAAAATTCAGGATGTTACAATTTTCGCGATTTTTGCAATTATTATTATCACTATCTTTTAATCCCTTCTAATCATTATTATTACTACTATTATTAATTAGTTACCATTATAATTATTTTATTATTAGTACCATTATTGTATTATTATCTTTATCCATTTTACTATTGTCTATTATTATTATCACTATGTTTTTTTATATATATTCTTATTATTTATTTATTAATAACCGTTATTATTGCCATTATTATTTTTATTGTTATTTTTTTTCTTCTTCTTTTTTCTTACTAACATCATTAATATCATTTTATTATCACTACTTCTTATTCACAGCATTCTTTTATTTTTATTATTTTTTTGTTTTTTCCATCACCATTACCTTATTATTATTATCATCATCATTAGTATTTTTATACTTACTATATTTACATCTATATTTATTTTCATAACTTAATACTATTATTAAACAAAATACATTCTGTAAAATCATCATATTTCATTTAAAGTTTTTTTAAACAAAGGTAATATTTTGTATTCAAGAATTCGGAGAATAGTGCCTTAATATGCTGGGTTGCGATTTTTTGTTTACCTAATTAACCTAAAATCCTTTTAACGAAATTTCATAAATCATGAGACGACTTTGGTTACAAGAGATTAAAATATCGTGTCCTAACGTGCTGGATGTGATGTTTATTTCCTTTCGTAACAAAGAAATCTCAAATTTTGACTCAAACCTCTATGCTTATTTTCCTAGTTTAACACGATACTGTACATTTTGTAAAATCGCTACATTTCATCTGAAGGTCTTAAAATAAGGCAATGTTTCATGTTTAGAAATTCGGGGAATAGTGCCCTAACGTGCTGGGTTGCGATTTTCCGTTTGACTAAATAACCTAACATCCTTTTAACAAACTTCGTAAATCATGAGATGACTTTGATCACGAAGGTTTAAAATATCATGTCCTAACGTGCTAGATGTGATGTTTATATCGTTTCAGAACAAAGAAATCTCAGTTTTCAACCCAAACATCTATATTTGTTTTCTGAGTTTAATGTTATTAAACAAAAATACATCTTGCAAAAGTTTTATATTTCGTTCAAAGATTTTTAAAAAAGGCAATATTTTGCGTTTAGAAATTCGGGGAATAGTGCCCTAACATGCTAGGTTGCGATTTTCCGTTTGACTAAATAACTAAACATCCTTTTAATTAGTTTCGTAAATCATGAGATAGTTTTGATTACGAAGGTTTAAAATATCATGTCCTAACATGCTGGATGTGATATTTGTATCCTCTCCGAACAAAGAAATCTCAAATCTTAGCCCAATCATCCAAACATTTTCTAAAGGATCCGTATTTTAAAACCTTTTCAAATTTCTGACATTAAGACATCGACTAATCAATTTGGTACCAATTTTGGGCGTGACGAGGGTGCTAACCCTTTCTTGCACGTAACCGACTCACGAACCAATTTCCAAAACTTCACAGACCAAAAAAAACACTATTTTAGTAAACCAAAACGTTTTATTAAAACAAAGGTGATCCGATCACACCAAATAAAGATTGGTGGTGACTCCCGTATTATTTTCATTTTCAAAACCAAAATCAATTCCCGATTTTTCAAAAAATGGTTACGATAGCTTGGCGACTCCACTGGGGACCATAAAGAGAATTAAGCTGTAAATTGATTATTCTTTGTCTTTTGTCGAAAGTTTGAAAATTCGATTTGAAAAATTATGATCCTTTTATTGCATGTTGTTTTAATCTCGACATTGCATTGCATGACCATTGTGGTCACACCCTCTTAAATGGGAGTGAGAAGCTACTCCTTCGTGAGGTTTTCACCTCCGTGCAGGATAGTGAATCGCTTTCGGGATACATCTGTACCTATGTCTTCGTGAGATTTTCATCTCCGTGCAGCCATAGGGAAATGTATTCCCCTGAACCGAACTCAATCCGTATGAGCTTATAATGGGTGAGGATTGAGGAATCTACTGGTTTGGGTACCTCTCTTTAGAACCAAACCATATGTAGTGAACCCTAAGAGCCCACCTTAGGTAGATCCATACCAAACCCTAGTGGTTACCCGATTAGGTATTTATTCTCTGCTTACTGTGTATGAAATACTGACTTGCTTCATTTTTATTTTTGCATGGCATATTCATCAATGGGAAAAGAAACTCTGAGAAACTCAAGAACGAGAGGATACTCTGAAAAGGAATCTGGTAGAAAGTCCAAATGAGAAAGTGAAATTAAAAACTCGGGTGTCAAAATTGGAAAGATCATTGTATCGGTATCGTAGTCGTAACTCTGTAGTTGAATTGAAGGCTAGTCTGAGCAAAATTGAAGAGATGAAAGCAAGAATTAAAGAGTTAGAATCTGCTTTACACGGTTGTGAGCTATGGGCAGAGCTTTTTGAAGTCAATAAGGAACGTTGGAAGTAAGAATTGTATCACTCTCAGAGCCTGGTCAGAGACCAGGATTATATTATGGGGGAAGCCGTGGCCCAAGTGTGAGAGGTGGCGGATCACTTACAAACCTTAGCAGTCCGAGCTGATGTACTAAGTTTAATGTACGAGTCGGAGTTAGAGAGAGGTCAAGAGTTAGCTTGGCTTCTTGAGAAAGTCAAGGTTTTAAGTATTAGGGCTAGGCCTTATATGTAATCCATTTTATGTAAAGAAACTTGTTTTCTAGAAAAGTTATCTTAATGAAATTGAATCAAAATCAACGCCTTTTTGTTGCATACATTTCACACATCTGCATTACATTCCATCACGCGCATTAAAACTCACAAAGTGACCCTAAATTATGGCAGTTACCCTGGAACATCCCTACGGTACACGAGGCAAAACGAAAATAATGGATCAAAGAATAGAAAGGTTAGAGCAGATACAGAAAGACATGTAAGATTAGATGTGTCGTAACCATTTTTTTGGTAAAACAGTAAATGACGCGGTCGACTCGAGGTTTGAAAAACGAAAAGGAAGGGAGTCGCCACTGATATTTATTTGGGTGTGATCGGATCACCTTTGTTTTAATAAAACATCTCGGTTTATTAAAAAGATGCTTTTGGTCTATGAAAATTTGAGAAAAATGGGTTCAGAAGTCAATTACGTGCGAGGAAGGATTAGCACCCTCGACACACCCGAAATTGGTACCAAACTGATTGATCGATGTCTTAATGTTGAAAACTTTGAAATGATTTGGAAATAGATACTTTTTATTTCTAAAACTTGAAAGAATTGGAAGGGACGTTTAAGGCTCTCTTATTTTCGAAGAGATAAAGCATCATGTCAAGTAAGTTAGGGCGCAATACTTTGGACTCCCGAAACTAAGTTTGCCTTTTAAAACTTAGTTTTACATTTGAAGAGGATCTTCCGTCATTTGTCAAATGAGAAATCAGAACCCAGTAAGTTAGGGCTCATTTTATTGAAGGTCCAAATTAGGAATATTGCCTCTATTTTAATAGAAAAAACTTATTCTAATATCTAGATGGCGAGTCCAGTAAGTTACGGCGCAACATTTCAAATTTTCAAGATTAAGTGTTTCGTTTAAAATTTAAATTGCGATTTCAAAAGGGATATCCCGTTGTTTAACTTGAAACGAGAAAAACAGGAACCCAGTAAGTTAGGGCTCGATTCACTCGAATTGCTAACACGGACTATCGATTTAAAACTTAAATTTGCGATTTTTGAAAGGGATATTCCGTTGCTTAACTTAAATGAGAAAAACCGGAACCCGGTAAGTTAGGGCTCGTTTCACTCGAATTGCTAATACGGAGTATCGATTATTTTTAAAAACCTGAAGCATCGAGAAAGATTAATGCGACAAATGATGAGATATTACACGTGAAAAGAATAATGAAGGACACATACATGTATATACGTATAAGTAATGATAATATATTGAAAGTATTGCGTACATTAACCGTAGTGGAAAATACTATGAAATAATAATAGTAACATGATAATCATGACAATAACAATAATACTAATAAAAAAATGATAATGGAAGTAAAATAAGAGTAATAATTTTAAAGAAAAGAAAAATAAAATGGTAATAATAACAATATACATATAAAGATACATTAATAGTGGTAATAAATATAATAATAATATTAGTGATGATAATGATGGTATGATAATAAAAATAGATAATAATAACAATAATAATGAAAACAAAATAATAATAATAAATAAAATAATGATATTAGTAATAAAAAATAAAATAATAGCACACACAATAAATAAATAAAAATAGTAGTAAAATATAATGAAAATAACAAGTAATAATAATAATAATAATAAATAGTAAATAACCAATAATAATAAAAATATCAAATAATAGTAATAGTAGTAAAGATTGCAAAATAATTGAAAAATGGGTTAAATTGCATTAAAAACGGAAGTTTCGGGTCAAGTCGTAAATAAAATAGAGGTTTGGGGGCCAAATTAGAAACACGCATAAAAGGTGAGGGACCAAAGAGGTAATATTCCCCAGTGAACAAAACGCAGCATTTGAGGGGGGACTGAACCGCAAATCGTGTGAAATATCTGGGCCAATATTGCAATAATGGAAAACTTGATTTTGGAAACTAAAAATGCATAAGGGTTGATTGCACAATTTCCCCCTCTGGTTTAAAAACACGCGGATCCTAAGCCGGAGAGGGTCGAGTCGAATCGGGTCATGCCAAACGGCATCGTTTTGGGGCCACTGAAACAGGCCCTAAATGGCGTCGTTTTGGTCCCCTTTATAAAAGCAAATTTTTCCTTTTCTTTTTCATTACAGCTGCTTGCTTTAAAAAGACTAACCCCTCTCCCCTTTTTTTTTTCTCTGCAGGTCTAAAAAGAGGAGGGGATTTCGGCAAGTCGCCGTCGCCAGAGCCGTCGCTCCGGCCACCGCACACGATGGCTGGAAAAGGTAAAATGTATATTTTTTACTATATATATATCTATATGTGTAGTTGTTCGTATATGTATCCGCTCATAAAAAATGAAAACAGAGAAGGGCAGTGGTTCAACAATCGGAAAAGAGAAAAAGGTAGAAGCTTTCACCTTTGTCGGTCCGGTTCTTTTTTTTGCCTTTTGTTGTCCCTCATTGGGTTTTAAAGAGCTTAATCCCGATTCTTTTCCTGTTCTTTTTTAATCTACTGCTATTGCTATCTTTGTCTGTTTGATTTTTGCTTCTATTGATTTCGAAAAAAAGAAAAAAAAGGTCCTTTACAATGTTCTTTTTGGGCTTTAAATAGCCAGAAGAAAAATACATGCTCTCCCCTCTCTTGTTATGGTCTATCCTTTCTCTTTTAATTCCTTGCAGGTTCGCGACGCAAGTGGTTGGTGGTGGAGACCAATGGCGTGGGCGGTGGACAAGACTGGTGACAGGCAAGTGGCGCTAATAATAGTCAGAAGGCGCACTTAGGGTTAGGGTTTTTCTGTTTTGTTTTTCTGATTGGGCTGAATTGTTTAGGTTTGACTTGGGTTTAGTGACTTAATGGGCCCCGAGTTTGGGTAATTTGTAAATTTGGTTTGGGCTTTGAATGTAATTGGGTCTTTTTGGACCCTGGTAAAATTGGGGTTACACAGCTGCCCCTCTTTTCTCGTTGTCGTGTAACGGGAACAGAGCAAAGGCTTTCAAGAAAACTAATTTTGCCCGGTATCGCTAAGTCTTGACTTCTTTGGTGCTTTTCCACAGGTAGCTTCATTCCTATCCACCGTATCTTGTCACTTTGATCCCCTCCACCGCTGCTTTAGAGAGATAGAACTTGTAGCTCCAATTTATTCTGTTATGCTTTTATGGGGATAAGACTTGTATCTTCGATCCGCTCCTGCAATCATCAAGAATCATCAACTTTGTTATTTCAATCTGATCCCTACAAACTCAAGGATCACCAGACTGATGTATTCGATCTGCTTCCTGCAACTTCAGGAAGGTCAAATCTACTATCTCAATCGATCCTCGCAAACTCGAGGATCGCTAGAGGTGATGTCTTCGATCCGCTTCTCGCAACGGGAAGGTCAAATCTGCTATTTTCAATCGATCCTGGAAACTCGGGGATCACTAGAGGTGATGTCTTCGATCTGCTTCCTGCAACTTTAGGAAGGTCAAATCTGTTATTTTCAATCTGATCCCTGCACACTCAGGGATCACTAGACTGATGTCTTCGATCTACTTCCTGTAACTTCAGGAACGTCAAATCTGCTATTTCCAATCTGATCCCTACAAACTCAGGGATCACTAGACTGATGTCTTCAATCTACTTCCTGCAACTTCAGGAAGCTCAAATCTACTATTTTCAATCTGATCCCTGCAAACTCAGGGATCACTAGACTGATGTCTTCAATCTGCTTCCTGCAACTTCAGGAATGTCAAATCTGCTTTCTTTAATCTGATCCCTGCAAACTCAGGGACCACAGACTGATGTCTTCGATCTACTTCCTGCAACTTCAGGAATGTCAAATCTGCTATCTTTGATTTACTCCACTGCAAACTCAGGGAGATAGGATCTGCTATTCTTTAATCTGTTCTGCCATAGTGTCCTTTTGAGGACATAACCTGTAGAATGAGTACATGCTTATACATAATGATTAGGATGCCATGGGTATGATGAGTCAGAATGTTATGAGTGCGATTTCCCATTTGAGGTGTTATCCTCTATTTATCCGTCAAAGTTTCATCTCCGTTTCCCTTACAGTAACCGTTTTCGTATGAATGACTTGCCCCAGTGGAAATTTCAAGGCCCTTTTCCTTTAGGCTTCAGGACAAGGGTCTGCATTGACTTCTAACTGTCTTCCCCGAGAATCACAACTCCTACTTGAAGAATACCCGACTTGGTTTGTTTTTGGATTCGTTCCATAGTGATTTAGGGTTTTTGAATCTTTCCTTGTCGAAAATTGGCCTGTCATACCTTTTCTGGGTGACTAGGTAACATTATTCACCCTGCCACGATTACTGAATCGGGCGAGGAACTTTGAAGAAATGGTCTCCATTAAGACCCTTCTTTCTCCAATGTCTTTAATCTATGTACACAGAAATTCTAAACAATTGTCCTGTTTCGGTTTCTTGTTTTATCTAGAGATTTCCAAAGTAATACGTAGAACTTTCTTTTGTAAAATTATCAGTTCCTCAATTATTATTTCCATGCAACATGTTTATGAATGATGGGTAATAATAGATTGACTTTAAAGAGAGTTAAAATGAATTATCAACGATTTGATTGGGAACATATCCTTTTTGTGAAAAAGAATCCAACAATAGTGAAAATGAGCAAGACATAAGTCAAATGCCCTAGACACTGTCGATTGGGCTTCTATACAAGTTTCATGAAGGATGCTTTGAGCTTTTGCATGTGTTTAGAAGTCTCAAAGTACTTTGTTGATGCCTCAATATGCAACGTGCTTCCTCTTTTGTTGATTCTGGTGCTGCAAGATCGCCACGTGTCCAATCAAAATTTGAGCCGCCCTTTTTGGGTTTTCAACTCAAAAGCCCTTTGGTCTCAAGGCACCCTTTTGCGGGTTTTCACCTTGGCCTCTCCATTTTTTTCGAAGTCCCAAAGCGCCCTTTGCGGGTTTTCGCCTTGGCCTCTTTTGTTTCAAGCAAAGTACTTTTTAACCGAATCTGAGTTCACAGGATTGGGCAAGCTTTTCCCGTCCATCTCAGTTAGAATCAGTGCACCTCCCGAGAAAGCTTTCTTTACCACATACGGCCCTTCCCAGTTCAGCATCCATTTTCCTCTGTGATCCTTTTGTATGGGAAGGATCTTTTTTAGTACGAGGTCCCCTGCATGAAATTCTCTTGGTCGAACTTTTTTATCGTAAGCTCGCATCATCCGTTTTTGGTACATCTGACCGTGACGAATGGCCCTCAATCTCTTTTCTTCAATTAAATTCAACTGATCATATCGAGCTTGGATCCATTCAGCTTCATCCAGTTTTACTTTTGACAACACTCGAAGAGAAGGTATTTCCACTTCAATAGGTAGAACCGCTTCCATCCCGTAGACCAATGAGAAAGGTGTAGCCCTAGTAGAGGTTCTGACGGATGTTCGATAAGCATAGAGTGCAAACGGCAACTTCTCATGCCAGTCTCTATAAGTCTCAGTCATCTTTCCCACCATCTTTTGATGTTTTTGTTGGTCGCTTCCACGCGCCCATTCATTTTTGGACGACACGGTGACGAATTGTGGTGTTTGATGTTGAATTGGCTACAAACCCCCGCGCTATCGTGCTATTGTTTAAGTTCGGTGCATTATCTGATATGATCCTCTCAGGCATTCCATATCGACAAATGATCTCCTTTTTCAAAAACTGACTAACCGCTGATTTAGTGACGTTAGCATATGAAGCCGCCTCTACCCATTTTGTGAAGTAGTCAATGACCACAAAGACGAACCGATGTCCATTCGAAGCCTTCAGAGATATTGGCCCAATGACATCCATGCCCCACATGGAAAATGGCCATTGAGAAGTCATAACATGTAAAGGTGACGGGGGCACGTTAATCTTATCTCCATAAATCTGGCATTTATGACATTTCTTGGCATAGTTGATACAATCTCCCTCCATGGTGGACTAATAATATCCAAAACTCATTATTTGTCTGGCCATTGTGAAACCATTAGCGTGAGTTCCACAGACACCTTCATGGACTTCTTCCAAGATTAACTTAGCTTCGGCGGCATCCACACATCTCAGCAGCACTTGACCTTTCCTTTTCTTGTATAAGACTTCTCCATCCAGGATGTAATCACAGGCTAGTCTCCTCAGCATCTTTTTATCATTCTCAGTCGCTTGATCTAGGTACTCACGATTTTTCACATACTGCAGTATATCGTGGTACCATAGTGGGCCAGTTTTCTCTTCTTCCTCGACATTGTAGCAATGGGCCGGGTCTTGATGAATGCTCATTTGTATTTGGCTTTATATCTTCATTTTTGTTTATTTGAACCATGGAAGCCAAGGTGGCCAGAGCATCAGCCAACTGATTCTTGTCTCTGGGCAGGTAATTGAAGGTGATGTCATCGAACTCTCTGATCAATTCTTGGGCCAATCTTTTGTAGATAACCAGCTTTGGATCTCTAGTTTCCCATTCTCCTTTGAGTTGATAGATTACCAGAGCAGAATCTCCATAAACTTCTAATAACCTGATTTTGTATTCGATATCGGCACGGAGACCCATGATGCAAGCTTCATATTCAGCCATATTATTAGTGCAATCAAAATCCAGTTTGCAAGTGAATGGATAATGGTCCCCCTTTTGGGGACATCAGGACTGCCCCAATTCCAATGCCCACAGCATTTGATGCCCCGTCGAAATTTAGTTTCCAGGGACGGTCTTCGGAGGTACCTTCTTCAATGTCTGCCACGTACATCAAATCCTCATTAGGGAAATCAAAATCTAAAGGCTCATAGTCTTCAAGGGCTCTACTAGCTAGAAAGTCCGCTATCACACTCCCTTTTATCGCCTTTTGATTTACATAAACGATGTCAAATTCAGAAAGTAGAATCTGCCATCTGGCCATCCTTCCATTCAAGGCGGTAGATTCCATCATATATTTAAGGGGATCTAGCTTTGAGATGAGCCATGTCGTATGCCTCAATCTTTGAGTTGTCCAAATCAAGGCACAACATAATTTCTCGATTGGCGGGTACCTCATTTCACATTCGGTGAATTTTTTACTAAGGTAGTATATTGCTTTTTCTTTCTTCCCCGACTCATCATGTTGACCCAGCACACATCCCATCAAATTATCAAGTGCTGTTAGATAAAGGATCAATGGCTTGTCTGATTGAGGCAGCGTTAGTACCGGGGCATGGGACAGGTATTGTTTTACCTTTTCTAAGGTCTTCTGGCATTCTTCATCCCACGTGCTTGGGTTGTGTTTCTTGAGGAGACGGAATATGGTGTCACATCTCTCGGTCAGTTGTGAAATGAACCGGGCGATGTAATTTAGCCTTCCTAAGAAACCTCTAACTTCTTTTTGGGTATGTGGTGGAGGTAATTCTTGTATGGCTTTGACTTTTAGAAGAAAGAAGAGAATAATGGAGTTTTCGACTTTTAGAAAAAAAGAGAATAATGGAGTTTTCGGCTTTTAGGAGAAAGAAGAGAATAATGGAGCTTTCGTCTTTTAGAAGAAAAAAGAGAATAATGGAGTTTTCGGCTTTTAGGAGAAAGAAGAGAAAAGAATAATGGAGTTTTCGTCTTTTAGAAGAAAGAAGAGAATAATGGAGTTTTTTGGCTTTTAGAAGAAAGAAGAGAATAATGGAGTTTTCGGCTTTTAGGAGAAAGAAGAGAATAATGGAGTTTTCGGCTTTTAGAAGAAAGAAGAGAATAATAGAGTTTCGGCTTTTAGAAGAAAGAAGAGAATAATGGAGTTTTCGACTTTTAGAAGAAAGAAGAGAATAATGGAGTTTTTGGCTTTTAGAAGAAAGAAGAGAATAATAGAGTTTCGGCTTTTAGAAGAAAGAAGAGAATAATGGAGTTTTCGGCTTTTAGGAGAAAGAAGAGAAAGAAAAAATGGAAACCTTAAATGACGAAAAATAAAGAAGAGAACCCTTCCTATTTATACAAATTTCGGCACTTACCAAACCTTGCAGATAAATCCTATCTTTTCTCCTTTATCTTAATCTACTAACTCATCTAAAAGAGACTTAATTAGCTCCAACTCCTCCCTCCTTTATCAGCATAAAACCCACATGTTTTAAACATTAAAAATCCCCTAAATAATAGCTTTGTTGCCATCCACTCCACCTAACCCTAATGCTTAAAATTAGCTAGCTTAAATTAAAAGAATTGGGCTCCATGAAACTTAAATTTGGGCCCATTACTCCCTTGTGTGGCGTCACCTCCTAAGATTGGGCCACAAGCCCACGTTGGTATTTTAAACATAGATACTACCTTTTAAACCCTATAACGCCTAAACAGATAATTTTAATCAAGGCCTCTACCTAAGCTTGAGCCCAATTTGGATCCCTAACACTTAAATTAACACATTACACATATTCACCCATTAAACGCATAAGCCCAAAAATTCAGGATGTTACAATTTTCGCTATTTTTGCAATTATTATTATCACTATCTTTTAATCCCTTTTAATCATCATTATTATTATTATTATTATTATTATTATTATTATTATTATTATTATTATTGCTACTATTATTAATTAGTTACCATTATAATTATTTTATTATTAGTACCATTACTGTATTATTATCTTTATCCATTTTACTATTGTCTATTATTATTATCACTATGTTTTTTTATATATATTCTTATTATTTATTTATTAATAACCATTATTATTGCGATTATCATTTTTGTTGTTATTTTTTTTCTTCTTTTTTTTTCTTACTAACATCATTAATATCATTTTATTATCACTACTTCTTATTGGCAGCATTCTTTTATTTTTATTATTATTATTTTTTCCATCACCATTACCTTATTATTATTATTATCATCATCATTAGTATTTCTATACTTACTATATTTACATCTATATTTATTTTCATAACTTAATACTATTATTAAACAAAATACATTCTGTAAAATCATCATATTTCATTTAAAGTTTTTTTAAATAAAGGTAATACTTTGTATTCAAGAATCCGGAGAATAGTGCCTTAACATGTTGGGTTGCGATGTTTCGTTTACCTAATTAACCTAAAATCCTTTTAACGAAATTTCATAAATCATGAGACGACTTTGGTTACAAGAGATTAAAATATCGTGTCCTAACGTGCTGGATGTGATGTTTATTTCCTTTCGTAACAAAGAAATCTCAAATTTTGACTCAAACCTCTATGCTTATTTTCCTAGTTTAACACGATACTGTACATTTCGTAAAATCGGTACATTTCATCTGAAGGTCTTAAAATAAGGTAATGTTTCGTGTTTAGAAATTTGGGGAATAGTGCCCTAACATGCTGGGTTGCGATTTTCCGTTTGACTAAATAACCTAACATACTTTTAACAAACTTCGTAAATCATGAGATGACTTTGATTACGAAGGTTTAAAATATCATGTCCTAACGTGCTAGATGTGATGTTTATATCGTTTCGGAACAGAGAAATCTCAGTTTTCAACCCAAACATCTATATTTGTTTTCTGAGTTTAACGTTATTAAACAAAAATACATCTTGCAAAAGTATTATATTTCGTTCAAAGATTTTTAAAAAAGGCAATGTTTTGCGTTTAGAAATTCGGGGAATAGTGCCCTAACATGCTGGGTTGCGATTTTCCGTTTGACTAAATAACTAAACATCCTTTTAATTAGTTTCATAAATCATGAGATAGTTTTGATTACGTAGGTTTAAAATATCATGTCCTAGCATGCTGGATGTGATATTTGTATCCTCTCGGAACAAAGAAATCTCAAATCTTAGCCCAAATCATCCAAACATTTCCTAAAGGATCTGTATTTTAAAACCTTTTCAAATTTCCGACATTAAGACATTGACTAATCAATTTGGTACCAATTTTGGGCGTGACGAGGGTGCAAACATTTCTCGCACGTAACCGACTCCCGAACCCAATTTCCAAAACTTCGCAGACCAAAAAAACACTGTTTTAGTAAACCAAAACATTTTATTAAAACAAAGGTGATCCGATCACACCAAATAAAGATCGGTGGCGACTCCCATTTTATTTTCGTTTTTAAAACCAAAGTCGATTCCCGATTTTTTAAAAAATGGTTACGATAGCTTGGCGACTCCACTGGGGACCATAAAGAGAGTTAAGCTGTAAATTGATTATTCTTTGTCTTTTGTTGAAAGTTTGAAAATTCGATTTGAAAAATTATGATCCTTTTATTGCATGTTGTTTTAATCTCGGCATTGTATTGCATGACCGTTGTGGTCACACCCTCTTAAATGGGAGTGAGAAGCTACTCTTTTGTGAGGTTTTCACCTCCGTGCAGGATAGTGAATCGCTTTCGGGATACATCCGTACCTATGTCTTCGTGAGATTTTCATCTCCGTGCAGCCATAGGTAAATGTATTCCCCTGAACCGAACTCAGTCCGTATGAGCTTATAATGGGTGAGGATTGAGGAATCTGCTAGTTTGGGTACCTCTCTTTAGAACCAAACCACATGTAGTGAACCCTATGAACCCACCTTAGGTAGAGCCATGCCAAACCCTAGTGGTTACCCGATTAGGTATTTTATTCTCTGCTTACTGTGTATGAAATACTGACTTGCTTCATTTTTATTTTTGCATGGCATATTCATCAAAAAGGTGTTGATTCGCATTCGATTGCTAAATAGATATCTTGTCATGGAAAAGGGGTTTCTTGATAAAGTGGAGGACAATGCAACCGTCTGAATATGGGCCGAGACAGTGCAGCAAGAGAAAGGAGATAATCTTACAGAAGGGTACGTGTCAGAATTGTGGGTGAAACACCCCACACCCGGCCCACGAGCCTGGACCGGATCTGGTATGTTCCTTAAGTAAACCGGTTTCAAAGTTCTTTGTTACTTAGAGAAAATTTGTGTAATTTTAGAAAAAATATCATTTTGGGTTGGGCTTAAATTGGAAACCCATTTATTCTATTTAGAAATCCAATTAATTAAGGTGACAAAATAATTTTAGGGTTTATTTTTAAAGAAATAATTTTACTTGAACTTTAATCAAAAATAATTCATAACATAATAATTAAGAATGAAAGTAAAGAAATAAAACTATGGCCTTATTACATCAAGTAAAACCCAAACTGAGCATATTGAACAAGACTTCAAACTGAGCATGGCCATCCCTAAGCTTCTGCCGAACCCGGTCCATTACTGATTGTCACCTGAAAAATAGTCCCACAATGGGGTGAGTCAACGGACTCAATGTGTACACAACACTAAAATTCAACAGATCAGGCATACATATTCATATCAAATACCTATTCATATAACAGATATTAATGATGATGCAACCCAACCCAAGCCTAGGTGCCATCCGCTACACATCCCCGTACCAACCTGCACACCGTGGGGACTACTAAGTCAACCCTCCATCCGCTACACACCATCGAAGGCAATCGCTGCAGTCGACGTGCTCATCGCTGATATAAAATTTGTTGCATAGCCACCAGATATAATTGTGTCAAGAGACACCAGATTCAGATAATGTAACCGAAGTTACCACATTCAGATAATGTGACCGAAGCCACCAAATTCAGATAATGTGACCGAAGTCACCACATTCAGATAGTGAGACTGAAGTCATCACGTTCACTTCCCCTTTTTCATATAACCCGCATGCCCCATGATATTCATAACATTCACATTCTACTTAAATTCACATTCTTATAAATTTTCACATGTTATAAATAACATATTTCATAATCCTACTGAGAGTAGGAAACGTACCTGAGTACTTTGTACCTTAACACGGTACCTTAGCCATATTCATATTCTTATACATTCATATATTAAATATTACCATAATCGTATTAAAAGTTAGTGTGTGGTACACACCTGATTCGCTTAACAGATTCCTTGAGATCTCAAAAAACCGATCTACCGCATTAGATCCTTAACTCCTATATTCGGCCAATTATTTAAACACATTAATAACCTTTCTCGGCTTGAAAACCAAATCCTAGTAGGAATAGTATTACTAAAAATAAGCCTTGGCCGATTGGATCTATGTACTTACCTTACAATTTCCAAGTCCCGAAAGTATTCCTTGCCTTAGATGTCTGTCGAAATCCCTATAAGTATATGTTAGATCCACCTCTAACATTAAAACATAAAACATGGCCTTTGGCCGAATGTACAGGTGTCTTACCTTAAATCCTTGAATCCCGAACTCTCTTCCTGTTTAATGGAGATGCCGAAATACCTTAGATCTGAAATCCCGGAATTCTTCCTTAAATATTCGGCCAAGAGACAACAAGAGAATTAGTCCCTAGATCTCGATTAACAGAGACTGAACAACAAAATCCATTGTTCTTACCTTGAATGTTAAAATCGGCAATGCTCTTCCTTGCTCCCTCAAAGCTATTCGGCTATGGTCACCAACATATGAGATTCAGCGTTCACAAGGAAAAGAGAAGAAAGGGTGTTGACGTTTGAAGAAATCTACAATGGTGGACAATGGAGAAGTAAATTTCGGCTTTGGTAAAACAGAAGAGGAAGAGAATATTTGCTAGGGAATTTTCGGCAGAGAGAGAATAGAGAGGAAGAATAAATGAAAGCCTTAGTTTTCCCCCTTGTGCCGAAATTACTAGGCCAAGAATCCTTGACTTGGCCACCACTCTTCCTTATTTGATAACTTTATCTCTTTTATTTAAAATAATAAAAGAAAAATCCTTATTATCTCTTCAAAAATAATCTAAATTAAATCCCTCAATTATCCCCTTAATTGCCGAAATTTTAAAAGGAATAAAACTCCCTTTTTCTAGAAGCCTTGCCGTCCACTCCAGTCTTCTAGAAGCAAAAATAAAACTTATTTTATTTGCTTCCTAAGTGACTCGAACTCAGGCCCATTCCTCTTGCATATGGCGCCATTTCCATAGGCCCTAAGTGGCATCTTCAGGCCACTTTTCCAAGCCTACTTGTGCGTCAAATTTCACAAACTTTTTCTTTTAAGGCCACCTTGCCTTAATTTCCCCTTTTAAACCTTAAAACCCGTCATTTCTAGGTCATTTCTAAGTTTCCTAAAATTTTTGTTCGGCTCTGTAAACTTGACATTTTCTTACATTTCCAGGTTTACAAAAATGTTCATTTCCATTTTCATTTCCATGCACTTCTAGGTTTCCAAAAATGTTCATTTCCATTTTCATTTCCATGCATTTCTAGGTTTCCAAAAATGTTCAAAATGTATTCATAAAACTTAAGAAATGTCATTTCGTACAATTAAACCGAAAATGCATAGGCCCTTTCCAGGATGTTACAGTTCTACCCCCCTTAAAATAATTTTGTCCTCGAAATTTCCTAAAATAATTAAGGGTATTGCTATCGCATCGTCTCTTCTGGTTTCCACGAAGCTTCCTCCGATCCATGGTTGCGCCATAACACTTTGGCTAGAGGAACTGACTTCCTACATAGTACCTTCACATCTCGTTCCAATATCTGAATTGGCTCTTCTTCGTACGATAAGTCTGGCTTTAGCTCCACTTCTTCAACTGGTACCACATGAGACGGATCCGATTGGTAGCGACGTAGCATGGACACATGGAATACGTCGTGCATCTGCTGCAACTCTGGTGGCAACTCCAATTGGTATGCCACTGGCCCAACTCGCTTCAGTACTCTATAGGGCCCTATAAACCTTGGGCTTAACTTCCCTTTGCGACCGAACCTCATTACCTTCTTCCAAGGTGAGACTTTCAGAAATACTTGGTCTCCCACTTCAAACTCTATCTCCTTTCGCTTAAGGTCCGCGTACAACTTCTGCCTATCAGAGGCTTCCTTTAACCATGCTCAAATTATCTCAACCTTTTCTTCAGTTTCTGCCACTAACTCCGGTCCCAAAACTCGACGTTCTCCTAACTCGGTCCAACAAGTAGGAGTTCGACACTTCCGACCATATAATGCTTCATAAGAAACTTAAGAAACTTTGAATCTCAGCCACGGACCTAGGTGGTTTCCGATCCAACACTACTTTGATCTTCCTAAGGTCCACTCTTATTCCTTCTGCGGATACCACATGACCTAGGAATGCTACCTCCTTAAGCCAAAATTCACACTTGCTGAATTTGGCATAAAGCTTCTTCTCCCTTAACACTTGTAGCACCATTCGGAGATGCTCATCATACTCCTCTTCAGACTTGGAGTACACCAAAATATCGTCGATGAACACAACGACAAACCTATCTAAATAGGGTTGGAAAACCCAGTTCATCATGTCCATGAACATAGCTGGAGCGTTCGTTAATCCAAACGGCATTACTACAAACTCAAAATTGCCGTATCTTGTCCTAAAAGCGGTCTTATGGATATCAGCCTCCTTCACCTTCAACTGATGATATCCCGACCTTAAGTTGATCTTCGAGAACACTGCGGCCCTCTTCAGCTGATCGAACAAGTCATAGATCCTTGGCAAAGGATACTTGTTCTTAATGGTCAGCTTATTCAACTGACGATAGTCTATGCACATTCGCATAGTTCCGTCCTTCTTCTTAACAAACAGAACCGGTGTTCCCCATGGAGACACACTGGGTCGAATGAACCCACGATCCAACAATTCTTGGATTTGAGCCTTGAGCTCAACTAACTCCTTTGGCGCCATCCGGTATGGAGCGATTGACACAGGAGCTGTTCCTGGCAGTAAATCTATTCCAAATTCCACCTCCCTATCTGGGGGTATTCCTGGTAACTCCTCTGGGAACACATCTTAAAGTCCTTGACCGTTCTAACTCCGCTAACATCTTCTTCCTTTCCACCTAACGCACTTACAAAGGCTACGAACGCCTTACACCCTTTCTTAACCATTTTCTCAGCCTTTAACGCCGAAACTACATTAGATAAGTAGTTTCTCCTTTCTTCGATCATTACTACTACTTCATCCTCCAAAGTCCTTAATTCCATACGTTTAGCCGCACAATCCAACACGGCTCGGTGCTCTACTAGCCAGTCCATTCCGAGTATAAGTTCAAACTCCCTGAATCTCTAGGGGTACGTTCCGAAAGATCTTATCTATCACTACAATTTGCCTAATGGGCTTACTGCAGATATCTCCCTATTAGAAAGTTCAGAGTCTAGGCCTAATGTTTCCACTACACTACATGCAACATATGAATGGGTCGAGCCCACATCAATTAGAGCAAAATAGGGCTTGTCAAAAATAAAGAACGTACCGGTTATAACATTCGGCGCGTCACTATCCTCCCTTCGACGAACCGCATAAACCAAACCCGGCTGCCTTGCCTCCGCATTAGCAGCACCTCGGCCCTATGTTCTACGGCCTCTGCCAGTACCATTACCTCGATTACTCGAACCACGACCTCGTTGAGGCTGCTGTCCGCCTCTACTAGCCTGACTAATAGTCTGAGCTGCCGGTCGACTCTCATCCGGTTTCTTGGGGCAATCTTTGAGCATATGGTCCTTGGACCCACACCGAAAACATCCTCCCGTCTTTTTCCAGCACTCCCCTAAGTGCTTCTTTCCACAATGCTCACAAGGATAATACTGCCATCCTGTACCAGCTTGCTGATTTCGCGGCCCATCAACTCTAGGCCTCTTATGAACCTTTCTAGATGGTCCAAACCCTCTTTTGGGCTTATTCCTATCCACAGCCTGCTTGGTAGAATCCTTAATCCCCTCGGCCACCTTGGCCTTTTCTACCAAAGTAGAGAACTTTCGCTCCTGATGCGGTGCTATCAATAGTCTCAGATCGTCCCTCAGTCCGTCCTCAAAACAGACACAGCGCTCATGCTCAGTTGCCACTACTCCTTGAGCTAGCGGCTCAACCTCAGGAATTCAGCTTCATATTCCGCAACGGACTTGTTCCCTTGAACCAGCCCCAGAAAAGCCTTCCTTTGCTCATCTGTATACCTGGTTCCCACATATTTCTTTTGATAGGCTTCCTTAACATACTCCCAGGTCAGATCCTCCGCCGTGGCACCATCCCGAACAGTTAACCACCATTGATACGCTTCATCGCGTAACAGTGCCACCATTCCTTTCAACTTCTCCTCAGGGGTCAGATCAAGCTTATCCATGATGCGCTCAGTTGCTTCCAACCAGTACTCAGCTGTACTAGGTGCTGCTCCCGATACTCCACGAAACATTTCGGCTCCATTAGCTCGAAGCCGTTCAGGCACAGACTTACGATTTCCCAAATTTCCTCCCGCACCAGCCACCAATTCCAAAACTCGCAGCAGAGCTGCGAGCACAAAGATCTTCTCTGTTTGAGCTTGTCGCCAACACCACCTGGTTGGGGTGGTGGTGGCGGTGGTATCTCATTGTCAGACCCTTGACCCGATCTAACGGGTTCTGACACAGTTATCCTTCCTCTACCTCGTCCACGACGACCACGTCCTCTAGAGCTCATTTTCTAACGTCATGATCTGATTAAGAAGTTTTATGAATTAGCACTTTTGTTTCACTTGTTTACCCGTGAAGGAGTTTTATGAAAAAGAATTTAGGAGTGGTTCTTTTGTATTCATACATGCACACAATCTTTCATTCATTCATCCATCCATCAAACAATTATGATCTTTCGTTCATTCAGAGAAATGTTGTAATTTTTCATTGTTGTTGTTTTTCCACTACCCAAGGGTATTTTCGAAATTTTGTCCTATAGGGGCATTTTCGTAATTTTTTTTAAAAGAACAAGATCCTTGGTGATTTTGTCATAAAAATATTTCGATAATTTCAAATTCTCGAGGTATTTTGGAAAACTTTTGAAATCCGGGGGTATTTCGAAAATTTTTGACCTCAGGGGTATTTTGGTAATTTTTCACAAATCGAGTAAACTTGTAAAATTTTTAACAAGTCAGCGATATTTCAAAAGTTGTAGAACTTTGTGGGTTCTTTTTGAGAATTGCACTTTTCAAAACGATGATGTTGCAAAAATTTTGGAAATCAGGGTCATTTTGGTAATTTTGTAAGTTAGGGGCAATTTTGTAATTTTTTTTTCAAAATCAAGGTATTTTTGATAGTTTGCAATTTAAGGTTTTTGAAAATTTATAAAATAATGAAATTTTGGGCAAAACTGTTGAGTAGTTTGACATTTTGTAAATCAAGGGCATTTTGGTAAATTTACTGCTAGGGGTATTTTTGTAATTTCACAAATCAGAAAAATTTTCGAAAAATTTTGTAAAGATGGTTTTCACAAACTTAAAAGAAAGCTTTTATGAGTTTTAAGACTAGGGTTTTGCTGTTTTTATAAAAACACGGCTAGTTCCCTTTCGGGTTTTAGTTATTGTGTTTAGCCTATGACCGAGTCCTCTTGGTCAGGGTGAACCAAAGCTACGCACCAGGCAGGATTCGAATGGAGAGGAGGTGAGTCATGCGGACTGCTTAAGTACAAAGCTCCCATTGAAACCATTCCTAGACATGCGTACAGAGGTTGCCACACATACTGAGCCCTCTGGATTAGGGTGAACCTGTAACACCCCAAACCCGGTCAATCACACCACGACCGAATCCGGAATGCAACAGGAAAAAGATGTCGAGCAAAATACGAGAAACTATTTGGTATAGTTAAAATCTTGAGTATGATTGTTCCAAAATCGATGGTGTATTTCAAAACCCGAAATATTAGAAAACTTAAGTGGATCCCTAAGTAAAACAAATTCAGAACAATTAAAAATCCAAGTAATTTCCTTTTAGTTGCCTTAAAACATTATGAACTTAGTGTGGAAAATCTCGATTTTGGAAAATATTTGAGTTTCATTCTTTTTAAATTATCGTGTTCTACTCGATGGTAGAGGGTTTAAAACGTATCGCTTTGTAGTTTTGAAAACCTTTTCTTTCTAAGTTTTATCCATTATTAATTCAATACTTTGTTAAAACATATTCAAAATCAAGTCTAAGCATATAAATATCCAAAGCATAATTTTAAAAGGCTTTTTACAACCCAAATAAACCAAATAGAAATAAAGAAGTAAAGTACCAAATTCTAAATCAGTGTAAGCCCAATTTATTCATGGCATGGTCACCACGAGTCCACCCGGCTCCATGTCCGCGATCTAAGTGTCACCTGGAATGATAAGGGAGAAGGTGAGTCACAGGACTCAGTGCATAAATCCCTCTCCCAAGTAGAGCAACATGCTAACACACATCATAACAAAGCAATATAATTAATGCACCCGATCCTAACCATCCGTAACACCTTTTCTACCCCGTGTGGTACCAAACAACGGGTGGTGCCAAACCACTGGTGACCCAAAGTCACGATATCCATCAATGTGGTGCCAAACCACTGGTGACCCAAAGTCACGAATAATCCAGTGATGGGGCCAACCCATCGTGTGATACCAAATCACTGGCGTCAATCCCGTATAATCATCTCGTGGGGCCAACCCGTGTGTAACGGCCACCTGGGACGAGACGCTATGAGGTGCCAAACCTCTGGTGTCCCAAAGACACGAATGTGATACCAAATCACCTGGTGATGAAGTCACGAATCCAATGATGGGGCCAACCCATCGTGTGATACCAAATCCGCGGCAATCAATCGTAATATCAACCGTGGGGCCAACCCCATCGTGGTGCTAAGCCATTGGGACAAGGCGCTGAGGTGCCAAACCTCTGGTGACCCAAAGTCACAATAATTCAACCTGTGGTACCAAACCACTGGAGGTGCCAAACCTCTGGTGTCCCAAAGACATGGATATCATAATCCCCCTCCTCTCATATCACCCATAACCATGTCATACCGACTCATGTAAAGTATGCAAATCACGCAAACCATGCTAACATGCTCATAGCACATACATCATAAATCATGATATCAATATATATATATCAACAACAGCACTCGTAGTGAAACGGACTTACCCATATCCGTGCTCATACCTCTTAGGGTATCATTTCAGTCAATCATACTGTATTGGTTTTATTAAACAATCAGGTTATTAAGCATATTACTAAGCAAAGAGTGTGTTAGTTTACACACCTGTTAAAACGCAAGCTTTTAAACCCAAAGAATCGATCTAAGTCCCTCGATTACCCTGCTCCTATAATCGGCCAAACATGAGCATCAGTCACTAAGGCCATTCGGCCAACACAAATAACCCAAAGGGTTAGCATTTGAACCCTTACCTTATGAATGATTTGGTTTCCTACCAAATCCCGAACCAAACGATGGTTACTTAGTCAATCGGCCACCCTCTAATAAGAGAACAGTTAAACCTTGAAGACTTGGCTTAAAGAAACTAGACAAATGGGCTAAAAGAACCAACTCTTACCACCACTTACCAACGAACAACCAACGATGACCGCTTCACTTGATCACCACCACAATCCAAAGGCCCTAAAATGAAATCGGTTTCAACATAAGCGATTAACTCCTAACAACAAAGGCCAAAATCGGCTCTTAACCAACCAACATCGACAATGAACAAGGGAGAAGGGAAATGGCCATTCGGCCAAACACTTACCTATTCCACGATTGGAAATAAGGACACAAGATCAATACCGCACCAATATTCGGCCAAGATGAACACCACTAGGAGAGGGGAGAGATTCAGCCACCACTTTAAACAAGAAGAAAAAGAATTCGGCTTTAGGTGTTTAACACACTTGTGTTCGGCTTTGAGTGAGAAAAGAGAGGAAGAAGATGTGAAATGGGTAGAGTTTCGGCTACAAGGTATTGAGAAAAGAAAATGAAAGTTTGAGGGGACAAGATGATATGGTTTCGGTTCAATAGAATTGGAGAAGCAAATGGAGAATTCGGTTTAGAAGTAAGATAAGTTTCGGCAGAAGTGTTTCAAAAGAAGAAAGAAAAATATGAGAGGAAGAGAGTGCTTGTTTCGGCTTACACAAGTGAAAAAGAAGAAGAAGAAAAGCAAGATAGTATTCGGCCACACCAAATTCAGGAGACACAAATGGAAAATTTCGGCACTTAAGCTACTTGGACCTCCGGTTTCAAAAGAAAATGAAAAGAATTCAATTGAAGTTTCGGCTACTATTGACAAAGAGAAAATTTGGCTTTACAAAATGTTGACCGAAAATGCACAACATGCCTAAGTGAATTTCGGCACTCTCCCACTACTCACCTACCAAACCGGCCATTCCCCCTCCATTAAGCATCCAACATTCGGCCATCACCCACAAACACTCCAAGGCACTAATTCAAATCACTTTGAATTAGTCCACTTCCACAAATTACTCTCCACCTTCCATTCAAGTATTTGACTTGGTCCATGGCAAAGTTTGAACTGCTCACAACTTCTCCTCCTCCATGCCGTCAAAAAGGAAGCCAAAATGTGAGCATTCCGCAGCTTGAACACAGGACCTCCTCCTATTCAGTTGGCGTCACACACAAGCTCCAAGTGGCGCCTAGCTTGCCACTCTACTAGCTCTCTCATTGTGCTAACAATCACCAACAAATCATTATAAACCCCAGCTCCAACAGCTCCTCTCACACAAAGCTTAAAAACTAAAATTTTCCCTACCACTTAGGCTTACACTAGGCTTACAACTAAGCCCCAGAACATCCAAAAACAACACATCGCAAACCAAACACATGCAATTAATGCAATAACAAAATAGCCCCTAACCCGGGATATTACAGTTCTACCCCCTTAAAAAATAATTTCGGCCTCGAAATTACCTTGTCAAAAGAGGTGAGGGTATTGCTGTCTCATTACATCCTCCGGTTCCTATGTAGCTTCTTCCATGCCGTGATTCCGCCATAGTACCTTTACCAAAGGCACTGACTTCCTACGTAGAACCTTCACGTCCCGATCTAAATTCTGCACAGGTTCTTCCTCTATAGTCAAATCTGGATTTACCTCGATCTCTTCCACTGCTACAACATGCGATGGATCTGAACGATAACGCCTCAGCATCGACACGTGAAATACATCGTGAATCTGACTCAACTCTGCTGGCAACTCTAGCTGATAAGCTACTGGTCCCACTCGTCGCAGTACCTTATACGGCCCAATAAACCTCGGACTCAACTTGCTTTTCTTACAGAACCTCAACACTTTCTTCCATGGCGAGACCTTCAAGAAAACTTGATCTCCCACAGCAAACTCTATATCTCTCCGCTTGAGATCGGCATAAGACTTCTGCCTATCCGAAGCTTTCTTCAATCGAGCATGAATCAACTTAACCTTGTCTTCGGTTTCCGCAACCAACTCTGGTCCCAGCAACTAACGTTCACCCAACTCCATCCAACATGTAGGTGAGCGACATTTCCTACCATATAACGCCTCATATGGTGCCATCTTGATGCTTGCTTGGTAACTATTGTTGTAGACGAACTCAGCTAATGGCAAAATCTCCTCCCAACTACCCCTGAAGTCCAGAACACAACCTCTAAGCATATCCTCCAAGATCTGAATAACCCTTTCCGATTGCCCGTCAGACTGTGGGTGAAAAGCCGTGCTGAAATCCAACCGCGTACCCAGAGCTTGATGCAACGCTCTCTAGAACCTTGACGTAAATCTGGGATCCCTATCTAAGATGATCGATACTGGCACACCGTGCAGCCTTACTATCTCTGACGCATACAGCTTCGCTAACCTCTGATGTGAGTAATCAACCCTCACCGGAATGAAGTGGGCTGATTTAGTCAGACGATCCACAATTACCCATACTGAGTCTTTCTTGCTTGGCGTAAGAGGTAAACCACTGACGAAATCCATAGTTATCCTTTCCCACTTCCACTGAGGAATCTTCACCGGCTGAAGCAACCCTGACGGCAACTGATGTTCAGCCTTGACCTGCTGGCATGTCAAACACTTTCCAACAAACTCTGTCACCTCTTTCTTCAAACCCGGCCACCAAAACTGCTCTCTTAGATTCTGATACATCTTACTACCTCCAGGATGCATCGCATATGGACTGCTATGTGCGTCCCGAAGAATCTTCTGCCTTAACTCGATATCCTTCGGCATACAAGGTTTCCCTCGAAAACACAGCACTCCATCACTGGACAACCTGTAACCTTCCAAACCACTGTCCTGCACCTGAGACCTACGCGCACTTAAAACCTCATCTTCCAACTGTTTCTCCTTGATCTGCTCAACCCAAGTAGGCTTAACCTGCAATTCTGCCAGAATACTTCCGTCGTCATACAAACTCAAATGGGCAAACATCGCTCTTAAGTCCGAAACAACCTTACGGCTCAACGCATCTGCCACTACGTTAGCCTTGCCCGGATGATACTCAATCGAACAGTCGTAATCCTTTAGCAACTCAACCCATCTGCGCTGTCTCAAATTCAAATCCTTCTGAGTCAAAAGGTACTTTAGACTCTTGTGATCCGTGTAGACTATCGATCTCTCTCCGTACAAGTAGTGCCTCCAAATCTTCAGAGCGAAGACTACTGCTGCCAACTCCAAGTCGTGCGTCGGATAATTGACCTCATGTGGCCTCAGCTGCCTAGAAGCATACGCCACAACCTTCCCTTCCTGCATCAGCACACAACCCAATCCCATATGTGATGCATCACATGTAATATCCCAAAATAGGGGTTGCGAGTTTGGTAAATAACTCGAGTGTTAGTAGGCCTCAAAAATGGTTTTGATGTGCTTTTAGAGTTCCTAAAGCCCGAGGATAAAAAGGGGGTGTTTTGGAAATTTTGAAAATTTTGGGTTAAAAGTAGAATTTGGGTGAGGGAGGCCTTAAGTAAAATTTTTGGAAGGTTTTGGACATGAAAGTCCAGGTGGTAAAGTGGCTTCCATGCGCCACTTAAGGCTTGGGAGTGACGTCACAATCAGTTCAACGGTTCGAGTCTCAGGCGCGGCATAAGCATTTTATTTTGAAAAAGGGTGCTACTTTGAAGGAGGCTTTAAAATAAATTGTGGTGGGATTTTGACATCAACGCACCAGTAGGAAAGTGGTTGAGGCGCCTGCAGTCAGGGGAGCTCCATCAGGTCGGGCGTTCGAGCCCTGATGAAGGCGCGCTAGTGTTTTTATTTTTTTCTGGGCGTTAAGTCTCAGGGACGCTTGAGATGTAAGGGTTAAAAGAATTTTCAATGCGTCTGTTGGCATAAAATTCAAACTGGCCGAGTGGTTGGGACGCTTATAGCCAGGGTGACTTCTCGAGGACTCGCGTTTGAGTCCTGGGAGTCGCGCATGAGGCGCTTTATTTTTATGTTAGCATTGGCACACGAGGCGCAGCGTAAGGCTTAAACGAAATTCCGATGAGATTATTGCATGAAATGCGCAAAGGGCCGAGTGGCTGAGGCGTGGAGAGGGCTGCTTCAAGTTTGGGGTTCGAAACCTAGGAGCAGCGCATGGTTTTCTTTTTTTCACGCCAGCGTGAGGAGGCCTGCATGGCCCATGCACGCGTGAAACAAAGGGGTATTGCTTTTATTTTATTTTTGTTGTTTCAAAGCTGTAAGAGCATGGGTTTAAACCATTATTTTTTTATTAATTTGTTTGCTTAGAATGATGGGAAAGTTTATATATTATTATTATTATTATTTTTTAGAGATGGGTAAGGTAATGAAAGAATGAATAAACAATAAATTGTTTATTCCAAAGGTGATGGGCTACATTTTTATTGTTTTGGGGTTAAAAAATTAGCAAAAGTGGGAGGCATGGCTGTTGGGAGTATGGGCAGCCTTGGGGTTGCAAAATCATGGCCGAATGAAGCTCTTTGGGACCTTGTTGGTCGGCCTTGGGTGTAGCATAGGGAGCTTGGCCGAAATTCTTGTTTTGCCTTTCATTTTCCTTCCAAATTCTTCTTGGCCGAAACTTCCTATTCTGTTTGTCTTGCCATTTTGCCTTGGTCGGATTAGGGAGCCTCCTAAGGCTAGTATTTTTGGTTTAAGTATGGTGCTAGTATGTGCTAAATGTCCTCTTTCAAAACCCTTCTTCTTCATCCTTGTGTTTTGCCAAATTTGCACTTTAGTTTTCATTTGACAAAAGCCGAAAGTTAGACCCTTTTTTATGCATTATTTTTCTTCTTCTACCACATCTTCTCCTTTCTTTTACTTTGATTAAATCAAGCCTCTCTTAAAGTTGCCATTGCCGAATATTTCTTTTACGATTGAGGAGCCATAACCGAACCTTTGTTTTAAAGGTGCTATCGACTACGTGTTTGTGATCTCTTCAATCATTTTGGTAAGTAAATTCTCTCCTAGCAATCAGTTTGGATTTTCTTTCCATTAAAGTACCCAAAATCAATGGTTAAACCTTGATTTCTAAGGAGGACCGAATGTACAATAAGATATTCTAAGTGTCCTTTTGTCTGGCAAGTGTTAGGGCTTTAAAAAGGAATCTTTCGGGAGTTGAAGTGCTCAAGGGACTTTGTCGAGCAAGGTAAATAATAAGAGTAATTTTCAGCCAAGGGCTTTGCTCATAGATTTGTGTAATAGCCGTTTTTAAACAATGTTTTAATAGGAATTTCGATAACTTCGGGAGCAAATCAACAAGAACAAGTGGTGTTTCGGGATCGAAATAAGCTAGGTAAATGACTCTTGGCATTTAGCCTTAGGCCATTTTGGTGCTAAGTGTGATCGATTTCGGTTATGTGTTCTAGGGGCAAATCAAAAGAAATAACAGAAGCTTCTGGGATTTTAGTTAATATTAGATTCGATAGATCGAAATCTCGCTATAGTTAGGTGCGTAGTTATCACACTGTTCTCTTGCTTGTTATATGTGTTGTGCATGTTATTTTATGTAAATGTATGAGTTGTGCATGTTAGCCAAAATAAAGGCTAAGAGCATGGATACTAAGGTAAGTGATCGAATAGTCAGGTTAGTGGTTATGATATTAATCTTTTAGTGATTTGCGATAAAAATTGATTATTGATGAATGTGTAATAAAGTGATGACATGTGATGTATATTGTTTTGAGTAATATGTGGCCATGGTATATAATATATATATATGCATGGGATTTGGGATGTGACTATTTGAGGAAAGGATGTACGTTATGTGTGTGGTCTAATGCTAGCCTCGTGCTACATTAGCACTTGATGTTTAGTTGTGTGCTTCCTCAAGAGAGGTGTTGGCTAAGTGCTCATTTCGGCGGTCTATATCTGTGTGCATCACCGTGGATCGATTAATGTGTGGATCATTATGTGGATTTGGGCTTCATAATTGTATATTCATAATTGTATATTCATAGTTGTATATTCAAAATTGCATAATCATGTGTATGGACTGTGTGGATATGGGCCAAGCCCATATGTGAGGACATGTGTATTAACTATGCACTGAGTCTTGGTGACTCACTCTATTTTTATTAAACCTTTCAGGTGGCGCTTAATGCTTGGACCGGGTTCGGAGCGGATACAAAGGTGGCCATGCAAAAAGCAGATTTTCATGCAAAGGAATCTCTTGTTTAATGAATTAAATATTTATATTTTCCGTATTTCAATTAAGTATGTATTGTAAAAAGGCCCACTAAAGTATTTCAGTTCATTTATTACGCATCGTTATTATTATGCCCTATCATGGATGGATGATTTAAAGGTTGATTTCAAATGGTTTTATTTTCTCAAGTAAAGCTTGAACCCGATATGTTTATAACAAACTTCGATTTTTATTTAGAATATTACAAGTCACGAAAATGTTTTATTAAAGGAACAAATTTTCAACGATTTTACTCTTAAGTAAGGATATTTTCAAATGTGTTCCGCAGTGGCATTCCAAATTCAGTCAGAGAAGATGGGCCAGGTTTAGGGTGTTACATTTTGGTATCAGAGCATGGCTCAAAACTCGGCTTTTAGGTTTTGGGCCCAAAAGCAGTTTTCAAAAGTGGGCTTTTCAAAATGTGAACTTCTATTTTGGGCTTGTTCTGGCGTGGCACCTGTACCTCTGACCCGAAGTCCACCTGGTAAGTACCTCTGACTATTGAGGTATATTAAATATGTGAATTATATGGGCATAATTGGGCTTGTAGATTAGAAAATTTGGGCTATTGAAACCTAAGACTAGTCTACTCAAAAACAAGTGCATAAGAATTGAGGACTGAAATGACCATAGAGGTGTAGTGAATGAATGTGTCCCTGCTTATGAACATGTATGTGACTCTCTGAATTAGAATAGCGAACTTGAATTGAACCTATGTGTGATCGAAAGAACCACTTCTAAATACTTTATTCCATAAAATTGTTCGCGAATAATCAGTAGAACAAATTTCTAATGCATAAAACTTTCTAAGTCAGATTGCGCGATAAGAGATGAATTCTAGATAACGTGGTCGAGGCAAAATGGCCGTATCAGAACTCGTAGATCGGGTCAAGGGTTTGATAATGAGGTACCACCTCCACCACCAGCCTTTGGTAATGAGCAACAAGATCAGACGTGAAATGATGCTTTATCGCAGGCGGTACTGCGAGTTTTAGAAATGGTGGCTGGAGAGGAAGAAAATATGAGAGCTCAAAAATTGTTCCCGAGCGACTTTGAGCCAATGAAACAGAGTTGTTCCGTGATGTATCAGGAGTGGCGCTCAGTATGATCGAATATTGGTTGGAAGCAACCAAGCGAGTTATGGATGAGCTCGATCTAAACCCTGAGGAAAAAGTGAAAGGAATGGTGGCGCTACTTCACGACGAGACATATCAGTGGCGGCTCATGGTTCGGGATAGTGTCACAGCGGAGGACTTCACTTGGGAGTATGTCAAGACGGCATACCAGAAGAAGTATGTCAATACTTATTACATTGATGTTCAGAGGAATGTGTTTTTGAAGCTGGTTCAACGGAACAAGTCCATGGCGAAATACGAGGCTAAATTCCTAAGGTTAAGCCGATATGCTCGAGGAGTAGTGGCTACCGAACATGAACGATATGTCTGGTTTAAGAACGGATTAAGGGACGGCCTGAGACTGTTGATAGCTTCTCAACAGGAACGTGAATTTGCTGTGTTAGTCGAAAAAGCTAAGGTAGCTGAAAGGATTAAGGACTCGATGAGATAAAGATAGAAACCGGGATAAAAGAGATTTTTTTGGATCGTCTAAATTATCTGAGGGTCTTCAGAAAAGATCGAGGGTTGAAAGTTTTGCTCATGTGATTAAGCCAGCTATGAAAAATCGAGACCGTCCGTGTGCTCAGTGTGGAAAATATCATGACAGAGAGTGTTGGAACCGAAATCGAGAATGCTTTAAGTGTAAGTCTATAAGCAATTGAATATTGTTAACGTTAGTTATAACCTTGTGCACATGTTGGATTATGGAATCCTAGTTACAAAAATAGTGAAAGCCAAGTATGGATAGACATTCTATCATGAAATGTTATTGAATTTTAATTGAAGTGATAAGTACAAGTGATATGAAGTATATATGGTTTATAATTTTGATCAGCTTGTAATGTGATTCAGATGGTGATAATTTTATATTTCGGGCTTTCAGCCTAGCAGGCCTTGTGCCGGTGTATATTTTGGGCTTTCAGCCTAGCAGGCCTTTGTACCGGTGTATATTTCGGGCTTTGATGCCTAGCGAGCCTTGTGCTTGGGTGTATATTTTGCTTTCAACTTTAGCTGGCCTTGTGCCGGTGTATATTCGAGCTTTGATGCCTAGCAAGCCTTGTGCTTGGTGTATATTTGAGCTTTGATGCCTAGCGAGGGCCTTGTCTTGGTGTATATTTTGAGCTTTGATGCCTAGCAGGCTTAATGCCGGTGATGTGTTATAATAGAGAATTCATGAATCACTTACAAGATGGAACATGTTTATTACCATAAGCTAAATGCTCGGATAAGTGCAAGCCTTTCATATTTGCAAGAAATAGGGTGAGTTAGTATTTCCTCATTTGAATTAAGCAAGATGTGATATAGTTAAAGCTTCGGAAAGTATTTTAATATGTGCAATTGATCTTACCATTGATGTGTATGATATCCATAATGGAATTTAATCTTGAATATGCTTATGAAGAAGTGGCCATATGTGAAAATGCTAAATGTGAAAGAGGTTGAAATGTGTTTGCATATGTGTAGAATTGAGTATATGTGATTGATATATGGTGAATTGAAATGCACGGATGTTCGTCAATAAGTAATTTCGAGGACGAAATTATTTTAAGGGGGTAGAATTGTAATATCCCGAAATAGGGGTTGCGACTTTGGTAAATAACTCGAGTGTTAGTAGGCCTCAAGAATGGTTTTGATGTGTTTTTGGAGTTCCTAAAGCCCGAGGATAAAAAGGGAGTGTTTTGGAAATTTTGAAAATTTTGGGTTAAAAGTGGAATTTGGGTGAGGGAGGCCTTAAGTAAAATTTTTGGAAGGTTTTGGACATGAAAGTCCAGGTGGTAAAGTGGCTTCCATGCGCCACTTAAGGCTTAGGAGTGACGCCACAATCAGGTCAAGGGTTCGAGTCTCGGGCGCAGCATAAGCATTTTATTTTGAAAAAGGGCGCTGCTTTGAAGGAGGCTTTAAAATAAATTGTGGTGGGATTTTGACATCAACGCACCAGTAGCAAAATGGTTGAGGCGCCTGCGGTCAGGGGAGCTCCATGAGGTCGGGCGTTCGAGCCCTGATGAAGGCGCGCTAGTGTTTTTATTTTTTTTCTGGGCGTTAAGTCTCAGGGACGCTTGAGATGTAAGGGTTAAAAGAATTTTCAATGCGTCTGTTGGCATAAAATTCAAACTGGCCGAGTGGTTGGGACGCTTATAGCCAGGGTGACTTCTCGAGGACTCGCGTTCGAGTCCTTGGAGTCGCGCATGAGGCGCTTTATTTTTATGTTAGCATTCAGACCTGGGAACTGGCAACGTAAGGCTTAAAAGAAATTCCGATGAGATTATTACATGAAATGCGCAAAGGGCCGAGTGGCTGAGGCGTGGGGAGGGCTGCTTCAGGTTTGGGGTTCGAAACCTAGGAGCAACGCATGGTTTTCTTTTTTTCATGCCAGCGTGAGGAGGCCTGCATGGCCCATGCACGCGTGAAACAAAGCGGTATTGCTTTTATTTTATTTTTGTTGTTTCAAAGCTGTAAGAGCATGGGTTTAAACCATTATTTTTTTATTAATTTGTTTGCTTAGAATGATGGGAAAGTTTATATATTATTATTATTATTATTATTATTTAGAGATGGGTAAGGTAATGAAAGAATGAATAAACAATAAATTATTTATTCCAAAGGTGATGGGCTACATTTTTATTGTTTTGGGGTTAAAAAATTAGCAAAAGTGGGAGGCATGGCCGTTGGGAGTATGGGCAGCCTTGGGGTTGCAAAATCATGGCCGAATGAAGCTCTTTGGGACCTTGTTGGTCGGCCTTGGGTGTAGCATAGGGAGCTTGGCCGAAATTCTTGTTTTGCCTTTCATTTTCCTTCCAAATTCTTCTTGGCCGAAACTTCCTATTCTGTTTGTCTTGCCATTTTGCCTTGGTCGGATTAGGGAGCCTCCTAAGGCTAGTATTTTTGGTTTAAGTATGGTGCTAGTATGTGCTAAATGTCCTCTTTCAAAACCCTTCTTCTTCATCCTTGTGTTTTGCCAAATTTGCACTTTAGTTTTCATTTGACAAAAGTCGAAAGTTAGACCCTTTTTTTATGCATTATTTTTCTTCTTCTACCACATCTTCTCCTTTCTTTTACTTTGATTAAATCAAGCCTCTCTTAAAGTTGCCATTGCCGAATATTTCTTTTACGATTGAGGAGCCATAACCGAACCTTTGTTTTGAAGGTGCTATCGACTACGTGTTTGTGATCTCTTCAATCATTTTGGTAAGTAAATTCTCTCCTAGCAATCGGTTTGGATTTTCTTTCCATTAAAGTACCCAAAATCAATGGTTAAACCTTGATTTCTAAGGAGGACCGAATGTACAATAAGATATTCTAAGTGTCCTTTTGTGTGGCAAGTGTTAGGGCTTTAAAAAGGAGTCTTTCGGGAGTTGAAGTGCTCAAGGGACTTTGTTGAGCAAGGTAAATAATAAGAGTAATTTTCGGCCAAGGGCTTTGCTCATAGATTTGTGTAATAGCCATTTTTAAACAATGTTTTAATAGGAATTTCGATAACTTCGGGAGCAAATCAACAAGAACAAGTGGTGTTTTGGGATCGAAATAAGCTAGGTAAATGACTCTTGGCATTCGGCCTTAGGCCATTTTGGTGCTAAGTGTGACCGATTTCGGTTATGTGTTCTAGGGGCAAATCGAAAGAAATAACAGAAGCTTCTGGGATTTTAGTTGATATTAGATTCGATAGATCGAAATCTTGCTATAGTCAGGTGCGTAGTTATCGCACTGTTCTCTTGCTTGTTATATGTGTTGTGCATGTTATTTTATGTAAATGTATGAGTTGTGCATGTTAGCCAAAATAAAGGCTAAGAGTATGGATACTAAGGTAAGTGATCGAATAGTCAGGTTAGTGGTTATGATATTAATCTTTCAGTGATTTGTGATAAAAATTGATTATTGATGAATGTGTAATAAAGTGATGACATGTGATGTATATTGTTTTGAGTAATATGTGGCCATGGTATATAATATATATATATGCATGGGATTTGGGATGTGACTATTTGAGGAAAGGATGTACGTTATGTGTGTGGTCTAATGCTAGCCTCGTGCTACATTAGCACTTGATGTTTAGTTGTGTGCTTCCTCAAGAGAGGTGTTGGCTAAGTGCTCATTTCGGCGGTCTATATCTGTGTGCATCACCGTGGATCGATTAATATGTGGATCACTATGTGGATTTGGGCTTCATAATTGTATATTCATAATTGTATATTCATAGTTGTATATTCGAAATTGCATAATCATGTGTATGGACTGTGTGGATATGGGCCAAGCCCATATGTGAGGACATGTGTATTAACTATGCACTGAGTCTTGGTGACTCACTCTATTTTTATTAAACCTTTCAGGTGGCGCTTAATGCTTGGACCGGGTTCGGAGCGGATACAAAGGTGGCCATGCAAAAAGCAGATTTTCATGCAAAGGAATCTCTTGTTTAATGAATTAAATATTTATATTTTCTGTATTTCGATTAAGTATGTATTGTAAAAAGGCCCACTAAAGTATTTCAGTTCATTTATTAAGCATCGTTATTATTATGCCCTATCATGGATGGATGATTTAAAGGTTGATTTCAAATGGTTTTATTTTCTCAAGTAAAGCTTGAACCCGATATGTTTATAACAAACTTCGATTTTTACTTAGAATATTACAAGTCACGAAAATGTTTTATTAAAGGAACAAATTTTCAACAGTTTTGCTCTTAAGTAAGGATATTTTCGAATGTGTTCCGCAATGGCATTCCAAATTCGGTCGGAGTAGATGGGCCGGGTTTGGGGTGTTACATCGCAATACACTGTGAATTCCTTACCTGCCTCAGGTTGAATTAACACAGGAGCTTCAGTCAAAATCTTCTTTAGCTTGTCGAAACTCTCCTGCTGTTTTTCAGTCCAAACAAACGGAACCCCTTTCCTTAACAACTTAGTCATCGGTGCTGCGATCAACGAGAATCCCTCTACAAATCTTCGGTAGTATCCTGCCAATCCCAGAAAACTCCGAATCTCAGCCACTGACTTAGGAGGCTTCCAATCCAAAACGGCCTCAACCTTCCGAGGATCTACCCTAATCCCCTCAGCTGACACTACATGACCCAAGAAAGTCACCTCCCTAAGCTAGAACTCGCACTTACTAAACTTAGCATAAAGCTGCTTCTCCCTCAGAATCTGCAGTACCACTCGCAGGTGTGCATCATGCTCCTCCTCTGTCCTTGAGTACACTAGGATGTCGTCTATAAAAACCACAACGAACCGATCCAAATACTGCTGAAACACCCTATTCATCATATCCATGAATGCTGCCGGCGCATTAGTCAACCCAAACGACATTACCAGAAATTCGTAGTGCCCATACCGAGTACGAAATGCCGTCTTGTGGATATCCGCCTCCTTCACCTTTAACTGATGGTACCCAGACCTCAAATCGATCTTTGAGAACACAGATGCACCCTTCAGCTGATCAAACAAGTCATCTATCCGTGGAAACGGATACTTGTTTTTAATCGTCAGCTTATTCAACTGGCGGTAGTCTATACACATCCGCATAGTACCATCTTTCTTCTTGACAAAGAGTACCGGCGCTCCCCAAGGTGAAACACTTGGCTTGATAAAGCCTCGATCCAACAACTCCTTGATCTGAGCCTTTAATTCCACCAATTCCTTTGGTGCCATCCTATACGGAGCAATTGACATTGGTGCAGTTCCTGGTAACAAATCTATCCCGAACTCCACCTCACGGTCCGACGGCAAACCCGGAAGCTCCTCTGGAAACACATCCACAAACTCCTTAACTGTTTGGACCCTTCCAACAGCAGACTCCTTAGCCTCCAAGGCATATACATGAACCACATATGCTTCACAGCCCTTCCTGACCGTCCTTTCAGCTTTCAGAGCAGACACCACGTTGGACAGGTAATCTCTTCTATTACCTATCATGACTACCTCATCACCCTCAGCCGTCTTAAGAACCATGCGCTTAGCCACGCAATCCAACCTTGCCTGGTACTTAACCAACCAGTCCATCCCGAGATTCAGATCGAACTCCCCAAAAGGCAGTTCCATCAGATCAGCCACAAACACTACCCCTTGGAGTTCTAGGGGTACATCCTTATACAGCTTATCTACAACTACTGAGTGACCTAGAGGGCTAATCACTGTCATCTGCCTAGAAGTAGTTTCAGAATCTAAGTCCATGGTCTCAACTATGCTACTAGCAACGTAAGAATGCATTGAACCCAGATCAATCAAGGCAGTATATGGAGAACCAAAGATCAAAAACGTACCGGTTATGACGTCCGGTGCGCCGCTTCCTCCTCTCGGCGCCTCATTGCATACACCAAACGGTGGCGTGCCTCGTAACCACCGCACCTCCGCACGCGCGCTCGCGCCTCGACCAATACCATTACCTCTCGCCATTACCACGACCCCTCTGCGGTGGCGGTCCATTATTCCTGAACTGAGTACGACCCTGACTCTCGGACTGAATCTTGGCCAACTTACGCGGACAGTCCCTCATACGGTGATCCAGTGAGCCACACTCAAAGCATCCTTTTCCCCCGGTCCAGCATCCTCCCCAATGAGATTTCCCACAACGGTTACACTGAGGGCGTCCCACGATTATGACAACAGCCTACTGCAGATCGATTCGCCCACTCGGCCTAGCCCTTTTCTGAAGGTTACCTGACGACCCAGAAGATCCAAAACTTCTTTTATGCCTGTTCCTATCCACGTTTTGCCTCATAGATTCCTTAACACCCTCGGCTACCTTAGCCTTCTCTACCAGGACGGCAAACTCACGCTCCTGCGTGGAGCAATCAGCAACCTTAATTCATCTCTCAGACCATCCTCGAATCGAACACACCTCTCGTGTTCAGTGGCCACAATGCCCCTAGCATACCGACTCAGCCTCAAGAACTCTGCCTCGTACTCCGACACAGACTTACTCCCCTGAACTAACCTCTGAAATGCTTTTCGCTGCGCGTCGATGTAACTAGCTCCAATGTACTTTTTCTGATAAGTAGCCCTAAAATAATCCCACGTAAGATCCTCCGCTGCAACACTGTCCCGAACCGTGAGCCACCACTGGTATGACTCATCCCGAAGAAGCGATACTATCCCCTTCAGCTTCTCCTCAGCAGTCAGGTCCAAATCATCCATAACCCGCTCCGTTGCCTCCAGCCAATAATCAGCCGTGCTGGGAGCAACACCAGAAACACCTCGAAAAACCTCAGCCCCGTTAGCTCGGAGTCGCTCCGGTACGGATTTTCGAGCTCCTCCGCCTACTCCAGCTACCCTTTCCAGAACTCGCAGCATCGCCTGTGACACTGCGTCATCCCTAGTCTGATCCTGAAACTCACCACCTCCAACTGGTGGTGGTGCTTGTATCTCATTCTTTGACCCCTGACCAGACCCTACCGGTTCAAAAACTGTCATCCTACCCCGACCACGTCCACGTGCATTACGACCACGTCCACCCCGAGTGCTCATGACTAAAGTCTCAACTTATCTATTTTAGGAGTTTTATGCTTCAGTATTTATTCCACTGTCTTTTAGAGCAAAGTCTTATGAATATTTCTTATCAAAAGAGTTCTGTTTTCGCAAGCCCCTAGAGTCTTATCAGTTCCAGTCTCTAAAGTAATCTACTATTGCTAATCATTCAATCATATCATACCCATATCAAAAACCACAAGCAATAGTAAGGGGTACTTACCTGAGCGGATTAGTGCCGGTGTCTCGGTGCCATGCCTTTCAAACCATGTGTTTTCAAACAAAAACTTTTAAAATCAATTTTAAAATCATGTCGGGCCTCGGGCCCACAGCCGAGCCTTTGAACTTAGCTCTGATAGCACAATTGTAACACCCCAAACCCAGTCAATCACACCACGACCGAATTCAGAATGTCACAGGAAAAAGATGTCGAGCAAAATACGAGAAACTATTTGGTATAGTTAAAATCTTGAGTATGATTGTTCCAAAACCGATGGTGTTTTTCAAAACCCGAAATATTAGAAAACTTAAGTGGATCCCTAAGTAAAACAAATTCAGAACAATTAAAAATCCAAGTAATTTCCTTTTAGTTGCCTTAAAACATTATGAACTTAGTGTGGAAAATCTCGATTTTGGAAAATATTTGAGTTTCATTCATTTTAAATTATCGTGTTCTACCCGATGGTAGAGGGTTTAAAACGTATCGCTTTGTAGTTTTGAAAACCTTTTCTTTCTAAGTTTTATCCATTATTAATTCAATACTTTATTAAAACATATTCAAAATCAAGTCTAAGCATATAAATATCCAAAGCATAATTTTAAAAGGCTTTTTACAACCCAAATAAACCAAATAGAAATAAAGAAGTAAAGTACCAAATTCTAAATCAATGTAAGCCCAATTTATTCATGGCATGGTCACCTCGAGTCCACCCGGCTCCATGTCCGGATCTAAGTGTCACCTGGAATGATAAGGGAGAAGGTGAGTCACAGGACTCAGTGCATAAATCCCTCTCCCAAGTAGAGCAACATGCTAACACATATCATAACAAAGAAATATAATTAATGCGCCCGATCCTAACCATCCGTAACACCTTTTCTACCCCGTGTGGTACCAAACCACGGGTGGTGCCAAACCACTGGTGACCCAAAGTCACGATATCCATCAATGTGGTGCCAAACCACTGGTGACCCAAAGTCACGAATAATCCAGTGATGGGGCCAACCCATCGTGTGATACCAAATCACTGGCGTCAGTCCCGTATAATCATCTGTGGGGCCAACCCACTGTGGTACGAAGCCACTGGGACGAGACGCTATGAGGTGCCAAACCTCTGGTGTCCCAAAGACACGAATGTGATACCAAATCACTGGTGACCGAAGTCACGAATCCAATGATGGGGCCAACCCATCGTGTGATACCAAATCACTGGCGTCAATCTCGTAATATCAACCGTGGGGCCAACCCACTGTGGTGCTAAGCCACTGGGACAAGACGCTGAGGTGCCAAACCTCTGGTGACCCAAAGCCACAATAAATCAACCTGTGGTACCAAACCACTGGAGGTGCCAAACCTCTGGTGTCCCAAAGACACGGATATCATAATCCCCCTCCTCTCATATCACCCATAACCATGTCATACCGACTCATGTAAAGTATGGAAATCACGCAAACCATGCTAACATGCTCATAGCACATACATCATAAATCATGATATCAATATATATATCAACAACAGCACTCGTAGTGAAACGGACTTACCCGTATCCGTGCTCATACCTCTTAAGGTATCATTTCAGTCAATCATACTGTATTGGCTTTATTAAACAATCAGGTTATTAAGCATATTACTAAGCAAAGAGTGTGTTAGTTTACACACCTGTTAAAACGCAAGCTTTTAAACCCAAAAAATTGATCTAAGTCCCTCGATTACCTTGCTCCTATAATCGGCCAAACATGAGCATCAGTCACTAAGGCCATTCGGCCAACACAAATAACCCAAAGGGTTAGCGTTTGAACCCTTACCTTATGAATGATTTGGTTTCCTACCAAATCCCGAACCAAACGATGGTTACTTAGTCAATCGGCCACCCTCTAATAAGAGAACAGTTAAACCTTGAAGACTTGGCTTAAAGAAACTAAACAAATAGGCTAAAAGAACCAACTCTTACCACCATTTACCAACGAACAACCAACGATGACCGCTTCACTTGATCACCACCACAATCCAAAGGCCCTAAAATGAAATCGGTTTCAACATAAGCGATTAACTCCTAACAACAAAGGCCAAAATCGGCTCTTAACCAACCAACATCGACAATGAACAAGGGAGAAGGGAAATGGCCATTCGGCCAAACACTTACCTATTCCACGATTGGAAATAAAGACACAAGATCAATACCGCACCAATATTCGGCCAAGATGAACACCACTAGGAGAGGGGAGAGATTCGGCCACCACTTTAAACAAGAAGAAAAAGAATTCGGCTTTAGGTGTTTAACACACTTGTGTTCGGCTTTGAGTGAGAAAAGAGAGGAAGAAGATGTGAAATGGGTAGAGTTTCGGCTACAAGGTATTGAGAAAAGAAAATGAAAGTTTGAGGGGACAAGATGATATGGTTTCGGTTCAATAGAATTGGAGCAGTAAATGGAGAGTTCGGTTTAGAAGTAAGATAAGTTTCGGCACAAGTGTTTCAAAAGAAGAAAGAAAAATATGAGAGGAAGAGAGTGCTTGTTTCGGCTTACACAAGTGAAAAAGAAGAAGAAGAAAAGCAAGATAGCATTCGGCCACACCAAATTCAGGAGACACAAATGGAAAATTTCGGCACTTAAGCTACTTGGACCTCCGGTTTCAAAAGAAAATGAAAAGAATTCAATTGAAGTTTCGGCTACTATTGACAAAGAGAAAATTTGGCTTTACAAAATGTTGACCGAAAATGCACAACATGCCTAAGTGAATTTCGGCACTCTCCCACTACTCACCTACCAAACCGGCCACTCCCCCTCCATTAAGCATCCAACATTCGGCCATCACCTACAAACACTCCAAGCCACTAATTCAAATCACTTTGAATTAGTCCACTTCCACAAATTACTCTCCATCTTCCATTCAAGTATTTGACTTGGTCCATGGCAAAGTTTAAACTACTCACAACTTCTCCTCCTCCATGCCGTCAAAAAGGAAGCCAAAATGTGAGCATTCCGCAGCTTGAACACAGGACCTCCTCCTATGCAGTTGGCGTCACACACAAGCTCCAAGTGGCGCCTAGCTTGCCACTCTACTAGCTCTCTCATTGTGCTAACAATCACCAACAAATAATTATAAACCCCAGCTCCAACAGCTCCTCTCACACAAAGCTTAAAAACTAAAATTTTCCCTACCACTTAGGCTTACACTAGGCTTACAACTAAGCCCCAGAACATCCAAAAACAACACATCGCAAACCAAACACATGCAATTAATGCAATAACAAAATAGCCCCTAACCTGGGATATTACAGAACCGAAGCTACGCACTAGGTAGGATACCTGCGAAGAGGAGGTGAGTCATTAGGACTGCTTAAATGCCAGGCTCTTCCGGATCCAATCCTAGACATGCGTACAGGGGTTACCACACCCTAACTTAGTGACTTAGCCATAGGTTTGTTAAGTGCATTAAGTCTTATGTATTTGTGTTTGAGTAGACTAGTCCTAGGGTTCAAATTCCTATCATTCTATTCTACATTCCATGCCTTTTCTACCCTTATACAATTCATAAATCACATAATCACACATAGAGTTAGAGGTACTTACCTAGTGGACTGCGGGTCGGAGACTTAGGTGCCATGCCAGAAAACCTATTTATTTTATAAAGTCTTTTCAAAAAGCTTACTTGGCTCGATTTGAAAACGTTTTGGGCCTTAGCCCACAGGCCGAGAGTTTAAAACTGGCTCTGATACCAAACTAAAACACCCCACACCCGGCCCACGAGCCTGAATCGAATCTGGTATGTTCCTTAAGTAAACCAGTTTCAAAGTTCTTTGTTACTTAGAGAAAATTTGTGTAATTTTAGAAAAAAATATCGTTTTAGGTTGGGCTTAAATTGGAAACCCATTTATTCTATTTAGAAATCCAATTAATTAAGGTGACAAAATAATTTTAGGGTTTATTTTTAAAGAAATAATTTTACTTGAACTTTAATCAAAAATAATTTATAACATAATAATTAAGAATGAAAGTAAAGAAATAAAACTATGGCCTTATTACATCAAGTAAAACCCAAAATAAAATCCTTAAATACTTAAATAAAATAAAGTGTCCATATTGAACAAGACTTCAAACTGAGCATGGCCATCCCTAAGCTTCTGCCGAACCCAGTCCATTACTGATCGTCACCTGAAAAATAGTCCCACAATGGGGTGAGTCAACGGACTCAATGTGTACACAACACTAAAATTCAACAGATCAGGCATACATATTCATATCAAATACTTATTCATATAACAGATAGTAATGATGATGCAACCCAACCCAAGCCTAGGTGCCATCCGCTACACATCCCCGTACCAGCCTGCACACCGTGGGGACTACTAAGTCAACCCTCCATCCGCTACACACCATCGAAGGCGATCATTTGCGATCGACGTGCTCATCGCCCAATAAAATTTGTGGCATAGCCATCAGATATAATTGTGTCAAGAGACACCAGATTCAGATAATGTAACCGAAGTTACCACATTCAGATAATGTGACCGAAGCCACCAAATTCAGATAATGTGACCGAAGTCACCACATTCAGATAGTGAGACCGAAGTCATCACGTTCACTTCCCCTTTTTCATATAACCCGCATGCCCTATGATATTCATAACATTCACATAATACTTAAATTCACATTCTTATAAATTTTCACATGTTATAAATAACATATTTCATAATCCTACTGAGAGTAGGAAACGTACCTGAGTACTTTGTACCTTAACACGGTACCTTAGCCATATTCATATTCTTATACATTCATATATTAAATATTACCATAATCGTATTAAAAGTTAGTGTGGGGTACACACCTAATTCGCTTAACAGATTCCTTGAGATCTCAAAAACCCGATCTACCGCGTTAGATCCTTAACTCCTATATTCGGCCAATTATTTAAACACATTAATAACCTTTCTCGGCTTGAAAACCAAATCCTAGTAGGAATAGTATTACTAAAAATAAGCCTTGGCCGATTGGATCTATGTACTTACCTTACAATTTCCAAGTCCCGAAAGTATTCCTTGCCTTAGATGTCTGTCGAAATCCCTATAAGTATATGTTAGATCCACCTCTAACATTAAAACATAAAACATGGCCTTTGGCCGAATGTACAGGTGTCTTACCTTAAATCCTTGAATCCCAAACTCTCTTCCTGTTTAATGGAGATGCCGAAATACCTTAGATCTGAAATCCTAGAATTCTTCCTTAAATATTCGGCCAAGAGACAACAAGAGAATTAGTCCCTAGATCTTGATTAACAGAGATTGAACAACAAAATCCATTGTTCTTACCTTGAATGTTAAAATCGGTAATGCTTTTCCTTGCTCCCTCAAAGCTATTCGGCTATGGTCACCAACATATGAGATTTAGTGTTCATAAGGAAAAGAGAAGAGAGGGTGTTGAGGTTTGAAGAAATCGGTAATGGTGGACAATGGAGAAGTAAATTTCAACTTTGGTAAAACAGAAGAGAAAGAGAATATTTGCTAGGGAATTTTCGGTAGAGAGAGAATAGAGAGGAAGAATGAATGAAAGCCTTAGTTTTCCCCTTTGTGCCGAAATTACTAGGCCAAGAATCCTTGACTTGGCCACCACTCTTTCTTATTTGATAACTTTATCTCTTTTATTTAAAATAATAAAAGAAAAATCCTTATTATCTCTTCAAAAATAATCTAAATTAAATCCCTCAATCATCCCCTTAATTATCAAAACTTTAAAGGGAATAAAACTCCCTTTTTCTAGAAGCCTTGCCGTCCACTCCAGTCTTCTGGAAGCAAAAATAAAACTTATTTTATTTGCTTCCTAAGTGACTCGAACTCAGGCCCATTCCTCTTGCATATGGCGCCATTTCCATAGGCCCTAAGTGGCATCTTCAGGCCACTTTTCCAAGCCTGTTTGTGTGTCAAATTTCACAAACTTTTTCTTTTAAAGCCACCTTTCCTTAATTTCCCCTTTTAAACCTTAAAACCCGTCATTTCTAGGTCATTTCTAAGTTTCTTAAAATTTTCATTCGGCTCTGTAAACTTGACATTTTCTTACATTTCCAAGTTTCCAAAAATGTTTACTTTCCATTTTTGAGTTATTTCTTTACATTTCCATGTTTACAAAAATGTTCATTTCCATTTTCATTTCCATGCACTTCTAGGTTTCCAAAAATGTTCATTTCCATTTTCATTTCCATGCATTTCTAGGTTTCCAAAAATGTTCAAAATGTATTCATAAAACTTAAGACATGTCATTTCGTACAATTAAACCGAAAATGCATAGGCCCTTTCCAGGATGTTACAGTGGGACTTCACACGCATCAGCGTAACCCAAAATAATCTTCAAGAGATTAAAGAGATATGGAGTCAATGGGACGACAAGATCAAGCAACTGATCTACTATCATTATGGCGATCTGCCTTATCTGCTTGACATCAAGGTAGACCAGCATTTATTCCGAGCTATAGCCCAGTTTTGGAACCCTGCTTATAGTTGCTTTACTTTTAGGAAAGTGGACTTGGTACCTACTATAGAAGAGTATATAGCTTTGCTCCGTTGCCTAAAGATTCAAACTGATAAAGTTTATGTGAGATCTGTTAATGTCTCCACATTCTTAAAAAAACTGATGAATATTACGGAATGAGTGAGCAGTGGGTTACATCCTGGATAAAACAAAAGGGAGATTGCAAGTGCATCCTTTGGAAAAATTTAAGGGATTTGATCATGGCACATCCTGATGTGAATAAAAGGGTTGATATTTTTGCCTTGAGCATTTATGGACTAATTATCTTCCCTAAAGTTCTAGGGCATGTGGACGAGACAGTCTCTGACTTATTTGAAAGATTGGATAGAAGACTCACACCCGTCCCTGCAATTCTAGCCGAAACTTTATGCAGAAGAGCAAGCGAAGGAAGATTCACCGGTTGTACACAACTTTTACTAGCATGGTTCCACAGTCACTTATGGAAAGCGGGAAAGGTATCGTATCGAATCTTCTCCGAGTACTATTTTCTGTTGAAAGTTAGCAGCAACGCCAAGATAAGACAATCTTACAGAAGAAAATTGGATGATGATTTTGCAAAATCTGCAAGAAGAAGATATAGAATGGAAGGCTCCTTTGATGGTTTCTGACGAGATCTTATACCAGTGTAGAGATTTTGATTGGGTTCCTCTACTAGGAATATGGGAAGCTGTCGGGTATGCTCTTCTCCTCGTGTTGAGACATTACAGATCGAGACAGTTTACACCAGTGACACAAGGCTTAGTTCAATTCGAGTTTGAGTACAAGAGGGATAATTGTACAAGGAGAGTTCGTGAAATATCGAGTGCTTGGAGCCGAACTCGTAGAATGAAAAGGTTTGCTACTAACCTGATGACAACCCCTGAATATGACCGGTGGAGGAGCCAGAGAATCAATAATAACATCCCCACATTGAACCAAGAAAATACCCAATCACTGGAAGAGCACTTGTAAGTGATCCCCTCTGAGCTTGAAATTATTAAACAGGACTTTGAGAAAAAGAACCTGGAATTAAGAAAAAGGATAGAACAACTAGAGGAAGAGAAAATGCAGCTGGGATTGGATGTTGATGTTCATAAGCTAGAAGCTGAGAAGCTGAGAAAGGGAAAGAATAAGGCCGAAGAAGATTTGGACAGTTTGAAGACGGACTACAAGAAGCTACGAAGGTTGATGAGAACTGCGGGACTTGGAAAACCATCAGAGCAATGGCGTCAAGAAATTAAAGAGGAAAAGAATAGAGCAAGTCAATGGGAAAAGAAAATTCGAGAAACTCAAGAGCGAGAGGATACTCTGAAAAGGAATCTGGTAGAAAGTCAAAACGAGAAAGAGAAATTAAAAACTCGGGTGTCAGAATTGGAAAGATCATTGTATCAGTATCGTAGTCGTAACTCTGTAGTCGAATTGAAGGCTAGTCTGAGCAAAATTGAAGAGATGAAAGTAAGAATTAAAGAGTTAGAATCTCCTTTACACGGTTGTGAGCTATTGGCAGAGCTTTTTGAAGTCAATAAGGAACGTTGGAAGCAACAATTGCATCACTCTCAAAGCCAGGTCAGAGACCGAGATTATATTATGGGGGAAGCCGTGGCCCAAGTGCGAGAGGTGGCGGATCACTTACAAACCTTAGCAATCCGAGCTGATGTACTAAGTTTAATGTACGAGTCGGAGTCAGAGAGAGGTCAAGAGTTAGCTTGGCTTCGTGAGAAAGTCAAGGTCTTAAGTATTAGGGCTAGGCCTTATATGTAATCCATTTTATGTAAAGAAACTTATTTTCTGGAAAAGTTATCTTAATGAAATTGAATCAAAATCAATGTCTTTTTGTTGCATACATTTCACGCATCTGCATTACATTCCATCATGCGCATTAAAACTCACAAAGGGACCCTAAATTATGGCAGTTACCCTGGAACATCGCTACGGTACACGAGGCAAAATGAAAATAATGGATCAAAGAATAGAAAGGTTAGAGCAGATACAGAAAGACATGTAGGATCAGATGTGTTGTAACCATTTTTTTGGTAAAACAGTAAATGACGCAGTTGACTCGAGGTTTGAAAAACGAAAAGGAAGGGAGTCGCCACCGATATTTATTTGTGTGTGATCAGATCACCTTTGTTTTAATAAAACGTCTCGGTTTATTAAAATGATGCTTTTGGTCTACGAAAATTTGAGAAAAATGGGTTCGAAAGTCAATTACGTGCGAGGAAGGATTAGCACCCTCGACACGCCCAAAATTGGTACCAAACTGATTGATCGATGTCCTAATGTTGAAAACTTTGAAATGATTTGGAAATAGATACTTTTTATTTCTAAAACTTGAAAGAATTGGAAGGGACGTTTAAAGCTCTCTTATTTTCGAAGAGATAAAGCATCATGTCTAGCAAGTTAGGGCACAATACTTTAGACTCCCGAAACTAAGTTTGCCTTACTTAGTTTTACATTTGAAGAGGATCTTCCGTCATTTGTCAAACGAGAAATCAGAACCTAGTAAGTTAAGGCTCGTTTTCTCGAAGGTCTAAATTAGGAATATTGCCTCTATTTTAATAGAAAAAACTTATTCGAAGTATCTAGATGGCGAGTCCAGTAAGTTAGGGCGCGACATTTCGAATTTTCAAGATTAAGTGTTTCGTTTAAAATTTAAATTGCGATTTTAAAAGGGATATCTCGTTGTTTAACTTTAAATGAGAAAAACCGGAACCCAGTAAGTTAGGGCTCGATTCACTCGAATTGCTAACACGGACTATCGATTTAAAACTTAAATTTGCAATTTTTGAAAGGGATATTCCGTTGCTTAACTTAAATGAGAAAAATCAGAACCCAGTAAGCTAGGGCTCGTTTCACTCGAATTGCTAATACGGAGTATCAATTGTTTTTTAAAAACCTGAAGTATCGAGAAAGATTAATGCGACAAATGATGAGATATTACACGTGAAAAGAATAATGAAAGACACATACATGTATATACGTATAAGTAATGATAATATATTGAAAGTATTACGTATATTAACCGTAGTGGAAAATACTATGAAATAATAATAGTAACATGATAATAATAACAATAACAATAATACTAATAAAAAAATGATAATGGAAGTAAAATAAGAGTAATAATTTTAAAGAAAAGAAAAATAAAATGGTAGTAATAACAATATACATATAAAGATACATTAATAGTGGTAATAAATATAATAATAATATTAGTGATGATAATAATGGTATAATAATAAAAATAGATAATAACAATAATAATGAAAACAAAATAATATTAATAAATAAAATAATGATATTAGTAATAAAAAATAAAATAATAGCACACACAATAAATAAATAAAAATAGTAGTAAAATATAATGAAAATAACAAGTAATAATAATAATAAATAGTAAATAACCAATAATAATAAAAATATCAAATAAGAGTAATAGTAGTAAAGATTGCAAAATAATTGAAAAATGGGTTAAATTGCATTAAAAACGGAAGTTTCGGGTCAAGTCGTAAATAAAACAGAGGTTTAGGGGCCAAATTAGAAACATGCATAAAAGGTGGGGGACCAAAGAGGTAATATTCCCCAGTGAACAAAACGCACGTTTGAGGGGGGACTGAATATGATGGGCCAACTGGCGCAACTGCTATCCAAAGAACGCGAGAAAGGAAAAAGCATTGCTACTAGTCCAAGGAATGATAATGACGACCCTGTTTACCCCGCGGGTTTTACCCCGCCAAACACGCAAGCACAACCAGATATGTATCCCCAAAGGATGCCTATCACTATCAGGCCACAGTATCAAACCAGTACTGCAATACATACACACTTTCCAACAGGCTCGGGATCTAACCTAGGTGAAAGCCCAGCTAACCCTGTGATCCCTGATCTCGACGAAATCGCAGAATTAGACAAAGCAAGAACAGACCTACCCAGACAACTCGAAGACCATTGTAAATGGTTAGAAGAGAAGTTTAAAGCGATGGAGACTGTTGACTACCGTTACAGGGTAGACGCTAAAGACTTAAGTTTGGTACCGGACCTGGTGCTTCCACCGAAATTCAAAACCCCTAATTTTGAAAAGTACAATGGGACTAGCTGTCTCGAGGCGCCCATCACGATGTTTTGTCAATGGATAGCGGGACATGTTAATAATGACCAATTGCTGATTCACTGCTTCTAGGACAGTTTGGTCGGGTCTGTGGCCAAATGGTACTATCAGCTTAGTTGTGCCTAGATTAAGACTTGGAAGGATCTGGCGCTGGCCTTCATGAAACACTATGGCCCTGTAACCGATATAGCTCCCGACAGGATTGCACTCCAAAATATGGAGAAAAAGCCAGGCGAGAGTTTCAGACAATACGCCCAGCGATGGAGAGAAATAGCAGCACAGGTTCAACCACCACTCTTTGAGAAGGAGACAACCATGCTTTTTATCAATACTTTGAAGGCTCCTTTCATTAATCACATGCTGGGCGGCGCCACTATAAGTTTCTCAGATATCGTGATGTCGGGAGAAATGATAGAAAATGCGATCAGATGTGGCCAGATAGAGGTGGGAGAAGGCGCTAGAAAGACGATTCCGAAGAAAAGAGAGAACGATATGAGCAACATAAGCACCCGTAAAAAAAGCTTTCAAAGCCTATTACTGTGAACCAGCCCAGAACTATAATCACCGATCAGCAGAGCCCGTCTAGACAGGAGTCCAACACAAAACAAAATATGGAGAAAAACCAATTCACGCCGATCCCAGTCATGTACAAAAAGATGTACCAGGACTTGTTCGATACACATGTGGTTGCGCCACATTACTTAAAACCCTTGCAGCCCCCGTACCCTAAATGGTATGACCCGAATGCACAATGCGAATATCATGCAGGAATTGTGGGGCATTCAATAGAGCATTGTCTTGTCTTCAAGAAATTGGTGGAAAAACTCATACAGATGGGCGTCGTAGAAGTAGAGGATACCCCTAGCACGGAGCATCCATTACCTAATCATGGGGTTAATGTGATAGGTGAGGGCATGGGGAAAAGAGTTAAAATGAATGTCGAAGAGGTGAAAACTCGCGACCAAAAGTTACCAATCCATTGGTCATCATCTCGCGACCAAAGAACAGTGAAGTAGAGGCAAAGGTGACACCAAAGGTCGTAATTCGGAAACCGGCAGCCTTTTCTTATAAAGATAACAAAAAGGTGCCTTGGAGTTATGACTGCCACGTGACAATTCCTGGAAAAGAGACTTGCTCGGTACTTCAGAGGGAGACCGAGAGGTGGGCTCCTATACTCACAGCGTGAAACACCCCAAACCCGGCCCACGAGCCTTGACCGGATCTAGTATGTTCCCCAGTGTAAACTGTTTCAAATTCTTTTGTTACTTTGGAAAATCTAGGTTTTTGAGAGAGAACTTGTTTCTGGGTTGGGCTCGAGTTGAAAACAAGTTTAACTTATATTGGAAACCCTTTAGTTTAGGCGACAAAACACTTAGGATTTATTTTGAAATAAATTTACTTAGTCTTTAAATTCATAAATTTTTTTTTAACATAATACTTTAAAAGTAAAATAAAATAAAATAGTTCCTTATGGCCTTATTACATCAAATAAATCCAAATAATTAAAAGTACTTAATTAAAAATAAAGCAAAGTCCAAATCGTAAAATTTCTTGCTGTGCATGGCCACCCTTAAGCTCTTGTCGACCCGGTCCATTACTGATCATCACCTAAAAAAAAAGTTCCCACAAAGGGGTGAGTCAAACAGACTCAATGTGTACACAACACTAAGTCATAATAGAATCAGGCATACATATGATACACATTCAAATCATAGAATACATTTAATGATGCATTCCCAACCCAAACCTAATTGTCCATCCGCTACACACCCCCGTACCTGCCAGTCACACCGTGGGGACTACTAAGTCGACCCTCCTTCCGCTACACACCAATTTGCGGGCTTAAGGCTCCGCATCTGTGGTCTTAGAAAACCACTTTTCAGACATCGTGGTCTTAGGTCACCACTTTTCAGACATCGTGGTCGTAAGTCACCACTTTTCAGATTACTGTGGTTTTAAATCACCACTTTTCACTTCCCCTTTCAATATACAACCATATGCCCCATATATATAATATGCATAATATACCAGAGTTCACATTCTTATCATATTCTCATGTTACGAATAACATTTTTCATATTCTTAGTAAAAGTAGGAAACGTACCTGAGTACTTAGTACCATAACATGGTACCTTAGCCATGCTCATATTTCTATTAACACATATTTTAATACATATAACCATAATTCATATTACAAAGTAGTGTGGGGTACACACCTGATTCGCTTAATGAAGTCCTTGAAATCCCGAAGAATTGATCTACTGATTTAGATCCTTAACTCCTATATTCGGTCAATCATTTAAACTTATTAATAAACCTTTTCAACCACAATCCAAATCCTAGTAGGATTTATACACTTACCTTGGTGTCGATTTTCCTTTTTGTCCAAATCCCAAAAACCTTGCCTTATAAGTCTGTCGAAAATCCTATAAGCACATGTTAGATTGATTTCTAACACTTAATCATCTTTAAATGGCTTATGGCCGAATATTCATATGACTTACCTTGAGTCTTAGAAATCCCGAAACTTCGTTGTACTTCTCCTTGTAGTCGACAACTACTAGATCCCGAAGAAAACCTTCCAAATTTCAGCCATGGAATTCTAAAGGAGTTAGATTCCTATATTTCGGCTAAAAAGAGATTGAAGATCAAATAATAGTTGATCTTACCTTATTGGATGAAATCGGCAACACCCTTCTGTCACAACAAGGATTCAGCTTTGGCAGAACTTCGGCTTTTAGTGCTATGAAGAATTCAGCTAGGTTGGATTGTGTTTTTAGTTTTGAATAAAAGAGAGAGGAGGCTAGGGAATTCGGCTAGACAAAAGAAAAGAGAGGAGAAGAGAAGAGAAGAGAACCCTAAGAATTTTGGCAGAGCAGAGAAAAAAGAAAACTGATGAGTATCCCTCCTTCCTTCCTTTTATAGACGAAGTTATCAGCTAAGGAGTCCCTTACTTGGCCACCACTCTTCAATTTTAATAGCTTTATCTCTTTAATTATCACCTAAAATAAAAGATAATTCAAAGTCCCTTACTTGGCCATCACTTCTCCCTTATTTAAATTAAAAATATTTAATCCATCATTTATCTCCTCAAATAATCCAATTTAAAAATCCTTTATTTATGAACTTATTTATCGAGTATTTACAAAAATAAAACTCCTCCCTTTCTAGAAGCATGCGCCATCCGCCTCAGCCTTCTGGAAGCAAAATAAAGCCTCCTTTATTTGCTTCCCAAGTGACTCGAACTCAGGCCCAACACCTTGCATGTGGCACCATTTCCAAAGACCCTAAGTGGCATCTTCAGGCCACTTTTCCAAGCCTGTTTGTGTGTCAAATTCCACCAACTTTTTCTTTTAAGGCCACCTTGCCTTAATGTCCTATTTTAAACTTTAAAACTTGACATTTCTAGGTCATTTCTAAGTTTCCTAAAATTTTTGATCGGCTCTGCAAACCTGCCATTTTCTTACATTTCCAAGTTTCCAGAAATGTTCACTTTCCTTTTTTGAATCATTTCCTTACATTTCCTAGTTTCCAAAAATGTTTACTTTCCATTTCTTAAACTTAATATTTCCATACATTTTCAGGTTTCCAAAAATGTTCCTTTCCAAATCATTTCTATTCATTTCCGAGTTTCCAAAAATGTTCACTTTCCTTTTTTGAAACTTGATATTTCTAATATTTTCCAAAGTTTTTTCCCTTTTCACCTAAAGTTCTAAAAACCCTTAATACACTTCCAAACACTGCCAAAACCTACCAACTCATGAATTATGCACAAACGCATAACCCCTAGTCTAGGATGTTACACAGCGAAAAGTGTTACGATGCGACGAACGCACAAATAGAACCCATGAAAGAGAAAGCCTTGATGGGCGAACAAAAGAAGGAGAAAGTGACCAAGCAAGGACCACCTATAAACGAGCCAGTAAAGGAAGAAGAGGCTAAGGAGTTCCTAAAATTCTTAAAGCATAGTGAGTACAGTGTTGTGGAGCAGCAGCACAAACAACCAGCTCGCATATCTATGTTGGACTTGCTATTAAGTTAGGAGGCGCATCGTAATACACTGATGAAAGTACTGAATGAGACCTATGTTGCTAATGACATCTCTGTTAACAAGTTAGACCGTCTAATTAGCAATATAAGTGCTGATAACTACATTTTCTTTAATGATGACGAGATCCCGCCAGGAGGTATCGGCTCTGTTAGAGCTCTTCACATCACCACGCATTGCAAGGGGTACACATTGCCAAGAGTACTAGTTGACAATGATTCGGCGCTAAATGTCTTGCCACTATCAACACTGAACCAATTACCCATAGATAGTACTCACATAAAGGCTTGCCACAATGTAGTGAGGGCATTCGATGGAACTGAAAAGAAGGTGATGGGGAGAATCGAAGTGCCTCTGATAATTGGCCCGGGCACATATGAAGTGGATTTCATAGTAATGGATATCAGGCCATCTTATAACTTCTTGCTGGGGAGACCCTGGATACACTCAGCTGGAGCAGTACCCTCGTCGTTGCACCAGAAGTTGAAGTTAGTTATGGAGGGTCATCTGGTGACGATAAATGCAGAAGAGGACATATCGCGACTGTAACTAATAGTGCGCCATACTTAGAGGCAAGCGATGAAATGACTGAGTGTTCCTTTAGCTCTCTGGAATTTGTCAATGCAACATTCATTACCGAGGGGAACACGATCCCAATTCCTTAAATATCTAAAACCACTAAAATGGGTTTGCAACTGACAAAAGTATCTCCAAGGAAGGATCGAGGTCCCGAGATTGAAGGAAAAATGAGACCTCTTCGGCTTAGGATTTAAGCCAGACGCGAAGCAAAGGAAGAAAGAGTTAGAGAAGAAACAAGAAAGAAGGGAGGCGCGGTTGAGTGAGGATGAGATTAAATGGGAACCGATGATAATTCCTCACATTTACGAAACATTTATATCTGGAGGATCATTCATTCAGAACAAGGAACGCAAAAAGGAGAAACACTGGGAAACATGCATGTCAATGCTATATCCGAAGGGAAAACTGAGGAAGAAAACTGGAATGGCATCTGCCCCTACGAGCCAGGCAGTGTTCTAAACAACTGGACCGCAGAGGAAATCCCTGTAGCTTATAGAACTTATTCAGAGTAATGCTCGGAACACACTTGTTTCTTTAGGACTAGAAGCAATAAGATTCCCTTTTTGTGAAGCATGACTTATGCTTAACTATTGTTATTTTCAATGAAACGCATCTCTGTTACCTTTTGAACAAATCATCTCCATACTTTTTACTGTGCTCATCATTATTCTTTTATTCTTTAAATGTTCTTTTAATTTTCATTCTTCATTCACGATCATACCATACCAATAAATATGCTTAGATTTTTTTGTTCTATGGACCTTTATTCATCTCCATAACAAGTCCCCAAATATCAATGATTTGAGTAGCACTTCCCGTGACTCAAAATGTCCTTTTGAGTAAGATATAGGCACGAAAGATTTTCAGGATTTTGAAGATGACCAAGGTTGTGACATATCCCCTGAACCGTTAAGGATAGTGGAACAGGAAAAGAAACAAATCCTACCTCACAAAGAGTCAATAGAAATAGTGAACTTGAGAGAGGGACAAGAAGTGAAGATCGGAGCTTGTATCACAAAAGAGACCAAACGAGACCTCATTAAGTTACTCCGAGAATTCAAAGATGTATTCATATGGTTATATCAAGATATGCCAGGTTTAAGCACAGATACAGTGGTACACCGTTTGCCCATAAAGGACGAATACAAGCCAGTCCAGCAGAAACTTCGAAGAATAAGGCCGGATGTTTTGTTGAAAATAAAAGAGGAGGTCAAGAAGCAGTTTGACGTGGGATTCTTGCAAGTAGTTAAGTACTCAGACTGGGTAGCCAATATCGTCCCGGTCCCTAAAAAAGACAGGAAAGTGCTAATGTGTGTGGATTATAGGGATCTAAATAAGGCTAGCCCGAAGGACAATTTCCCTTTACCTTATATTGACACCTTAGTGGACAATACAGCGGGTTATTCATTGTTTTCCTTCATGGATGGCTACTCAGGATACAACCAAATAACGATGCATCCTGAAGACATGGATAAGACAACATTTGTAACCATGCAAGGAACGTTTTGCTATAAGGTGATGCCGTTTGGACTAAAGAATGCGAGAGCAACATATCAGAGAGCCATGGTAACCCTATTCCATGGTATGATGCACAAAGAAATTGAAGTTTATGTCAACGATATGATCGCCAAGTCCCAAACTAAAAAGTAGAATGTCCAAGTCTTAAGGAAATTATTTTTGAGGTTGAGGAAATTCCAGTTAAAGCTTAACCCAGCAAAATGTACCTTCGGAGCAAGATCAGGGAAACTGCTAGGATTTATAATCAGTGAAAAGGGGATTGAGGTTGACCTAGACAAGGTCAAAGCTATATAAGAACTACCTCCGCCTCGCACTCAAAAAGAAGCTCGAGGTTTCTTAGGAAGATTAAATTACATTGCTCGGTTTATTTCACAGCTGACTGAGAAATGTGACCTCATATTTCGTCTTCTTAAAAAACACAATCCAGGTGTGTGGGACGAGGAATATCAGAAGACCTTCGACAAAGTGAAGCAATACCTGTCCAATCCTCCAGTATTGACGGCGCCTAATCCAGATAAGCCTTTAATCCTCTATTTGACGGTACTTGATAATTTAATGGGATGCATGCTTGGCCAACACGATGAGTCAGGAAAGAAAGAAAAGGCAATATACTACCTTAGTAAAAGGTTCACTGAATGTGAAACAAGGTACTCACCAATTGAGAAACTATGTTGTGCCTTGATCTGGACAACTCAGAGATTGAGGCAATATATGCTGTATCATACAACCTGGCTCATCTCGAAGCTAGACCCACTGAAATACCTGATGGAGTCGACTACTTTGAATGGACAGATGGCCCGATGGCAAATTTTACTTTCTGAGTTTGACATAGTTTATGTAAACAGAAAGGCAGTGAAAGGGAGTGCAATAGCGGATTTTCTAGCCAGTAGAGCTCTGACAGATTACCAACCTTTGGACTTCAATTTCCCTGATGAAGATCTAATGTACGTGGCAACCACTGAAGAAGGTACCCCAAAAAGTCGTCCTTGGAAACTAAACTTTAATGGGGCATCGAACACTGTGGGCAATGGAATCGGGGCGGTTCTAGTATCCCCAAATGAAAATCATTACCCATTCACTTGTAAATTAGATTTTGATTGCGCAAACAATATGGTAGAGTACGAAGCTTGTATCATGGGTATCCGTGCCGCTATAGAACGCAAAATTAGGGTACTGGAAGTATACGGAGACTCTACAGTGGTGATTTATCAACTTAAAGGAGAATGGAAGATGAAAGATCCCAAGTTGGTCGAGTACAAAATATTGGTCCAAGAACTGATCAAATAGTTCGATGACATCACTTTCAGTTATCTGCAAAGAGACGAAAATCAGATGGCTGATGCTCTAGCCACCTTGGCTTCCATGGTCCGAGCAAACAACAATGAGGATATGAAGCCTATACAAACGAGCATTTATGAGGCCCCGGCCCATTGCTACAACATTGAAGAAGATGAGCAAAAGGATCACATGTGGTACCACGATATATTGCAATACGTGAAAAATCATAAATACCCCGATCAAGCGACTGAAAATGACAAAAGGACGCTAAGAAGACTAGCCTATGACTATGTCTTGGACGGAGAGATCCTATACAAAAGAAGAAAGAATCAAGTACTATTGAGGTGTGTGGATGCCTCCGAGGCTAAGCAGATCCTAGAAGAAGTCCATGAGGGTGTATGTGGAACACATGCCAATGGTTTCGCCATGGCTAGACAAATCATGAGATTCAGGTATTATTGGTCTAACATGGAAAGAGATTGCGTTGATTATGACCTCTCCATGGCCTTTTTCTATGTGGGGCATGGACGTCATTGGACCAATCTCTCCAAAAGCTTCCAATGGACATCGGTTCATCTTCGTGGTAATCGATTACTTCACTAAATGGGTAGAGGCCGCTTCATATGCTAATGTGACAAAATCAGTAGTAAGCATATGTCGATATGGAATGCCTGAGAGGATCATATCTAATAATGCGTTAAACTTGAACAATAGCATGATCACAGAGGTCTGCAAACAATTCAAGATCAGACAACACAATTCGTCACCATATCGCCCAAAGATGAACGGTGCAGTAAAAGCAGCTAATAAGAACATCAATAGGATAGTTGGGAAAATGACTGAGACCTATAAAGATTGGCACGAGAAGTTACCTTTTGCCCTTTTCACCTATCGAACATCGGGTCAAAACCTCCACTGGGGGAACTCCTTTCTCACTAGTTTACGGAATGGAGGCAGTTTTACCCATCAAAGTTGAAATTCCGTCCCTTCGAGTCTTGTCCAAACTGAAATTAGACGAAGCAAAATGGATTCAGGCTCGATATGATCAGTTGAATTTGATTGAAGAGAAGAGGCTGAAAGCTATCCGCCATGGTCAGATGTACCAAAAGCGAATGATGCGAGCGTATAACAAAAAAGTGCGCCCAAGAGAATTCCACTAGGGAGACTTAGTTTTGAAAAAGATCCTCTCGATACAAAAGGATCTCAGAGGGAAATGGATGCCAAATTGGGAAGGACCTTATGTGGTGAAAAAGGCTTTCTCTAAAGGAGCACTAATCTTGGCCGAGATGGATGGGAAAAACTTATCCAATCCTATAAATTCAGATTCAGTAAAGAAGTATTATGCTTGAAGAGGGAAAAGGCTAAAGTGAAAACCCGCAAAGGGCGCTTTAAGACCTTATATATATATAGCGGAGAGGCCAAAGCGAAAACTCGCAAAGGGCGCTTTGCGACCAAAGGGGTTTTGGGTCGAAAACCCGACAAGGGTGGCTCAGATTTTGACAAAAGGAAGGGTATGTGACGATTTTGTTCTCTCAAAATTAGCAAAAAGGAGGAATGTTACACCTCAGAACATCTACAAAGCACTGCAGATCTCCTAATATTTATTCAGCTCAAAATGATCTTCAGAAGGATCAGATAATGAAACTCAGGCTGTGATGCCTGGGGCACCTACTTTTCTTTTTACCCATTTTTTGTATTCCAATAATGTTTGCTTTTGATTAATCCAATTCCATTCTTCATAAATTCCATTGTTATTCAACATTTAAATATTTTAAGCTATTTACAATTGAAATAACGATCAATGGACCCATAATGCTTCCATAAAAGGAGTTCTGCTTATTACTCTAGAAGCCTCTAAACAGTGCAGGAACCTGAAACAGGATTGTTGTCTAGAACCACCACACCTAGGGGTTGGAAACGTTCGAGGAAGAGGAGTCTAAAATCATGACTATTTCCCCATATTCTCTGTCAAGGATATCAGACGAGATATTACGTCCATGCCGTGACCTTGACAAGCGAACGAGCAATTACAACCCTAAGCTTTTAACAAAGAGATCATTCTCGTGACATCCTGCATTCATGCAAATGTCCTCCATAATATTATTTAGTTAGGAGCATTCGATTTATTACGATCATTGTATCTTAATCATTATGAAAAATCATCATTCTCATGACCTTCTGCATTCATGTAAATGTCATCCATATCACACGTAGTTAGGAGGGAGCACTTGAGTCATTCCGATCATAGCATCCGCATCATTTGGCATAAACACAAGCATATAAAATTGAGTCTACAGGACATGTCCCCAGAGGACAGTGTAGCAACACCGGTGAAGCCACCATCCTATTGCCATTGACCAACATTGGAATAGGTTGAAGATTATCCTATTGCCACTGACCAGCATTAAAATAGGGTGAAGACCATCCTATTGCCACTGACCAGCAGTGGAATAGGTGGAAGATCATCCTATTGCCACTGGCCAGCAGTGGAATAGGTGGAAGATTGTCCTATTGCCACTGACCAGCATTGGAATAGGTTGAAGATTGCCCTATTGCCACCGACCAACAGTGGAATAGGTTGAAGATTGTCCTATTGCCACTGACCAGCATTGGAATAGGTCAAAAAAAAATATTGTAGATATTGTCGTCCTAACCAGTAGTGGGGCAAGATTGAAGGCAAATCATGTCTCCCTAAATAGTAGGGAACATGATTTATGCCATCATCCTATTGCCCTGACCAGCAGTGGAATAGGTCAAAAGATTGCAAATCCTGTCTCCTTAAACAGTAAGGAACGTGATTTAAGCCACCATCCTACTTCCCTGACCAGCAGTGGAATAAGTCAAAAAAAATTTAGATCTTGTCGCCCTAGCCAGTAGTGGGGCAAGATTGAAGGCAAATCCTAAAACCCTAAACAGTAGGGAACATGATTTAAGCCATCATCCTATTGCTTTGACCAGCAGTGGAATAGGTCAAAAGATTGCAGATCTTGTTGCCTTAAACTGTAGTGGAACATGATCGTCATGTCTTCCTGACCAACGTTGGAAAAGGTTGAAGATACAAATCTCCTCTCCCTGAGATCACAATGGAGTCGATCGAAGCACCAATTCCCGTACCTCTGAAGTTGCAGCGAAGTAGAGCAAAACCACAAATCTCATCTCCCTAAATTAACGGTGGGGTGGAGCAAAACCACAAGATGTAGTGGACTGGAATGAGACTACCTAATGAAAAGAGCACCAAAGAAGTCAAGACTCAGCGAGACCGAGAAAAACTGGTCTTTCTTGAAAGTCTTTACCCTATTCCCGTTACACGACAATGAGCAAAGAGGGGCAGCTGTACAACCCAATTCTTGCCCGGGTCCGCTAAAGCCCAACAAGATGAAAAATCAGAGCCCATTTTGCAACCCAATTCCCAAAATTAGATAACCCAATGACCAAACCCAATTTCAAATCCCCAAACCCGATTGAAAAAAAACTTAACCCCTTAGCCCAATTAAGACCCAAATCCCATCATCAGCCCAATAACAAAAAAAAAAAGAGAACTAGATCTAATCAGAAAAGAACAAACCCTAGGTGCACCGCACCTAGGTCTTCTGACCCTCTGCCTCTGACGCTGCCAGTCTGACACCACCGGCCACCGCCCTTCCCACTTGCACCTCCACTGGTACCTGTATTAAACGAGAAAAGATAGAAAGAGAAAATAATAGCATTTGTAAATGGCTATATAAGCCGATTCAAATCAATGTAACAAGGATCTTTTTTTAATACAAAAAAAAAAAACAGACTCCCTAAATACTAGTATTCAAATCCTTTTCTTTGATCACCAATAGAAGCAATACACAAGGATTCAAAACATTCAAAACATGAAAATAGCACTAAACGAAGGACTGAAACACCCCAAAACAGAGAGAAAAAAGGTGATTTTTTTTATTTCAAAAGTCGTTTCTTTTTTCCTTTTTCTCAGCATTTATTACTATATTTTAAAAAGAATAAAGAATACAAAAAAATCTCACCTTTTTTGGGCTCCGACCGCCGTGCACGGCAGCGCCAACGACGGAGCCCACGGCAAAAACTGATCGGAGCGGTGCCAGACCCATGAACCTACAGAGAGAAAAAAACAAAGAATTAGAATTTTTTTTTAAAGAAGCAGGGGTAATGAAATTTTTTGGAAAATTTGGGCCTTCAATAGCCTCCCAAAACGATGCGGTTTTGGGGCTGGCCTTAACGCCCAAAACGACGTCGTTTGGCCTAGGATCCGCGCGTGCGACCCGACCCGACCGGAGGATCCGCGTGTTTTTGTTGATTGGGCTAATTGCTCTTTTGGTCCTTCCGCATTTTCAGTTTTTAAAATTAGATTTTTTGCTACTTTAATTTTGGCCCAGAACTTTAGCGCAGCTTTAAATTTAATCCTTATTTGAACGCTGCGTTTAATAAAACGGGTAGATTTCCTTTTAGCCCTTTTCCGTTCCGCGCATGCTTCAACTTAATCCTTTTATTATTTATTTATTCATGATTTGTCCCTTCTACTTTCTTTAATATTCGATTTAGCCCATTTTCGCTATTTTTGCAATTATTATTATCACTATCTTTTAATCCCTTTTAATCATTATTATTATTACTATTATTATTAATTAGTTACCATTATAATTATTTTATTATTAGTACCATTACTATATTATTATCTTTATCCATTTTACTATTGTCTATTATTATTATCACTATGTTTTTTTTATATATATTCTTATTATTTATTTATTAATAACTGTTATTATTGCCATTATTATTTTTATTTTTATTGTTATTTTTTTTTCTTCTTCTTTTCTCTTACTAAGATCATTAATATCATTTTATTATCACTACTTCTTATTGGCAACATTCTTTTATTTTTATTATTATTTTGTTATTTCCATCACCATTACCTTATTATTATTATTATCATCATCATCATTAGTTTTTTTATACTTACTATATTTACATCTATATTTATTTTTGTAACTTAATACTATTATTAAACAAAATACATTCTGTAAAATCACCATATTTCATTTAAAGTTTTTTTAAATAAAGGTAATATTTTGTATTCAGGAATTCGGAGAATAGTGCCCTAACGTGCTGGGTTGCGATTTTCCGTTTACCTAAATAACCTAAAATCCTTTTAACAAAATTTCGTAAATCATGAGACGACTTTGGTTACGAGAGATTAAAATATCGTGTCCTAACATGCTGGATGTGATGTTTATTTCCTTTCGTAACAAAGAAATCTCAAATTTTGACTCAAACCTATATGCTTATTTTCCTAGTTTAACACGATACTGTACATTTCGTAAAATCGCTACATTTCATCTGAAGGTCTTAAAATAAGACAATGTTTCGTATTTAAAAATTAGGGGAATAGTACCCTAACGTGCTGGGTTGCGATTTTCCGTTTGACTAAATAACCTAACATCTTTTTAACAAACTTCGTAAATCGAGATGACTTTGATTACGAAGGTTTAAAATATCATGTCCTAACGTGCTGGATGTGATGTTTATATCTTTTCGGAACAAAGAAATTCCAGTTTTTAACCCAAACATCTATATTTGTTTTCTGAGTTTAACGTTATTAAACAAAAATACATCTTGCAAAAGTATTATATTTCGTTCAAAGATTTTTAAATAAGGCAATGTTTTGCGTTTAGAAATTCGGGGAATAGTGCCCTAACATGCTGGGTTGCGATTTTCCGTTTGACTAAATAACTAAACATCCTTTTAATTAGTTTCGTAAATCATGAGATAGCTTTGATTACGAAGGTTTAAAATATCATGTCCTAACGTGCCAGATGTGATGTTTGTATCCTCTCGGAACAAAGAAATCTCAAATCTTAGCCCAAATCATCCAAACATTTTCTAAAGGATCCGTATTTTAAATCCTTTTCAAATTTCCGACATTAAGACATCGACTAATCAATTTGGTACCAATTTTGGGCATGATGAGGGTGCTAACCTTTCCTCGCACGTAACCGACTCCCGAACCCAATTTCCAAAACTTCGCGGACCAAAAAAAAAAACACTGTTTTAGTAAACCAAAACGTTTTATTAAAACAAAGGTGATTCGATCACACCAAATAAAGATCGGTGGCGACTCCCGTTTTATTTTCGTTTTCAAAACCCAAGTCAATTCCCGATTTTTCAAAAATGGTTACGACAAGGATGATCCTAAAACATGTAGTTTTTAGGCACCAATAATAAAATGTCACATCATCAACATTTAAAAATGTAAAAGTTATTATACATTCATCCATATTGAATATCTTCTCTAACTTAATTTAACGTTAATTTAATTAATTAACAGATTAAAGAATTAATAAATAAGCAATCATGTTTTTTTTCTTTTATAACATTAAATCTGTAACACCCCAAACCCGGCCCAAACATTACGACCGAATTTGGTTTGCTACAGAGAAAACATTTTGAAAACCATTTTAAAACTAATTTAAGTTTTGTCGAAAATCTTTCATTTTCAAGTCTCTTGTTAAAAACCATACTTAGTGTTGTTTAAAAATATTTATTAAGTCAAGTTGTTTATAGATTTCGAATGTACCCGATGGTACTTTAAAACATTTTGTTCGTTTGATTGGGAAAAATATGTGAATTCATTTTTAACATAATTAAATAGTTTAAACAAATATTCCAAGTATGTAAAAATAATAAAATAATTCTAGGAGGCCTTATTACAATTTAACAAAAATAACCGACATGCAAAATTTGATAAAATAAAAGCCAAGTCCATTAAATTAAAATTTCCACTACATGGCCTCCTCGAGTCCCTCCGGCTCCATCTCCGCGATCTACTCATCTGCAAAATGTTAAGGGAAGGGGTGAGTCACCAAGACTCAGTGTGTAAATCCCCTACCCGGAAAATATCTCTCATACACAATTTATTAATAACATGCACATGCAACCCGACTAGCCATCCATACACCTTTTCTACCCCGTGTGGTCAAAACCACTGATGACTTAAAGTCACAATTTAAATGATGGGGCCAACCCATCGTGTGGTCAAAACCACTGATGACCATAGGTCACAAATAATCTGATGGGGCCAACCCATCTTGTGGTCAAAACCAGCGACGCGATCCATATTTCATCCCCTCCTCTCATCAATCCGACCATCACATGCTTTAGTAAAAATTTCATAAATCATATCATAGCATTTAATCATCATGCGATGGCATACAAATCATATATCAAAATCACAAATTAGGGGACTTACCCGGAATCCATGATTAAGCCCACAAGCATATCATAGGTCACTACCAAAATTCATACACAAGACAATAATATTGCAAGTTTAATAATAAAGTGTGTAAAGAGTTTACACACTGCTTTTTTTCGAAATTCCTAGATCCAGAAGATCCGATCTACAACACTAGATTTTTGTCCCTTGAATGGATTTGATTTCCAATCAAATCCGAAGCCTAACTTAGTCCCTAAATCCATGGCATACGTTAGTTTCGGCATTTAATCATAGACTTTTTAATTGAAAGGCCTTTAGCCGAATGTGCTTACCGACTCTCCTTGAAAAATAATTCTCGAAAGCTTCCCTGTTCTAACCGATTGAAGAAAAAGAGCACCCTTTGCTTTGATGTTCGGCCAAAACCGCACCAAATAGGGGGAGTAGATTCAGCTAAGGAAAACAAGAGATGATGCTGGAATTTTGAGAGATTTTGGGCGATTTATCTGGGAGATTTTGGCGAGCAAGGTGGTAGGGGTTCAAGGGGTTTTCGGCTTGTAAAAGAAGAAGAAAAGAAGCTGGAGAATTGAGCAATTGCTTAGGGGAATTTTGGCAGTAACAAGTGAGAAAAAGAAGAGAAAAACTGAAGAACTTTTGGCCCTTCTTTGCTGTAAAAAAAAATAATTATGGACAGCCCCTAAGGAGTCCCAAAGCTGGCCAAATTCTCTTTATTTTGTGATAATTTTCAGCCTTGAATTATCACAAAATAAATCTAGCTTTAATCTCCTAATCCCCTCAACAATTTAATAGCAAATAAAACACTAAAATTCCCCCTCTTCCAGCTAATTATGACATAAAAATATGCCTAATTAGGAGTCCTAAATTGAACCAAATTCCCCCTTTATACGCCAGCACAAAGAAGGAAGAAGAAAAAAAAATAAAAAAAAATCCAAGATGCTGCTGGTATTATTCGAACCAACGACCTGTCCACAGCAGCAGGCAGCAGCCTCCTTTTAAGCGCCCCAAACCAACTCTTCCAACCCAACTTTCATGTCAAATCCCCTCTCCATTTATTTATAAAGCCTTTATAACTGGGCCCTTTTTCCTTTCAACGCCAAAGCCTAAAAAAAAACAACATCCTTGCGCCTACCATGAGTCGAACCCGAGTCCTCACTGCAGCCCTCACTCTCCAATGTCCTTTGCCACTTCTCCCCATTAAACTTTCATGCCATGAACCTTACCCAAAATTTCTTTAAGGCCTTCCTTACTTGGGCCCTTCCTTTAACGCCAAAAAACCAATTCCCCTTGCTGCTTCCACGGATCGAACCTGCTCCCTTGTAACCCTCCCTTAGACGCACCAAGCCACTACACCAAATGCATTCTTGTGTCATGTTTCCCTCAATTTTTATTTAAACCCTATCTCCACCTAGCTCCCTCCTTTTAAGTACTTTAATTTAATTCTTTTTTTTTAACCCAAATTCGACCTAAATCAGGGTTATTTCTAGACCCTAAATCATGCTAAATAAAATAATATTTATTCATTTCTTGAAGCCCACATGGAATTTATTTAAATTACAAATAGCCCCTAATTCAGGGTGTTACAAAATCATTTTAGTTTTTTTAAAATTTAGTTTATTTTTTTATTTTTTTATTTTTTGCTTTCAAATCACGTTTTATTTTTAGGTAGTCATTTTTTTTAATTCTTTTAATTTATAGGCAAGTAAATTTTTTTCTTTTTGAATTTTAATTTTCTAATTCTATTTTTAAATTTTTAATCAAATTTCAGAATTTGATAAAACCACTAATGGTGGATATAATTTTCAAATTTTTATTTTTTATTAGTGTTTTTTTTCTAGATTTTTAATGGTTGACTTTAGGTTCTGTTTTTGAATTTGTGCTTATGATGTTTATCAGTTTTTTTTAATTAATGATTTAAGCATTTTTCAAATATTATTTATTTTTTGTTATGTTTTTTCTAGCGTATAGTTTGAACATTTCCCCCTAATTTTTTAATTATTTTAATTAAAGTTCACTTAAATTAGAGATGATGTCGTATGTGATTGAGTGTAGAATAATATTTGCATATCTTTAAAAATTGATATATGATATTAATTTTCAAAGTTAGTAAAACATTGTCTTTTATTTCCCTTAAAAGATATTATATTTAAATATAGTGATGGTGCATAAGTTTTATATACAATAAACAAATTGCATCATAATGTTGAATAAAAGCAGATGAAGAAAATAAAAAAAAAACTTTTAAATAAATATTTAATTAAACTTATATAAATTTATTAATATTGGTAGATTTGTAATATAAATTAGGGAATCCTACAGATCAAGTCAAGTGAATAAATCGTCTGATTCAAAGTTAAATAACAAGTGAAGTCTAGATGGATTCTTCCTCGGGCATTGTCTTAATCAATTGATTTTCTCAAAAGTATTTTCCTAATTTATTCTCTGTGTCTTGGCATCTTTAGCTTAGAAGTTAGTTAGATAAATATCAATTCCCTTTATTTTAGGCTAGATAATAAAAAGAAAGTCAGTACTAGTACTTTTGGTTCCCTTGGGTTCGACATTCTGGTCTTGCCACTAAGCTATACTATTGTTTGATAGGTGCGCTTGCCTTAATCGTGGTGATAGTTTCTAGGCTTGATCATTCATTATATAAATATTAAAGCTTTCACAGACACGATCACAAAGAAATAAGCCAACCAAAGCTTTCTCCTCACCCTAGTTATGGCATCTGGCCATTTGAAGAAGATAATGAAAAATATTTGTTTTTCATTCTTTAATTTAACTTAGTTTTAATTAAACTTCCATTTATTTACAAAATTATCATCCAATTCACACTACTTTATTATTTTCTATTTAATTGTCATTACATTATTACAATTAAGGCATAGTTTTTTCTTAAGTCCTCCCTCATTTATTAATCAATTCGTTTGATCACTTAATTATTATAATTAACATATTTTGCACTTTTTATGATTTAGTCCTTTTCTTTTAATTAACTATCTAAACGTTAATATTTCTAAACAAAATTTTAATATGACTATATTGACTCTATAAATATTCTAAAAATAGATTTTACGAGTTGAAACAATAGAAATTTGTGGTCCCAAAACCACAATTCTGTCACCACTAAAAATCTTGCTATTACAACACCATAATGGGAGTTCCCCAAAACTCTCTTCTGCAATCACCCCAAGTTGTGGATATGTGCCACCAATAATTTGCTGTTTTCACTACCAAAGGTTGTAGATTCACAACAATTTGACACAGTTGGAATCTGCTTTAGCTGTGGATACACAGTGCACAATTTAATGCAGATAAGACTTGCCAATGGTTGTGAAAGCACAACATCCTTAAAGAAAAAAGTTGTTAGAAGGTTATGGTTTCACGGTAAAACAAATGTAGATAGAATCTACTTTGGCTGTGAGTACATAACACCCAATTAAATGCAGATATATTGTCATTTACTTCCTCTGATCCTATTGTCCCATCACATGGAATGCAATACAGTTAATTTAATACATTCACATATTGTAGCATTTAATGTTCTAACACATGGCAAATCAATAACAAAATCAAGAACATTTATACATTCAATTCGACGATAATTTAAGGTATACTATTCATACGATCAAAAAATATATAAAACAACATATGAATTATAGTTCATGCAAATATTCATAAATACTAATAAATACTGCATTAACTTAATCATTCATAGGTTCTAGAATGTTATATATAATATGTAACAGCCTGTTTTTAGTCAACGAAAAGAGTGGTTTCAAAACAAAAATCTGAGGTCAAAAAATTATTTTATTATTTTATGTGTTTACAGCATGATAGCAAGATTGTGTGAAATTTTTGTGAAGTAATTTTATCGTTTAAATGCTTAATTTGGTAAAAAGGACTAAATCGCATAAAATGCAAAAGTGATGTCTGAATAGTTTAACGTGCTTAATAGTTATGGAACATTAAATTAAAGGTCCTTAAATGGTAAATAGACCATTAGAAAGGTGAGTGGACATTAATGGACATGCATTATGAATTATTAATGTTTTATTATTAAGGTTAGTTTAGTAATTTGATAAATTAAGGTTTATTAAATAAAACAAAAACAAAGGTTAAGGCTATCATCTTCTTCTTCAACCAAAAATCAAAAGAAAAAGAAACCATTTTGGCTATTTAGGATTCGGCACTTTGGGGAATCAAATGGTAAGTGATTTTGACTAGGTTTTTTATGATTTCTATGTTTTTGTGATCGTTGCAATTAGGTCGAGGTAGCCTAAGGACTATTTTACAAAACTATTAAATGTTTAGAAATTTGGCATTAATGAATGTTGAAGTTTCTTGATTTTGATGGTGAAATATGAAACTTTGTTGTTAGATTTACAAGTTTTGTAAAGTGATTTTGAGTAAAAATGCAAAATAGGAATTAATTTCTGAAATATGATAAATGTGTGGTTAAATGTGTGAAAAATTGATAAATTAGGACTACTAGGGGCATAATAATAATTCGGCAAGCATAGGTATTGAAGGAAGTTCATGAATTTGTGATTTTAGGGGCAAATGTGTAAATTTACCTTAATGAGTATTTTGGACTAAATTGAATAAATAGATGATTGAATAAGTTAATTTTGATTTCATTGAGATCAATAAAGGAGGAATTTAGACTCAGATCGGGGGAAAACAAAATATCTTATTATAAATTTGTGTTATAAATGCATTATTATTGAATTGAATTGTGAAAAAGATTGGAAATGAGTTTACAAGACATGATCAACAGAGATTTGACAGTTGAGAGTCTTTTTTGAACCTTAAGAATAGTTTAGGATACGAATGTCATGACATTAGGGTTTTTTTATGATGATGTGATCTGGGTGCTGCTCTCGTACGTCCTACCATTGGCTGGGTTCTAGCATGTGTTGCGGTTCCTAATAGCTTGTGTGAACAGCACCGTGTAGCTACGTCCTAATTGACAGCTTGTGTGAGTAGGCCCGTTGTTAGCTCGAGAGTGAGCATATATGTGATATGAGATAGCTTCGGCTATATATGTGGCACTTAGTGTGCAATGTGTTCCCGAGTATCCTTTAGTGATTCTGAATGGTTCAACAGGCATAATCGAGACGAGGATGAAAGTAAGACAGATTCAAGTGGTACAGGAACGTACGAAAACCATACGAGCTTCAAATTGGAAATGGATTGTGAAATTCATGTTCAATAATGAATTGAACGTGAAAAAGGTTTGTGGATGATTATAATTATTACTTTGCTATGATCATTTGGTTGAATTGTGTTTATTTAACAAGTTAAGTTTATTATCATACGAGCTTACTAAGCTTTAGAGCTTACTTCATTTTATTTTTCCATGTTTTATAGAGATATCAAAGCTAGCTCGGATCCAGGGATCGTCAGAGACTTCATCACACTATCGATCATCTATTTTGGTACTCTTGAACTTGTGTATATGGTAATATGGCATGTATAGGCTTTGATCATTTTGGCTTGTGTTGGTAATGTATTTGGCCATTTGAAATGGCTTATCATTGATATATGGTTTGATGTATGTATAACCATGTAGTTTGGTTAATTTTGGTCTGTTTGAATAGGCAAATTGTGGTAATTTGAGAATTGAAATGGTTGGAATTGAAATGGCATGATTTGTGTATTGTATGATGATATTTGGCTACCTATTGTGTCTTGAATTGGTGCAAATTGAGCTTGTGTAGGTATGTGCAAGATGGGTGCAAAATAGCTTGGTAAATAGCCTATTTATTTCACGGGCAATGACACGGGCGTGTGTGTCAACAGTGTGTGACACACGGTCATGGTACACGGCCGTGTGTCCTCTGGTGTTGCATTTGGAAGCAAGTTAGTATGCTCCACACGGCCTCACACACGGGTATATGATTGGCTGTATGGCATAAGTCAGTATACCCTGCAAGTTTGACACAGCTTGACACACGGGCGTGTGAGGCCATTTCGAATAGGCACACGGGCGTGCGGTCAGCCATGTGATCCAAGTCAGTATACCCCTAATTTTCACACAACCTGAGGCACAGGCGTGTCTCTTGACCGTGTGAGACACACGGCTTGTTCACACGGGCGTGTGTCCCCTGTTTTTGAAAAAAATTCTAAGTTACCTAAAATTTTCCTGAGTTATTAGTTTAGTCCCGAACCATTTCTATTGCATGTTTAGGGCATTATATGCTCGTTTAAGGGACAACATGATTTTGCTTGAATGAGATATGTTTATGTATGCAAAATATATGTGAAATGAATGTGTAATTGTGTAATAAGTTTAGTAATGCCTCTTAACCCTGTTCCGACAACGGATACGGGTTAGGGGTGTTACTCTATAAATAGTGTGGAACCTATTCAGGGACTAAACTGATCAACATGTAAAATTTTGGGTCAAAACTATAAATTTTAATAAATAGGGGCACATGGCCATGTTGTCTAGGCTGGGTTCGATTTTGCCTTAATTTTATCGTAAAAGAGCACACACTTTACTTTCGGGGTCTCGTATGATGATCTTTACACCCAAGTCTAATCTAGGTAACCTACATAGGTATTTCAGTCAACAAAAATGCAAGAATTAATATCTACCTTCAAGATTTATCAAAATTTAGCAAGATTTTAGAGAAAACTCGAAAAAGATTCTATGAAAGATTATCAAGAATGACGCTTTTCCAGAATCCTAGGGTTCTATGGAATTAGAAACAAGATTGTTTACCGATCTTGGCTTGTTTAGACACGAATTTGACGATGTTTTGCTAAATCGACACAAAAAAACAGATTGAACGGGGTTGATTTTGTGTTTGGGATTTAAATATAAAATTTCCAGCAAAAGCTGATGAAGATTTTTATGAAAAGGAAAATAGGAAATAAAAGAAAAAGATGTATTTAAAGAAAAGAGAAAAAAAAGAAGAAATTCTAATTAGGTTTGAGGATAAAGTAATTAAAATAAAAACAAAATTAAGTAAAGAAATAAGCCTTCTTCTTCATTCTATTTCTTCCATAGCAGAAATTCATGGTTGCATAAGCTAAGAGAATCGTCCAAGTTAGATCTCTTGCATGTGAGTGATTTCTTCACTCGTTTCTTGTCATTTTCATGTTTTTTAAATCGTTGTAACTAGGTCTAGCTAGCTCGTACCTTCATTTTTGAATCTATTAAAGATTTTAAAAGTTTCCATTGATGAATCTTGAATTTTTTTTTATGATAATTAAGTATTTGAAGCTTTAATTATGATATTTGGTTATTTTGTGAAGTGATTTTTATTAGATTTTGATTTAGGGATTAAATTATGAAAATGTTAAAATTACAAGGTTTGATAGTGAATTTGATGTTTAATAGGGATTGTTTAAGGGCCTAGAATATTTTACTATAATTTTGACTTTAGAAAAATGGTTAATTTGATGATTTTTAGATTAAGGGACTAAATTGCAAACGTTGTGAAAGTTTGAGATAATTGTGTAATTCCAAAATATAAAAGGGTATAAAATGTAAAGTAAATTGGATTTTAAAATGTAATCTAATAATTGAGAAATTTTACATTTTAGATCAAGACCTTGCCAATATATGTGAAAAAAGAAAAGTCGCGGATTAGTTCCTAAACTTCTGCAACTACTACAATTTAGTCTAAGTAAGTTTGTACGATTTAAAATTTAGTATTTATATGAAATGTTGGATGATATAAAACGGTATGGTAGATATATTAATTTATAGATGATGTAAGCTTATTATAGAAATGTTATTAAATTCAATATTTGGATTGGATTGAAACCGGGATAGAGTACAATCGAGATATGGTGTGTTGTAGGGGATTGGAGTGGAGATTGTTATGGAGTGTTATATATATATATATATCTCGAGTAAACCGAGGTTCAACATTTGTTGTGAACTTTCATGTTATACTCCCTATTTACTTTTGATTTCGGTTGGATTAACTCTTCGGAGCCACTAGTGTGTTTCGGATGGATTAACTCTTGTGAATACTAGTGTGTTCCAGATGTGTAATGCCCCGAATTTTGGGTCTAGATGAATTGGGCTTTGGGTGTCATAATTTTTTTTTTTAGCAAGAAAATGACAAATGACATGTTGGCTTTAAGGGTTTAATAAACTTGGAGTGTCTAGGGGTGTTGGAGAAGTTCTGGGTTCAAACTGTGAGGAGAAGAAATTTTTAATTAATTATTAAAGGAACCAGGGCGGTGAGTAGTTGGGCTTTTAAATATAAATAGGGGAAAAGGGTACAAAGGAGCTTGTGGTGGAGTGGCAAAGTGACGCTGCTTAGGGTATAGGAAGGTGGCGTTATGGGCTAGCAAGGAGATCCTAGGTTCGAATCCTAGCTTAGTATTTTTTTAGGAGTATAATTTTGGCCTTCTAGAAGGTTGGAAGTGGTGTGATGATGGACTCTAAAGAGAGTGATCAAGAGAGAAAATTTAGGAAAAGGATTGAGGAGCTTATTCTTTCGTTTTATTTTGCCGAAAACTACCATTCTCTCCAAATACCTAAAAGCCGAAATCCCTTATTCTTCCTCTTCTATTTTAAGCTGATTTCTTCCCTTCCTTCTCATCAAACTCTTTTCTTTCCTTTGCTTCTAGTCTATTTCTTTTGTGCCAAAAATTCTTGGTCCCTAAAGTCTAGTATTCCTTTTTGCTGAATCCCTTGTGTGCCACCCCTTTTCTTCCACAATTTGATCAAAACAGTCCTTTTTGTTCAGTTATTTAACTGAATATTCATTCTCTCCCTCTTTCAAATCTTTTATTCTCCTCGTGTTGGCTAAATCTTCTAGGACTAGCTATTGTATTCATTCGGCCGATTAATAAGGAATTTCCGATGAGAAAAGGGGTGACTAGTAAAGTGTCAGTAAAGATGCCGACTGAGTGTGAGCAAGTGACCACTACTCCCAAGTTCAAGTATGAAAGTGGAAGGGGGACTACAGCGGACCTCAGATTAAGTAGGCAAATGCAGTCGATCAAGGCAAGTATAGGTTGTCCTTCGGTGACTGGTTGTAGTGGATTTATTTTAAGTTATTAAGTAAGTGACTAACGGAGTGTAATGTTTGAATATAGGTTCTGATGATTATGAGTACTTAGAACTCCAGGTGGTAAGGTGTGTAATTCTACCCTATGATTCGATAGTTTAATATAAAGTCGAATGTGTATACATACACTACACATACAATAGATTGGCAAATCCCGAAATGCCGAAAGCCAAAATGCCGAAAAGCCAAAATGTTGAAAAGCCAAAAGTTTGGTTACGGCAGTCTTACGAGTACTCGAACACTGGTAAGAGGGTATTCGATACGATACCAGAGACCCTATGAGCGATCTCATGGACTTGGGTCACTTTTTAGCCAACTGGCCAGAATGGGCCAAATGGGCCCTATGTGCCCATGAGCCTAAATAAGCAAATGTTAATAACTTGGTATTATGTGATGAGCTAATTAAGTTTATTGAATAATTTGGAATGGATTCGGGCCTAATGGGCCATATAAGTGTGATTGAGCCTAATGGGCCGTAAAAATGTGATTGGGTCTGATGGGCTATATGACTGTGTCAAAGCCCGTAAACTTGCTAGGGTTTTATAATGGACTTTTAAGCCTAGTTCTAATAAATCCTTAAACAGCATAAAAGTTATTAATTTATCAAATTCTTCTGTGGACAAGTCAAAAGGTTAGAGTGTGCAAATTGGCATATGCATGTCTAGGATTGGATATAGGGAGAGCTTGGTATTTAAGCGATCTTAATGACTCACCTCCTCTTCTCCGGGATCCTACCTGGTGCATAGTATCTGTTCACTTTAGCCAACAAGGACATGTTGACCGGCCAAAAGTTTGTAATTTAAAACCCATACTATTAAGAAATTACCAAAATACCATTATAGGTTAAATGTAGGATTTATGTTACATGTATGACATGCTGCATTCATATGATATTTTGTTTAGGTTACATATGGGTGGGAAGTGTGGTACGGAGGAAGAATTTGTGGATCGAATGGTTGCTTGACGACCGTAGATCCATCGTTGGCTCTTTAAGCCCAATATATGATTAGCAGCTTTGCTGCAACATTAGGTAGTACCGCAACCGGGCTACCATTGCTGTGTAGTAGATGGGTGGGTCGATATGTATAAGGTTGGAAGGGAAATGTTGTGTAGTGAATGGACTATTGGGGAGGGTTTGCACAGCATTGCATGTACGATATTATTGCGATATTAATGTGATATGGGCTTCAGCCCAAAGGCCACCACTACTAAACTAGGCTGAAGCCCAAAATGACTGATGATTGATTTATACTAGTTGAGGGTTGTACACACTGAGTTTTTTGAAACTCACCCCCTCCTTTTTAAACTCTTCAGGTGACTTCAGTAAGTGGTTCAACGGGGCCAGCTAGCAAGATATTATTATTTGGATTTTCTTTAAAATTCCTAGTATTTTGAAATTATTTTGGTTTGGATTGTAGTAAGGCCTTTTCTTTGGTTATTATTATTTTGTGGGATTATTATATTATTATGTTTTATATTTTGGAGGCAGAACACTGTTTATTGTCCAAAGCTATGGCTGTTTCAATTATTACGTTTCTGCAACTCCATTTTAAAATACCAAGTTTTATAGATTGTTTGTTTTTAAATAAAACTTTCGCAACTAAAAAGGGGTTTGTACTCAACTGAAACACCCCAAACCCAGCCCACGAGCCTTAACTGGATCTGGTATGTTCCTTGAGTAAAACGGTTCAAAAACTGGTTTGTTTAGTTAGAAACTTTGGGTATTGTTGGAGAATATTTGATGTGTGTTGAGTTTAATTGAAAACATTGCTACTCTTGAAATCGGGGATTTATTGAAACCGTGTTTTTATATTAAAAGACATGTCAAATTTGTTTAGAGTTTATCTGCACCTTGGAAATCGTTTGAGTTTAAGTGTCAGAACATTTAACATTTTATTTTTAAGAAAAGTTATTTAAAGTTTAATTTGATAAAAATTCGTATCATGATAAGATAATAAAATTTGCATGCATAAACAGTTCATACTAGTGGCCTTATTACATCAAAAACAAAATCCGAATAAATCCAAAATACTTAAAATAGAAAGTCCAAAATTATTTAAATTCTGAGCTGAGCATGGCTACCACTAAGCTCCTGCCGACCCGGTCCATCACTGAGCGTCACCTGAAACATATCCCACAACGGGGTGAGTCAAACAGACTCAGTGTGTATAACCAACACTAAGTCCCAACGATTCAGGCATATCATATCATATCATACATATATATATAACAGATAGGAATAATGATGCAAACCCGAACCTAAACCTAGATAACCATCTGCTACACATCACCCGTACCAACCATCACACCGTGGGGACTACTAAGTCGACCCTCCATCCGCTACACATCATCGAAGGCAGTCGCTGCAGACAACTTGCACATCGCCCTTATAAATTTGTGGCATAGCCACTGGATAATATATTTTGTGACATAAGTCACCACATTCAGATTAGGTGACCGAAGTCACCAGATATTGTGGTAAAAACCACCAGATCACTTCCCTTTTCATAATCACCCATATGCCCCATGTCATACAAATCATGCGGATATCATGCCATTTTCCTTATTTCACATTCTTATCAATATTCACATACGTGCCATAATAGATATTCATAATATTATAACTACCGTAGTAGTAGATTGACGTACCTGAGTACTTTGTACCAATGCATGGTACCCTTAGCCACATCTTACACATTCTTATTAACACATTTATTAAAATAATACAGTAAATCAATCAAGATTTAGTGTGGGGTACACACCTGGTTTACTTAATGCTTTCACTAAAATCCCGAAAATCCCGATCTAGCATCCTAGATCCTTAGTTCCTATATTCGGCCAACCCTAAACATGTTAGCAAAGAGTCATTCGGCTAAATAATCAAATCCCGAAGGATTATCACAACCCATAACCTTACCTTGCTGCAGATTTGATTACTAGTCAAATCCCGAAACGTCGTGATGTTTCCCCCTTGTAATCGGCTAACACTAGATCACTTTAACTGATTAGTTTCGGCTTTTAAACAAATAAGAAATAGTATTTGACACACTAAATAGGACTTGGCCGAATATCATATGCATTTACCTTGTGAATCTAAATCCCGAAATTGCTACTTGCTATGGAGCTGTCGAAATCTCTGCATAACCTTTGTTAGATTCACTTTCCAATCACTTAATAAACTTAATAAATGGCCTTTGGCCTAACACCAAACTATACTTACCTTAGATTAGAAATCTCGAAGATCTCCCCCCTTTCAATCGGCTACCAAAAGAAATCCCGAAACTTCCTTCATACTTTCAGCCAAGCATATTTAATGGGGTTAGATTCCATCTTTTGGCTAAAGAAAGGAAGAAAAGATTCGATAGTTGACCCTTACCCTTATTACAGAAATCGACTGCTCCTTGCTGAACCCACAGAGAGATTCGGCTTTGAGGCTTAGTGAACAAGAGGCTAGGATTCACTTGTGTATTCGGCTATAGAAGAGGATAACAAGGGGTTATAGATTCGGCTTGCTATGATCAAATCGGCTATAGTCTTGAAACTATCTTCGGCTTTTGATGGAGTTGTAAAAAGAAGAAGAAAAGTGAAGGTTTTGGGGAGAAAAGAGTAATCAAAAGAGAGGCTAGAATGCTTAATGAAATTCGCCTATACCGCCTTACTAACTTAGCTAAAATTCACCTTAAGAGAGTCTCTAGGCCGGTCACAATCTTTCCCTTATCTCATCCCTTCCTTTTCTCCTTTTTTCTCTCTTTTTCACCTATTCAAAATATTTAAAATAAATCCATAATTATCACCTCCCTTTAGTCGAATTTTAAAAGGATTTAGCCACATCTAAAACTCCTCCCTCAGTCTCCCAATGCCGTCCACTACTCCTTGTTGCCGCAAAATAAAAGCTCTTATTTTGCTTCCCTTGTGACTCGAACCCTGGCTCATTTGTACATGCTTGTGGCTCACTTACAGAGGCTTTAAGTGGCGCCTCCTTGCCACTTTAACAAGCCCATTTTTGTGTCATAATTCCCCTACTAATTTTCTTAAGGCCCTATCAAGCTTAGCTTCCTCTTTTAAACTTGAAACTTAATATTTTCTAAGGCATTTTTTCTACATTCTAAGGTCCTCAAAATTCATAAAACATACTTATAATACCCATAGGCATGCTTCACATAAAATTCAACAAAAATTCATAAGCCCTAAATCCCGGATATTACAGTTCTACCCCCTTAAAAATAATTTCGACCTCGAAATTACCTGGCTGAAATAAGTGAAGGTATCACTGTCGCATTGTTTCTTCCGGCTCCCATGAAGCTTCTTCCGATCCATGATTACGCCATAACACTTTGACTAGAGGAACTGATTTCCTCCGTAGCACTTTCACATCTCGTTCCAAAATCTGAATCGGCTCTTCCTCGTAGGACAAATCTGGCCTTAGCTCCACCTCTTCAACTGGAACTACATGAGATGGATCCGATCAATAACGACGTAGCATAGAAACATGGAATACATCGTGCATTTGCTTCAACTTCGTAGGCAGCTCTAACTGGTATGCCACTGGTCCAACTCGCTTCAATACCAGATAAGGTCCTATAAACCTTGGACTTAGCTTCCCTTTCCGACCAGACCTCATCACCTTCTTCCAAGGCGATACCTTAAGAAACACTTGATCTCCCACATCAAATTCTATTTCCTTCCACTTAAGATCTACGTACGACTTCTGCCTATCAGATGCCTCCTTTAACCGTGCCCGAATTACCTCAACCTTCTCTTCGAATTCTGCCACAAACTCTAGACCCAAAACTTGACGTTCCCCCAATTCTGTCCAACACGTAGGAGTGCGACACTTCCGTCCATACAGCGCTTCATACGGTGCCATCCGAATACTGGCCTGATAATTGTTGTTGTACGCAAATTTCGCTAAAGGCAAATATTCTTCCCAATTTCCTCTAAAGTCTATTACACATCCCCTCAGCATATCCTCTAACACTTGAATTACTCGTTCAGATTGACCGTTCGATTGTGGATGAAATGCCGTACTGAAATCCAATATGGTGCCTAAAGCCTGATGTAGCGCTTTCCAAAACCGCGACGTAAACCTTGGATCCCTATCTGAGATAATCGACACCAATACTCCATGCAACCGCACAATTTTCGCCACATACAACTTTGCCAACTTCTGCAAAGAATAATCAACCCGCACTGGAATGAAATACGCGGACTTTGTCAATCGATCCACTATCACCCATACCGAGTCCTTCTTAGTAGTTGTAAGGGGAAGCCCACTAACGAAGTCCATGGTGATTCTTTCCCACTTCCACTGCGGAATCTTTATTGGTTGAAGTAATCCTCATGGAACTTGGTGTTCAGCCTTAACTTGCTGACACGTCAAGCATTTCTCTACAAATTCCGTAACTTCCCTCTTACGACCAGGCCACCAAAACTGTTCCCTTAGGTCTCTGTACAACTTACTACCTCCGGGATGCATAGCATAAGGGCTACTATGCGATTCCTGAAGAATCCTTCGCCTTAACTCCTCGTTCTTCGGTATACAGACCTTACCCTTGAAACATAATATTCCCTCGTCATTAATACAATGATCTTTCAACTCCCCATTCAGCACTTGCCGTAACTTAGCACTTAGATCATCATCTGCCAACTGACTTTCTTTCACCTCATTCAACCACGTCGGCTTAACTTGCAACTCTGCTAGCAAACTTCCATCGTCACACAAGCTCAGATGCGCGAACATCGCTCTCAGATTCGCCACTACTTTTCGACTTAGGGCATCTGCCACTACATTCGCCTTGCCCGGATGATACTCTATGGAACAATCGTAGTCCTTCAATAATTCCACCCACCTTCGCTGTCTCAGGTTTAACTCTCTCTGAGTCAATAGATACTTAAGGCTCTTGTGGTCTGTGTAGATTACTGACTTTTCTCCATATAGGTAATGCCTCCACACCTTAAGAGCAAAAACCACTGCCGCCAACTCCAAATCATGCGTTGGGTAGTTAACCTCATGTGGCCTTAATTGTTGAGACGCATAGGCGACTACCTTCCCGTCTTGCATCAGAACACATCCTAATCCTGTGTGAGAAGTGTCACAATACACCATGAAATCCTTCCCTGCCTCAGGTTGAATCAAAACCAGAGCTTCAGTCAAGACCCTCTTAAGCTTCTCAAAGCTCTCCTGTTGCTTCTCTGTCCATACGAAAGGTACTTCTTTTCTCAACAACTTCTTCAGAGGCACGGCTATCGATGAGAATCCTTCTATAAACCTTCTGTAGTAACCTGCCAATCCCAAGAAACTACGAACCTCAGCCACAGATTTAGGTGGTTTCCAATCTAATACTGCCTCAATCTTTCGAGGATCCACCCTTATTCCTTCTGCAGACACCGCATGCCCTAAGAATGCAACCTCCTTAAGCCAAAATTCACACTTGCTGAATTTGGCATAAAGCTTCTTCTCCCTCAACACTTGCAACACAACCCGAATATGCTTATCATGCTCCTCTTTAGACTTGGAGTATACTAGGATGTCATTGATGAATACAACGATGAACCGATCCAAGTAAGGTTGAAAAACCCTGTTCATCATATCCATGAACGCGGTTGGGGCGTTCATCAACCCGAACGACATCACTAAGAACTCATAATGCCCGTATCTTGTTCGGAAGGCTGTCTTATGGATATCTGCTTCCTTCACCTTAAGCTCATAATATCCAGACCTTAGATCTACCTTCGAGAATACTGCTGCCCCCTTCAGTTGATCGAACAAGTCGTCTATCCTTGGCAAAGGGTATTTGTTCTTGATGGTCAGCTTATTCAACTGACGATAATCTATGTACATACGCATAGTCCCGTCTTTCTTCTTCACAAACAAGACCGGTGTTCCCCATGGAGACACACTGGGTCGAATAAACCCACGATCAAGCAACTCTTGGATCTGAGCCTTGAGCTCAACCAACTCCTTTGGTGCCATTCTATACGGGGCAATTGACATAGGAGCTGTTCCCGGCAGCAAATCAATTCCGAACTCCACCTCCCTATCCGGGGGTTCCAGGTAATTCCTCTGGAAACACATCTACAAAGTCTCTTACTGTTCTAACTCCACTAACTCCCCCTTCTTTTGCATCCAACGCACTAACGAAGGCCAAAAATGCCTTGCACCCTTTCCGAACCATCTTATCAGCCTTTAAAGCAGAGACTGCGTTAGACAAGTAGTTTCTTCTTTTTCCTATCATAATTATCGTCTCATCCTCTAAGGTCCTTAACTTCATTCGCTTAGCTGCGCAATCCAGTACAGCTCGATGTTCCACTAGCCAATTCATGCCAAGTATGAGATCAAATTCTCTGAAAGGTAGTTCCATCAAGTCGGCAGGAAATACCACTCCCTGAATCTCTAGAGGTACACTCCAAAATATCTTGTTCACCACTACAGTTTGACCTAACGGGCTTCCTACAGTTATCTCCTTATTAGAAAGTCCAGATGCTATGCCTAGAGTTTCAACTACTCTACATGCAACATAAGAATGGGTAGAGCCAACATCAATCAAAGCAAAATAAGGCTTGTTCGCTATAAAGAACGTACCGGTTATGACGTCCGGCGCGTCTCCATCCTCCCTCTGGTGAACTGCATATACCAGACCCGACTGCCTTGCCTCAGTATTACCAACACCTCTGCCTGGTGTTCCACGTCTTCTTCCAAAACCATTACCTCTACCAGTCAGACCACGACCCCGCTGAGGCTGCTGTCCACCTCTTCCAGTCTGATTAGAACCCTGACCTGTTGGTTAGCTCCCATCTATCTTAATAGGATAGTCCTTGATCATGTGTTCCTTGGACCCACACTTAAAGCATCCTCCTGTCTTCTTCCAACACTCTCCTAGATGCATCTTCCCACACTGGGTACAAGTATGATATTGCCCTCCGGTCACAGCCTACTGACCTCGCGGCCCATCAACTCTAGGCCTCTTTTGAATATTTCCAAATGTCCCTGATGATCCAAAACCTCTCTTTTGCCTATTCTGGTCAGTATTCTGCCTTACAGAGTCCTTAATTCCTTCGGTTACCTTAGCCTTCTCTACTAACACTGCAAATTCCTGCTCCTGCTGCGGAGCTATCAACAATTTCAGATCATCCCTAAGTCCATCCTCAAACCGGACACACCGTTCATGCTCCGTAGCCACAATTCCTCTAGTATACTGGCTCAACCTTAAGAATTCAGCCTCATATTCCGCTACGGACTTGTTCCCTTGAACCAGCCCCAGAAGTCCCTTCCTCTGCGCATCAGTATAACTAGTACCAACATACTTCTTCTGGTACACGGCCTTAACATACTCCCAAGTGAGATCCTCAGCTGTGGCACCATCCCAAACTATGAGCCACCATTGATATGCTTCGTCGCGAAGAAGCAACACCATTCCTTTCAGCTTCTCCTCAGCGGTCAGATCCAGCTCATCCATAATTCGTTTTGTCGCCTCCAACCAATACTCAGCTGTAATGGGTGTCACTCCAGATACGCTACGGAATACTTCAGCTCCATTGGCTCGGAGTCACTCGGGCACAGATTTCCAAGCTCCCATGTTTCCTCCTGCTCCAGCCACCATTTCAAGAACTCGCAGCACTGCCTGTGACACTGCATCATCCCCCGTCTGATCTTGCTGCTCAACCCTAACAGCTAGTGGTGGGGGTGGTGGTATTCAGACCCTTGACCAGACCTAACGGGTTCTGAAACGGTCATTCTGCCCCTACCACGTCCTCGCACGTTACGACCACGTCCCCTAGAACTCATTTCCATGATCGCGCTTTAATCTGATTAAGAAATTTTATGCATTAGCCTTTGTTCCACTAATTACCCGCGAAGAAATTTTATGAAAAGAAATTTAGTAGTTGTTCTTTCGATCATTTTAGAATTTTCGTTCCAAGTTTTCTACCCTAATTCAGAGAATCACATCCATTCAGTAATATCTACTATACACATTCATCGTTTGAACATTTTTGTCTGTTCCTAACCCAGGGGTATTTTCGTCATTTCTCTTATAGGGGTATTTTCGTAATAAATCGGGGTCAATTTGAAAATCTTGATAAATCAGGGCACTTGAAATTTTCAAAACTCGAGGGTACTTTTGAAAATTTTCTCAAATTTGAGGTATGACAGAAATTTTAAAAATCGGGGTCATTTTGGTAATTTTGTAAATCAGGGGTAATTTGGTAAATTTTCCAAATCAAGGTATCTTGGTTTTTCGCAAAGATAGAGTTTTTGGATACTTTTGCAAAGTTAGAAAATTTTATTAAAATCGGGGGTAGTATGGTAATTTTAGAAACCAAGGGCATTTTAGTAATTTTACCACTAGGGGTATTTAGGTAATTTTGTAAATCGAAAATATTTTGAAAAAAAATTTTCAAACTAAATTTTGCTACAATTTAGAGGGGTAATTTGGTGATTTTTAAACTAAAGTTTTTTTATAAAATAAATAAGGCTAGTCTCCTTCGGGTTTTAATCACTGAGTTTAGCCCGTGAATAAGTCCTCTTGGTTAGGGTGAACCGTCACTACGCACCAGCTAGGATTCGAGCGAAGAGGAGGTGAGTCACTAGGACTACTTAAATACCAGGCTCTTCCTGAATCCAATCCTAGACATGCGCACAATGGTTGCCACACCCTAACTCGACGACTTAGTCACAGGTTTGTTTAATTAGGCACTAAAGTTTTATGAAATTCTTATGTTGGGGTAAACTAATCCTAGGGTTCAAGTACTTAATATACTAATCTACGTTCCCGTTATACCCTTTTACAAATCATACTATAAATCACACAATGGTTACGGGTGCTTACATGGTGGACATCGGGTTGCAGACTTAGGTGCCATGCCAAAAAACCTGCTCAATTTCACAAAATCTTCTCAAAATTCATTTGGGCTTAATTTTGAAAACGTTATGGGCTTTAAACCCAAGGCTGAGAGTTTAAAACTGGGGTCTGATACCAAGCTGAAACACCCAACCCCGGCCCACGAGCCTTGACCGGATCTGGTATGTTCCTTGAGTAAAACGATTCAAAAATTGGTTTGTTTAGTTAGAAACTTTGGGTATTGTTGGAGAAGATTTGATGTGTGTTGAGTTTAATTGAAAACATTGCTACTCTTGAAATTGGGGATTTACTGAAACCGTGTTTTTATATTAAAAGACATGTCGAATTTGTTTAGAGTTTATCTACACCTTGGAAATCGTTTGAGTTTAAGTGTCAGAACATTTAACATTTTATTTTTAAGAAAAGTTATTTAAAGCTTAATTTGATAAAAATTTGTATCATGATAAGATAATAAAATTTGCATGCATAAACAGTTCATACTAGTGGCCTTATTACATAAAAAACAAAACCCGAATAAATCCAAAATACTTAAAATAGAAAGTCCAAAATTATTTAAATTCTGAGCTGAGCATGGCCACCACTAAGCTCCTGCCGACCTGGTCCATCACTGAGCGTCACCTGAAACATATCCCACAACGGGGTGAGTCAAACAGACTCAGTGTGTATAACCAACACTAAGTCCCAATGATTCAGGCATATCATATCATATCATACATATATATATATATAACAGATAGGAATAATGATGCAAACCCGAACCCAAACCTAGATAACCATCCGCTACACATCACCCGTACCAACCATCACACCACGGGGACTACTAAGTCGACCCTCCATCCGCTACACATCATCGAAGGTAGTCGCTGCAGACGACTTGCACATCGCCCTTATAAATTTATGGCATAGCCACTAGATAATATATTTTGTGACATAAGTCACCACATTCAGATTATGTGACCGAAGTCACCAGATATTGTGGTAAAAACCACTAGATCACTTCCCCTTTCATAATCACCCATATGCCCCATGTCATACAAATCATGCGGATATCATGCCATTTTCCTTATTTCACATTCTTATCAATATTCACATACGTGCCATAACAGATATTCATAATATTATAACTACCGTAGTAGTAGATTAACGTACCTGAGTACTTTGTACCAATGCATGGTACCCTTAGCCACATCTTACACATTCTTATTAACACATTTATTAAAATAATATCGTAAATGCTTTCATTGAAATCCCGAAAATCCCGATCTAGCGTCCTAGATCCTTAGTTCCTATACTCGGCCAACCCTAAACATGTTAGCAAAGAGTCATTCGGCTAAATAATCAAATCCCGAAGGATTATCACAACCCATAACCTTACCTTGCTGCCGATTTGATTACTAATCAAATCCTGAAATGTCGTGATGTTTCCCCCTTGTAATCAGCTAACACTAGATCACTTTAACTGATTAGTTTCGGCTTTTATACAAATAAGAAATAGTATCTGACACACTAAATAGGCCTTGGCTGAATATCATATGCACTTACCTTGTGAATCTAAATCCCGAAATTGCTACTTGCTATGGAGCTATCAAAATCTCTGCATAACCTTTGTTAGATTCACTTTCCAATCACTTAACGCACTTAATAAATAGCCTTCGGCCTAACACCAAACTTTACTTACCTTAGATTAGAAATCCCGAAGATCTCCCCCCTTTCAATCGGCTACCAAAAAAAATCCCGAAACTTCCTAGTTTCGGCCAAGCACATTTAATGGGGTTAGATTCCATCTTTTGGCTAAAAAAAAAGAAGAAAAGATTCGATAGTTGACCCTTACCCTTATTACAGAAATCGACTGCTCCTTGCTGAACCCATAGAAAGATTTGGCTTTGAGGCTTAGTGAACAATCGGCTTGGATTCACTTGTGTATTTGGCTTTAGAAGAGGATAACAAGGGGTTATAGATTCGGCTTGCTATGATCAAATCGGCTATAGTCTTGAAACTATCTTCGGCTTTTGATGGAGTTGTAAAAAGAAGAAGAAAAGTGAAGGTTTTGGGGAGAAAAGAGTAATCAAAAGAGAGGCTAGAATGCTTAATGAAATTCGGCTATACCCCCTTACTAACTTGGCCGAAATTCACCTTAAGAGAGTCCCTAGGCCGGTCACACTCTTTCCCTTATCTCATCCCTTCCTTTTCTCCTATTTTCTCTCTTTTTCACCTATTCAAAATATTTAAAATAAATCCATAATTATCACCTCCCTTTAGCTGAATTTTAAAAGGATTTAGCCACATCTAAAACTCCTCCCTCAGTCTCCCAATGACGTCCACTACTCCTCCTTGTTGCCGCAAAATAAAAGCTCTTATTTTGCTTCCCTTGTGACTCGAACCCTGGCTCATTTGTACATGCTTGTGGCGTCACTTACAGAGGCTTTAAGTGGCGCCTCCTTGCCACTTTAACAAGCCCATTTTTGTGTCATAATTCCCCTACTAATTTTCTTAAGGCCCTATCAAGCTTAGCTTCCTCTTTTAAACTTGAAACTTAATATTTTCTAAGGCATTTTTCCTACATTCTAAGGTCCTCAAAATTCATAAAACATACTTATAATACCCATAGGCATGCTTCACATAAAATTCAACAAAAATTCATAAGCCCTAAATCCCAGATATTACATCAACATTTTACTTTATGAAGGGTTTTCAATGAAAACAAGGTTTTCGCTAAAACACTTCTATGTGACACGCGGGATTCGGGCCTAACTTCTAGGCCGGGTTTGGGGTGTTACATTTTGTAGTATCAGAGTCCGATTTTAAAGTTTGGGCTGTGAAATAGGCCTTAGTATTTGGGTTTTAAAAAAAAAATTCGAGTAAGTCAAAATATTTTAGAAATTCTTGTGATGTGGCACACCGAGTCTCCAACGTCAAACCAAGTAAGTTCTCTTGATACTTAGTTATTATGAACTGTTATACTGTAGATAGTGGGATACTTTTAGAATATGCCTAGAGTAAAACTAAAGCCCATAAAGAACTGAGACTGTAGAGGATTTACAACTGCCAAAACAATACTCCAGTTAGTACTTCATAAAACATCGGCTTAATTACTAAAATTTATTAAAACTTCATAAAATTTCTAATCTAGATAATACGTGAATCGACGATGAGCGCTAGAAGTAGGTGTGTGTTTGAAAATGGAAGTGTTATGGCTTTGTAAACATTTCAATCTGAATTTGGTACTTCTTCTGTGTGTGTTTGAAAATGTTTGAAGTAGGTGGATGTTTTGAGTGTATGTTGAAATTATTGGGATCAGAGCGCGCGGCGAAAGCATAGTGGTGTGACTTGAGTGGTGCGATTAATAGTTAGTTTGAAATTTCAAGGACGAAATTTCTTTAAGGGGGTAGAATTTTAATGCCCCGAATTTTGGGCCTAGATGAATTGGGCTTTGGGCTTTTGGGCTCATAAATTTTTTTAGCAAGAAAATGACAAATGACATGTTGGCTTTAAGGGTTTAATAAACTTGGAATGTCTAGTGGTATTGGAGAAGTTCTGGGTTCGAACTGTGAGGAGAAGGAATTTTTAATCAATTATTAAATGAACCAGGGCGGTGAGTAGTTGGGCTTTTAAATAAAAATAGGGAAAAAGGGTACAAAGGAGCTTGTGGTGGAGTGGCTAAATGACGCCGCTTAGGGTATAGGAAGGTGGCGTTATGGGCTAGCAAGGAGATCCTAGGTTCGAATCCTAGCTTAGTATTTTTTTTAGGAGTTTAATTTTGGCCTTCTAGAAGGTTGGAAGTGGTGTGATGATGGACTCTAAGGAGAGTGATCAGGAGAGCAAATTTAGGAAAAGAATTGAGGAGCTTATGATGGAGAAAAATTAGGAGATGAGATATGTGGAAGAGGTTGAACCGAATTAGGAATTTGGGGATAGGAAATTCGGCTAAAGGCTATAAATAGGTGTCAATTTTGGGGTTCTAGGCTAATGCCAAATTTTTTCTTTTTATTTTACCGAAAACTACTTTTCTCTCCAAATACCTGAAAGCCGAAATCCCTTATTCTTCCTCTTCTATTTTGCACCGATTTCTTCCCTTCCTTCTCATCAAACTATTTTCTTTCATTTGCTTGTAGTCTATTTCTTTTGTGCCGAATATTCTTGGTCCCTAAAGTCTAGTATTCCTTTTTGCCGAATCCCTTGTGTGCCACCTCTTTTCTTCCACAATTTGATCAAAGCAATCATTTTTGTTCAGTTACTTAACCAAACATTCATTCTCTCCCTCTTTCAAATCTTTTATTCTTCTCGCATTGGCTAAATCTTCTAGGACTAGCTATTGCATTCATTCGGCCGATAGATAATGTAACATCCCGAAATTGGGCCTAGTAGGATTAGGCCCAATGGGCCTTAGGCGTAGTAGCATTTAAAATTTTTGAGAACGGTATTAATGCAAGTTAGACTTATTAGGTAAGTGATTTTGGAAGGCTAGAGGGCTTCTATGAAGTCCCGGGATCGAACTTTGGCTTTGGGGAAATTTTGGTTTTAGGTGAAAAAACCCTGGAAGTTTGCAGGTAAGCCTTAAGAATAAAATGTGGAGGAAAATGACACAAGTGGAGTGTGTGGTGTAGTGGCAAAGTGACGCCACTTAGGGGGCAAGGGGGTGACGCTACAAGGAAGGAAGAAGGTCCAAGGTTCAAGTCTTGGCTTTTGCAGGGGTGACGCTACAAGGAAGGAAGAAGGACAAGGGGGTGACGCCACTTAGGGAATGGATGTTCCTCTCTGTGTGAACTAGGATAGCGAACTTAAAACTTTGTTTGATCGAAAGAATCCCTATTAAAATTTTCATAAAATTTCGTCGCGATTAACCAAGTGGAACAAATTACTAATCCATAAAAAATTTCTTAATCAGATTAAAAGCGCGTTAGTTAGAATGAGTTCAAGAGGTCGTGGATGTCCGCCGCGTGGTCGTGGTAGGGGTAGGATGACCTTGCCGAGCCAAAGCAAGGTCCGCCACGAGTGCCGAAATGAGATGCCGGATCTGCTGGTGCGTAAAACCAATTTCAAGATCGGGACGGGTGGAAATGATGTCGTATCTCAAGTCAGACACGGGTATTGGAACGAGCGAGTTCTTTGAGGTGGCGTGGTGCGGAGCCCGTAAATCCGTGGTTGAACGACTCCGGGCTACTGAGTAGAAGTATTTAGGGGACTTTCAGAGTGGCACCCAGTCATGCGAGATCTTGGTTGGAAGCAATCTGAAAGGATCATGGATGACATAGATTTCTGATTGAGGAGAAATTAAAGGGTGTAATTTCTTTGCCGGGATGAGTCTTACCGGTGGTGGCTCACCGTAAGGGAGAAGCAGTGGCGAGAGAACCTTACTTGGGAATTCTTCAGGAAGCCTACCAAAAGAAGTATATTGGAACTAGCTATGTAGACACACACATGAAAGGCTTTCTTGAACTGGTTCAGGGGAAATAAGTCGATGGCGGAATATGAGGCCGAGTTCCTCCGGTTGAGTAGGTATGCTCGTGGTATTGTGGGTACAGAGCATGAGCGCATGTGTGAGGAGTTCAAGATGGGCTTAGAGATGGGCGAGAATGATGATAGCTCCACAACAGAACGAGAGTTTCTTTGTTCTTGTGGAGAAGTCTAAAGTTCTTTGAGAAAAGTAAGAAGAAGTCAGTTAAGCGGAACCAAGAACGAAATTGGAATAAGAGGAGCTCGGAACCTTCAAGGTTCTCGGGTAATGAAGCAAGAAGAGGACGAGGTTTGAAGGGTCGGATTGAAGGCCGCTAGGCTCTGCTGCCGCTACTAATCCTCAATGGCCGCCACGGTGTGATAAGTGTGGCAAGTTTCACAAGGGGAGTGTTGGAGTGGTAATCGAGAGTGCTTTGAGTGTGGATCATTCGATCACCGTGTAAGGGATTGTCCTCGGAAGTTAGCTAAGAATCAACCAGAGGGTCAGAACCGTGCTCAGGTTAGAAATGAAGGACCATCACAGAGGGGTCGAGGTGCGGCTAGAGGTAATGATAATGGTAGCAGGCGTGGTCGAGGTCTTTGAAGGTGCAGAGGCGAGGCAACCAAGGTTGGTTTATGCGGTTGGTCGTCGCGAGGAGGAAGATGTGCCAGACATGACAACGGGTAAGTTTCTTATTTTTGGAATACCCTCATTTGTCTTGGTTATGGTCACATTAGTTCATTCTTAAGTTGCTAGTAAAGTATATGGAACTTGGATTATGAACGTAGGGAATGTTTCTAGAAAGTATGATAGATCTTTAAGATCGAAGTGCAATGATGGCGTAGTGTGATGAGTTAAGGATGCGCAATTGAGCGATAGTAAGTAATTTCGAGGACGAAATTATTTTTAAAGGGGTAGAATTGTAACACCCTAAATTAGGGGTTGTTGAAAATTTAATTATTTTAAATATTTTCCCATGTGTGTGCTTGAAGAATTAAATTCTATGATTATTTGGCATATTTTAGGGTCCGAAATAATCCGAGCTAGGCTCGACTTAGTATTAAAATTTCTTTTTATTGTGTTTAAAGGAGGAAGCTAGGCGAGTTAGGGGTTATAAGTAATTTAGGTGGGTTTATGGCGCAAGAAATGGGTTGGTATAAGTGGCGTAGTGCGCCTAAAAAAGATTGCTAGGGTCTCAAGTTCGAGCTGCAAAGGCAGCGGAGTTGGTTTCACTTTTTGCGTCAATTAAGGGGCTGGGCGGTATGCCTTAAAAACAAATAGCCGGGGAAATGGACATGAAAGTGTAGTTGGCAAAGTGGCTCCATGCGCTATTTAAGAGCTGGAAGTGGCGCTAAAGAGGGCCTGGGTTCGAGGCCAGGCAGCAACAAGGGTGTTTTATTTTTTTTATGCGGTGTTGGGCTCAAGTTGGAAGGCCTTATAAATAAATATTGCGGTTATTTGACACGAAATTCAAATGGGAGAGTTGGTCTGGGCGCTTAAGGGGGAGGTGCTGCTTGGGGTCGTTGGTTCGAACCCCGGGAGCAAACACAGATTTTATTTTTCCTTCCCTACATTCTTTGGCGTGAAGAGAGTAGAATTGGCAGTATTTAAGACTCTTAAATTGATTAGAGATAAGGCAAATTTTTTTTATTTTGTTGCTTAATATTCGGCTGGAAGAAATTAATGTGCACATGGGTTCTTTTTAATGAGTATTTTAAATTGAAGAGGTGATGAAGGGTGTAACACCCCAAACCCGGCCCACAAGCCTTGACCGGATCTGGTATGTCACGGAGTAAAAACATGTTTGAAAGATTCGAATTCACAGTGGAAATCTGAAAATATTGCTGAATTTGTAAAACGGTGTTTGCTAAAACTAAGATAGGTTGGTTTGATAAATACGATTGAGTTGAAAAACTTTTCCTTTTCCTTTGAATCCATTTGATCATTTATATTTTTAGAAATGTCGGAGTTATTGATAACTTGGTAAAATTTGCTACCCGATGGTAACGTCTTTGAAAACGCGTACGAGCACTAATTTTGAAAACGTTGCCTTTACCGATTTGCTTAACAATTCATAAGTTCGTTAGAAATAAGGTAAAAACTACTACTTAATCATACGAATAATAATAATAAGCGGCCATATTACAACCCAATCGAATTTAGCAAATAGTAAACTTTAATGGTACGAAACAAAACTTCAAAATCGAGGAACAAGCATGGCCACCTCGCGTCCTCTCCGGCTCTGTCTCCGCGATCTACTCACCTGAAAAAGATAGGGAAAGGGGTGAGTCACCAAGACTCAGTGCATAGATAATACACATGTCCCCACATACGGGCTTGGCCCATATCCACACAGTTCATACACATGAATATGCAATTATGAAGCCCAACCTAGCCATCCATACTCCTTTTTCTACCCCGTGTGGTACCAAACAACTGGTGGTGCCAAACCACTGGTGACTTAAAGTCACGGTATCCGTCAATACTTGTGGTGCCAAACCACTGGTGGTACCAAACCACTGGTGACTTAAAGTCACGGTATCCGTCAATGCTTGTGGTGCCAAACCACTGGTGACCCGAAGTCACAATCAAATGATGGGGCCAACCCATCGTGTGATACCAAATCACTAGCGTCGATCCCATATCTCAAATGTGGGGCCAACCCACGGTGGTGTTAACCACAGGGACGAGACGCTATGAGGTGCCAAACCTCTGGAGGTGCCAAACCTCTAGTGACCGAAGTCACAATGTGGTACCAAACCACTGGTGTCCGTCGACACAAATATTACTTCCCCCTCCACTCGATTAATCTCACATCATCATGCTCACATAACAAGTATCATGATCCCATATATCATGCATTTGTATATAGCATAACATTTAACAGCATATGATGGCATACACAACATATATCATCGAGTATTAGGGGACTTACCCGAAAACCAAGCTTATGCCCACAAGGCAAAGATACTACATGATAGGTGATAAAATATCATCATAATAACAATTTATACTAATAAAGTGTGTAAGAGCTTACACACCTGATTAAACAATCACCCACCTTGGGTATCCAACATCTTAGCCCTTATTTCGGCTAACATGCACAACATATACATTTACATATAACATATATAAACAAGCAAGAGAACAGTGCGATAACTACGCACCTGATCACAAACAGCGTTATGCCCTCAATCCCGAAGCTATCCCTAAGTGATACTACGGCTACTTGCCTACCTCTGTTGTTGCTGACGACGCCCACACCTGGCGGCCAATCTCGTACCGTAGAGACGGTTCTCCTTTTAAACTTCAGAATAGGGGCTACCCCTTGATCTTCTTGACTAACACTTGCGTCCATCGATACACTTAATCAGATTAAACAGGTTAATCACCCAAGTCATAAATCTAAGTACCGAGTCTTACTAAATATTCTTACCAACGAGCCGAAATCCCAGAAGCTTCCTTAATACTTGACGATTTTGCCCCTAAAAGCCATCATCAAAATCGGTCAACCCCTCAATACCAAAAATGTGGCCTAAGGCCGAATGCTATTAGCCACCTACCTTGCTTATCCTGAATATTTGCTCGCTCCCGAAGTTATCGAAATCCCTTGATTATTTAAAACCCGAAGGCTCCTTAGACGCTCCTACACACAAAAAGAGCTCATCACTTTGGCCTTATACATCTTCGGCCATCCCTAAAACCAAGATCAACATTCGATTATGGCATGCCAAGGAGAAACCGGTAGATAAAGTAAGCATACCTACCACTATACAAGCACCCACAGAGAATCAGCTTTAAACAAAAATCTTAGAAAAGATGGCTCTTGGCCGAATATTACATATCCCTTACCTTGATGTACCCAAATCCGAGAGAACCCTTACTCCTTTAACGCTATCTCCCCTTGACTACACAAGAAAAAAACATGAAATCAAGGCCCTATTAAGGTTCGGCCAACCCCAAATACCAAGGCTAAAATAATGATTTTGCACACTAAAAGAGTAGGAGGAACCAGATTAATGGTAAAAGAATACCTACCATCCACGTGCTGAAGAAATTAAAGAAGAGTAGGTTTGGCTAGGCTTAGAGTTCAAGAAGAAGAGAGCAAGAGGGAATCGTTAGGCTATTGTCAAATGAAACTCAAATGCAAATTTGGTAAAACACGAGGATGAAGAAGAAAGGTTTTGAAGGAGGATATTTAGCTAGCACCAAGCACAAACCGAAAATACAAGCCCTTTCAATTCTCCCAAAATCGGTTAAACAAAAAAAAATGGCAAGAAAGGAGACATTTCGGCCATGCTCCTTCCTCAAAACCAAAGCCGATCAAGTTCCATTTCTTTCCTTATTCTTTCGGTGAACACTCAAAGGATAGAAGAGAAATTTCTAAGCATCAAATTCGGCCAAACTCCCCAAAATGCAATAAGGAAATCGGCCATGCATCCTTGTCAACCACAAGGCCGCCAACTCTCTCTCTTTTTCCTATATTCATTCAAAAATTCATAACACCAAGTACCAATAAAAAAAATTTATTTATTCTTTATTCCATCACCCTACATACTAACAAAAACTATTTCCCATCACTAACATAAAATAACTAGTAAAATATAACCCATACAACAACATTTTCTATACTTAATCTTTAATAAACAAAGGACTAATGCCAAAGCATCTCACGACCATCTCCATTTTCTCATTACTTAACCATTTTTCTATACATTAAAATATTAATAATAATAATAATAATATAAATATATATATATCAACTACCCACCCCAAGGCACAATCGGCCAAGCTATCCATGTGATGGCTCCCATCACCAAAAAGAATAATAATAATAATATTAAGAAAAATGATAAAATATAATAATAAAATAACTAAAATATGCCATAACAAATAAAAAGAAATAACCACCCATACCATGCGTGCAGCCCCTTTCCCAAAATTGCATGCGCGCATGGGCCATGCAGACTCCTATTTCACGCCTGAAAAAAAAAAGAAGTTCCAACTGCAGCCCCCAGGTCTCGAACCGAGACACGGAGAGAAATCCCAATTTGCTCGCCGATGCGCGGTAGCGTCTTCTATGCCAATAACGCATCAGGTATTTCTATTAAACCCTTCTTCCTTGGCTCCCTTCAAACTTTAGCGCCAAGCAAAACAATAAAACATTCGTGCGCTTCCACTCGGGCTCGAACACCCGACCCCTAAGCCGAAATCATCCCTTGCGCACTTAGCCACTCTTCCACCTGGACTTTCATGTCCACTAACGTTCGAATTATTCTTTTAAGGCCTTACTCAGCATTAACGCCCTTTTGCAACAAAAATAAAACTTAGGCCGCGCCCAGTGTTGCTCGATCCCCTGACCTGCTTAGCGCCCAAGCCAAAGCCTTAAGTGGCACACTAAAACCACTTTACCAGGGCATTTTATATGCCACAACTCACCAAAATTTATTCTTAAGGCCTCCATCAACCAAATTTTCACTTTTGACCCAAAATTTCAAAATTTTACAAAACACTCCCCTTTTATCCCTGAGCTTTAATAACCCCTAAAACTCATCAAAACAAATCTTAAGGCCTATCGACTTGTGAATTTTTGCTCCAACGCACAGCCCCTAATTTAGGATATTACAAAGGGATAAGGATATTATAAGGATATTATTTGGTTTTAATGGGATTTTTAATTGATTAATTCCAAGGAGAAAATTTAGGCCTTTAATTTATTCAATTATTTTGAATATTTTCAAGCAATTGGCCAGGAGCAATTCAAGGAAATTGCCAAAAATTTGAACTCTTCATGGGAAGAGTGGACGGCAAGCATAGGGGGGGTTTAGTGTTTTATTGCTATAAAATTGTTGAGGGGATTAAGGAATTAAAAGGATGATAAAATTAGATTTATCTTGGATAAATCAAGGCTGGGAATTATCACAAATTAAGGGAGTGGTTGCTGATTTTTTTGGACTCCTTGGGGGTTGTCCATATTTGATTTTTAATAGCAAAGAAGTGCTAAACTCACCAATTTTTCCTCTCCAATTTGCTGCTGCCGAATTTCTCCATTGTTCATAGCCAAAATCCTTCAAAATTTTCCAGCATCTTTCTCTTTTACTTAGCTGAAAATCACCATTGATTTCCCCTACATCTCTTCCTTCTCTTTTTACTAATTCCTATTGGCCGAACCTATCTCTTTCTTTTCTCAAAATTCCAGCCTTCAACTTTGAGTTAGCCGAATCTCTCCATTCTCTTCTTGCCGAAATCTTTCCTTCTCCATTAGAGTTACTTTGGTCGAATATCAGGGGAGCACAAGATCCTTTTTGGGATTCTTTTTCAAGCATTAGTAAGAGGGAAGCCATAGCCATTAAGGGAAGCTTTCGGAATTTATTCTCCTAAGGTAAGGTGATAAGTAACATTCGACTATAGGCTTTGGTTATGTATAGGTGTGCAAGCCAATTATTAACAAGTGTTTTAGTAGGAATCTCGACAGGACAAGTGACAAATACGGGAATTTGGTGAATTGGTAAGTGGATAAGCCACATTCGGCCAAAGGCCATACTTCTGGTACAACTAATCCTTCGGGATCTCTAGTTTAGCCAATTGGCTAATAGATCTAAAACAATTCATGTGTTGACCGATTATAGGAGGAAACAACGTCTCGGGATTTCGCTAGTATGTTCAGGATTTGCTGGTAAACAGGTGTGTAAGAACTCATTACACACTTTATTAATTTACATGATTATTGTTGTGTTATTCACCTTTGGTAGTGTTTTGCTTATGGCTAAGCATGGATCCCGGGTAAGTCCCCTACTTTGTGATTATAGATATATGGTTTGCATGCTATCACATGATGCTAAATGTTATGCCATGATATATGATAATTGATGTATAAGCATGTGATGGTGGGATTGATGAGAGGAGGGGGATGATATTATGGACTGTCGTCAGTGGTTTTAACCACAAGATGGGTTGGCCCCATCAGATTATTTGTGACCTATGGTCATCAGTGGTTTTGACCACAACGATTGATTATTTGCGACTAAGTCCCAGTGGTTTGGTACCACCAGTGGTTTTGACCACATTTGTTATATTGTGACCTTTGGTCATCAGTGGTTTTGACCACACGATGGGTTGGCCCCATCATTTAAATTGTGACTTTAAGTCATCAGTGGTTTTGACCACACGGGGTAGAAAAGGAGTATGGATGGCTAGTTGGGTTGCATGAGCATGTTTATTAATAAATTGTGTATGAGATGTATTTTCCGGGTGGGGGATTTATACACTGAGTCTTGGTGACTCACCCCTTCCCTTAACATTTTGCAAATGAGTAGATTGTGGAGGTGGAGCCGGATGGACTCGAGGTGGCCATGCAGTGGAAATTTTAATTAGATGGACTTGGATTTATTTTATTTATTTTAAATGTTGGTTTATTTTGTAATAAGGCCTCCTAGATATATTTTTATTATTTTTGTTTTGGATGAATTTGTTTAAAACTATTTTTATTAATATTAAATTAAATGCACATGTTTCCTCAAAAATTAAATCGCGATATGTTTTAATGTGCCATCGGGCACACCTGAATCTGTAACAATCTGACTTGATGATTATTTTCAAAATAAACCTAAGTATGATTTTATACACCTCAAACATTTTAAACAAAATAACTATCTTTTACCAAAAAGATAATTCAACTTAAAAGGATTTTCAAAAGTACTTTCTCTGTGGCACACCAAATTCGGTCGTAGTGTTTGGGCTGGGTTTGGGGTGTTACATATCACCAGTGGTTTGGTACCACACAGTGGGTTGGCCCCACTTCTCCTTATTTTGTGACTAAGTCTCAGTGGTTTGGTACCACATATGTTATTTGTGACTTTGGGTCACCAGTGGTTTGGCACCGCATACGATATCTTTGTAACTCGTCCCAGTGGCTTAGTACCACAGTGGGTTGGCCCCACATATGATTATTTGTGACTTTGGGTCACCAGTGGTTTGGCACCACCAGTGGTTTGGTACCACATTTATATATATTGTTTGTGACTTTGAGTCACTAGTGGTTTGGCACCACCAGTGGTTTGGTACCACACGGGGTAGGATATGGAGTTCTGGATGGCTAGGTTTGGGTTGCATGACATACTTACTTGTTTATGAAACTGTGTAAGGGTTTTGTTATAACCGGGAGGGGGTTTACACACTGAGTCTCAATGACTCTCCCCTTTTCTTACATTGCACAGATGATTCGTAGATCGCGAATGCGGAGCCGGGGCAAACTCGAGGTGGCCATGCATATTGTTTTCGGGTTTTATTTTGATTTGCTATTTTGATTTATACTTTCTTTTAATTCGGTTTTTGGGTTGTAATAAGGCCACTATCGTTTAATTTTGGGGTTTATTTATCTGCTTTATGTTTTATTATGTTTTGCTAAGTTAAACTAGACGACATGCCTTCATAATCTTTAAAATGAGTGTTTTCTAAACTTACACAACTTGTCGGGGTTTTCTAAAACTTTACCATCGGGTAACAGCAAACAAGTAGTAACAACAAGTTAACTCAATTTGTTTTGGAACTAAATTTTTCTTAAAGACTAGTTTCAAAATGGCTCTAAGTTTTAGTACCTAGACTAATTCGGGTTTTTGTAAAAATAATGGTTTTTCTAAAGTAAGAAACGTCAATCGATTTTCCCAGAAGTGTTCTTCATTTGTTCAAACTTAAACCACAACTCATTTCTAGTAATGTTTTTCTTCAAATTTGATCTAGAACTTGTTTTCTTTAAAAGCATTTTCCTATGACATGCCAAATTCGGTCGTAGTGTGTTGACCAGGTTTGGGGTGTTACAGATAAGGAATTTACGATGAGCAAAGGGGGAACTACTAAAGTGTCAGTACAGATGCCGATTGAGTGTAAGTAAGTGACCACTACTTCTAAATTTAAGCGACGTAAGGTTTCAGCGATTCGGGACTTTCCACCTGGATGCGAAAGGGGGACTACAACGGACCTCGATTAAGTAGGCAAATCGCAGTCGATCAAGGCAAGTATAGGTTGTCCTTCGGTGAGTGGTTGTAGTGGATTTATTTTAAGTTATTAAGTAAGTGACTAACGGAGTGTAATGTTTGAATATAGGTTCTGATAATCATGAGCACTTAGAACTCCAGGTGGTAAGGTGTGTACTTCAACCCTATGATTCGATAGTTTAATATAAAGCCGAAGGTGTGTACATACACTACACATACAATAGATCGGCAAATCTCAAAATCCCGAAATGTCGAAAAGCTTAAAAGTCGAAATGTCAAAAAGCTAAAAGTTTGGCTACGGTAGTCTTGCGAGTGCACGAACACTCGTAAGAGGGTATTCGATACGATACCAGAGACCCCATGAGCGATCTTATGGACTTGGGTCACATTTTGGCCAACTTGGTATTATGTGATGAGCTAATTAATTTTATTGAATGATTTGGAATGGATTCGAGCCTACTGGGCCATATGAGTGTGATTGAGCCTAATGGGTCATAAAAATGTTATTGGGTTTGATGGGTTATATGAGTGTGTGAAAACCCGTAGACTTGCCAGGGTTTTGTAATGGACTTTTAGGCCTAGTTCTAATAAATCCTTAAACAGCATAAAAGTTATGAATTTATCAAATTCATCTGTGGACAAGTCAAAAGGTTAGAGTGTGGCAATGGGCATATGCATGTCTAGGATTGGATCTAGGAAGAGCTTGGTATTTAAGCGGTCTTAATGACCCACCTCCTCTTCTCTGAAATTCTACCTGGTGCATAGTGTCTGTTCACTTTAGCCAATGAGGACATGTTGACGGGCCAAAAGTTCATAATTTAAAACCCATGCTATTAATAAATTACCAAAATACCCTTATAGCTTAAATGTAGGATTTATGTTACATGTATGACATGCTGCATTCATACGATATTTTGTTTAGGTTGCATATGGGTGGGAAGTGTGGTACGGGGGAAGAATTTGAGGATCGCATGGTTGCTCGACGATTGTGGATCCACCGTTGGCTTTTTAAGCCCAATATATGATTAGCAGCTTTGCTACAATCTTAGATAGTACCGTAACCGGGCTACCATTGCTGTGTAGCGGATGGGTGGGTCGATTTAGAAATCCCCACAGGTGTATAAGGTTGGAAGGAAAATGTTGTGTAGCGGATGGACTATTGGAGAGGGTTTGCACAACATTGCATGTACAATATTATTGTGATATTATTGTGATATTAATGTGATATGGGCTTCGGCCCAAAGGCCACCCCTACTAAGTTGGGCTCAGGCCCAAAACGATTGATGATTGCTTTATACTCGTTGAGGGTTGTACAAACTAAGTTTTTTGAAACTCACCCCCTCCTTTTTAAACTTTTCAAGTGACCCTCAGTAGGGGGTTCAACGGATGGTGGGACTTAGAGGTGTCCAGCTAGCAAGACATTATTATTTGGATTTCTTTAAAATTCCTAGTATTTTGAAATTATTTTGGTTTGGATTGTAATAAGGCCTTTTCTCTGGTTATTATTATTTTGTGGGATTATTATATTATTATGTTTTATATTTTGGAGGCAGAACACTGTTTATTGTCCTAAGCTATGGCTGTTTTCAATTATTACGTTTTCGCAACTCCATTTTAAAATACCAAGTTTTATTGTTTGTTTTTAAATAAAACTTCCGCAACTAAAAAGGGACTTGTACTCAACATTTTACTTTATGAAGGGTTTTCAATGAAAATAAGGTTTTTGCTAAAACACTTCAATGTGACACGCCAGACTTGGGCCTAACTTCTCGGCCGGGTTTAGGGTGTTACAAGATGGATTAGATCTTGTAAGTATCTGGTGTGTTTCAATTGGAATATCGTTGTACTCATATCTGTAAGTTGTTCAGTAGATTGTAAATTTTCGTAAGGTAACTTGTTTATTGATTTTTGACAAATTTGTTATGTATTTGAGTTTTGAATTGAATTTTATAACTCACCGATTGAGATATTGGATGACAGGGAACACATATGGTTGTATTATTATTTAACTTATTGTATTTAATTTGGTAAGATTTATCATTTTAGTATGTCGAACTTACTAAGCTTCAATAGGCTTACTTGTGTTATTTTCTGTTCTTGTAGATAATTTGAAGGTTGGACGGCCGGAATTGGCACTCAAGTCACACTATCCACCCATTTTTGGTAGTTTTTGGAATGTCCATTTTGGATTATATGGCATGTAATAAGCTTGTATGTCATTACTATTGTTTTGATATGTAAAATGTTAAAATATGATCTTAAGTGTAAATAGTCAACTTATTTGATATATGTGAATGAGGTATGTTGTTTAAGTGCGAGCTCATGACAAGTGTGTTTGGAATAGTGTGATTGAGATGCCTATGTTTGGCATATTGGTTAAATGTTAGATGGTGTGATTTAAAATGCTTTGAATGATAGTTCATTTTGTATATAATTGTGTATACTTATAGTACCAATGATGGTACATTGGTTAGACACTTAGGATGGTTGATTTAGCATGTTTTGAGCTTGTTTAATGTCACTTTGAATAGATTTTTTACCTGGTTAATGGATTACTTAGAGTCCAAGTAAGCTTGAATTGGTAAACTTGTTGTTTAAGGTTCATTTTGGGTCCACACGGCCTAAGACACGGGCGTGTGACTCAGCTGTGTGAGACACATAGCCTGGTGATAGGGGGCGTGTGGCTCAACTGTGTGAGACACACAGCCTGGTGACACGGTCGTGTGTCATTAGATGAGTTCTTTATGGTGCAAGTTACTGAGTTACATGGCTTAACACATAGCCTGGCACACGGGCGTGTATGGCAACTCAGGGAGTTACACGGCATGGTACATGAGAGTTTGACAGTGCTCAAAGAGTTACACGGGTGGGGACATGGGCTGGGACATGACCGTGTGTCCCTAATTCGATTGTTATATGTCTCACCCGTGTAAGGCACATGTCCATGTGAGCCCTATTTTGTAAATTTTGTATCTTTTTCCTAAACTTTCCAAACTAATTCAAACTGGTTCCATGATGGTCACTAAACTAACTATAAATACGATTAAGGCAAGCACACCTATCGAAAAATAGTATAGTTATGGTGAGTAGGGAATATCGTATCCACGAGGACTAAAAGTACTAGTAATTACCTTTTTTCTATTATTTAGCTAGTAAATTGGAGTGATTTTTTTAATCTAAATTTACTAATCTAATTTAACTAAGAACACAACAAAGAATGAAATAGGAAAATAATCGAAGATAACCAATAAGAAAGACAACACCCAGGAAAGAATCAGCCTAGACTTCACCTATTATTATGAATCTGAATTAAACTATTTATTCACTTATGTTTTAATTCGTGGAAATCCCTAAATTATGCTAATATCTCTTTCGAAAGTAAGAATAATTGACTTTAGATTGATAAATTGAAATCTTTTTTCTAATTAAAACCCCTATTGTCGCATTAACTTGATCTATAGATTCCCCTATAACATTTGATTCTAATTCAGTAGATTTATATTGTCTTATTTCAAGGATTGCATGCAACTCCACTCAATTATTCTAGATCTACTCTTAAACAGAGACTTTTCCTCCACTGAAATAAGCACATAAACATGAATTAATATCCCAAAAATATTAAAGCACGAAATAATCATATATAATTGAGAACAAGAATCAAGTATTTGTCGCATAAAAATAGAAATTAAATAATAAGATTTATCATAAGTTTCATCCTCCCTAGGTATCTAGGGAATTTAGTTCATAATCCTGAATAGAAACATATCAATGTTAGGATAACCACAAGACATAAATGAACTCAATAAAACTTCAAAAGAAATTAAATGGAGATCTTCGATCTTGAAGGAGATCTGCATCAGAGTTGATTCCAATGGTATTCTTCAAGTGTTTTCTTTGATCTTCTCTAGTGTCCCCTTAGGTCTTCTTCTAATTGGTATTTATATACTTTAGAATGCTCAGAAAGCCTAAAAATTGGGTTTTTCCACATATCGGGGAAGCAAGTTGCAAAATTGACATGGGCTGGCACATGGGCGTGTGACTAGCCTGTGTGGCTCACACAGGCGTGTGGCCAGCCCATATGGCTCACACGGGCATGTGTGCAGCCCGTGTGGAAATGCCTAGACCGTGTGGATCCTAAAAATAGCTCTTTTTGTTCGATTTTAGCTTGTTTTTTGCTCCTTTCACTCCCCTATACTCACCTAAGTATAGAAACATGAATTTAAAGGATTAGGAGCATCAAATTCACTAATTTACATAATAAATCATCCAAAAATGCATCAAGAATGAGATTAAAAATATGTTACTTTTATGGCTTATCATCCCAAATTGTTTCTAAACTATTTTTAGGGCCTCGAGGGCTCGATTCAGGGACTATATGCAAGTGTATGAGCAGTTTATGATGCGATTATAATATTGAATAATATGAGGTTCAAATGTTTTTGATTGCTTAGTAATACTCCGTAACCCTAATCCGACGATGAAAACAAGTTAAGGGTGTTACAGTACCTCTCTTCCTATAAAAAAAAATAAAAGAATTTGTATTATTGGACTTTTTTTATAATGATAATATTTGTATAAGAGTTTATAATGTTTTATTTTGTTAGAGTTTAATGTTATACAAAGTTTTGTCTTTAATTTATAAAAATTAAGTGTAACCTTTAAATTTATATTATATTATGAGTCTATATATACTCATATCCCACATCTCACATCACTTAATAAAAGAAAACAAGGGAAATGAGACTTGAGGTCTATATAAAAACCTATTTTGTAAGTTTTATTTTCACAAGAAATGGAACCAAAAAATAAAAATATTAGGCAAAAAACACTTCTAGTCGGAAGTGTAACACCCCTTACCCGAGACCTTTACCGGAGTCGAGTATGTGGCATTACTAAACTTGACTACTAGTTCGGGGAATAAGGATTTAAAGCTGTCCAACTGCGTCATGCTGACTAAACTGATCATAACTCAAGTTACGAAACTCGAAATTTAGATCCGTAAATTTTCCTTGAAACTAGACTCATATAAATATATACCATAATTTTTCCATAATTTTTCATGTGGCCAATTAGTACAGTTTATTTAACAAAATTTCCCCTATTTCACTGTTGACGATTCTGACCTATCGTTACAAAAACTCAGTTATCTCATTGCAAAAATTTTCAATAATGTTCTTGTTTATTCCAATCAAAAATAGACTCATTAAGGATTCTAAGCATATAAACTATGTCCCCTAGTTATTTTTGTACAATTTTTAACAAATTTCCCAAGACAGAACATGGACTCACGAATTCATTCAGAACAAGTCTCACTAAAATTTAAATATCTCATAACAGAAAACTCATTTGCCTACTCTGTTTCTTTCATATCAAAATAGACACAATAAGCTTTGATTCTATAATTCAATTTATCCTATTTTTGGTGATTTTTCAAAATCACATCACTGCTGCTAACTAAAAACTGTTTCATTACAATATATGATTAACTAGTTTATAACCGAATATACCCACATACAACTCGTACTATCCATGCATTTTAATCATTTACGCAATTTAACTTGTACCTAAAACATTCACGTAATATCATAACATCATCTATTTATTAACAAAACACGACTATGGTTCCATATAACCGAGTAAACTTCGATTAAGAGTGCACAAACATTACCGACATAAACCGACATTTGTATCAAAAGTCCATAAAGCATACTTAACTAAAAATTTTAGCCATATTCGCATGGCTATTAAATACATGAACCAAAAGTTTTCACCACAACAAAAACAAAGCCTTTCCTATACATGCCTTCATTCGAAAACTAAAATGAAAGAGTACCAAAACGGTTTGATAGTGTGGACGACTTTCTGAACGATCCCGACGAGCTTGTAGCTTGCACCTAATCTATAAAACAGAGGAAACATTTCGCACACATAAGCTTACTTGCTTAGTAAGTCCTAAGTTCATGATAATATAACATTTAAAATATTCAACTTATGGCATTTCACATAAGCACTTAAGTAAATTATTTATACAAGGCCGAATACTAGTAATTCATTAACCCAAGTAAAGTAGAAATCATTTCCTTCAACCTACATTTCTTTGAAATTCATATAAGTATATCGCATGGAAATTTCCTTTATTATTAGCATTTATATTTGAAAACCAAATTTCCATAATAGCGCATTCAAACTCGAAATCCACCATATCACATCCATCAATATTAACTTCAAACACATATAACACAATTCTCATAATATTAATTCGACTCAAGTAATATTAAGCATAACATACCTTACATGCTTACCCGAACCGTTTACTCAATAAATTAGCTTTAATTTGCCTTGAACAAAAATTCGATTTCTCTTTTGTAAAACACATCACCGGCATCAAGCCTGCTAGGCATAAAAGCCTGATAAGTGACACCGGCACAAAGCCTGCTAGGCATAAAAGCCCGTAAAGTAACACCGGCACAAAGCCTGCTAGGCGTAAAAGCCCGAAAAGTAACACCGGCACAAGGCCTGCTAGGCGTAAAAGCCCAAAACGTATCAATGTAGTCAAACATTCAAGATACCTCTTATACTATTTTATATAAATATAAATACATCTAATTCCATTGAACACACTCCCATTAAATCAGTAAAATCATCATATCTTTATACACTCTAGCAATTAACATAGAAACATTTATTCACATCACATAGCAAACTTTAATCATCCTAGTGTTCCTTTATACATTCGGCCATAACCATAACAAGTACTAAAATTTATCCATTTTTAATATTTGATACATTCATAATTAGTTCTTTAATATAACTTAGCTATAGGACTTACCTCGGTTGTCGATAGATTTGAAATTTTCTGCTATTCAATCACCTTAGCCTTTCCTTGATCTAGTTCTTTCTCTTTTTGTTCCCGATCTATGAAATATCAAGTAAGTTTTATTCACATTCATTCTATCCATTTGCTCAACTCAAAAATGCACATAATTTAAATTAAAAAGAAGAACTATGAACCGAATTTCTTCCCTCATTAATATAATTTAAAACAATAATCATACAAAAATTTAAGCACTCAACTTATTCAATTTAATCCGTAATGTACCACAATGCAAAAATACAGTTAAATAAGGTCGGATATTGTTGCCTCATTGAATCTTCAGGTTCCCACGTGGCCTCTTCAACTCCGTGTCTATTCCATAATACTTTCACTAATGGAATCCTCTTATTTCTCAACTCCTTCATTTCCCGAGCCAAGATACGGATCGGTTCTTCATCACATGTCAAATCGGATCGAATTTCAATCTCTGACGGTGTGATCACATGGGACGGATCCGATCTGTATTTGCGAAGCATCGAAATGTAAAATACATTGTGTATCTTTTCTAAGTCAAGGGGCAATTTCAATCTATAAGCAACAGGCCCTATACGCTCGATGATTTCATACGGTCCGATAAATCTCGGACTCAACTTGCCTTTCCGACCAAATCGGAGTATTTTCTTCCACGGAGAAACTTTTAAGAACACCCAATCTCCGACCTGAAATTCAATGTCCTTACGCTTCAAATCGGCATAAGACTTTTGACGATCCAAAGCAGCTTTCAAATTACTCCTAATAACAATCACCTTCTGTTCTGTTTCTTTAATCTAATCAACCTCGTGTATCTTATTTTCACTGAGCTCAGTCCAGTACAACGGTGTGCGACATTTTCGCCTGTATAAGGCTTCATAAGGCGCCATTTTTATACTAGATTGGGAGCTATTATTGTAAGCAAATTCAACCAAAGGTAGGTATCGTTCCCACGTACCTTCAAATTCGAGAACGCAACACCTCAACATGTCCTCAAGTATAAAAATGGTTCGCTTAGACTGACCGTCTGTTTTTCGGATGGAAGGCTGTACTAAAATGAAGTTTAGTACCTAGAGCATCTTGCAATTTCTTCCAGAACCGCGATGTGAATCTCGGGTCTCTATCTAAAACAATGGAACTTGGTACACCATGCAACTTTATAATCTGCGACACATACAATTCGGCAAACTTATCAAGTGAATAATCGGTACGTACCGGTACAAAATGAGCTGATTTAGTCAGTCTATCAATGATAACCCACACGGCATCTTTCTTACTCGGTGTCATGGGAAGACCGGATACAAAATCCATTGTAATCCTATCCCATTTCCATTCAGGTATCATGATTGGTTGATGTAGTCCAGACGGTACTTGATGCTCAGCTTTTACTTGTTGACAGATTAAGCACTTGGAAACAAACTCAGATATATCTCGTTTCATGCCCGGCCACCAATAGAACTGTTTCAAATCGTTATACATTTTAGTACTACCCGGGTGTATCGATAGTCGACCACTATGGGCCTCACTCAGGATCATCTGTATTGAATCTGAGTTCTTTGGAACACACAATCGGTTTTTATAATTCAAACAGTCATTTGCATCAATCTGAAAATCTGATTCTGTACCATTTTCACACTGAATCCGAATAGCAATCAACTTTTTATCAACTTTCTGTGCATCACAAATCTGCTGAATAAACATCGGTCTTGCTTGTAACTCGGCTATGATCGAACCATCATCTGACATAGCCATCTGTGCGTTCAATGCACGAAGAGCAAATAATGATTTTCGACTTAACGCATCCGCAACAACATTAGCTTTTCCCGGGTGGTAGTCAATTACCAGTTCATAATCTTTCAACAATTCCAACCATCTGCGTTGTCTCAGATTTAGGTCTTTCTAAGTCATCAAATATTTTAGACTTTTATGATCTGAATAAATGTGACATTTCTCGCCGAATAAATAGTGACGCCAAATTTTCAATGCAAAAACAATGGCTGCTAATTCCAGATCGTGAGTCGGATAATTTCTCTCATGCTGCTTCAATTGTCTTGAAGCGTATGCTATAACCTTGCCTTCCTACATTAAAATGCAACCCAACCCATTTAAGGAAGCATCACTAAAAACAATAAATTCTTTACCCGATTCAGGCTGAGCTAACACTGGAGCTTCGGTCAAAAGGATTTTCAACTGCTCGAAACTTTTCTGACACTTTTCTGACCATTCAAACTTGACATCTTTACGTAGTAAGCCGTCAAAGGTGTAGCTATTACTGAGAAAAACCCTTTACAAATAAATCGTAATATCCCGCTAGGCCTAGGAAACTTCGGACCTCGGAAATATTCTTTGGTGGTTTCCAATCGAGTATAGCTGCTATTTTGTTTGGATCCACCCGAATACCAAATTCTGAAACAACATGACCCAAGAAACTGACTTCATTCATCCAGAACTCACACTTACTAAACTTTGCATACAGTTGTTGATCTCTCAAAGTTTGTAGCACTAATCTCAAATGCTCAGCATGTTCGGTTTCATCTTTGGAATAGATCGAGTATATATCGTCAATAAACACTACTACAAACCGATCCAAAAGCGCCGGAAGACTCGATTCATTAGATCCATAAAAGCGAGTAGGTGTATTAGTGAGTCCAAAAGGCATAACCAAAAACTCAAAATGTCCGTACCTCGTTCGAACTTGATCTTTGGCACACATCTGTATCTCGACTCGCGGTGATAATAGCCCGATCTCAAATCTATCTTGAAAATACCGAGGCCCCCTTTAACCGATCAAACAAGTCATCAATCAGGAGTAACGGGTATTTATTCTTTATAGTTACTTTATTTAGTTGCCGATAATCGATACACATTCGCATAGTCCCATCTTTCTTTTTCACAAATAAAACCGGTGCACCCAAGGAGAGAAGCTCGGTCGTGCAAAGCCCTATCTCATCATTCTCTTGCAATTGTGCTTTCACTCTTTTAACTCATGAGGTGCCATCCGATCACTGAGCTATCGAAATCAGATTAAATCACAGGTACTAATTCAATGTCGAACTCAATCTCTCTTCTTTGGTGGTAAACCGGTAGTTCTCAGAAACACATCCGGGTATTCACATACAACCAATATCTGATTCAATTTGTTTCTCGGACAATTTATTATCCGATTACATAAGCTAAATAAGCTTTGCACCCTTTTCTTACATACTTAGGGCTAACATCGAAGATATTATTGTAGGAAGCCCATTTACATCACAGATTTAATTACGATGGTCTCACCGTTTCGACTTCTCAAATCAATACACTTTCTTTTACAATCCACTCTTTGCCTCATGTGAAGTTAACAGTCCATACCCAAGATTATATCAAATTCATCAAAGGGCAACAACATTAAATCGGTGGGAAGCAAATCTCGAATCATCAACAGGCAACCCCTACACACTTTATTTACAAGCACACATCTACCCAAAGGGTTGGACACACGTATCACAAACTCTGTAGACTCAACTAGCGAGTCTTTACGAATTCTAAAGTTTCACACACATATGAGTGAGTCGAACCAGATCAATTAATGCAATTACAGTAGTGTCATAAAGGGTGAAAGAAACCAGGTAATGACATCGGGAGGAAGCATCCTCTCTCTCGCTCGTGCGGCATAAGCTCTAGCTGGAGCTCTAGCCTCAGATCGAACTGCAGTGTTTTTCGTTCCTTTCTGACTACCACCTGCATTGCCGGAATGTCTGGGTGGTCTACCCCGCACTGACGTGTTGCTCGGCTTAATATTCTAAACCGTATTCTGTTCAGTCAAAATTGGACATTCTCTAATATAATGATCTAATGATCCACATTTAAAGCAGGACCGATCATGAAATCAACAACTCCCAGAATGCCATTTCCCACAATGCTTGCATTCAACTCGATTCTGTGGAACGTTACCAACACTGGCCATCGAGGTAGCTCGGGAGTCCACGGGAGGTCGATCATGTCTAGGAAATCCTGAAGTAGCTTTATGTCGACTGTGGTCATCTCTAAATTTCTTGGATGTGGAATTTAAGACCTTACCCGAAGATCTTTTATGAATGTCTCTAGCTTCTGTCTCAGCCTTTCTTTTCTCTTTTCCGAGCTCTTCAGCTTTGCAAGCTCGATCTACTAGTGTCACAAATTCTTGAATTTCAAGAATACCAACAAACATCTTTATATCTTCATTCGAGGCCATCTTGAATCTTTTGCACATAATAAACACAGAGAAACACACTCTCTAGCATATCTCTTGAGCGACAAATTTCCGTTCATATTTCGTCACGGTCATTCGTCCTTGTTTTGATTCAAGGAATTCTTTTCGTTTTTGATCAACGAATCTTTGGTGATATATTTCTTGCGAATTCATTGGAAGAAATCCCATGTCACTTTTTCTTTCGAACTCACGATACTAGTGTATTCCACGGTGATATCACGATGTCCCATGATAAAGATATAGCACATTTCAGGCATTCATCAGGAGCACAAGATAGCTCATCAAGTACCCGAATAGTGTTATCAAGCCACATTTCGGCTCGCTCTGCGTCATCGTCATCATTGGCTTTGAATTCTTCGGCCCCAAATTTCTGGATTTTATCAACTGGGGGCCTATTAGATCTCAACGGATCTGTCATCGGGGTGCTGAAGGAATCGGAGTTGGATTATTCGGGGGTGGGGGTTGATATAAAGCCGGGTTAGTCTGGATAAACTGGGTAAACCACTCGTTCATCATCTGATAGAAGGCTTGTTTAGTTTCTCCTTCATGACCACCCGAAACAGGTCGAGAGTCTACCGGCACTGATCTGTGTACACGGTCAGGTGCTACACTCTCCACATCATCCGCTACGGCTCTTTCAGGATCAGTGTCCATTTGCTATATAAAACACAGTTCAGACTATCAGAAGTCACCACACTATCAATATATGATAAAGGCATGTATAGCTAGACTCACACGCGCTACGGTAGTCCTAGAATCGACTAAACTGTAAGCTCTGATACCAATCAAATGTAACACTCCTTACCCGAGACCTTTACTGGAGTCAAGTATGTGGCATTACTAAACTTGACTACTAGTTCGGGGCATAAGGATTTAAAGCTGTCCAACTGCGTCATGCTGACTAAATTGATCATAACTCGAGTTACGAAACTCAAAATTTAGATCCGTAAATTTTTCTTGAAACTAGAATCATATAAATATATACCATAATTTTTCCAGAATTTTTCATGTGGCCAATTAGTACAGTTTATTTAACAAAATTTCCCCTATTTCACTGTTGACGATTCTGACCTATCGTTACAAAAACTCAGTTATCTCATTGCACAAATTTGAAATAATGTTCTTATTTATTCCAATCAAAAATAGACTCATTAAGGATTCTAATCATATAAACTATGTCCCCTAGTTATTTTTGTACAATATTTGAAAATTTTCCCAAGGCAGAACATGGACTCACAAATTCATTCAGAACAAGTCTCACTAAAATTTAAATATCTCATAACATAAAACTCCTTTGCTTACTCTGTTTCTTTCATATCAAAATATACACAATAAGCTTTGATTATATACCTCATTCACATTCTAATTCAATTTATCCTATTTTTGGTGATTTTTCAAAATCATATCACTGCTGCTAACTAAAAACTGTTTCATTACAATATATGATTAACTAGTTTATAACCGAATATACCCACATACAACTCGTACTATCCATGCATTTTAATCATTTACGCAATTTAACTTGTACCTAAAACATTCGCGTAATATCGTAACATCATCTATTTATTAACAAAACACGACTATGGTTCCATATAACCGAGTAAACTTCGATTAAGAGTGCACAAACATTACCGACATAAACCGACATTTGTATCAAAAGTCCACAAAGCATACTTAACTAAAAATTTTAGCCATATTTGCATGGCTATTATATACATGAACCAAAAGTTTTCACCAAAACAAAGACAAAGCCTTTCCTATACATGCCTTCATTCGAAAACTAAAATGAAAGAGTACCAAAAGCGGTTTGAGAGTGTGGGCGACTTTACGAACGATCCCGACGAGCTTGTAGCTTGCACCTAATCTATATAAAGCAGAGGAAACATTTCGCACGCACACGTAAGCTTACTTGCTTAGTAAGTCCTAAGTTCATGATAATATAACATTTAAAATATTCAACTTATGGCATTTCACATAAGCACTTAAGTAAATTATTTATACAAGGCGAATACTAGTAATTCATTAACCCAAGTAAAGTAGAAATCATTTCCTTCAACCTACATTTCTTTGAAATTCATATAAGTATATCGCATGGAAATTTCCTTTATTATTAGCATTTATATTTGAAAACCAAATTTCCATAATAGCGCATTCAAACTCGAAATCCACCATATCACACCCATCAATATTAACTTCAAACACATATAACACAATTCTCATAATATTAATTCGACTCAAGTAATATTAAGCATAACATACCTTACATGCTTACCCGAACCGTTTACTCAATAAATTAGCTTTAATTTGCCTTGAACAAAAATTCGATTTCTCTTTTGTAAAACACATCACCGCATCAAGCCTGCTAGGCATAAAAGCCCGATAAGTGACACCGGCACAAAGCCTGCTAGGCGTAAAAGCCCGTAAAGTAACACCGGCACAAAGCCTGCTAGGCGTAAAAGCCGAAAAGTAACACGGCACAAGGCACGCTAGGCGTAAAAGCCGAAACGTATCAATGTAGTCAAACATTCAAGATACCTCTTATACTATTTTATATAAATATAAATACATCTAATTCCATTGAACACTCTCACATTAAATCAGTAAAATCATCATATCTTTATACACTCTAGCAATTAACATAGAAACATTTATTCACATCACATAGCAAACTTTAATCATCAACCTAGTGTTCCTTTATACATTCGGCCATAACCATAACAAGTACTAAAATTTATCCATTTTTAATATTTGATACATTCATAATTAGTTCTTTAATATAACTTAGCTATAGGACTTACCTCGGTTGTCGATGGATTTGAAATTTTCTGCTATTCAATCACCTTAGCCTTTCCTCGATCTAGTTCTTTCTCTTTTTGTTCCCGATCTATGAAATATCAAGTAAGTTTTATTCACATTCATTCTATCCATTTGCTCAACTCAAAAATGCACATAATTTAAATTAAAAAGAAGAACTATGAACCGAATTTCTTCCCTCATTAATATAATTTAAAACAATAATCATACAAAAATTTAAGCACTCAACTTATTCAATTTAATCCGTAATGTACCACAATGCAAAAATACAACACATTGAGGTTTCTCCTCAATGGCCGAATGGCTATTAGGCTCCTACGAGTCTCCATAATCCTCCCTTTTATCATTTTAATCCTTCTTCTATTTAATTTAGGCAATTGACTCTTCATACCATTTCACCCCACAATCCTATCTAAGTATAATCATTCATCCTTGACCAATTTCACAATATATATATATAATATAACCGAGCATCAAATTAATGGGAAAATTTCATGAACGGTCATCTTCACCTTAGGCCGAATATAAGAGCATCATCATGCATAAATTAAAACAATCTTTCTTCAATCTTAACTACTTCTTCCCATTTCATCTAAACTTATTAACACAAGTCATAAATTTTCCTCCATGGCGAACCTCATCTAGCTTAATATCAACAAATTTGGCTTGTTTTCAAAGATGATTAAAGAATTTAACCCAATTCATCGATAGATTATTAAGCTAAAGTTCAAACTCTTACCTTGCCTAACACATGCTAATGGCCGAATGGGAAGGAAATTTTCTCCTCTTTTGAAGGTGAAATCGGGGAAGAAGATGACTAAGGAAAGAGAATGAAATTTCTTTTTCCATCTTATTTAGTTAAAACATATAATACATAATTTATTATCATAAAATATTTTATTAGTATTATAAAAATATAAAACAATCTCCTTCCTCCATCACTTACCGTCCACTTGCATGGAAAGTGAAAATTTGACATGCAAATCCTTTAATTTAACAAACAATTCATTCTACCTTTTTAATTTCATGCTCACTAACTTCGTCATCTTAGCAACTTAATCCATTTTGTTGAATTAGTCATTCGAACGATTAAATTTTTCTACGAGATTTTCACACTCACTAAATCACATATAATAAACACAAAATATAATATTAAAATATTTCTCGGGCTCGGATTCGTGGTCCCGAAACCACGTTCCGATTAGGGTCAAAATTGGTCTGTTACAGGAAGTGTTTTTCTGCAAATCACCTGAACGCTTCTACTTAGAAGCTTTTTCATAAATTCAGCCTATCTCTTAATTAAAAAAAACTAATTTGATAAAAAAATTTATAATGACATTTTTTAGTTATTTAGTCAAGAAATTTCTTTTTAAGTCTATTATAGTTCCAATCTAAGAATTTAAATTATAATAGAGCAACTCTTTCAAAGAAAACATAAATAAATAAATAATTTAAAAAAAAGTAATCTAAATAAATATATTAAAAAGTTAATGACAACAACATAAATTTTTTTATAGATACAACAAGATAATTAATTTTAAGTCAATTATATCAAAGCCAAACATCTATCATTAATAATCTTCAAGTCTATACGTATAAAAAAAATATATTTAAGCTCAAACATTTCAGAAAATATATCCTAAATTTTCGAGAGCCATTTTGTGCAAACAACTAGTTTTAGCAATCAACCCTCTATTGAAAAACATGGAAGATACTGTAAGTTGGTTTTTTTCCCAAAAAAAAATACACGAATAAAATTACAGATTTTAAATAATAAAAATGAAAATTATAAATTTAAAATGGAGATAATAAAATAAAACTCGTGAATTTGATAAACTCAAATTTTTTATTCAATTCGACTCGATTCTATTGAACGGTCACCTCTAATAGATTGAATCTAGAAATGAAATTATAATACAACACTTCTCTTAAAAAATGAAAGACATAACCTAATAAAAATAGCTTAAATATTAATCACAAGGAAATTATTTTTAAGGCAATTATATCAATTTGAAACATCTAAAAGTATATTGTTTTAATATTTTTCAAGTCCGTCAACTGAATAATTCACAAAATATAAAAATTCCTAAATTTTCGAGATATAATTTATTGAGTTTTGCGTAATCCACACTCTATATAAAAATATACAGGGGCAAGTCAGAATAAAATTTTAGGAGCGAATAAAATTTTAATTTTTTATAGTCTATATCTTTATAATTTTTAAAAAATTAAATTAATTTTTTATAATTTTAGGGAGGTCAATGTACAATTTTACCTTTATTAATTTAAAATTAAAAAAATTTAAAGGCTTAAATAGATATTTTCCATTTTAGGCGCTGGCTGTATCCGCCTCTAAAAATATAGGAGATGAGATTGTAAGTTAGATTTTTTTTTTTTTTTTTTTCAAAAAGCTCAATCATAAACTTTTCTCCCCTTTCTTTTGTCTGATTTCGACATCCAGTGATTGGTAATATAGGAAAGAAAAGTTAAATTAGCATGCATGTATTTTTTTAAATTATTTTTAAAATAATAAATTATGGATTATAATAAAATATGTATGAAAGGTGGATTTTATTAAAATTAAATAAAAATCATTTTTTCGTTTGCCAGATTTTAATTAAATTATGTGTAATAAATAAATTAAGAATTAATTAAAAATTCAAAAGTAATCATTGTTACAAGATTATCGTTAAACTTAATATATTTTTAGTAACACATGCGTTTGTCAGAAAATAGGTTAAAATTTTCTTCTAAAATAAAAAATTGTTTTACATTTATTGTTTTATAAACCCCAATCACTAGTAAAGCATTTAGGTGGTTGATGTAATTTCTTGAATTTAAGTCTAACATTTAGGCCAGGTTAAAAAGAATATAGATTTTTTAAAAATTCGATCTTAAAATTATAAATTTTGAATTAAATAAAAAATATAGATTTTAAATAATAGAAATGCAAGTTTTTAATTTAATTAAAGACAAATTTGCATTTCCATCTTTAAACTCATATGGCGTAAACTTTTCTACCCTCTCTTCCATCCAATTTGGACATCTAGTGATTGGTAATATGGAAAGAAAAGTCATATCCTTGACTGTTTTTCTTTACCAAGCACCTTTTAAATCATTTTCCTTCCAATGTTCTTCTCTTCTTCCTATCTTTCTTAGTTTTTTGGTCAACCAAGCACAACCTTACCATGATTTTATTTTTAATAAGAAATTTTACAATAAATTATTTTAATATTAAAAATATTAAATATTTTACTGCATTACAAATCAAAGCAATTCCTTTGAATTGATGGCATTAGAGAGTTAATACAACATAATAAATCCTTTTAACTCCGTTATAGATTCAATATAGAAATTGAATTGTAATAAGATAATTTTCTTAAAAAAGACAAAAAAATAAAATGCTTAAAAATTAATTGCAACAATGAATTTATTTCTAAGTCAATTATATCAATTTAAAACATCTAAAAATATATTGTTTTAATATATTTCAAGTCCATGCATATAAAAATACTTATACCGAATATTTGGCAAATATAAAAACTCTTAAAATTTGTTGGAACCAATTTTTTCAAACTCCAAGTTTTCGTAATCCACATTCTATATCAAAATAGAGTAGATGGGTTGTGTTACACTCCAAAATCTGGTTAGAAGAATTGAGTTTGTGACACAGTCATGTGTCCCTTATTTTACAATTTTTCTCATAAATTTATGTTGTATTCAATTTAGTCCCTGTTTGATCCCTAATTTATTCCTAGAAGTTTGTATGCACTTAATTCATCCTTGAATTTGTGTTTATATGAAAATCAATGATTTATATGTCTGAAATTATACTATTGTAATGTGTATATTTATATTGATTAACTTAATCACTACGGTGCTATGGATAAATATGTAATATTAATCATGTCTACTGTTAAGGGTTATTGATAAATAGTGAATGTTGACATTGTTATCACCTCACTAAATACATGTTTATTTCTAGTGTTGAACAAACTAAGTGTTAAGAATGCCTACAGGCTATTGCATTATCATGTTATAAAGTATGTCATATTGCATTACATAGGGCATGATGATTTGTATGGAGGAAGAGTAGCAGTTTAATAATATGCAAACAAGTAGTGGCTTGTCCACAAACCCAGTGGCAATTTGTTTAATATGCAAACAGGTTGTGCACTCACAGTAAGTGGAAGTAACTGCAAATATGTGGTTCGATCATGAAAAGTGACAGCTTAGATACAAACGTTTTTATCTAAGAATACCAGTGGTTTACCCAACACATTTACAAAATCAGTGGTAGTTTTTATCTGCAATTATGCATCCACAACAAGTGGCAGATCATCTACAACTCAACGGTGGTCATCCACAAATTGGAGAAATATGGTAGATGAGTTCTAGAAAACTCATAAGTGAGGTGTGTAGTGGAGTTGGGTAGGACTTTTCTTAATTTGAAATTGCATTTTCATTCACCAACATGTGCATATAAAACTGTGTTTTTTGTTATAGTGTAGTGAAGTAATGATAGGATAAACCCTTATTCTAAAGTGCATTATGATTATGATTATTGTCATAACTGCTAACCATGTGATTTGCTTATGGCTTCATTTTGGTTTACTTGTGACCGAACTCATATTGAGTTTCACTTCCCTTTTCTTTACATTTTACAAATGACCCACTTGGTTAGGAAGCAGAACCGGCAAATCAGAGGGCTTGACTCAGATTAAAGTTATATTAATATGTTTATTTTTACCTATAATTGTTTATAATTCCAACTATTTAAGAAACTGTAACGTCTTATTTAGGCTATGGCACGGGACTTAGGTTTTGGTTTTATTTAACATGCATGTCATTTAAATTATTTTTGAAATAATGAATTATGGATTATAATCAAATATGCATGAAATATGGATTTTATTAAAACTAAATAAAAATTACTTTTCCACTACTAGATTCGAATTAAAACTTTGTGTAATAAATAAATTAGGAATTAGCTATGCTTTCAAAGGTAATCACTGTTACAAGATAACTATTATACTTAATCTGTTTTTAATAACTCGTGAAATTTTCAGAAAATAGACTAAGTTTTTCTTATAAGATAAACAATTGTTTTAAATTGACTATTTTATAAACCCTAATCGCTACTAGGACATTTGGTGATCAATGTAATCTCTTGAGTTCAAGCCTAATGTCTAGGCCGGGTTGAGGAAATTACAAATTATAAGTGATGGTGAAGCCAAGGCTGTGTGGAACATGCAAAATTAGGCTACAACCAGGACAATCTGGTGAAGCTGATGTTGAGAAGACTATAACAATGGTGAACTCCTAATTGCTTCTGCTGATAACTCTAAAGTGAGCGAGGAGTGGATCCTTGATTTTGATTGCACCTTCCATATGAGTCCCAATCGAGATTGGTTTATAACATATGAAACAGTGTCTGAAGATGTTGTTTAGACGGGAAGTAATTCTTCATGTAAAATCACAATTATTAGCACAATCAAAATTAAGATGTTCAATGGAGTCATCAGCACAGTTTGTGGCGTACGACATGTACCAGAATTGAAGAAGAATTTGATTTCGTTGAGTACTCTTGATTCAAAAGGGCACAAGTACACAGTTGAAAGTGTGGTTTTGAAGATTAACAAGGGTTCTCTCTGTAACACCCCAAAAATCCTGAAACTTTAAATTTCTGTGCACTGAGGTTGGTATGTATGAGTAGCACTTAGAATATTAATTTTAAGGTATTATCGGGATTATTTGAAGTCTTAGAGATAGGGAAGACCATAAGGGAAAATTTATTTTTCTTGCTTTAATGGACCCTAGTATCAGGCATTAGGCCTCTTAAGCAGATTAAGGAAAAATAGGACACAAATGGGCTTGTGGTCCAATGGAAAGTGGCGTCACTTGGGGGAGCTATAATATGGTGTGATTGCCAGCTGAGGAGGTCCAAGGTTCGAGCATTAGGAGTGGTATTTTTGGAGTGTTTTATTTTGCATAGGTGGATGGCCAGAGTTGTGTTGAATATGAACTCTTGTGTTGGAGTGTTTGAGTGATAAGAGAAACTAATAATGGATGAAATTTCGGATAAGGCTAAAGTGTTATCAGAGAGGAAAGTTAAGAGATGAAGAGGGGGAAGAATTGGTGCCGAATGGGACCTTGGGGGAGGCATATTCGGCTTGTGGCCTATATAGGAGAGGGCCGAATGTCTTTGGAAGGTTCTTTGAGTTCCAATAGTTTTTCTTGCTTCACACAATCGGTTTCTTTTGTGCCGAATCACCATCATCTCTTTGTGTCGAATTATTTTGAAGAGCTCTTTTGGTTTTTAATACTTTTCTCTTCTCTCCCATTCTATTCTTCCATAGTCGAATTCTCTCATTACCAAGTTACCACCATCTTTCCCTTGTCAAAGTTCCTAGTAGTGTCGAATCGTTGTGGTTATTCCTCCATCACGAACTAATTGTTACTTACTCCCAGTTAAGTGTTGAAAGCCGGATCTAGTTAATAGCTATCTAGGCCGCAAGATCAAGAGGGGGTTTGGTAAGTATTCGGTTAACCTCTTTTGTACGTTTTGGTAAAAGCCGAAGGGCTATCTAATTTTCTTTTCATTAACCCTGTAATAACAAGGATAGGGTTCTAAGATCACGAGCGTGGCAGGAATCGCAAGCAAGTGGTAAGTGTACTCAACTCAATTACGGTTGTTTAAATGAATGGCCGAATGTGAGTATGATCTATAGGGTGACTTGTGTAGGTTATGAGTCACTCGAATTTTGATAGTGTATATGTAAGTGCAGATCTAAGGATACTCGTGATTAGCTAAGGAAGGCTATTAGAACCCAGTGGCACACGGTAAGGTTACGGTAAGGTTTCGGCTTTTGGTAGATATTTTGATTAAGTATGGGTGATTGATTGAAGGTTGGTTGGTTGTAGGTTCAAGATCAAGGATAGTATAGCACGTCGCAGTGACCAGGTGTGTACAAACACTACACACACACGATATTGGCAATGCCGGAAAGCTGAAAAATTGAAAGTGGCTAAATGGGCCCGGTGGGCCCTGAGGCTAAGTTTGATGGTATTGTTTGGTTGGTTATACGAATTGAGTTAGTCATGCATGTTACGTGATCTAGAATTGTTTTGGTCCTAATAGGCCATATGGATTAGATTTGGGCTTAATGGGCTGTAAGGATGTGATTTGGGCTTGGGGACGTAGACAAGTATGCTAGGGTTTAATGGACTTTAGGCCTAGTTTTGAACAACTCTTAAACCACATAGAACTTAATATATTAATTAATCATGTCCATGGACAAGTCGCTGGGTTAGAGTGTGGCAATGGACATACGCATGTCTAGGATTGGATCTAGAGAGAGCTTGGTACTTAAGCGGTCCTAGCGACCCACCTCCTCTTTTTTAGAATCCTACCTGGTGCATAGTGTCTGTTCACTCTAGCTGCAAGGATTTGTTAATGGGCTAAAGTTCATAACTAAAACCCGAGAGGGACCAAATACCCCTGATTTGAAAATTACCAAAATATCCTTAGATTTATAAAATTACTAAATTACTCCTAATTTGTAAAATTACCAGAATACCCTTGATTTGAAGAATTACCAAAATATCCCTGATTTACAAAATTTCCAAAGTACCCCTGTAGAGTAGATTTACAGAAATACCCTTGGGTAATAAAATGACTAAAATACCCCTAAGTGTCGAATGTGTGAAAATGTGTATGTTGCATTCATGAAATATATGTTGCACTTGGGTGGGTTATGATGATACTGAGGAAGATTTGAGGATCGTATAGTCGCTTGACGACCATGGATCTACCAGTGGCTTTAAGCCCATTATAGTAGCTTTGCTGCAACGTTTGAGTAGTGCTGCTGCAGGTGCTACCATTGGAGTGTAGGGATGGGTGGGTTGATATTTATATTCCCACAGGTGGGTAGGGTTGGAAGGGAAATGGCGTGTAGGGTTGGATTTGGGATGGGTGCATTGCATTCATGTGTCACTGATGTGATATGAGGTTATTGTGGGCTAAGGCCCAAGACCACCGTTTTTGATAGGGTTAGGCCCAATGTGATAATTGTATGTTGATTGGATTACCACGGGTCATACACACTGAGTTTCAAAATTCACCCCTTTTTATTAAATGTTTCAGGTGATCCTCAATAAAAGGTCGACGTGGGAGAGGACTCGGAGATGGCCACACTACAAGATATTTAGAAGTTATATTTATTTGTTTCAAAAGACATGATTTTAATTGCTTTATTTTCATTGGATGTAATAAGGCCTTGTACTCTGTTTGACTTTGGGTTTAGAGTTTTGTTGTTTCAACTGTTTACTTAATTATTAAACCTGAGTAATTTCTTATGTTTAAACATGGTTTTCGGAATACTTAAAATAGTTAAATGGGCTTTTATCATTACTTAACAGGACTCATAGATTTTGGGCTTTTGGGTCCTAAAATTTAACTTAGCAAAATCATTTTGAGATATGCCTTTGATGTGACATTCCCGGATTCAGCCATAACGTCTGGGCCAGGTCTGTAGGTGTTACACTCTCATTGTGATGAAAAGATAGAGAAAGGCTGTCAAGTTATATGTTTTGCAAGGTTCAACTATTACTGGTGACACAATTGTTGTTTCCTCTTCCTTGTTAGATGATGGTATTACTAGACTTTGGCATATGCATCTGAGGCATCTAAGTGAGAACGACATGGAAGAATTGAGTAAAAGAGAACTTCTTGATGGGTAAGGCATTAGCAAACTGAAGTTCTGTTAGCATTGTGATTTTGGGAAGAAAAAGAGAGTTCAATTCACCTGAGGAATCCATAACATGAAGGGAATATTGGATTATATTTATTCTGATCTTTGGGGACCATCTATATTGCTTCGAGGGGTAGCACTTATTATATGTTGATGATCATTGATGATTTTCCAGAAAAGTTTAGGCATTCTTCTTGAAGTAAAAAAATAATGTGTTTTCCATGTTTAAGGCTTGGAAAACTATGACCGAGAAGCAAATATGAAAATAGATAAAGCACCTTCATACAAATAATAGCTTGGAATTATGTTATGATGAATTTAATGAATTGTGTAAATCGAAAGGGATTGTGAGACGCTTGACAATTTTTCATACTCCACAATAAAATGGCATTGCGGAATGAATGAATAGAAAAATCATTGAAAAGTTTCAATGTATGTTGTTGAATGCTTGTTTACTGAAGTCGTTTTGGGCTGAAGCGGCCTCTACTACATGTTTTTTTTATTAACCGGTCCTCGTCCATTGCCATTAAGAAAAAGACGCCACAAAAGGTATAGTTTGGTAATCCTGTTGATTATTCTGATTTGAAGATTTTTGGATGTCCTACGTATGCTTATATTGATAATGAGAAATTAAAATCTAGATCCATTAAATATGTTTTTCTTAGTTACAAGGCTGGTGTTAAAAGGTATAAGTTATGGTGTCTTGAAAATAGAAAAGTTGTGATTAGCAGCAATGTTATTTTCTTTGAAACTGTTATGTTACTTAACGTATCTCTTAATGACTCTTCCAATAAAGAGAAACAAAGTTCAAATGCACATGTGAAGTAGGTCGAGCTTTAGATTGATCTAGGATATACAACAGAGTCTACTCCTAAAGTTAGTATAGAAACTTAGAGTAGAGTTGCTTTTTCACCATAATATTCTATTGCCAATAACAGACTTAGAAGAGAAATTAAACCTCCAAAGAGGTACGCTGAGGCTGATCTAGTTGCTTATGCTTTAAACGTGGCTGAAGATATAAATGCAAATCAAGACCCATCTATTTATTTTGAGGCACTTAGTTGTAAAGATTCAGGAAAATGGATGTTCGTCATGCAAGAAGAGATGGAATAGCTCCATAAGAATAGAACATGGGACCTAATGAAGCTTCTTAAAGGTAAAAAGGAGGTTTCTTGTGAATGGGTGTTCAAAAAGAAAGAAGAGACTCCAGGAGTTGAAGAACCTAGATATAAAGCAAGGCTGATTGCAAAAGGTTACAGACAGATTCTGGGTGTAGATTTCATAGATGTGCTTCCTCAAGCTGTAAAGCATAATTCGATTCGATACTTGTTTAGTATTGTGGTTATGTATGATTTGGAGCTTGAACAGTTAGATGTAAAAATATCATTCTTGCATGAAAAACTTGAGGAAGATATTTACATGAAACAATAAAAAGGTTTTATAGTTTCAGAAAAGGAGGACTACGTTTGCTTATTGAAAAAGTCCTTTTATAGCTTGAAATAGTCACCAAGACAGTAGTACAAGAGGTTTGATTCTTTTATGACTACTAATTATTTCAAAAGGAATAGCTTTGACAATTGTGTTTATTTGAAGAAAAAAAGTGATGGTTCTTTTGTATATCTACTCCTTTCTATTGATGATATGTTGATGGTAGCCAAAGATAAATGAGAGATAAGAAAGGTTAAAGCCTGACTTAGTATAGAATTTGAGATGAAAGATTTGGGAGCAGCAACGAAGAAACTTGGGATGGAGATTCTCAAAGATAGAACAGCATGTAAACTATACCTAAGTCGAAAAAAGGTACATTGAGAGCGTTCTTTGCAAGTTCAATATACAGAGTGTCAAGCCTGTTAGTACTCCATTAGCAACCCACTTCAGACTTTCATCGACTTTGTCTCTACAATCAAATGTTGAGATTGACTTCATGTCACATGTTTAATATTTTAGTGTAGTGGGATCTCTCATGTATTCTATGGTTTTCTTACATCCAGATTTATCATATGCATTTAATAGATACATGGCGAATCCTGATAAAGAACACTGGGAAGACGTTCAGTGGATTGTCAGATACTTACAAGGTATTATTGATGTTTGCTTACAATTTGGAAGAACTAGAGAAGGAGTTATTGGGTATGTTGATTCTGATTTTTCCAGAGACTTTGATAAAAGAAGATCTCCCACAGGATGTCTTTAGTATTAGGGGTTGCAAAATTAGTTGGAAAGTCGCTTTGCAGCCTACAATTGCTTTGTCTACTACTGAAGCCGAGTACATGCCGATTACTGAGGCTTGTAAAGAACTTATTTGGTTAAAGAGACTCTTTAGTGAACTCAGTTAAGACCTTTAGATTAGTACAATGTTTTGTGATAGTCAAAGCGTCATCGTTCTTATGAAGGTTCAAATGTTTCATGAGAGAACAAAGCACATTGATGTTCGATATCATTTTATGCATGATATTATTGCTCGTGGTGATATTGTTGTGAGTAAAGTCAGTACTCATGATAATTCTAGAAATATGACGACTAAGTCACTTCTTATAACCAAGTTTGAGCATTGCTTGGAATTGGTTGGTGTTCATTGTTGATGAGTACCCCCTTCTAGGGGTTTCATGGAAGAGGTGGAGAACTTGTTCATTTGGAGTTCATGTCAAGGTGGAGATTGTTAGAATTGTGTGACCCAAATTCCTGTTAAAGAAATAATACAACGGTAAATCTAGAGGGGATCTGTGGTGGGCTTAAGGCTGAGAGCCGAAATATAGAACTACTCTTCTTCTATTTAACATTGATTGCACAAGTAGAATCAATATAGGACTACTCTTCTTCTATTTAACATTGATTAGAATAACATTTTCTTTTTCAACTTTTAAATAGATATAGTCAAAAACTTATCTTGTATCATTCAATTTTCAATATTAGTTAATTTTCTTCTCCTCTGCCCGTCGTTTTTCCCTAAAGTGTTTCCATGTAAAATATGTGTTTTTATTTTTCTTTCTTATTACTTTGCGATCTTTCTATATTTTCATTATCGACTTTCAATTTTTATAATAAAATTAAAATAATTTAATTACAAAATTAATTTATGATAATTATTAAGATATTAAGGACAAATTAATTTAAGCTATTCTAATCCTTTATATCATCATTTAAAAATAAAACAAAAATTAAAACACTCCTTTTTTTAATAAATTATGTTTAGATACTAAACCATGAGATTGAATATATGGATCAATTTCTTTAAATATACAAACATATTAAAACATAAAACATAATGTTAGATGAAATATATGGTTGTTGAAATCGGAGTAGATTGACCGATTGAATAGGGAACTGGTAATTTAGCTGATGCAACCGATATTAAAAAAATTAAAGAAGATAGAACTAGCAAAAATCAATTAAACCAGGTAAAAGCAGATTAAAAACCTTCTAAACCAAATTTAAATTTGTTGAAATATTTAATTTAATTTTTATAATTTATAAAATGAATGTTTATATTTTTATTATCATTTTTGTTTTTTTTTTCTTATTTTTATGATTACTTTTAAATTATTTTTAAACTTTCATAAATTTTTTTATTTTTGTAATGGTTGAATCGAGAACAGATGGTTCGATCACCAATTCAATTCTTTAAACATTAATAAATTATTTTTATTTCTTTTCCTTTTTACTAATCCCCCTCGTTTCCATTTTTTCTTCATGGGATAAAGTAACATTTAGTTCTTGAAGTTGGCGATATTTTAATCTTGATCCTTGAATTTTTTTTATCCATATTAGTCTTGAAATTTTGCAACTTTTCTAAATTTGGTCCCTAAACTTGAATTTCATTAATGTATGATTATATGAAACTTGGAGATTGTACCATACTATCACTTAAAGATGGTTTAAATTCTTTTTAATAATTTTTAGATTTTATATATTTTTTAATTTTCAAATAATGAAATAACATCAATTCAAAATATGATATAATCATAGCTTAATAAAATCTAAATTCATGGGCTGATTTAGAAAAAATTGCCAGCTTCCAAAATTAATGTTAGCACAAAAGAATCAAACTAAAAAAAAATTACAGAAATTTATCTCTAACTCATATGGCATAAACTTTCCCGGTCTTCCATCCAATTTGGACATCTAGTGATTGGTAATATGGAAAAAAAAGTCACATCCTTGGCTGTTTTTCTTTACCAAGCACCTCTTAAATCATTTTCCTTCCATTTTTCTTCTCTCTTTCCTATCTTTTTTAGTTTTATGGTGAACCAAGCACAACGATGATTTTATTTTGAAGAAGATTTTTTACAATAAATTATTTTAATATTTAAATTATTAAAAATTTTACTACATTACAAATCAGAGCAATTCTTTTGAATTGATGGCATTAAAGAGTTAGTACAACATAATAAATCCTTTTAAGTCCATTATAGATTCAATATAGAAACTGAATTGTAATACGACAATTTTGTTAAAAATGACAAAAGAAAAAAACAACAACATAATAAAATGCTTAAAAATTAATTGCAACAATGAATTTATTTCTAAGTCAATTATATCAATTTAAAACATCTAAAAATATATTGTTTTAATATTTTTTTTCAAATCCATGCATATAAAAAATACTTATATAGAATATTTCACAAAATATAAAAACTCCTAAATTTTCAAGAAACAGTTAGTTCAAACCTTTAATTTTAGTAATCCACACTCTATTTGAAAATATGGGAGATAAGATTGTTTGTTGATTATTGTTCAAAAATACATTCATAAAATAGAAATGAAAGCTTTTTATTTAGATAGAGACACTTTTGTATTTTTGTGTTTAAAATCACATGTTTTGTGTTTAAAATCACATGGCTTAAACTTTTCTTTCCTATCTTCCACTGTATTTGGACAGTTGGTGTTGAAAGCTTTTATTTAGATGGAGGCATTTTTGTAATTTTGTGTTTAAAATGACATGGCTTGAACTTTTCTCTCATATCTTCCATTGTATTGGGACAGTTGGTGTTGAAAGCTTTCATTTTTTTTTTGTAATTTTGTTTTTTTTTTTAGCACCAAAGCACAATGTAGTTGTCAGAAAACCTTCTTAGAGGGTTGAATTTATGTTAAATATTTTTTTAAAATTAAAAATACAATTTAATTTTTTTGATTAATAGTTTTTTAATTTTTAAAATGATTAAATTTAAATTGTATTATTTGAGAGGAACTATATTTTTTACGACGTATTTACTCATAAATCTATAACATATAAAGGGTTTAAACCAAGATTTTTTTAATTTTGGGAACGCCAACGCCTTTGCCTGCCGCCGCCTTTCGCCATTGACTAAACACATCCTTATCGAGATTTTATTTTAATAAGAACTTCTGTTTACGATAATTTATATTGATATTTTAAAAATATAAATTAATACCACAATATAATTCCTTTTAAGTCAATTATAGATTCAACCTAATAAATTAAATTATAATAGAACGAATCATTAAAAAAAATGAAAAAGTAAACATTAAAAATAGCGTAAATAAAATATATTAAAAAGTTAGTGACAAGAAAATAATTATTTTTTATGCATTTAAAAATTTATTATATGTTTAAATATAGTCAGCTTTTTTTTATAATAATCACATTCTATAAAAAAATTATTATAACATTCAAGTAGAAATTTTGACCCTCTATGAACGATAAATACTAAAAGTAATATGTTTCGCATTCATTTTTAATACATTTTTAGGTGATTATCTAATGTTAACTGTGAACTTTATGCTTTTAATCTTTTAAATTCATGTTTTAATGCTTAATAGAGCACTTGGAAACGAAAAATGAGTGAAAATCGGAGCGTCAGAGCAAGTTACAAAAGCCACATGGCTGAACCATTCCACACAGTTAGACCACACGAACACGTGGTAGGTCATGTTGGTTTCACGAAATTGCGCTTTGAACAATGGTAAATCATGATTTTTAGGTTTTCAAGCATTCTCAGATGTATATATGACAACAAATAAGAAGATAGGAGGGAGCCATCATAGAATATTCAAGAAAAGAACTCGAAAAACACCATTGAAGTCAAATTTGAAGCAGATTTTCGTCAAGATTGAAGATTCCTAGTTGATGTTTTAGGAAGTTATAATGAGTTTCTTTGTTTCTTTCAGTTATACTATATCTTGGATGTTTTTATTTTCATGTATGAACTAATTTTCTTAATATCTAAGGAGGTGAATCTTATGATTGATTTTATCATTTCATTTTTATTTTACGCAATAAATATTTTGTTTCTTTTTCTGAATCATGTGTGCTTAATCTTGGTTTGATATTTCTATACTATTAATCCATGTTTGATGTGCTTAAATAAATGGTTGAATAGAGCCTTCTTGTTTAAGAGTAGATCTCGCATAGTTGAGTGGAGTTGTATGCAATCCTAAAAATAGTAAGATGTAATAAATATATCAGATTAGAGTCAAATTTAATAGGGGAATCCATAGCATAAGTTAATGCGATAATAGGTGTTTTAATTAGAAAGAAATTTCAATTAATCAACCTAGAGTCAGTTGCTCTTATACTTGAAAGAGATACTAGCATAATTTAGGGATTTTTACAGATCAAGGTGCTAAGTAAAGAAATTGTATAATTTAGATTGGTAGTGACAGATGAAATTTAGGCGGATTCTTTCCTAGGTATTGTTTCTCTTCTTGGTTGTTAATCATTTATATTCATTATTTGCTCTTTGTGATTAATTTTATTTTTTAATCAACCATTCTAATTATTCGGTTAAATAATAAAAAGAGGGTAATTACTAGTATTTATAGTCTTCATGGGAACGATATCTTTGCTTGCCATAGCTATACTATTAATTGATAGGTGCACTTGCCTTAGACAAATTTTTAGTTAGTTTAGTAGACATCAAGTTTTGGTGTTGTTGTCAGAAACTAGAATATTAGGAAAATTTTATATATTTTAATTTATCAAGTTTTGGTGTTGTTTCCTAACTCGAGTTATAGTTAATTTAGTCAGTATGACGCGGATAGACAGTTTCAATTTTTAGGCTCCACATTAGTAGTTAAGTCTAAGTGACAAAATTACCAAAATACCCTTGGTGGGTAAATTACCGAAATGCCCTTGGATTGCGAGATTACCGAATTACCCTTAGTGGGTAGGATTACCGAATTGTGAAAATGCCTTTATGGGCCGATTTGATAGATTGCCTTAATGGGCCAATTGATATATGGCATGATGGGCCAATTTGTTATATTTTGCTAAATGGGCAAATCTGATACTTTGGCTATATGGGCCAATTTGATAATTTGCTATATGGGCCAATTTGATAATTTGCTATATGGGCCAACTTGATAATTTGCTATCTGGGCCAACTTGATAATGTGTTATATGGGCCAATTTGATAAATTGCTATATGGGCCAATTTGATAAATTGCTATATGGGCCAATTTGATAATTTTCTAAATGGGCCGATCTGAAAATATGTGAAATGGGCCAAGATAATATTATGCTTAGTGGGCCAAGTTAATAAATTGTTATAATGGGCCAGAAAATTTGTAAGAAATATTTGAATGCATTATTATGAATTGTTATGCATTATATACATGAATTGCATGGGATGGTATAATGATGAAGAGAAGTTCTAGTAGCTCTGCTACATAAATCTGGTGGCCCTGCCACAAAGCTGAAAAATGGCAATGCCATGTAAATTCTGTTAATCTGGTGGCTTGTCCACAAATTGATATATGGCTTCATGCCCAGTTTGGTGTGTTGGCGGGGTGGGTGACTAAAGCTCCCCACAGGTGTGTTGGTTCGTACGGGTGGTGTGTAGCGGATGGAAAACTAGGTTTGGTTTGGGAATTGCATATCATTTGCATATTATATATATATGATACATTCATATTATTGTAAATGGGCTTAGGCCCAAATATTTGGTTAATGGATTTTGGTCCAGTGAACAACGGTAAGTGGGTTACACACTGAGTTCTTGTAACTCACCCCCATTTTCTCTTACCTTTTCAGGTAATGCTCAGTGACGTGGACTTGGGCCATGGATGACTCGGTGGAGGCCATACTTCAGAAATGGTGTTATTAAATTTTAAATTTCTATTTCCGTTTATTTTATTATTTTGCTATTTTGGTTTAAGTTGTAATAAGGCCCCTGAACTATTTTTATTTTTGCTTTATGGTTGGAATGTTTTTATTATTTTTCTTAAATTGTTTAAAACGAGAATTTTTCTAAAAACGTAAATAAAGGTTTTCCAAAATCGATTAACAAATGGATTTCAAAATAAACTTTTACAAATATGATTTAACTCGAACTTTCTTTCAAATTATTAATGACATTTTCAAAAGTCACGGATTTAAAGTTCAATTCCTTGATTTGTGATTCATCAATCAATCTTTAAAAAAATACTTGTATTTTATCAACGTTTCCGTAATGTTTCAAGGTGCTTTTGCAACTCTATTTCAAACGTCGCATTTTTGTAAATCATTTATTTCAAATATGCTTTCGCAACCAAAAAGGTTTATTAAAGATAGTTATGTTTTCACGAAGACACAATTGCTTAAGTGTTTTGGGTTTTAACAAAGAGGTTGTAATTCTTAAACAAGTTTTTAACAATTACAAAGATGGTTTTGAAAAACACTTCCATGTGGCACGCCAGATTTGGGCCTAACTTCTAGGTCGGGTTTGGGGTGTTACATTTAATGGTATCAGAGCTCAGTTTGCAAAACTCGGTTGTGGTTTGGTTTTAAAAATATTTTCCAAAGCTGTTTGAATTATATGTTTTAAAGAAAGTATGGCATCACGAGTATCCAGCACCAAGCAAAGTAAGTATATGTTATCATTTTATGATTATGATTATTGTGATATGACCGTAGAAATACTCTAGAACATTTGGTTTTAGGAGTAAAAACTATAGAGACTGAAACTCTAGAATGCAGATTCGATTCTCGAAAACCACTTCTTCTCTTATACGCCATAAAACATTGTTTAATAAACACTGAAATAGTATACTGATTCATAAAACTCGTAATAAGGTTAAGTCGACATTAGTGAACATGAATGCTAGAAGACATGGACGCGATAGATGTGGACGTGGTAGAGGCCGAGGTGCTAGGGCTAGATCTTTGGCATCGAGGCATGTGCCCGAAAGGGAGATACTGGTAGCGTTAGTGGCTAAGACGGGATCTCATGATTGAACTAAGTTTGATGAGCTGACTCAAATAGTTACGAAGGTATTTGAAGAGGTTAAAGGAATGGTGAAGCACTTCTAGTTAGGTCTGTGGACTGTAAGAAGAAAATAGATCGTGATTCTCTTGGGTCGCAGTGTTGTTCCGTGAAGCGTGTTAAGGCACATCCAAACTTTCCAGCTTGCGATTATTGCAAAAGGCGTCATCCGGGAGAATGCTGGAGAAGGTTAGGAGCATGTTTGAGATACGGGTCTAAGGAGCATAAGGCTAGGGATTATTTCATCACCATCAAGTCAGATATGTTTTGGTTAGACGTGATGATTGAATATAGAAAAATTTAGGTATAAGTGGTAGATAATTGCTTGCTTCCGTGGTTAGATGTTTTGGTTGTGTGCAGGAGGATTCAAGATTATGTTAAAAGTACATTAGTGTTATTAAGATCAGAGTGTGCAGCGAAAGCATAGTGGTATGATTTAAGCGGTGCGGTTAGTAGTTGGTTGGAAAATTTTGAGAACAAAATTTCTTTAAGGGGGGAAGAATTGTAACATCCCAAAATTGGGCCTAGTATAATTGGACCTATTGGGCCCATTGGACCTTGAGCCTAGAAGCATTATAAAATTTTTGAGAATATGAGAATGGAATTATTACAGTTTGGACTTATTAAGAAGGTGACTTTGAAAAGTTATGGGATTTCTACGAAGTCTCGGGTTCAAGTTAGGCCATAGGAAGAATTCTCATTTTTGGCCTTTTAGTGGAAATGAGTTATGGAAGTAGGACTTAAGAATAAGTGTGTATTCTGCTAGCACAAGAGAAGCTAGTAGCAAGGTGGTGTGGCGTCACATGAAGGAGCTTAAGGTGAGGAGTTCGAATCCCACCTATTATAATTATGGAATTAATTTTTGTTATGATAAAGGGAATTAATTATGGAATTAATTATGGTATTAGTTTTTTTGGTTAGTAATAAAAGAATTTGAGGGAGTGATTGTAGGAGACAAAAAGGAGGATGGAGAGTGAATTGAGGAAAAAAAAAAGAAATGGGAGACAAAAGGAAGGATGGAGAGTGAATTGTGGAAAAAAAAAGAAATGGAAGACAAAAGGAAGGATGGAGAGTGAATTATGGAAGTAGTTGGCCAAATTTAGATGTACTTGGGGGATGGGGATTTGGTAAAAAAAAAAGATGATAAGGGGTTTTCTTGAGAATAATTTTGGCATTGGGTAGTGAGTGTGCCGTTTGTTTCAAGAGTGTTTAGTGTGAGCTTTGCCTTTTTGTATTTTTAGTATTAGCACCTTGGAAAATTTTCATTCTCCTTACCAAAACTTTGACCATTCTAGTGACTTCCTCTTTTCTTTTCTCCTTCGTTTTAGACACTTTCTTCCCTTGGTAATCGCCAAACACTTGTAGCCGAATCATCCTCTTACCTCTTTTCTTTTCCTTTAAGTGGTGGAATCTCTTCAACATCTAAGCCGAGCTTTCTTCTGGGGTGTTGGCTGATTCTCCTTTAGCAAACATTAGGCTTGGGCTGTCAATGTTGGTTTGGTGGTAAGTGATGTAATATCTAGGATTTAGGGCTTATGAATTTTTGTTGAATTTTATGTGAAGCATGCCTATGGGTATTATAAGTATGTTTTATGAATTTTGAGGACCTTAGAATGTAGGAAAAATGCCTTAGAAAATATTAAGTTTCAAGTTTAAAAGAGGAAGCTAAGCTTGATAGGGCCTTAAGAAAATTAGTAGGGGAATTATGACACAAAAATGGGCTTGTTAAAGTGGCAAGGAGGCGCCACTTAAAGCCTCTGTAAGTGATGCCACAAGCATGTACAAATGAGCCAGGGTTCGAGTCACAAAGGAAGCAAAATAAGAGCTTTTATTTTGCGGCAATAAGGAGGAGTAGTGGACGGCATTGGGAGACTGAGGGAGGAGTTTTAGATGTGGCTAAATCCTTTTAAAATTTGGCTAAAGGGTGGTGATAATTATGGATTTATTTTAAATATTTTGAATAGGTGAAAAAGAGAGAAAATAGGAGAAAAGGAAGGGATGAGATAAGGGAAAGAGTGTGACCGGCCTAGGGACTCTCTTAAGGTGAATTTCGGCCAAGTTAGTAAGGGGGTATAGCCAAATTTCATTAAGTATTCTAGCCTCTCTTTTGATTACTCTTTTCTCCTCAAAACCTTCACTTTTCTTCTTCTTTTTACAACTCCATCAAAAGCCGAAGATAGTTTCAAGACTATAGCCGATTTGATCATAGCAAGCCAAATCTATAATCCCTTGTTATCCTCTTCTAAAGCCGAATACACAAGTGAATCCTAGCCGATTATTCACTAAGCCTCAAAGCCGAATCTCTCTGTGGGTTCAGCAAGGAGCAGTCGATTTCTGTAATAAAGGTAAGGGTCAACTATCGAATCTTTTCTTCCTTTCTTTAGCCAAAAGATGGAATCTAACCCCATTAAATGTGCTTGGCCGAAACTATGAAGTAAGTTTCGGGATTTCTTTTGGTAGCCGATTGAAAAGGGGGAGCTCTTCGGGATTTCTAATCTAAGATAAGTAAAGTTTGGTGTTAGGCCGAAGGCCATTTATTAAGTTCATTAAGTGATTGGAAAGCGAATCTAACAAAGGTTATGCAGAGATTTCGACAGCTCCATAGCAAGTAGCAATTTTGGGATTTAGATTCACAAGGTAAGTGCATATGATATTCGGCCAAGGCCTATTTAGTGTGTCAGATACTATTTCTTATTTGTTTAAAAGCTGAAACTAATCAATTAAAGTGATCTAGTGTTAGCCGATTACAAGGGGGAAACATCACGACGTTTCGGGATTTTATTAGTAATCAAATCGGCAGCAAAGTAAGGTTATGGGTTGTGATAATCCTTCGGGATCTGATTATTTAGCCGAATTACTCTTTGCTAACATGTTTAGCGTTGGCCGGATATAGGAACTAAGGATCTAGGACGCTAGATCAGGATTTTCGGGATTTCAGTGAAAGCATTAAGTAAACTGTAAGTGTGTGTACCCACTTTAATCGAATCTTGATTGATTTACGGTATTATTTTAATAAATGTGTTAATAAGAATGTGTAAGATGTGGCTAAGGGTACCATGCATTGGTACAAAGTATACTCATGTACGTTAATCTAGTACTACGGTAGTTATAATATTATGAATATCTGTTATGGCACGTATGTGAATATTGATAAGAATGTGAAATAAGGAAAATCGCATGATATCCGCATGATTTGTATGACATGGGGCATATGGGTGATTATGAAAGGGGAAGTGATCTGGTGGTTTTTACCACAATATCTGGTGACTTCGGTCACATAATCTGAATGTGGTGACTTATGTCACAAAATATATTATCGGTGGCTATGCCACAAATTTTATAAGGCGATGTGCAAGTCATCCGCAATGATCGCTTCGATGATGATGTATAGCGGATGGAGGGTCGACTTAGTAGTCCCCACAGTGTGATGGTTGGTACGGGTGATGTGTAGCGGATGGTTATCTAGGTTTGGGTTCAGGTTTGCATCATTATTCCTATCTGTTATATATATGTATGATATGATATGATATGCCTGAAGCATTGGGACTTAGTGTTGGTTATACACACTGAGTCTATTTGACTCACCCGTTGTAGGATATGTTTGTGTGGCCTTTCGGTGATGGGCCAGGGTCGGCGGGGAGCTTAGTGGTGGCCATGCTCAGCTCAGAATTTAAATAATTTTGGACTTTCTATTTTAAGTATTTTGGATTTATTCGGGTTTTGTTTTTGATGTAATAAGGCCACTAGTATGAACTGTTTATGCATGCATATTTTATTATCTTATCATGATACAAATTTTTATCAAATTAAACTTTAAATAACTTTTCTTAAAAATAAAATGTTAAATGTTCTGACACTTAAACTCAAACGATTTCCAAGGTGCAAATAAACTCTAAACAAATTCGACATGTCATTTAATATAAAAACACGGTTTCAATAAATCCCCGATTTTAAGAGTAGCAATGTTTTCAATTAAACTCAACACACATCAAATCTTCTCCAACAATACCCAAAGATTCTAACTAAACAAACCAGGTTTTGAACCGTTTTACTCAAGGAACATACCAGATCCAGTCAAGGCTCGTGGGCCGGGTTTGGGGTGTTTCAAGTGAAGTTTTGATTACCTCTTTATTGTGTTGTTAAGGTGTTTGGGTGACCTTCTTTGGGGAGTTAGCTTCGGTCTCCTTCCTTGTTATCGGAGGGCTGAATGTTGCTTTGGTACTAATGACTTGGGTGTGCACTACTCTCTTCTAGGAGTGTGTGGTGGTAGTCAGAAGACGGGGTTGAATATCGGGACTCCGTAGAGGGAGATCACATTGTGGTAAGTGACTCAAGTGTAAGTAATAAGTTGGTTATGAAATCTTTTGGAAATCCGAGGCTAACTTTTGGTTTGTATTGTTCTAGGGTCAACGAAGAGTGCTTCTTTGGGAAATCCAAATAAGGATTGTAATCCCGTACCTTCGTATACATGATTGAAATGGTGTGTAATCTCACACTTCTCTAAAATTTTGCATGAATGTTCTGTGATTTGGTCAAAATACCAAAGAAAACCAGAAATTGGCATCCGGGATCACTCGGGCGCGCGTAGGTTCATAGTGGTAACCATGTTTTTGTAATAAAATAGTTTTGGTCAGTGACAGTAATGTGATTTTGAAAAATCATGTAAAATAAGAGAAAGGGAATTAGAAAGTGATTAAGATATCAAATTAAAGCTTGCCGTGTCTATTTTAATATGGAAGAAACGGAAAGGAAAAAGGAATTTTACGTTCTGAGATATGTTAATTTTAGTTAGACTGGTTCTAAATGACTTTGTGGTTCCTTGATCTATTATGGAAAATCATATAAAATCGTACAAAGTGAATTATGGGTTATAATTTATATGTATGGATTCCTTAGTGATCCTATTTTCAAGAGAAACAAGTTGGAGCAGTATATGAAAACTGTACAGTGAGATATTTGAGATTAAGTTAAGAGAGGTCAGAACCATTGGACAGTGAAACAAGGGAAACTTTAAGGAATAAACAGTACTAAATGGTTAAGCTAAAAATTCTAGAAAAATTATAGGAGAAGGATATATGAGTCTAGTTTCGAGAAACATTTATTCGCCTAAGTAGTTTTTTTTAAATATTTGCAACTTATGAATTTATGTTAGGGGTTTATTTATACCAAATAATAATAATACAAGGTTTCTTTTCAAAAGTCACTTATTTATTCAAATATTGCCTAATAACTTACAATTTCCAAAACCAATAAAGCAAAAGTTTTCAATGTACAACCCGTAGCATACCAGATCCGGTTGAAACGTATGGGTCGGGTTTGGGGTGTTACAAAACGTAAATAAAGGTTTTCCAAAATCGATTAACAAATGGATTTCAAAATAAACTTTTACAAATATGATTTAACTCGAACTTTCTTTCAAATTATTAATGACATTTTCAAAAGTCACGGATTTAAAGTTCAATTCCTTGATTTGTGATTCATCAATCAATCTTTAAAAAAATACTTGTATTTTATCAACGTTTCCGCAAGGTTTCAAGATGCTTTTGCAACTCTATTTCAAACGTCACATTTTTGTAAATCATTTATTTCAAATATGCTTTCGTAACCAAAAAGGTTTATTAAAGATAGTTATGTTTTCACGAAGACACAATTGCTTAAGTGTTTTGGGTTTTAACAAAGAGGCTGTAATTCTCAAACAAGTTTTTAACAATTACAAAGATGGTTTTGAAAAACACTTCCATGTGGCACGCCAGATTCGGGCCTAACTTCTAGGTCGGGTTTGGGGTATTACAAATAAACCCGACCTTCTCAGAATCCCTAAACATACACCATTAATATTTTATCTAGCTTAACACAAGCAATAATGCAACAATTAAAATTCCAAATTTTGGGATGTTACAATTCCACCCCCTTAAAGAAAATTTCATCCTCGAAATTTACCTGATTAAAAGAGGTGAGGATATTGCTGCCGAATCGCGTCCTCAGGCTCCCATGTAGCTTCCTCAGCTCCGTGATTATGCCATAATACTTTGACTAATGGTACCGACTTCCTTCTCAGCACCTTAACATCCCGATCTAAAATTTGTACTGGCTCCTCTTCAAAAGACAAGTCAGGTCTTAACTCAACTTCCTCCACCGGTACTATATGAGACGAATCCGATCGATAACGCCTTAACATTTAGACATGAAAAACACTATGTATCTGACTCAACTCCGGAGGTAACTCAAGCTGATAAGCCACTGGCCCAACACGCTTCAATACACGGTATGGTCCGATGAACTTAGGGCTCAACTTGCCCTTCCGTCCAAATCTAAAGATCATCTTCAAAGGTGAGACCTTTAGAAACACCTGATCTCCCACCGCAAACTCAATATCCTTACGCTTCAGATCCACATACGATTTTTGTCTATCCGAAGCTTCCTTTAACCTTGCCCGAATTACCTTTACTTTTTCCTCCGTCTCTGATATCAGCTCAGGACCCAATAACTGTCGCTCCCCTAGCTCAGTCCAACAAGTAGGAGTACGACACCTACAACCATATAACACCTCGTAGGGTGCCATCTGGATGCTGGATTGATAGCTGTTGTTGTAAGCAAACTCTGCCAACGGTAGAAAATCCTCCCAACTACCCCTGAAGTCGATCACATAGGCCCTTAACATGTCTTCCAGAATTTGGATTACTCTCTCCGACTGACCATCTGTTTGAGGATGAAATGCCATACTGAAATTTAACCTTGTTCCCAAAGCTTCATGTAAAGCTTTCCAAAATCGTGATATAAACCTAGGGTCCCTGTCCGAAATAATAGACACTGGTACCACATGTAACCTCACGATCTCTGCCACATACAACTTGGCCAACTTCTGCAATGAGAAATCCGTACGAACAGGTATGAAATGAGCAGTCTTCATCAACTGATCCATTATTACCCAAACAGAATCTTTCTTAGTAGGTGTTAAGGGTAACCCACTAACAAAGTCCATCGTTATCCTTTCCCATTTCCATAATGGAATTTTCACCGGTTGTAGCAATTCCGATGGCAATTGATGTTCCACCTTCACTTGCTGACATGTTAAGCACCTACTCACGAATTTAGTAACCTTCCGTTTCAACCCTGGCCACCAATACTGCTCACGGAGGTCTCGATACATCTTATTTCCCCCAAGGTGCATAGCATATGGGCTACTATGCGCCTCACGCAGAATCATTTACCTCAATTCTGAATCTTTAGGCATACAAATTCTTCCTCTGAAACACAATACTCCATCACTATTTAATCCAAAATCCCCTATCACACCACCTTCCACTTGCTAAAGGAACCCAACCTTTCGTCTAATAACTACTTTTTCTTAATCTGGCTTACCCATGCAGGCTTCACCTGAAATTCGGCTAGCAGACTACCATCTTCATACAGGCTGAGATGAGTGAACATCGCTCTCAAATCTGATATCACCTTACGACTCAACGCATCTGCCACCACGTTAGTCTTCCCGGGATGATACTCGATTGAGAAGTCATAATCTTTCAACAGTTCTATCCACCTCTACTTTCTTAAGTTCTGTAACACCCTGGTTTAGGGGTTATGCGCTTGGAGGATAACCCGAGCAGTTAATAGGCTTATAGTCATGTTGGAGGAATTTTTAGGGGTTTGGAGAACCCTAGAAGGCAAGGAATGCCTTAGAAAATTTTTAGATTTTTTTAGGGTAAAATGGGAAATAGGGCAGGAAGGCCTTAAAATAAATTGGGGGAGTTTAGGACGCAAGAAAGGATCTGGCAAAGTGGCGTGGAGGCGCTGCTTGGGGGCTTTGGAAGGTGACGCCTAAGGGAGCAAGGGTTCGAGTTGCTGGGGCAGCAATTTTGTTTTTTTTTTTGCGCCAAGGATGGGCTAAGTAGGCCTTAAAAATAAAAGGCGAGGTTGGTGGACATGGAAGACCGGTTGGCAAAGTGGCTCTCATGGGCCACTTAGGCGCTGGAGGAGTGAGGCGCGGTTTTGAGCGCTGGAGAAGCATTTTGCGTATTTTTATTTTTATGGGCGGTAATGGGGTGAAGTAGGTTGGATTTAAAATAAAATGATGGGGTTTTTAGCATGAAATTCAATAAGGCCGAGTGGCACAGGCGTTGGGGAAAGGTCAGCAGTGAGGTTGTCCTGAGTTCGAACCAAGATGGCTGCGTTGGAGTTCAATTTTTTTTATGCTTTTGGCAGCAAATTTGAAGGGTGGACGGCACATGGGGGAGTTGTTTAGTTCTTCTTGAATTCGGCTGGAAGAGATAATTATTAGATTATTCTTTTATATTTTTTTTTGTTGATAAAGGTATAAAATAAGAAGGGAATTGGATTAGAATTAAAAGGAATTGGTGGCCGGCCAAAGTTATTGGGCAGTGTTTAAATTAATTTGGAAGGTTGGTTTTGATTTTTTTAATTGAAGAGGTGAAATAGGATAAGATTAGATTAGTGTTTAGCTTTTTAAATTCGGCTGATAGGTAGGTGATGGCTTTTATTATTTTATTATTTTAGATAATATAGGATTATTTTAGTTAGTTTAAATTAGAGATAATGGTGGCTGTTGGATTATTTTATTATGGGATAATTGTAGGATAAGTATTATTGTTATTTGAAATAAGTGGGATAATTGGTGACCATTCAAACTAATTTTGAATAGATTAAATAGGGAGTTAGACTAATTCAATTTAATTTGAATTAGTAGGTGCGGCCGAATCTTGGCTTCTTCACGTGGGGGGTATGGCCGAATTCTATAAATAAGGGGTGTGCTCATCCCTTAACCAAATTTTAGCCCTATTTCCTTTATGCCAAATTATTCCTTATTATTTCCATAGCCTCTTACCGAAACCAAGTCAAGGAAAACACTTCCTCTTTTTCTTTAATTTTGTGGAAGTCTTAGCCGAACCACTATAGCATTCACCTATTTTTCTCGTGACTTGTTTAAAAGCCGAAGTTGGGCATAGCCTTTTCGTGTATTTATTTTCCTTCTTTCCTTCACACTTTGCTTGCCATTGCCGAATATTCCAACCCCATTTGGGAGTCGGTGCGAATCACTCGGTCTCTCATTCTCTCTACTTTGTTGCAAGTCTCGGAAGCCAAATCTTAATTCTTGTGGTGGCCGATTCTTTGTTAAGGACAAGAGGAAGTAGTTATCAAGGTAAGTGACTTGTGATATTCGGCCATAGGCCACTTTATGGGAATAAACGGTTGACCCATTCTATCTATGGTGATTTAGGAAAATCGATGAAGTGTATAGCAAGCTTTCGGATTTGGATCTTTGTGGTAAGGATATTAAGTAAGTATAGCTTCGATTCAAAATATTTAGATTAAAGTATTCTTTGTTTAATCGATGGTTACGATTAAGGATATCATTAATGGACATGGATGCGATCAAGAGGGGAAAGGAAAGCCCCTATCCCGAAGTTTAAGAAAAGAGCCGTCTCGGCGATTCGGGATTGGCCACGGGGTGTGTGGTCGTGCATCGTAAAACGATAAAGGCGGATAGTCGTAGTCTCGCTAAGCGATAGCGTCGAAATCGAGGGTTTAGAACTTCAGGTTATAAGGTGTGTAACTAACCTCTCATTTCCGGTTTTTATGTGTTATATGTTTACTAACAAGTGCATAATAAGTGTGCCATATATACCCCTAAAAGGGTATAGCGATGATCGAGTTAGTATCGAACTGTTGCAATATGATTACTTGCTTGTATATGAGTATGTTTATGGATATTAATAAGCATGTGCATGCAGTATCATGATTATGTTTTATGTGGCATGTGCGTGGGTAGGTTATGAAAAGAAGGTACGGGTGTACTTCGAGTACGTGGTTGATGTCAGCTTTGTGCTACATCGTGGATTGGCGCTGACTGAGGTCGCGTTGTGGATCTTTGCGATTTAGTTCGCGTGGTTACCTTGATTGATATTGGCTTTATGCCATATCGTGGCTTGATGGGTTGCTATGTGCCCCATCGTGGATGGCATTGGTTGCATTTTTGGAGGGAAAAAGAGAGGGTGACTCGATAGTCCCCTGGTGTGTGGTAGGCTGGATAAGAGGGTGTGTAGTGGATGGACCCTAGGTTTGGGTTGGGTATCATGTTGCATTGTTTCTTTATAAAATGATATGGAAATGGGCCAAGCCCGATATGACATGTGGATAGGTATGTTTTGGGAACATACGTGGAAATGGGCCAAGCCCAGTTGATATGTGGTTTATTGAGAAAAAGGGCCTAGCCCAGTACTTGGATGTGAATTGATTATGGGCCAAGCCCAGATTGTGGTAATATCTAAATGATTATGATTACATGTTGCATATGATAATTGGGTTGATTGTGGCTAATATGTGGGTGGATATCAGTGGTTAAATTACACACTGAGTCTGTATGACTCACCCAACTTTTTAAACATCGCAGGTGACATGTTGATCGGACCGGGTTGGAGAGGATGCAAGGTGGCCCATGCAGAAGGAGATTGATTTAATTATTTTTAAGAAATTTTTAATACTAAGTGTTTTGGTTAATATTGGTTGTAATAAGGGCCACTTTTTATTTAAAGTATTCTATTTACGATTATTGAAGTTTATATTATACTTAGATATATTTTCTTCAAATGGTTTATAATATAATAAATTATAGTAAAGTTTTAATTCACATAATTCAAACCAAGCTTATATTATTTAAATTTTTTTAATGGACTTACTTCCCGAAAATTAATAAAATTTTCAAGTTTTATTCTAAAGTCAAAAATTTTTCAAACGATTTCTGCAGTGACATAACCAGATCCGGTCAGGACTTGTGGGCCGGGTTTGGGGGTGTTACAGTTTGGTATCAGAGCCCAATTCAAAACTCGGCTTTGAGGGTTTTGGGCCCAAAAATGTTTTCAAATGGGCTTTTCAAAAATATGGGTTTTTATGAAATATTTTCAGGTATTCTGGCATGGCACCTGTACCTCCGGCCCGGGTCCACCAGGTAAGTACTTCAGACTCGTGAAGTAATTTGTTATATGAACTGTTATGGGCTTAGTTGGACTCGTAGATTAGTGAACTAGGATCTGTTGAACCTTAGGGCTAGTCTACTCAAATATGTGCATAAGACTTAAGGACTCTTAAACAAACCTGTGAAGTACGTCGCTGTGTTAAGGTGTGGCAACCTGTGTGCGCATGTCTAGGAGTGGTGTTCAGTGGGAGCTTGGTATTTAAGCAGTCTGCGTAACTCACCTCCTCTCCACTTGAATCTTACCTGGTGCGTAGCTACGGTTCACCTTAACCAAGAGGACTTGTTCACAGGCTGAACCCATTTATTAAAACCCGAAAGGGATTAGCCTTACTGTTTTAAAACCTTTAATTTTTAAAAAAAAATTCAAACTTACTCTTTTGGTTTGTAAACCCTAAATCTGATTTTGAAAAACATTTTCTCAATTTACCAAAATTACCAAAATGCCCCTAGCGGTAAAATTACAAAAATGCCCCTGTATTGTAACATTACCGCACGACCCTCAACTTTTGTTAAAATGATTTCTACTTTGCAAAATATTAAAATCTCTAGCTTTCAAAATATCAAGATACCCTGATTTGAGGAAATTTACGAAAATACCCCTATGTTGAAAATTACTAAAATGCCCCTGACTTTCAAAATTTCGGTTTAAACCCAAACTTAATAAAATTTTCTTACTTTGCACAAGTATCCAATTTTCTGTGTTTCAAAATAATACCCTGACTTTGGAGATTTTCAAAATTACCCCTAACTGACAAATTACCAAAATACCCCTGGTTTCCAAAATCCTGTCATATCTTTAATTTGATAAATTTTCAGAAATACCCTCCAGTTGTGGAAATTCCAAAATGTCCTGGCTTATTAAAGCTTTAAAATTTCTCTAGTTTTTTTTCAAAAAAAAATACCCTGTAGGAAAAGGACGGGAATACCCTTAGGGTAGAAACGAGCAGAAAGGTCCGAATAGTGAATGTGTGTGGTGGATACCACTGAATGTGCCTTTACTGAGGAAGGAATGTGTTCTTGATGATGAATGATTGTGTGTGTGAATGTGATCCTTGAACTAGAATAGTAAACTCGAATTGAAACTTTGTGTGATCGAAAGAACTACTTTTAAATACCCTTCTTTCATAAAATTTGCTCGCGATTAAATAGTGGAACAAAATTTCTAATGCATAAAACTCTCTAATCAGATTAAATCGCGACGATAGAGATGAGTTCTAGGGGACGCGGTAGAGGTAGAATGGCAGCTTCGGAACCGGTAGGGTCTGGCCATGGGTCAGAAAGTGAAGTACCGCCAGCTGTGGACGTAGAGGAGCAAGATTGGATAGGAGAAGATGACGCAGTGTCACAAGCTATGTTACGCGTGCTACAGTAAGTGGCAAGAGCTGGTGTGGGAAACGGAGCTCGAAAGTCAGTGTCCGAGAGACTCAGGTCGAACGGGGCTGAAGTTTTTAGAGGAGTGTCGGGAGTGGCTCCGAATGTAGCAGAGTATTGGCTAGAAGGAGTCGAAAGAATTACGGACGACTTGGATTGTACCCCAGAGGAAAAGCTAAAAGGTGCTGTTTCGCTACTTCGGGACGAGGCTTATCGATGGTGGCTCACGGTTAGGCAAGGTGCTCCGGCAGATCGATTGGATTGGGATTACTTTAAGGTTAAGTTTGAAGGGAAGTATGTAGGAGCCAGTTACTTAGATGCGCAAAGGAAAGCGTTTCTAAATCTAGTACAAGGAGTAAATCGAGTAGCAGTATGAAGCGAGTCGATGCGACTAAGTCGAGACGCCAAAGGAATCGTGGCTACTGATTATGAAAGGAGTGTTCGATTTGAAGATGGGCTGCGAGATGAGTTGCGGGAGTTGATCGCTCTGCAAAGAGGAAGGGACTTCACCATTCTGGTAGAGAAAGCTCGGATCGCTGAAGAGGTTAAAAAGACTATAAGAGAAAACCGAGAGAAGTATAGGAACGAGAATAAGAGAAGGGTTGAGCCGTCAGCATCGTTTGGAGATGCTCAAAAAAGACCAAGGATCGAGAATCCTGTGCGTGCACTTGTACCAGTGGATCGGAATCATTCTTGTGTTCGATGTGGAAGACCTCACACAGGAGAGTGTTGGGGGAATAGTAAAGAATGCTTTCGGTGCGGATCTAAGGCACATCTGGTTAAGATTTGTCCTCGAGCGACGAGGGGTCGTGGTTCAAGCCATGGAGGGAATGGTTCTAGTCAAAGTCACCCAAGGATGTGATAGTGGGTAAGCTCCTTTGTTTTGGAATGTTCTTTAATTATTTTCCTTGTTTGTAAGTTAGCTCTTTCTTTTGTGATTTGGATCCTGAGTGAGAACTTAGAGACTGTGTCGGGAAGTATGATAGATTAAGATCAGAGTGCGCAGCAGAGGCGTAGAATAGCGAGTTATGATTTTTCGGTAATAAATAATTTCGAGGACGAAATTATTTTAAGGAGGGTAGAATTGTAACACCTTGGTTTAGGGGTTATGCGCTTGGAGCATAACCCGAGCAATTAATAGGCTTATGGTCATGTTGGAGGAATTTTTAGGGGTTTGGAGAACCCTAGAAGGCAAGGAATGCCTTAGAAAATTTTTAGATTTTTTTAGGGTAAAATAGGAAATAGGGCAGGAAGGCCTTAAAATAAATTGGGGGAGTTTAGGACGCAAGAAAGGATCTGGCAAAGTGGCGTGGAGGCGCTGCTTGGGGGCTTTGGAAGGTGACGCCTAAGGGAGCGAGGGTTCTGAGTTCTTTGGGCGCAATTTTGTTTTATTTTTGCGTCAAGGGACTGGGCTAAGTAGGCCTTAAAAATAAAAGGCCAGGTTGGTGGACATGGAAGACCAGTTGGCAAAGTGGCTCTCATGCGCCACTTAGGCGCTGGAGGGGAGTGAGGGCGCGGTTTCGAGCGCCTGGAGAAGCATTTTGCGTATTTTATTTTTATGGGCGGTAATGGGCTGAAGTAGGTTGGATTTAAAATAAAATGATGGGGGTTTTTAGCATGAAATTCAATAAGGCCAAGTGGCCTGGGCGTTGGGGGAAAGGTCAGCAGCAGCAGGTTGTCCCAGGTTCGAACCAAGATGGCTGCGTTGGAGTTCAATTTTTTTTATGCTTTAGGCAGCAAATTTGAAGGGTGGACGGCACATGGGGGAGTTGTTTAGTTCTTCTTGAATTCGGCTGGAAGAGATAATTATTAGATTATTCTTTTATATTTTTTTTTTGTTGATAAAGGTATAAAATAGGAAGGGAATTGGATTAGAATTAAAAGGAATTGGTGGCTGGCCAAAGTTATTGGGCAGTGTTTAAATTCGGCTAGAAGGTTGGTTTTTGATTTTTTTTTTTTAATTGAAGAGGTGAAATAGGATAAGATTAGATTAGTGTTTAGCTTTTTAAATTCGGCTGATAGGTAGGTGATGACTTTTATTATTTTATTATTTTAGATAATATAGGATTATTTTAGTTAGTTTAAATTAGAGATAATGGTGGCTGTTGGATTATTTTATTATGGGATAATTGTAGGATAAGTATTATTTTTATTTGAAATAAGTGGGATAATTGGTGACCATTCAAACTAATTTTGAATGGATTAAAATAGGGAGTTGGACTAATTCAATTTAATTTGAATTAGTAGGTGCGGCCGAATCTTGGCTTCTTCACGTGAGGGTATGGCCGAATTCTATAAATAAGGGGTGTGCTCATCCCTTAACCAAATTTTATCCCTATTTCCTTTATGCCAAATTAGTCCTTATTATTTCCATAGCCTCTTGCCGAAACCAAGTCAAGGAAAACACTTCCTCTTTTTCTTTAATTTTGTAGAAGCCTTAGCCGAACCACTATAGCATTCACCTATTTTTCTCGTGACTTGTTTAAAAGCCGAAGTTGGGCATAGCCTTTCGTGTATTTATTTTCCCTTCTTTCCTTCACACTTTGCTTGCCATTGCCGAATATTCCAACCCTATTTGGGAGTCAGTGCCGAATCACTCAGTCTCTCATTCTCTCTACTTTGTTGCAAGTCTCGGAAGCCAAATCTTAATTCTTGTGGTGGCCGATTCTTTGTTAAGGACAAGAGGAAGTAGTTATCAAGGTAAGTGACTTGTGATATTCGGCCATAGGCCACTTTATGGGAATAAACGGTTGACCCATTCTATCTATGGTGATTTAGGAAAATCGACTGAAGTGTATAGCAAGCTTCGGGATTTCAGATCTTTGTGGTAAGGATATTAAGTAAGTATAGCTTTGATTCAAAATATTTAGATTAAAGTATTACTGTTTAATCGATGGTTCTGATTAAGGATATCATTAATGGACATGGATGCCAGTCAAGAGGGGAAAGGGAAAGCCCCTATCCCGAAGTTTAAGAAAAGAGCCGTCTCGGCAGTTCGGGATTGGCCACCGGGGTGTGGTCGTGCAGCAGAAAACGATAGGCAGATAGCTGTAGTCTCGCTAAGCGATAGCGTCGAAATCGAGGGTTTAGAACTTCAGGTTATAAGGTGTGTAACTAACCTACTGTTTCCGGGTTTTTATGTGTTATATGTTTACTAACAAGTGCAGTAATAAGTGTGCCATATATACCCCTAAAGGGTATAGCGATGATCAGGTTAGTATCGAACCTGTTGCAATATGATTACTTGCTTGTATATGAGTATGTTTATGGATATTAATAAGCATGTACATGCAGTATCATGATTATGTTTTATGTGGCATGTGCGTGGGTAGGTTATGAAAAGAAGGTACGGGTGTACTTCGAGTACGTGGTTGATGTCAGCTTTGTGCTACATCGTGGATTGGCGCTGACTGAGGTCGAGTTGTGGATCTTTGCGATTTAGTTCGCGTGGTTACCTTGATTGATATCGGCTTTATGCCATACCGTGGCTTGATGGGTTGCTATGTGCCCCATCGTGGATGGCATTGGTTGTATTTTTGGAGGGAAAAGGAGAGGGTGACTCGATAGTCCCCTGGTGTGTGGTAGGCTGGATAAGGGGGTGTGTAGCGGATGGACCCTAGGTTTGGGTTGGGTATCATGTTGCATTGTTTCTTTATAAAATGATATGGAAATGGGCCAAGCCCGATATGACATGTGGATAGGTATGTTTTGGGAACATACGTGGAAATGGGCCAAGCCCAATTGATATGTGGTTTATTGAGAAAAAGGGCCTAGCCCAGTACTTGGATGTGAATTGATTATGGGCCAAGCCCAGATTGTGGTAATATCTAAATGATTATGATTACATGTTGCATATGATAATTGGGTTAATTGTGGCTAATATGTGGGTGGATATCAGTGGTTAAATTACACACTGAGTCTGTATGACTCACCCAACTTTTTAAACATCGCAGGTGACATGTTGATCGGACCAGGTTGGAGAGGATGCAAGGTGGCCCATGCAGAAGGAGATTGATTTAATTATTTTTAAGAAATTTTTAATACTAAGTGTTTTGGTTAATATTGGTTGTAATAAGGGCTACTTTTTATTTAAAGTATTCTATTTACGATTATTGAAGTTTATATTATACTTAGATATACTTAGATATATTTTCTTCAAATGGTTTATAATATAATAAATTATAGTAAAGTTTTAATTCACATAATTCAAACCAAGCTTATATTATTTAAATTTTTTTTTAATGGACTTACTTCCCAAAAATTAATAAAATTTTCAAGTTTTATTCTAAAGTCAAAGATTTTTCAAACGGTTTCCGCAGTGACATAACAGATCCGGTCAGGACTTGTGGGTCGGGTTTGGGGGTGTTACAGGTTCAACTCTTGTTGGGTAAGGAGGTACTTCAAACTCTTATAATTCGTATAGATAATCGACTTCTCACCGTACAGATAGTGTCTCCAAATCTTCAGAGCAAACACCACTGCAGCTAACTCCAAGTCATGAGTAGGATAGTTCACCTCGTACGGCCTTAATTGACGAGATGCATAAGCCACCACTTTTCCTCCTTGCATCAACAGACATCCCAAGCCCGTGTGTGACGCATCACAGTAAACAATAAACTCTTTTCCAGCCTCAGGTTGAATCAATACTGGCGCTTCTGTCAGAATCTTCTTCAATTTCTCAAAGCTCTCTTGCTACTGATCTGACCACACAAATGGTACTCCCTTGCGCAACAGCTTAGTTAGGGGTGCAGCAATCAATGAAAACCTCTCAACGAACCGCCTATAATAACTAGCCAACCCTAGGAAACTCCAAAATTTTAGCCACTGACTTCGGTGGTTTCCAATCCAACACAGCCTCGACCTTCCGGGGATCAACTCTAATTCCTTCGGTAGACACAACATGCCCCAAAAAGGTCACTTCCCTCAGCCAAAATTCACACTTACTGAATTTGGCATAAAGTTGCTTCTTCCTTAATATCTGCAATACTACCCATAGATGCGAATCGTGCTCCTCTTCATTCTTCGAGTACACCAATATGTCATCTATGAACACCACCACAAATCGACCTAAATAGGGTTGGAAGACCCGGTTCATCATGTCTATAAATGCATCTGGTGCATTAGCCAACTCGAACGGCATCACCAAGAACTCGTAATGCCCATAACGAGTTCGAAATGCAGTCGTATGAATATCCACCTCCTTGACCTTAAGCTGGTGATAACCCAATCTCAAATCTATCTTCAAGAAAACTGAAGCTTCTCGCAGTTGATCAAGCAGATCGTCGATTCTCGATAATGGATACCTGTTCTTGATCGTCAACTTATTCAATTATCTTCTTGACGAACAAGACCGGCGCTCCCCACGGTGACACACCCAGTCGAATGAATCCTCGATCCAACAACTAAGATTTGATATACTGAGATGATAGAGGCACCTAAGATTTAACCCGTCTAACATGTAAATAGCTTACATGTTGTTTTTCCCCTGGTAAAACCCGTTGATCCTAACACATTTTGTTTTACTTAACAACCATTCATGTTAACCCATAAACCACATTAATATTGTAAAATTATCCTTTTTATTGACTTCCTTTTTGTCGAGATTTGATTTGGTTAGTTGCTTAATTATGCTTCATCATTTGCATTGTTGAATTATCTTTTTGTTCGAAATAAATAAAAAAATTGATCGAGCTTGAATTGTTATTTCTTGTTGATATTAAATATTTATTGTAATTCAGCAATTGATTTTTTTCTATGGTTTGGTAACTTATTAACTCAACTCTTGATTGTAACCAACTTTTATGACATTTTCTGTACCTTTAACCTAAACCCCGTTAGAACCTCGTAAAGACCTCTTAATTAGTGTGTCATCTCATTTTTTATAATGGTGGAGATTTGATATCCAATCAAGCCTATGGTAATAATGTTTCTTGTTTGACATTGAGTGCATATTACTTGAACCTTAAACACTTTGAGTGCTTTGAGTGAACCTTAGCGAGGGTGTTCATTCTTGTTGAGATTGAATTTTAGGTAATTATTCAAATAGGGGAGACAACTATGTTTTTATTCTTTAAAAATTTCTTCTTGGGTTGCTTGTATTATTTAGTTTCATTTTAGTTTGAATTTCAATACATGATTATCTGAAAATTATCTTAAGACATTATCGGTAAAAACAATAAATCGAGGGAAGTTAACTTGAATATGGGTTGAGAATTTTACTTGAGGACAAGCAAATGCTTAAGCGTGGAGATATTTGATAAGTGCTAAAAGTAACAAATTTTAACTTCATTTTTAATGCGTTTTTGGGTGATTATTCATTATTAGCTGTGAATTTTATACTTCCAATCTTTTAAATTCATGTTTTAATGTTTAACAGAGCATTCGGGAGAAAAAGGAGCGAAAACCGAGTAAAAAACGAGTGAAAATTAGAGTTTCAGAGCAAGTTACAGGAGCCATACGGGCTGAACCATTCCACATGGCTAGGCCACATGGTCGTATGATCCACACAAGCATGTGGTAGGTCGTGTTGATTTCACGGAATTGCACATCGAACAATGAAAAACCACGATTTTTAGGTTTTTTGGGGCATTCTAAGACGTATGTATGACAAAAGTATGAAGATGAGAGGAGTCCATCAGAGAATATTCAAGAAAATAACTCAAAAAATGCTATTGAAGCTGACTTTGAAGTAAATTTTCGTCAAGATTGAAGATTCCCAGTTGATTTCTTAGGAAGTTATCATGAGTTTCTTTGTTTATTTAAGTTATATTATATCTTGGATGTTTTTATTTTCAAGCATGAACTAATTTTCTTAATACCTAAGGAAATGAACCCTATAATGGATTCTATCATTTCATTTTTATTTTACGTAATAAATATTTTATTTCTTGTTCTCAATTATGTGTGCTTAATTCTTGCTCTGATATTTCTAGACTATTAATCTATGTTTGATGTGCTTAAATCAATGGTTGAATAGACCCCTGTTTAAGAGTAAATCTTGCATAGTTGAGTGGAGTTGCATGCAATCCTAGAAATAGGACAACATAAATCTACTGGATTAGAGTCAAATCTAATAGGGGAATCCATATCACGTATTAATGCGATAATAGTGGTTTTAATTAGAAAGAAGTTTCAATTAATCAACCGAGATTCAATTGCTTTTATGCTCGAAAAAGATATTAGTATAATTTAGGGTTTTCTATGGATAAAGTACTAAGTAAAGAAATTGCGTAATTTAGATTGGTAGTGACAGATGTAATCTATGCGGATTCTTTCATGGGTATTATTTCACTTCTTGGTTGTTAATCGTTTGTTTTTCTGATTTACCCTTTGTCGTGCCCATTAGTTAATTAATATTATTTTTTAATCAAGAACTTGAATTACTCAGTTAAATAATAGAAATATGGTAATAACTAGTGCTTATAGTCCTCGTGGGAATAATATCTTTGCTTACCATAACTATACTATTAATTGATAGGTATATTTGTATTAGTCAAACTTTTAGTTAGTTCCGCAAACATCAATGAAATACACTACTTACTAAATTAATTCTTTACAACATATTTTCTCATTTTTTAATAAAAAATTTTTAATACAAAATTTCAGTAAAATTAGTTGTATCCTCATGTGAAATAAAAATAATAATTTTTAATTAATATATTAATTTAATAAAATTTTAAAATTTTAAATAAAATATATTAATCATATTTTATTAATTGAAAATTATTTTAAAAATAAAATTACATTAGTAAATTTCATTAAAGATATGATATAATTTTCACTAATAAATATTATATATATATATATGTGTGTGTGTGTGTGTGAAATAACAAGGTACAAAAGTACAACATCGTAAAAAGCAATATATCTCAATTTTTTTTCTATTTATTTTTTAATTTTAATTATCCATAATTTTATATTTTTGTAATAAATTTTCATATATATATTTTAAGTCAACTTAATATATATTTCAATATTTATAATTCAAATTCAAACTATAATTAAGTTTTACGAAAAATATTTTTTAAATAAATTTATAATTTAAAATAAATAATTTTAAAATCTTATTGAAATCACATTTAAAAATGTTTTATATTATTTTAATCAATAGTATATTTTAATATATGACAAAATTCTTATATATTTATTTTTTGTTTTTATTCTCTTTAATTTCACATTCTTTTATTTTTCTTTTTCTTTTTTATATTTTAATCTATGTGATTTATACATTATAGTAAGATTTATTATCAATATAAATATGTGCAAAACATGATTTCTTTTATTGTTTTGATTAATTTTAATTCTTAATTATTTTCATTGATATATTTAATGTTTTGTTTAAAATAACCAATTATATTTTATCCAAATTTAAATTTAATAAATAATTTTAAAATTTATTAAGATAATATTTTAGGATAATATATCTTAATTTGTTTTCATTTTTATTTATTAAAAAGTTTAAATAAAACATATGTTTCATTTTTATAAATTTAAATTTTAAAAAATATAATGCTTTTCATTTATTTAAGTTTTATTTAAATAGATTTTAAACTTGAATTACTTTATTCTTTTTTTATTTTTACAAATTAATATGCATAACCTTAAATACCATTGAAATGTTAAAAGTTAACAATTATACTTTACCATAGTGAAAGTAATTTTGTTAATAGACACATATTTATCAATATAAACATATATTTAATTTTTTTAATAATTTACTATCTACTTTTATAATATATTTTTTTTACAAAAGATCCCCAAATTTTGTCTAGGTGTTCACTTTCCCTAAAAATAACTTGAGTTCAAATCATAATTGTACAAATATATATATCAATAAAAAATAGTTTTCTAATTATTATTTAAATATTTTTTATTATTCAAAATTTAAAAAAAAATTGATACAATATTTAGTTATCCATAATATCTCGCCAACCCTCAAACAGGAGAATACACACACTTGAGCATGCTCGAACCCAGACCCTTTTACACTGTAACAACCTAACCCCTCTCTGTTGTCGGATTAGGGTCACCAGCTTTACTAGCCAATCAAAACATCTAATTACATTGCAAGCAGTAGTATACACTAACTAATATCGTCATAATATTCAAGGAATTGAAATTGAAGATTAAAATAATAAAAATAAGATATCTCGATAAATTATGTCAATTGAAGAAAATGTTGAACCAAATAATAAAAGTGATCGACAATGATTTTGCATGCAATATTATTATTGAAATAATGAAATAAAAGGAGGATCTTGAATAAATCTATTAAGAAATATAGATATGGAATAAATTCATCAAAATAGAAAGACACAACTCAAGTACAATTAAATTTGTAGAGTTTTTAGACCAGTAGTTCAAATATCTAAAGGTATAAAGCTAGTGAGGGTGCAAATGAAGTAGTTTTGCTAAAGCGGAATAAAAATATTAAGTTTTTTGCTAAGTCCTTACATTGATTATAAAAAGATATAATATTCTTTTATGGTGAATGCAATAACCTTTAGATATATTATTTTGACAATTTATAAAAGATTTAACTTGAGTCTAGTGGTTGTTGTTACAACCTTTTATGAACCACTATATAATAAAGTTTATATTAATACCCTTGAAGGATTTATGATGCTAGAAGCATATTAAAATTCTCGAGAAATTGTCCAATAATATGAATTGAAATAATTTGAACATATGTGGTAAATAGTAGTTGAAGGAGGATAATAAAATGATCCAAAGTACCTATTTGTGTTTTTCTAGAATAATCATGATTAAAATTTACTATGATTATTGTTGAAACTCTTGAAGAGATCAAAATATATTTTCCTAAATTTTCCCTCACTCATGACTTTCAAAAGAATGATGATATAAATGCTTAGCAAATAAATTCAAATAGTCATTTGAAAGACTAGTATTCAAGATTGAATACGTAAAATATGAGAACATATGTGATGTTTTCATGAGAGGGAGTAAATACACGTTGTACTCTTTTTCCTTTAACTGAGGTTTTGTCCCATTGGGTTTTCCTGGTAAGGTTTTTAATGAGGCAACATATTATGCGCATTATAGATATGTATACTCTTTTTCCTTCACTAGGATTTCTTTTCCCATAGGGTTTTTATCATAGTAAGGTTTTAACGAGGCACATTATCTACTAATGAACATCTAAGGGGGAGTGCTATGAATATCTTATTAAGTGGATGTCCATTAAGATTAAAATAAGTTTTGATGTACTTTAAATTCTAATATTCATTAGAAGTGGATCTCTACTTCATTTATACTTCTTATGCCTCATAACACCCCCGACCCAGCCTAGGAGTTTCGTTTAAGTCAAAGGAATTACATTCGATCACCAAAGTGATCTCGTAAAGCCATTCTTTTTACTTAGGTCCATTTGATTAAAAATCACTCTTTAGTTTTTAGGAAAGACATTTTTTAGTTTGAACTGAATATATTTAGTAATTCATTTACAATAATATAAATGTAAGGATTTAAAAAAAAAAAAAACAAAGAAAAGGCTTTCAATAAAAGTATTATCTATACTTTGAGTATTTTATAAAGCAGTGAAAAACAAATAATAGTTTTTAAACTAAATGGCATGCAAATACTAGTAGCAATATTTAAATGTCATGCATAAAATAAATAACTAACGATTCCCAAAATTAATTGATTAAGGGAAATTTTAAAGAAAACTTAATAGTAGAATTTAATAAAAAATGATTTACTAATCCGACGGTCCTCCGATGCTGATTCGAGTCTTATTTTCTGCATTATCTGAAGGGTAAGAAAAAGGGGGATGAGTTTACAACGGCTCAATGTGAGACTAATCTTAAATCATTATATATAATCAATCGTACAGTAAAGTATTTAATTCATAGCATAATAATAATTTAGGCATAATAAGAGGAACATATAATAAATCAATACATATACAAAATATAATTATTGTAATGGCCTATTTTTGCCTGGGCCCATGCCATAAAAAAGAAAAAAATAATTTTTTAAAAAAATCCCTTTTACAGTCCATTTGCAGCCCAAAATAGACTACCCAATACCCTATTACACCTAAACCCAATAGGACCCAAAATAAACTAAACCTGCGGGGCCCAAAATGGCCCAATACCCAAATTGAATCAGAAGCCTAGGGTTCTGAAACCCTAGGCGCTGCAGCTCCCAACACAGGCCCCCTTGGACGCGCCGCAATCAGCGCGCGGATGGCACTCCTCACCACCGTGCTTCTCGCCGTTGACCTACAAAAAAAGGAAGGGAAAGACGAAAGAAGCCAAAATCCAGCAAAAGAATCAATGTACTTAGGCTATAAAAAGCCAAAAATAGCCAATGTAACAGGCTACGATTATTATTTTTACAAATACAATACAATAAATCAAAGAACAAGAGGTGATTTCCAATTTGATATTTCATTTAATCATTATTGTTGTTTTTGTTTTATTTTTTTTTTATATACATACAAAATACAGAAGACGATCAAAACAGATTTTAAAAACCAAAAGAAAACAGTTTGTATTTGGTATTTTTTTATGCAAAATATTACTAAAAAGCAAAAAAGGAAAAGAAATATACCTAGAATCTAGCTCAAGAGGGTGATCTTAGCCTTAGGGCCGCCGCGAGCAAGGACTGCTGGAAGTTAGAGGACCTATGAAGACAGAGCATTTTCTGGGAGCTCTGCTTGTTTTTTTTTTAAAGCTAGTTTAAAAATGATTTTTTAGCATTTTTTTTTGTTTATAAAGGCCAGTGGAACGGCGTCGTTTTGGTGTGGTCAATTAATGACCAAAACGGCGTCGTTTAAGGGCCAAGATCCGAGTGTTGACCCGATACCTAGGGAGGATCCGCACGTTTTTGTTAAAAGGTCTAATTGCTCAATAGGCCCTTCCGCATTATTGCAATTTTATAATTACATCCAATTACATCTTCCTTTATTTTCACTTTGGCCCTGAATTATGGCCTTTGTTTCAATTTGGTTTTTAAAGCCATTTTAAAGGAAGAAGATGGAACGGCGTCGTTTAGGAGATAAGGCATAATTGCCCAATAGGTCCCTTGTGATATGCGTTCTAATCTGGTCATTTTACATTTTTACTCCATATTTTATTTTTATTTCGATTTAATCCATGTTTCCTTGATTTTTAATCCTCTTTTATTTTTTTTCTTATTTTTAGTTACTTTAGCATTATATCAAATTATTTCATTTTTATAGGTTATTCTATTAAATTCTATATTATTTTTATATTTTATAAAATTTGTATATTGTGTACTATTTAAATTGCTTTCTCATTAATATAAAATTTCCCATATATTGTTATTTTAAATATGTAAATTATTTATGTATATATATTAGATTATTATATTATATATATTTTCTTTATATATTTAAATTTTTATCTACACTAATTCTTTATTTTATCATGTACATATATTATCTATCATAGATTTTGCCATATCATTTTTATATTTCTTTTTGTTTTTTTTTAAAAATTGCTATAGTATTCATTAATTGTTTTGTATATATTATTTACCTTATATTTTTTATATGTATTTAATCTTGTGTGTAAATTTTTATATTTATTTCTTAAGCTATCATAATTTTTTTTAAAATTGTTATTATCTACTCTATATCTTTTAATTGATTATTCATATTCTAAAATTAAAATTTGTTATCTTTATTTACTTTAGTATAGTTGTTATATTGCTTGCATTATTTGCTATATTTTGTCATTCTTTTACTTAATTGTTTATATTAATACTAGTTGTTAATATGCTTTGTAATTTTAATGAATCGCTCTTTGAAATTTATGTTTTGTAATGTATAAATGCAACATTTCATCTAAATCATTGTTTTAGAAAATGTATTTCATTTTTAATTGCAACCATTTATCCAAAAAGTGTTTTCTTAAATAAAATAATATTTGGCGTTTGGACGTCTCGAGAGGAATTGTGCCCTAACTCACTGGGTTTCAATTTTCTTCGTTGAGTTTACATGGCCAAGTTTTTTTTTTTTTTTGAAATCAAAAATTGCAAATTTAAAAAAAAAAAAAAACCTATTCTCGAGAAGTTAAGAGGTTGTGTCCTAACTCATTGGATGCGACGTTTTGTCATCTCGGGAAAGGATTTCCAAAACAAAAAGCATATTTGATGTTTGGAAATTCAAAATATCGTACTCTAACTTACTGAGTTTCGATGTTTCTTTTAAAATTCAAAGAATCGAATGTCCTTTAAAAGGTTTTAAGTTGTAAGGGGTTTTATGTTTTTTTTAAATCTTTTCAAAGTATTCGACATTAGGACATTAATCAATCAATTAGGTACCAATTTTTGGGTGTTACGAGGGTGCTAATCCTTCCTCGTATGTAACTGACTCCCGAACCCGTTTTCTCAAATTTTGTAGACCAAAATCATTGTTTTAATAAATCAAAATGTTTTTTTAATGATCAATTTCAAGGTGACACGATCACACCTCAAAAAAAGTTTGGTGCCGACTCCATTTTTGCTTTTAAAAAGTCGACCCTATTTTTTCAAATAAAAATGGTTTCGACAGCTTGGCGACTCCGCTGGGGACACCAATAAGAGAGTCAAGCCGTAAAGTTGATTATTTTCTGTCCTAATGTCGAAATTTTGGAAAATTTGATTTGAAAAATCATGTTTCTTTATTGCATTTGGTTGGTCTTGTAAAATATTTCTGCATTGCATTACATGACCGTTGTGGTCACACCCTTTTAAGTGGGAGTGAGATTTTCACCTCCGTACAGGATAGTGGATTGCTTTCGGGATACATCCGTACCTATGTTTTCGTGAGATTTTCATCTCCGTGCAGCCATAGGGAAATGTATTCCCCTGAACTGAACTCGGTCCATATGAGCCTATAATGGGCTAGGATCGAGGAATCTGCTGGTTCGGGTACCTCAACTTTAGAGCTAAACCACATGTAGAAAACCTAAGGGCTTACCCTAGGTAGAACTATGTCAAACCCTAGTGGTCACCCAGATAGGTGCGCTATTTTGTTATTTATTTCTCTTGTGCTAACATGTTTTCTTTTGTTTTGATTGCATTGCATTCACATCATAGAAATGAGGTGTTGATTCAAATTTGATTACTAAATAGAAGAGCTTGTCATGAGAAAACAAATTTCTTGATAAAGTGGATTATAATACGGTCATCCGAATATGGTCCAAATAAACACAACGAGAGAAGATTGATAGTCCGTGAAGGAATACAAGACTTTATTTTATTGCCCAAGGATTCAAGCTGACAAAGACTATTCAAGAGTCACCACGTCTCAGCTTTCTTGAAGAGGCTAACGAGCATTGTGAAGATAAGTGAGCAGTGAGTCGCAGCCCAGATCAAGTAAAAAAAGCTAGTAGAGACATTTATTAGAAAGTTCGTGAGATTGGACATTAATATCCGGATAAGAAGAAAGGGATCAATGTTTTCGCTTGGAATATAAGGGATCAATGTCACACCTCTCTTTCTTTTTGCATTCATTTCATGCATTTGCATTACATCGCATTATATGCATTTAATTCCATATAAAGACCATAATTAGTTGAAGTTATTACACAAAGAGAGAGAGAAGGAAAGAGAAAGTTAATCTGGAAACTAAACACTGTTACGGTACACGTGATAAGACAAAAAACATGGATCAGAGACTCGAACAGTTCCAAAGAGACATGCAAGACTAGCTGCAAGAATAGTTGGCAAAGATCCAACAAGATATGAGGGAACAAATGATGGAAGCCTAAAGAAATATGGTGGCTCAAATGACTTAACTACTGAATGGGGAAATGGAAAAGGGAAAAGGTCCTATGACTTATACTGGATAAGATAATGAGGATTATCCTCCGGGTTTTACCCCACCGCATGCACAAACACAACCTGAAGCATATCCCCGAAGGCCATCTATCACGATTAGGCCTCAACAAGGTCAAGTTGATACTGGGGTGCCTATGAATTTCCAAGTTGGCTCAGGATCTAATCCAGGAGATAACCCTGCTAATCCTATTATCCCTGATTTAGATATAGAGGAGAGGGAAGGGACGAGAATTGAAGCCTCAAGACAGTTAGATGACTGTTGTCGATGGTTGGAAGAAAAATTCAAGGCCTTGGAAAATGCTAATAATCACAGTGGAATTGATGCTAAGGACTTGAGTCTGGTTCCAGATTTGGTGCTTCCTCACAAGTTCAAAATGCTAGAATTCGAGAAGTACAATGGAACTAGTTGTCTTGAAGCCCATATTACCATGTTCTGTATACGGATAACTGGATATGTTAATAACCATCTTCTCAAAGATGTGTTTCCTTTTTTATTTTTTATTTTTGATAATTTATTCAGTCCTAATTATCCTCAAGATCAATTTATTTGTTGTCTATTATTATCATTCTTAAGTATGTTGCATTGAAATAATAATTGATGAACTAATAATATTTTTACAAAAGAAGTTCTACATATTACTCTGGAAATTTCTAGATAATACAAGAAACTGAAACAGGACAATTGTTTAGAATTTCCATGTATAAGGATTCGAAATGTTTGAGAAAAAGAGTCTAGATTGAGACTGTTTCTCTGAATTATCTGTCCAAATGGTAATTGGACAAAATAATGAGTTGTTATGGCAAAAAGGAGCAATATCAATCCAAACATAAATGAGGATTATATTACAGGCATTCGCATCAGGTCATAACATTCGGGAAATGATATGACAAACTGAATTGAGGGCAAAAAATTGAAATCCCTAATTTGCGGTGGAATGGATTAGAGATGAAACAAATCTTGTACCCTTAACTTGCAGTAGGAACGGATTGAAAAAGTTTCAATAAATTGTGGTGGGATGGTTTGAAGGCGGAACAAGCCTTATGTCCTGAAGGATCAAGTGGAGTGAACTCTGAAATTACCATGGGGCAAATTATTTGAGCAGAATATGATTGATATTTCGAGAAAAATGAGAATAAAGAACAAATGAGTGATGACACCTTAAGTAGGAATCATGCTCATAACATTTCTACATTCATCATAGCGCGTTTAATTATGAGCATTTGGCTCATTTCGATCAGGGCATCCTAATCATTCGGTATAAGCATATACCCATCCTACAGGTTATGTCCTCTATAGGACAAAGTAGTAGGGTAGATTGAAGCTCTCAGCCTGCCTCCCTGAAGTTGCAGTGGATCAGACTGAAAATAATAGATCTTATCTTCCTGAATTTGCAGGAAGTAGATCGAAGATATTAGCCTGCCTCCCTGAAGTTGCAGTGAAGCAGATTAAAGATAACAGATCTTATCTTCCTGAAGCTGCAGGAAGCAAATCAAATATGTCAGCCTTGTCTCCCTGAAGTTGTAGTGGAGCAGACTGAAGACAACAGATCTTATCTTCCTGAAGTTGCAGGAAGCAGATCAAAGATGTCAACCTTGTCTCCCTGAAGTTGTAGTGGAGCAGACTGAAGACAACAGATTTTATCTTCCTGAAGTTGCAGGAAGCAGATCGAAAATGTCAGCCTTGCCTCCCTGAAGCTGCAGTGGAGCAGACTGAAGACAACAAATCTTATCTTCCTGAAGTTGTAGGAAGCAAATCGAAGATGTCAGCCTTGCCTCCCTAAAGTTTTAGTGGAGCAAACTGAAGACAACATATCTTATCTTCCTAAAGTCGTAGGAAGCAGATCTAATACGGCGAATCTTATCTCTCTAAAGTTACAGTGGAGCAGATTAAAGCCACTAGTCTTATCTCCCTAAAAATGTAGTGGAGCAGACTAAAAATTTGGAACAGGTTAAAAGTAGGAGATCGTGCCTTCTTGAATTGGTAGTAAAGCAGATTGAAGACACCAGTCTCATCTCCCTAAAGTTGCAGTGGAGCAGTGTAACAGCTCGATTTAGGGGCTAGTCGGAACAATGGTTTTGGGACCACTAAACTGAGGATAAAGAAAATTATTTTGATATTATTTTATGTGTTATAGCATTAAAATATGGCTATGTAGAAATTTTGGTGTAACATCCTGAGTTAGGGGGTTGTTTGCAATTTTATTTTTATTTTTATTATTATTTTCGCATGCCCGAAGAAATGAAATGCATATGTTATGGCCTAGTCATAACCCCGAGTTAAGTGGAATTAGAGTAAAAATCTCTTTTAGTGCCTGAGGAGGAAGAAGCCAGGTAAGGAGGTTTTAAATAAATTTTGGTGCGAGACTTGCCACAGGGAAGTAGCTGGCAAAGTGGCTTGGAGCGCCACTTAAGGGCCTAGGGGCACTGGACTCGAGTTCGAGTCACCATGGACGCAAGGGCGTTTTATTTTGATTTTTGGCATTGACGAGAGGGAGTGCTTAAAGGAAAAGTGTAACAAGTTATGTCACAAAAGACGCCTTGGCCGAGTGGCTAAGGGCGCTGCTTGGAGACGGCGGCAACGGGGTCTTGCGTTCGAGTCCAGTTGGAGGCGTCGGAGTGTTTTATTTTTACCTTTGGCATTAATGCGTGCAGGAACCAATGATCGAGTGTTTAAAAGAAAGTTGTGGCGAATTATGTCATGAAATGCGCCACAGCAGAGTGGCTGGAGGCGTGAGGGTTTCTTCCTCAGGTCATGGGTTCGAAACCCATGTGCAGCAATGGAGGATTTTATTTTCCCTCCCTTTCTTTTGGCCGGCGTGCACTAGTGGCCTGCATGGGCACATGCACGCATGAAGGCATGCTGCCTTGTTTGTATTTTATTTTTGTGCTGCAAAATATGGGTAAGTTTATTTTATTTTGTTTTATTATTATTATTGAAAGATGGAATGAATGATGGGAGTTTCATTAATGAATTTTCGTTGATTTCAATGGTGATGGAAAGTGAAATAAACAATGTTCTATTGTTTTTGATGTTGGGCAATTATCACAAGAAAAGAAAAAGGAAGCATGGCCGAATGCCTTGATTTGTTTTGCCTTTCTTTCTCCATTCTTCATGGCCGAATGAAGCATGCTTTTGGGGCCTCCACTTTCGGTTTTGAGTAGAGCAAAAGGGTGCCGAAATTCTTTGGCTTTGTTCTCTTTCCTTTCAATTCATTTCTTGGCCAAAATTCATGAAAATGTTTTCTCTTCTTTACATTGTGGTGGCCGAATACCTTGCTTATTAGCCCTCCCCTTGCGCTTTCTTTTGGTCATAGTGTGTGTCGAAATCAAGTGTGCTTGGGAGCCATAGCCGAATCCCTTGGTAAGCAAACTCTCCCTTAAAAATTGATTTTGATTTATCTTCTTTAAAGAGTGCCGAAAACATGAGACTAAACTTTGGTAAGGTTGGCCGAATGTTCTTTAGGCCATTCTAGGTGTTTCTTTTGGAGGTAGCCGACACTTAGGGGCTTTAAAGGTGTCTTTCGGGTTTCGTTTCTTCGAGGTAAGGCATTATGTCATTCGGCCAAGGGCCTTAATTATGGATATAAGTAGGCATGCCGTTTCTAACAAATATTTTTTTGGTAGGGAGCTCGACTAGTCAAGTGACAACTTTGGGATTTCGGTATGTATGGAAAAGGGTTGAGCATATTCGGCCAAAGGCCATTTTGGTATGCATGTGGTAACTGCATGTGTGTTTTGATTTTAGGGGCAAATCGGCTAGGGAAAAACAGAGGTTTTCGGGATTTCGGTTCACTTTGATAAGCAATAGTAAGTTTCGATCCAAGTATTTCGAGAACGACATATCCTTCAGGATTTATTAATGTGGCCGAATGGTCCTGTTAATGACCCTATGGTTTGACCGAATGTAGGAACAAGGGACCTAGCGCAGTAGATCGATTCTTCGGGTTTTCGTTATCGAATAATTTGGGATTCGCTTAGACTTACGTTTAATCAGGTGTGTAAAATCTTACACACTTTAGTAGAATAAACTGTTACTATAATGATATATGTATATATAACCTCTCATGTAGTAACTTTGCCTTGTGGGCATAAGCTTGGATTTCGGGTAAGTCCCCTATTACTCGATCTATGATGCATGTTGTGTACGCAATCACATGCTATTAAATGCTATGCTATATGTGAATGCATGATATATGAGATCATGATACTGTTATGTGAGCATGATAATGGTGGGATTGATGAGAGGAGGGAGATGATCTCTATGGACTGTCACCAGTGGTTTGGTACCACACGATGGGTTGGCCCCATCATTTGATATTCGTGACTTCGGTCACCAGTGGTTTGGCACCACATATTGATAATTGTGACTAAGTCCTAGTGGTTTGGCACCACCAGTGGTTTGGCACCACATATTGATATTTGTGACTTCGGTCACCAGTGGTTTGGCACCACCAGTGGTTTGGTACCACATGTTGATATTGTAACCTATGGTCATCAGTGGTTTGGCACCACACAATAGGTTGGCCCCATCATTTGATATTTGTGGCTTCGGTCACCAGTGGTTTGGCACCACCAGTGGTTTGGTACCACACGGGGTAGAAAAAGGAGTATGGATGGCTAGCTTGGGTTGCATAATTGCATGTCTTACTAATATCTTGTGTATGAGGTGCATTTTCGGGTTAGGGATTTATACACACTGAGTCTTGGTGACTCACCCCTTCCCATATCATTCGCAGGTGAGTAGATCGCGGAGATGGAGCTGGAGAGGACTCGAGGCGGCCATACTTGTTCCTCGGTTTTGAAGTTTTATTTCGTACCGTTAAAGTTTACTATTTACTAAATTTCGGTTTGGTTTGTAATATGGCCGCTAGTTATTATTTTGGATGTTTAAGTAGCTGCTTTTACTTTATTTCTATAATGTTGTTAATGGACTTATGAACTGTTAAGCAAATCGATTAAAAGTAACGTTTTCAAAATTTTACTCGTACGCGTTTTCAAAAGATGTTACCATCGGGTAACAAAACTTACCAAGGGAACAATAACTCTGATGGTTTTAAAAATTAGATGATCGAATGTTTTCAAAAGTTTTCAACTCAATCGTGTTTATCAAATCAACCCATCCGAGTTTTAGCGGACATCGTTTTATACCCTCAACAAATTTTTGAATTTCCACTATTAGTCCAAATCTTTCAAACCCTTTTTACTCTGTGACATACCAGATCCGATCAAGGCTCGTGGGCCGGGTTTGGGGTGTTACATTTGGTGCTTTAATTTTAGCAATAGCATGCTTAATTGTGAAAAAGGACTAAATCGCATAAAGTGCGAAAGTTCTATTTTATAAGATAAAGGTGCCTAATAGCTATAAAATGTAAATTGGAGGTTTTTAAAGTGCAATTAGGCCATTTATCTAGTGATGGCCGGCCATATAGGAGTTAGGGAGACAAGATTTTAATGTTGGTCAAATTTGGTGGATATTAGGTGATAATAATGAATAAAATAAGATGAATAAAGATGTTATTATCTTTACACTATTCCTCCTTCTTCCCACCAAAAATTTGAATAGAAAACAAGGGTTTTGAATCTCAAGCTTTCAGCCAACATATTCCCTAGTAAGTAAGTGATTTTTAAGGTTTTCCTTAATGATTTTTGTAGTTTTGTAGTCTCCAAAGCTTAAGCTATCTAATGAGGGGACTAATTTGTGATATGGTTGAAAGTATAGGGACTTTTCATGAGAGAGTATATGTGGTTAACTAAGTTTTTTATGGAAGAAAATGAATGTTTGGAAGATAAGAAACAACTTTTGTGAAAGATGTTAGCATGAACACCTAGATAGGACTTGAATGCAATGATTGAAAATGTGTAATAAATGCATGAAATAGTTAGATTTGTGGGTTTTTTTGAGAGGAATAAATGTTCAACTAGGCATGTTTTAATGTGATAATGTCTTGAAAAATGATTTACGAGCCTAGGGGCAAAACTGTAATTTTACCATAATACAAGGGCAAAATGGTCATTTTTGCCTAAGTGTAGAAAATGATGCATTATGATCATAGAATGATCTAAATGAATGAATATTATTGTTATAGATCAAGAAGAGAATTAACCTTGACCGTGGAAAAGGTAAGGTCACGGATTAAATTAGTAGTTGACGCGTTTTCCACCGAGGTAAGTTTATGTGTAACATATTTTATATATATTATTATTGTTGTTAACTAGTGTATAGCACAATTTTGAACATGTATGATCCAAGTGGAAATGATATGGTAGTTATTGAATAATTCTAGGATGAATGATAGTGTGGATATGTAAGTGTGTCATATCACTTCTTAATGGTGGGCTAAGTGTGATACCACCTTAATACTTAATTACGATGGGCTATGTGTGATACCATCGTCTATTTATCATTTGGTGGGCTATGTGCGATACCAGCGTAATTAACCTCTTGGCGGGCTATGTGCGTTACCACCGTAAATAATCTCTTGGTAAGCTATGTGCGATACCACCGTAACCAACCTCGTGGTGGGCTATGTGCGATACCACCCCAAAAAAATATAATGGTGGGCTAAGTACGAAACCATCGAGAAATTGATCTTGAGTAGTTGATCGATAGAATGTGATGTCTTATATTATGTGATATTGTGGTGCTAAGTGTAGGGAGTTATGCTAATGGATGTATAAATTGAACTTGTGACATGGTTGGAATGTGGAAATGGAAGGAATGAGTAAGCATGTTCATGAATGTGGATTGTTTCTTGTATAGTATGTATTGCTATATAATTGTCTAGCATACTAAAATGTTATATTATTTACATGTAAACTTACTAAGCTTAAAGCTTACTCCCCTTCTCTTTTCCCTTTTTTTATAGAGTTTAAGAGCCGAGTCGGGATACGTGGATAACTAGAAGATCGCTCACACTATCAGCTCATTTTGGTATATTTAGACTTAGTGATTTTGTGTATGGCATGTATAGGGCCTAGACTAGTTAGATTATTTTGTTATTTTGGCCAAAATGTGTTGGCCCCCTTATTAAGATATCTATTTTGTATAATGCCATGGCTGATGGCTCACATTATCATTTATGAAAATATGAAGTTATTCAAGGAAGTTCATATCAATTATGAGTAGTTTATTAGTATGTTGAATGGATTCATGTGGTGTGAGCTAGAGGGGTGCAAAAGGCTTGGTAGATAGCCTGCTAATTGCCACACGGTTGAAGCACAAGGGCGTGCCCATGCCATGTGGTTTAATCAGAGACGACCGCGGGCCAACCATATGGGCGTGTGTATAGGCCGTGTGGATAAACAGAATGCCAAGATTTGGCAAACGGGCCAAGGCCACAGGTGTGTTGGGGTTGTGCGAAATTGGTCAGTGTCAACCACAGGCGTCGAACACGAGCGTGTGAGATGATACGCGGGCGTGTCATCTCCCCCACTGGCGTGTGGCCCCTGTATAGGTAAAATTTTCTTAAGTGCGTAAAAGTCTCCAAATTATCATTGAAAGCTTTTGGAAGGATGTTTAGGGCCTCGTAGGTCCACTACAAGGATGATAGGCATGTGAATGGAAAAGTTTTAAATTTGAAATGAGTTTGATAGCCCAAAGTTGAATGATAGTGCAAGTTAAGTACGGTAATGCCTCATACCCGATTCCAACATAGAATACGGACAAGGGATGTTACAAGCAGTCCAAAACCACAAAACTTACTTTCTTGAAGTTGCAGCGAAGCAAATTGAAGTCGTCAGACTTGTTTCCCTGAAGAAGCAGTAGAACAGATAGTCTAACACTTTTGAAACTTCAATAGTTACATAGAAGTAAAGGTGAAATTCTAATACCCCTGAAGTTGCAGTAGGGTTGGAAGCCGTTTGAAGAAGATAAGGACGAAGAACTCAAGACTTGGTAAGACCGGGCAAAATTGGTCCTTTTATAGTCTTTGCTTTATTACCGTTGCACGACAATGAGCAAAGAGGGGTAGCTGTAATGACCCATTTTGCCCTGGCCCATGCCATAAAAAAAATAATGTACCAATTTTTGTCGACATTTTTTGTTTTTTATGGCATGGGCCCAGGCAAAAATGGGCCATTATAGCTGCCCCTCTTTGCTCATTGTCGTGCAACGGTAATAGAGCAAAGACTATAAAAGGACCAATTTTGCCCGGTCTTATCAAGTCTTGAGTTCTTGGTCCTTGTCTTCTTCAAATGGCTTCCAACCCTACTGCAACTTCAGGGGTATTAGAACTTCAACTTTACTTCTCTGTAACTATTGCAATTTCAAAAGTATTGGACTATCTGTTCTACTGTACCAATTAATTGATTGATTGAGCAAAGACTATAAAAATGTTTTTGGACTCTCTGTAATAAAAAAAATATTTTTGGGCCATTAGGACATTAATCAATCAATTAATTGGTACATTAGGACATTAATCAATCCATTAGGTACCAATTTTTGGGCGCTACGAGGGTGCTAACCCTTCCTCGTACGTAACTGACTCCTGAACCTGTTTTCTCAAATTTCGTAGACCAAAATCATTGTTTTAATAAATCAAAATATTTTTTTTATTAAAATGATCAATTTCAAGGTGACCCGATCACACCTCAAAAAAAGATTGGTGGCAACTCCATTTTTGCTTTTAAAAAGTCGACCCTATTTTTTCAAATAAAAATGGTTTTGACAATTATGATGCACATTTATGTTTTAATTTAATGTTTTAATTTCCCACCATTCCATCCAAACCACCCTTGAGCATTGCTCAACACACCATCCCACATAACACATAACAATAATTGACCATCTCGAATTTTATTTTTGATGATGGTCATTCACTGGTCATCTATGACAATGACTTTTATTACCACCTCGGTTTGGTCCAGTTTTGATGGTGTTTTAAAACAACCATCTTGTCCTGTCCAGTTTAAATGGCTTTATACATAAACTATCATCCCAGTTGGCCAAATTTGGTGGCTTTATAGCCTACCATCCTAGCTTATCCATTTTGGATGACATTGCCGCCTACTTCGTGCAGTACTGACTTTCGGTGTGGACTTAAATTGTCACTGTCTCCAATGAAACTGCTTCGTCCTCCATTCCCAATTTCACGTAATATGCACATATACTCATCATATCATACTTATTATCAAAATTGGATACTATGCTTATTTAGCACATTTACTGTCAAAACTTATCATCAAATGACATGTAATCATGCATTCAATCAATCTCACATATACACACATATATTTGTTGCGTGTAAAAAGAATAACAATAACGCATATACAAGAGTACGCATAAAGCATACATAGAGTTTGCACATAGCATGTATAGGGTTCGCATAACTAAATATGTATAACTCACCTATTAAGCAATTAAAGATCACATATAAACTCTATGTGCTCACGTTACAATTCTTATAGTGTTCGCATGATATTTCCTCTAGGTTTGCATATTATACAGTTCACATGACAACTCTCTTAATTTCCTAACATTACAATTAATCACACATAATGTTTTAAGTTTAGATCCCACACCTGATTTGAAGGCTTAAAAACCTTAGCTTTGGAGAGACTGATGACCTACTTGAGAAAAGAGGGATGATTTTGAAGATTTTGAATTCCTTGATTGAAAACCGATTTACCAATAGAATAGAAAAAGAAAGAACCCAATAATTTGAAATAATTTTGCAATATGAGTTTTGAAGGAAAAATAAAGAATAAATAGAAGGAAAGAGGATAAATTCTATTAGGATTAGAAGATAAAAAAAAATATGGATTTCTATTTCTATTTGAATTTATTTAAAAAAGATATAATTTCAAATTAGGATAAAAAGGTTTAAAAAAATATGAAATTTTAATTCTATTTAAATTTTAAACAATGATAAGAAATGAATTCTAGTTGGGATTGGATTGGTGTGAATTCTTAAGATTTACAAACGTTTTGGGGTATTACTATAATTTTTTTAAGCTTGGGGCGTGATTGTAATTTTACAAAGTTGAACAAATTTAAAAGGAGAGCAAAAGGCAAGCTTGTTTCAAACTCAAGTCCCATAAAGACTAACACCTTAACCCCTGGGTTATCGCCCTCTTCTTGTTTTATTTTTACGCTTAATTATTTTTATTCTTTCTTGCAGAGGTTGTTGATTTTTCAAAATAAAAAGAAAGGATAGGATTTTGAACCTAAGAGAAAAAAGAGAATGCTTTACCACTTAAACTATACCTTATTTCTTGTTTATTTTAGTAAATTAATTATACATATCTATTTGGGCTCAACTTATCTATTCTCTATTAGTTTATATAATTACTCCTTCTTTTTTCCTAGTTTATTTAATTATTATAGTTTTTTTAATACTCTCATATTTTAGTTCATATATAATTATTAATACACATAATCATGACTTACTATTAATATTTATAATATTTGTTACTAGTGTATTATAAATTATTTGATACTCCCCTCTATTCCACTGGTCTTTAGACTATGATGTCTGAACCGTCATACAGTACTCAAATATTACTCACTGCCCGCATGCAAGCACTTATTATAATCCTCAATCGGAGCAAATTTTGCCATATAGTTGTTCTCCAAATTCATTAATTGAAAGTTAAAAGATGGCTTCCATCAGAAGAAAGTATTATTTTAAAGAGCATTAAAATCTATTTTTTGACAATTTTTTTTTAAAAATCACCTTCTTGATCATGCTTTTTTTCCTATCAAGAAGCGGAGGCGATTCGAGAATCGTATCAATGGGACACCCTTCAAAGTATTTTTTTTTTTTTTTAAGTCCAACCATGTTCGAAACCTGTGAGAACATATATCTCTCCATTCACTAGTTTATGTTGAAAGCACACATGAGGTCCATCATAAATCACCGCCGTTTTTGTCGGATCATGCTCCCTCAATCTCATTTTCTTGGTAGCCTATCCCGGATGTTAGAGGTTCACCGGTTTTGTGACTAGCATTTTCAGATGAGGGCATCTCCAAATCCATCACAAATCGTGATTTAATAATATTCATGTAGAGTTAAGTTAGTGAGAGGCATCAACTTGCTACTTCCACTTTTTGGTCCAATCACTTTCCAAAGTCCAAGTTGAATAGTTTGGCGACTCTTCAACTGCCAGCTGCATTGCGTGGTCGACAGGCAAATCTTTATGTTTTATTACGCTCACACATTTTCTTATCTATGCATAGAAGTTGATGATTGGGGCGTATAAATAGAGACGTAGATTGCCTTTGTTTAAGCATTCTTAACTCTCCAAACACTTTTATCCAAGATTGTTCACTTTGATTTAAAAAACAAAAATCAAATATGGGTTCGGTTTGCAAGAGTTTTCTCATCCTTGCTGTTTTATCTGTGATTGTTCTTTCCATTTCTTCGGAAGTGGCAGCTAGAGACCTTACTGAAACAAACAACGGTCAGCAGCCAACATGGCTTTTTAATTAATTAATTAATTAATTAATTAATTATCATCTCCTATCATTTATATTTCATGAATTGAAATGTATCCTAACATGAATGTTGATAATGCTGCGAGTTTTGCAGGTAAGGCGGCTACCCAAAAAACAAAGGCTGAGCTAGGAGCTGCCAAATTTGGAGGGGGCCAAACTGATCAAGAGGGTCCAATAAGATATTGCTTACCACCCCCCTATCCCTGCTAGTTTATAACGGAAAAGGAAGCGAAGGTGCTGGCGCGCGGGGCGGTGGATTCTGAAACTCATGCCATCCTCTCTTTTACTTACCCTTTGCATATTGCCTGTATCTAAATAAATTAATTGGTCTATATATAGCATATCCTACAATTTGCAGTGTCCTAAACTAAAAGGCTTCCTTCCTCGGACATATATTATATAAAGAAATTTAAATTAATAAATTTGTGCTTTTCTGATGATTTCTCTGTTCCTTTACTTATATCCATGTTGTTATATAGCAAGTAAATCTATTATGATTAGATAAAATTAATTTAAATATTAAATGAATAAATTAATTTATATAATATTAAAAAAATTAAAGAATTTAAAATTTAATAGAGTTAGCATTTACTAATTAACCCAATCCTAGTATTTAGTTTATTCGCCAAGGGCAATCACCCTATATCCACCTTGTGGGTTAGAACCACAGTAATTGCCTATCACGGGTGCATGCATATGTGGCGGTGATTTTCTCTTATTAGTGGTGTGTGGTGTGGGAGTTGTGCAAAAAACGTTTAATACTAAACAATTTTATAAATTTTATATTCTAATCAAAAAAATTTCATTTGCAAAATTATAAAAACTTTAAACATTTTGAAAAAAAACCATATGTTTGTTGGTTGTTTCTATTAGTTGTCTCAACCGGTGTTTTAACACAAGTTGTAACTTCACAATTTCATAACCGAATTATAAGCAGAGAGTAAGGTAAAGAAAAATGAATACACGATATTAATTGACGCGATTCGTATGATTTTATTCAATAATTGATTCAGATTACCTATTGGTTAAAGTTAATCTACCCTTACAACAATGATATATAATTACAACCCATCAATAAATCTAAGGCTCTGTTTGTTTGGTGGAAAATGTTTTCCGAAAAATATTTTCCAGATTTTCCAGCGTTTGTTTGGTGGAAAATGAATTCCTAAAGGAAAACATTTTCCAAACACAACTAAAATCACTTCCTTGGTTTTGGAAAACGTCTTGCCGATTGATTTTCTGTAAGACATTTTCCCAAAGAGCTCTCAAGCAGATTCCCCTTTTTCCTTCGTTCCTTCGTTCCTTCATTCCTCCTTCCTTCATTCTTTCATAGCCAAATTTCTTTCTCTCTTTCCCCCTAAATTTTCCTATTCCTCTTCGGCTGAGAGTGTCAGAGATTCTACCGCAAATGCAAGACTAGTAATCTTCCTTTCTAGTTGATTTTTTTTTTCATTTATATTTCCAATTCTAATGCTTCTCATAATCTTATTTCTCCTTCAACCTAAAACCCCTTTCATTTTTATTTTGGTATTTTCCCCATTTTAAACCCTAGTCCCAAAAATGGATTTTTATGAATGTATATTGTTTATATGAATCTTAACCTTCACTTTTGTCAGTAATAAATTTTTAAAGTTGTTTTTGCTATTTCTAAAAGTTGCCTTGTTTGTTTTGTGCTTGTTTTCTGGTACCGAAAAAATCAGTGGAAAAATTCGGGATTTTGAGATTTCTGGAGGTCTCTTTGGATTGAGTTTTCTATAGGGAAGAGTTAACAGAAAAGTGGAGTTTCGCAAATTTTGTTGGTGTTGCTCTTTGCTTGCTCTATTGATGTTGAAATGTCTGAAATTCTTTTTTGGGAACTTTGTTGCTTTTATTTCTTTCTTTCTCTTTTTGGTTGCGGATAAATTGAGGGAAAAGTGATTTTACTATGTTTTTTCCTTAGCAATATTATAATATGGATAATCATAGTGGATTACCTTGTTAAATTGGATTTGCTTTTTTGGATATAACCAAATATGTTTTGGAAATACATACACATACTTTGCTGGAATGACCATGGCTGTAGTTGGAATTTTGGGACACTATAGGTGTGTGTTCCTTGCCATATGTTTCATTTGCCTGGTCTTTGTTTACATACATGTACGAATCTATGTATGTATTGTGTAGGCATGTCCCTTCACCCAAATGTCATGATAGTAAACTCAGTGCTTTCTGAGTTCTGACTAAACATTCGAGAATAAACACGTCTTATTTTTAAGATTAAAAATGAAAATAGTGATGCAGTAACCTGGCAAGTCAACTTGAAGGCCGTGATTTAAGAAATGCACTTTATTGTCTATTAATGGCATATTGGGTCCTAGAATATGGGGCTTTTGGCAGTATTCTGCACAAATTCTATTAACATTCATGCTGGTTTGAATGGCCTTGAAGTTGGGCAAATAGTTGTGATTGCATCAGCTGTAAAAACTTCGTCCAAGGTCCTTAAACAGGTTCTAATCTGAATATATATGAGCTTCATCTTACTACTTTTTATAGGTTCCTGTAGGCTCTACATCTATTGATTTAGGCGTCATTTGTTGAGTATAGACCATTTATCCGGTATAAGGATTGCAACATCATTCACTTTCATTTCTCATGTTTCTGAATAATTTATTGCTAGAACCTAGAAGCTAGCTCAGTTAGTTCATGCAACCATTTTTTAAGGGGGTCAACAGATCTGGAGTTGGAATCGCATATATGCAACATTTTCCCCTATTCATAGATTAAGGTCTTCTTGGCATAGTACCACAGAGGGAAAAATGCATATTGTTAAACAACAACCTCTTTTTTGTTTATTCTGGAATGGCATGGTATTGAAAAGTGCTTCCCTTAATGGGGATTCATCTAAAATCGATTCTATATATTGGTATAAGGCTAATCATCTGTTTGAAGCCTGCATGAGTGAGGAAAAGGCTGATAAAGTTACCGTTTGGTTCTCTACCCTCAAGTTTCTATTTTCTCCTTGCTTAGAATATGCCCACTTTGATTTGAGTTTGTCATTTTCTTTAAAATACTTTTCTGTAAGATATATCATGCGGGCATAGTATAGAGATTCAATCCTATCATTATTTGAAAAAACATTTTAAGATGAAAATTTTGAATACATGTTAGACATGTCTGAATAACATGGAAAATGCATGCATGTGTATGCCATCAGGCTCAATTAAGTATTAGGAGGGTGTCTTGAAAGTTTGTGAAAGTATGGCCAATAAGTCCATCTATCTATTTCTTGGCATTTATCATAAGATGGGTTTGGTTTGAGAAAACTTGATTTCAGCTTAGTAATCGTTGAGTCCAACTACCATGTGAGCTAAAATTAAGAATATTAATACTTGAATTATTTTTCTTGCAAGCTGAATTTGAGAAACCTTAATACTTGAATTGAGTAGCTTGCAAGTATAGCTTGAGCTTGAATACAAATAATTAAGCTTGAAGTTGAGCCCAATCAAGAGAATTTATGTAGTTTGTTATTTATATCGAATAGAGCCAATTGAACTTTTTAGAAGCTTTGAGTTCAAAATTTTGGGTCAAGTTAGGTTGGATAATTTAAGCAAAGTTTTTTTTTTTTTTTTTTTACAGGCGTGGAGACTATAGAACAAAGGCAATATTTGGAGCTTAGTAGACAAGATTATTTCAAAGTCAGAATTAAATTCAAATAATGAGAAAGAAATATGGAAATGCATACATGTTGGATTGCTATGTGTCCAAGAATATGCTAAAGATAGGCCTATTATGTCTACTATTGTTTCAATGCTTAACAGTGAGATTTCAGATCTTCACCCTCCAAAACAACCTGCTTTCACTCAAGCACCACTAATTAGCCATGTTGTTGAGGAAAGGGTTTCACTTAATGATGTAACTCTTACAGACTTCAATGATAGATAAAGATACAAATGATTTATTTTTATTAGTTTTTAAAAATAAATTTTAAGTATTGAAATTTATCTATCTACTAATTTTCAAAAATTTTTTCTCATGCGATGCACAAGTTGATCTTCTGTATTTATTAAAAAATATATGTTTTTAAATTAATGTATAAAATTTTAAACACTTGATAAGAGCGAAAAATGTATTATTAAAAAGATGAAAATAAGTAATATTGGTTATGCACTTGGACAATGTTGTTGTTATTAGTTGTGTACTACTAATTATGCATTTGGATAATATTATTAATTTCTAGTATTAATTGTGGTTTGGAAGCTAATTTATAATTATTCAATCCTTGTAGCTAATTTATAATTATTCATTATTTGACTTTGATTATTTTCAATTTATGACGGTTAATAATGTAGCTTAATAAATCATTGCAATATATGTAAAAATAATTTAAAATATAAAAATTTATTAATATGTATATAAATTTATTAATATATGTAAAAATAACTTTTCCGGAAAATATTTTTAGGAAATCTGCCAAACAACAGAAAATAATTTACACAGATTCATCTAAACACCAGAAAATATTTTTAGTAAATCATTTTCCAGAAAAATAAATCATTTTCCAGAAATCATTTTCTGGAAAATATTTTACTGGCAAATAAACGGACCCTAATTATTACAACCATTCACCTAAAATCTTGACTTATAATAAGATTAACTTTCCAAAAAAGTATGTAGAAAAGTGAAAAAATACAAAGTAAAAAGCAAGCAAACACTTGATTGAAAGTACTCTCAAAATCATTTGAGTGGCAAACATCTAAGTGAAATAAAACAACCTATTTAGTTTAATTATGTTCGTTTTTAGTTTGATTATCATAGGTGTCAAATTCTTAGAAAAAAAAAACACCCAATATTTATGGGTGTTTGAGATCTTGTTATCTCAACACGTGTAAAAATTACAAATTCAAGAATAAAAAATTTTAGATAAAATTTTCTCAAGATCCTCTCAAACACTACAAAATATAAACCATTCCAACTACTTCCAAATTTTCTACATATCATTATATCATATTCTTTTGTCATAATTCATGAACTGGTGTTACGAATAGTTATTAGTTTTTTTACCAATATTATAATATTGTTGTGCACCAGTTGTTGATAATAAATTTATAAGTGGTTTATAATCAAATTAATTAATGTCTTAAAAAATAAAAAATATATTTATTAGATTAAATAAATTATAAGTGATGGATAAAATTTTAAATAAAACATATAATTGCACTGAATACACAAAATGGACAATAAAACCCAGTTTTAATGTGAGGAGTGACAAATCCTAGATACCCTAGAGATGCTGCTGCCTCTTTGCATTCAAATTAGAGTAAGAATTTGCATTTTCTATTGAAATTTTATTATTTAATTAAATATTATTTTTTGTATTATTTTTCTATAAATAGATATTATGAGCTAATCTATCTACACAGCTTTGAGAGCATTGTTGTTCAGTTGAAAAATAATGGCAATTTATTTTTAAGAATAAATTTTATTTCTCAAGAAAATCTCGTAGTTTCTTATTTCCCATTTGATAATATGTTTGCCGCATTAAGTTTTAAAAATAAAAGAACTTAGCTTAATAAATTTAACGATTTTTATTTAATAAAAATTAAAATTTCAAAAATATTAAAAATGACTAAAATAAAGTAGTGATAGCAAAATTTATTCAAGAGAGAAAGAGGGAAAGATAGGAAATGAAGAAAAAAGAGAGGAAAGAAATAAGAGAAAAGGAAAAGAAAAGAAAAGAAAAGTGTTTATAATATTATAGTTTCTTTTATTAATATAATGTTTTTATGCAGTAATAATTTTTATATGTTTTGAATAAATTATTTATAATATCTTTATTTCTTGCTTTTTTAATCATTTATCTTTTTATGCCATGCATTAATTGGTAATAAATGTTTGATTGTGATCATATAACACGTGACTTTTTTGGGGCAATAGGACAATGAGATTAGGATTGTTTGATAGTAAGCACCAAAAGGTTCATTCATATACGTATGATAGCCGTCGTTCGTGAATTTGACAAGTTGACTTAGTCAACCAGCGAATCTTCCAACTATATCCTTTGACGCTCTTTTTACCTTTTCTTTCTTATGAGCTTTTTTAATAAAATAATTTAAAAAAATTAATTAATTATTAAAATGACTCACCTTTTTAATTAAATACGAAAATAATCTAAAATTTACAATAAAAATTAGTGGAGCCAAATTATATGGCGCCACCAACTTGCCACGTCAGCAAGGGGCATAAAAAATAATTTTTTAGTGGAGCCATGTAACATGGCTCCACTTGTATAAAATACAAGGGAAATACTACAAAATCTGGAAAATTGGGTGGCTTTTAAAACAATTTCACATTTTTGGTGGAGTCATTTTAAATGGCGCCACCACCTGACACCCTCTGCCCGTTTCAGTTTGTTTTAAATTTTTTTTTAAAATTTTGTCTTTTTCTTTTTACTTTTTTGATGTTTTATTTTTTTCCTATTTTATTTTATTTTTTTTATTTGTTTATTATTAATTTTAAAAAATTTGAAATGTATATTTGAAATGTTTATAATATATATTTTTTAAAATTTTAAATATTATTTTTAAATTATTTTTTAAAATTTTAGATATATATTTTTGAAATTATTTTTTATAAAATTTAAAAATATAATTTTCAAATTAATTTTTTTAAATTTTAAATATTAACCATATTTTTAATAATATAAAACATTTAAACATTTAAAATTTTTAAATACAATTTTTTAAATACATTTAAAAAATTATGAAAAGATGGGGGGGTTTTAAAACAATTTCTCATTTCTAGTGGAGCCATTTCAAATGGCGACACCAGATTGACACCATGCATGTTTAATTTTTTTTTTAACTTTTTTAAATTTCTGAAAAGTTTGGGGGCCCTTAAAAATAATTTCTCATTTTCTAGTGAAGCCATTTCAAATGTCGCCACCAGTGACACATGCAATTTACCTTTTTTTAACTTTTTTCTTAACTTTTGTCTTTTTTAATTATTTTTGAAGTTTTATATTATTTTCTTTCATTATTTTGTTTATTTAATTTATATTATTAATTTAAAAAAATTGTAATGTATATTTAAAATGTTTTATAATATATTTTTTTAAATTTTAAATATTATTTTTAAATTATTTTTTAACTTTAGATATATATTTTTGAAATTATTTTTTTATAAATTTTAAATGTATATTTTTCAAATTATTTTTGAATTTATAATATTTGAAATGTATGTTTAATATTTTATTAATTTTACATAGAATTTTTTAAATTAATATTTTTAATTTGTTTTCTTATTTTATTTGAAGTTTTATATTTTTTCTTATTTTTGTTTATTTAATTTATTTATTTTTTATTATTAATTTTAAAAATTTGTAATGTATATTTGAAATGTTCTATAATATATGTTTTTTAAAATTTTAAATATCATTTTTATATTATATTTTAAAATTTTAGATATATATTTTTGAAATTATTTTTTATAAATTTTAAATGTATGTTTTTAAAATTAATTTTTAAAAATTTTAAATATTATTTTTAAATATTAACCATATTTTTAATAATATAAAACATTTAAATATTTTAAAGATATGATCTTTCAAATTTATTATTTGTTTTTATTTTTTAATAATATAAAACATTTAAACATTTAAAATTTTTAAATAAAAATTTTATAAAAAATTTTAAAAAAGGTTAAATATTTTTAAAAATAAATAAAAATCATAATTTAAAAAATTCTATGTAAAATTAAAAAATATTTAAATCATTTAAAATATTATAAAATTAATAATAAATTTGAAAGCTCATATCTTTAAAATATTTAAATGTTTTATATATTAAAAAATATATTTAATATTTTAAAAAATAATATTTAAAATTTTAAAAAAATAATTTCAAATATATATTTTTAATATTTATAAAAAAAATATTGTAAAACATTTCTAAAAAAATAAATTTCAAGTTTTTTAAAATAAATAAAATAAATAAGGACTTAAAAAAGTAAAAAAAAAGTCAAAACTTTTTTTAAAAAAAGGCTGAAACAAACAACTTGGCTGTCAGACTCGAAAACTGGTGGCGCCAAATTATTTGGCTCCACCAGCAAATGGTAAAATTGCTATAGGGCCCCCTATACTCTCAAAAAATCACTGTATTTTGGTGGAGTCATTCTTTATGGCTCCACCTCTTGGTTCTCTTCTATACATAGAGTGGTGTAATTGTTGTGTTCAGTAGGAAAGTTCAAAAAATCTGTTAAAAATGAATAATGAGGTGTTTTTGGTGTATGTTTGATCGCTGAAATCAGAGCTTTAAAATTTATAAAACGAATGATCAAACCTGGAAACTAACTCTGACAACGATTAAAGGCAAGTGTACCTATCGAACTGTAGCATAGCTTAGGCAAGACCAGATTGTCGAACCCAAAGGAACTAAAAATACTAATACTAACTTTCTTTTTATTATTTAGCCTAAAATAAAGTGAAGTTGCTTCAATCTAATTTAATGATTACTAAGCTTAAAGACACAGGACAAAAAGAACGAATTGGAAAATAACTTGAAGGAAAACTCAATTGATTACGACGATACCCTCAAGAAGAATCCACCTAGACTTCACTTGTTATTTAACACTAAACCATATAATTTCTTTACTTATCTTGATCCGTAGGACTCCCTAACCTATATTAAACCCTCTCTCGAGGCAAATAACGTCTAACCCTAGGTTAATTAGTGGAACTCTCGTTCGCTTATAATAACCCCCTAGAATAGCAGTAAATCGATTTGTAGATTCCCATACTAGATTTCACCCTAATCCGGCAAAATCTCATAACCCTATCTCTAGGCGTTCGAACAACTCCGCTTAATTATGCTAGATCTACTCTTAGGCAGGGTCTATTCCTCCTCCACCTAAGCACATCAGATTGGATTAAGCAACATAATTAAGAACAAACTAAGTAATTATCATATAATTCAGAAATCAAATAACAAGATTCATCTAGGTTTCATATTCAGGTATTTGAAGGATTTAGTTCATGACAAATAAAGAAAACATCTTAAGATAAAAGATAAAACAAAACATAAGAAATCCCTAAAACTCCTTAAAGGAATTGAAGGAGAAATCCACCGTCTTGAGTATAATTCCAGCTTCTTGGGATGGATCAACTGGTTATCTTCGAGTGATTCCCTCAACTCTGACCTTCTCGGCTTGGCTCTTTGGCCTAGCTTTGACGCCTTTTCAAAGGTGACACTTAGGGGATATGTATAGGCTCTTGGAATGCGATTCTTTCTCTCTAAATATCCTTTTCCAACTGAAATTTCTTTTTCTAGCGAAAGAGGCATGGCCATGTCACACGCCCGTGTGGCTCGACTTTAAACCGTGTTCGAATTTCTAACTTGAAGCACGACCGTGTAAATCGGGGTGAGGCCGTGTTCTATATGATTGGCAAGGCACGGCCGTGTGGACTTTGGGCCAGGCTGTTGGATTTCATGATGTGGCCCATTTACTCAGTTTTGGGCCCATTTTATGTTCTTTTCATCCTCGGGTGCTTTCCTGGGTATAAGACATGAAAAGAAAGGATTAAGAGCACCTTTTTACATAAATTGAGGGATAAATCATCCAAAAGCATATAAAATGTGGGTCTAAAATATGTTATAATTACAGTTTATCAATGTTGTTTTTTATAGTGAAATTGTAGAAGATGATATTGGCTGTGTATTTCAAGGTCAGCAAAGAGTAGGTTTGCGATTAAAAAAAATGTGAAGCTAGCAGAAATGAAAAGGAAGATCAGTGCGAAAATAGTTATTCATTGTGGAAGGGCGATGTCCAAAATATTTTACAAGTTTCCAATCTCTACAGATCCATTCAAATTTTGTGCGATGCAGCTGTTAGATGATGATGACTTGGGCACTATATGGAAATATGGTGGTCGACTGGGAGTGAGAACCCCCAACCCAGTTGAATTATTTGCTGAGTTAGCAGACTTAGAGCCTGTTGAGAATGTTAGTCCAATAAGTCAACATCACGAATTTGACTTTGATCTTAATGTTGGATGGACAGACCAATTAGAATGCGGTGGAACATCGCAGATACTTGAAATTCCTAATTATGGTGGGAGTTCATACAACAACCCTACCCTCGGTCCCCGTCTATAAATACATCCGGAGGTGATAATAAGCACAAAGGCAAATGTCAAAGAAATGACCAATAATGGTGAAGATTCTGATCAAGACGTTGAAGATTTTAGTGACCTCGATGTTGATAAGGTTCTGGACGATATCGATGATGAAGGCTTAGAGGAGATTGAAGATGTTCACGGCCCTTCATTCAGAAACCCGAGTCGTGGCATTATTTTACGAAATGAACCTGGGGGCGACATGTTGAACATAGATCCAGATGCAATGCATGCATCCGAGTTCCCTGAGTATGCCGATATAGTATCTGCTTATAGATTGGCGTCAAATAGAGGAGTTTTTCGTTGGGCAACAGTTCGAGAACAAGGTGGATTGTGTGTTTTCCATCAAACAATACAGCATGAATTTGTCGATTGATTACAAGGTTGCCAAATCTACACTGACATTATATGTTGGGGAATGTTGGAGAGTCGATGATGGGTGTGGTTGGCGAGTTTGTGCTACATTTATACAGAGGACTCAACAGTGGCAAATATGAAAATTAGAAGGTCGTCATACATGTACTGTCGCACGTATGTCTCAAGACCACCGAAAATTGGATGCCAAAAGCATTTGCAACTGCATCATGCCACTAGTGAAAGATAGCCCAATCATTCCTTTGTATACATTGATTGTAGACATGCAAGCTCAATTTCAGTACGGAGTGTCATACAGGAAAGCATGGTGGGCGAAACAAATGGCCATGCAAAATTGTACGGCGACTGGGATGAGTCATACAATGAACTTCAGAGTTGGATTTCAGTAATGATGGAGTATGTCCCAGGAACTGTCGTGGACTTACAAACGTTGTCTTATAGAGGTCCTAATGGACAATTGGAACTGGGAAAAAGAGTTTTTCGTTGACTGTTCTGGACTTTTGATCCACGTGTTAGGGCCTTCTCCCACTGCAAATTGCTAGTGCAAGTTGATGGAACATGGCTTTATGGAAAATACACGCAGATACTTCTGATTGCGGTTGCATAAGACGGTAATGGTAATGTACTACCAATCGTTTTTGCCATCATAGAGTCGAAGAACTCTGAATCATGGGCATATTTCATTTGAAACTTACGAAGACATGTTGTCAGGCAAGACAACATTTGCATTATATCCGACAGATCAAAGGGTCTTGTTGCTGCAATTCGGCAATCGGAGGTTCCGTGGAGGTCTGTCTATTGTATTCGTCACATCGCTGTCAGCTTCCACAATGAGTATAAGAACAAAGACTGGTGCAAACGAATTGTGAACATGGGTAAAAATATCGTATTTAAATTCGTATTTGTAATTATTTCAAGTCCATTTCCTAATTTTAACGCATTTTATCGAAATATATACATAGGATACGAGCTAGAAGCACACCGATTTATACATAAGTTGGCGAGGTTAGAGACTGATATGGCAGGGTCCAAACCTTCTCTTAGACAGTGGTTAGGTAGCATGGAGTCATGACAATGGGTTCAATGTTTTGACGAGGGGTACCGTTATGGTCATATGACAATTAACCTTGTTGAGGCCGTTAACTCCGTCTTGAGGCGTATGCGTCACCTGCCAATTTCAACGGTTTTTTCAGCCACATTTTACAGGTTAGCAACCTTAATGCCAAAAATGAGGTTGAAACAAGCAAAATAGTTAGAGGCAGGACACGTGTACGTCGAAAAAATCAGAGATGCCATGAAAAATAACACTCAAAGGGCTAGGTTGATGAATGTAGAACTATATTCTCGAAATTTGGAAACTTTTCGAGTGACAGAGTATATCAATAGTCGGTCAGGGATCCCGCCACGGTCCTATGGAGTTGATCCTCAAAACTTTGAAAATATTATCCACACTTATGAGTCGTTAAATGCTAAGTATAATTTTGTTTTTACCTATTTATAAGTGGCCACGAATATGGTTGGTGCCTAACAGCCGCTAGAAATAGCATCCTGTATAAAGCCCAAGACTGCAGTAGACCCAGACAACTAGCCATATTACTAACCCCAAGTTTTTGTTGCTTGACAAAGCTCATAGTATAATGCGGCCAACACTGCTGATCCCCAGCTGTAACTACTGGTACGAGAAAAATCCTCCAATAGAAGCAAGTACTTTAAGTGGACTCTATTAGACATGTTGTTCGGCATAAGTACCCCCAATCAGCTGCATAATATAGGCTCGAGCAGCACACATCACCTCCTACTCAGTGGCAGTGCTCGATAACCGCTTAAAATTTGCTCTCAACCATGCCAATGTCAAGCATGTGAAATTTTGTTCCCATCACCAAGGGACCGTCCAAGCAGTCTGTGGCATACAACTGAAGGTTCCAACACTTTGCTTCGACTCGTGACCACAGCACCATCAACTTGTAACCCAAGTTGCATAGCGACGTCTTCTAATGTGATAGTGCACTCCCCGCACGGCATAGTGAAGATGTGGGTCTCCGTACACCACCGCTCAACCAAGGCGGATATTAAGTTCGGCCTCAGGTCAAACCTCCGGATCAATGCGACATCACCAAATCCCGCTAACCGTAACCTGCTTGTTTGAATTGTACTTGGGAAAATGACACCCCAACCTCAAAACCCGATAACCATCCTGTATGGTAAATTTTTTATAAAAATATGATAAATCAATTATCTATATAATTTAAACATAAAAAAATATATTGAAAAGTAAAACTGAAAGGTTGAGAAAACAAAAACATCACACTTATACTATACCAATGTAGCCATTCTAAGTATTTTTTTATTTAAGTTAAATTAAATAAGTAATAATATATTAATAATAGAATAAAAAATTGTCATAAAATATTAATAATAACACGTAGAAATCAAATGTAATTATTATGTCCTAATCATAGTTAAGCATTAAAACTAAAGACAACTATATAACTACATTCTCTACCATCTTATATTAATTTTTAATAGGATATTATAATAACTACATTCTCTGCCTTCTTATATTTATTTTTAATTGGATATTATTAGTAATTATAACATGTCGAAATGAAGTTTAGTTCTAAATGTTTAAGTTGTGGAATCTAACAACATTTTTTATCGCATATTTATGCTCTTTGTACTTTGATTGTTATTTGGATTATTATAAATTTAAGTGTATTGAAGTTTTTTTTTTCTATTTAAGGTTAAAATTTAAGAGGAATTATAAATAGTTTTAGATATTGAATATACTAACATTATAACCCTACTAGATCGAGATTTTTAAAATTTTTATTTGATTATGTTAAAATTTTAATTTCAAAATAAATTTTATTAAATTACAATATTCTTTTACTATAAATAATTAAACATATTATAATTATTTCGGAGTTGTAGAGTTGCCCACTCCTTTTTCCTTTTAAAATTTTAAATATATTAAAAAAGTATTTTTTAAAGCAGTTAAAAAGGAATAATAACAACTAAATAGATATTAATATCATGCAAGAAAATAGTTAAAAAGGAATAATAATAACTAAATAGAGATAAGTATTTTAAAGCAGTTAAAACACGTTCAACAGAGTAGCGATTAGCAAGAAAAAGCTAGAAACTAAAATGATTTTTTATTTCATTTATAATTAATTTTACTGTTTCGTCGACGAAGTGTGATCCGTATTTTCTCCGGAAGACATTTTGATATCTGTATAATATAAAAAAAACATAAATACAATACAATTATTTATTATATTACATTAACTATAAAATATAAAAATACAAAATAAAATTTTATAAAACTTATCTTTTTTCTCTCCCTTAAAATAAAGTTTTTACTTCATTCATCCATCCAAGGGGGACCAAGCCCCACCCATATATGTAACACAATTTTCTTTTTTTTATATTTATATTTAAATTTATTAATAGTCACATCATGTCTCATGATATGACTAGTTATAATATATATATATTTTAATTCAAATTTTTACTTTTTAATGTATATTTTTAAATAAAATTTTTATATAAAATTTTAAAAAATTTTAAAAATCTTTAAAAAAATTTAAAAATCTTAATGTAAAATTAATAAAATATTAAACATACATTTCAAATATTGTAAAACTATTAATTTCAAAAATAATTTGAAAAATATACATTTAAAATTTATAAAAAATAATTTCAAAAATATATATCTAAAGTTAAAAAATAATTTAAAAATAATATTTAAATTTTTTAAAAATATATTATAAAACATTTTAAATATACATTACAAAATTTTTTAAAATTAATAATATAAATTAAATAAATTAAATAAACAAAATAAAATAAGAAAATAATATAAAACTTCAAAAGAGAAAAAAATTAAAGAAAAAGACTAAATTTAAAAAAAAAATTAAAAAAAAAAAGAGAAAAGGGCAGAGGGTGGTAGGTGGTGGCGCCATTTAAAATGGCTCCACCGGAAATGGGAAATTGTTTTAAAAGCCCGCCATCTTTTCATAATTTTTAAAATTATGATTTTTTAAATGTATTTAAAAAATTGTATTTAAAAATTTTAAATGTTTAAATGTTTTATATTATTAAAAATATGGTTAATATTTAAAAAATAATATTTAAAATTTAAAAAAATTAATTTGAAAAATATATTTTAAAATTTATAAAAAATAATTTCAAAAATATATATCTAAAATTTTAAAAAATAATTTAAAAATAATATTTAAAATTTTTAAAAATATATATTATAAACATTTCAAATATACATTTCAAATTTTTTAAAATTAATAATAAAAAATAAATAAAATAAATAAACAAAATAAAATAAGAAAAAAATATACAACTTCAAAAAAGTAAAAAAAAAAAAAAAGAAGACAATTTTAAAAAAAAAAGTTAAAAAAAAAATGAAACCGGGAGAGGGTGCCAGGTGGTGGCACCATTTAAAATGGCTTCACCAAAAATGGAAAATTGTTTTAAAAGCCCCTCGATTTTCCAGGTTTTGCAGTATTTCCCTTATATTTTATACAAGTTGCGCCATTCAACATGGCTCCACCAAAAAATTATTTTTTTATGCCCCTTGCTGATGTGGCAAGTTGGTGGCGCCATATAATTTGGCTCCACCAACTTTTACTATAGATTTTGAGTTATTTTTGTATTTAATTAAAAAGGTGGGTCATTTTGATAATTAATTAATTTTTTGGGTTGTTTTAATAAAAAAGCCTTTTCTTATGCTTCCGGACGGAACTCTTTATAATACACCATAACTTACTTTTTGGACTTCTCAATTTCAATTAAATCTTAGTTGAGATGCTTAAATAATTTAACTATCCTTGTTAAAAAAAATAAATATTCTTATACGATATATCACAGTCCGATTCAAAATTTGATCCCTCTTTGAGATTCAAAGACCAATCCAACAACAGAATCCTCTCGCAGGGACCCCTTCTACCTCACCACCTCACCACTCCCTCGCGTGATCCCCTCATTATATGGCTCACCACCATCCTCCTCCTCGCTCGCCATATAGCTTGTCACCTTCAAACCCGCCAGCTTGGCACCTCGTGACATTGCCTCTCACTTTGTGGGGTCTTAGCATGTAGGTATATCTCTAAGAGTACGTGTCAAGCTTAAAGAGGATAACATGTTATTATGCATGCTATCTAATTATCCTTAACACACCATCAGGGATTGTACCTTATAAACAGTGGACTAAATTAGGGGGTTGATAGGGGCCCCACCCCTTAAAATGAAAAACTGTCTATTTAAGCTCTTTAGAAATATTAAAATTTTAAGTTAGTAAACTTAAAATTGTACTTTAGCCCCTTAAAAATGATAAAAATTTGATTTAATCTTTTAAATATTATAAAGATCATAGACTATTAAAAATTACAATTTAATTTAGACCATTAAAAAATTTTCAAACTTCGCCTCTACTTATAAATATAAGGAAAGAGCCCATGAGAAGGATAAGAAAGAAAAACCCATCAACAAATGTCAAATTTGATATAATTTTGAACTTCAAATTGGCTCAAATTAAGTCAATTGAAACCACCATAATCCATGGCAAATTTGCTTAGTATAATCTTATGGCGTATTATGACAGAAAGAATCCTAGTGTAAGTAGTTATAACGATGCATTGAAAGTACGAAAGGATTTTCTTTTCTAGAAAAATGATATTGCTTAATCTTTATGACGTTAAACAATGTGTTAGGTAACGTGTAGTTTCAGAGTTTAATGCTTGAAAAATGAATGTAGCTTTTGAGATGATTTGTAGAAGGGGTGGACTGCATAGCAGACTCATTCAAAATTGAACGGAAAGAGGTTTTGCCTTGAAAATGTAAGGATCAAATATGTAAATAACTCTGTATATGCAACTAATATATTTACCCCTTGACTTCCCTACTTTGTTTTTGTTAGTGCAGTAGGCAGAGTCCAGAAAAGGGGTGAAGTATGAAACAGAGATGAAAAGGGGTGAAGTATGAAACAGAGATGCTTTTTTGTTTTCTTTATTCGAATATGAAAATTTAGTTCCATTAATTCACATTTGAATTTAATTTAATTTAATCATAAAAAGTTACTCTCACCCAATTCAAACCAAAAAAGAATTTAAACTCAAATGTCAAACTTCAAACCATCCGTAACCCTAATCCAAAAGAGCTTGAAAATTTTAAAACTTAACTTGACAGGTCTCCTCCGTACCTAGAAACAACCTAGTTTTTGGTATAAGCAGGGGGCAAAGCTTGTAGCTGGCTTGCCTGAAGAGGCAGTTGGATGTAAGCAATAGCTCCATCTGCAAGGATGAAGTTAGAAAATTTTTTTAGAGGTTGAAATGAAATTTTTATTTTTAATAGTCTATATATTTATAATTTTTAAAGAATTAAATTAAATTTTCATAATTTTAGAGAAGATCAAAGTGTATTTTTACTTTTACTATTTTAAAATTTTAAAATTTTCTAAAAGATTAAAACAACAATTTTTCATGGGACTGTAGGTTTCACCTCTATCATGTGGTTGCCATTTTCTAGGGATTCAAAGTATCCAAAAATTTAAGGCTGACTGACTGAGACAATGGACTCAATGGTAGAGGGCAGCTGAAGTGTTAACGCCCAGTTATTAATATGGCACATGCAACTATACCATCGAAAATATCATTCATAGGCTTTGCTAGTAGTCGCTGAATCAGCGATAATTTCTGCTTGATTTTTTTTTTCTATAGAACGAATATATGAAGTTCATAAGCTTCATCGGTAGGGATTGTTAGATCCATTCATGGTTGAATCACAATTCGAATTAATTTCTTTTTCATAACTTTGCTTGACCCAAGTATATTCAATAATTAATTTTATTATTTTAAAACAAAAATTTTATATTAGATCACATCTATAGGATGAGCTACCCAACTCATAGATAATTTTGTGATAGACTTTTAATTATCAAAACCTCAAATTAAAATCAAATTTCAATATATCAATCTATATGCAAGTCTTTTATGCGGTCCTAATGTTGCCTTTTGTTCTCTAATCGGTAGGCTCGATTAGTCATTATGTCTCTTAGACACGTGACTGTGATAATTATTGATGGAATCAACTTGAGTAAATTATGATGAGATTATCAGAAGCTGAATTATATTTGTTATTTGGATTTTACCTTGTTATTATAATTAAAAAAATTAATAATAACAAAACCACCAACACACCACAAAAATAATTTTATTGAACTTTAAAATAAAAAGGTTAAATGCATAATTAGTCCCCCTCTTAGAGAAGAAAATTTAAATTAATCTCTAATATCAAATTGAAGTTCAATTTAATCTTGGAATTAAACTGTAACACTCCCAACCTGGTCGTTACATTCCATCACCGAGGTGAACCTATAAAGCCTCGTTTTTAGTTGTGTTGATTTTATATGAAAAGCGCTCTTTTGTTTATAGGAAAACATTCATTTGATTTAGACTGACTTTGCTTAACAATTCAATTGCAATATTATTATTGTAAAGATTTTGAAAAACGAGGTAAGATTTTTAAGAAAAGACTTATCAAAACTTTTAAAAATTTTATCAAGCAGCAGAAAACACTTAAAAGTAATGGATTTCTAAATGGTAAAGCAAACATGCAAATAACAAAGTGTGAATAACGTATATAAAAATTCAGTAGAAATTAAAGCATTCATCATGAAATACATAATAAATATATTAATAAAAATTTTATATCATGCAATTTATGTTTTAAACTTTCCACTTGTCCATTCTTTTCGACACTGCAAAAACCCACTACAATAGCTGGCCATCCCAGTTTCATTTGCAGGGACGATGGCCGTTCACTTGTTGACTATGAAAGTGAATTTTACTGCAATAACTTACCATTTCGGTTGCCCAGTTTTGATGACTTTTTAAACTATCATCCCAGTTTGATTCGATTTTGGTGGTGTTTTTAATCTAGCATCTCGTCCTATTTGATTTAGATGACATTGCCACCTACTTCGTGCAATACTGACTTTCGGTGCGGACTTTATTTGCCACTGTCTCCTACAAAACTTCTCCATCCTCTATACCCTACTTTGTGTAATTATGCGTATAAACTTAGCATGTTCTATGCTTTTTATCATTATATTATGCTACCTCTAAGACTTAATGCTGGCATTATAAGGCTTGCATTTAAGCATACCTTTATCTCATTATCACACAATTACATATAATTGGTGCAAGTAAATAAATAAAACATAGTGTCACATGCATAGGATTTTATGTGAATTAACAATCTAGTTATTCGACACGTTTGAAGGTTCGCATTATCATATGGGCTTGCATGTAACTAGGGTTCGCATATAGGCTCACACAATCCTAGGGTTATGGTTCACATATAGGCTTTAGGGTTCGGATGGCATATAGGCTCACATTTTCCTAGGGTTCACATATAGGCTCACAAGTTCCTAGGGTTCGCACGTAGGCTCGTATGCACCTAGGGTTCGCACGTAGGCTCGCAAAATCCTAGGTTTTTGTATGGCATATAGGCTCGCACCTACAGGGGTTTGCATGCAAAGGGGGTCTCGTTTATAAAGGATTCGCCAAGGGGTTTCACATATAAGGGGTTCACACATGCTAGGGCTCATATAAGCATGGTTTGCATTTATAGACATGTTTAAGTTCGTATACTGCTAACATATGAGTTCACATATTAGGCATTATATAAGGTCACATGTAATACTAGACAAGTTTCACATGTTTTAACAGAAAGGTGTTTGCAAGTATCAACATGTAAAGGGGTTTACATGAAACATGTATATGGGATCGCATGAAATAGTAGGGTTTCCATGTATGAACCTAGAGTTCGTATAAATATTCCTATATGTTTATGCACATGTGTTTGCAGTATGGGGTATGCACACAATAACCTAGGGTTCACAAGTATAATCTAAGTTTCGCTTGGTTTTCATACAAGGCTCGCATGAATATGTTTAGGGTTCGTAGAGGTAATCTTATATGGTTTTGCATAGGGGTTCGCACACATAGATTCATGCACGGCTCACACATATTGGGGATTCTTCTTGGGTTTTGCCTACCCTTATTTTTCTACTTCCTAATATTTTCAATTATATTCAAAGATTTAGGTTTAGACCCCACACCTATTTTGAAGACTTAAAAACCTTTTATTTGTAGAGAAGATTGGAGATCTTTATGAAGAATGTTTCTTGAAAATTTGTTTGGTAATTTCTAAGGTTTGTTTTGAGATTAGCTATTTATAAAACTTGTTTATCCTAGTTGAATTAGATTTTACAGATTCATGTAGGCTTGGGACTTTTTTTTTTAAAAAATAGGGACTAAATTGGAATTTTTTTTTGCTGGGTTGATTCTAAAAAAAATTCACTCTTTGTAACACCCCAAACCCGGCCCATTCACTACGACCGAATTTGAAATGCCACTGCGGAACATGTTCGAAAATATTCTTACTTAAGAGTAAAAATCATTAAAAATTTGTTGCCTTTAATAAAACATTTTAGTGACTTAAAATATTCTAAGTAAAAATTAAATTGTTATACAAATACCGGATTCAAAACTTTATTATACATACTTAAGAAAATAAAATCATTTGCAATTAATATTTAAAATTGTCAATCCATAATAGAACATAATAATAAAAATACTTAATAAAAATACTTAAATACTTTAATGGGCCTTATTACAATAAATTATTAAACTAAAGTACTTAATAATAAACTGATTGAAATAATCAAAACGTCTTCTGCATGGGCCACCTCGTATCCACTCCAACCCGGTTCGATCATCATGTCACCTACGATGTTTGACAAATAATTGGGTGAGTCATACAGACTCAGTGCGTAATTAACTACTGAATTCCACCCACATGTTAACCACATAATAACATATATATATCAGATAGCATATATCATATTCAGATAATATCACATTTCTGGGCTTGGCCCATACTCATATCACTTATCAGGTAACAGGGTAATTAACCACATACTTTACACATACTGGGCTTAGCCCATTTCTTATTCAAATCCACATTCACATACTGGGCTTGGCCCATTTCCACATTAGTCCACATATCCATTGGGCTTGGTCCACTTTCACATTAAATTCACATATCAGATATAACTATGCAAAATGTACCCAACCCAAACCTAGGGTCCATCCTCTACACACCCCCGTATCCAGCCTACCACACACCAGGGGATTATCGAATCACCCTTTCCTTTTCACTCCAAAGGCAATCACTGTCGTCCACGTGCAATTAAGCACAATAATCCACAATGCGACCTCAGTCAGCGCCAATCCACGATGTAGCCGTAGCTAACACCAAAACCACGATGGGACATGTAACATCCCGAAATTGGGCCTAGGAGAATTGAGCCCAATGGGCCTTAGGCGTAGTAGCATTTAAATTCTTGGAGAAAAAGAGATCGGCTTAAATGCAAGTTAGACCTATTGGATAAGTGATTTTGGAAGGTTAGAGGGCTTCTATGAAGTCCCGGGATCAAATATTGGCTTTGGGGAAATTTTGGTTTTAGGTGAAAAAAACCCTGAAAGTTGGCAGATAGGCCTTAAGAATAAATTATGGAGGAAAATGACACAAGTGGAGTGTGTGGTGTAGTGGCAAGGGGATGACGCCACAAGGAAGGAAGGAGGTCCAAGGTTCAAGTCTTGGCTTTTGCATTTTGGTTTCTTTTTACTTGGATCTTAGAGTTTGGGCCATAGTTTATATTTAGTTGCGCATGGTTTAAGACACAAGAGGAGCTTGTGGCCAAGTGGTTAGCGGCGTGGATTATGTTGCAAGGGAGCCTGGGTTCGAATCTCATGACAAGAAATGGAGTATTTATTTTGCGGATTGGACGGCAAGAGTTTCAGTTGAATTTAAACTCTACTGACGAAGGGATCCCACATCGGAAAGACACAAAGAATGAAGGTGAAGAGCTAGCTATATAAGGAGCATCCTAGGAGGAGAGTAAACACATCTTGGAGGGCGGTTGGGCACAAGAGTGGTCGAAGCGCGGATTAGCCCCAGAGTCCTATCAGGTGTGTAACTCTCTCTACTATAGTTGTAGAGCGGCAAATGCCGAAGTGCCGGTCACGGCATTAGGAGCCACACGAGCGTGCGAGCACACGTGTGGGGCTTCGACGCGATAGTTGAGGCCATCAGTAGTATTCTTGTGGGTTAGGGCTGCTTGGGCCTCGATGGGCTGAAGTGGGCCTAATGGGCCCGTGGGCCCATATGAGTGAATTGCATGATTGGTTAGTATATGTTGAACTAGACTAGGTGGAACTTTTATACGTGGCTAGATTCGTGCTAGGTAGGCCACATGAGCGTGTGGGCCCGGATGGGCCGAAATCGGGTTTTAGGCCCAATCGTCCGGTACGACCGGAAATGGTAGCTGAGTCGCCAGTGGCGACATTAGGCCTTCGGAAAGGCCATTGCAGGTGTGAATTTACGAAAATACCCTTGGTAGGTAAAATTACAAAAATACCCTTGGTAGGTAAAATTACGATTATACCCTTAGAGGTTGATTAGCATGATTATGTTGTTTAGTTTTGGCCGATTGTAGGGGAAGGCTTGATCTCGCATATCTCGAGTTGTGGCTAGTGCTCGAAAAGCATTAAGGAAGGGGGATCTAGTGCGTTAGATCTTGATCTACGGGATTTGATAGTCGCATTAGTAACCAGGTGTGTAACTTACACACTCTATTACTTAGTAAATATATTTTAATAACCTGAATGTGATAAAGCTGAAACAGTGTGGATGTTGATATGATACCCTATGGGTATGAACACGGATTTGGGTAAGTCCGTTTCGATATGAGTTCTGCTATTCAATATATGATATTATGATTTATGACATATATGATATGTGATTCGTAACAAAGCATGATGACATGATTTGCATGATTTGCATGATTTACATGAGTATGGCATGATGATGGGTGATATGAGAGGAGGGGGAAGATGATATCCGTGACTTTGGGTCACCAGAGGTTTGGCACCTCCAGTGGTTTGGTACCACAGATTGATATTTTGTGACTTTGGGTCACCAGAGGTTTGGCACCTCATAGCGACTTGTCCCAGTGGCTTAGCACCACAGTGGGTTGGCCCCACAGTTGACATATCGGGATCGTCGCCAGTGATTTGGTATCACACGTGGGTTGGCCCCACACTTGTATATTGATATTTTGTAACTTTGGGTCACCAGAGGTTTGGCACCTCATAGCGACTCGTCCCAGTGGCTTAGCACCACAGTGGGTTGGCCCCACATACGATATTACGGGATTGTCGCCAGTGATTTGGTATCACACGTGGGTTGGCCCCACAGATGGATTATTCGTGACTTTGGGTCACCAGTGGTTTGGCACCACATTATTGGATATCGTGACTTTGGGTCACAGTGGTTTGGCACCACCAGTGGGTTTGGACCCACACGGGGTAGAAAAGGAGTTACGGATGGCTAGGGTTGGGTGCATTAATTATATTTCTTGGTTATGGTGTGTGTAAGTATGTTGCATTAAACGGGAGGAGGATTTATGCACTGAGTCTTGGTGACTCACCTTCTCCCTTATCTTTTCAGGTGACTCTTAGATCGCGGATGAGGAGGCGGGTGGACTCGAGGTGGCCATACATTAAATAAAAATCGGTTTTTCATGGACTTTGGTTTAAGTACTTTACTTCTTTTAAATTTGGTTTATTTTATTTGGGTTGTAATAAGGCCTTTTAAATTATGTTTGACTTATTTATATGTTTTGGATCTGATTTTGAACATGGCATAACGAACTACTTGATTAATTTATTAAGTCAAACACAAGGCTTTCTAAACTACAAACGAAATGGTTTTCAAAACTTTACCATCGGGTAAACACTTATTATTTGAACATAACAACGACTCAAATGATTTCCAGACTTAAGGTTTCCCACACTTAATTCAAACGATTTCTAATTAACTAAGCAAGAATCAATTGAGTTTTTATGACATAAACATTTTTCTACTTATAGATCGACAACTAGGTTTTAAAAACTAATTTCTAGTATTTCAAAAGTAAATTGTCGGTTTTTAACTAATTATACACCTGATTTCTACAAACAAAAACAACAACGAGTTTTTCACCAAAACTTCAACTGGTAGCTTGTTTTCTTCAAAATGTTTTCCTCTGTAACATACCAGATTCGGTCGTGGTGGGTTGACCGGGTTTGGGGTGTTACAGGACACATAGTCACTCATCAACCACAATATGGCACATAGCCGATATCAACCACGATGAGGCACATAGCCACTCATCAAGCCACGCGAACTTAATCGCAAATAATCCACAACGTGACCTCGGTCAACGTCAATCCATGATGTAGCTCAAGGCTAACATCAAACCACATACTCGAAGTACACCCGTACCTTCTTCCATAACCCACCCATGCACATGCAACATAAAATAGTGCCATGATAATGCATGTACATGTTATTCATAATCATAGGCATACTCACATATACAAATCAATGATCACATCTCAACAGATTCGATACTAACCTGGTCACCGTCATACCCTTTAAGGGTATCTATTTCACATTTATCACTGCACTTATTAGTAAACACATAACACATGCAAATATCACATAAACCCCGGAAAATAGTAGGCTAACTACACACCTTATAACGTGAAGAACTACGCTTTCGATCCCGATGCTATCGCTAAGCGATACTACGACTATTTGCCTATAGCTTTCTCCTGCTGCTGGCCCACACCCCGGTGGCCAATCCCGAACGGCAGAAATAGATCTTTTCTTAAACTTCGGGATAGGGACCTTCCCTTTCCCCTCTTGACTGGCATCCATGTCCATTAATGATATCTTAATCAGAACCAACGGTTAAACACTAATATTTTAATCTAAATATTTTGAATCGAAACTATACTTACTAAATATCCTTACCACAATGATCTGAGTCTCGAAACTTGCTATACACTTCTGTTGATTTTCCTATATCACCATAGATAGAATCGGTCAACCATTTATTCCCATAATGTGGCCTATGGCCGAATATCACAAGTCACTTACCTTGACGACTTCAATTCCCTAAAGGCTCCCCTAATGTCGGCACTATACGTTGCTTACTCCTAGCGATCAACTTCACGAATCACCCTCCTAGGTGCAGCCACAACCAAGAAATAGAACTAGATCTTCAACCCTCGGCTTTTGAAACTTGTGACAGAAGAAAAGAATAAAGGCACTTTTAATAATCGGCTATGGCTCTTTAATAAAATAAAATATAAAAGGGAGTATGGTACTTACAAGGTTCGGCTAACACAAGGAATAGGTTTGGAGTTGGAGAAAGAAGGAATAGAAGAATGGAGAAGGCTTAGGAGAATTCGGGTTTTGTCAAAGAGAAAATAAGGTACAAATTCAGCAAAGTAACTTAAAGGAAGAAAAATAAAAAGATGAATGCTTCATTAAAAGGAATTTCGACACCCTAAATAAGCATACCTCCAAAGTCGAAAATACCACCCTAGGAAGTCCTATATTCGGCCATCACCTTCCCACTTAACAAATCCCAATCAACCTCTTATTCAAATAAATTAAAATAGCAATTATCTTCCATTTTATCTGCTTCATTCGAATTAAAAAAAACCACACTTATCTTCTATTCTTATCCAATAATAATAAAAAAAATAAACCAAGCATTATCCCACTTTTCCAGCCTATTATAAGAGAAATAAACAAAGCTTTATCTTCATCCAAAGAAGACCACATGCTGTCCACCACCTTTCTAATCTTCCGCAAAATAAAATAAAATAAAACACCCCCCTTATGCTGCTCACCAGCCTCGAACCCGAGACTTCCTGGAACCATAAACTGCAGCTAACGTCCCAGCCAATTTGCCAAGGCGCTATTTGTGATATGATTCACCCAAAACTTCTTTTAACACCTCTTTCCCTAGCTCCCTTGTCTCAACGCCAAAACCAAAAATAGAAACATGCTTGCTGTCGCCTTGATTCGAACCCAGGCCTTTATTGGCGGCCTTCCCAAGCCTTTAAGTAGCGCTTGGAAGCCACTTTACCAAAGCCGTTCTTATGCTAAAAATGCCTACAAGATTCCTTTAAACCCTTCTTAGCCCAATTCCCTTTTTAACGCTAAAAAAAATAAAATAAAAGCCCATCTGCTCCCCATGTTACTCGAACCCCTTCTCCTTGAAACTCCCTTTGCACCTTAGCGCCCCAAGCCACTTTGCCAATTAATTTCTTGTGTCCTAAACTCCACAAAATTCTTTTAAGGCCTTCTTGCTTAGTTTCCCCTTTTTACACTTAAATCCAAATTTTTTTCCAAAGCATTCCCTTATAATTTAAAGTTCCCGAAACCCTTAAAACATGTCCAAACATACTCCAAGCCTACTATCACTCGAATTATACACGAACGCATAACCCCTAATCTAGGATGTCACACTCTTAGGGCGGGGGGGGGGGGCAAGGAAATAAAAATATTTTAGTTGGCACTAACCAAGGGGTTTGAACTTAAGACCAATGAGTAAGCTAAAGCTTTGCTATTAAACTAAAAAAAAATTTATTCTTATTAAATTTCTATCGTGAAATAATTTTAAGGCATACTAATTCCTTTTCCTTATTTTTAAAGAAAATAAATAAAAATCTAAATTAAATCCTATTTCTTCCATGTCCACTTTTGGGATGTGACATAAACTAAAATTTCAAATAAACTCATGATATCACAACTTTTTTATTATAATATATATTTTTTTCCAAATAATAAATTTAAATTTATTATGATTCTTATTCTAATCTAACTACTATGATTTTCTTTTCAATTTTTAAGTTGTTTATAATTATTTTTAAATTTCAATTTAATAATATGGTGAAAAATAAATGATATTTTTGTCCATTCAAAAGGATTTCCAAGCTTGTACATTTATATATATTTGATACTACTCTAGAATGACATATTTTTATGTATTAATTACACATTTATTTTGAGTATGATCCTACTAATTTGAGCTATTTATGGTTTTTTATCTTGTAGTGCCTAAATTGAAGGCAAAAGGAAATTTGGGGGCAGAAAGCGTGAATTTAAAGATAAGATGGGCCAGCATGTGAAGTAGTAAAGAAGTGGTGTCGAAAATGCAAAGTATGGAAGACTTGGGGGCAAAGGTACAAAGAAGAGATTTTATAAACATAAGACTCTATTTAAATTTTAGTTATATCAGGATAATTGTTAAAGATTATTATTTAGATTCAATTTTAGCTTTTATCTTTATTTATCTTTATTTATTTGTACTTATCTTTTAGAGTTTAATTAGGAAGAGACTAGGTTTCCTAGTACTATAAATAGGGGATGGAGTGACACAAATTTGACTCATCTTTCCTGTAAACACTCCCTCTCCCAAAAAGCTTAGCCTTTGTTCCTTTCATATTATTCAATAAAATTCCATTTTCATTAAGGTTATTTCTTTTTCCCCAAAAAGCATGAGCCACTAAATTTATGTAGCCAAAGGTTGTTGAAATCCCCCAAAAAGGGTTCATGAGGCTTAAAATCTGCGCTTAGCCTTCTCAACGAGTATTCATCATTTCTCTGTGTTATGCGACTAATGCTTCCCTGCATGTCCTTTCAAAGGTGATCTTTTTAACTTGTGCAAAGAACGACCACTTTGTATGTTTTGGGAAGGTTTGCACAGTCAGTTCGTTAGCTTACTACATCAGTGGTTGTCAAGCCCAAGAGACAAAATGGCATGGCATTTGCCATTGAGAAGTGATGATCTAGTGTAAGACGGTCCCATAAAAGCGACAATTGGCTAGAGTCAGGTTCCTCTAAATCGTAAGTCTAAAATCTAAGTGGAGCTGGTGGTCGTAGGCATCCTCTTTCACTATAACTGGCTTATTTTGTTCAAGAAAGATCATCTAAAAGCCTAGGATTGAAGCCAAGGCGGACCGAGACAACCGGAGGCTGGAATCTCTCCATAAAAACTTTTTTTCTCAATTCTATTTGTCTCTACAATTTTAATTTTAATTTTAATTTTCACAATTTCAATTCAATCAAACTTTTAATTCTTTTTTTTTGTTTTTTCCAGGTACGTAGGTTTTCTTGGGCACGACTCTATCTAAAACACCCCAAACCCAGCCCACGAGCCTGGACCGGATTTGGTATGTTCCTCGAAGTAAACTGGTTAAAAATTCTTTTAATACATTGGAAATCTGTGTGTTTTGAAGATAGTTTGCTGGTGGGTTGGGATCGAGTTGAAAACAAATTTATTTTATATTGAAACCCATTTAATTTCAAGTGACAAAATATTTAAAGTTTATTTTAAATTAAATTGACTTAATCTCTAATAAAGAAAATTTCGTAACATAGTAAATAAAACAGAAAATAACATAGTTCCCTATGGCCTTATTACATCAAATAAAAACCCAAAATGAAATTTAAAGTACTTAGAGAAATAGAGAGTCCACATAATAATTTCCTTACTGGGCATGGCCACCACTAAGCTCCTGCCGACCCGGTCCATTACTGATCATCACCTGAAAAATGTTCCCACAACAGGGTGAGTCAAACAGACTCAATGTGTAACCAACACTAAAATTTAACAAGTCAGGCATACTTTACCATATTACATACATATTCACACATCAGATATAAACATATGATGCAACCCGAACCCAAACCTAGATAGCCATCCACTAGACATCACTCGTACCAACCTGCACACCGTGGGGACTACTAAGTCAACCCTCCATCCGCTACACACCATCGAAGGCTGCCGCTGCAGACGACATGCTCATCGCCCTTATAAATTTCGTGGCATAGCCACCAGATTAAATAATTGTGACCGAAGTCACCACATTCAGATATCGTGGTCTTAAATCACCACATTCAGATAATGTGACCGAAGTCACCACATTCAGATATCATGGTCTTAGATCACCACATTCACTTCCCCTTTTTCAATGACCCATATGCCCCATATCATACAAATTATACATTAACATGCCTAATTTCACATTCTTATCACTTTTTCATATGTTAAAAATAACATATATTCATAATCCTAGTAGGAGTAGGAAACGTACCTGAGTACTTTGTACCACAATATGGTACCTTAGCCATATTCACATTCTTATACATACTTATATTAAATATTGCCATAAATCGTATTAAAAGATAGTGTGGGGTACACACCTGATTAACTTAATGCTTTCAATCCAAATCCCGAAAACCGATCTAAAGCCTTAGATCATTAATCCCTACATTCGACCATCACTTAAAAATTTAACAAAGACCATTCGGCCATAAAACCAAATCCTATTAGGGTTGTTATAACTCAAAACTTACCTTGGTGCCAATTTCACTACTAATCAAATCTCAAAAACTTTGTGCTATACCTTCCTTCAATCGGCCAACATTGAATCAATTAACTTGGTTAGTTTCCGGCTTTTAAATCATGTAAAGAAACAGATCTAGCACTAAAATTAAGCCTTGGCCGAAGGTGCTTGTATACTTACCTTAAGAATCTTAAAAGTCCCGAAAGATCCCTTCTTGAAGTCGACAACTCCTAAATCCCACAAACACCCTTCCATAATTCGGCCAAAATTAATAATAGGGGTTAGTCCCTAAATTTCGATAAGTCTAAAATATAAAGAATGGAAACCAAATTTGGATCTTACCCTTACTTGATGAAATCGATTGCACCTTCACTTCAACCTTCAGAGATTCGGCTATGGCTAGGTGATGATCTTACAACTTTCGGCTTTTGAGAGATTGAGAGAACGCGAAGAGAATAAGGTGCAAAAGAGATTCGGCTTTAATGAAAAAAAGAAAAGAGAGGGTGTTGAGGCTTAGAGAATTGGCAATGGTGAATTTTGTGAAGGGACTATTCAGCTTAACAAAAAGTAGAAGAGAAGAGAGCTTACTAAAGAATTCGGTAGAGACTAGGAAGGAAGAAAAATGAATAATGGCCTTATTTTCCTCCTATTGCCGAAATTACTAGGCCAAGACTCCCTTACTTGGCCATCACTCACATATCCTTATCTTTATCACTTTATTTAAAATTAACAGAAATAATCCTTTAATTATCTCTTATTAAAAATACCAAAAATTATCCATCATTTATCCATCTATTTAGCCGAATTTTAAAGAGAATAAAACACCTCTTTTAAGAGCCTTAATGTCGTCCACCTCTCTGCTCCTTGTAGCAAAAAATAAAATTCTTTTATTTGCTTCCCATGCGACTCGAACTCAGGCCCATTTGCATAGCTTGTGGCGTCACTTACTGGGCTTTAAGTGGCACCTCCAAGCCACTTTTCCAAGCTCATTTGTGTGTCATATTTCGCATACAATTCCTCTTAAGACCACCTTGCTTCATGTCCCTCTTTTAAACTTTAAACTTAACATTTCTAAAGCATTTCCTTACATTTCCAGGACATTTCCTTACATTTCCAAGATATTTCCTTACATTTCCAAGACAAGACATTTCCTTACATTTCCAAGACATTTCCTTACATTTCCAAGACAAGACATTTCCTTACATTTCCAAGACATTTCCTTACATTTCCAAGACAAGACATTTCCTTACATTTCCAAGACAAGACATTTCCTTACATTTCCAAGACATTTCCTTACATTTCCAAGGTTTTAAAAATGCACACTACACATCCATATCACAATAGACATGCTATTTCATAAAATTAAGCAAAAATGCACAAGCCCAATTTCAGGATATTACACTATCTAGGATCTCGAGGGAGAAGAACTTGTGCAAATCCAGTCCTGGAGGATTTGACCCTACATCCCTTATACTGTTCTTTTCATTATTTTATAAAGATAGGATATTTTTGGTGCTCTCAACGACACATCAAATTTTGGTGCCATTGCAGGGGACTGGTAACGTACTAATCTTGCTTCTTTGTTTCTTATGACCAGATCTGCTCAAGTATTCTTGTGTTTGATTTAGAAATAGAGCAGACTGTGACAGCCAACTGGAAGGAGACAAAGTTACAGAAAAAACAGTCAGGGGTGGTTAGGACTCAGAGTAACCCACCGCTAAAAATTGAAGTCGACGACGAAGTTGAGTCTAGGGTTCACAAAAACCCTATTCAAACACTTGAAAGTAAGAAAATAGAAGTCGATTCATCAGAAGAAGTGCTTAATGCTAGTGTTAACGAAAACTCAGATCTAGCACATCAATCTATGGCTCAAACTATTCGACAACTGGCCGAAGCTCTAGCAGAACAACTACCATTGTTCATAGTGTATCCTACTATGGATATTGATTTTGATTTGAAGTCAGGTTTAATCCAGTTACTGCCAACTTTTTGTGGGTTGCAAAAAAAAATCCCACAAACATCTGAAAGAGTTTCATATGGTTTGTCTTAGCTTGAAACTTCAAGGCATAACTGAGGATCAAATCAAATTGCGTGCTTTTCTCTTTTCCTTAGAAGATTATGCTAGGGAATGGTTATTTTATCTATCCCCTAGATCTATTACAACTTGGACTGATATTTCCCATTTGTTTCTCAACATGTTTTTCTCAGCATCACTTGCGGCTGAATTAAGAAGGAAGTTGTTGGAATAAGACAAAAAGAAGTAGAGTCTCTGTACGAATATTGGGAACGGCTTAAGAAGTTGTGTGCAAGTTGCCCACAACATGGTATAACGGAATAGTCTCTACTCAAATACTTTTATGAAGGCTTGAAACCCATAGAGATGAATATAGTAGACCCAGCTAGTAGAGGAGCGTTGGTCAACATGACTCTTCAACAAGCAAGGGACTTGATATCCACGATGGCTGCAAATACTCAGCAATTCGGAGCAAATCTTGAGCCCCCTAGAAGGGTTCACTAGCTAAGTAATTCAGCCTTAGAAGATAAGGTTGATAGACTTACTAATATTATGAATTCTATTGTTGTAAAAAAAGCTAAACCAGCTCGATTATGCGGAATATGTGTTACATTTGAACATACAAATGATGTATGTCCTAGTTTGTATGATGATACTACGACTTATTTGAACGCTGTGGGAAATTTCCCTAGGCCACCACAGAGGCAATATGACCCTTACGCAAATACCTACAACTCAGGATGGAAAGACCATCCTAATTTGAGTTATGGGGCCAACCCACGATATAACCAGCCTAATCAAAATCGATTTCCATAATAGCCACGAGATTTAAGTACCTCTCTAGAAACCATGGTCAATAAATTAGCAGCTAATGTCCTTGATTTCCAACAGCAAACTCTTAATTTCTAAAAAGAAACGAAGGATTTTCAATCGAAAATCAAGGCATCTATAAGAGAATTGACCACATCAATTGAGAAAATGAATTCTCAAGGGAAGCTGCCTCACAAATAGAATCGAACTCGAGACAAAACATGAATACAGTGACACTACGAAATGGAAGAGAACTAGAACCAATTCCTAGTAGAAATCTTGGCTAAGATTCCGCCCAAGAAAAGCTCGAGAACTATTAACAGGTCTGAATGAAACCTCCATTGCCTAAAATTCAACCTCCATTTCCAGGAAGTGTAACACCCCAAACCCAACCTAGACGCTATGGCCGAATCTGGCGATGTCACATGGAATGGGATTTGAAAACGCATTGATAGATAAAAAATGTTCTAGTTATTTGTATTTAATCTAGAAAATGTATATTCATTGTTAAGTTAACCAATATATCTCTTTCTTTAGAGAAATTTTTTAGAAAACATTTTGTTTTAAGGAAAACCATTCTTGTTGTGAAAACTATTATCTTTAGCAAAAATCCAGTTTTGTCGTGTCTAGCAGTATTAAAATTGTAAAACAGTTCAAAATCCACAATTGAAACTAAACAGTCCAAAGTCTCAAAAATTACATAATAAAACCCAAGTTAAAAGAGAGGAAATAAATAACTAAAAAATGAATTAATATAGTACAAAACCGTGGTGGTTACCGTTGAGTCATCTGCTGCTCCTATCCGTCTAATGCTGAGGATTACATGAACAAATTAAATAAAAAAGGGGTGAGTTTTTGCAAACTTAGTGTTTAACCCCCACAGAAAACATGCACATAGCATAATATCAGAAATCAGCAAGATACATATATAGTTCAGGCCTGAGCCCATTACAGAATCCGTGTGAACCTTAGCCCACTCAGTTACAAAATCGAATACAAATTAGGGCCTTAGCCCATGTCAGATATAACATGTAGAACATAAGAGAATATCAGAATCCTACCCACTAGCCTCTACACACCATCTCTGTCCCACCCTACACACCATGTGGGGATAAAATTAATGCACCCATCCCTACACACCATGTTGTATCGAAATGCGACACATAATCAGATAATTGCAGCTGCGCTGCAAGATAACAGGCTTAATAGCCTTTTAGAGACTTCCTCATATATCATCAACCCACCCCATGTAATGCAACATATAATCGATGACATGCTATAGTGCAGTTAACAGTTCATACATTCAAATCAGTATACATGCTAGGTATAACATACTTATACAGTTATCACATAATCAGATCACATAATTAAGGGTCTAAGTAATGCTTACCAACCCTATAGTAGGTCCATAGTTTACTTGGGAAACTCGTGCAATTTTACATAATATTTCAAAAAAAGGGCTCACATGGACCTACAAGCCCGCGTGGTTCACTTGTGTGCGCCCACACATTTGTATGGCCTACACGACCTAATTGATCAAGCCCATGTGTCACACACGGCCTCACCTGGCCATCACATGGCCAAGTTATGCACGCACGGCCTGGCTCGTCGATTACACGCCCGTGTACTGTCACACAGCCTACCACACGGACGACCACACGCCCGTGTGGTGTCGATAGAATCATTTTTTGACTTTCATCGATATTCACATTCTGTATTTTTTGGTACACATCTGGTATCTTTTGATGTTTTAACCACTCCCGAGATGATTAGAACCTAAAGTTTGATCAATCAAATACTAACATTAGTCTTAATCCATGATTTGCACAAAACCACAAAACGAACAATACATCCAATTTGTTCAAACAACACTTACCTCGAAGCCCCCCAACGTACTAGACCAAAATTCCACAGAAGGGGAATCCTACTCCAACCGATTCCTTGCTGTAAAAAACACAAGAGCCTCCAATAAAAAATTTAGAAAGGTAACTACAGTATGCTTAAAACACTTACCAAAATAATAGAACAGAGTGCGATTCAACAAGGCAAAGACGAAAGAATCAAAAAGGGTGACCGGCGATTGACATGATAGAAAACAAGGTGGGAAAAAGGGGCGTGGCATTAGAAGCAAAAGAAAGAAAATGGAAGGCAATCACCAAAGAAAACGACAAAGAAAGGGTAGGGGAATTGCGAGAAAAAAGAGGAAAAACGGTGGTTTAGAGAAGTCAAAAAAGCTGATTTTTTCCCAAATGGAACCCAATTAGACTGCTAACTCACTCATCCCTCGATTTTCTCCCCATATCTCTAATTTCACCCCTAAAACCATCCATTACTTCCCCATACACCTCAAATACTCAGAATCCCATTCATTTCAAACACCTCACAGCGCCATTAGCAAAAAAATATCCTCCTTTTTCCACGCAGGGATTCGAACACAGGACCACAAGCATATTAACACTCCACTCTACCACTAGACCAACAAGCCCATTCTGATATGTTTTTACAAGCAATCAAATATAAGTGACGTGTCTCTAACTAACTATGATCACAACAAAGGCAAGCGCACCTACCGAATAATAGTATAGTTGTGGTGAGACCGAAAATATCGTATCCACAAGGACTAAAAGAACCAGTAATTACTATCTTTTTATTATCTAGCCTAAGAATTGGGGTGATGTTTAGCTAAAATTAACTAACCTAATTAACTAAGAACATGACAGAGGTGAAATTGGGAAAAATACTTTTTGACAACTTATGAGAAAGACAATACCCAAGAAGAATTCACCTAGACTTCACTTATTACTTCTGAATCATATGATTTATTCACTTGAATTAATCCGTAAAAATCCCTAATTTATGTTAACATCTCTCTCGGGACTAAGAACAACTAACTCTAGGTTCATTAATTGAAATTTCTTTCTAATTAAAACCCCTATTGTTGCATTAACTTGATCTATGGATTCCCTTATTAGATTTGACTCTAATCCGACAGATTTACGTCGTCCTATCTCTAGGATTGCATTCAACTCCGCTTAATTATGTCAATCTACTCTTAAACAGGGACTTTTGCTCCACTGAGTAAGCACATTAGACTTGAATCAATAACCTGAATTATTAAAAAAAGAATGAAAACACATAATTAAGAATAAGAACAAGTATTTATCATATAACTCAAATAGCAATAAGATCTGTCTTAGTTTTCATCCCCTTAGGTATTTAAGGAGTTTAGTTCATACTGATGGGGGAAAACATCTTAAAATAAGGAAAACTGCAAAACATAAGAAAACCCAAAAACTTCAAGAGAAATTGATAAGAGATCTTCAGTCTTAAAGGAGATTTTGCTTTCAAGATGCTTTCAATGGCTATCTTTGAGTACTTTCTGCTTTCTGCTCTCCGTCCCCTTAGATCCTCTCTTAGTGTGTTTAAATAGACTTTAGAATGCCCAAGATAGCTCAAAATTTGCCTTTTCCGAGTAGAATTAGACTTGGGCTCGACAAGGACACGGCCTTGTGCCACGCTTGTGTGTAAGTGCTCAGGCCGTGTGTAATTCTGAGATGGTTCTTAGTCGACACGGTCATGACATACGGGTGTGGTCTACCCGTGTGTTACACACATGCGTGTGAAAGTGCCTAGGCCGTGTGACATACTGGATTAGGCCCATTTTGTCTATTTTGGCCTGTTTCTTGCTCTTTTCGACTCCCTAAGCTCTCCTGAGTAAAAAACATGAAATTAAAGGATAAGGAGCATCAAATTCATCAAATCAAATGAAAAATCATGGAAAAATATGCCAAGCGGATTAAAATATGTATATTATGGTTTATCAAATATCCCCACACTTAAGCATTTGCTTGTCCTCAAGCAAAATCCTTAACTCACAATCAAAATAAATTCTTCTCAACTTATAATTCTTATCAATGATGTTTCGAAATAATCCACAAATAATCATACATTAAATATTCAACTAAAAGAGCATTAAAGTTTCAAAAAAAATCCAAGTCGAGCATCTAAATCATAAAATCATAGGTAATTCCCTTTATCTAGATAATTACCTTTAACTCCAAATCGACAAGAGTTGACATCCTCACTAAAGATTCACTCAAATCACTCAAAGGTTTAAGGTTCAACAATTAAGCACTCAGTAGTCAAACATGAAAAGTTATTACCATAGGCTTGCATGAAAATCAAATCTCCACTATTATAAATGAGATGATACACAAATAAAAGGTCTTTATCAAGGTTGTAATGGGGTTGAGGTTAAAGGTGTGGATAAAGGATGAAAAAGAGGGTTAGAATCGAGATCAATTCAATGAATTACCAAACTAGCAAAAATAAAGAGAATTACTTAATTAAAAAAAGGTGCCAAAAATTAAAAGATAATCAATTCTAAAGGAGTGAGCTTTTTTTTCTTAATATAATGACTATGAAAAACTAGCATACATTTTTTTTAAGAATAAGAACAAGTATGGAAAGTACATAATAATTTAGCAACTACAATGAACGAACATAGTTAGGTAACTAATCAAATCAAATCTCGATAAAAGGGAATAAATAAAAAGGGAAAGATTCTTAATGAATATAAAAGGGTTAAGTTGTGGTTTATTAAAGGAAAATCAAGAAACAATGTTTAATGCCCAAAGGGGTTCACTAGGGGATGTAGGCTTTTGATCTTTCTTTTCGCGATGTCAAAAGTCTTAAAATTTATAAAAAGAATGATCGAACCTGGAAACTAACTATGACAACGATTTGAGGCAATCGTACAAATCGAATAGTAGTATAGCTTAGGCAAGACCGGAATGTCGAACCCAAAGGAACTAAAAGTACTAATACTAGCTCTCTTTTTATTATCTAGCCTAAGAATTAAAGGGATTATTTATCTAATCTAAAATTAACTAACTAATAAACTAAAGACTCTAAGACAAAGAAGAATGGAGTTGGGAAAATAACTTGAGGAAAAACCAATTGATTAAGACAACACCTAAGGAAGAATCCACCTAGACTTCACTTGTTATCTAACTCTGAACCAGACGATGTATTCACTTGACTTAATCCGTAAGATTCCCTAAGTTATATTAATCCCTTTCTCGAGATGACTAACGTCTAACCCTAGGTTGATTAATTGAAATCTCTTTCTAATCAAAACCCATAGAATCGCATTAACTCGATCTATGGACTTCCATATTAGGTTTCACCCAAATCCAACAAAATCTCGTCACCCTATCTCTAGGCGTGCAGTCAACTCCGCTTAATTATGCTAGATCTACTCTTAGGCAGGGACTTCTGCTCCTCCATCTAAGCACATCATACTTGAATTAATATCTCGAAAATATCAACACAATAATTAAGAACACATAATTAAGAACAAGCCAAATATTTATCATATAGTTCAGCAAACGATAACAAGATTCATCTTAGGTTTCATCCCCCTTAGGTATCTGAGGGTTTAGTTCATAATTATAAAAGAAAACATCTCAGAAGAAAAGATAAAACAAAACATAAGAAATCCCTAAAACTCCCTGAAGGAATTGAAGGAGGGCTCCTCCGTCTTGAGTATAATTCCGGCTTCGTGAAATGGATCAACTAGCTATCTTCGAGTAAATCTCCATAACTCTACCTTCTCTGGCCTAGCTGGATGGCCCCTGACTAAAGCCGTGGGTTCCCCCCTTTTTTGGTCATACTTAGGGGGTTTATATAGGCTTCGGAATATGTTTCTTCGCCCCTAAGTATCCAAATCTGAATAAAATTACTTTTTCCTGCGACAGGGACACGACCATGACACACGCCCGTGTAAGTCGTGGTCAGGCTGTGTTTGGACTTTTAATGAGGCACGCCCGTGTGGTCTTGGGCCCAGGCCGTGTGGATTTCATGATATGGACCATTTACTCTATTTTGGGCCCGTTTTTCGTTCTTTTCGTCCTTGGGTGCTCTCCTGAGTATAAAACATGTAAACAAAGGATTAAGAGCACCAATTTACACAATTCAGGGCTTAAATTATCCAAAAGCATACTAAATGTGGGCTTAAAATATGTTACTTTTACGGTTTATCAAATACCCCCACAGTTAAGCTTTTGCTTGTCCTCAAGCAAAATTCTCAACTCACAATTAAAATGAACTTCCTTGATTCATAAAATTCATCAATAATGTTTCATCATAATTCAAAGATAATTCATACATGGATAATTCAACTCAAAGGGTCCTACAGATCCAAACAAACAAAGTCATACATTTGTAGCACGAAAACATAGGCATTTCCCCTTATCTAACTAATTACCTCTGATTCAAAATTGACAAGAGTTGATATCCTCACAAGAGATTCACTCAAACCACTCGAAGTATTTAAGGTTCAGATTTAAGCACTCAAAAGTCAAATACGAAGAGTTAATCCCATAGGCTTACATGAAAATCAAGTCTCCACCACTATAATATTAGATGACACACAAATCAAAAGGTCTTTAACAAGGTTGTAACGAGGCTTAGGTTAAGGGTATGGATATAGGCTGAATTAGAAGGTTAGAATTGAGATTGACCTAACAAATTACCTAACTAGAAACAATGAACATCAATTGAAAATTTGTAATACTAATATTCTAATACGAGCTTCTTCTTCAATATTTGGAATTTAAACATATAAGCTCGATTGCATAGAAGGAATATTGAATATACTTCTTTTTTTTTAAAAAAAAGTCAAATGACGAATTTACTACTGAAATAATAAGGCAACCGGTCACATCAAATCTCAATATAAGGGTAGTAAAAAAGAATGGTGATAACAAATACAAACGGTTTTGGGTTAGTATTAATGGGTAAGTCAATAAATGGGTTGTTAGGATCAACGGGGTTCACTAGGGGTTAATTATGATGGTAGGCTTTTTGTGGAATGAGTGGGTTAAAACCTAGGTGCCTTTATCATCTCTGTATATCAAATCAAAGGTGTGGTCTCGACATGTATAATCAATGCAAGTTCTAGAATAATAGATCAATGTTGACACACTCATAATCAATAAAGTGAGCAAGAAAAAGAATATATGCTCTATAAGGCTCAAAGTCTCACAGAAATTATGGGTATTTGATGTTAACCTCGTAAATTTCAAACTTCAAGATAACATTCAGGTTTAGGTAGACAACCTAAAAAATTTTAATTCTGGAAAAAATAGACTTCTCATGCTTGATTCTCTAGTATCCTTCAAATTTAAACATCAATGCACAATTTTCAATGACTTACTCTAAAGTATATCAATAAAAATCATAAATCAAAGGAAATTCCATTCTAATCATAATATGAGAAACTTACTTTTCGAACAAGGCATAATTCAAGGATTTTTCAAATAATACTATCATTAACCCCCACACTTAAGATGTACATTGTCCTCAATGTACAAAGTTAGATAATAGCAATATATTAAAATCAAGAGATAGGGAGGGAAGTGAAACTTCCTGAATTATCGATGAGATCCTTGGAGAATGTTTCATGATGGATGTGATGACTAGGTATAAGTGGTAATTTTGTTCCTTGAGTTGTATATTGATCGCTGTAAATCATAACTTTAAATATTTATAAAAGAATGATCAAACCTGGAGACTAACTCTGACAACGATATTAAGGCAAGTGTACCTATCGAACAGTAGTATAGCTTAGGCAAGACCGATTATCGAACCCAAAGGAACTAAAAGTATTAATACTCACTTTCTTTTTATTATTTAGCCTTAAAGTTAGAGTGAAGATTTACTATTAAACTAAATTGACGACAGCTAAACTAAGGACACAAAGACAAGAAGACGAATTGGAAAATAACTTTGAGGAAAAACTTAGTTGATTTTGATGATACCCTCGGGAAGAATCCACCTAGACTTCTCATCTAACCTTTAATTATATGATTTCTTTTACTTAGCTTGATCCGTGAGACTCCCTAACCTATATTAAACCCTCTCTCGAGGCGAATAACGTCTAACCCTAGGTTAATTAGTGGAACTCTCGTTCGCTTATAATAACCCCCTAGGACAATAGTAAACAGATCAATGGACTCCCATATTAGGTTTCACCCTAATCCGGCAAAATCTCGTAACCCTATCTCTAGACGTTCGATCAACTCTGCTTATTATGTTAGATCTTCTCTTAGGCAGGGTCTATTCCTCCTCCACCTAATCACATTAGATTTGGATTAAGTAACATAATTAAGAACAAACTAAGTACTTTATCATATAATTTAAAAATCAAATAATAAAATCCATCTAGGCTTCATCCCCTTCAGGTATTTGAGGGGTTTAGTTCATAATGAATAAACAAACCATCGCAAAAGAAAAGATAAAACAAAATATAGGAAAAACCCTAAAACCCCCTGAAGGAATCGAAGGAGAAATCCACCGTCTTGAGTATAACTCCGGCTTCTTGGGATTGATCAACTGGCTATCCTCGCGTTATTCCCTAACTCTGACCTTCTCGGCTTGGCTCTTTGGCCTCACTTTCGTTCCCTTAAAAAGGTGATACTTGGGGGTTATTTATAGGCTTTTGGAATGCGATTCTTTCTCCCTAAGTATCCTTTTTTGACTAAAATTGCTCTTTCCAACGACAGAGGCACGACCATGGCGCACACCTGTGTGAATCGAGACCTGACCGTGTTCAAATTTCTCTTGAGGCACGACCGTGTGTGAAGAAGTTGAGGCCGTGCTCTAGGTGTTTGTCGAGGCACGGCCGTGTGTGCTTTGGGCCAGGCCATGTTGATTTCGTGCTAAGGCCCATTTACTCCGTTTTAGGCCTGTTTTGTGTTCTTTTCATCCTTGGGTGCTTTCTTGGGTATAAGACATGAAAAGAAAGGATTAAAGCGCCTTTTTATATAAAACAAGGGATAAATCATCCAAAAGCATATTAAATGTGGGTCTAAAATGTAACATCGTAAAAATATTAGAGTATCATCTTGTTACTTGTGTTAGCTCGGATATGATCTTTATTGTGTGCTTAGTATATTTGTGTGAAGGCTTGGAATTATTAGCTAAGCTAGAATAATTTTTAGTATTGAAAATTTAGTGAAGTGGATTAAGTGAGCTTGACACTTAAGTTAATTTAAGTGTTAAATTAAAGCACATGAGGAGTTAGTGGCATAGTGGATAAGGAGCTTGAAAGGTTACTTGAGGGAATTGGTTCGAGTAGCATGATTAACATTTTGAAGACTTTATTTTTATCCTAGGATTAATGGACGGTCAAGCTTTACATATGAAAGGTTGGACTTTCTAATTTTTGGTAAGTTGAATGTTGGTTTAGGAAAGTTTGAACTTTGGGAAAGGAATCTTAAGGTTATGGAAGGATGGGGGAACATAAGGCTTGGCTTAAAGAAGATGTTTTGGAAACTTTTTCAAGGCCTTTAGTGCATGTATGTGGACGGCATCTGTGGCTAGGGGGGTGGCCAAATATTGTTAGGTAGTTTGGGGGGATAGTTCGCCAACTTTTGCATTTGTGCATCTTTTGGCATTTGTTTTTCTTTCTCTTCAAAAACTCCCACCTTGGCCGAATGTGTATTGTGCTTTTGGTGCAAATTTGCTTCTGGTTTTAGCCTCATTTTGTTTGAACCAAATACCATTTTCTTTCTTTCATTTGTCCTTTTGAAACCGAAACTACATTTGAACTTTGTGCATTTTTGTGCACTTTTCCTCTTTGGTAAAATAGGTGTTGGCCGAATCTCTTAATCCCATTTTCTCTCTTATTCTTTTTCTTTCTTTTGGCCGAATCTCTCTCTTCTCCAAACTCTCTCTTTTCTTTCTTCCATTGTTTATTAAACCGAATCCTCTCCCTCTCATTTTTACTCTCTTTTCTACTCACATACTTCCATACTTTTTGTACACATATCTTTCTTCTTTCATAACCATATTGCTGAGACTTCCCACTCCCTTTTTGTATTGTTTTGGCCGAATATCATTAAGGGTAGGCATTCATTTTGGGTTTTTTTCAATCGGTTTTGGAAAAGGGTAAGTGTTCATGGCCGTTTTTCCTTCATTTCTTTCTCTTTTCTATGTTGTTTTCTTCTAGACAAAGGCCAAATCTTTGGGCAATTGTTGCAAGGTTCTAATCATTCTTAGAAACCGATTTCTTTTAGGCTCCTCGGAACATTGGAAGCAATCAATTTAAGCCTCGTTTCTTTGTCAATCGTTTTAGGTAAGCTTTTAGGTAAGACTTGGTATTTCAAGCAATAACTCATTGGGATTTAGTGGTATGGCCGAATGGCCTTTGTTTATAATCTAAGTATTGGCCGATTGTAGGACAAAGTGATCTAGTGCGGTAGATCAGATCTTCGAAAGGTAGTATTTGCATTGGTGAAAGGTGTGTACCTTTCACACTTTATAACTCGGTTATATATATGTATTTATAATATTAATTTACTAATCATATTATCAAAGTGAGAAAAATGATGAGATCTTGATATGATACTATGATGGTATGAATGAGGATTCGGGTAAGTCCGTTTCTATATGTTGTTAATACATGTGGATTGAAATCATGATCTACGATTTATGATATATTTGTTATGTGACTCATATTAAAGTGTATTGACATGATTTGGTTATCTATTACATTGGTATGGGCAATATGAGAGGAGGGGGAAGATTGAATATCGTGACTTTGGTCACCAGGGATTTGGTATCACATTTGTGTCTTTGGGACACCAGTGGTTTGGCACCACCAGTGATTTGGTATCACAAGTGGGTTGGCCTCACAACTTGATTATTCGTGACTTTGGTCACCAGTGATTTGGTATCACATTTGTGTCTTTGGGACACCAGAGGTTTGGCACCTCATAGCGACTCGTCCTTGTGGTTTAATACCACCGTGGGTTGGCCCCACTTTTGAGATATTGGGATCGTCGCCAGTGATTTGGTATCACAAGTGGGTTGGCCCCACAACTTGATTATTTGTGACTTTGAGTCACTAGTGATTTGGTATCACAATATTGAATATCGTGACTTTGGGTCACCAGTGGTTTGGCACCACCAGTGGTTTGGTACCACACGGGGTAGAAGAGGAGTTATGGATGGCTAGGTTGGGTGCATTATATATATATTGCTTGGTTATAATTTGTGTAAGTACGTGGCATTTACCCGGGAGAGGGATTATGCACTGAGTCTTGGTGACTCACCTTCTCCCTTACTTTTTCAGGTGATGCGTAAAATTCGTGGATGAGGAGCCGGATGAACTCGAGGAGGCCATGCAATAGAATTTGATTTTACATGAACTACGATTTGGAGTACTTTACTTTATTTTAATTTGGTTTTTGTCTTATTTTTGGGTTTGTAATAAGGCCTCTTTAATTATGTTTTGGATTATTTATATGCTTTGGATTTGATTTAAATATGGCTTACAAATTATATGGCTGAATTAATGGTATGTGCACAAAGTTTTTTTAAAATACAAAACGTGAAGGATTTCAAATCGTTACCATCGGGTAACATAAATCATTTGGTAACATTTAAGTTCTTAAATGTTTTCGATAACTCATACTATTTTCCAAAACTCAAGTTTCCAAATTTCTATTAAATACGGTTTACAACCTTATCGTTCTAATTTCTCTTTAATTCATAAAAAGATTTTCAAATCTAAGCTGCAACTAAGTTTTAAAGATTTGATTACGAAATTTCAAAGTAATTTATCAGTTTTCAACTTAATTTTCTACAAATTAGAATAACAAAAAGGTTTTCACTAAAATTTAATCGTTAACTCGTTTTTCTTTGAAGCATTTTCCTTCGTGGCATGCCAGATTCGGTAATGGCGTATTGACCGGATTTGGGGTGTTACAAATTGGTATCAGAGCCAAGTTCAAAAACTCAGCTGTGGGGCCGAGGCCTAAAATGATTTAAAGTATGGTTTTAAAATGTTTTTGTTGAAAATTTTATGGTTGGAAAGGCATGGCCCCGAGTCTCCGGCATCAATCCGCCCTGGTAAGTACATCAAACTATTGATTTTGATGATATGATATGATGATGTTAGCATGACTGTATAGTAGTAGGAACTATTCTAGAGACCCAAAACTATAGGTTTGGTGTACTCGCGAAACAACCTCTTATTAAAACTTTTCCTAAAACTGTGCTTTAAAGAAAGTGGAATATTGACTAATATATAAAACTTTTAAATCAGATAAGACAAGATTTTAGACATGAGTACTCGTGGTCGAGGTCGTATTACTCATGGACGAGGTCGTGGTAGGATGGCTGTGTTTGAGCCAGTGAGGTCGGGTCAAGGATCCAAAAATGAGGTACCCCCACCACCAGCGGTTGGAGTTGAGCATCAAGATCAAACGGGGGATGACGTAGTGCCTCAGGTGGTGCTACGAGTCCTTGAGAGGGTAACTGGAATGGATAGAGGCACGGGAGCTCAGAAATCTGTACCCGAGCAACTCCGATCCAATGGAGCGGAGGTATTTTGAGGTGTTTCAGGCGTAGCTCCCAGTGCGGCCGAATATTGGCTAGAGGCGACGGAGCGAATCACGGATGACTTGGATTTGAGTGCTGAGGAAAAGCTGAAAGGGATTGTATCGCTTCTCCGGGATGATTCATATCAGTGGTGGCTCACAGATGCGAAATAGTCTTTGCGTGGAGGATCTCACTTGGGATTATTTCAAGGCAAAGCGTATCGCGGAAATACGTTGGGTCTAATTACATTGATGTCTGACGTAAGGCATTTCGAGTTTGGTCCAGGTAATAAGTCCGTATCGAATATGAGGCGAATTTTTAAGATTGAGCGGTATCTTTGGAGGTATCGTGGTTTTGAACACGAGCGATGTGTCGGTTGAGGGCGGTTTGAGAGATGAGTGAGGTTTCTTGATTGCTCCACATCAGGAGTGAGAGTTTACTGCGTTGCTTGAAAAGGCTAAGATAGCCGAAGGGATAAAGGAATCTGGAAGGCAGAGCTACGACCGAAATAAGCATAAGAGAGGTTATGGATCATCCGGGTCAGCCGATAATTCTCAGAAGAGAGCTAGGCAAAGTGGGTCGAATCGATGCGGGAGGCACTGTTATCGCTAATCGGGGACCGGCCGCGGTGTAACCGGATGTGGGAAATATCATTGGGGTGAATGTTGGACCGGAGGAAAGGATGTTTCGAGTGTGGCTCATTTGGATCATCGTGTGAGAGACCGCTCACGTAAGCTAGCCAGAATCGATCGAGGTCAAGGTCGTGCTCGATTCGAGAAAGGAGGACCGCCACCGCAGAGAGGTCGTGGAAATGGTAGAGGAGGTAATGGTTCTGGTCGAGGCCGCGGAGCATCTGGCAGAGGTGCTAGCAACATTGAGGCAAGACAGCCTGGTTTGGTGTATGCAGCGAGACGTCGAGAGGAGGACGATGCACCGGACGTCATAACTGGTACGTTTTTAATCTTTGATGTACCATATACTGCTTTGATAGATGTGGGTTTGACACATTCGTATGTTGCTAGTAGTATTGTTGAGACCATGAACTTAGATTCTGAGACTGCTTCCAGGAAGATGACAGTACTTAGCCCTCTAGGTGACTCTGTAGAAGTAAATAAGCTGTATAGAGATGTACCCCTAGAACTCCAAGGGGTAGTGTTTGTAGCTGATCTGATGGAACTACCCTTTGGGGAGTTTGATCTGATTCTTGGGATGGACTGGTTGGTCAAGTACCAAACAAGTTTGGATTGCACTGCTAAGTGCATGGTTTTGAAGACAGCTGATGGCGAAGAAGTGGTTATGATAGGTAATAGAAGAGATTATCTATCCAACGTGGTATCTACGTTGAAAGCTGTAAAGTTGGTCAGGAAGGGCTGTGAGGCATTTGTGGTCCATGTGTGTGCGTTGGAGGCTAAGAAGTCTACTGTAGGGAATGTTCGAACGGTAAAAGAATATGCAGACGTATTTCCAGAAAAACTTCCGAGACTGTCTTCGAATCGTGAAGTTGAATTTGGTATAGATCTGTGTCCCGAAACTGCGCCAGTGTCTATTGCTCTGTATAGGATGGCACCGAAAGAATTAGTGGAATTGAAGGCTCAGATTCAGGAGTTGTTGGATTGAGGTTTCATCCGATCAAGTGTTTCGCCATGGGGAGCACCGGTACTTTTTGTCAAGAAGAAGGATGGTACGATGCGGATGTGTATAGATCACTCGCTTGATTGAATAAGTGACGATAAAAACAAGTATCCTTTGCCGAGGATAGATGACTTGTTTGATCAGCTTAAGGGGGCAGCGGTTTTCTCCAAGATTGATTTAAGGTTTGGATATCATCAGCTAAAGGTGAAAGAGGCTAATATCCATAAGACAACATTTCGTACTCGATACGGGCATTACGAATTTCTGGTGATGCCGTTTGGGTTGACTAACGCACCGGCAACATTCATGGATATGATGAATCGGGTTTTCCAGCAATTTTTGGATCAGTTTGTTGTGGTATTTATAGAGGATATTTTGGTATACTCAAAGTCAGAGGAGGAGCATGACGCGCATTTGGGAGTAGTGTTGCGGATTTTGAGGGAAAAGCAGTTGTATGCCAAAATTAGTAAGTGCGAGTTCTGGCTTAAGGAGGTGACTTTCGTGGGTTACGTAGTATCAGCTGAGGGGATTAGAGTGGATCCTCGGAAGATTGAGGCAGTATTGGATTGGAAGCCGTCTAAGTCAGTGGCTGAGATTCAGAGTTTTCTAGGTCTGGCGGGGTATTACCGAAGATTTGTGGAAGGATTTTCTTTGATCGCCGCACCTATAACTAAGTTATTGAGGAAATGATTTCCATTCGTTTGGACCGAGAAGCAGCAAGAAAGTTTTGACAAGTTGAAGAAGATTCTGACTGAAGCTCCAATTTTCATTCAACCCGAGGCAGGCAAGGAATTCACGGTTTACTGTGATGCATCACATACTGGTTTGGGATGTGTGCTGATGCAGGAAAGGAAGGTAGTGGCTTATGCATCTCGACAGTTGAGACCACATGAGGTTAATTATCCGATGCATGACTTGGAATTAGCTGCTGTGGTTTTTACTTTGAAGATATGGAGACACTATTTGTACGGAGAGAAGTCGATAGTCTACACGGATCACAAGAGTCTCAAGTATCTTTTGACTCAGAAGGATTTGAACTTGAGGCAGCGTAGATGGATTGAGTTGTTAAAGGACTACGACTGTTCGTTTGAGTATCATCCGGGCAAGGCTAACGTGGTGGCAGACGCGTTGAGCCGTTAGGTTGTGATTGACTTAAGATCGATGTTTGCTCGTCTTAGCTTACATGGCGATGGGAGTCTTTTGGCTGAATTGCAAGTCAAGCCGACTTGGTTAGAGCAGATCAAGGAGAAACAGTTAAAAGATGAGGGTTTGAATGATCGGAGGTTGCGGGTTTAGAATGGTGGTTTAGAGAATTATAGTTTGTCCAGTGATGGAGTTTTGTGTTTTAAAGGGAGAGCTTGTATGCCGAAGGATGTTGAGTTGAGGCAAAGGATTCTTCGGGACGCACATAGCAGCCCATATGCTATGCATCCTGGAGGTAGCAAGATGTATCGAGATTTAAGAGAGCAGTTTTGGTGGCAGTCCAAACGGAGGTAATGGCGAGTTTGTGGGTAAATGTTTGGCGTGTCGTCAGAGTCAAGCGCGAACATCGATTTAGCCGTCAGGTTACTTCAGCCGGTGAAGATTCCACAGTGGAAGTGGGAAAGGATCACTATGGACTTTGTCAGTGGATTACCCCTTACGCCTAGTAAGTAGGATTCAGTTTGGGTGATTGTGGATCGTCTAACTAAGTCAGCTCATTTCATTCCGGTAAGGGTGGATTACTCGCTTCAGAGGTTAGCTAAGTTGTATGTGGCGGAGATAGTGAGGTTGTACGGTGTGCCAGTGTCGATCATCTCGGACAGGGATCCTAGATTTACGTTGAGGTTTTGGAGAGTGTTACATCAGGCGTTGGGTACGCGATTGGATTTCAGTACCGCATTTTATCCACAATCTGACGGGTAGTCGGAAAGAGTTATTCAGATTTTAGAGGATATGTTGAGAGGATGTGTTTTGGACTTCAGAGGAAGCTGGGAAGAGTTTTTACCGTTAGCTGAGTTCGCATACAACAATAGTTACCAAGCAAGCATTAAGATAGCACCATATGAGGCGTTGTATGGTAGGAGGTGTCGCACACCTACTTGCTGGATAGAGTTGGGTGAGCGTCAGATGTTCGGACCAGAGTTGGTTGCAGAAACTGAGGATAAGGTTAAGATGATTCAGGCTCATCTGATGGAAGCATCGGATAGGCAGAAGTCGTATGCCGATCTCAAACGGAGGGATATAGAGTTTGCCGTGGGTGACAAAGTTTTTCTGAAGGTTTCGCCATGGAAGAAAGTGTTAAGATTTGGGAGAAAAGGCAAGTTAAGTCCAAGGTTTATTGGGCCGTATAAGGTGTTGAGACGAGTGGGACCAGTAGCCTATCAGCTCGAGTTGCCATCAGAGCTAAGTCAGATTCATGATGTGTTCCATGTCTCCATGCTTAGACGCTATCGTTCTGATCCATCGCATGTCGTGGCAGTAGAGGAAGTAGAGGTGAGTCCAGATTTGTCGGTAGAAGAGGAACCTGTGCAGATTCTAGATCGGGACGTGAAAGTTTTGCGCAAGAAGATAGTTCCTTTAGTGAAGGTTTTATGGCAGAATCATGGCGTGGAAGAAGCTACTTGGGAACCGGAGGATGTGATGAGGTAGCAGTTCCCTCAACTCTTTTGATCAGGTAATTTCGAGGACGAAATTTTTTTAAGGGGGGTAGAATTGTAACATCCTAAAAATATTAGACTATCATCTTGTTACTTGTGTTAGCTCGGATATGATCTTTATTGTGTGCTTAGTATATTTGTGTGAAGGCTTGGAATTATTAGCTAAGCTAGAATAATTTTTAGTATTGAAAATTTAGTGAAATGGATTAAGTGAGCTTGACACTTAAGTTAATTTAAGTGTTAAATTAAAGCATATGAGGAGTTAGTGGCATAGTGGATAAGGAGCTTGAAAGGTTGCTTGAGGGAATTGGTTCGAGTAGCATGATTAACATTTTGAAGACTTTATTTTTATCCTAGCATTAATGGACGGTCAAGCTTTACATATGGAAGGTTGGACTTTAAAATTTTTGGTAAGTTGAATGTTGGTTTAGGAAAGTTTGAACTTTGGGAAAGGAATCTTAAGGTTATGGAAGGATGGGGGGACATAAGGCTTGGCTTAAAGAAGATGTTTTGGAAACTTTTTCAAGGCCTTTAGTGTATGTATGTGGACGGCATGTGTAGCTGGAGGGGTGGCCGAATATTGTTAGGTGGTTTGGGGGGGGATAGTTGGCCAACTTTTGCATTTGTGCATCTTTTGGCATTTGTTTTTCTTTCTCTCCAAAAACTCCCACCTTGGCTGAATGTGTATTGTGCTTTTGGTGCAAATTTGCTTTTGGTTTTAGCCTCATTTTGTTTGAACCAAATACCATTTTCTTTCTTTCATTTGTCCTTTTGAAACCGAAACTACATTTGAACTTTGTGCATTTTTGTGCACTTTTCCTCTTTGGTAAAATAGGTGTTGGCCGAATCTCGTAATCCCATTTTCTCTCTTATTCTTTTTCTTTCTTTTGGCCGAATCTCTCTCTTCTCCAAACTCTTTCTTTTCTTTCTTCCATTGTTGATTAAACCGAATCCTCTCCCTCTCATTTTTACTCTCTTTTCTACTCACATACTTCCATACTTTTTATACACATATCTTTCTTCTTTCATAACCATATTGCTGAAACTTCCCACTCCCTTTTTGTATTGTTTTGGCCGATTATCATCAACGGTAGGCATTCATTTTGGGTTTTCTTCAATCGGTTTTGGAAAAGGGTAAGTGTTCATTGCCGTTTTTCCTTCATTTCTTTCTCTTTTCTATGTTGTTTTCTTCTGGACAAAGGTCGAATCTTTGGGCAATTGTTGCAAGGTTCTAATCATTCTTAGAAACCGATTTCTTTTAGGCTCTTCGGAACATTGGAAGCAATCAATCTAAGCCTCGTTTCTTTGTCAATCGTTTTGGGTAAGCTTTTAGGTAAGATTTGGTATTTCAAGCGATAACTCATTGGGATTTAGTGGTATGGCCGAATGGCCTTTGTTTATAATCTAAGTATTGGCCGATTGTAGGACAAGGTGATCTAGTGCGGTAGATCGAATCTTTGGAAGTTAGTATTTGCATTGGTGAAAGGTGTGTACCTTACACACTTTATAACTCGGTTATGTATATGTATTTATAATATTAATTTACTAATCATATTATCAAAGTGGGAAAAACGATGAGATCTTGATATGATACCATGATGGTATGAATGAGGATTCGGGTAAGTCCGTTTCTATATGTTGTTAATACATGTGGATTGAAATCATGATCTACGATTTATGATATATTTGTTATGTGACTCATATTAAAGTGTATTGACATGATTTGGTTATCTATTACATTGGTATGGGCAATATGAGAGGAGGGGGAAGATTGAATATCGTGACTTTGGTCACCAGGGATTTGGTATCACATTTGTGTCTTTGGGACACCAGTGGTTTGGCACCACCAGTGATTTGGTATCACAAGTGGGTTGGCCCCACAACTTGATTATTCGTGACTTTGGTCACCAGTGATCTGGTATCACGTTTGTGTGTTTGGGACACTAGAGATTTGGCACCTCATAGCGACTCGTCCTTGTGGTTTAATACCACCGTGGGTTGGCCCCACTTTTGAGATATTGGGATCGTCGCCACTGATTTGGCATCACAAGTGGGTTGGCCCTACAACTTGATTATTTGTGACTTTGAGTCACCAGTGATTTGGTATCACAATATTGAATATCGTGACTTTGGGTCACCAGTGGTTTATGCACTGAGTCTTAGTGGCTCACCTTCTCCCTTACTTTTTCAGGTGATGCGTAAAATTCGCGGATGAGGAGCCGGATGAACTCGAGGAGGCCATGCAATAGAATTTGATTTTACATGAACTACGAATTGGGGTACTTTACTTTATTTTAATTTGGTTTTTGTCTTATTTTTGGGTTTGTAATAAGGCCTCTTTAATTATGTTTTGGATTATTTATATGCTTTGGATTTGATTTAAATATGGCTTACAAATTATATGGTTGGATTAATGGTATGTGCACAAAGTTTTTTTAAAATACAAAATGCGAAGGATTTCAAACCGTTACCATCGGGTAACATAAATCATTTGGTAACATTTAACTTTTTAAATGTTTTTGATAACTCATACTATTTTCCAAAACTCAAGTTTCTGAATTTCTGTTAAATACGGTTTACAACCTTATCATTCTAATTTCTCTTTAATTCATAAAAGGATTTTCAAATCTAAGCTGCAACTAAGTTTTAAAGATTTGATTACGAAATTTCAAAGTAATTTATCAGTTTTCAACTTAATTTTCTACAAACTTAGAACAACAAAAAGTTTTTCACTAAAATTTAATCGTTAACTCATTTTTCTTTGAAACATTTTCCTTCGTGGCATGCCAGATTCGGTAATGGCGCATTGACCGGATTTGGGGTGTTACATAAAATATGTTACTTTTACGGTTTATCAAATACCCCCCACATTTAAGTTTTTGCTTGTCCTCAAGCAAAATTCTCAACTTACAATTAAAACGAACTTTCCATGATCTATAATCCTTATCAACAATGTCTTATCCTAATTCATAGAAAATTCATACATGGATAGTTTGATTCAAAGTGTCCTAAAGATTCAAACGAAATAAGTCATTATTTTGTACCTCGAAAACATAGGTGTCTTCCTTCTTTTAAATGACTACCTTTTTAATTCAAAATCGACAAGGATTGATATCCTTACGTAGGATTCACTCAAATTACTCTAAAGTGTTTAAGGTTTAGAAAAAGGATCGCTCATAAGTTGAACCTGAAAAGTTAATCCCATAGGCTCACTTGAAAATCAAATCTCCACCACTGTAATATAACATGACAAATAGATCAAAAGGTCTTTAACAGGGTTGTAACGAGGCTAGGGTTAAAGATCTGGATAAAGTCTGAATTAGAAGGTTAGAATCGAGATTGACTTGATAAATTACCTAACTAGAAAAATGAACTTAGTCTTAAAAACTAGTAATATTAGCTTTTTTTTTTCCTTGAGAATTGGAATTTGAACATGCAAGCTCTCTTAATCATTGCACTAATAATAATTTTTTTAAGAACAAACTAACACAATAGTAATAAAGAATTTTTACGACTGAAATATAAAAAATAGTTAGGAAACTTGTTTAACATCAAATCTTAACAAAAAGGTAGTTAAAAGAATTAGTGGTATCAAATACAAAGGGTTTTTGGTTAAAATTAATGGGTGAGTCAATTAAAAAGGGTTGTTAGGCTTCAATGAGGTTCACTAAGGGTTAATTATGAAGGTAGGTTTTTAGTGGAGTAAGTGGGTTAAAACCTAGGTGCCTTTTTCATCTCGGTATGTCAAATCATAATTGTGGTCTCGACATGTATAATCAAGGCAAGTTCTAGAATAACAGTTCATGGTTGACACACTCATACTCAAAAAATGAGCATGAAAAAGAATGTATGCTCTATAAGGTTCAAATACTCACAAAAATTATGGGTGTTTTGACATCATCCTTATGAATTTTAAATTTCAAGGTAGTATTTAAATTTAGGTCAACAACCTAGCAAAAATTTTAATTCCTGAAAAGCAGACTTATCATGCTGGATTCTCTAGTATTTTTTAAATTAAATATCAATGTACAATTAACAATGACTTATTCTAAAATAATTATCACAAATCATTAGAAATTTCATCCTAATTAGTACTATGACAACTTTGCATAAAAACAAGACTAATTCAGGGATTTGAGAATAATGAAAAAAGTTTGGCAATTTTATTCCATTTTTAACCTCAGGGATTTGAGAATAATGAAAATGGTTAGGTCCTTTTACCCCCCACACTTAAGATGTACATTATTCTCAATGTACAAAGATTGATGATGACAATTAGTGCTTAAAAGATAGGAGGGAAAAGTGTTACTCCTTGGGATCTCTGACGAGATCCTTGAGGATGTGGACAGTGTGTGGCATCAGCTGACTTTTTGCATTTCTCCTAATTGTGCTTTTGTGTGTTGTGGAATAAATGCTTTATTCTGGAAAGTTACTTTGTTAGTGATCTTTTTAATGAAAAGATATGGTGTTAGGGATGCTTGAATGATTAAATAGCCAATGATAAAAATTTGTAACAAATAATAAAAGTTCAAATTTAAGCAGCATAAAATAAAGTCTTAAAAAAATTAAAAAGATAAAAAAAATTAAAAAGGACTCAGAGGTCCTCGTCAATGGTTGAGTCTGGTGGTGGTGCTGAAATGTGGAGATGTTGGCATATTTGTTGGAGTGTTGCCTCCAATCCGTCAAAGCGCCTATTGATATGTGTCTCGAACTGGTCAAGTCGAGCAGAGATGTTTGCTAATGTTGTTGATGGTTGGTATGGACGCTGGCTTGGATTCGCTGCCTCCTCTGACGGCGGTGGGACATCATCAGGAATGTCCTCGTCCTCTTCCTCATTGATGGGTGTTTTTAGTTTGTACTGCGGAGGATCGGTCCCTCTTCATTGTGATATCATCCTCATAAGTAGCATGGTTTGGATGCCTTAAGGAGCCATGTTTCCTATCAATGTGAGGGAGTTGATCTGCTCATCGGTGTTGAGGAGGTTAAAGTGCTGAGCTAGCCTTGTAATATATGGCCCCCTTGACAAAATTCCCTTCCTATGTTGCTCCGTCTGATGTTGAATTGCGCACGCCATAAAGTATGCCAAGTCAAACACATGTTCTTCAGACATGAAGGAAAGGAAGTAAACGTCGTGTTTGTTGACGACACTGGTTCTCTCTTTTCGACCTGTGATGGTATGTGTGAGTATGGCATGAATGTACCGTAGTGTTGGAGGAAGGGCTGTTGCTTTAGATTTACTGGGGTTGTAAGTGGCTATCGTGGGCTTTAGGTCGATCCAGCAGTAGATCGGAAGGCAGTAGGGTTTAGGGTTTAGACCGGCCAGTGGGTTTTCTACTATGAATTCCGTCGTATAGAGGCCAAGAGCTGCTTCGACTTGAGGTACGCTCAATCGATGTACTGTGCCCCCGACACAAAATTGTATAGTGCCTGGGTCGTCGAATTGAGCCATCACCGTTTGTAGCGTGAATATGGAGCAGAACTCGAGTGTGAGCTCGAGGTATGTTGGCTTATTAATGGAGAAGAAGGTCTCCCATGGATCAGTCAATATGAGTGCTTGGATATCAGTGGTGAGCCCTACTTGCCCGACGGTGTCCCAATCAATTCGTCATCCAGTGCCTATGGGCCTATCCCTGATGGCTTTGTACTGGTCCTCCTGAGCGGCTTGTGGAAATTGAAGGAACGGGTGTCGAAGTTTTGTGGTTACGTTTGTGGAAGAGGAACCGAGCCCCTTCTGTTTCTTACTTGGGACTGAGTGTTTTACTCGAGATGTCGACATATTCCTGCAAAATCAAATGTAAAGCAATTTTTCTAGTTCAACCAATATATTTGAGAATCATTATCATTTCGCAAATAGCAGAGCATCCATTCTCAAAAGACAAGACAATCTTTAAATAGAATGTAAATACATTAACAAATAAGAAGATTAATCAAACAATGAAAATCCTGTAGTTAAAAACTAAATAAGAAAAATAAAGTAACAAGAAGAATAAAATAAATAAATAAGAAAAATGAACTAGACAATAAAACATATACAAACTAATCAAGAAATAGACTAATCTAAACAATATGAATCAAATTTTTAAACACAAACTGAAATAATGGGTAAATATGCAAAAAAATGGTAGGAAGATTTAAGAAAAAGGGAACCAGAAATGGTGGTGAATGACGAGTACGGGCGGCGCGCACGGCAGTGTTGCTGGGTCTGTGGCATGGGCACGGGGCTGGCAAGGGCGTGGTGCTTGGGTGCACGGTGGTGTTGTGGCTGTGTGGGTGGTTGGACTGAGTTTTTGGAGGAGAAACAGCGGTGGGGATGGGGTAGACTGGTTGAGTGGCCGGTTTTTGAGGTGGGAAATGAAGATTTGATTTTAGGGTTTGAGGTTTGGGGGGGAAGACGATTACTTTGTTTAAATAGGGAGGGGAGCACGGCCTTCCGCACGGCCGTGTTAGATTTGAATTGCCCGTGCTTTTCGTGATTTTTTAAAATTGGGTGCGCTTCAAAGGTTTTGGCACGGCCGTGTGTCAATTTGCATGTCCGTGTACAATAAGAAAAAACGTTAGCACGGTTGGGTAACACGGGCGTGTCTAGCCCGTGTATAACAAGTCAGTAACCTTAGTAATTTCACACGGTTATGAGGCACGGCCGTGTTGTGCCCGTGTATTATAAGTTAGTAACCTCAATAATTTTACACGGTTATCTAGCACGGGCATGGTCTGGTGTTGCAGCCCGTGTCACCAAAATTTTTTTTTACCCTGTTTAGGCACGATGCTTGGCACGCCCATGGTATATTTCCTGGCTATGCATGGCTATGTACGCGCCCGTGTCAGGGCCGTGTTGAAATTTCTGCATTTTCCTGTTAGATTATTTTAGTGCTATGTTAGAAAAATAAAAAAAAAACTATGTTAGTATGTTAGTGCTCGGGTTGCCTCCCGAGAAGCGCTCGTTTATAGTCTTAAGCTAGACTCTCTCTGTTTTCGGTTCGAAAGGATGGCTCATAGAGCATAATCTCTTCTCTCATACCTCCAAAATCTGTATCGTTATAAATTTTAAGTCGGTGACCATTTACCTTGAATGTGCCTTTAGTGGGATGGGTTACCTCGACGGTGCCATATGGAAATATTGTTTTAATCATGAATGGTCCTGACCATCTTGATTTCAACTTTCCCGGGAATAGTTTAAGCCTTGAGTTGTACAATAGAACTAAGTCTCCCACTTCGAATTGCTTTGATCTCTTGAGACGAGCATCGTGGCGTTGCTTTGTTGCTTCTTTGTACAATTTTGAGTTCTCATAGGCTTCTGTTCTCCACTCATCTAGCTTGTTCATCTGCATCATTCTCCTCTTACCTACAATTTTGAGATCATTATTTAAAAATTTTGTTGCCTAAAAAGCTTTGTGTTCTAATTCGAACGGTAAATGACAGCTTTTCCCGTATACAAGTTTGTATAGTGATGTCCATAAAGGTGTTTTAAATGCTGTTCTATAGGCCCATAACGCATCATCTACTTTTAATGCCCAGTCTTTTCTATTTGATTCAACGATTTTTTCTAGAATGCGCTTAAGTTCTCGGTTTGCTACCTCTACTTGCCCACTAGTTTGAGGATGGTATGGGGTTGCTGTTGTAACATCCTAAAAATATGAGTATCGATATGATGCATGTTTTTGGTGTTTAGCTTGTGTATGATTAAATTTTTGCATGCTTAATATAGTCTTGAGAAGGCTCGAGATTATTCAGAACTAGAATAAATTTTAATAGTGAGTATTTTATTGAAGTGGATCAAGTGATTATGATGCTTAAGTTAATTTAAGTGACGAAAGCCAGCATAAGATGAGCTAGTAGCAAGGTGGTGTTGGCGCTTGAGTGATTGCTTGAGGGGGAGAGGTTTGAATCCCATGGATAGCATTTAAGTGACTTTTATTTTTGCACTTGTATGGCATGTGTCGGTCATGGATAAGGATTAGGATGAGTTGGATATCATTTTATGGCAAGTAGACTAAGGGAAAAAGGCTAGTGTTAACTTAAGGTAATGAATCAAAAGGTTTTGGTATGTAAGGGGGACATAAGGCATGAATCAAGGGCTTTGTTTTGGAAGCTTTGAATGGCCAACTTGACCATGAACATGGACGGTTTTGTGGGCTAAGGGGGATGGTCGAATATTTTGGTAGCATAGGTAAGGATGGTAGCATGTTTGGTCATTTTTTTTTTGGTGTTTCTTTTCACAAAACTTTCTTCTCATTTTCTCTCCCTAAACCGAGTGCAATTGGTGCATTGTGAGCATTCTTGTTTTCTTCTTTTGGTCATTGTTTTTGACCATTTGGTCTTAATTTTGCCTAATCTCTCAAGCTCCTCTTCTCTAGTGCCAAAATCACCATAGCACAAAGGCCATTTTTCTTCTCTTTCTTTTCTACTCATTGGCCGAATGCTCTCTTGTCCCAAAATCCTTTCCTTTGTTTCTTTTACATCCTTGAAAACCCGAAACACATTTTCTCTCTTCTACTTTTCTCTATGGTCGAATATTGTTAGCATCATTTCCATCAAAATTGTTCCTTAGTCGAACCTTCTTCTCACATATTTCTCTGTTCATAATCATTCTTTCAATTTTCATTTAAACCAAGTGGTAAGAACCCTTTTCATTTCTTTATTTTCTTCTTTTTCTTTAGCCGAATATGTATATTGTTTAGAGGGTCTTTTGACCGAAAATAATACCCCTTATTCTTTTCTTTAAACAATCCTATTCATCTTTATAGTGTTAAAGAAGGCCGAACTCGGGTATTCATAATCTTCGTGACTCGTTAGAAAATTGAATCGAAGTGTTAAGGTAAGGATTTCTAAATTACTTGTCATATCGTTTTAGATGGACTACTAATCGATTTTGTTTTAGGGGACGCTATCGCTCGATTATCATTTTCGTGAACGTAAGATTTTGGGGCAAACAAGATAGGTTCGAAAAGAGCGATAAATAGTGTTTGGAAGAGGGGTGGTTCTACTATACCCTCTAATTTCAAACGAAGGGCTGTGTCGGGAATCCGAGACTTTCCATCGGGTTGTGGACCCTCTGCCGGTAAAAATTGATTATTTGAAGTCGTACGTACCCCCGAGCCATTGTTTGTTCGTGGTTCTTCATCGGGTTATGAACCATCAATCGGGGAGAAATCGCAAATAATTGTCATTCGAGATTCCGAGGGTAAGGATCTAGATCGTTAATCATTGGAATAGTTTTGTATTAAATATTAGTGTTCTAATCAAGTGTGATGCATATTTAGGTATCGACGAGCGGGAAAGTATAGTTCTCACCGTAATCAGGGGTGTAACTTCACACTTATCTCATGGGTTATATCATACCGTAAACATTAGAATAAAGATCGTAAAGTCAGTAAAATTGGAAAATACGGTATATTAGCACTTTTTGTGTGAATGCATGAAATAGGTATTAAGATTGTGGAAAAATTATAGATTTGCCCTCAATGGGCTATTTTGTTAAAAAAGTGATATTTTGGGCCATATGATTATTTTGATAAATTGGTCAAGTGTGAAAATTGTGGAAAAGGCCTTATGTGTTAAATGGGCCAAAGATGGCTAGATCATTATATGGGCCAAAGATGGCCAGATCGTTATATGCGCCAAAGATGGCTAAATCGTTAAATGGGCCAAAAATGGCTACATCGTTATATGGGCCAAAGATGGCTAAATCGTTAAATGGGCCAAAGATGGCTAAATCATTAAATGGGCCAAATTGATAACTTGTAATATTGACTTTTTGTTGAAATTTACCTTATGAATATATTGTTATGCATTATATATATACATGACTGCATGGGTTGGGATAAATGACGAAGAGAAGAAAGGCCTTTTGCCAAAAATCTAGTTCGGTGGCTCTGCCACAAATATTATAAATGGCCTGTTGCCACAAATATTATAATTGGCTTAATGCCTGCTATTGCTGTGTTGGCGGGGTGGGTTGACTTGATCCCCACAGGTGTGTTGGTTGGTACGGGTGGTGTGTAGCGGATGGAAATTAGGCTTGGTTGGGAATTGCATATCACATGCATTATTTTTATACTTGATTTATTTATATATTGTACTTTGTTAAATGGGCTCAAGCCCAAGTAATTGCTGAAATGGTTTTGGCCCAGTGAACACGGTAAGTGGGTTACACATTGAGTTCTAAGTAACTCACCCTATTTTTCTTACCCATCTCAGGTAATGACAGTTGATGGAGGCTTGGGCCGGGGATGACTTCGTGTGGAGGCCATACTACAAATGATGGTTTATAAAAACTTGAACTTCTTTTAAGTATTCTTATTTAAGTACTATTTTTATTGCGATGTAATAAGGCCTCTGTTATTATTTTTTTTATGGATTTTTATGCGTGGATAGATTTTAATATGTTTTAGTTACTTAAATGGGGTTTGTTTAATTTATATAAATGTTTTCTTAAACTTTCGTATAAAAAGGGGTTTTTCTTAAAAATCACTTACTCGTAAAATTTTGAGAAAACTCTTTTATAAATTTATTTCAATCAGTTATTTAAGTTTTTAACCAATTATTTCTCTGAAAATTAAATTGTGAACTCTTATGTTTTAAAATCATGGTTTTTAAATAAATCTCGATTTTTGATAAACTCCATCTTCAAAATCGTTTTAAAGAAGTGTTTTCATTAAAAGCTTTGATGACTAGACGTAAGTTCCAATTGTGTGGCATGCCAAGTCTGGTCTTAACGCATAGGTCGGGTTTGGGGTGTTACAGCTGTTCTATGATACATTCCATATTTCTTTAGAACTTTTTCAAATTGGGTATTGCAGAAGTGTGTACCCCTATCGCTAATGATGGCTCTTGGTGTGCCGAATCAAGAAAAGAGTTTCTTGAGAAACTTAACTACTACCCTAGCATCATTGGTAGGTAAAGCTTCTGCTTCTACCCATTTTGACATGTAATCAACTGCTACTATGATGTACTTGTTCCCAAACGAATTAGGGAATGGTCCCATAAAGTCAATACCCCATATGTCAAATATTTCACATGATAACATATATGTTTGAGGCATTTCATCTCGTTTAGAAATATTACCTATTCGTTGACATTGATCACACGAGGTAACATACTTGTTGGCATCTTTAAATAGAGTGGGCCAATAAAAACCTGATTCGAGTATTTTGTGTGCTGTCTTTATGCCACTGTAGTGTCCTCCTGACGGTCCTGAGTGACAATGCTCCAAGATCTGGTTTGCTTCTGTCTTTGTAACACATCTTCGAATTACTTGATCTGCACAAATACGGAAAAGAAAAGGATCTTCCCATAAATAATTCTTCCCATCAGCAAAGAATCGCTTCTTTTGGTGATGTGTTAATTTTCTTGGTAAGATGTTAGCTGCTAAATAATTTGCAATAATTGCAAACCATGGTACCTCAGAATGTGTTATAGAGAAGGGTTGTTCTTTGGGAAACGAGTCATTTATTTTGCCCTCATTGAGCTCTTTGATGTGTGGATTTTCTAGTCTAAAAAGGTGATCCGCTACAAGATTCTCAGCTCCCTTCTTACCTTGTATTTCCAGGTCGAATTCCTGTAAAAGTAAAATCCATCGTATGAGCCTGGGTTTAGCATCTTTGGACAATATTAGATATTGTCTAAATTTATCAAAATCAAAAACTACAGCTAGCAATTCTTTCTCTATGGTGGTGTAGTTTTTTTGTGCGGGTGTTAGTGTTCTGCTAGTGTAATAAATTGGCTGAAAGTGCTTGTCTCTTCGTTGTCCCAAAATTGCACCTACTGCAAAATCACTTGCATCACACATTAGTTCAAAGGGTAAGTTCCAATCAGGTGCAATTATAATTGGGGCATTTATTAATTTATCCTTAAGGATATTGAATGCATCTAAATGTTCATGATTGAAATCAAAAGGTACATCTTTTTCTAGTAATTTTGTTAAAGGCTTCGCTATTTTAGAAAAATCTTTAACAAATATTCTATAGAATCCTACATGTCCAAAAAAGCTTCTGATAGCCTTAACAGAACTAGGGGGTAGTTTTTCTATGGCTTCAACTTTTGCTTTATCTACCTCGATCCCTTTACTAGAAATCTTATGCCCTAACACAATCCCTTCTCTTACCATGAAGTGACATTTTTCCCAGTTTAAAACAAGGTTTGTTTCCTCACATCTCATTAGAACTCTTTTTAAATTTTTAAGGCAAAGATGGAAAGAATTATCGAATACTGAAAAATCATCCATAAATACCTCCATGATATATTCTTTGAGCTCATCAAAGATTGCCAACATGCAACGCTGAAAAGTAGCAGGTGCATTACATAATCCAAAAGGCATTTTATGGTAAGCAAACGTACCGTATGGGCATGTGAATGTTGTTTTTTCTTTATCTTCAGGAGCTATGGGGATTTGAAAGTAACCGAAGAGTCCATCCAAAAAACAGTAGTATATATGCCCGGATAATCTTTCTAACATTTGATCTATAAAGGGTAGCGGGAAGTGATCTTTTCTGATGGCATCGTTCAATTTTCTATAGTCTATACAGACTCTCCAACCTGTGACTGTTCTTGTGGGAATCAACTCATTCTTTTCATTGGGCACTACCGTCATTCCTCCTTTCTTTAGAACTACCTACACAGGACTTACCCAAGTGCTGTCAAAAATAGGATAAATTATTTCCTGCATCTAGGAGTTTAATAACCTCAGCTTTGACCACTTCTTTTATGTTGGGATTTAACCGTCTCTGGAGTTGCACACACTGCTTGTATTCTTCTTCCATTAAAATTTTGTTGGTGCAAAATGCGGGGCTTATTCCTTTGATGTCAGAAATTTTCCAAGCTATGGCTTTCTTGTGTTCTTTTAGTACCTTTATCAGCACCTCTTTTTTCCTTCGGTTCTAGTTCTGCAGAGATGATTACTGGTAATGTAAAATTGTCTCCGAGGAATGCGTATTCTAAGTGTTTTGGTAGCTGTTTCAATTCTAATTTGGGTGGCTCTTTGATAGAAGGTTTCTATTTTATTTCGTCATCATTGTCAATTCTTTCTTCTTTCATTTGTTTGAATGAGGATGCATTCAGATTCAGCTCATCATCCTCATCTTCTTCTCCCTCTTCTTGAGTTAGACACAGTTCCATCGTGTCGTCATGTATGATTTCCTGTAATGAATTTTGAATGATATGATCAGTAGTATCAACAAAATAACAAGAATCATCTTGCTCTTTAGAGTATCGCATGGCATCTCCTATCCTTGTACGAGTTTACCATCTTTTACATCTATAACAGCTCTAGCAGTGGCTAAAAAAGGACGCCCTAAGATTAAAGGAACATTAATGTCTTCATCCATGTCTAATATAACAAATCAACAGGGAAAATGAATTTATCAATTTTTACCAAAACATCTTCAATAACTCCTCTAGGATATTTAATAGATCTGTCTGCTAATTGAATACTCATCATAGTGGGTGTTGGTTCCCCAAGATCTAGTTGTTTAAACATTTTATAAGGCATTAAATTTATACTAGCGCCTAGATCAGCTAATGCTTTCTTAATATTCAAACTGCCAATTAAACAAGGGATAGTAAAACTTCTTGGGTCTTTTAACTTGGTTGGTAGCTTATTTTGGAGGATGGCTGAGCACTCTTTATTAAGTTCCACTGTTGACACTTCTTCAAGTTTTTGTTTATTCGTCAGTAGCTCTTTTAAGAATTTTGCGTACTTCGGCATCTATGAAATTGCTTCAACAAAAGGTAAGTTGATATGTATTTGTTTAAAAAGTTCAAGAAACTTACCGTATTGTGCATCAATTTGCTCTTTCTTTAACTTTGCTGGATATGGGATTGGTGGTTTGTTCTCATTGTGTAATGGTGTTACCTCCTCAATTTCCTTATCATTTTCTTTATTTTCGGTTGGGATCTGTTTCTTTATGTCACCTAATTCCTTTCCACTTCTTAGTGTGACTGCTTTTACCTGTTCTGTTTCTTTAGGAAGATTTTCTACTCGTATTTCAAAGATCATCTTAAAAAGAATTCCAAGTGTCTTAGTGAGTTCCCCAAATGACTCGGTAAATTTTTCAATTGATGCTTGTTGATTTTTAAGGGTTCTCTCGATATCTTGCAGGAGCTTTTCTGTGTTTGCCGATTCCTTCTCATGGATTGGTTCCTTCTCTTGTGGATAGAGCTGATTTTGGAAGTTTTGAGAAGGTTGCTACCGTTGATTTCCTTGATTTCCTTGTCCTCCCCACAAAAAATTTGGGTGGTTCCTCCAACCTGGATTGTAAGTGTTACTATAAGGATTATTATTAGATTGGAAATTATTACCTATATAGTTCATCTGTTCATCTTTTGCTCCTGGTTGGTAGGGTGGGTACTCAAGATTCGCCACAGTTCCACTTGTATCGCACTGCATGACTAGATGCACCTGTGATGAACATAAATTACCAAGCTTTTTATTCATCATCTCTAGTTGTGTTGATAGCATGGTCATGGCATCGATGTTGAAAACTCCTGCCGATTTTGCCAGTTTTGTCTTTGAAGCTTGCTACTGATAATTGTTTAATGACATCTCCTCAATGAACTCGTAGGCTGCTTCTGGAGTTTTGTTGTTCAGTGTTCCACTGGCGGCTGAATCTATAAGTTGTCTCGTTGAGGGGTTTACACTGTTGTCAAAGGTTTGGACTTGTAGCCACAAGGGTAGACCATGGTGTGGGGACCTTCTCAAGAGATCTTTGAATCTCTCCCATGCATAGTATAGTGTCTCTAAATCCATCTGCACAAAAGAAGAGATATCATTTCATAATTTGGCCGTTTTGGCTGGTGGAAAATATTTCATTAAAAACTTTTCAGTCATCTGATCCCGTGTAGTGATTGACCCTCGTTGTAACGAGTTTAACCACTGTTTGGCTTTATTTCTCAATGAAAAAGGGAATAACTGAAGACGTATGGCATCATCAGAAACGCCATTTATTTTGAAGGTATCACAGAACTCTAAGAAGTTAGCTATATGCATGTTTGGATCTTCATCCTGCAAACCATCAAATTGAACAAACTGTTGAATCATTTGTATTGTGTTAGGTTTTAATTCAAAATTGTTAGCAGATATAGCAGGCCAAACAATACTAGATTTTGCTCCTGTTAAATGCAGTTTCGCATAATCAAACATTGTGCGTGGAGCATTGTTGTCACCCATATCGCATGGTGGTGGGTTGTTTTAGTCCATCCCTTCAGTAGGATTCGATCTATCTTCTTCCTCTCTCTCCATGTAATCTGGGTCTCGCCTAGTTTGCCGATGATTCCTACGAGCGGTAGCTTAGATTTCGTTGTCGAATACCAAAGGTCCCCTCGGGTTTCTTCTAGTCATAAACTAGAGGTACCTGTTAGAAAAGAAAGAGAGAAAATTTCAGTAAACAAATAAATAAAACGAAAAGAAAAATAAATTGTGAAAAATAAAATTAGGGCTAAAGTAATAAAAATAGAGTTTTCTCAATATTTTAGGTCCCTGGCAATGACGCCAAAAAAAACTTGATCACTGTAAATCAAAGCTTTAAATATTTATAAAAGAATGATCAAACCTGGAGACTAACTCTGACAACAATATTAAGGCAAGTGTACCTATCGAACAGTAGTATAGCTTAGGCAAGACCGGTTATCGAACCCAAAGGAACTAAAAGTATTAATACTCACTTTCTTTTTATTATTTAGCCTTAAAGTTAGAGCGAAGATTTACTATTAAACTAAATTGACGACAGCTAAACTAAGGACACAAAGACAAGAAGACGAATTGGAAAATAACTTTGAGGAAAAACTCAGTTGATTTTGATGATACCCTCGGGGAGAATCCACCTAGACTTCTCTTATTATCTAACCTTTAATTATATGATTTCTTTTACTTAGCTTGATCCGTGAGACTCCCTAACCTATATTAAACCCTCTCTCGAGGCGAATAACATCTAACTCTAGGTTAGTTAGTGGAACTCTCGTTCGCTTATAATAACCCCCTAGGACAGCAGTAAATCGATCAATGGACTCCCATATTAGGTTTCACTCTAATCCAGCAAAATCTCGTAACCCTATCTCTAGGCATTCGATCAACTCTGCTTAATTATGTTAGATCTTCTCTTAGGGAGGGTCTATTCCTCCTCCGCCTAAGCATATTAGATTTGGATTAAGCAACATAATTAAGAACAAACTAAGTACTTTATCATATAACTTAAAAATCAAATAATAAAATCCATCTAGGCTTCATCCCCTTCAGGTATCTGAAGGGTTTAGTTCATAACAAATAAACAAACCATCGCAAAAGAAAAGATAAAACAAAACATAGGAAAAACCCTAAAACCCCCTGAAGGAATCGAAGGAGAATTCTGTCGTCTTGAGTATAACTCCGGCTTCTTGGGATGGATCAACTAGCTATCCTCGCGTTATTCCCTAACTCTAACCTTCTCGGCTTGGCTCCTTGGCCTCGTTTTCATTCCCCTAAAAAGGTGATACTTGGGGGTTATTTATAGGCTTTTGGAATGTGATTCTTTCTTCCTAAGTATCCTTTTCCGACTAAAATTGCTCTTTCCAGCGACAGAGGCACGACCGTGGCGCATGCCTGTTTGAATCGAGACCTAACCGTGTTCGGATTTCTCTTGAGGCACGAACATGTGTGAAGAAGTTGAGGCCGTGCTCTAAGTGTTCGTCGAGGCACAGCCATGTGTGCTTTGGGCCAGGCCGTGTCGATTTCGTGCTAAGGCCTATTTATTCCTTTTTAGGCCCGTTTTGTGTTCTTTTCATCCTTGGGTGCTTTCCTGGGTATAAGACATGAAAAGAAAGGATTAAAAGCACCTTTTTATATAAAACAAGGGATAAATCATCCAAAAGCATATTAAATGTGGGTCTAAAATATGTTACTTTTACGATTTATCATATATTAATTCTATCTAATCTGTGAAGTCATCAATGAAATGTTTAGAAAGACGTATTCAATGAAAATTTTTGAGGGAGATGCTGGTAATGTTATTTAAATAGAGAGGGGGACACGGGCAAGTGCCATGCCCCATGTGTGTGTTATTCAGCTCGTGTTTTTAACGTTTTTCAAATTTGGGCGCGTTTGTGATGTTGGCCATGCCCGTGTTCCCTGGGCGTGTGTGATAGTGTTCGCTTCTCCCATGCCCGTGCTATGTTTGCCATGCCCGTGTACATATAGTCAGTGTCGCACACGGTTGGTAGGCATGGGCGTGGCTTGTGCCTGTGTTTGTTTACTCAGGATAGACCACAGTCGCTTCGCACGACCGTGGTCTTTTATCGCAGCCCGTGTTGGGGAAAATTTTTCTTCTTCTTCTTGCACGTCTACCTGCAGCCCCTTTTCCATCCCATGGCGACCACATGGCCGCGGGCACGCCCGTGTGTAAGGCCGTGTGGTAGGAAACCTGCACTTTTCTGAATCAGTTAGTTTGATTTAGGTGCTAGAAGGAAAAAAAATAAAATTAAAATGTGAAAATTAATGTGGTTAGTGAAGTTAGTGCTTGGGTTGCCTTCCGAGAAGCGCTCGTTTAAAGTCTTAAGCTAGACTTACCCTATTTTCATTTCTAAAAGAAGGTTCAGGGAGCCGAAGCTCCTCTCTTAATTCCTTGAAATCCTCACCATTATAAATTTTTAGTCGATGGCCATTTACCTTGAATGTTCCTTGAGTTGGATGGGTTACCTCGACTGTGCCATAAGGAAAAATAGATTTTATCATGAATGGTCCTGACCACCTTGATTTCAGCTTTCCAGGAAATATTTTGAGCCTTGAATTATACAGCAGGACTAAGTCTCCTACTTCGAATTGCTTTGATCGTTTTAAACGAGCATCATGGCATCATTTTGTTGCCTCCTTATATAGTCGTGAATTCTCATAGGCCTCAGCTCGCCATTCATCTAGTTCGTTTAACTGCATCATCCTCTTCTCACCTGTGGTTTTAAGATCGTAATTCAAGAATTTTATCTCCCAGTAGGCTTTGTGCTCTAACTCAAATGGTAGATGATAACTTTTTCTGTAAACAAGTTTGTACGGAGATGTCCCTAGAGGGGTTTTAAATGTTGTTCTGTAGGCCCATAAAGCTCACGATTTGCCACTTCCACTTGCCCACTGGTTTGAGGATGATAAGTGAGTACCTCTATCGCTGATGATTGCTGAACATCTCAAACTCGGCCCACGAGCCCTGACCGGATCTGGTATGTTCCTTGAGTAAAACGGTTCAAAACTTCTTGAATACTTTAGCAAATTTGGATGGTTTTGAAGGAAATTTACTTTGCGTTGGGCTCGAGTTGAAAACAAGTCTATTTTTGAAGTCTAGGTTTTATAAAACTTTACTGTTACCTTCTGAAATTACAAGTTAAAGGTAAAAACTGAGTTTTTAGAGTTTACCATTTAAATTGAAAATCATTTGTATTAGGTGTCAAAACATTTAAAAATTTATTTTTATTTAAGAAAAATCATTCAAGGTTTAATTTAATAAAAATTGTATCATAATATAATAATTAAAAATGCATGCATAAATAGTTAGTAGCGAAGGCCTTATTACAACCGAAAACAATACCAAAATAAATCCAAAATACTTAAATTATAAAAAGTCCAAATAAAATAATCCTGAGCTGAGCATGGCCACCACTAAGCTCTTGCCGACCCGGCCCATCACTGAGTGTCACCTGAAAGAAAATATTCCCTAACGGGGTGAGTCAAATAGACTCAATGTGTAACCAACACTAAATTTCAACAATTCAGGCATGTCATACCATGTCATACAAATATATAACAGATAAAAGTAGTGATGCAAACTCGAACCCAAACCTAGATGCCATCCGCTACACATCACCCGTACCAACCATCACACCGTGGGGACTACTAAGTTAACCCTTGTAACACCCCAAATCCAGCCAATGCGCCATTACCGAATCTGGCATGCCACGAAAGAAAATGTTTCAAAGAAAAACGAGTTAACGATTAAATTTTAGTGAAAAACTTTTTGTTGTTCTAAGTTTGTAGAAAATTAAGTTGAAAACTGATAAATTACTTTGAAATTTCGTAATCAAATCTTTAAAACTTAATTGCAGCTTAGATTTGAAAATCCTTTTATGAATTAAAGAGAAATTAGAACGATAAGGTTGTAAACCGTATTTAATAGAAATTTGGAAACTTGAGTTTTGGAAAATAGTATGAGTTATCGAAAACATTTAAAAAGTTAAATGTTACCAAATGATTTATGTTGCCCGATGGTAACGGTTTGAAATCCTTCGCGTTTTGTAATTTAATAAAACTTTGTGCACATACCATTAATTGAACCATATAATTTGTAAGCCATATTTAAATCAAATCCAAAGCATATAAATAATCCAAAACATAATTAAAGAGGCCTTATTACAAACCCAAAAATAAGACAAAAACCAAATTAAAATAAAGTAAAGTACCCCAAATCGTAGTTCATGTAAAATCAAATTCTATTGCATGGCCTCCTCGAGTTCATCCAGCTCCTCATCCGCGAATTTTATGCATCACCTGAAAAAGTAAGGGAGAAGGTGAGTCACCAAGACTCAGTGCATAATCCCTCTCCCGGATAAATGCCACGTACTTACACAAATTATAACCAAGCAATATATATATATAATGCACCCAACCTAGCCATCCATAACTCCTCTTCTACCCCGTGTGGTACCAAACCACTGGTGGTGCCAAACCACTGGTGACCCAAAGTCACGATATTCAATATTGTGATACCAAATCACTGGTGACTCAAAGTCACAAATAATCAAGTTGTGGGGCCAACCCACTTGTGATACTAAATCATTGGCGACGATCCCAATATCTCAAAAGTGGGGCCAACCCACGGTGGTATTAAACCACAAGGACGAGTCGCTATGAGGTGCCAAACCTTTGGTGTCCGAAAAACACAAATGTGATACCAAATCACTGGTGACCAAAGTCACGAATAATCAAGTTGTGGGGCCAACCCACTTGTGATACCAAATCACTGGCGACAATCCCATATCTCAAAAGTGAGGCCAACCCACGGTGGTATTAAACCACAAGGACGAGTTGTTATGAGGTGCCAAACCTCTAGTGTCCCAAAGACACAAATGTGATACCAAATCATTGGTGGTGCCAAACCACTGGTGTCCCAAAGACACAAATGTGATACCAAATCACTGGTGACCAAAGTCACGATATTCAATCTTCCCCCTCCTCTCATATTGCCCATACCAATGTAATAGATAACCAAATCATGTCAATACACTTTAATATGAGTCACATAACAAATATATCATAAATCGTAGATCATGATTTCAATCCACATGTATTAACAACATATAGAAATGGACTTACCCGAATCCTCATTCATACCATCATGGTATCATATCAAGATCTCATCGTTTTTCCCACTTTGATAATATGATTATAAATTAATATTATAAATACATATACATAACCAAGTTATAAAGTGTGTAAGGTACACACCTTTCACCAATGCAAATACTAACTTCCGAAGATCCGATCTACCGCACTAGATCACCTTATCCTACAATCGGCCAATACTTAGATTATAAACAAAGGCCATTCGGGCATGCCACTAAATCCCAATGAGTTATCGCTTGAAATACCAAGTCTTACCTAAAAGCTTACCCAAAACGATTGACAAAGAAACGAGACTTAGATTGATTGCTTCCAACGTTTCGAGGAGCCTAAAAGAAATCAGTTTCTAAGAATGATTAGAACCTTGCAACAATTGCCCAAAGATTCGGCCTTTGTCTAGAAGAAAATAACATAGAAAAGAGAAAGAAATGAAGGAAAAACGGCCATGAACACTTACCCTTTTACAAAATCGATTGAAGAAAACCCAAAATGAATGCCTTCCCTTGATGGTATTCGGCCAAAACAATACAAAAAGGGAGTGGGAAGTTTCGGCAATATGGTTATGAAAGAAGAAAGATATGTGTATAAAAAGTATGGAAGTATGTGAGTAAAAAAGAAAGTAAAAATCAGAGGGAGATGATTCTGTTTAATCAACAATGGAAGAAAGAAAAGAGAAAGTTTGGAGAAGAGAGAGATTCGGCCAAAAGAAAGAAAAAGGATAAGAGAGAAAATGTGATTAAGAGATTCGGCCAACACCTATTTTACCAAAGAGGAAAAGTGCACAAAAATGCACAAAGTTCAAATGTAGTTTCGGTTTCAAAAGGACAAATGAAAGAAAGAAAATGGTATTTGGTTCAAACAAAATGAGGCTAAAACCAAAAGCAAATTTGCACCAAAAGCACAATACACATTCGGCCAAGGTGGGAGTTTTTGGAGAGAAAGAAAAACAAATGCCAAAAGATGCACAAATGCAAAAGTTGGCCAACTATCCCCCCCAAACCACCTAACAATATTCGGCCACCCCCTAGCCACACATGCTGTCCACATACATGCACTAAAGGCCTTGAGAAAGTTTCCAAAACATCTTCCTTAAGCCAAGCCTTATGTCCCCCCATCCTTCCATAACCTTAAGATTCCTTTCCCAAAGTTCAAACTTTCCTAAACCAACATTCAACTTACCAAAAATTTTAAAGTCCAACCTTCCATATGTAAAGCTTGACCGTCCATCAATGCTAGGATAAAAATAAAGTCTTCAAAATGTTAATCATGCTACTCGAACCAGTTCCCTCAAGCAACCTTTCAAGCTCCTTATCCACTATGCCACTAACTCCTCATGTGCTTTAATTTAACACTTAAATTAACTTAAGTGTCAAGCTCACTTAATCCACTTCACTAAATTTTCAATACTAAAAATTATTCTAGCTTAGCTAATAATTCCAAGCGTTCACACAAATATACTAAGCACACAATAAAGATCATATCCGAGCTAACACAAGTAACAAGATGATACTCTAATATTTTTAGGATGTTACAATTCTACCCCCTTAAAAAAAAATTTCGTCCTCGAAATTACCTGATCAAAAGAGTTGAGGGAACTGCTACCTCATCACAACCTCCGGTTCCCAAGTAGCTTCTTCCACGCCATGATTCCGCCATAAAACCTTCACTAAAGGAACTATCTTCTTGCGCAAAACTTTCATGTCCCGATCTAGAATCTGCACAGGTTCTTCTTCTACCGACAAATCTGGACTCACCTCTACTTCCTCTACTGCCATGACATGCGATAGATCAGAACGATAGCGTCTAAGCATGGAGACATGGAACACATCGTGAATTTGACTCAGCTCTGATGGCAACTCGAGCTGATAGGCTACTGGTCCCACTCGTCTCAACACCTTATACAGCCCAAAAAACCTTGGACTTAACTTGCCTTTTCTCCCAAATCTTAACACTTTCTTCCATGGCGAGACCTTCAGAAAAACTTTGTCACCCACGGCAAACTCTATATCCCTCCGCTTGAGATCGGCATACGACTTCTGCCTATCCGAAGCTTCCTTCAGACGAGCTTGAATCATCTTAACCTTATCCTCAGTTTCTGCAACCAACTCTGGTCCTAACATCTGACGCTCACCCAACTCTGTCCAGCAAGTAGGTGTGCGACACCTCCTACCATACAACGCCTCATATGGTGCCATCTTAATGCTTGCTTGGTAACTATTGTTGTATGCGAACTCAGCTAACGGTAAAAACTCTTCCCAGCTACCTCTGAAGTCCAAAACACATCCTCTCAACATATCCTCCAGAATCTGAATAACTCTTTCCGACTGCCCGTCAGACTGTGGATGAAATGCGTTACTGAAATCCAATCGCGTACCCAACGCCTGATGTAACGCTCTCCAAAACCTCGACATAAATCTAGGATCCCTGTCCGAGATGATCGACACTGGCACACTGTGCAACCTCACTATCTCCGCCACATACAACTTAGCTAACCTCTAAAGCGAGTAATCCACCCTTACCGGAATAAAATGAGCTGACTTAGTCAGACGATCCACAATCACCCAAACTGAATCCTTCTTACTAGGTGTAAGGGGTAATCCACTGACAAAGTCCATAGTGATCCTTTCCCACTTCCACTGTAGAATCTTCACCGGCTGAAGTAACCCAGACGGCAACTGATGTTCCGCCATGACCTGCTGACACGTCAGACATTTACCCACAAACTCAGTTACCTCCCGTTTCAGACCTGGCCACCAAAACTGCTCTCTTAAATCTCGATACATCTTGCTACCTCCAGGATGCATAGCATATGGGCTGCTATGTGCGTCCCGAAGAATCCTTTGCCTCAACTCAACATCCTTCGGTATACAAGCTCTCCCTTTAAAACACAAAACTCCATCACTGGACAAACTATAATTCTCTAAACCACCATTCTGAACCCGCAACCTCCGATCATTCAAACCCTCATCTTTTAACTGTTTCTCCTTGATCTGCTCTAACCAAGTCAACTTGACTTGCAATTCAGCCAAAAGACTCTCATCGTCATATAAGCTAAGACGAGCAAACTTCGATCTTAAGTCAGATACAACTTTACGGTTCAACGCGTCTGCCACCACATTAGCCTTGCCCGGATGATACTCAATCGAACAGTCGTAGTCCTTTAACAACTGAATCCATCTATGCTGCCTCAAGTTCAAATCCTTCTGAGTCAAAAGATACTTAAGACTCTTATGATCCGTGTAGACTATCGACTTCTCTCCATACAAATAGTGTTTCCAAATCTTCAAAGCAAAAACCACAGCAGCTAATTCCGAGTCACGCGTCGGATAATTAACCTCATGTGGTCTCAACTGTCGAGATGCATAAGCCACTACCTTCCCTTCCTGCATCAGTACACATCCCAAACCAGTATGTAATGCATCACAGTAAACCGTGAATTCCTTGACTGCCTCGGGTTGAATCAAAACTGGAGCTTCCATCAGAATCTTCTTCGACTTGTCGAAACTTTCTTGCTGCTTCTCGGTCCAAACGACTAGAACTCCTTTCCTCAATAACTTGGTCATAGGTGCGGCGATCAAAGAAAATCCTTCCACAAATCTTCGGTAATACCCCGCCAAACCTAGAAAACTCCGAATCTCAGCCACTGACTTAGGCGGCTTCCAATCCAACACGGCCTCAATCTTCCGAGGATCCACTCTATTCCCCTCAGCTGATACTACGTGACCCAAGAAAGTCACCTCCTTAAGCCAGAACTCGCACTTACTAAATTTGGCATACAACTGCTTTTCCCTCAAAATCCGCAACACTACTCGCAAATGCACGTCATGCTCCTCCTCTGACTTTGAGTATAGCAAAATATTGTCTATAAATACCACAACAAACTGATCCAAAAATGCTGGAAAACCCGATTCATCATATCCATGAATGCTGCCAGTGCGTTAGTCAACCCAAACGGCATCACCAGAAATTTGTAATGCCCGTATCGAGTACGAAATGCTGTCTTATGGATATCAGCCTCTTTAACCTTTAGCTGATGATATCCAGGCCTTAAATCAATCTTGGAGAAAACCGCTGCCCCCTTAAGCTGATCAAACAAGTCATCTATCCTCGGCAAAGGATACTTGTTTTTAATCGTCAGCTTATTCAACTGGCGGTATTCTATACACATCTGCATCATACCATCCTTCTTCTTGACAAAAAGTACTGGCGCTCCCCATGGCAAAACACTTGGTCGGATGAAACCTCGATCCAACAACTCCTAAATCTGAGCCGTCAATTCCACTAATTCCTTCGGTGCCATCCTATACGGAGCAATAGACAGCGCGATTTAGCTGCAATGATCTATACCAAATTCAACTTCACGATTCGAAGGCAGTCCCAGAAGTTCTTCTAGAAATACGTCCGCATATTCCTTTACCGTTCGAACATTCCCTACAGTAGACTCCTTAGCCTCCAACGCACGCACATGGACCACAAATGCCTCACAGCCATTCCTGACCAACTTCACAGCTTTCAACGCAGATACCACGTTGGATAAATAATCTCTTCTATTACCTATCATGACCACTTCTTCGCCATCAGCTGTCTTCAAAACCATGCGCTTAGCAGCGCAATCCAAACTTGCTTGGTACTTGACCAATCAGTCCATCCCAAGAATAAGATCAAACTCCCCAAATGGCAGTTCCATCAGGTTAGCTACGAACACTACCCCTTGGAGTTCTAGGGGTACATCTATATACAGCTTATTTACTTCTACAGAGTGACCTAGAGGGCTAAGTACTGTCATCTTCCTAGAAGTAGTCTCAGAATCTAAGCTCATAGTCTTTACTATGCTACTAGCAACATACGAATGTGTCGAACCCACATCTATCAAAGCAGTATATGGAACACCAAAGATTAAGAACGTACCAGTTATGATGTCTGGTACGTCGCCCTCCTCTCGACGTCTCACTGCGTACACCAAACCAGGCTGTCTTGCCTCAGTATTGCCAGCACCTCTGCCAGATGCTCCTCGGTCTCGACCAGAACCATTACCTCCTCTACCATTACCAAGACCTCTCTGCAGTGGCGGTCCCTCCTTTCTGAACTGAGCACGACCTTGACCCACAGACTGGTTCCTGGCTAGCTTACGTGGACAATCTCTCACACGATGATCCAGCGAGGCACACTCGAAACATCCTTTCCCTCCGGTCCAATATTCGCCCCAATGATATTTCCCACATCGGTTACACCGTGTTTGGTCCTCGACAGCGAGAATGTGCCTCCTGCATCGATTCGACCCACTCTGCCTAGCCCTCTTTTGAGGATTACCGGCTGACCCAGATGATCTATAACCTCTCTTATGCTTATTCCGGTTGTAGCTCTCCCTTTCAGATTCCTTTATCCCTTCGGCTATCTTAGCCTTTTCAACCAACGCAGTAAACTCTCGCTCCTGATGTGGAGCAATCAGCAACCTCAGCTTATCTCTCAAATCGTCCTCGAACCGGACACATCGCTCGTGCTCCGAAACCACGATACCTCCAGCATACCGGCTTAGTCTTAAAAATTCCACCTCATATTTTGATACGGACTTACTACCTTGGACCAAAGTCAGAAATGCCTTACGCTGCACATCAATGTAATTAGACCCAACATATTTCTGCTGATACGCTGCCTTGAAATAATCCCAAATGAGATCCTCCGCTGCAGCACCATTTCGTACCGTGAGCCACCACTGATATGACTCATCCCGAAGAAGCGATACAATCCCTTTCAGCTTGTCCTCAGCACTCAAATCCAAGTCATCCATGATTCGCTCCGTCGCCTCTAGCCAATATTCGGCGCAGACTGGGAGCTACGCTGAAACACTCGAAATACCTCCGCTCCATTGGATCGGAGTCGCCTCAAAGTCTGATTTTTGAGCTCCCGTACCTCCACCCATTCCAGCTACCCTCTCAAGGACTCGTAGCACCGCCTGAGACACTACGTCATCCCCCGTTTAATCCTGATGCTTAACTCCAACCGCTGGTGGTGGGGGTACCTCATTTTTGGATCCTTGACCCAACCTCACTGGCTCAGACACAGCCATCCTACCACGGCCGCGTCCACGAGTAATACGACCTCGACCACGAGTACTCATGTCTAAAATCTCGTCTTATCTGATTTAAAAGTTTTATGCATTAGTCAATATTCCACTTTCTTTAAAGCACAGTTTTATGAAATGTTTTAATAAGAGCTTGTTTCGCGAGTACACCAAACCTATAATTTTGGGTCTCTAGAGTAGTTCCTACTACTATACAGTCATGCTAACATCATCATATCATATCATCAAAATCAATAGTTTGATGTACTTACCAGGGCGGATTGATGCCAGAGACTCGGGGCCATGCCTTTCCAACCATAAAATTTTCAACATAAACATTTTAAAACCATACTTTAAATCATTTTGGGCCTCGGGCCCACAGCTGAGTTTTTGAACTTGGCTCTGATACCAATTTGTAACACCCCAAATCCGGTCAATGCGCCATTACTGAATCTGGCATGCAACGAAGGAAAATGTTTCAAAGAAAAACGAGTTAACGATTAAATTTTAGTGAAAAACTTTTTGTTGTTCTAAGTTTGTAGAAAATTAAGTTGAAAACTGATAAATTACTTTGAAATTTCGTAATCAAATCTTTAAAACTTAGTTGCAGCTTAGATTTGAAAATCCTTTAATGAATTAAAGAGAAATTAGAACGATAAGGTTGTAAACCGTATTTAATAGAAATTTGGAAACTTGAGTTTTGGAAAATAGTATGAGTTATCGAAAACATTTAAAAAGTTAAATGTTACCAAATGATTTATGTTACCCGATGGTAACGGTTTGAAATCCTTCGTATTTTGTATTTTTAAAAGACTTTGTGCACATACCATTAATTCAACCATATAATTTGTAAGCCATATTTAAATCAAATCCAAAGCATATAAATAATCCAAAACATAATTAAAGAGGCCTTATTACAAACCCAAAAATAAGACAAAAACCAAATTAAAATAAAGTAAAGTACCCCAAATCGTAGTTCATGTAAAATCAAATTTTATTGCATGGCCTCCTCGAGTTCATCCGGCTCCACATCCGCGAATTTTACGCATCACCTGAAAAAGTAAGGGAGAAGGTGAGTCACCAAGACTCAGTGCATAATCCCTCTCCCGGGTAAATGCCACGTACTTACACAAATTATAACCAAGCAATATATATATATATAATGCACCCAACCTAGCCATCCATAACTCCTCTTCTACCCCGTGTGGTACCAAACCACTGGTGGTGCCAAACCACTGGTGACCCAAAGTCATGATATTCAATATTATGAGACCAAATCACTGGTGACTCAAAGTCACAAATAATCAAGTTGTCGGGCCAACCCACTTGTGATACCAAATCACTGGCGACGATCCCAATATCTCAAAAGTGGGGCCAACCCACGGTGGTATTAAACCACAAGGACGAGTCGCTATGAGGTGCCAAACCTCTGGTGTCCCAAAGACACAAATGTGATACCAAATCACTGGTGACCAAAGTCACGAATAATCAAGTTGTGGGGCCAACCCACTTGTGATACCAAATCACTGACGACAATCCCATATCTCAAAAGTGGGGCCAACCCACAGTGGTATTAAACCACAAGGACGAGTCGCTATGAGGTGCCAAACCTCTGGTATCCCAAAGACACAAATGTGATACCAAATCACTGGTGGTGCCAAACCACTGGTGTCCCAAAGACACAAATGTGATACCAAATCACTGGTGACCAAAGTCACGATATTCAATCTTTCCCCTCCTCTCATATTGCCCATACCAATGTAATAGATAACCAAATCATATCAATACACTTTAATATGAGTCACATAACAAATATATCATAAATCGTAGATCATGATTTCAATCCACATGTATTAACAACATATAGAAACGGACTTACCCGAATCCTCATTCATACCATCATGGTATCATATCAAGATCTCATCGTTTTTCCCACTTTGATAATATGATTAGTAAATTAATATTATAAATACATATACATAACCGAGTTATAAAGTGTGTAAGGTACACACCTTTCACCAATGCAAATACTAACTTCTGAAGATCCGATCTACCGCACTAGATCACCTTGTCCTACAATCGGCCAATACTTAGATTATAAACAAAGGCCATTCGGCCATACCACTAAATCCCAATAAGTTATCGCTTGAAATACCAAGTCTTACCTAAAAGCTTACCCAAAACGATTGACAAAGAAACGAGGCTTAGATTGATTGCTTCAAACGTTTCGAGGAGCCTAAAAGAAATCGGTTTCTAAGAATGATTAGAACCTTTCAACAATTGCCCAAAGATTCGGCCTTTGTCCAGAAGAAAACAACATAGAAAAGAGAAAGAAATGAAGGAAAAACGGCCATGAACACTTACCCTTTTCCAAAACCGATTGAAGAAAACCCAAAATGAATGCCTACCCTTGATGATATTCGGCCAAAATAATACAAAAAGGGAGTGGGAAGTTTCGGCAATATGGTTATGAAAGAAGAAAGATATATGTATAAAAAGTATGGAAGTATGTGAGTAGAAAAGAGAGTAAAAAAGAGAGGGAGAGGATTCAGTTTAATCAACAATGGAAGAAAGAAAATAGAGAGTTTGGAGAAGAGAGAGATTCGGCCAAAAGAAAGAAAAAGAATAAGAGAGAAAATGGGATTAAGAGATTCGGCCAACACCTATTTTACCAAAGAGGAAAAGTGCACAAAAATGCACAAAGTTCAAATGTAGTTTCGGTTTCAAAAGGACAAATGAAAGAAAGAAAATGGTATTTGGTTCAAACAAAATGAGGCTAAAACCAAAAGCAAATTTGCACCAAAAGCACAATACATATTCGGCCAAGGTGGGAGTTTTTGGAGAGAAAGAAAAACAAATGCCAAAAGATGTACAAATGCAAAAGTTGGCCAACTATCCCCCCAAACCACCTAACAATATTCGGCCACCCCCTAGCCACACATGCTGTCCACATATATGCACTAAAGGCCTTGAAAAAGTTTCCAAAACATCTTCCTTAAGCCAAGCCTTATGTCCCCCCATCCTTCCATAACCTTAAGATTCCTTTCCCAAAGTTCAAACTTTCCTAAACCAACATTCAGCTTACCAAAAATTTTAAAGTCCAACCTTCCATATGTAAAGCTTGACCGTTCATCAATGCTAGGATAAAAATAAAGTCTTCAAAATGTTAATCATGCTACTCGAACCAATTCCCTCAAGCAATCTTTCAAGCTCCTTATCCACTATGCCGCTAACTCCTCATGTGCTTTAATTTAACACTTAAATTAACTTAAGTGTCAAGCTCACTTAATCCACTTCACTAAATTTTCAATACTAAAAATTATTCTAGCTTAGCTAATAATTCCAAGCCTTCACACAAATATACTAAGCACACAATAAAGATCATATCCAAGCTAACACAAGTAACAAGATGATACTCTAATATTTTTAGGATGTTACAACCCTCCATCCGCTACACATCATCGAAGGCCGTCGCTGCAGACGACTGGCACATCGCCCTTATAAATTTTGTGGCATAGCCACCAGATAATATATTTTGTGACATAAGTCACCACATTCAGATTTCGTGACATCAGTCACCATATTCAGATATTGTGGTATAAACCACCAGATCACTTCCCCTTTTCATATAACCCATATGCCCTATGTCATACAAATATGCATTAAATCATGCCATATTTCTTGTTCACATTCTTATAGTTTCACATATGTACCATAACAGATATTTATCATATTATACTCACAGTAGGAGTAGGTTTACATACCTGAGTACTTTGTACCATTGCATGGTACCTTTAGCCACATTCTCATATTTTCATTAACACATATATATAAACATTACCATAAATCTATTAAGATCTAGTGAGGGGTACACACCTGGTATACTTAATGCTTTCACTGAGATTCTCGAAAATCTGATCTAATGCTTTAGATCTTTAATTCCTACATTCGGCCAACCCTAATCATGTTAGCAAAAGCCATTCGGCTAAAATAATCAAATCCTGAAGGATTTTTGCAACCACAATTCTTACCTTGTTGCCGATTTGATTACTAATCAAATCCCGAAACTTTGTAGTGTTTCTTCCTTGCAATCAGCTATCACTAAATCACTTCACAGATTAGTTTTTGGCTTTTGAACAATTAAGAAGCAGATTAGGATTACTAAATAAAGCTTGGGCCGATTGTCAGATTTACTTACCTTGTGAATCTTAAATCCCGAAAAGTGTCCCTTGGTTGTTGTATCTGTCGAAATCACTATGACCTATGTTAGATCCAATTCTAACATTTAATCACAATACATGGCCTTTGGCCGAATACCACATGACTTACCATAGATCTGAAATCTCGAAATCCTTGTACACCACTGTCAACTATAGGCAAATCCCAAAAATCCTTCTTCAAGGTTTCGGTCAAAAAGAGTGGGAGGGTTAGAGTCTTGATTTTCGACAGACAGGGAAAGAAAGGAACAACAAATCAGTTAAGAGAGATCCTTACCGAATGGAGTGATCAAAACGCAATTGTTCTCCAACTCTATGTCTCGACAAGAGGAAAGAGATGTTAAGTTCTCGGCTTCCAATGCTTATGAACAAATCGATTTCACCAGGGTAGAAGAGCAATCAATTATGGCCACAAAATAAAAGATTTAGCACTTGAAAGATTCGTGAGCAGAGAAAGTAAATGATGGGATGTGGTGCGATTTATCTTGATGAAAAAGGATATTTGGCTTGAACACAAGAAACAAAAGATGGAAGGTTTGAGGGGTTGCGGCGTTGGTGATCCTTGGGGAGGGGTTTCGGCTAGAACAGATTAAAAGAAGGAGAAGAGAAAGAGTGATAGTTTTAGAGAGAAAAGAGTAATCGAAAATGGCCAAAGTGTTTTATGAAATTCGGCTATCCTTCCCCCTTACTATCTTGGCCGAAAATCACCTCAAAAGAGTCCCTCATTCGGCCACTACATCCTTCCCTATCAAATCCCTTATTTTGCTCCTCTTTTTCCTCTTCTCCACTCATTTAAAATTAATTGAAATAAATCAATAATTATCCCTTGCTTAGCCGAAATTTTAAAAGGATTAGACCACATCCACTGATAGTTCCTGTGCCGTCCACCACTCCTTATCCTTGTAGCAAAATAAAAGCTCTTTTATTTGCTTCCCTTGCAGCTCGAACCTAGCCCCCTTTGAACCCCTTGTGGCGTCACTTACTGGGCTTTAAATGGCGCCTCCTTGCCACTTTTCCAAGCCCATTTTTGTGTTATATTTCCCCTACATATTTTCTTAAGGCCTATCAGGCTTAGCTTCCCTTTTTAAACTTGAAATCTAATAATTTCTAAAGCACTCTCCTATTTTCTAAAGTTCACAAAATTCATACAACACATTCATAACACACAAGGCATGCTTTCACATATATCTAAGCATAAATGCATAAGCCCCAAAATCCAGGATATTACAATTGCTCTGGGTGCTCCAAAATGAGAGAAAAGTTTCTTAAGAAACTTTACTATAGCTCTAGCATCGTTAGTAGGTAAAGATTGGGCCTCCACTCATTTTGACATGTAATCAATTGCTACTAAGATATATTTATTTCCAAATAAACAAGGAAACAGGCCCATAAAGTCAATACCCCATACATCAAATATTTCACATGATAACATATATGTTTGAGGCATTTCATCGCGTTTAGAAATATTACCTGATCTTTGGTATTTATCACATGAAGCGGCATACCTGTTGGCATCTTTGAAAAAAAGTATAAAATCCAGATTTAAATATTTCGTGTGCTGTCTTAATCCCACTGTAATGTCCTCCTGAAGGTCCTGAATGGCAATGTTCCAGGATTTTACTTGCTTTTGCCCTTGTAACGCATCTCTGAATTACTTGATCTGTACATATGCGGAAAAGAAAAAGATCTTCCAAAAATAGTTTTTCGTATCAGCAAAAAATCGTTTCTTTTGATGATGTGTTAACCTTTTTGGTAAGATGTTAGCAGCTCATGTAATATCCTAGATTATGGCTTATGCATTGTTACTAACTTGTATAGCATGCTTATGTGTGTTGTGAATGTGCATTATGAAGTTTGTGAACCTTAGTGTGTAGTCAAATGCTTAAGAAATTATTCGATTTTAATTTTAAAGAAGGAAGCTAGGCAGGATAGGCCCTAAGAAAATATCTAAGGGAAATAAGACATAAGAACCAGCTTGGTAAAGTGGTTGCAGGGCGCCACTTAAAGCCTTAGTAAGTGACGCCACAAGCATGTGTACAAGGCCTAGGTTCAAGCAGTAAGAGGAGCACTTTTGAGAGTGTTTTTGCGTCAGGCAGCAAGAGAATTGGGCTTGTAGCCCAATTTTTATTAATGCTAAAATGGGAAAGAGGATGGCGTCACTTAGGAGGTTGAATCGGGCCATGTTTGGCCGCAAGGGGCCCAAGTTAAGGGGTTAAAATTTGGCACTCCTAGGGTAAGAGGGATGGACAGCATTTAGGCTATAATTTAGGAGCTTAAATCTTTTATTTTTAAGTGATAAATAAGGATAATTAGGGGAGAAGGATAAAGGATATGGAAAAGATGTGATAAAGTTATCTGAATAGGGGGAGTTGGCCGAAATTCCAACTCTAGGGGAGTAAGAGTATGTAGCTGAAATTATCAGCAAAGTATCCATCTCTTCCTTTGATTTCTTTTTTCTCACCTTTCTTCTCTAGCTGAATTCCCTTCCCAAGGATCACCATTGCTGAATTCTTCTAAGCAACCCTCCTTTTCTTCTTTTATTTTGACAAAACCGAATATACCACTAACCCCTAGCCGATTTCTTATTAAGCCCCAAGAGCCGAAATTGTTGATCCACATCTAGGCCATAACCGAATATCTTTGGGCCTTCAAGCAAAGGTGCTGTCGACTTTTGTATTAAGGGTAAGGGCCAATTGTCATTTGGTTTCCATTCTTTTTCTTTTAGGCTCGTCAAAAACTAGGAATCTAACTCTATTAATGTCTTTGGCCGAAACTATGGACTCTTTCGAGATCTGTCTCTAGTCGACTATAAGGAGGTTTCAGGATTTCAATATCTAAGGTAAGGCGTGTGTAATATTCGGAGAAGGTCCATTTGTTATGATCAAATGTTAGAAATTGATCTAACATATATCTATAGGGATTTCGACAGTACTACAAAGAAGTGACAACTTTCGGGATTTAGAAATCGCAAGGTAAGTGTACATGTACATTCGGCCAAGGCCTATTTAGTGTGTCAGATACTATTTCTTATTTATTCAAAAGCCGAAACTAACTAGATTAGTTATATAGTGTCTAGCCGATTACAAGGAAGGAATATCAGGGAGTTTTTGGGATTTGATTAGTAATCAGACCGGCAACAAGGTAAGAGTTTTGGGTGCAATAATCCTTCGGGATTTGGTCACATAGCCGAATAGGCTTTTGCTAAACATTAAGTGATTGACCAAATGTAGGAACGTGAGATCTAAAGCAGTAGATCAGATTTTTGGGATTTCAATAACTCACTAAGTATACCAGGTGTGTACCTCCATTCTAAGCCTAATAGATTTATGGTATAGTTTTAATGCATGTGTGAAAAATATGGCTAAGGTACCATGCAATGGTACAAAGTACTCAGGTACGTTTTCCTACTTCTACTAGGATTATAATATGATCTGTTATGGCGCATATGTGAAACAATAAGAATGTGAATAAGAAATATGACATGGCTTGTGCATATTTGTATGACATGGGCATATGGGTGATTATGAAAGGGGAAGTGAATGTGGTGGTTTTATACCAAAATATCTGAATGTGGTCACTTCGGTCACATTATCTGAATGTGGTGACTTCGGTCACACTAACTAAATGTGGTGACTCATGTCACATAACTTTATCTGGTGGCTATGCCACAAAATTATAAGGGCGATGAGCACGTCATCTGCAGTGACTGCCTTCGATGATGTGTAGCGGATGGAGGGTTGACTTAGTAGTCCCCACGGTGTGCAGGTTGGTACGGGTGAGGTGTAGCAGATGACATCTAGGCTTGGGTTGGGATTGCATCATTAATTATAAATTGCTACATGTATATGTATGATATATTATATACCTAAATCGTTTGGGACTTGGTGTTGGTTACACACACTGAGTCTATTTGACTCACCCCGTTGTGGGAATATTTTTCAGGTGACGATCAGTGATGGATCAGGTCGGCAGGAGCTTAGTGGTGGCCATGCTCAGTTCAGGATTTTATTTAGTTTCGGACATGTTATGTTTTAAATACTTTGGATTTATTTTGGGTTTTAAATTTTGATGTAATAAGGCCATAGTATGAATTGTTTTATGCATGCTTTTTATTTGAATTTATTATGTTACAAATTTTTAGCAAATTAAATATTAAGTGACTTTATTCAAAAAAAAATATATAAACTCTAAATGCTTTGGACACCCTAAAACAAATGGTTTTCAACATAAGACAAACTTGTTTCCAACTCTAGCCCAACACAAAAATAGATAATTTTCAAAACGACTCAGATTTTCCAAAGTAACAAAGGAATTTTTTTTAACCGTTTTACTCGAGGAACATACCAGATCCGGTCAGGGCTAGTGGGCCGGGCTTGGGGTGTTTCAGTTTGGTATCAGAGCCCAGTTTTAAACTCTCGGCCTTGGGTTTAAAGCCCATAACATTTTCAAAAATTTGGCCCAAATGAATTTGTGAAAATTTTTATGGAATTAAGCAGGTTTTCTGGCATGGCACCTAAGTCTCCGACCCGAAGTCCACCAGGTAAGTACTTCTAACCATTCTGTGATTTATTGTATGATCTATAGGAAGGGTATAAATGGAACGTAGATTAGTATACTATGTGATTGAACCCTAGGACTAGTTTACCCCAACAATTACATAAAACTTAAGTGCCTAATTAAACAAACCAGTGGCTAAGTCGCCGAGTCAGGGTGTGGCAACCATTGTGCACATGTCTAGGATTGGATTTGAAAGAGCCTGGGACTTAAGCAGTCCTAGTGACTCACCTCCTCTTCGCTGCAATCCTACCTGGTGCGTAGCTACGCTTCACCCTAACTAAGAGGATTGAGTCACGGGCTAAGCTCAATAATTAAAACCCGAAAGGGACTAGCCATATTTTTATAAAATCCTAGTTTTAAAAATCAACAAGTTGCCCTTTTGAATTGAGAAAATCATTTTTGAAAATTTTCCAAAATTTACAAAATTACTAAAATACCCCTATTGGTGAAATTACAAAAATACCCTTGGTTTGTAAAATGTCCATACTACCCACAGTTTTTATCAAAATTTCCTTACTTTATAAATGTCCAAAAGCTCTATTTTGCAAAATATTAAAATACTCTAATTTGGAAAATTTACGAAATTGCCCCTAACTTACAAAATTACCAAAATGACCCTGATTTCCAAAATTTTTGCAACATCACCGATCTGGAAAACAAATTCTCAAAAAGAATCCTCAAGTTTTACAAATTTTGAAATACCCTTGACTTATTAAGATTTATAAATTGACCCTAATTTATTACCAAAATACCCTTATAGGACAAAATTATGAAAATACCCATGGGATAGGAATGGACAACAATGGTTGAATAGGGAATACGTGTGTAGATACTACTGAATGGATGTACTTCTCTGAATTAGGATAGAAGACTTGAAACTTTGATTGATCGAAAGAACTACTATTAAACTTCTGTCATAAAACTTCTTCGCAAATAATCAATGGAACATATGCTAATTCATAAAATTTCTTAATCAGATTAAAACGCGAACCTAGACATGAGCTCTAGGGGACGTGATAGTAATGTGTAAGGACGCGGTCGAGGCAAAATGACCGTGTCGGAACCCGTTAGATAGGGTCAAGGATCTGAGAATGAGGTACCACCGCCACCACCCCCACCAGCTGTTGGTGTTGAGCAAACAAGATCGGACGGGGATGATCTTTTGATCGCAGTTGTGGCCGCAAGTTCCTGAGATGGTGGCTGGAGCGGGTGGAAATATGGGAGCTCGAAAGTCTGTACCCGAGCGACTCCGAGCCAACGGAGCTGAGGTGTTCCGTGGCGTATAAGGTGTGGCACCCAGCACGGCTGAGTATTGGTTGGAGGCGACCGAGCGAATTATGGATGAGATCGATTTAACTGCTGAGGAGAAATTGAAAGGATTGGTGTCGCTTCTCCGCGATGAGGCATACCAATGGTGGCTCACAGTTCGGGATGGGGCCACAGCTGAGGATCTTACTTAGAAATATGTTAAGGTGGCGTATCAGAAGAAGTATGTTGGAACCAGATATACTGATGCGCAGAGGAAGGCTTTTCTGAGGCTGGTTCAAGGGAATAAGTCCGTGGCGGAGTAGGAGGCTGAATTTCTAAGGTTAAGCCGGTATGCTCGAGGAGTAGTGGCTACGGAGCATGAATGATGTGTCTAGTTTGAGGACGGACTCAGGGATGACCTGAGGTTGTTGATAGCTCCACACCAGGAGCGGGAGTTTGCTGCATTAGTAGAAAAGGCTAAGGTAGCCAAGGGAATTAAGGACTCGGTAAGGCAGAGCTCTGATCGGAACAGACCAAAGAGAAGTTTTGGACCGTCAGGATCGTCTAGAAATGTGCAAAAGAGGCCACGTATTGATGGGCTACGAGGTCAGCAAGTTGGTTCAGGAGGGCAGTATCGTACTTGTAACCAGTGTGGGAAGATGCATCTAGGAGAGTGTTGGAAGAAAACGGAAGGATGCTTCAAGTGTGGGTCTAAGGACCATATGATTAAGGACTGTCCGATAAAGATAGACGGGAGTCGACCCACAGGTCAGGGTTCTAATCAGGCTGGTAGAGGTGGACAGCAGCCTCAGTGGGGTCGTGGTCCGAATGGAAGAGGTAATGGTGCTGGAAGAGGACGTGGAACACTGGGTAGAGGTGTTGGTAATGCAAAGGCAAGACAGCCGGGTCTAGTGTATGCGGTTCGCCGGAGAGAGGATGGAGACGCACCGGACGTCATAACCGGTAGAGTAGTTAAAACTCTAGGCATAGACTCTGAACTTTCTCACAGAGAGATGACTATAGTGAGCCCATTAGGTCAAACTGTAGTGATGAATAAGATCTTTCGGAGAGTACCCCTAGAGATTCAAGGAATGGTTTTCCCTGCCGACTTGATGGAGCCACCCTTCGGAGAATTTGATCTCATACTTGGTATGGACTGGCTAGTGGAACACCGAGCTGTATTGGATTGCGCAGCCAAACGAATGGAGTTAAGGACCCCAGAGGATGAGGTGATAGTTATGATAGGAGAAAGGAGGAACTACTTGTCTAATGTAGTTTCCGTATTAAAGGCTGATAAGATGGTTTGAAAAGTGTGCAAGGCATTTTTGGCCTTTGTTAGTGCATTGGATGAAAATGAAGGGGGAGTTAGTGGAGTCAGAACCGTAAAGGAATTTGTGGATGTTTTTCCGGAGAAATTACCTGGAATACCACCAGATAAAGAAGTGGAGTTCAGAATTGAGTTGCTGCCGGGAATAGCTCCTGTGTCAATTATGCCGTACAGAATGGCACCAAAGGAGTTGGTTGAGCTTAAGGCTCAAATTCAAGAGTTGCTTGATCGTGGGTTTATCCGACCCAGTGTGTCTCCATGGGAGCCCCGGTCTTGTTTGTAAAGAAGAAGGACGGAACTATGCGGATGTGCATAGATTATCGTCAGTTGAATAAGCTGACCATCAAGAACAAGTACCCTTTGCCAAGGATAGACGACTTGTTCGATCAGCTGAAGGGGGGAGCAGTATTTTTGAAGATAGATCTACCGTCGGGATATCATGAGCTTAAGGTGAAGGAGGCAGATATCCATAAGACGGCTTTCTAAACAAGAAACGGGCACTATGAGTTCTTAGTGATGCCGTTTGGATTGACGAACGCACCAGCCGCGTTCATGAATATGATGAACCGGGTTTTCCAACCTTACTTGGATAGGTTCATCGTTGTGCTCATCGACGACATTCTAGTGTACTCCAAGTCTGAAGAAGAACATGATGAGCATCTCCGGATGGTGTTGCAAGTGTTAAGGGAGAAGAAGCTCTATGCCAAATTCAGCAAGCGTGAATTCTGGCTCAAGGAAGTTATGTTCTTAGGGCATGTGGTGTCCACAGAAGGAATAAGGATGGATCCTCGAAAGATTGAGGCAGTGTTAGATTGGAAACCACCTAAGTCAGTGACTGAGGTTCGTAGTTTCTTGGGATTGGCAGGCTACTACAGAAGGTTTGTGGAAGGGTTCTCATCAATAGCCGCACCATTGACCAAGCTACTAAGGAAGGAAGTACCTTTTGTATGGACGAATAAGCAACAAGAGAGCTTTGAGAAGCTTAAGAGGGTTTTGACTGAAGCACCGATATTAATTCAGCCTGAGGCAGGGAAGGATTTTGTGGTGTATTGTGATGCTTCTCATACAGGTTTGAGTTGCGTATTAATGCAAGATGGGAAAGTAGTTGCTTATGCGTCTCGGCAACTAAGGCCTCACGAGGTCAACTACCCGACTCATGATTTGGAATTGGCGGCAGTGGTCTTTGCTCTTAAGGTATGGAGGCGCTATTTGTATGGAGAAAAGTCAGTGATCTACACAGACCACAAGAGCCTTAAGTATCTGTTGACTCAGAAGGAGTTAAACCTGAGACAGCGAAGGTGGGTGGAGTTATTAAAGGACTATGATTGTTCCATAGAGTATCACCCGGGCAGGGCGAATGTAGTAGTAGATGCCCTAAGCCGGAAGGTAGTATCGGATCTGAGGGTGATATTTGCACATTTGAGCTTGTATGATGATAGAAGTCTGCTGGTAGAGTTACAAGTCAAACCAACATGGTTGAATGAGGTGAAGGAAAGTCAGTTGGTGGATGAGGATTTAAGTGCTAGGTTACAGCAAGTGCAGAACGGAGAGTTAGAGGATTATGGTATTAATGACGAGGGAGTATTATGCTTCAAAGGAAAGGTCTGTATGCCGAAGAATGAGGAGTTAAGGCAGAAGATTCTTCAAGAATCGCATAGTAGCCCTTATGCTATGCATCCTGGAGGTAGTAAGTTGTATAGAGACTTAAGGGAACAGTTTTGGTGGCCTGGTCTCAAGAGGGAAGTGACTGAGTTTGTAGGGAAGTGCTTAATGTGTCAGCAAGCTAAGGCTGAGCACCAAGTTCCGTCAGGATTGCTTCAGCCAATCAAGATTCCGCAATGGAAGTGGGAGAAAATCACCATGGACTTCGTTAGTGGGCTTCCCATTACGCCTACTAAGAAGGACTCGGTATGAGTGATAGTGGATCGGTTGACAAAGTCAGCGCATTTCTTACCAGTGCGAGTTGATTATTCCTTGCCAAAGTTGGCGAAGTTATATGTGGCAGAGATTATAAGGTTGCATGGAGTGTCAGTGTCAATCATTTTGGATCGGGACCCAAGGTTTACGTCTCGGTTTTGGAAAGCACTACATCAGGCTTTATGCACCAGGTTGGACTTTAGTACGACTTTTCATCCACAGTCCGACGGGCAGTCTGAACAAGTAATCCAAGTGTTAGAGGATATGTTGAGGGGCTATGTGATAGACTTCAGAGGAAGTTGGGAAGAGTATTTGCCTTTAGCAGAGTTTGCCTACAACAACAGCTATCAGGCTAGTATTCAGATGGCACCGTATGAAGCACTGTATGGACGGAAGTGTCGCACTCCTACGTGTTGGATAGAATTATGGGAACGTCGAGTTTTGGGTCTAGAGATCGTGGCAGAATCTGAGGAGAAGGTGAGGTAATTTGGGCACGGTTAAAGGAGGCATCCAATAGGCAAAAGTCGTATGCAGATCAGAGGCGGAAGGAAATAGAATTTGATGTGGGAGACCAAGTGTTTCTTAAAGTCTCGCCTTGGAAGAAGGTAATGAGATTTGGTCGGAAAGGGAAGCTAAGACCAAGGTTTATAGGACCTTATCGAGTATTGAAACGAGTTGGACCAGTGGCATATCAGTTAGAGTTGCCACCGGAGTTGAAGTAGATGCACGACGTATTCCATGTGTCCATGCTACGCCGTTATCAATCGGATCCACCTCATGTAGTTCCGGTTGAAGAGGCGGAGCTAAGACCAGATTTGTCCTACGAGGAGGGCCGATTCAGATCTTAGAACGGGATTGAAAGTGTTGCGGAGGAAATCAGTTCCTCTAGTCAAGGTATTATGGTGAAATCATGGATCGGAAGAAGCCTCGTGGGAGCCAGAAGAAGCGATGCGACAGCAATACTATCACTTATTTTTGCCAGGTAATTTCGAGGACGAAATTATTTTAAAGGGGGTAGAACTGTAATATCCTGGATTATGGCTTATGCATTGTTACTAACTTATATAGCATGCTTATGTGTGTTGTGACTGTGCATTATGAAGTTTGTGAACCTTAGTGTGTAGTCAAATGCTTTAGAAATTATTCGATTTTAATTTTAAAAGAGGAAGCTAGGCAGGATAGGCCCTAAGAAAATATCTAAGGGAAATAAGACATCAGAACCAGCTTGGTAAAGTGGTTGCAGTGTGCCACTTAAAGCCTTAGTAAGTGACGCCACAAGCATGTGTACAAAGCCTAGGTTCGAGCAGCAAGGGGAGCACTTTTGAGAGTGTTTTTGCATCAGGCAACAAGAGAATTGTGCTTGTAGCCCAATTTTTATTAATGCTAAAATGGGAAGGAGGATGGCATCACTTAGGAGGATGAATCGGGCCTTGTTTGGCCGCAAGGGGCCCAAGTTAAGGGGTTAAAATTCGGCACTCCTAGGGTAAGGGGGATGGATGGCATTTAGGCTATAATTTAGGAGCTTAAATCTTTTATTTTTAAGTGATAAATAAGGATAATTAGGGGAGAAGGATAAAGGATATGGAAAAGATGTGATAAAGTTATCTGAATAGGGGGAGTTGGCCGAAATTCCAACTCTAGGGGAGTAAGAGTATGTAGCCAAAATTATCAGCAAAGTATCCATTTCTTCCTTTGGTTTCTTTTTTCTCACCTTTCTTCTCTAGCTGAATTCCCTTCCCAAGGATCACCATTGCCGAATTCTTCTAAGCAACCCTCCTTTTCTTCTTTTATTTTGACAAAACAGAATATACCACTAACCCCTAGCTGATTTCTTATTAAGCCTCAAGAGCCGAAATTGTTGATCCACATCTAGGCCATAGCCGAATATCTTTGGGGCTTCAAGCAAAGGTGCTGTCAACTTTTGTATTAAGGGTAAGGGCCCATTGTCATTTGGTTTCCATTCTTTTTCTTTTAGGCTCGTCAAAAACTAGGAATCTAACTCTATTAATGTCTTTGGCCGAAACTATGAAGGACTCTTTCGGGATCTATTTCTAGTCGACTATAAGGAGGTTTCAGGATTTCAATATCTAAGGTAAGGCGAGTGTAATATTCGGCCAATGGCCATTTGTTATGATTAAATGTTAGAAATTGATCTAACATATATCTATAGGGATTTCGACAGTACTACAAAGAAGTGACAACTTTCGGGATTTAGAAATCGCAAGGTAAGTGTACATGTACATTCAGCCAAGGCCTATTTAGTGTGTCAGATACTATTTCTTATTTATTCAAAAGCCGAAACTAACTAGATTAGTTATATGGTGTCTAGCCGATTACAAGGAAGGAATATGAGGGAGTTTTCGGGATTTGATTAGTAATCAGATCGGCAGCAAGGTAAGAGTTTTGGACGCAATAATCCTCCGGGATTTGGTCACATAGCCGAATAGGCTTTTGCTAAACATTAAGTGATTGACCAAATGTAGGAACGTGAGATCTAAAGCAGTAGATCGGATTTTCAGGATTTCAATAACTCGCTAAGTATACCAGGTGTGTACCTCCACTCTAAGCCTAATAGATTTATGGTATAGTTTTAATGCATGTGTGAAAAATATGGCTAAGGTACCATGCAATGGTACAAAGTACTCAGGTACGTTTTCCTACTTCTACTAGGATTATAATATAATCTATTATGGCACATATGTGAAACTATAAGAATGTGAATGAGAAATATGACATGGCTTGTGCATATTTGTATAACATGAGGCATATGGGTGATTATGAAAGGGGAAGTGAATGTGGTGGTTTTATACCACAATATCTGAATGTGGTGACTTCGGTCACATTATCTGAATGTGGTGACTTCGGTCACACTAACTGAATATGGTGACTCATGTCACATAACTTTATCTGGTGGCTATGCCACAAAATTATAAGGGCGATGAGCACGTCGTCTGCAGTGACTGCCTTCGATGATGTGTAGCAGATGGAGGGTTGACTTAGTAGTCCCCATGGTGTGCAGGTTGGTACGGGTGATGTGTAGCGGATGGCATCTAGGCTTGGGTTGGGATTGCATCATTAATTATAAATTGCTACATGTATATGTATGATATATTATATACCTAAATCGTTTGGGACTTGGTGTTGGTTATACAGACTGAGTCTATTTGACTCACCCCGTTGTGGGAATATTTTTCAGGTGACGATCAGTGATGGACCGGGTCGGCAGGAGCTTAGTGGTGGCCATGCTCAGTTCGGGATTTTATTTAATTTTGGACATGTTATGTTTTAAATACTTTGGATTTATTTCGGGTTTTAAATTTTGATGTAATAAGGCCATAATATGAACTGTTTTATGCATGCTTTTTATTTGAATTTATTATGTTACAAATTTTTAGCAAATAAATATTAAGTGACTTTATTCAAATATATATATAAACTCTAAATGCTTTGGACACCCTAAAACAAATGGTTTTCAACATAAGACAAACTTGTTTCCAACTCGAGCCTAACACAAAAATAGATAATTTTCAAAACCACTCAGATTTTCCAAAGTAACAAAGGAATTTTTTTTAACCGTTTTACTCGAGGAACATACCAGATCCGGTCAGGGCTAGTGGGCAGGGTTTGGGGTGTTTCAGCTCAATAATTCTCAATATCTACAAACCATGGTACCTCGAAGTTGGTTATAGAAAAGAGTTGTTCTTCAGGGAACGAGTCGTTTATCTCACTTTCATCGAGCTCTTCAATATGTGGGTTCTCGAGTCTGGAGAGGTGATCTGCTGCAAGGTTTTCAGCTCCCTTCTTATCCTGTATTTCCAAATCAAATTCCTGTAAGAGTAAGATCCAACGTGTGAGTCGTGGTTTTGCATCAGGTTTAGTTAAGAGATAACGAAGAGCTGAATGATCAGTGTAAACGACAACTTCAGATAATATTAAATACTGCGTAAATTTGTCAAAAGCAAAAACTACAGCTAGAAATTCTTTCTCTGTGGTGGTATAGTTTTCTTGTGCGGGTGTCAATGTTCTGCTAGCATAATAAATTGGCTGAAAATGCTTGTCTCTTCATTGTCCCAGAACTGCACCTACTGCAAAATGACTCGCATCAGACATTAGTTCAAAGGGTAAATTCCAATCAGGTGCAATTATAATCGGAGCATTTATTAGTTTATCTTTGAGGACATTGAATGCATCTAAACATTCCTAATCAAAATTGAAAAGAACATATTTTTCTAGTAATTTTGTTAAAGGCTTAGCTATTTTAGAAAAATCCTTAATAAATCTTCTGTAAAATCTAGCATGTCCTAAAAAGCTTCTAATAGCCTTAACTGAACTAGGGGCTGAATGATCAGTGTAAACATCAACTTTAGATAATATCAAATACTGCCTAAATTTGTCAAAAGCAAAAACTACAGCTAGCAATTCTTTCTCTGTGGTGGTATAGTTTTCTTGTGCGGGTGTCAATGTTCTGCTAGCATAATAAATTGGCTGAAAATGCTTGTCTCTTCGTTGTCCCAAAATTACACCTACTGCAAAATGACTCGCATCAGACATTAGTTCAAAGGGTAAATTCCAATCAGGTGCAATTATAATCAGAGCATTTTTTAGTTTATCTTTGAGGACATTGAACGCATCTAAACATTCCTAATCGAAATTCAAAGGAACATATTTTTCTAGTAATTTTGTTAAAGGCTTAGCTATTTTAGAAAAAATCCTTAATAAATCTTCTGTAAAATCTAGCATGTCCTAAAAAGCTTCTAATAGCCTTAACTGAACTAGGGGCTGAATGATCAGTGTAAACGACAACTTTAGATAATATTAAATACTGCGTAAATTTGTCAAAAGCAAAAACTACAGCTAGCAATTCTTTCTCTGTGGTGGTATAGTTTTCTTGTGCGGGTGTTAATGTCCTGCTAGCATAATAAATTGGCTGAAAATGCTTGTCTCTTCGTTGTCCCAGAACTGCACCTACTGCAAAATTACTCGCATCAAAAATTAGTTCAAAGGGTAAATTCCAATCAGGTGTAATTATAATCGGAGCATTTATTAGTTTATCTTTGAGGACATTGAATGCATCTAAACATTCCTAATCGAAATTGAAAGGAACATATTTTTCTAGTAATTTTGTTAAAGGCTTAGCTATTTTAGAAAATCCTTAATAAATCTTCTGTAAAATCTAGCATGTCCTAAAAAGCTTCTAATAGCCTTAACTGAACTAGGGGCTAAATGATCAGTGTAAACGACAACTTTAGATAATATTAAATACTGCGTAAATTTGTCAAAAGCAAAAACTACAGCTAGCAATTCTTTCTCTGTGGTGGTATAGTTTTCTTGTGCGGGTATCAATGTTCTGCTAACATAATAAATTGGCTGAAAATGCTTGTCTCTTCGTTGTCCTTGAACTGCACCTACTGCAAAATGACTCGCATCAGACATTAGTTCAAAGGGTAAATTCCAACTAAGTGCAATTATAATCGGAGCATTTATTAGTTTATCTTTGAGGACATTGAATGCATCTAAACATTCCTAATCGAAATTGAAAGGAACATCTTTTTCTAGTAATTTTGTTAAAGGCTTAGCTATTTTAGAAAAATCCTTAATAAATCTTCTGTAAAATCTAGCATGTCCTAAAAAGCTTCTAATAGCCTTAACTGAACTAGGGGGAGGTAATTTTTCCATGGTTTTAATCTTTGCTTTATCTACCTCAATCCCTTTACTAGAAATCTTATATTCTAGCATAATTCCTTCTCTAACCATAAAGTGACATTTTTCCCAATTCAAGACAAGATTCGTCTCCTCACATCTTATTAGAACTCGTTTTAAATTTTTAAGGCAAAGGTGGAAAAAATTATCGAATACCGAGAAGTCGTCCATAAATACCTCTATAATGTCTTCCACAAGTTCATCAAAGATGGCTAACATGCAGCGCTGAAAAGTAGAAGGAGCATTACATAATCCAAAAGGCATTCTACAATAAGAAAATGTACTGTATAGGCATGTAAATGTTGTCTTCTCTTGATCTTCAGGCGCTATTGGAATTTGGAAGTAGCCGGAGAGTCCGTCCAAGAAGCAGTAGTACATATGCCCAGACAATGTTTCTAACATCTGATCTATAAAGGGTAGAGGGAAGTGATCTTTCTTGGTGGCGTCGTTCAGCTTCCTATAGTATATACAGACTCTCCAACCTGTCACTGTTCTAGTGGGAATCAATTCATTCTTTTCGTTGGTTACCACAGTCATGCCTCCTTTCTTCGGAACTACCTGCACAGGACTTACCCAAGTGCTTTCAGAAATAGGATAAATTATTCCTGTATCTAGAAGTTTAATTACCTTGGCTTTGACAACTTCTTTCATATTGGGGTTTAACCATCTCTGAGGTTGCACACACGGTTTATATTCATCTTCCATTAAAATTTTGTGGGTGCAAAATGATGGGCTTATTCCTTTAATGTCTAACATTTTCCATGCTATGGCCCTTTTGTGCTTCCTTAGTACCCTTAGCAACTCTTCTTTCTCCTTGGGTCCTAGTTCCGAAGAGATGATTACTGGTAACGTAGATTTATCCCCCAGGAATGTATATTCTAAATGCTTTGGTAATTGTTTTAGTTCTAGCTTGGGCGGCTCATCAATAGAGGGTTTCTGTTTTAATTTGTCATTAATCTTGATGTCCTCTATTTTCATATGTCTAGAAGGTGATGCATTGGGATTCTCTTCATCTGTATCGTCATCATTCCCCTCACCTTGTGAAAGAAATAGTTCTATTGGGTCACTGTGCATGATTTCCTGCAAAGATTCTTGAAAAATGTGATTAGTGGCATGAACAAAGTAACAAGAATCATCTTGTTCTCTAGAATATCACATGGCATCATAAATTTGGAACACAATTTCTTCATCTCCTATCCTTAGTACGAGTTTACCATCACCAGCATTAATGACAGCCCTAGCAGTAGCTAGAAAGGATCGCCCATTCATGTCAAGCACAACAAAATCAATGGGAAATATAAAGTTATCTATTTTTACTAGAACATCTTCAACAATTCCCCTAGGATACTTAATAGATCTATCAGCTAACTGAATACTCATCCTAGTTGGTGTTGGTTCCCCAAGACCAAGTTGCTTCAACATTTTATAAGGCATTAGATTATTACTGGCACCTAAATCAGCTAATGCTTTTTCTATGCTCAAACTACCAATTAAACAAGGGATAGTGAAACTTCCTGGATCTTTCAATTTGGCTGGTAGCTTGTTTTAGATGATAGCTGAGCATTCTTCATTAAGTTCTACTGTTGAAATTTCCTCAAACTTCCTTTTATTTGTTAGAAGCTCCTTTAAAAATTTTGCATACGTTGGCATCTGCGAACTAGCTTCAACAAAAGGTAAGTTAATATGTAGCTGTTTGAAAAGTTCAAGAAATTTACCATATTGTGCTTCTAAGCTGTCTTTCTTCAACTTTGCTGAATACGGGATTGTTGGTTTAATTTCCTCACGAGTCGAAGTTATCTTTGCCTCATTGGGTTCATGTGGTACCTCCTTCTTTGTTTCAATTAACTCCTTTCCACTTCTTAGTGGCACTCCCTGGACCTACTCTTTTTCCCTTGGTAAGATTTCTAATCGTATTTTAGAAACTAACCTAGTAAGTTGCCCGATTTGGTCATTGAGTTCCTGTGACAATGCCTCAAGTTTTTGTTTCTACTTTTTGGAATTGTGTTTCTGAGGCTGTTATGAAGTTTGTTAGCACCTCTTCAAGGTTCGACTTCTTTTACCATGGGTAGGTAAAACACCCCAAACCCAACCCACAAGCCCCGACCGGATCTGACATGTTCCCCAAGTAAAATTTTAATTAAACCTCATTTTGTGATCTTAGAAAATTTGGTGGTTTTAAAGAAAAATAGATTTGTGTTATGATCAAGTTGAAAACCGTGTTGGTATTAAGGTTTGTATCTCATTTAAACATTACCTTCATGCTTCAAAAATTATAAGTTAAAAGAAAAACTGAATTTAGCGTTTAGTCATTGGTTTGATGTTGATCGTATCAAAATAAAAATTATAACGCATAAAGAAAACACTTAAGTAGTGGCCTTATTACAACAAAACAAAACCCAAAATAAATCCCAAAAACATAATAAGAAAAACGTGATAAGTTTAACTTAAAGAAAACCCGAAAAATGCTGAGTTGAGCATGGCCACCACATAGTCCTCGCTGACCCGATCCATTTTACTAAGTATCACCTGCAAAAAGTTATCCCACGAAGGGTGAGTCAACAGACTCAATGTGTAACAGTTACACTAAAAGCCCAATCGATCATAGCCTTAATCTTAACATTTCGGCAAGGCCCATTTTAATCATAACCATAAGCCCATAATATAGCATATCGAATCATAACCTGTTAAATCACATGTACATATGAAATGCAATCCCGAGCCCACCTAGCTATCCATCCTCTACACACCACCCGTACCTGCCAATCACACCGTGGGGATTAGTAAATCGACCCTCCATCTGCTACACACCCTCGAGGCGATCGCTTCTGACCAATCGCACATCGCTTCTTATAATTGTGGCATGGCCACCAGATAATGTGACAGAGTCACCAGATTCATAATATGTGACATAAGTCATCGGATACATAATATGTGACATAAGTCACCGGATAATATGGTAAAACCACCGGAACACTTCCCCTTTATCATTATCACCCATATGTCCATGCAACATACATATTGTTCAGATGTCATGCAACATACCTTACCCCTATAATCATAGTGAAATCACATATATTTCATAACAAATGTTTATACATAGTGGTAGGGGATAACGTACCTGAACACATTGTACCGCTGAATCGTACCCGTAGCCGTAATCATTCATATTTCTTATTAACACATGCTAACATTAATACTATCAATCTATAGGGAATTTAGTGTAGGGCTACACACCTGATAACAGTGAGAATGACACTCTCGATACCGACACTCTCGCTAGCAGGGATAACAATGAACTACTTATCCCTTTCCGATGCTGGCCCACACCTCGGTGGCCAATCACGAACAACAAAAACTGACCGTTTCTTGAATTTAGGGGTAGGGACTACCCCTTTCTCTCCTCCACTGGTACTCGCATCCATTGAGGAACACTTAATCAAAACCGATTAATTAACATACGAGATCTAAACGAATAAAATCTATAACTTCAACACCCTTACCGAAATAGATCTGAATCCCGAGACTTCTCCTTATCTCTGTTGAACTGCCGCTAAAAGACCATAGTCAGAATCGGCCATCCTTTAACATGATAATATGGCCTTTGGCCGAATATCAAGACCCCTTACCTTGCTCGTCTAAATCCCGAAAATCGTCACTTACCTATGGAGTTTGTCGAAATCCCTATATAATATATGTTAGAGTCGGCTTTTAATGTATAAGATCTATAAGAGTGGCCCTTGGCCGAATACTACACCTTGCTTACCTGAATCGTCCAAATCCCGACAATCCACCTTCATGGTTTCAGCCAAAAGAGAATAAGGGATTAGAGTCTTCGATTTTCGGCAGTCCAAAAAGAAATAGAATAGGAAATCAACCCAAAAGAGATCCTTACCAAAAAGAGTGACCAAAACGCAAATGGTCCACTGGCTCTAGAAGTCGACAAGAGAAGAAACCCGAAGTAGATAAGCCGTTCCAGAGGAGAAAGATGATCGGCTTTCGGCTTTTACTGAATAGTGAGCAATCGGTTTCAAAGGGTGAAAAAGAAGTGGAACTTTCAGCTTTAGAAGGGAATAGCAAAGAGATATAGATTCGGCTTGATGTTTAATGAATCAATCGGCTAAGGTCAAATGTTTTCGGCTTTTGATCATTCGTGAAAAGAAGAAGTGAAGGGGTTGGAGATCCCACTTGCGGCACAAAAGAAAACAAAATAAAAGAAAAGATGTTTGGGATCTTTGAGAGTTGTGGCAATGGGGGAAAATAAAATGAAAGAGTGGTTTCGGCTTGAACAAATTAAAAGAAAAGAGAAGGGAAGGAGATGGATTCAGTCTTATGAAGAACAAAGAGAGAAAAAGAAGCAGAAAGTGACCTTAATGGTCTTTGGACGTTTCGGCCAACACAAATAAACTTTGAAAGTCTTCTTGCTACCACTTCCGGCACATCACTAGAGAAAGAAAAGAGAACCGAAAAGCACCTAAACCCCTTAAGCAATTTCGGCTACTCTCCCCTACCTACATGACCGAAATTGTCATCAAAGAAGTCCTTTGGCTGGCCAACTCTCCCCCTCTTCTCAAATCCCACATTTTTCTCCTAATTCCTCTCTTCACCTCTCATTCAAAATTATTTGAATGAGTCAACCCTTATCTTCCTTTCTTAGCCGAATTTCAAGTGAATTTGACTAAGTCTTGCCTTCATCTCCTCAGAGTCCTTGTGCCGTCCAACACTGCACCTCCTTGCCGCAAAATAAAAGCTCCGAACGCTACCTGTGTTGCTCAAACCTAGGCCCCCTTTCCTCTGCTTGTGGCGTCACTTCTCAAGGCCCTAAGTGGCGCCTTCTGCCACTTTACCACTGGGTTATTTGTGTCCTAACCCCCACACAAATTTTCTTAAGGCCTAGCTCCCTGAGCTCCCCTTTCCATTCTTAAAATCAAATATTTTCCTATGACTCCTACCTACATCCCAAAGTTCCCGAAGCCCCCAAAACACATACAAATCACACACAAGAATGCTACCAAGTGCATTCAAGTGAAAATGCATAACCCCTAAATCCCGAATATTACACTTCTACCCCCTTAAAATAATTTCGACCTCGAAATTACCTGACTAGAATAGGTGAGGGTATTGCTGCCGCATTGCCTCCTCTAGCTCCCATGAAGCTTCTTCCGATCCATGGTTGCACCATAACACTTTGACTAGAGGAACTGATTTCCTCCGTAACACCTTCACATCCCGTTCTAGAATCTGAATCGGCTCTTCCTCGTAGGACAAATCTAGTCTTCGCTCCACCTCCTCAACTGGCACTACATGAGATGGATCCGACCGGTAACGACGTAGCATGGAAACATGAAACACATCGTACATCTGCTTCAATTCTGAAGGCAGCACTAACTGGTATGCCACTGGTCCAACTCGCTTTAAAACCCGATAAGGTCCTATAAACCTGGGACTTAACTTTCCCTTGCGACCAAATCTCATCACCTTCTTCCACAGTGAAACTTTTAGAAACACCTGATCTCCCACCGCAAACTCTATTTCCTGCCGCTTAAGATCCGCGTACGACTTCTGCCTATCAGATGCCTCCTTCAACCGTGCCCGAATTACCTTAACCTTTTCTTCAGATTCTGCCACAATCTCTGGACCCAAAACATGGTGTTCCCCCAATTTTGTCCAACACGTAGGAGTGCGACACTTCAGTCCATACAACGCTTCATACGGTGCCATCCGAATACTTGTTTGATAGCTGTTGTTGTACGCAAACTCCACTAAAGGCAAGAATTCCTCCCAGCTTCCTCTGAAGTCTATCACGCAACCCCTTACAATATCCTCTAACACTTGAATTACCCATTCAGATTGGCCGTCCGACTGCGGATGAAATGCCGTACTAAAGTCTAATCTGGTGCCCAAAGCCTGATGTAATGCTTTCCAAAACTGAGACATAAACCTTGGATCCATATCCAAAATAATTGACACCAGCACTCCGTGCAGCCTCACAATTTCTGCCACATACATCTTTGCCAACTTCTGCAAAGAATAGTCAACTTGCACTGGTATGAAATGTGCAGACTTCGTCAATTGATCCACCATCACCCATACCGAGTCCTTCTTAGTAGGCGTAAGGGAAAGCCCACTAACGAAGTCCATAGTAATTCTCTCCCACTTCCACTACGGAATCCTTATCGGCTGAAGCAATCCCGAAGGTATTTGGTGTTCAGCCTTGACCTGCTGACACATTAAGCACTTCCCTACTAATTCGGTACCTTCCCTCTTAAGATCAGGCCACCAAAACTGATCCCGTAGATCCCTGTATAACTTACTTCCTCCCGGATGCATAGCATAAGGGCTGCTATGCAATTCCCAAATAATTCTCTGCCTTAATTCCTTATCCCTCAGCATACAGACCTTGCCCTAAAAACACAACACTCCATCGCTGTTCACACTGAAATTTTCCAATTCCCCATTCTGCACTTGTTGTAGCTTAACACTTAGATCATCATCTGCTAGCTGACTTTCTTTCACCTGACTCAACCATGTCGGTTTTACTTGCAACTTTGCTAACAAACTTCCGTCGTCATAAAGACTAAGATGCGCAAACATCGCCCTTAGATCCGACACTACCTTCTAACTTAGGGCACCTGTCACTACATTTGCCATACCCGGGTGATACTCTATGGAACAATCGTAGTCTTTCAACAACTCCACCCATCTTTGCTGTCTCAAATTCAGCTCCTTCTGAGTCAGCAGATACTTCAGACTCTTGTGATCCGTGTAAATTACTGACTTTTCTCCATATAAATAATGCCTCCACACCTTAAGAGCAAAGACTACCGCCGCCAATTCCAAATCGGGCGTCGGATAATTAACCTCATGTGGCCTTAATTGCCGAGATGCATAAGCGACCACCTTCCTGTCTTGCATCAGAACACATCCTAATCCTGTGTGAGAAGCATCATAATACACCACGAAATCCTTCCCTGTCTCAGGCTGAATTAAAATTGGAGCTTCTATCAAAACCTTCTTAAGCCTCTCGAAGCTCTCCTGCTGCTTATCTGCCCATACGAAAGGTACCTCCTTTCTTAACAATTTCGTCAGAGGTGCCGCTATTAATGAGAAGCCTTTTACAAATCTCCTGTAGTAGCCTGCTAACCCCAAGAAACTGCGAACCTCAGCCACCGACTTAGGTGGTTTCCAATCTAGCACTGCCTCAATCTTCCGAGGATCCATCCTTATCCCTTCTGCAGACACCACATGCCCTAAGAACGCAACTTCTTTCAGCAAAAATTCGCACTTGCTGAATTTGGCATACAGCTTCTTTTCCCTTAAAACTTGCAATACTACCCGGAGATGCTCATCATGTTCTTCCTCAGACTTGGAATACACTAGGATGTCGTCTATGAACACAACGACGAACTGATCTAAGTAGGGTTGGAAAACCCGATTCATCATATCCATGAACGCAGCTGGGGCATTCGACAATCCGAACGGCATTACTAAGAACTCATAGTGCCCGTATCTTGTCTGGAAAGCTGTCTTATAGATATCCGCCTCCTTCATCTTAAGCTGATGATACCCTAAACTTAGATCTATCTTTGAAAATACCGCGGCCCCCTTAAGCTGATCGAACAAGTCGTCTATCCTCGGCAAAAGGTACTTGTTCTTGATGGTCAGCTTATTCAACTACCGGTAATCTATGCACATACGCATAGTCCTGTCCTTCTTCCTCACGAATAGGACTGGTGCTCTCCATGGAGACACACTAGGTCAAATAAACCCACGATCAAGCAACCCTTTGGTGCCATTCTGTACGGAGCGATAGATACTGGAGCTGTACCAGGCAACAAATCAATCCCAAATTCCACCTCACGATCCGGAGGCAACCCTAGAAGTTCTTCCGGAAAGACATCCACAAATTTATTTACCGTCCTGACCCCTTCTACAGCTGCTTCCTTAGCCTTCAAGGCACTAACCATCATCAGAAAAGCTACACATCCCTTTCTTACCATCTTTTCTGCCTTAAGGGCAGATACTACATTCGATAAGTAATTCCGTCTCTCACCCATGACCACAACTTCATTGTCGTCAGAAGTTCTCAATGACATGCGCTTAGCAGCACATTCCATATTCGCACGGTACTTCACTAGCCAGTCTATGCCTAAGATTAGATCAAATTCTCCGAATGGCAACTCCATTAAGTCAGCCAAAAATTGCGTCCCCTGAACTTCTAAAGGAACTTCCTTAAAGAGTTTGTCTACTACTACTGTTTGCCCTAAAGGACTAAGTATAGTCATCTTCCTAAGTACAGTATCAGAGTTCACATTCAAAGTTCCAGATACCTCACTAGCAATGTATGAATGAGTCGACCCTATATCTATAAGAGCAATAAAGGGTAATCCAGATATAAGGAACGTACCCGTTATGACATCAGGTGCGTCACCATCTTCCCTCTGACGAACCGCATACACCAGACCCGGCTGTCTCCCTCTGTGTTACCACGTCCTCTACCTGGTGTTTCGTGACCTCTACCAGAACCATTACCTCTACCATTCGGACCACGACCTCTCGACGGCTACTGTCCACCCTTACCAGCCTAATTAAAACCCTGGCTCGCTGGTCGGTTCCTATCTGTATCCACCGGACAATCCCTAATCATGTGATCCTTAGACCCACACTTAAAACATCCCACTGTCATTATCCAACATTCTCCTGGGTGCATCTTTCCACATTGATTACAAGTACGGTACTATCCCCCCACAACAACCTGCTGACTTCGCGGCCCATCAACTCCAGGTCTCTTTTGAAAATTCTCGGATGATCTTGAAGACCCATAGTTTCTCTTATTCCTACTCTGACCTCTGTCCCGGTTCTGTCTTTCGGTCTGCTTAACTTCTTCAGCTATCCGAGGCTTATCCACTAAGACTGCAAAGTCTCTTTCCCGCTGCGGGGCAATCAACACTCATAGCTCATCTCTCAGTCCATCCTCGAATAGGACACATCGCTCGTAATCAGTGGCCATAATTCCCCTGGCGTACCGACCTAACCGCAGAAATCTGCTTCATACTCTGCTAACGACTTACTCCCTTGCACTAGATTTAAAAACGCCTTTCTCTGCGAGTCTATGTACCTAGCTCCGACGTACTTCCCCTCAAACTTAGTCTTAAAATACCCCTAATCCACTCGATCTGTAGGGGTACCCTCTCTGACAGTGAGCCACCACTAGTAGGCCTCATCCCAAAGCAGCGAAACAACACCTTTCAGCTTCTCCTCAGCAGTGCAGTCCAGATCATCCATGATCCTCTCAACTGCCTCTAACCAGTACTCCGCTATATTTGGAGCTACCCCAGATACCCCTCTGAAAACCTCAGCTCCATTCGATCTAAGTCTCTCAGATACTAACTTTCGAGCCCCATTTCCCATACTAGCTCCTGTCACTCGCTCTAAAACTCGCAGCATAGCCTGCGATACCACGTCGTCTCCTCCTGTTTGCTCTTAAAATTTTGCCCCTACAGCCGGTGACTGTGCCTCATTTTCGGAACCCTGACCAGACCCAACTGGTTCCGACATAATCATTCTACCTCTACCGCGTCCACGAGTATTGCGACCACGTCCCTTAGAACTCATGTCTACATCGCGTCTTATCTGTTTTACGGAATTTTTATGCATTAGAGTCTTTTCACTTTTTGTTTAAAGAGAGTTTTATGCACTAGAGATTTAATCAGTGGTTTTTCCGTAGGAGTACACATATACCTAGGGTCCCTGTCTCTAGAGTATAGTTTCCTAGGCCCATTAGCGAAAGTATCATACATCCGCATACTTAAATCAATTTTATCAACGAAAGAACTTACCTGGCGGACCTGGGCTGAGAAGTCGGGTGCCATGCTTCCGTAGAACTATTTCAATCAAAAATTTTCAAAAACTCATTTTGGCTCAAACTTTGAAAACATTGTGGGCTTAAAACCCAAGGCCGAGTGTTTAAAACTGGGCTCTTATACCAAGTTGAAACACCCCAAACTCGACCCACAAGCCCTGACCGGATCTCACATGTTCCTCAAGTAAAATTTTAATTAAATCTCATTTTGTGATCTTAGAAAATTTGGTGGTTTTGAAGAAAAATAGATTTGTGTTATGATCAAGTTGAAAACCATGTTGGTATTAAGGTTTGTATCTCATTTAAACATTACCTTCATGCTTCAAAAATTATAAGTTAAAAGAAAACCCGAATTTAGCGTTTAGTCATTGGTTTGATGTTGATCGTATCAAAATAAAAATTATAACGCATAAAGAAAACACTTAAGTAGTGGCCTTATTACAACAAAAAAAAACCCAAAACAAATCCCAAAAACATAATAAGAAAAACGTGATAAGTTTAACTTAAAGAAAACCTGAAAAATGCTGAGTTGAGCATGGCCACCACATAGTCCTCGCTGACCCGATCCATATTACTAAGTATCACCTGCAAAAAGTTATCCCACGAAGGGTGAGTCAACAGACTCAATGTGTAACAGTTACACTAAAAGCCCAATCGATCATAGCCTTAATCTTAACATTCCGGCAAGGCCCATTTTAATCATAATTGGCCATAAGCCCATAATATAGCATATCGAATCATAACATATTCAATCACATGTACATATGAAATGCAATCCTGAGCCCACCTAGATATCCATCCTCTACACACCACCTGTACCTGCCAATCACACCTTGGGGATTACTAAATCGACCCTCCATCCGCTACACACCCTCGAAGCGATCATTTGCGATCAATCGCACATCGCTTCTTATAATCGTGGCATGGCCACTCGATAATAATGTGACAGAGTCACCAGATTCATAATATGTGACATAAGTCACCGGATACATAATATGTGACATAAGTCACCGGATAATATGGTAAAACCATCGGAACATTTCCCCTTTATCATTATCACCCATATGCCCATGCAACATACATATTGTTCAGATATCATGCAACATACCTTACCCCCATAATCATAGTGAAATCACATATATTTCACAACAAATGTTTATACATAGTGGTAAGGGATAACGTACCTGAACACACTGTACCACTGAATGGTACCCGTAGCCATAATCATTCATATTTCTTATTAACTCATGCTAACATTAATACTATCAATCTATCGGGAATTTAGTTCAAGGCTACACACCTGATAACAGTGAGAATGACACTCTCGATATCGACACTCTCGTTAGCAGGGATAACAATGAACAGCTTATCCCTTTTCGATGCTGGCTCACACCCCGATGGCCAATCACGAATAGCAAAAAACCAAGCATTTCTTGAATTTAGGGGTAGGGACTACCCCTTTCTCTCCTCCACTGGTACTCGCATCCATTGAGGAACACTTAATCAAAACAGATTAATCAACATACGAGATCTAAACGAATAAAATCTATAACTTCAACACCCTTACCGAAATAGATTTGAAGCCCGAGACTTCTCCTTATCTCTGTCGAACTGCCCCTAAAAGACTATAGTCAGAATCGGCCATCCTTTAACATAATAATATGGCCTTTGGCCGAATATCAAGACCCCTTACCTTGCTCGTCTAAATCTCAAAAACCGTCACTTGCCTATAGAGTTTGTCGAAATCCATATATAATATATGCTAGAGTCGGCTTTTAATGTATACGATCTATAAGAGTGGCCCTTGGCCGAATACTACACCTTGCTTACCTGAGTCGTCCAAATCTCGAAAATCCACATTCATGGTTTCAGCCAAAAGAGAATAAGGGATTAGTGTCTTTGATTTTTGGCAGTCCAAAAAGAAATAGAATAAGAAATCAACCCAAAAGAGATCCTTACCGAAAATAGTGACCAAAATGCAAATGGTCCACTGGCTCTAGAAGTCGACAAGAGAAGAAACCTGAAGTAGAGAAGTCGTTCCAGAGGAGAAAGATGATCGGCTTTCGACTTTTACTGAATAGTGAGCAATCAGTTTGAAAGGGTGACAAAGAAGTGGAACTTTCACCTTTAAAATAGAATAGCAAAGAGATATAGATTCGGCTTGATGTTTAATGAATCAATCAGTTAAGGTCAAATGTTTTCGGCTTTTGATGAATCGTGAAAAGAAAAAGTGAAGGGGTTGGAGATACCACTTGCGGCACAAAAGAAAACAAAATAAAAGAAAAGAGTTTGGCATCTTTGAGAGTTGCGGCAATAGGGGAAAACAAAATGAAAGAGATGTTTCGGCTTGAACAAATTAAAAGAAAAGAGAAGGGAAGGAGATGGGTTCGGTTTTATGAAGAACAAAGAGAAGACAAAAAAGAAGCAGAAAGTGACCTTAATGGTCTTTGGATGTTTTGGCCAACACAAATAAACATTGAAAGTCTTCTTGCTACCACTTTCGGTACATCACTAGAGAAAGAAAAGAGAACCGAAAAGCACCTAAACCCCTTAAGCAATTTTGGCTACTCCCCCCTGCCTACATGATCGAAATTGTCATCAAAGAAGTCCCTTGGCCTGCCAACTCTCCCCTTCTTCTCAAATCCCACATTTTTCTCCTAATTCCTCTCTTCACCTCTTATTCAAATAAATTTGAATGAATCAACCCTTATCTTCCCTTCTTAACTGAATTTCAAATGAATTTGACTAAGTCTTGCCTTCATCTCCTCAGAGTCCTTGTGCCGTCCAACACTGCACCTCCTTGCAGCAAAATAAAAGCTCCAAATGCTATCTGTACTGCTCGAACCTAGGCCCCCTTTCCTCTGCTTGTGGCGTCACTTCTCAAGGCCCTAAGTGGCGCCTTCTGCCACTTTACCACTGGGTTATTTGTGTCCTAACCCCCACACAAGTTTTCTTAAGGCCTAGCTCCCTGAGCTCTCCTTTCCATGCTTAAAATCAAATATTTTCCTATGACTCCTACCTACATCCCAAAGTTCCCGAAGCCCCCAAAATACATACAAATCACACACAAGCATGCTACCAAGTACATTCAACTGAAAATGCATATCCCCTAAATCCCGTATATTACGGTAGGGCTATTGTTGGAAGTTTTGGGAAGCTTGTTGCCTTTGATTTCTTTGATCGCCCCATGAGAAATTGGGGTGGTTCTTCCAACTTGGATTATAAGTATTACTATAAGGGTTATTGTTAGATCAGAAATTATTACCATATAGTTCATTTGTTCACTCTCCATGCCCTGTCCGTAAGGTGGGTACTCAAGATTCGCCACTCTTTCACTTGCATCGCACTGTATAACTGGATGTGCCTACGAAGAACCATAGAAACTATCAAATTTTTTATGTAGTAATTCTACCTGGTTTAATAGCGTGGTCACTGCATCAATGTTGAAAACTCTGGCTGCTTTGGCTGACCTTGTCCTTGTAACTTGCCACTGATAGTTATTCAGTGACATTTCCTCTATAAACTCATAGGCTGCTTCAGGAGTTTTGTTGTTCAAGGTTCCGCCGGTGGCTGAATCGATTAATTGCCTTGTTGAAGGGTTCACACCATTGTAAAAAGTTTGGACCTGTAGCCACAAAGGTAATCCGTGGTGTGGGCACCTTCTCAACAAATCCTTGTATCTCTCTCATGCATCATAAAGTGTCTCTAAATCCATCTGCACAAAAGAAGATATATCATTCCTTAACTTGGCCGTTTTGGCCGGTGGAAAATATTTTAATAAAAATTTTTCGATCATTTGATCACATGTAGTGATTGACCCTCGTGGAAGAGAATGTAACCACTGTTTGGCTTTGTTCCTCATAGAAAAGGGAAACAACCGAAGATGGATGGCATCATCAGAAACGCCATTTATCTTGAAGGTATCACAAAATTCTAGAAAATTTAATAAGTGTGTCTTAGGATCCTCATCCTGCAAACCATCAAACTGAACAAACTGTTGTATCATCTGTATAGTGTTAGGTTTTAGTTCAAAATTATTTTGCAGCAATAGTAGGCCTAACAATACTAGATTCGGTTCTTGTTAAACTAGGTTTAGCATAATCATACATAGTACGTGGAGCATGATATTTGGCCATCTCTGGAGGTGGAGAATTATTTTCAGCCATATCTTCCGTGGTATTTATTTTTGCTTCTTGCTCTTTGTCTATGTAGTTTAAGCTTCGCCTTATTTCTCTACAATTTCTATGAATGATACCTTCAATATCACTTTCGTAAAGTAGGGGTCCTATCGGGTTCCTTCTAGTCATAAACAAGAGGTACCTAAAAGGAACAAAAGAAAGAAAATTTAGAAAAGCAAAAATAAAATTTAATTGCAAAAATAAAAAAATATGGCAAAAATAATAAAAATTAAGCTTTCTTAATATTTTAATTCCCCAGCAACGGCGCTAAAAACTTGATCATTGTTTTCGCGATGTCAAAGTCTTAAAATTTATAAAAAGAATAATCGAACATGGAAACTAACTATGACAACAATTTGAGGCAAGCATACCTATCGAACAGTAGTATAGCTTAGGCAAGATCGGAATGTCAAACCCAAAAGAACTAAAAGTACTAATACTAGCTCTCTTTTTATTATCTAGCCTAAGAATTAAAGGGATTGTTTATCTAATCTAAAATTAACTAATTAATAAACTAAAGACTCTAAGACAAAAAAGAATAAAGTTGGGGAAATAACTTGAGGAAAAACCAATTGATTAAGACCACACCCAAGGAAGAATCCACCTAGACTTCACATGTTATCTAACTCTGAACCAGATGATGTATTCACTTGACTTGATCCTTAAGATTCCCTAAGTTATATTAATCCCTTTCTCGAGGTGACTAACGTCTAACCCTAGGTTGATTAATTGGAATCTCTTTCTAATTAAAACCCAGTAGAATCGCATTAACTCGATCTATGGACTCCTATATTAGGTTTCACCCTAATCTGGCAAAATCTCGTCACCCTATCTCTAGGCGTGCAATCAACGCTGCTTAATTATGCTAGATCTACTCTTAGGCAGGGACTTTTGCTCCCCCACCTAAGCACATCATTCTTGGACTAATATTCTGAAAATATCAACACAAGAATTAAGAACACATAATTAAGAACAAGTCAAATATTTATCATATAGTTCAGCAAACGATAACAAGATTCATCTTAGGTTTCATCCCCCTCAGGTATCTGAGGGTGTAGTTCATAACTATAAAAGAAAACATCTCAGAAGAAAAGATAAAACAAAACATCAGAAATCCCTAAACCCCTCTGATGGAATTGAAGGAGAGCTCCTCCGTCTTGAGTATAATTCTGGCTTCTTGAGATGGATCAACTGGCTATCTTCGAGTAAATCTCCACAACTCTACCTTCTCTGGTCTAGCTGGATGGCCCCTGACTAAAGCCGTGGGTTCCCCCCTTTTCTGGTCATACTTAGAGGCTTTACATAGGCTTCAGAATATGTTTCTTCGCCCCTAAGTATCTAAATCTGAATGAAATTGCTCCTTCCTGTGACAGGGACACGGCCATGGCACACGCTCGTGTAAGTCATGGTGTAACACCCTGGTTCTAGGGGTTATGCGTTTGGTGCATAGCTCAGAGGTTGGCACACTTCAGTGTGTGGTTGGGTTAGTTTTAGGGGTCTTGAGAACCCTAAAGTGTAGTGGAATGCCCTGGAAAATTTTTAGTTTTAAGGTTAAAAAGGGAGCTTGGATGGAGGAGGCCTTAAGAAATTTATTTGGGAGAATTAGACATAAGAAATGGCTTGGCAGAGTGGCAAGGGAGATGCCACTAAGAGCATGGAGAAGTGACGCCTCAAGGGGGCTTTGGGGTCTCAGGATCGAGCTGCAAAGGCAGCATTTTCTTTTCTTTTTGCGTCATGAGCAAGGGGGAAGTGTTGGATTCGGTTTTGGCACCTTAAAAGTAGGATTTGACTTGTTCAAATTATTTTAAATGGGTGGTTAGGAGGAAGGATGAGTTGGCTTAAGTTTGAAAATGTTTGAAAGGGTGGTGTAGAGTGTTTTTAGGAGGGAATCAAGGGATTGGGAGAGAGGCAAAGGTGTTGGACGGCTAGGGGGGTTCTTGTGTTGACATTTTCATCCTTGAAGGTTGGGGGGAGTAGCCAAACTCTATTTAAAGGGTGTGAGCCTCCTTGTTGCCGAATTTTAGCCTTACTCCCAAGCCTTCACTTTTGTGCTTCTCAAACACTACCTACACCAAAACGTAACACTACCTCTACTTGTCCTTTTGAAACAATTTCTCCTTTTGTGCATCTCTTGCTTTTCTCTTCTTTAACTATCAATAGCCGAACCTCTTTAAGCTATCAACATTTCTTTACTTTCCTATTTTCACCAAAAGAGAAGGTTCACTTAGGCGAAACTTTGATTTCCTCTTGTTATCTTGCTAAGTCGATTCTTGAGGCCGTTAAGTATTCTCTCTCGGTCTCTGCAAGCGTGGTAGTAAGTAAGCTCTTCCCTAGTAATCGATTTTGCTTCTTTCTCTTGTGGGGTGCCAAACCAAAAGATGGTTTTGGTATTATGGTGATGGCGAATGTTATTGTTAGGGCCTTGATATTGTTTCTTTCTTGTGTAGCCATAGAAAGGAGCACTAAGGATCTTTTAAGGTTCGATTCATCAAGGTAAGGGTGTGGTGAGAATTCGGCCAAGGGCCACAAAGTGGTATGTTTTAAGTGATGACCGATTCTTTCATGTGGATTGTTTAGGAATTTCGATAAGGTTCTCAATCAAGTAACGTTCTCAGGATTTGATCAATTGTGCTAGTAATAAGGTGCGTAATCAACGCACTAATTCTCGGTTCTTTGTTTACTAATGTGTTTGTATATGCATGATGGGTGGTAGCCAATCTTAATGGCTAAGTGGTAAATACCACGGTTTGGGTAATTGGACGCCTTGGTGAGTATTTGGTGAAATTTATGTATTGTGATGTATATATAAATATGTTATGATAATTAAAATGTGATGTCCACTCTTATGTTATGATATGATCCGACATGTTGCATTTACATACATGGGAGGTGGATGGGATCGATGAAGGAAGAAGGTACATATGATGTACGTGGTCTAATGTTAGCCTCGGCTACATTAGCGCTTGAGGGTTAGCCTGGTGCTACCTCGAGGAGATGTTGGCTAGGTGCCCATCTCGGCGGTTGATGGCTATGTGCATCACCAGAGGCGGTATGTGATAATGGGATCACTTTGGTTGATCGGTGGCTCACCACGGCCTTGAGCAAATGAGTTTGCCAAGGTAAGGATTATGGATCACGATGTGATCGGTGGTGGTTCATCCACGGCCTTAGGCGAGGAGTTTGCTAAGGTTGGTGTACGGTTGGACAATGGGTTGGGAAATTTGAGATGCATAGTTGCATGACTTGTTACGAGAATGGTATGGTATTGGGCCAAGCCCATACGTGTGGGAATCTGTGTTTTGATTATGCACTGAGTCGGTGGACTCACTCTTTTATTCCTAACCATTTCAAGTGATGCGTAGAGTCGGACCAGGATCGGAGAGGACACATGGTGGCCCATGCAGAAAGAAGAACTCAAATATTTTAAGTTTATTTATACTAAGTATTTGGGTTTAAATATTGATGTAATAAGGCCCTTTTGATTTTTTTCATTTATTTTGGGAATTACTTTATTATTAATTTTAAATTATGGTTTGATTACTTTGATTCACTATGTGAAAATGATTTAGATTTTAGCCACTTATTTTACTCAACAAATTTATAAGTTAATCAAGTGTTTTAATATGGACATTTCTATTTAATATCAAAGTCTAAAAGTATAGTTTTAAAAGTACATGGGTTTTACCAGAAAGATAGTAGATTTTCGTGTTTTAAATTCTAAGTAAAGGAAAATATTTTCACTAACATAACCAGATTCGGTCGTAGTGAATGGGCCGGGTTTGGGGATGTTACACATGGCCAGGCCATGTTTGGACTTTTAATGAGACACGACCGTGTGGTCTTGGGCCCAGGCCGTGTGGATTTCGTGATATGGCCCATTTACTCCGTTTTGGGCCCGTTTTCTGTTCTTTTCGTCCTTGGGTGCTCTCCTGAGTATAAAACATGTAAACAAAGGATTAAGAGCACCAATTTACACAACTCAGGGCTTAAATCATCCAAAAGCATACTAAATGTGGGCTTAAAATATGTTACTTTTACAGTTTATTAGCTTTTTATGGAATAAGTGGGTTAAAACCTAAGTGCCATTATCATCTCAATATATCAAATCAAAAGTGTGGTCTTGACATGCATAATCAAAGCAAGTTTTAGAATAACAAATCAGTGTTGACATACTCATAGCCAATAAAGGAAGTGAGCAAGAAAGAAATATATATGCTCTAAAGGCTCAAAATATCACAAAAATTATGGGTTTTTGATGTTAATCCTGTAAATTTAAAATTTCAAGATAATTCTTCAATTCAGGGAAACCACCTAGCAATTTACATCTCAAAAGATCAAATTATCATGCTCGATTCTTTAATGTCTTTAAAGTTTAATAATAAATTACATAGGATTTAATCCAAAACATATCAATAACAATCATAAATCAATCAAAATTTATTCTAACAGCTATATGAATAAATTACTTAAAACAGGATAAAATTTAGGGATTTTCTGATAATCAAATAAATAACCTCCCCACACTTAAGATGTACATTGTCCTCAATGTACAAAGATAGATAATAACAATATAAGCATAATATCATAAGAGAGGGGGAGAAGCAAAACTGCCCTGAATTTTTGGATGAAACCCTTGGAATAGTGAAAGTGAAAATTGTAGATTGGGCCAATGAAAGGTATGTGTAACAACCCGCTTTTGACCCTAATCAGAATAGTGGTTTCGGGACCACAAATTCGAGCCCAAAAAATATTTTAAAAATTATTTTGTGTGTTTATTGTGTGTAAATTTGTTGGTATTAAATTTTCGTGATTTAATTTCGTCGTTTAGGTATTCGATTTAATAAAAGGACTTAATCGCGTAAAAAGTAAAAGTTACAAACTATAGTGTAAAGTGCTTAGTTGATAGAGGATTTTTAACATGGAGTCCTTAAAGAGCAAATAGCCCATTTTTTAAAGGTAGTGGACGGCATTATGTGAATATATATTGTAACATCCTTAATTAGGGGTTATGCGTTTGGAGCATAACTCAAGTGTTAGTAGGCTTTAAGTGGGATTGGTGATGTTTTAAGGGTTTTTAAAACTCTAGGATTAAAAGGGAGTGCATTGGAAATTTTTGAAATTTTTAGGTTAAAAGGGGAAATTGGGCTAAGGAGGCCTTAAAGAAAATTTCAGGAATTTATGGACATGAACTTGGGCTTAGTAAAGTGGCTTGGGATGCTACTTTAGGGGCCTTGGAGGCTTGCGCAGGAGAGAAGAGGTTCGAGTAACGTGGGGCACATCGGAGGCTTTTATTTTCTTTTTTGCGTCAACTAGAGAAACTGGGCTAGGTATGCCTTAAAAATAAAGGGCAAGGTTTATGGACATGAAAGTCGGATTGGTAAAGTGGCTCCCATGCGCCACTTAAGGGCCTGGAAGTAACGCCAGCCAGGGCCTGGGTTTGAAACACGGTGGCAGCAAGTGGGGATTTTATTTTTGTTTTTGGCGTTAAAGAGGAAGGAACTAAGGAAGTAGGGCTTAAAAGAAAATATGGCGCGTTTATGTCACAAAATAATGCTTTGGCCGAGTGGCCTGGGGCGTTACCTGGTCACTTGTCTCAACAGGTCCCATGTTCGAACCATGGAAGCTGCAGTTGGGGTTTTTATTTTTCTATGCTGGCGTGAAAGGGGAGAGAAGGAATTGGCCGGCACATGGGATCTTCAAATGGATAAAGCTGGTTGTGGTTTCAAATTCGGTGGGATAAAGGATTAAAACTGGACTTCATTTTTATTTATTAGAAGATAATGGTGGCCTTTATTTTTTTTAATTGTTTTTGAATAGGTGATAAAGATATAAAATAGGAGGAAATTTTGGGATTGGATAAAGTGCATAAGAAGTGGCCGACTATAGGACTCTCTTGGGTTTAGTTTCGGTTTTGAAGTGTGTTTAGGGGTAGGTGTGCCGAATGGAGTAGTATATGAAGGGGTAACCATCTTGTATTCATTCTTTTCTTCTTTTTATTTTCTTTTGCCGAAAGTTGCCTCACTCATTCTCTCTTGGTGCTGAATTCCTTCTCACTTTCCATTCTTAGTATTTTCTTTCTTTCAACTCTAACTCCCTATCTTTTGCTCATATGGCTGAATATCTCATTTGTCATTAGTAGCCAAAACCGAATATGGCACTACCATTTGAAAAGCCGAAGCCGTGAATCTACTTCTAGTCTTGGCCGAGCCCTCTAAGCATTAAACCCCTCCACTTTTGCGTTTTCTCCCCTCATTTGTAAAGTGCCGAAACTGTGCTCTTTGGTTACCAAGGCCGATTCCCTGAGGGTGGTACCAGCGATCTTTTGCTTTGGTGTTGTTTGAAGCGTTAGTGCTGAAGGAAGGAAACTTTAAGGGTTTCCTCGGGATTTGATTCATCAAGGTAGGATGATTAGTATTCGGCCAAGGGGTCATCTTCATAGTATTCTCGTGTTAAGCCGTTTCTAACTATTGCTTAGTAGGGTTTTCGACACAACAAGAGTGGGTGGCAGTTTCAGGACTTAGTAGAGCAGGGTAAGTGGCTAATAGCATTCGGCCATGGGCCATTTTGGTATTTTAAGTGTTGATCGATTCTAATGTGGGTTGTTTAAGGAATTTTGACAGAGCCCATAATCAAGAGGTGGTTCCAGGATTTTGTTAAAAAGGGACAAATCGGCAGAAGCATATAGTAGCCTCCGGGATTCAAGGCTGTTTTGGTAAGAAATATTTAGTAAGATTCGATACTTAGATTTATGACTTGGATGATTAACCGTTTGATTTGATTAAGTGTATTGATGGAGGCAAATACCAGTCAAAGAGGGCAAGGGAAGGTCCCTATCCCAAAGTTTAAGAAAAGATCTGTCTCGACAGTTCGGGATTGGCCACTGGGGTGTGGGCCAGCAGCAGGAGAAAGCTATAGGCAGATAGCCGTAGTCTCGCTTAGTGATAGCGTCGGGATCGAGAGTTTAGGACTTTAGGTTATCAGGTGCATAGTTATTGCACTGTCTCTTGATTGATCTAAATATGTTAAAATATATATGTGCTATGTTGTGAATGATAGCCGAGATAAGGGCTAAAATGGTGGATACCCCTGATGGGTAATCGTTTATTAAGGTCAGTATTTTATGTTATTAAATGATTACTGTTAAATATATGAAATGGAGATGAGCATGTTATAAATTTATTTTATTAAATGATGTTTTATCATATATATGTGCATGAGGGCTTGGGATATGAATATTGGAGGACAGGGTGTACATATTTATGTACGTGGTCTAATGTTAGCATCGTGCTACATTAGCGCTTGATGTTAGCTGGGTGCTTCATCAAGGGAGGTGTTGGCTAGGTGCCCATCTCGACGGTCGATCGCTGTGTGCATCGCCGTGGACTGATTGATGTATGGGATCACTTAGGTGATCGGTGGCTCAGCCATGGCCTTGAGCAGCAAGTCTGCCAAGGTAGAACATGTGGATCACGATGTGATCGGTGGTGGATTAGCCACGGCCTTGGGCAGGGAGTCTGGTAAGGTTGGTGTAATGGATGGACTTAGGTTGGGACGGGCTTCATAATTGCATAATTATGTGTATGGACTGTGTGGATATGGGCCAAGCCCATATGTGGAGACATGTGTAATGACTATGCACTGAGTCTGTTGACTCACCCAAATTTTTACCAACATTTTAGCTAATGCATAAAGCTTGGACCGGGTTGGAGTGGATATGAGGTGGCCCATGCAGAAGACAGTTTATTTATTATATTCAGCTACTTCTAAGTACTTTTGATTAAATTATTATTTGTAATAAGGGCCACTTATAATATTTGTTATTATTTTTATTATGGCTTGATTTAATTAAATTACTATATGCCAATAATTTTATTTTTAGCAACTTATTTATTTAAAATATATATATGTAAATGTTTTAATCCGGAAATTTGTAATAACTAAATTTTTTTAATGGGCTTTTTAATTACACAATGTTTTTCCAAAGGCATAGAAAATTTCATGTTTTATTATAAGTAAAAATATTTTTCAAACGTTTTTCCACAGTGGCATTTCAAATCCAGTCGTAGTGAATGGGCCGGGTTTGGGGTGTTACAAATTGGTATTAGAGCCCAGTTCAAAACTCGGCTTTGAGGTTTTGGGCCCGAAAACAGTTTTAAAAATGGGCTTTCATAAATTTTTCAGGTTATTCTGGCATGGCACCTGTATCTCCGATCCGAAGTCCACCAGGTAAGTACCCCTGACTTTTGGAAGTGATTTGTATGTGAAATATGATGGGCATAATTGGGCTCGTAGATTAGAAAATTAGGGCTAATAAACCCTAGGGCTAGGGCACTCAAACACATGCATAAGACTTAAGGACTATTAAACAAACCTGTGAAGTAAGTCGCCGAGTTAAGGTGTGGCAACCATTATGCGCATGTCTAGGATTGGTATTCAGTAAGAGCTTGGTACTTAAGCAGTCCTAGCGACTCACCTCCTCTTTACTCGAATCCTACCTGGTGCGTAGCTACGGTTCACCCTAACCATGAGACTTATTCACGGGCTAAACCCGATAATTAAAACCCGAAAGGGACTAGCCATGCAGTTTTATAAAATTCCTAGTTTTAAAATCCCTAAATTACCCTTTTAATTGTAGTAAAAGATTATTGTGGAAATTTTTCCAAAGTATGCCCGATTTACCAAAATTACAAAAATGCCCATGTAGTGTAAAATTACTAAAATACCCTTGATTGTAAAATTACTATATTACCCTCAACTTTTGTTAAAATAATTTTACTTTACAAAAATACCAAAATCTCTAGTTTTCAAAATATCAAGATACTCTGATTTGTAAAATTATGAAAATACCCCTGTGTTGAAAATTACTAAAATGCCCCTGACTTTCAAAATTTTCGGTTTAATCCCAATTTTAATAAAATTTCCCTACTTTGCAGAAGTATTCAAAAACTCTATTTTGCGAAAATTCAAGATACCCTGATTTGAAAAATTTACAAAATTACCCCTGATGAACAAAATTACCAAAATAACCCTTAATTCCAAAAATTTTTATCATACCTTTGATTTGGGAAAAATTTCCAAAAATACCCTGGAGTTTTGAAATTCAAAATATCTTGATTTATTAAGATTTTTAATCGACCCCGATTTATTACCAAAATACCCTTGTAGGAAAAATGACAAAAATACCCCTGGGATAGAAACGGGTAGAAATGTCCGAATAGTAAATGTGTGTGGTAGATACCACTGAATGAATGTGTTCTTGATGATGAATGAATGTGCCCCTATTGAGGAACGAAGGTGATTCTCTGAATTAGAGTAGTGAACTCGAATTGAAACTTTGTTTGATCAAAAGAACAATTCCTGAAAACTTCATTTCATAAAATTGCTCACGGGATAATCAGTGGAACAAAATCCTGAGGCATAAAACTTTTTAATCAGACTAAATCACATTGTAGAAATGAGTTTGAGGGGACGTGGTCATCGCGAACGTGGGCAAGGTCGAATAACAGCTTTAATAAAATCAGAGTGCACAGCAGTGAAGTAAGTGTGGTAAGTTAGGATGTACGGATGATCGTTAGTAATTTCGAGGACGAAATTATTTTTAAGGAGGGTAAAATTGTAACATCCTAAATTAGGGGTTATGCGTTTGGAGCATAACTCAAGTGTTAGTAGGCTTTAAGTGGGATTGGTGATGTTTTAAGGGTTTTTAAAACTCTAGTATTAAAAGGGAGTGCGTTGGAAATTTTTGAAATTTTTAGGTTAAAAGGGGAAATTGGGCTAAGGAGGCCTTAAAGAAAATTTCAGGAATTTATGGACATGAACTTGGGCTTAGTAAAGTGGCTTGGGATGCTACTTTAGGGACCTTGGAGGCTTGCGCAGGAGAGAAGAGGTTCGAGTAATGTGGGACGCATCAGAGGCTTTTATTTTCTTTTTTGCGTCAACTAGAGAAACTGGGCTAGGTATGCCTTAAAAATAAAGGGCAAGGTTTATGGACATGAAAGTCGGATTGGTAAAGTGGCTCCCATGCGCCACTTAAGGGCCTAAAAGTAACGTCGCACCAGGGCACAGTTCAAACACTGGCACATGCAAGAGAGGGATTTTATTTTTGTTTTTGGTGTTAAAGAGGAAGGAACTAAGGAAGTAGGGCTTAAAAGAAAATATGGCGCGTTTATGTCACAAAATAACGCTTTGGCCGAGTGGCCTGGGGCGTTACCTAGTCACTTGTCTCAACATGTCCCATGTTCGAACCATGGAAGCTGCAGTTGGGGTTTTTATTTTTACATGCTGGCGTGAAAGGGGAGAGAAGGAATTGGTCGGCACATGGGATCTTCAAATGGATAAAGCTGGTTGTGGTTTCAAATTCGGTGGGATAAAGGATTAATGCTAGACTTTATTTTTATTTATTAGAAGATAATGGTGGCCTTTATTTTTTTTAATTATTTTTGAATAGGTGATAAAGATATAAAATAGGAGGAAATTTTGGGATTGGATAAAGTGCATAAGAAGTGGCCGACTATAGGACTCTCTTGGGGTTTAGTTTCGATTTTGAAGTGTGTTTAGGGGTAGGTGTGCCGAATGGAGTAGTATAAGAAGGGGTAATCACCTTGTAGCCATTCTTTTCTTCTTTTTATTTTCTTTTGCCGAAAGTTACTTCACCCATTCTCTCTTGGTGCTGAATTCCTTCTCACTTTCCATTCTTAGTATTTTCTTTCTTTCAACTCTAACTCCCTATCTTTTGCTCATATGGCTGAATATCGCATTTGTCATTAGTAACCAAAACCGAATATGGCACTACCATTTGAAAAGCCGAAGCCGTGAATCTACTTCTAGTCTTGGCCGAACCCTCTAAGCATTAAACCCCTCCACTTTTGCGTTTTCTCCCCTCATTTGTAAAGTGCCGAAATTGTGCTCTTTGGTTACCAAGGCCGATTCCCTGAGGGTGGTACCAGCGATCTTTTGCTTTGGTGTTGTTTGAAGCGTTAGTCCTGAAGGAAGGAAATTTTAAGGGTTTCCTCGGGATCTGATTCATCAAGGTAGGATGATTAGTATTTGGCCAAGGGGTTATCTTCATAGTATTCTCGTGTTAAGCCATTTCTAACTATTGTTTAGTAGGGTTTTCGACACAACAAGAGTGGGTGGCAGTTTCGGGACTTAGTAGAGCAAGGTAAGTGGCTAATAGCATTCGGCCATGGGCCATTTTGGTATTTTAAGTGTTGATCGATTCTAATGTGGGTTGTTTAAGGAATTTCGACAGAGCCCATAATCAAGAGGTGGTTCCGGGATTTTGTTAATTAGGGACAAATCGGCAGAAGCATGTAGTAGCCTCCGGGATTCAAGGCTATTTTGGTAAGAAATATTTACTAAGATTCGATACTTAGATTTATGACTTGGATAATTAACCATTTGATTTGATTAAGTGTATTGATGGAGGCAAATACCAGTCAAGGAGGGCAAGGGAAAGTCCCTATCCCAAAGTTTAAGAAAAGATCTGTCTCTAGATTCAGATTGCCACCGGTCAGGCCTGTGGGCAGCAGGAGAAAGCTATAGGCAGATAGCCGTAGTCTCGCTTAGTGATAGCGTCGGGATCGAGAGTTTAGAACTTCAGGTTATCAGGTGCGTAGTTATCGCACTGTCTCTTGATTGATTTAAATATGTTAAAATATATATGTGCTATGTTGTGAATGATAGCCGAGATAAGGGCTAAAATGGTGGATACCCCTGATGGGTAATCGTTTATTAAGGTCAGTATTTTATGTTATTAAATGATTACTGTTAAATATATGAAATGGAGATGAGCATGTTATATATTTATTTTATTAAATGATGTTTTATCATATATATGTGCATGAGGGCTTGGGATATGAATATTGGAGGACAGGGTGTACATATTTATGTACGTGGTCTAATGCTAGCCTCGTGCTACATTAGCGCTTGATGTTAGCTGGGTGCTTCATCAAGCGAGGTGTTGGCTAGGTGCCCACCTCGGGGGTCGATCGCTGTGTGCATCACCGTGGACTGATTGATGTACGGGATCACTTAGGTGATCGGTGGCTCAGCCACGGCCTTGAGCAGCAAGTCTGCCAAGGTAGAACATGTGGATCATGATGTGATCGGTGGTGGATTAGCCACGGCCTTGGGCAGGGAGTCTGGTAAGGTTGGTGTAATGGATGGACTTAGGTTGGGACGGGCTTCATAATTGCATAATTATGTGTATAGACTGTGTGGATATGGGCCAAGCCCATATGTGGAGGCATGTGTAATGACTATGCACTGAGTCTGTTGACTCACCCAAATTTTTACCAACATTTCAGGTAATGCATAAAGCTTGGACCGGCTGGAGTGGATACGAGGTGGCCCATGTAGAAGACAGTTTATTTATTATATTCAGCTACTTTTAAGTACTTTTGATTAAATTATTATTTGTAATAAGGGCCACTTATAATATTTGTTATTATTTTTATTATGGCTTGATTTAATTAAATTACTATATGCCAATAATTTTATTTTTAGCAACTTATTTATTTAAAATATATATATGTAAATGTTTTAATCCGGAAATTTGTAATAACTAAATTTTTTTAATGGGCTTTTTAATTACACAATGTTTTTCCAAAGGCATAGAAAATTTCATGTTTTATTATAAGTAAAAATATTTTTCAAACGTTTTTCCACAGTGGCATTTCAAATTCGGTCGTAGTGAATGGGCCGGGTTTGGGGTGTTACATATATGCTTTTATATTTTAAATTTATAAGTTAAAATTATATATTAGTAATTAATATAATATAAAGTATATATATAATATACAAAACATTTAAAAGCCATTAACATTTTTATTTTACAACCGTAGCAAAGAAAATGAAAAAAAGAAAGAATAAAAGCTAAGGTTCGGCCTATTTGGAGCTCAATCAAGGTTCGTTTTCTTGTCGGGTTTTAATAATTTTTACGTTTTTGAGATCGTTGCTATGAAATGTACAAAACCCATGCTTCAATTTTTGATTTTGATGAATATTTTGAGTTAGGCCATTGATGAATTCATGTGATTTTTGTTGTTTGAACATGAAAAATGAAATATATGTGTTAGATTTATAAGTTTTGTATTTGAACTTTTGATGAATTTGAGTAATTTGGACTAAATTAAAAAAATAGATATTTGAAGGATTAAAATGTGAAATAAATGAAATTTATGGACTTGTATGAACATAGGTAATATTCAGCCAAGCATGGGTAGTGAGAAATTTTGTGTATTTTGTGTTTTGTGCAATAGGGACTAAATTGTAAAAGTGTGAAATATTAGGGGTAAAATGGTAATTTTCCCATTTATGTGTTTTAGGACTAAATTGAATACAAATGTGTTTGAATGAGCTTAATTTGAACATGTTTAGATCAAGAACAAAAGAACAACAGACTTGAATAGGGGAAAAGCGAAAATAATCGAATATCCAGTTTTTGTCGTCCGGCGATATCTGAGGTAAGTCTCTAGGCAAATAAACATCGTAAATTATTTACGTAACCTAGTATATACTAAAAATTTTAATACATTGTAACTACTTTATAAAATAGCCAAATATGGCTAAGTGTAATATTCGATTTGGTTAGGTTAATGAATGTTATATGTTATTTGAATGTTCATACAATGAGATCGAAATGAGTAAAAGATTCGATATATGAAATAATTTGTGTGAGATATTGATATCTTTAAGTATTACTATTCAGGTTTTGAGCCTAGCAAGCCTTGGGCTGGTGAACTTATTGGGCTTTATGCCTAGCAGGCTTATAGCCGGTGAATGAATATCAGACCTCTGGTCTAGCAGGCTTAGTGCCGGTGTGTGATTCAGGCTTATGCCTAGCAGGTTTTACACTGGTGATCTATAATACGAGTTTATGTTTATGAAATGATTGAGTTATGGTGGCCTTTGAACAAGCTAAAGCTTATTTAAATGAATTAGATTATATTCGGCCATAAGATATGTATTTACATAAGTACATGTTATATGTGATGTTTATCAAATAAGTAAGTTGATAGATAATGTGTTTGTATTTCGGCATCTTGGATATGTGTATAAAATAATATTGAGTTGATGTTGTTTACTTGCAAATATGAGATTATTAAATAGATGTATTTGTATATATACATATATACATTTGGTTATGTGGAAATATACATATATACATTCGGTTATGTGGGATTACTTTGTATGTACATGAAAATTGTTATTTGGTTGTATATGGAGGTATATATATAGATATTTATTAATCAACGTGCCTTTGATAAGTCTTAATTTTAAAGTAGGTATTGATAAATGTTTTGGCTATGAAAGGATATGGGCATTCAGCTATAATAATTCATATGTATTATGTAAATAAATTAATGTTACAATTTGTTCAGTTTAATTTGATTGATTATCCAATTGATTTGTTAAGTTTGCTTAAGACTTACTTAGCTTAAATAGCTTACTCTGTGTGTATTCTTGTTTATTCTGTTTATAGATTTGGATATACTTTATGAGCTCGGGGATCGTCTGCAAGACTACTCACACTATCGACAGTTTCCTCTGGTATTTTACTAAGTTGAAAATTTTAATATATGGCATGTATAGCATAGTAAAAAGGTGGAATAGGAATTAGATGCTTTGTATGTAAATAATGGCCATGCAAAAATGGCTTATCTTCTTTTGATTGATTTGGGTTCTGTGTTTTTGGTTGTGATGGTCATTAGAAATGAGTTTATATTTATGCATATTTGTTTATGGTATAAGTTCATGATTGGTAAGTAAGTATGATGTTATAATTTGGATATGTTGAACTCGGTTTAGTTATATGTAAATGTGTATGTGTTGAGCATTGTGTGATGGTTTGATCTGTTTATAAAAGGACTAAAGTCGAATGTGTATATATATATATAAATTGTTGTTGATGTTAAATGAAAGGCATATACAGATAATTTTATCAAATATATATATAGTATGATGTGATTTGGTTTTGATGATATATATATGTTCGAATTCAATAAATAGGTATAAAGTGCTGTTTACTCATTAAGTCTTTAATAAGTTTGAAACACCCCAAACCCGGCCCACGAGCCTTGACCGGATCTGGTATGTTCCTCATGTAAACTGGTTCAAAATTCTTTTGTTACTTAGGAAAAACTGTGTGTTTTGAGAGAAAGATTATTGTTGGGTTGGGCTCGAGCTGAAAACAGGTTTATCTTATATTGAAATCCCTTTATTTTAAGTGACAAAACATTTAGAGTTTATTTTAAAAGAAATTTACTTAATCTTTAATTGATAAAAATTCGTAACATAATAAATAAAAGTAAATGTAAAGCAGTTCAACTATGGCCTTATTACATCAAAATAAAACCCAAAATTAAATTCAAAGTACTTAAAATAAAAAGTCCAAATAAAATAAATTTCTTGCTGAGCATGGCCACCCCTAAGCTTCTGCCGACCCGGTCCATCACTGATCGTCACCTGAAAAATAGTCCCACAACGGGGTGAGTCAACAGACTCAATATGTAACCGCAACACTAAGTCTGAACAAATTTAGGCATATCAAATCATATATGTACATATAGCATTTAAATAATATGATGCAAACCCGAACACAAACCTAGATGCCATCCGCTACACATCACCCGTACCAACCTGCACACCGTGGGGACTACTGAGTCAACCCTTCATCCGCTACACACCATCGAAGGCAGTCGCTGTAGTCGACGTGCTCATCGCCCTGATAAATATTGTGGCATAGCCACCAGATAATATTTTGTGTCATGAGACACCACATTCAGATAATTGTGACCGAGGTCACCACATTCAGATATCGTGACATAAGTCACCATATTCACTTCCCCTTTCATAATATCCCATATGCCCCATGTCATACAAATACTAATTAACCATGTCATATCCCTTTTTCACATTCTTATAGTTTAACATACGTGCCATAACAGCTCTTATTATATTCCTAGTAGGAGTAAGAAAACGTACATGAGTACTTTGTACCATTGCATGGTACTTTGGCCATATTCACATTATCATAAACACATATACATTAATTAAGTGCCATAAATCTATAAAGAGATAGTGTGGGGGTACACACCTGGTTTACTTATCGAGTTCACTGATTTCCTGAAAATCCCGATCTACTGCTTTAAATCCTTAATCCCTACATTCGATCAATAACTCAATGTTGAGTAAAACCTATTCGACTATAAGATTAAATCCCGAAGGCTTATTGCACCCAAACCCTTACCTTGATGCCGATTTGATTACTAATCGAATCCCGAAACTTGTAGTCTTTCTTCCTTGCAATCGACTAATCCTTTAATCACATCACAAGTTAGTTTCCGGCTTTTTGAATAATATGAAACAGATCTAATCATTGAATAGGGCCTTGGCCGAATGTACATATATACTTTACCTTGTGATTTGAAATCTCGAAATTACTATTTACCCTTGGTATCTGTCGAAATCACCTTGACACATGTTAGATTAATTTCTAACATTAAATCATAATAAATGGCCCTTGGCCGAAAACTTGCCTTACCTTAGATCTTGATACCCGAAGCTCTCCTCTTTATAGTTGACTATAGACAATTCCCGAAAGATCCTATGTAGTTTCGGCAACCAAGGATATTGATGAGATTAGTTCTTAACTTCCGGCTAAAAGAAAGAAAAATATTGGAGATCGAATAACCATGGATCTTACCTTTAATGTTATAGTCGACTACTCCCTTGCTTGCATCCACAGAGAAATTCAGCTATAGCTAGAGGGAATTCGTTTTCGGCTTTTGGATGAACACTTTAGAGAGTTTCGGCTTCAACAAAGATGAGAATGAAAAAGCTTGAGGGTTTCGGCAATGGTGGAATGTAAATTCGGCTAGCATAGGGAGTATTTCAGCTTAACAAAATAAAAGAGAAGAGGAGAATTGTTGCCAGAGAATTTCGGTAGAGAGAAAAGGAGAAAGAAAGAAATAATGAATGGCCTTATTTTTCCTCCTTTTGCCGAAATTACTAAGCCTAGAGTCCCCTACTTGGCCATCACTATCATATCCTTATTTCCCTTTTTATCTCCTCATTTAAGATTAAAAATAATCCATCATTTATCTCTTGAAAATAAAAGGATAAAACTCCTAGAATTTAGCCTTAGTGCCGTCCCCCTACTCCCCTCTTATTGACGTCACAAGCAAAATAAAAACCTTAAAATTTTGCTTCCCACGCGACTCGAACACAAGTCCTTCCCCCTAGCATATGGCGTCATTCCCAGAGCCCTAAGTGGCACCTCCAAGCCACTTTTCCAAGCCCAATTTCATGTCATATCTCCTCTATGAATTTTCTTAAGACCACCTTGCCTTAGTTCCCCCTTTTAAACTTTAAAAACGAGTAATTTCTAAAGTGCTCACCTATGCACTAAGGTTCACAAAATTCATATTGCACATTCACAACACACACAAGCATGCCATTTCATATAACTTAGTATTAATGCATAAGCTATAATCCAGGATACTACAAAGTTGGTTTGAATTAATGATGTTAATTATAAATGTTTGGATATATACTTGTGATAAATAGTTAAATGTGTGGTAAATGGATTTAGTATTGTATTTAGGTATGAAATTTAGTTGCATGATGTGATAATAATTTGAATGGACAGTCTTGAATGTATATTTATAAGTTATATTATGTAAGTAATGGACAAGTGGTTAATACATTATATATGTATGTGTGTTTGCATTGGTTTTGAAAGGAAGTATGATTAGGTGTACCATTTACCTATCTAAATGATGGATATGCTGTATTAATTATCTAAGATAAATAGTATGATATTCAAATAGCATATAAAATGAATGATTAGACATGTGGTTTATTTGGTTAATGATATACTAAAACGACTAAGTATATGGTAACTTTGATAATGGTTAATTAACCATATTAAATTAATGGATGTCTTAATATATGCTAGGTATAAGGTGATTATATGTTCGAATATACATAGGTTAATATGATTCGGTTGTAATGGCAAAGTATGCAACTTTATTTTGTTTGAATGATTCATTATATGTACTTTGGTCTAATCATAAAACATGCGAATTTGGTATATTATGAATTGATCTTTTCGTACATAAATATTAAATGTGATTACAGTGGCATGCTTTGTTATAATGATATTAAGGCTATGTATAGCATTGAGGTAATGTGATATGATTTATTATTAAATATATATATGCCTGCTCTGAGTTGTGTTTTGTTTGGTAATACCTCATAACCCTAATTCGGCGATGGATATGGGTTAGGGGGTGTTACAGTATGATTCTGAGTTACTAAGAAAATAAACACAACTGTGGAAGAGAATTAAGGGATTACTCGATAATAACCATAAAGAAAAAAAAGTTCAAAATATAAAATATAAGTCCTTGAAAATAAATAAAGCTAAAACTAAAAATAAAGATAAAAATAAAAGAAATGGAATCAAAGGTCCTCTTCATTAGATGCGTCGCGATGTGGTGGAGCTGGAGAAGAGATGTGGAAGCCTGGCAAATCTACTGCAGAGTCGCATCAATACTGTCAAATCTCTCAAAAAATTGTTACTCGAAGCAAGTGAGTCACTCAGATATGTCTGTCAATGTGGCAGCCGAGTGAGTGGGTTATTGACTCGATAACGGTGGTGGATGTAGGTCCTCTTAAGGTATAGGGACATCATCAGTAATGTCCTCAGGCTCATTGTGAGCGTCAGAATGGATCAATCTGTATTGAGCAGGGTCAAATCCACATCGTCATTCTATCATCCTCATATGGGTCATGCTAGAAATACCCTGAGGAGACATCTGGCCTACTAGAGTAAGGGTCGATGACATCTCTGGTGTGCCGAAGAGGCCGAAATAATGAGCTAAGCGAGTCACGTATGGGCCAAGGCAAATGGGACCCCTTCTATGATGGTCTGTCTGATGTCTTAAAGCGAGGAAGATGAAATAAGCTAGATTAAAGATGTGCCCAGTAGCCATACTCCAAAGATAATACGCATCAGTGGTGCTAACTATGTCAGTACTCTCCCGCCTCCCAGTCAAGGTGTGAGCTAAAATAGCATAGATATATCGAAGTGCTGGAGGGAGAGCAGTCGCCTTCGAGCGGCTTGTATCATAGGGTATTTCACTCGCTGTGAGGTCTATCCAGCAGCAAGAAGGAGAATAATGAATGTGTCGGTGGAGCTGAAGAAAGTCCTCAAAAGCCATGAACTCCTCAGATCAAAGGCCCAACGCAGCTCCAAACTCTGGTACGCTCATGTGTCGTACTAGTCCACCAAGTCAAAATGTAATGGTGCCAGCCTCGCCGTGGGTGGACATCACATGCTGTAGATGAAACGTCATGCAGAACTTGAGAGTCAACTCCAAGTATGTGGGCTCGAATATGTCAAAAAATATATCCCAAAGAGCAGTAGCGAGATGAAATCAAACAAGATGGGCAAGATGGACCTACTCCAAGGCGGCCCAATCAATACATCGACCCACACCCAAAGGTCATACATGGAGTAGCTAGAATAAATCCTCCTATGGGCCTGATGAAAATCAAAGCAGAGGGTGCTGAGCGTTGGCCAAGGTGCCCGACGAGGTCACGCCTGGGCCCTTCCACTTTTTCGGAGCGAGGACAGTGACCTTAGTCTTGCTAGGAGGATTTGTGTAACATCCTGAAAAGGGCCTATGCATTTTCGGTTTAATTGTATGAAATGACAAGTCTTAAGCTGTAACATCCCCAAACCCGGCCCACACGTCTCGACCGAATCTGGTTATGTCACTGCGGAATGACGGTTAAAAATCTTTGTCTTTAGAGTAAAACTTGAAAATTTGTTAACTTTCGGGAAGTAAGTCCATTAAAAATTATTAAGAAATATAAGCTTGGTTTGAATTAAAACTTTATTACAATTTATTATAATATAAATCATTTGTAAAAATATTACTAAGTACGATATAACCTTTATCAACTATAAATGGAGTACTTTAATCAAAAGTGGCCCTTATTACAACCAATATTAAACAAAACACTTAATATTAAAAATTGCTTAAAAAGAATTAAATTAATCTCCTTCTGCATGGGCCACCTTGCATCCTCTTCGACCCGGTCCGATCAACAAGTCACCTGCGATGTTGGATAAATAATTGGGTGAGTCATACAGACTCAGTGTGTAATTAAACCACTGATATCCACCCACATGTTAACCACAATCAACCCAATCAAATGCAACATGTAAATATAATCAGACATTACCACATCATGGGCTTGGCCCACAATCAAATTATAAACAAATACTGGGCTAGGCCCTTTTCTCATCAATCCACTGATCACTGGGCTTGGCCCATTTCCACGTATGTTTCCAAAACATACCTATCCACATGTCATATTGGGCTTGGACCATTTTCATACCATTTCATAAACGGAATAATGCAATCATGAACCCAACCCAAACCTAAGGTCCATCCGCTACACACCCTCTTATCCAACCTACCACACACCAGGGGATTACCGAATCACCCTCTCCTTTTCACTCCAAAAGGCAACCAATGCCATCCACGATGTAGCGCATAGCTAACATCAAACCACGATGGGGCACACAGCAACCCATCAAGCCACGATATGGCACAGAGCCGATATCAACCACGGTAACCACGCGAACTTAATCGCAAAGATCCACAACGCGACCTCAGTCAGTGCCAATCCACGATGTAGCACAAGGCTGACATCAACCACGTACTCGAAGTACACCCGTACCTTCTTTCATAACCCACCCATGCACATGTAATGTAATATAATGCTGAGATGATGCGTGTGCATGATATTCACAAATATAGGCATACTCACGTATTTAAAATCAATTATCACATATTAACAAATTTACTACTTACCTGGTCATCACCATACCCCCTTCAAGGGTATCTTTTTCACATTTACTGCACTTGTTAGCAAACATATAAAATAGGTAAATATCACGCAAATCCCGGAAACAATGGCTAACTACACACCTTATAACCTGAAGTTCTAGACCCTCGATCCCGATGCTATCGTTTAATGAGACTACGCCTATCCGCCTATAGCTTTCTCCCCTGTCGCCCCCCACCCTCGGTGGCCAATCCCCAACATCCAAACCGACCTCTTCTTAAACTTGGGATAGGGACTTTTCCTTTTCCTTCAAGACCGGTATTGGCCTCCATCGAAAGTCACTTAATCAGAATCAACCGGTTAATCAAATCGTCATAAACTAAATATCGAATCTAACTATACTTCCTTAAAAACCCTTACGGAAACGGATCTAAATCCTGAAGACTTGCTTACTTCTGTCGCTTAGCCCCTAAACCGCCTAAGATAAAATCGGTCAGCACCCAACTAGCCTTATGGCCGAATATCATAAGTCACCCCCTTGGATTACTTGAAACCCGGGAACCACCTCTTGCCTATGGGTTATCGAAGTCCCTACTAAACATCCATTAGAATCGTCTATCATAAAAACACAAGGAATTAGTATGAGAATATCCCCCCTTGGCCGAATACTTACCACCCTTACCTTAGATACTCGGCTATCGCCACCAAGGAAGATCAAACATTCGACTAACACAATCTAGGTACAAACCGAGGTTGAGAGGAAGAGAAGAAGTGTAGAAGAGGGTTGCAAGGGTTTCGGCAATGGTGCTCAATACTAGAGAAGTTTCGGCTATCAAGGGATTAAAAGAAAATAATGGAAATATTTGATTAAAAGGCCAAAGGAGAAATCGGCTATGGTATAGGCTACTTGAGATTTTCGGTTTCAAAGCACAAAAAGAATTAAAATTTACTTGAAGGTTCGGTCAAATTAAAAACATAAAAAAAAAGAAGCAAAGAGAAGTAAGGCTTAGAAGAATTAACTAAAATTCGGCAAAAGGAGAGCACACCACCCTTAAATAATATTCGGCTACTTTCCCACATGAAGAAGCCAAGATTCGGCCGTCACCTCCTAATTCAAATTAATTTGAATTAGTCCAATTCCCTTAACTAAATTATCTCTATTTTATCTCCTTATCAAATCAAAAATAATCCTAACAGCCATTATCTCTAATTCTCTAATTTTAAGCTAACTAAAATAATCCCACAATTATCAAAAATAATTAAAATAAAGCAAGATTCCCACCAATTAATTCAAAAAGCTAAACAACACTAATTTAATCTTTATCCAATGGAGCTCCCATGTGCCGTCCAATTAGCAAAAAGCCAAAGAAGAAAAATAAAAAACCAATTGCAGCCCCCAAGGTTCGAACACAGGAACCTTGCTGCTGCACGCCTCACCTCCAAAGCCCCAGGCCACTCGGCCACATTGCATTTCATGACATAAAGCCTCCAACATTTACTTATAAACCCTTCCTACTCAAGCCCATAACCGCATATGAAAAATAAAACATGCAAAATGCTTCTCCTGCACCTCGAACCAGCACCCGCCTTCACCTCTAGCTCCCAAGTGCTACACGGAACCAATTTGCCAAGGTGTTACTTGTGTCAAAGACACTCCCCAGCTCCTTTTAAGGCTTCCCTCCCTGTAACGCCAGAATCCAAAAATATAAAACCACATTTGTTGTCGCTTGGACTCGAACCCAAGCCCTCAATGGCGCAACTTCCAGCCGCTTAAGCAGCGCATTGAGCCACTTTGCCAATGCCCTTTCTTGTGTCCTAAACTCCACAAAATTATTTTAAGGCCTTCTCGCCCTATTTCCCCTTTTTACACCAAAAATCAAAAATTTTCCAAAGCCTTCTCCTTTCATCCAAGCATTCTTAAATCCTCTAAACACATCCAAAAACCTTCCAACACCTGAATTATACCCAAACTGCATAGCCCCTAAACCAGGGTGTTACAATTCTACCCTCCTTAGAAATAATTTCATCCTCGAAATTACTTGACTAACGAACATCCGTACAACCTATCTTACCACCCTACGCTTATGCTGCGCACTCTGATCTTAGCAAATATATCATACTTCCCAAACATAGTCTCTAAGTTCGCACTCAAGATTCAAAACACCTCTCTTAGTAACACAAAAAAGGCTAACTCACAATAGCAAAGCAATTAAAGCATGTACCAAAGCAAAGGAGCTTACCCGATATCACATCCTTGGTTGACTTTGACCAGAACCATTCCCTCCATGGCTTGAACCACGACCCCTCGTTGCTCGAGGACAATTCTTAACCAGATGTGCCTTAGATCTACACCGAAAACATTCTTTACTATTTCCCCAACACTCTTCTGTGTGAGGTCTTCCACATCGAGCACAAGAATGATTCCGATCCACTGGTACAAGTGCACGCACAGGATTCTCGATCCTTGGTCTTTTCTGAGCATTACCAAACGATGCTGACAGTCCAAAACTTCTCTTATTCTCGTTCCTATTCTTCTCTCGGTTTTCCCTTATAGTCTTCTTAACCTCTTCAGCGATCCGAGCTTTCTCCACCAGAATGGCGAAGTCCCTTTCTCTCTGCGGAGCTATCAACTCCCGTAACTCATCTCGCAGCCTATCTTTAAATCAAACACTCCTTTCGTAATCAGTAGCCACGATCCCCTTGGCGTACTGACTTAGTCGCACGAATTCCGCTTCATACTCCGCTACCGACTTATTTCCTACACTAGATTTAGAAACGCTTTCCTCTGTGAATCTAAGTAACTGGCTCCAACGTACTTTCCTTCAAACTTAACCTTAAAGTAATCCCAATCCAGTCGATCTGCCGGGACACCTTGCCTGACAGTGAGCCACCATCGATAAGCCTCGTCCCGAAGCAGCGAAACAGCACCTTTCAACTTTTCCTCTGGGGTACAATCCAAATCGTCCATAATTCTTTTGACTCCTTCTAGCCAATACTCTGCCACGTTCGGAGCCACTCCAGACACTCCTTTAAAAATTTCAGCCCCGTTCGACCTGAGTCTCTCGGACACTGACTTCCGAATTCCATTTCCCTTACTAACCCCTGCTACTCGTTTTAGCACTCGTAACATAGCCCGCGATACTGCATCGTCTTCTTCTATCTGATCTTGCTCCTCCGCGACCACCGCTGGCGACACTTCACTTTCTGACCCATGGCCAGACCCTACCGGTTCCAAAGCTGTCATTCTACCTCTACCGTGTCCCCTAGAACTCGTCTCTATCATCGCGATTTAATCTGATTAACAGTTTTATGCATTAGAAGTTTTGTTCCACTATTTATCCACGAGCAAATTTTATGAAAAGAAAGATATCTAGAAGTAGTTCTTTCGATCACACAAAGGTTCCGTTCGAGTCTACTACTCTAATTCCAAGAATCCTATTCATTCATCAACACAATCACAAACATCCATAACCTTTACTGCATTTCTATGGCATCTTAGCCCTTATCTCAACCCAGGGGCAATTTCGTAATTTATCCTACAGGGGTATTTTCGTAATGCCAGAAAATTTTAAAACTTTAATAAATCAGGGTATTTTGAAATTTCACCAAACTGGAGGGTATTTTCCGAAAATTTCTCAAATTAAAGGTATAACAGAATTTTTGGAAACCAAGGGTATTTTGGTAATTTTGTCAATTAGGGGTAATTTTGTAAATTTTTCGAATTAGGGTATCTTGAATTTTCCCAAAATAGCATTTTTGCAAGTAGAGAAATTTTATTAAAATTGGGGTTAACCCGAAAATTTAAAAGTCAGGGGCATTTTAGTAATTTTCAGCACGGGTATTTTCGCAAACTTCCAAAGTCAGGGTATTATTTTGAAATACAAAATTTTGGATACTTTTACAAGGTTTGAAAATTTTATCAAAATCGAGGTCATACGATGATTTTAGAAATTAAGGGCACTTTCGAAATTTTGCCACTAGGGGCATTTCAGAAATTTTGGTAAGTCAAAAATATTTTGAAAATTTTTCGAAAATAAATTTTCGCTACTATTAAAAGAGATGTTCTAATGATTTTAAAACTAGGGTTTCCATAAAACAAGGCTAGTCCCTTTCGGGTTTTATTCAGTGTGTTTAGCCTATGACTGAGTCCTCTTGGTTAGGGTGAACCGAAGCTACGCACCAGGTAGGAATCCCGCGAAGAGGAGGTGAGTCACGAGGACTGCTTAAGTACCAAGCTCTTCCGGATCCAATCCTTGACATGCGCACAGGGGTTACCACACCCTAACTCGGCGACTTAGTCGTAGGTTTGTTTTAGTGGCTTTAAGTTTTATGCATGTGTTTGAGTAGACTAGTCCTAGGGTTTAACAGATCCTAGTTCACTAATCTACGAGCCCAACTAAGCCCATATCAGTTCATAATAATAAAGCACTTTAAAGGTCCGAAGTACTTACCTGGTGGACTTCGGGTCGGAGATACAGGTGCTATGCCAGAATAACCTGAAAAATTTTTCATAAAAAACCCATATTCTTGAAAAGCCCATTTTGAAAACGTTTTTGGGCCCCAAAACCCTCAAAGCCGAGTTTTGAACTGGGCTCTGATACCAAACTGTAACATCCCCAAACTCAGCCCACACGTCTCGACCGGATCTGGTTATGTCACTGCGGAATGACGGTTAAAAATCTTTGTCTTTAGAGTAAAACTTGAAAATTTGTTAACTTTCGGGAAGTAAGTCCATTAAAAATTATTAAGAAATATAAGCTTGGTTTGAATTAAAACTTTATTACAATTTATTATAATATAAATCATTTGTAAAAATATTACTAAGTACGATATAACCTTTATCAACTATAAATGGAGTACTTTAATCAAAAGTGGCCCTTATTACAACCAATATTAAACAAAACACTTAATATTAAAAATTACTTAAAAAGAATTAAATTAATCTCCTTCTGCATGGGCCACCTTGCATCCTCTCCGACCCGGTCCGATCAACAAGTCACCTGCGATGTTGGATAAATAAAAGGTGAGTCATGCAGACTCAGTGTGTAATTAAACCACTGATATCCACCCACATGTTAACCACAATCAACCCAATCAAATGCAACATGTAAATATAATCAGACATTACCACATCATGGGCTTGGCCCACAATCAAATTATAAACAAATACTGGGCTAGGCCCTTTTCTCATCAATCCACTGATCACTAGGCTTGGCCCATTTCCACGTATGTTTCCAAAACATACCTATCCACATGTCATATTGGGCTTGGCCCATTTTCATACCATTTCATAAACGGAATAATGCAATCATGAACCCAACCCAAACCTAAGGTCCATCCGCTACACACCCCCTTATCCAACCTACCACACACCAGGGGATTACCAAATCACCCTCTCCTTTTCACTCCAAAAGGCAACCAGTGCCATCCACGATGTAGCGCGTAGCTAACATCAAACCACGATGGGGCACACAGCAACCCATCAAGACACGATATGGCACAGAGCCGATATCAACCACGGTAACCACGCGAACTTAATCGCAAAGATCCACAATGCGACCTCAGTCAGCGCCAATCCACGATGTAGCACAAGGCTGACATCAACCACGTACTCGAAGTACACCCGTACCTTCTTTCATAACCCACCCATGCACATGTAATGTAATATAATGCTGAGATGATGCGTGTGCATGATATTCACAAATATAGGCATACTCACGTATTTAAAATCAATGATCACATATTAACAAATTTACTACTTACCTAGTCATCACCATACCCCCTTCAAGGGTATCTTTTTCACATTTACTGCACTTGTTAGCAAACATATAAAACAGGTAAATATCACGCAAATCCCGGAAATAATGGCTAACTACACACCTTATAACCTGAAGTTCTAGACCCTCGATCCCGATGCTATCGTTTAATGAGACTACAGCTATCTGCCTATAGCTTTCTCCTGCTGCTGGCCCACACCTCGGTGGCCAATCCCGAACAGCTGAAACTGACCTCTTCTTAAACTTCAGGATAGGGGCTTTCCCTTTTCCTTCATGACTGGTATTGGCCTCCATCGAAAGTCACTTAATCAGAATCAACCGGTTAATCAAATCGTCATAAACTAAATATCGAATCTAACTATACTTCCTTAAAAACCCTTACCGAAACGGATCTGAATCCCGAAGACTTGCTTACTTCTGTCGCTTAGCCCCTAAACCGCCTAAGATAAAATCGGTCAGCACCCAACTAGCCTTATGGCCGAATATCATAAGTCACCCCCTTGGCTTACCTGAAACCCGAGAACCACCTCTTGCCTATGGGTTATCGAAGTCCCTGCTAAACATCCATTAGAATCGGCTATCATAAAAACACAAGGAATTAGTATGAGAATATCCCCCCTTGGCTGAATACGTACCACCCTTACCTTAGATACTCGGCTATCGCCACCAAGGAAGATCAAACATTCGGCTAACACAATCTAGGTACAAACCGAGGTTGAGAGGAAGAGAAGAAGTGTAGAAGAGGGTTGCAAGGGTTTCGGCAATGGTACTCAATACTAGAGAAGTTTCGGCTATCAAGGGATTAAAAGAAAATAATGGAAATATTTGATTAAAAGGCCAAAGGAGAAATCGGCAATGGTATAGGCTACTTGAGATTTTCGGTTTCAAAGCACAAAAAGAATTAAAATTTACTTGAAGGTTTGGTCAAATTAAAAACATAAAAAAAAAGAAGCAAAGAGAAGTAAGGCTTAGAAGAATTAACTAAAATTCGGCAAAAGGAGAGCACACCACCCTTAAATAATATTCGGCTACTTTCCCACATGAAGAAGCCAAGATTCGGCCGTCACCTCCTAATTCAAATTAATTTGAATTAGTCCAATTCCTTTAACTAAATTATCTCTATTTTATCTCCTTATCAAATCAAAAATAATCCTAACAGCCATTATCTCTAATTCTCTAATTTTAAGCTAACTAAAATAATCCCACAATTATCAAAAATAATTAAAATAAAGCAAGATTCCCACCAGCCGAATTCAAAAAGCTAAACAACACTAATTTAATCTTTATCCAATGGAGCTCCCATGTGCCGTCCAATTAGCAAAAAGCCAAAGAAGAAAAATAAAAAACCAATTGCAGCCCCCAAGGTTCGAACACAGGAACCTTGCTGCTGCACGCCTCACCTCCAAAGCCCCAGGCCACTCGGCCACATTGCATTTCATGACATAAAGCCTCCAACATTTACTTATAAACCCTTCCTACTCAAGCCCATAACCGCATATGAAAAATAAAACACGCAAAATGCTTCTCCTGCCCCTCGAACCAGCGCCCGCCTTCACCTCCAGCTCCCAAGTGCCGCACGGAACCACTTTGCCATGGTGTTACTTGTGTCAAAGACACTCCCCATCTCCTTTTAAGGCTTCCCTCCCTGTAACGCCAGAATCCAAAAATATTAAAACCACATTTGTTGCCGCTTGGACTCGAACCCAAGCCCTCAATGGCGCTACTTCCAGCCGCTTAAGTGGCGCATGCAGCCACTTTGCCAATGCCCTTTCTTGTGTCCTAAACTCCACAAAATTATTTTAAGGCCTTCTCGCCCTATTTCCCCTTTTTACACCAAAAATCAAAAATTTTCCAAAGCCTTCTCCTTTCATCCAAGCATTCTTAAATCCTCTAAACACATCCAAAAACCTTCCAACACCTAAATTATACCCAAACTGCATAGCCCCTAAACCAGGGTGTTACATAAGCATTATGAATAAATTTTTGACATTTTTGAAAACTCAGAAATGTATGAAAATGAATGGAAATGAATATTTTTGGAAACCTGGAAATGCATTGGACATGAACATTTTAGGAAACCTAGAAATGTAAGGAAATGGTTCAAAAATGGAAAGTACACATTTTTGGAAACTAAGAAATGAAAATGGAAATGATCCAAAAATGGAAAGTATACATTTCGAGAAACTTGGAAATGTAAGAAAATGGCAAGTAATGTGAGTAGATCAAAAATTTTAGGAAACTTGGAAATGACCCTAAAATGATGAGTTTTAAAGTTTAAAATAGGAAATCAAGGCAAGGGGGCCTTAAAAGAAAAAGTTGGTAAAATTTGACACACAAACAGGCTTGGAAAAGTGGCCTGAAGATGCCATTTAGGGCCTATGGAAATGGCGCCATGTGCAAGAGGCATGGGCCTGGGTTCGAGTCACAAGGGAAGCAAATAAAAAGAGTTTTATTTTTGCTTCCAGAAGGCCAAGGTGTGGACGGCAAGGCATCTAGAAAAAGAGAGGTTAATCCTCTTTAAAATTCAGCTATTAAGTGATAAATAAGGGATTTTATTAAATTTGATTATTGAGGAGATAAGTGATGGATAAAACACTTTTATTTTTAAATAAAATAGAGGATATTATCACAAGGAAGAGTGGTGGCCAAGTCAAGGACTCTTGGCCTGATAATTTCGACACAAAGAGGAGAATTAAGGCTATTCTCTCATCTTTTCTAAGCTCTGCCGAAATTCCCTAGTCAAAAACCCTATCTGCCGAATTTTCTTCTTCTCTTTTCTTCCTCTCTTTTCTTCATCTGTCAAGCCAAAACCTTCTCGTTTGATCCCTGTTAGCCGAATCTTTGAGGCTTCAAACAAGGGTGCCATCGACTGTGGTGTTAAGGTAAGAATGGATTCTTATGTTTACTTCTTTTCAATCAAGATTTTGGGTGATCTTTTGGATGTCTCTTGGCCGAATATCCAAGGAAGGATTTCGGGATTTCAAATCTAAGGAATCAAGGAAAGAGTTTCGGGAAATTCAAGGATTTAAGGTAAGACACCTGTATAATCGGCCAAAGGCCATATTCTATTTGCTAAAGTTAGATTAAATCTAACTTAGGGTTGTAGGAATTTGACATCCCTAGTGGAGCAAGGAATCGATTTTGGGGATCTCATCACAAGGTAAGAAGTTATATTCGGCCTAGGTTCTCTCTTAAATAATTAGATCTATTTGTTTTAACCGAAGACTAATCAAACCAGTGGATCTAGTGGGTAGCCGAATTTCAGGGAGGAATACCACAATTTCGGGATTTGATTTGGCAACAAGGTAAGAAATACAAATCCTAGTTGTATTTGGAATAATGGCCGAATGGTCTTTTAAATAGTAAGTGATTAACTTATGTAGGATTTAAGATCTAAATCTGTGACCGATTCTTTTCGGGATTTCAAGGAACCTATTAAGCAAATTAGGTGTGTACTCACACTAACTTTTGATATATCATATGGCAATTATTTTAATATATGAATATGCATAAGAATGTGAATATGGCTAAGTACCACAAATGTGGTAAGAGATACCCAGGTACGTTTCCTACTTCTGATAGGATTATGAATATGATATATTTTGAACATGTGAATAGTAACATGAATGAGAAAATAAGTATGTTATATATGTTATAAAATATTTGGGGCATTCGGGATATTTGTGAAAGGGGAAGTGAAGGTGATGACTTCGGTCTCACTATCTGAATATGGTGACTACGGTCACATTATCTGAATATGGTAACTTCGGTTACATTATCTGAATTTGGTAACTTCGGTTACATTATTTGAATATGGTGTCTAATGAAACAAATGATATGGGCAATGAGCACGTCGACTGCAGCGACTGCCTTCGATGGTGTGTAGCGGATGGAGGGTTGACTTAGTAGTCCCCACGATGTGACTGGCAGGTACGGGTGGTGTGTAGCGGATGGTCAAATAGGCTTGGGTTTGGGTTGCATCATTTCTTTTTATATGAATATGAACTTGATATGAACTTGTATGCCTGATTTGTTGAATGTTAGTATCGTGTGCACATTGAGTCTGTTGACTCACCCCTTTGTGGGACTATTTTCAGGTAATAAGCAATAATGGACCGGGTCAGAGAGCTAAAGGTGGCCATGCATAGCAAGGAAAAACTTTTATTATTTGGGACTGTTATTTTTATTAAGTACTTCAATTTTAGTTTTGGTTTTTGATTGATGTAATAAGGCCATAAGGCCCAAGTTGAATTTCTTTACTTCTGTTTATTCTTACTATATAATGTTACGCATTATTTTTAATTAAGTTCAATTATATTTATTTTAATAATAATAAACCTTAAATTGTTTTTTTTTCATAGCTAAATGATTTCTAAATAAAATAAATGGGTTTTTAATCTAAGCCCAACCCAAAACGAGATTTTCCTGAGAATACACAAATTTTCTCTAAGAGACAAAGAATTTTGCAACCGGTTTACTTAAGGAACATACCAGATCCGGTTCAGGCTCGTGGGCCAGGTTTGGGGTGTTTTAGTTTGGTATCAGAGCCCAGTTTTCAACTCTCGGCCTGTGGGCTAAGGCCCAAAACGTTTTTAATTCGAGCCCAAATGATTTTCTTTGAAATAAAGCAGGTGTTTTGGCATGGCACCTAAGTCTCCACCCATGATCCACCTGTAAGTACCCTAACTTTATTTATGATTACGTGATTTATGAACTGTATAAGGGTAGAAAAGGCATGGAACGTAGAATAGAATGATAGGAACATGAACCCTAGGGCTAGATTACTCAAACACAAAACCACATAAGATTTAATGCACTAAACAAACCTATGGCTAAGTCACTGAGATAGGGTGTGGTAACCCCTGTACGCATGTCTAGGATTGGATCCAGAAGAGCCTGGTATTTAAGCAGTCCTAGTGACTCACCTCCTCTTCGCAGGAATCCTACCTGGTGCGTAGCTTCGGTTCACCCTAACTCAGAGGGCTCAGCGGTGTGGCAACCTCTGTACGCATGTCTAGGAATGGCTTCGATGGGAGCTTAGTATTTAAGCAGTCCGCGTGACTCATCTCTTCTCCATTCGAATCCTGCCTGGTGCGTAGCTTTGGTTCACCCTGACCAAAGAGGGCTCGGTCATAGGCTAAACATAATGACTAAAACCCGAAAGGGAACTAGCCATGTTTTTTTTTAAAAAAAAAAAGAGAGAACAAAACAACAAACCCCAGTTTTAAAATTCTTATGATTTTTCTTTTAATTTTGTGAAAACTATCCTTACAACATTTTTTTTCCCGAAAAATTCCTGATTTGTGAAAATTACAAAAAATGCCCTTAGTGGTGGAATTACCAAAATGCCCTTGGTTTATAAAAGGTTCAACTACTCAACAGCTTTACCAAAATTTTATTATTTTATAAACATTCAAAAACCCTAATTTGTAAAATATCAAAATACCTTAATTTTGGAAAATTACAAAATTGCCCCTAACTTACAAAATTACCAAAATGACCCTGATTCCCGAAATCTTTGCAAACATCACCATTTGAAAAGAGGAACTTTCAAAAAGAACCCATAAAGTTTTACAACTTTTGAAATATCCCTAACTTATTAAATTTTACAAATTTACCCTGATTTGTGAAAATTTACCAAAATACCCCTAAGGTCGAAAATTACCGAAATACCCCCGGTTTTGAAATTTCTCCAAATTACCCCGAGACTTTGAATTCTCAAAATACTTTTCAATAAAAACACCAAGGAACATTTTTCCTTTCGAAAAATTACGAAAATGCCCTGTAGGACAAAATTACGAAAATACCCTTAAGTAGTGAAAAACAACAACAACGAAAATTACAACGTTTCACTGAATGAATGAAAGTTCATACTTGTTTGATGGATGAATGAATGAATGGAAAAGACTGTGTGTTTGTATGAATACGAAAGAACCACTCTTAAATCCCTTTTCATAAAACTCCTTCGCGGGTAAATAAGTGGAACAATGACTAATCCATAAAATTCCTTAATCAGATCTCGACGCTAGGAAATGAGTTCTAGAGGACGTGGTCACCGTGGACGAGGTAGAGGAAGGATGACCGTGTCGGAACCCGTTAGATCGGGTTAGGGGTCCGACAATGAAATACCACCGCCACCAAAGACTCTGGTTGTTAATGTTGAGCAAAGAACGGGGAAGATGTCGTGTCGCAGGTGGCAAATGAGTCTTGGAATTGGTGGTCGTGCGGAGGAAATTCAGAAATCGTAAGTCTCAGGCCTTCAAACGGCCCGAGCTAATGGAGTGAAATGTTTCGTGGAGTGTTCGGAGTAGCACCCAAAGCACATGATGAGCATTGGTTGGAGGCGACGGAGCGCATCATGGATGAGCTCGACCGACTCCGAGGAAAAGTTGAAAGGGATGGTGGTTTTATTACGCGATGAAGCGTATCAGTGGTGGTTAACTGTGCGGGATGGTGCCATGGCGGAGGATCTGACCTGGGAATATGTTAAGGAGGCATTCTGAAAGAAATATGTGGGAACCGGTATATTTGACGAGCAAAGAAAAGCTTTTCTAGGGCTAGCTCAAAGGAACAAGTCCAGTAGCGAGAATATGGCGAATTTCGAGGTTGAGCCGTTATGCTCGAGGGTAGTGGCGATCGAACATGAACGCGTGGTCTGCTTTTGAGGACGGACTGAAAGACGACCTGAGACTATTGATAGCACTGCATCAGGAGCGGGAGTTCTCTTCTTTGGTGGAAAAGGCCAAGGTGGCCGGGGGAATTAAAGATGCTACCAAGCAGGCTGTGGATAAGAATAAGCCTAAGAGAGGTTTTGGACCATCTGGAAAGGATCATAAGAGGCCTAGGGTTGACGGGCCACGAAATCAACAAGCTGGTACGGGCTGGCAGTACCGCCCCTGTGAGTATTGTGGAAAGAGGCACTTGGGAGAGTGTTGGAGAAAGACGGGGGGATGTTTCAAGTGTGGGTCCAAGGACCATATGCTTAAAGATTGTCCCAAGCAACTAGATGAGAGCCGACCGGCAGCTCAGAATGCTAGTCAGGCTGGTAGAGGCGGACAGCAGCCTCAACGGGGTCGTGGTTTGGCCAACAGAGGTAATGGTGCTGGCAGAGGCCGTGGAGCACAGGGCCGAGGTGCTGGAAATGCTGAGGCAAGGCAATCGGGTTTGGTTTATGCGGTTCGCCGGAGGGAAAAAGGAGACGCGCCGGATGTTATAACCGGTACGTTCTTTTTTTTTGAGAGGCCCTATTTTGCTTTAATTGATGTGGGCTCGACCCATTCATATGTCGTATGTAGTGTAGTGGAAACACTAGGCCTAGACTCAGAACTCTCTGATAGACAGATGACTGTAGTAAGCCCATTAGGCCAAACCGCAGTGGTAGACAAGATCTTTCGAAATGTACCCTTAGAGATTCAGGGAGTGAACTTTCGGGCTAATTTAAGGAGTTACCTTTCGGAGAGTTTGAACTTATACTCAGAATGGATTGGCTAGTAGAACACTGAGCCGTGTTGGATTGTGCGGTTAAACGGATGGAACTAAGAACCCCGGAGGATAAAGTGGTAGCAATGATCGGAGAAAGGAGGAACTACTTGTCTAACGTGGTTTCGGTGCTGAAGGCCGAGAAGATGGTTAAGAAGGGGTGTAAGGCATTCTTAGCCTTCATTAGTACGATAGGTGGGAAGGAGGAAGGTATTAATGGAGTTAGGACGGTAAGGGACTTCGTGGATGTATTTCCAGAGGAATTACCAAGAATACCCCCAGATAGGGAGGTGGAATCTGGGATAGATTTGCTACCAGGAACAGCTCCTGTGTCAATCGCTCCATACCGAATGGCGCCAAAGGAGTTAGTGGAGCTCAAAGCTCAAATCCAAGAACTGTTAGATCATGGGTTCATCCGACCCTGTGTGTCTCCGTGGGGAGCACCTGTCCTATTTGTGAAGAAGAAGGACGGAACTATGCGTATGTGCATAGACTACCGTCAGTTGAATAAGCTGACCATTGAGTCTGTTGACTCACCCCTTTGTGGGACCATTTTTCAGGTAATGAGCAATAATGGACCGGTCGGCAGGAGCTAAAGGTGGCCATGCATAGCAAGGAAAAACTTTTATTATTTGGGACTGTTATTTTTATTAAGTACTTCAATTTTATTTTTGGTTTTTGATTGATGTAATAAGGCCATAAGGCCCAAGTTGAATTTCTTTACTTCTGTTTATTCTTACTTTATAATGTTACGCATTATTTTTAATTAAGTTCAATTATATTTATTTTAATAATAATAAACCTTATATTGTTTTTTTTTCATAGCTAAATGATTTCTAAGTAAAATAAATGGGTTTTTAATCTAAGCCCAACCCAAAATGAGATTTTCCTGAAAATACACAAATTTTCTCTAAGAGACAAAGAATTTTGCAACCGGTTTACTTAAGGAACATACCAGATCCGGTTCAGGCTCGTGGGCCGGGTTTGGGGTGTTTCAATTTGACATGGTGGCCCTGTAAAAAGTAAAGGCTGAATTAATAAATGAGATATCACCCACTATGCAAACTAAGTCGTTTAGATAATAAAATCCAAATAGACCAAACAAAATGTACGGAGACGCAATCAGTCATAATTCATATAAAAAGATGAGTAGGCAACAAGTTAGCAGTAAGGATAATTAAAAAGAAAAATGGGTGACCTAAATGCATAATTAAATTTAAAGGTAGAAACAAAGAAGAAAACATCTAGCCTATCAAGGTAGTAAGTAATGAAGTCAGAATATTATAATGCAATGTAGTAGTGACAAAAATTCATAAACCAAATAGTAGATCCTAATCTAAAAGAAAAATAATTAATGAATTGATACAGTAGAGAGAAACATAATAATCTAAAATGAAGAAACAAAAAGTAAAATAAAACATCAAAAATAGATAAAAATTAAACTTGGATGAAAGGTAAACCGACTGTGGTTGAAATGGTCGGGTTACGAACGGTAGTGACTGGGCGTGTGGTCATCGTGAAGGTCGGTTCGTGGCTGGGCTGACGCGTAAGGGAAAAGTAGGATAGGGAAGGGGGTGGAGCGTGTGGCTGATGGGTGCTATTGATGGTTGGTTCGGGCTTGGGGGAGAAAGAAGGTGAGAAGGATGGAAGAGTGAGGGAGAGAAAGAGGATCGATGGGGTGTATGTGCACAAGGGAGAGGGGAGGCGAATGGCGGTGTTGGTGAAGAGGGGCCGAGGGACGGTGGTCGAAATATCAGAAGGAAGGGGGTTCGGTGGCTAGAGTTTTGGTGGATTTTGGGGAAGAAAACAAAAGAATGAAAAAAGGGTTAATGGTTTTTATGGTGACACGGTCGTGTAACGGCCCCATGTTGGGCCACACGACCGTGTCACACACTCGTGTGGCTCAAATATAGCCTGTGTTTGTCGCAAAATTTCAATGCCTATCTGTCACACGGCCTTGGCACACGCCCATGTGGTACACACGGCCGTGTTGCACGACTGTGTGATGTCTCGTTAGCTTCTCTCGCGCTCGTGTGGATCACCCACACGCCCGTGTGTCTGAGCCGTGTCTAACACACGGCCGTAGGCTTTTCTCATGTTGGCCTCTAACTTGTTAAAATTTGAAAAATTAAGCTCCAGGTTTCACACGGCCTAGGACATGCCCACGTGGGAAGGCCGTGTGGCTCAAAGATGAGGCCGTGTGTATGTCAAGTTTTGGGGATTTCTGGCCCTATTTCTACACATCCAAGGCCACGCCCGTGTGTCCAGGCCATGTGGGTCACTGTACCTACATGAAAAACATGCAAAATAGGGAAAATAAACTAAGTTAGTGGTGTTAGTGCTCGGGTTACCTCTAGAGGAGCGCTTATTTAGAGTCTAAGCTTGACTTACCTCTAATTCGCATGGTCATGGTGGTTTGAGGAGTTGAAACTCCTCATTCCCGTTATCAATTTTATCAAAATAAGGTTTTAGACGAATAATATTTACCTTGAAAATGCCGAATTTGGAATGAGTTCCCTCGACTGTACCGTATGGGAAAATGTATAATACCGTAAAAGGAATTGCTCCATTAGGTTCAGAAGTGGCAACACGAGGATCTTCTTTATCTAATAATACCTTGTCTCCAACCTTAAATTGATATGATTCACCATTAGGTTCGTTATGGCGCTGCTTTGATTTATCATGGTGTGTTCTAAGTTCCTTTCTTCCATAGGTTCACCATTCGTCTGGTTCGTCTATCTATAGCCTTCGCTCTTCATAGATAATTCTGTCATTATATCAACAAGAACGAGGCTCAGTCGCGTTTTTCTTACGTGTTTCCTGCAAAAATGATTGAACCACATGATCAGTTTTATTAATAGAATTTGTACGATCACCTTCATTACTTGGCGTTTTAACTAAATCACGAGCATGAAGAGTGATTGTTTCATCACCTGCACGTAATGTGAGTTCACCTGTGTCAACATCAATGATAGTCCTAGCAGTTGCTAAAAAGAGTCGTCCTAAAATTAGGGGTACATTACTATCCTCATCCATGTCTAAAACAAAAAAATCGACTGGGAATATGAATCAATTTTGACAAGCACATCTTCAATGATACCCTTATGAAATCTAATGGTTTTATCAGCCAGTTGTATACTCATCCTAGTCTATTTGGGTTTCCCAAGACCTAGTTGTTTAAACATTTTAAAGGGCATGACATTAATACTCGCCCCTAAATCAGCCAAAGCATTTTTAACCTCTAAACTACCAATTAAGCATGGAATAGTAAAACTCCATGGGTCTTTTAATTTGCTAGGTAGTTTATTTTAAAGGATTGCTGAGCAAACTACATTCAATTCCACATGCGACGAATCATCTAACTTCCATTTATTTGCTAAAAGTTCTTTTAATAATTTGACTGAATTGGGCATCGGCGAAAGAGCTTCAATAAATAGTTAGTTAATATGTAACTTTTTCAACAGTTTAAGGAATTTGCCGAATTGTTCATTTGTGCGGTCTTTCTTTGTCGCACTGGGATATGGCACATGAGGTCTATATTCTTTACTTATTGACTTTGGTTTATTGTGGCTCACCTCAACCTTACCTTTACTTACCATATCTGCTTGCCTTGGTTCTGGTTCTTCTTCAACTAACCCATCATCATTGCGCATAGTAATAGCATGAAGTTTCTCCCTTGGGTTAGTTTCAGTGTTACTTGGCAGACTACATTATTATGGTTGATCGTGTGTCAGAGTCTTAAAAATTTATATAAAGAATGATCGAGCCTAGAAACTAACTATGACAACGATTGAGGCAAGCGCACCAATCCAACAGCAGTATAGTTTAGCGATAAGACCGGATTGTCTAACCCAAAGGAACTAAAAGTACTAATACTAACTTTCTTTCTATTATTTAGCCTAAGAATTAAGGGACTTATTAATTAATCTAAAATTAACTAACTATTAAGCTAAAGATGCTAAGACATAGAGAATGAATTTGGGAAAATACTTGTGGGAAAAACCAATTGATTAAGATAATGGCCGAGGAACAATCCACCTAGACTTCACTTGTTATTTAACCCTGAACCAGACGATTTATTCATTTGACTTGATCCATAGGATTCCATAATTTATATTAATACCTCTCAGAGGCTACTAACGTCTAACCCTAGGTTGATTAATTGAAATCTCTTTCTAACTAAAACCCCTAGTATTGCATTAACTCGATCAATGGACTCCCGTATTAGGTTTGACCCTAATCCGGCAGATTTACGTCATCCTATCTCTAGGGTTACGATCAACTTCGCTTAATTATGCTAGATCTACTCTTGACAGGGTCTATTCCTTCTCTGCCGAAGCACATCAGTACTTGAATTAATATCCCAAAATATCAAAACAAGAATTAAGAACACATAATTAAGAACAAATCAAGTATTTATCATATAGTTCAGAAAACAATAACAAGATCTGTCTTAGGTTTCATCCCCCTTAGGTATTTGAGGGGTTTAGTTCATAATAATAAAAGAATACATCTCAGAAGAAAATATAAAACAAAACATAAGAAAAACCCTAAAACCCCCTGAAGGAAATTGAAGGAAAGATCTTTCGTCTTGAGTATAACTCCAGCTTCTTGAAATGAATCAATTGGCTTTCTTCGAGTAAACCCCACAATTTTGGCCTCTCTGGCTCGGCTCTTTGGCCTAACTGGATCGCCCTAAAGGTTGGCCTCTAGGGTGTTTATATAGGCTTTTGGAATGGCTTTCCTTGCCTCTAAGTATCCTATTCCGAGTAAAATTCCTCTTTTTCATGGCAAGGAACGCCCATGGCACACGCCCGTGTGAATCATGGCCAGGCCGTGGTCGGGTCTGTTAAGGAGGCATGGCCATGTGGTGTTGAGCCCAGGCCGTGTCGATTTCGTGACTTGGCCTATTTACTCCGTTTTAAGCCCGTTTCTCATTCTTTTCATCATCCGGTGCTTTCCTAAGTATAAAACATGAAATTAAAGGATTAAGAGCACCAATGTAATATCCTGAAACTGGGCTTGTGCATTTTTGTTCAAATTTGTGAAATAGCATGCCTTTGTGTGTTATAATGTGTTTTTTGAAATTTTGTGAACCCTAGAGTGTAGTAAATGCCTTAGAAATTATTCGATTTAAAGTTTTAAAAAAAAGAAAGCTAAGCAGGTTGGCCTTAAGAAAAATTGTAAGGGAAATATGACACATAATTGGGCTTGGAAAAGTGGCTTGGAGGTGCCACTTAGGGCCTCTGGAAATGGCGCCATATGCTAGGGAGGAAGGGCTTGAGTTTGAGTTGCATGGGAAGCAAATAAAAGAATTTTATTTTACTACATGGATAAGCAGTGTTGGACGGCATTAAGGCACTAAAGGGGGGAGTTTTATCCTTTTTAAAATTTGGCTAAATAGATAGATAAATGATGGATTATTATTAGTATTTTTAATAAAAAGATAAGAGATAAAGGATGGATTATTATTATTATTAATTTTAATAAGAGAAAAGCAAGGAATTGATAGTGTTGGCCGTAAGGGATTCTTGGGGTAGTAATTTCGGTTGAAAGAGGAAAATAAGGCCATTCAACATTCTTTCTTTCTCCTTTTCTCTCTGCCAAATTCTCTAGTGCATCTCCTCTTCTCCTTTTTGTTGGCCAAAGCCGAAAACTCAAGCAAAATCTCCTTATAGCCGATTCTTCTTAAGGCTTCACATTTTTTTCTTTTTCCTTTTCTTTCTTTGTTAAAACCGAAATCCTCTAGTGTTCATCAAAAGCCAAAATCAAGTGATAAGCATTTAGGCCATAGCCGAATAGCCCTGTGGATTCAAGAAAGAGGTGCTGCCGATTTCAATATAAAAAGGTAAGGATCTATAGTCATCATCTTATTTCTTTTCTTTTAAGCTGAAAGTTAATCTTATCCCTCCTAATCTTGTTGGCCGAAACATGAAAGGTGAATTCTGGGATCTCAGATCTAAGGTATTTCGACAACTTCATAAGCCAAGTGACATGTTTCAGGATTTGACCTATCAAGGTAAGGTATAAGTGTTCGGCCGAAGGCCACTGGTTAAGTCCATTAAGCAATTGAAAATCGGATATAACATATGTGTATAGGGCTGTCGACATCTCCATAGTCAAGTGGTGTTTTCGGGATTTTAGATTCGCAAAGGTAAGTGTATCTACCCAATCGGCCAAGGCCTATTTAGCAACCTAGATCTATTCCTTATTTATTCAAAAGTCGAAAACTAACCTAGTCAAGTGACTGAATGTTAGCCGATTGCAAGGAGGAAAGATTACAAGTTTCGGGATTTGATTGATAATCAAATCGGCAGCAAGGAACTGAGGATCTAGGCCGTTAGATCGGGTTTTCGGGACTTCAATAAACTTGCTAAGTAAATCAGGTGTGTACCCTTCCCTAAGACTTAATAGATTTAAGGCATTAAATATAATATAAGTGTTATAATGATGTGAAAGCTATGGCTAAGGTACCATGTTATGGTACAAAGTACTCAGGTACGTTTTCCTACTCCTACTAGGGTTATGATAAATCTCTGTTATGGCACATATGTGAAACTATAAGAATGTGAATAAAGAATTTGGCATGATGATGCATGATATGAATGATATATGGGGCATATGGGATGTTATGAAAGGGGAAGTGAATGTGGTGACTTCGGTCACAATATCTGAATGTGGTGACTTCGGTCACATTATCTGAATGTGGTGTCTCATGACACAAAAATATTATCTGGTGGCAATGCCACGAATTTTATAAGGGCGATGAGCATGTCGACTGCAGCGACTGCCTTCGATAGTGTGTAGCGGATGGAGGGTTGAATTAGTAGTCCCCACAGTGTGCAGGTTGGTACGGGTGATGTGTAGCGGATGGCTATCTAGGTTTGGGTTCGGGTTTGCATTATATTATTAAATGCTATATGTACATGTATGATTTGATATGCCTGAATTTGTTAGGACTTAGTGTTGTGGTTACACATTGAGTCTGTTGACTCACCCCGTTGTGGGAACATTTTACAAGTGATGATCAGTGATGGACCGGGTCGGCAGGAGCTTAGTGGTGGCCATGCTCAATTCGGATTTTATTTTATTCTGGACTTGTTTTATTTTAAGTAATTTGGATTTATTTTGGGGTTCTGTTTCGATGTAATAAGGCCATAGTATGAACTGTTTCATGCCTTTTTTTTAATTAGATTTTATGATGTTACGAATTTTTATCAAACTGAGGATTAAGTAAACTTTATTTTTAAAATCACTCTAACTGATTTGGACACTCTAAAACAATGGTTTTCAATTTATTGCAAACTTTAAATAACCCGCTATTTCTCTGATCTAGAGTTTTATAAAAACTTGGATTTCAAAACTCAACTTACTTCCAACTCGAGCCCAACTCAAAGAAATTTAAAATTCTCTCAAAACCACACGAATTTTTCCTAAGTAGCAAAACAGACTTTCAAATGTTTTTCTCAAGGAACATACCAGATCCGGTCAGGGCTCGTGGGTCGGGTTTGGGGTGTTTCAACCATATTCCACAATTCAAGGCTTAAATCATCCAAAAATATGCTAAATGTGGGATTAAAATATGTTCATATTACGGTTTATCAAGTATCCCACACTTAAGCGTTTGCTTGTCCTCAAGAAAAATTCTCATGTAACACCCTTAACCTATATCCGTCGCTGGATTAGGGTTACAAGGCATTACCAGACATAAAACAAGTCATAACAAATATTTAATATTCATATGGTCATAACCGAATGCATTATAAGTAATGATGCACTTTCATAATATGCTTTAAACATTAACATACATATCTTAAATCCATATAGTCGAATTCATGTATAAGCATTTTTCATCAATAACAAAAGTTACTATTCATTTGGTCGTTGAAGTTACAATAGCCGAATATGCACATGCTTATAATCACTTTACTAAATCAAATTATCAATTATCAAAACCAAATGTACATATATACCAAAACCTTGCTTAACCGAATCTAGGATATACCAAATTCAATACCAATTGCCAAAAGCACCCAAACATATAATTGATCACATCTCTTATAATTAACATACCCAAATTATCAAACCATACCTATCTTACAAATAACCTAAAACATATAAAATCAAGCTCATTACATACATATATGTATATCATGACCAAGTTTACACAACCAAAATATATAACCTATAATGCCATTCATACCTATCATGAAAATTATTTACCACATCATACGAACACCATGGTTGAAATCACACAACTATAAATTTACTCAATGATCAATCAAGCCACATATTCAAACACCACGCATAAACACATCAGTAGTTATACTTTTATAATAAGTTAACACCATGGTCGAATTCACGTAAGACCATAATACCACAATTTAGCCATTTTTCACATGGCATATATATATACACACCATTCGGAATAACTCAAAAAGTACCATAGCCTATACATGCCATAAACTTAGTTTAACCTCAAAAAGGTACCAAAATATTGATGATAGTGTGACGAGCTTTAGCGACGATCCTCGAGCACGTATCGATCACCCGAAGGAAATCTAAAACACGAGAGCAACCAAGAACCAAGTAAGCTTTAACAGCTTAGTAAGTTATAAGCAATTATATAACAACAATGCATTATACTATTATATATAATAGGTCAATTTATTATATTCACCATCAAGATTTATAACCAACATTACAAGTTATAAACCATTCATAGATTTTTCCTATTTCATAGCCTTAAGGCCGAACACTCACATATTCAATAATTGGTTCACATTGAACTATAAATCACTTTCTCATTTAAAAAAATACATATGTATATAAATATGCTTCACATTTGCTTAATTTCATATGCATATATCACTTACCAAATTTATACTTGCAATTCAAACTCATATAAGTCACAGATTAACATGTATAATACATAATCTCATTTCAACAGCCAATACATACTTTATTACCTCAAAAGATGATCTATCATCACTTACCTGATCATTTATCTCGTTTAACACATTCATTAACTGTTACACTTAAAGGGTCAGCAAACCTGCACATTTAGTGTCAAAACCTTGTAACGTATTGCACACTTAGTGCCATCACATAACATCTCGCACACTTAGTGCCAAATCATTGTAACGTATCGCACAATTAGTGTCGTCACGTAACATTTTGCACACTTAATGCTAAATGACCGATTTCGCACACTTAGTGCTCGGTATCAAATTTGCACATTTAGTGCATCTCACAACTTGCTACTCATTCACGTATATACATAGTAACTTATTCAACTCATGAATCAACATCACATTCAAGTATATCATTGACATATATTCATACCTCACGTTCGACTATATTCATCTCTCAAATCAATATCATATTTGAGTATATCATTGGCATATAAACATACATTACATTCGACTATATCAACAATGTACATATATATTTCCATTAAATTCATGTATATCATTATAGATAAATTCAATACAACATAATTTCTTAAAAACTTACCTCGAGTATCGACGGACTATGTTTCTCGACTATTCAACTAACTTTGCCTTTCCCTGATCCAATCTCGATCCTTTTTGTTCTTGATCTAATAAATTTCAAATTTAGCTAAATCAAATATAATTCCATTGAATTTGATCCAAATACACATAAATGAACAAAATTACCATTTTGCCCCTAATATTTTACACTTTTTACAAATTAGTCCAATTAGCATAAAACACAAAATACTCAAAATTTAACTTCACCCTAGTTTGGCCGAATTTCACTAAGGTCCTTAGCAACCCATTTCTTCCATTTATTTCACATTTTGACCCCTCAACTTATAATTTTACAATTTATCCCTATTTAGACCTTTTCACCAAAAATGCCTTAATTAAACATAATAATCTAACAACCTAGATTTATTTTCCATCACTAAACACTAAGTTCATCAAGTTATCAACAATGGCATTTCATGAATACATCACCAAATTCAAAAATTCAAGCTTGGGCTAACTAGTATTTAAAGCAACGATCTCAAAAACGAAAAAAATTTCAAAAACTGAAAACAAACTAACCTTGATTCAAGCTTGAGAGATGGCCAAATAACCTAAGCTATGGTTTCTTCTTTTTCTTTTAATGGTTTGGTCATCAAGAACAAAAGATGATAATCATTTTTAATGGTGTTTTATTATAACATATATTAACATTTTATTAATTTACATATTTAACCTTTATTATAAAATAACTAAACATTATAACATAAGGTTAATCTTGTCCATGGCTAGCCACTATCTTTAAAATTGGCCTATTTACTCTTTTAATACTTATAATTTAAAAGACAATCAATTAAGCCCTTTTACTAAAAACTATCAAATTTTTAACTTAAGCGATTAAGCCCATTTATTAAATCGGACCTCCAAACGATAGAATTTTTAAACGAAAATTTAATACACACAAATTCACACATTATAAACACCAAAAATAATTATAAAAATATTTTTCAGATTCGGATTTGTGGTCCCGGTGGTTTAAAATCGGGCTGTTACATTTCAACTTACAATTAAAATGAACTTCCTTTATTCATAATATTCATCAATAATGTTTCATAGATAATTATACATTGATAATTTAAGTAAAAGAGTCCTAAAGATTCAAACAATCAAAGTCATAGTTTTTGTAGCACGAAAACATAGGTGTTTTCCCCTTACCTAAATAATCACCTTTAATTCAGAATTGTCAAGAGTTGACATCCTCACTAAAGATTCACTCAAATCACTCAAAGTCTTTAAGGTTCAAAATTAAGCACTCAAAAGTCAAACATGAAAAGTTAATCCCATAGGCTTGCATGAAAATCAAATCTCCACCACTGTAAAATGAGATGATACACAAATCAAAACGTCTTAAAAAGGGTTATAATGGGGCTTGGGTTAAATGTGTGGATAAATGCTGAATTAGAGGGTTAGAATCGAGATTGAATTGACAATTTACCTAGCTAGAAAATAAACTAATACTTGAATAATTATATCAATTACAACTTCACTAATAATACGAGCTTCTTCTCAATATGTGGAATTTTAAACGTGTAACATCCTAGACTAGGGGTTATGCGTTCGTGCCTAATTCATGAGTTAGTAGGTTTTGGCAGTGTTGGAAGTGTATTAAGGGTTTTTAGAATTCTAGGATGGAAGAAGAAAGCTTTGGAAAATTATTGGTTTTTAAGTAAAAAGGGGAGCTAGGTAAATGAGGCTTTAAAAGAAACTCTGTGTGAAGCATGACACAAGGAACCATGTGGTAAAATGGCATGTTTTATGAATTATGAATGTGTTATGTGAATTCTAGAAATAAGGAAATGCATGGAAATATATGGAAATGTATGGAAGTGTATAGAAATGTGTGGAAATGAGTGGAAATGTATGGAAATGTAAGGCAATGTAGGGAAATGTAAGAAAATGTAAGGAAATGTAAGGAAATGTATGGAAATGTATTGAAATGTAAGGAAATGTAAGGAAATGTGAGGAAATGTATGGAAATGTAAGGAAATGCAAGGAAATGTAAGGAAATGTCTTGTCTTGGAAATGTAGGGAAATGTCCTGAAAATGTAAAGGAATAAAGAGGAAAGTGAACATTTATGGAAACTAGGAAATGTAAGGAAATGATTCAAAAATGGAAAGTGAACATTTCTGAAACTTGGAAATGTAAGAAAATGGCAAGTTTACTGAGCCGATCGAAAATTTTAGGAAACTTAGAAATGACTTAGAAATGTCAAGTTTTAAAGTTTAAAATAGGAAATTAAGGCAAGGTGGCCTTAAAAGAAAAAGTTGGTGAAATTTGACACACAAACAGCTTGGAAAAGTGGCTCAAGATGTCACTTAGGGCCTATTAAAATGGCGCCATATGCAAGAGGAATGGGCCGGGTTCGAGTCACTTGGGAAGCAAATAAGGAGGTTTTATTTTTGCTTCCGTAAGACCGAGGTGGACGGCACATGCTTCTAGAAAGGAGGTGTTTTATTTTCATAAATATTCGATTAAAAAGGTGATAAATAAAGGATTTTTAAATTGGATTATTTTAAAGAGATAAATGTTGGATTAAACTCTTTTATTTATGATAATTAAAGGATAAAGTTATCAAAATAGAAGAGTGGTGGCCAAGTAAGGGACTCTAGCCTAGTAAATTTGGCTATAAAAGGAAAAGAGAGGCCATTCAGCATTATTTACTCTTCCTTGATAACCTCTACCGAATTTTCTCTGCAACCCCTATTCTTTTCTTCTTCATTCTTCTCCTCTCAATATTCCAAAAGCCGAAAGCTTGCTAAGATCAAGGCCATAGCCGAAGGTTGAAGTGAAGGTGCAATCGATTTCTTCAAATAAGGGTAAGATCCAAGTTTGGTTTCCATTCTTTTATACTTTAGACTTATCGAAATTTAGGGACTAATTCCTATTATTGATCTTGGCCGAATTATGGAAGGAAAGTTTCGGGATTTATTAAGTGTCGACTACAAGGAAGGAGAAGTTCTTTTCCCGAAGGTACATCATAGGCTGCGTGTTCCCTAGTTATTTGGTGAATTTCGGGATTTAAGAATCTAAGGTAAGTCATATTTAACATTCGGCTAAGGGTTATTTGTTGTGAATAAATGTTAGAAATTGATCTAACATGTAGTTATAGGGATTTCGACAGAGGGATACAAAGATTTCGGGATTTGAGAGTTTCAAGGTAAGTTTTAAGTATACTAATCCTACTAGGATTTGGATTTATAGCCGAATGGCTTTTTACTAAGTATTAAATGATTGAATGTAGAGAATTAAGATCTAAGGCATTAGATCAAGCTTTCGGGATTTGGATTGGAAACCTTAAGCTTAATCGAATCGGTGTGTACCCATACTAACCTTCAATACGATATATGGCAATTATTAATTATGCGAATATGCATAAGAATGTGAATGTGGCTATGTGCCCTAATGTGGTACAAAAAGTACTGTGCACGTTTCCTACTTCTGATAGGATTATGAATATGTTATATTTTTAAATAGTAATATGAATGAGAAAAATAAGTATGTTGTGCATGATAAAATATGTGGGGCATTTCGGGCTATATGTGAAAGGGGAAGAAGGTGTTGACTTGGTCTCACTAACGGAATATGGTGACTACGGTCACATAATTTGAATATGGTAACTTCGGTTACATTATCCGAATTTGGTAACTTCGGTTACATTATTTGAATATGGTGTCTAATGACACAAATTATATGGGCGATGAGCACGTCGATTGCAAATGATCGCCTCTCGATGGTGTGTAGCGGATGGAGAGTTGACTTAGTAGTCCCCACGGTGCAGACCGGCGAGTACGGGTGGTGTGTAGTGGATGGACAAATAGGCTTGGGTTTGGGTTGCATCATTATTTATTTGTATATGAATATGAACTTGATATGAACTTGTATGCCTGATTTGTTAAATGTTAGTATTATGTGCACATTGAGTCTGTTGACTCACCCTTTGTGGGACCATTTTTCTGTAATGAGCAATAATGGACCGGTCGGCAGGAGTTAAAGGTGGCCATGCATAGCAAGGAAAAACTTTCAATATTTGGGGACTTTTATTTTACCAAGTACTTGAAATTTTATTTGGGTTTACTTGATGTAATAAGGCCATAAGGCCCAAGTGAATTTCCTTATTTTTGATTTACTTTTAATTATTATGTTACAAACTATTTAGATTAAAGTTAAGCAAAATTATTTCTTGAAAATGAACCCTACAATTATTTTGTCACCTTAATTAAATTAGATTTTCAAAATTAATTAAATGAGTTCCCAATCTAAGCCCAACCCAAAACAATATTTTTCTAAATTTTTTTTTTTACAAATTATATCCAAGAAACAAAGAATTTTGAAACTGGTTTACTTAAGGAACATACCAGATCCGGTTCAGGCTCGTGGGCCGGGTGTGGGGTGTTTCAAAACGTATAAGCTCACTTGATCATAGAACTAATAATGAATATACTTCGTTTTTTTTAAGAACAAATCATTAATAAGAAAGAACGTTAACAACTGCATTATAGAACATAGTTAGTCAACTGTTCAAAATCAAATCTCGAAAAAAAGGGAGTCAAGAATGGTGATGACAAATACAAGATGGGTTTTGAGGTAATATTAGTAGGTGAGTCAATAAAAAGGGTTGTTAGGATCAAAAGGGTTCACTAGGGGTTAATTGCGAAGGTAGATTTTTAGTGGAGTGAGTGGATTAAATCTTAAGTCCTTTATCATCTCTGTATATCAAATCAATAATGTGGTCTTGACATGTATAATCAAAGCAAGTTCTAGAATAACAAATCAATGTCGACACACTCATAATTAAAAAGTGAGCACGAAAGAATGTATGCTTTAAAAGGCTCAAAATCTCACAAAAATTATGGGTTTTGATATCTACTTTGTAAATTTCAAACTTCAAAGTAATAATTAGATTCAAGTAGAAAAACTAACAAAATTTTAATTTTTGAAAATAGACTCATCATGCTTTGTAACAACCCAAACCCGGCCCAAACACCACGGCCGAATTTAGAATGCTACCGAGGAAAAAGTTTGAAAAAAATTTGGCATAAGGGTGAAAACATAATAATTTTTTTCGTAATTTATAAAAACTGACTTATTTGCAAATAAGTTTATTGTTTTGGAACTAAGTTGCCAAAAGAGAAAAACCTTGAAAATTTTGTGTAATTTAAAACATTGTACTTTTGAACTTCTAAGGAAAATTTTATGTTTACAAGTATTCGAATTTGAAACCTTAACATAAGTTTTTAAGGTGTAAATTGTTTTTTTTAAAAATAAACATTCCCAATTATTAACTCGATAGTCAATCCAACTTAAACATAATAAAAATCCCCAAAATACTTTAAGTGGCCTCATTACAATAAAGATTTACTCAAAAGTACTGAAAATATAAAGTGCATAAAACAAATAAAAACATCTTCTGCATGGCCACCTTGTATCCACTCCAGCCCAGTCCAAGAATCATGTATCACCTGCATTGTTTTTGGAAAAATAGGGTGAGTCAAACCGACTCAGTGTGTAATTATTTCACATGTCTCCACAAATGGGCTTGGCCCACATCCACACAGTCCACATACACAATCATGCAAAATGAATCCCAACCCAACCTAGTGTCCATCCGCTACACACCCCCGTACCTGCCGCACACACCAGGGGATTACAAAATCGCCCTTTAACTGCTACACACCTCCTTGGCAGACCTGCTGCCCAAGGTCGTGGCATAGCCACCGGTCACCTAAGTGACCCCACATCTCTGTATCCACAAGGTGACTCAAAGTCATCCTCAATCCACGGTGAAGCACACAGCTATCATCCGTCCCCGATGTGGCACATAGCCAACATCCAACCTTGATGATGCACATAGCCAACATCAAGCGACGACGTAGCTCAAGGCTAACACCAGTCCACGCACATAAATATGTACACCCTGTCCTTCAATAATCATATCCCAATCCCCATGCATAAATATATATTTCATGACAAAACAACATTAAAATTCTAACGAGCATACATCACATGCTTACAACAATTTCACACATATACCACAGGTAGATTAATACCATAAAACACTAACCTGATTAACCGATTACCCTCCATGGGTAGCCACACCATTTCAGCCATTATTTCTAGCTACCATACACGTCATATACACACATATATATATCAACAAATACAATTACAGGAGAACAGTGCAATAATTACACACCTTTTTAGCAAAAGTCACCTAAACCCGAACCCCGTAGCCTACACAATTTACACCTTGCGATTTGTTAAACTCTCTCCTCAACTAATCGAATCTCAGAATCACACGTTTGAACCTAAAAGTCTACTGAAATCCCTAGATGGAACCATTTTAGTTTCGGCCTCAGCTTAAAGACATAAGTATGTGGCCCTTGGCCGAATACTACTACTTTCTTACCTTGATGGATCGAATCTCGAGAGCTCCTTAGCACCCTTAACGCTAGCTAAAAGCAAAAAAGCCAAAACCTAGTCCTCCATGATTTCGGTCAACAAATACACATGATTAGATTCTTTATTTCGACTAACCTAGAAAAGAAGAGAGAAAACCAAAAAAGAGAAATCCTTACCACCTTACTAACCCGATTCGGCTTGATAATAACCTTTGAGAATCAACGTTCTAGAAGAGAACGAAAGATGAGTGTAGACGAAATTTGAAAGAAGAGAAGAAATAAGGGTGAGGCTCAAAAGAGGTTCGGCTAAGATTTCTGTAACACCCCCAAACCCGGCCCACGAGCCTTGACCGGATCTAGTTATGTCACTGCGGAAAGACGGTTGAAAATCTTTTTGACTTTAGCATAAAACATGAAAATTTATTAACTTTTGATAACCATGTCCATTTAAAATTACAAGTAAAACTTTGTTATTATAAAATGTCCATATTAAAACTTTAGTATATATATATATATATCTTGAATAAATAGATTGCTAAAAATAAAATCATCTTTATATAGTAATTTAATTTTAGCCAAACCATAATTAAAATAATGCCAAAAATAATAATAAGGCCCTTATTACATCAAAGAAATTCCCAAAATACTTAATATAAAATGCATAAAAATAATTTGGACATCTTCTTCTGCATGGCCACCTCGTACCCACTCCAACCTGGTCCAAGCTCATGAATCACCTGCGATGGTTAAGAAAAATAGGGTGAGTCCACAGACTCAGTGCATAATCATCACACATGCCTCCACATATGGGCTTGGCCCATATCCACACAGACCATACAAATCAATATGCAATTACGAAACCCAACCCATCCTAAGTCCATCCGTTACACCAACCTTAGCAGACTCCCTGCTCAAGGCCGTGGCTAATCCACCACTGATCACATCGTGATCCCACATATCCTACCTTGGCAGACTTACTGCTCAAGGCCGTGGCTGAGCCACCGATCACATAAGTGATCCCAATATTAATCCGTCTACGGTGATGCACACAGCCATCAACCGCCGAGATGGGCACCTAGCCAACACCTCCCTTGATGTACCACACAGCTAATCATCAAGTGCTAATGTAGCACGAGGCTAACATTAGACCACGTACATAAATATGTACTCCCCGTCCTTCTTTGATCAATCCAATCCCCATGCACATATGCCAATGCATCATGTCAAATCATCATATCGAATGTGTATACATCACATGCTCATTATTATATCACCTATACATCATAAATAATTTACTATCACAACATACTAACCTGTTAACCGATTACCCCAAATCATGGGTATCCACCTCTTTAGCCATTATTGTCGGCTACCACACATCATACACAAGTATACACATTAATAAACAATTAACAGGGAAACAGTGCGATAATTACGCACCTGTTTGATACAATTGACTAAATCCCGAACCCACGTTTAGCGATTTGCACCCTTGCAATTGTGGAACTCCTTCCTTACGGATCTAAATCCCGAAACCGCTTATTGTCTATGGGTTGTCGAAATCCCTATAACCCGAATGCGGTCACTTGTCCCTTACGTAGTTGAAATCCCTACTAACAATTATTAGAATCGGCCCTACCACATTAATCCATAAAAATGGCCTTTGGCCGATTAACACCTTGACTTACCTTGCTTAACTCAAATCTCGAAAGGCTCTTCCTATGCTTCTTCACGTTAGCTACCTTCAAAAAGAACACCACATGGCTTTATGGATATTCGCCCATCTCACCCATGACACCTTCGGCTTTAAAGAAAATAGAAAAAACTTGGAGAAAAGAAGAAATAGAAAAATGGACAAAAGTGTAGGAGCATTCGGCAATGGCTTTAAAGGTAATGAGATATTCGGGTATAAATAAAACAAATGTGGAGTTGAAGAAAAGAAAAGTGGAAGAATGGTAGGGACTTAGGAGCATTCGGCTTTCATAAAAATATAAAGAAACTTGGCAAAACAACTAAAATGAAAGAAAAAGGGAATGGGTGCTTATTAAAAGAAGAATTCGGCACTACCCCTGCTATATGATTGAAAATGCTTACCCAAAAGAGTCCCACACTCATCCACCATCTTGATATTTAACACAAGCCTTATCACTTTATTTAAAAATAATAATAATAATAAAGAAACACAACCATTATCCCTTATCACCTATTAAAAAAAATAAAAATAAAGGCCACCCTTATCACCTAATAAATAAAAATAAAGTCCAGCATTAATCCATTATCCCACCGAATTTGAAAACACAACCAGCTTTATCCATTTGAAGATCCCATGTGCCGGCCAATTCCTTCTCTCCCCTTTCACGCCAGCATGGAAAAATAAAAACCTCAACTGCAGCTTCCATGGTTCGAACATGGGACCTGTTGGGACAAGCGACCAAGTAGCGCCCCAGGCCATTCGGCCAAAGCGTTATTTTGTGTCATAAACGCGCCATATTTTCTTTTAAGCCCTACTTCCTTAGTTCCTTCCTCTTTAACGCCAAAAACAAAAATAAAACACGCCCACTGCTGCCCACGTTGCTCGAACCTCATCCCCCTAGAGCCCCCTTTTCCGCGCAAGCGTCCAAGCCACTTTACCCAGGCGCTTTTTGTGACATGTTCCATCCCGAATTTCTTTTAAAACGTCCTTAGCCGAGCGCCTCCTTAATGCCAAAAATAAAAACTACTTGCTGCCGCCGTGTTTCGAACCCAGGCCCTTTGCTGGCGTTACCCCCAAGCCTTAAGTAGCGCATGGAAGCCACTTTACCAAGGCGTTTTCTTGTGTCCAAAAAATGCCGAAAATTATTCTTAAGGCCTCCTAGCCCACTTCCCCTTTTAGACTTAAAAAAAAAAATTTCTCCTATAGCTCGGGCGTTCCCCTACCTTATCACTAGCACCTAAAATACCACAATTAACACCATGATGACCACACTTATGCAAAATAATTTAATAAAATTTTACCCCTATTTCAGGATATTCAGCCAAAATTCACTGTTTTGGAAAGCACAAATTTTCCAAAAAGAATCCTCAAAGTTTTACAACTTTTTATGTCCCTGATTTATTAAAATTTTACAAATTTACCCTAGTTTGCGAAAAATTATCGAAATACCCCCGAATTTCAAAATTTTTCCAAATTACCTCGGGACTTTGAAATTACCAAAATACTTTTTTTTGACGAATCACCAAGGAACTTTTTCTCTTGAAAAAATATTACGAAAATGCCCCTGTAGGACAAAATTACGAAAATACCCCTAGGTAGTGGAAAAGCAACAACGATGAAAACTACAACGTTTCTCTGAATGAACGAAAGTTCATACTTGTTTGATGGATGAATGAGTGAATGGAAAGACTGTGTGCATGTATGAACACGAAAAAAAAAAACCACTCCTAAAACTCTGTCATAAAATTTCTTCACGGATAAACAAGTGGAACAATGACTAATTCATAAAACTTCTTAATCAGATCTCGACGTTAGACAATGAGCTCTAGAGGACGTGGTCGTCGTGGAAGAGGTAGAGGAAGAATGACTAGGTCGGAACCCATTAGATTGGGTCAAGGATCAGATAAGGAAGTACCACCGCCACCACCACCCCCAGCTATTAATGTTGAGCAGCAGGCTCAGACGGGGGAGGATGCTGTGTCGCAGGTTGTGCTACGAGTTTTGGAATTGGTGGCTGGTGCAGGAGGGAATTCGGGAACACGTAAGTCTGTGCCTAAGCGGCTTCGAGCTAATGGAGCCGAAATGTTTCGTGGAGTATCTGGGGTGGCACCCAGTACAGCTGAATATTGGTTGGAAGCAACCGAGCGAATTATGGATGAGCTCGATCTGAGCCCTGAGGAGAAAGTGAAAGGAATGGTGGCGCTGCTTCGCGACGAGGCGTATCAATGGTGGCTTACAATTCGGGATAGTGCTACGGCAGAGGATCTCACCTGGAAGTACGTCAAACCGGCGTACCAGAAGAAGTATGTTGGAACTCATTATATTGATGCGCAGAGGAAGGCGTTTTAGAAGGGTGGTTCAAGGAACAAGTCGTAGTAGCAGAATACGAGGCTGAATTCCTAAGGTTAAGCCGATATGCTCGAGGAGTAGTTGCTACGGAGCATGAGCGATGTGTCCGGTTTAAGGACGGATTAAGGGATGACTTGAGGTTGTTGATAGCTCCTCATCAGGAACGGGAGTTCGCTGTGTTAGTCGAAAAAGCTAAGGTAGATGAGGGAATTAAGAATTCTGTGATGCAGAACAGAGATAGGGATAGGAACCGCGACAGGAGGAATTTTGGATCGTCCGAATCATCTGAGAGTCTTCAGAAAAGACCGAGGGTTGAAAATTCTGTTCGTGTTGCTAAGCCAGCAACAGAAAATCCAGATCGTCCGTGTGCTCAGTGTGGAAGGTACATGTTGGCGAGTGTTGGAACTGAAATCGAGAATGTTTTAGGTGTAAGTCTAAGTCTCACCTGATTAAGGACTGTCATCAGGATCCGAGTAGGGCTCGGACATTAGGCCAAGGTTATGTGCAGCCAGGTAGAGATGGTCAGTAAGCGACAAGAGGTCGTGGTTCGAACCATGGAGGAAATGGTTCAGGCCGAGGTAGTGGAGCACCAAACAGAGAGGCTGAAGGTGCAGATGCAAGGCAGCCAAGGTTGGTTTATGCAGTCGGCCGTCGCGAGGGGGAAGATGTGCCAGAGGTGACAACGGGTAAGTTTCCTATTTCTGGAATACTCACTATTGTCTTGTTTGTGGTTAAGTTAGTTTGTTCTTATGTTGCTAGTGAAGTGTATGGAACTTTGATTATGAACTTAGAGAGTGTGTCTAGAAAGCATGATAGCTCTTCAAGATCAGAGTGCGCAGCAGTAGCGTAGTATGATGAGTTAAGGATGCACGATTGAACGATAGTAAGTAATTTCGAGGACAAAATTATTTTAAGGGGGTAGAATTGTAATATCCTGAAATAGGGGTAAAATTTTATTAAATTATTTTGCATAAGTGTGGTCATCATGGTGTTAACTGTGGTATTTTAAGTGCTAGTGATAAGCTAGGGGAAGGCCCGAGCTATAGGAGAAATTTTATTTTTTTTTAAGTGTAAAAGGGGAAGTGGGCTAGGAGGCCTTAAGAATAATTTTCGGCATTTTTTGGACACAAGAAAATGCCTTGGTAAAGTGGCTTCCATGCGCTACTTAAGGCTTGGGGGTAACGCCAGCAAAGGGCCTGGGTTCGAAACACGGCAGCAGCAAGTAGTTTTTATTTTTGGCATTAAGGAGGCACTCGGCTAAGGACGTGTTAAAAGAAATTCGGGATGGAACATGTCACAAAAAGCGCCTGGGTAAAGTGGCTTGGACGCTTATACATTTGCTGGTGGGGCTCCAGGGGATGAGGTTCGAGCAACGTGGGCAGCAGTGGGCGTGTTTTATTTTTGTTTTTGGCGTTAAAGAGGAAGGAACTAAGGAAGTAGGGCTTAAAAGAAAATATGACGCATTTATGACACAAAATAATGCTTTGACCGAATGGCCTGGGGCGCTACCTGGTCGCTTGTCCCAACAGGTCCCATGTTCGAACCATGGAAGCTGCAGTTGAGGTTTTTATTTTTCCATGCTGGCGTGAAAGGGGAGAGAAGGAATTGGCCGGCACATGGGATCTTCAAATGGATAAAGCTGGTTGTGTTTTCAAATTCGGTGGGATAATGGATTAATGCTAGACTTTATTTTTATTTATTAGGTGATAAGGGTGGCCTTTATTTTATTTGTTTTTTTTAATAGGTGATAAGGGATAATGGTTGTGTTTCTTTATTATTATTATTTGTTTTAAATAAAGTTATAAGGCTTGTGTTAAATATCAAGATGGTGGATGAGTGTGGGACTCTTTTGGGTAAGCATTTTCGGTCATATAGCAGGGGTAGTGCCGAATTCTTCTTTTAATAAGCACCCATTCCCTTTTTCTTTCTTTTTAGTTGTTTTGCCAAGTTTCTTTATATTTTTATGAAAGCCGAATGCTCCTAAGTCCCTACCGTTCTTCCACTTTTCTTTTCTTCAACTCCACATTTGTTTTATTTATAGCCGAATATCTCATTACCTTTAAAGCCATTGCCGAATGCTCCTAAACTTTTGTCCATTTTTCTATTTCTTCTTTTCTCCAAGTTTTTTCTATTTTCTTTAAAGCCGAAGGTGTCATGGGTGAGATGGGCGAATATCCATAAAGCCATGTGGTGTTCTTTTTGAAGGTAGCTAATGTGAAGAAGCATAGGAAGAGCCTTTCGAGATTTGATTTAAGCAAGGTAAGTCAAGGTGTTAATTCGGCCAAAGGCCATTTTTATGGATTAATGTGGTAGGGTCGATTCTAATAATTGTTAGTAGGGATTTCAACTACGTAAGGGACAAGTGACTGCATTCGGGTTATAGGGATTTCGACAACCCATAGACAATGAGCGGTTTCGGGATTTAGATCCGTAAGGAAGGAGTTCCACAATCGCAAGGGTGCAAATCGCTAAACGTGGGTTCAGGATTTAGTCAATTGTATCAAACAGGTGCGTAATTATCGCACTGTTTCCCTGTTAATTGTTTATTAATGTGTATACTTGTGTATGATGTATGGTAGCCGATAATAATGGCTAAAGTGTTGGATACCCATGATTTGGGGTAATCGATTAACAGGTTAGTATGTTGTGATAATAAATTATTTATGATGTATACGTGATATAATAATGAGCATGTGATGTATACACATTCGATATGATGATTTGACATGATGCATTGGCATATGTGCATGGGGATTGGATTGATCAAAGAAGGACAGGGAGTACATATTTATGTACGTGGTCTAATGTTAGCCTCGTGCTACATTAGCGCTTGATGATTAGCTGTGTGCTACATCAAGGGAGGTGTTGGCTAGGTGCCAATCTCTCCTGTTGATGGTGGTGTGTGCATCACCGTGAGACGGATTAATATTGGGATCACTTATGTGATCGGTGGCTCAACCACGCCTTGAGCAGCAAGTCCGCCAAGGTAGGATATGGGATCACGATGTGATCGGTGGTGGATTAGCCACGGCCTTGAGCAGGGAGTCTGCTAAGGTTGGTGTAACGGATGGACTTAGGATGGGTTGGGTTTCGTAATTGCATATTGATTTGTATGGTCTGTGTGGATATGGGCCAAGCCCATATGTGGAGACATGTGTGATGATTATGCACTGAGTCTGTGGACTCACCCTATTTTTCTTAACCATCGCAGGTGATTCATGAGCTTGGACCGGGTTGGAGTGGATACGAGGTGGCCATACAGAAGAAGATGTCCAAATTATTTTTATGCATTTTATATTAAGTATTTTGGGAATTTCTTTGATGTAATAAGGGCATTATTATTATTTTTGGCATTATTTTAATTATGGTTTGGTTAAAATTAAATTACTATATAAAGATGATTTTATTTTTAGCAATCTATTTATTCAAGATATATATATACACTAAAGTTTTAATATGGACATTTTATAATAACAAAGTTTTACTTGTAATTTTAAATGGACATGGTTATCAAAAGTTAACAAATTTTCATGTTTTATGCTAAAGTCAAAAAGATTTTCAACCGTCTTTCCGCAGTGACATAACCAGATCCGGTCAAGGCTCGTGGGTCGGGTTTGGGGGTGTTACAATTTCATAAAAGGAGAAAAGCTCCTTTGGCTTTTGAAGATGGTTGAATCGGTGAGAAGATGAAGAAGAAGAGAAGGTAAGGTTTAAGAGGTTTCGGTTTCTGATCACAAAAGAAACGAGAAAGGAAATAGATCTTTTGGAAGAGAGAAAAATCACAAAAAGATGCCTATCACTACACTAAGTAAATTCGGCACCTAGCTCCCCTTGCATGACCGAATTATGTCCCCCCTAAAGTCCCATATTCGGCAAACTCCTCAATCTCACTCCCTATCCCTTGTTTTTCTCCTATTTTCTCTCAACATCACTCTTTCAAATGAGTTCAAATTAAGTCCAATCTCATCCCTTCTCATTGCCACACATTTAAAATAATTTGACTTAGTCAAATCCCCGCTTGTTTAGTGCCATAGCCGAATCCAACTATCCCCTCCTCCTGACGCAAAAACAAATGCCAAAATGCTGCCTCTGCAGCTCGAACCTTGTCCCCTTTTAGCTCCCTGAGGCGTTACTCCCTCATGCTCTAAGTGGCACCTCCCTTGCCACTCTGCCACTAGGTTATTTGTGTTCCAACCTCCGCATTAATTTCCATTAAGGCCTAGCTCCCTTAGCTCTCCCTCAATCAGGTTCAACCCAAAATTACACTAAGGCTCCTACCAACTCCCCAGGGTTTCAAAAGCCCCCAAACACATACAACACACAAAGCACACCATCTTATGAATTAAAATTAAAACGTATAACCCCTAAATCTCGGATGTTACAGCTCTACCCCCCTTAAAAATAATTTCGGCCTCGAAATTACCTGGCTAAAATAGCTGAGGGTATTGCTGTCGCATTGCCTTCTCCGGCTCCCACGAAGCTTCCTCTGATCCATGGTTGCGCCATAACACTTTGATTAGAGGAACTGATTTCCTCCGCAACACCTTCACATCCCGTTCTAGAATCTGAATCTGCTCTTTCTCGTACGATAAATCCGGTCTTAGCTCCACTTCCTCAACTGGCACCACATGCGACGGATCTGATTGGTACCGACGTAACATCGGAACGTGAAATACATCATGCATCTGCTTCAATTCCGAAGGCAATTCCAACTGATATGCCACTGGCCCCACTCACTTTACAACCCGATAAGGTCCTATAAACCTGGGACTTAGCTTACCCTTGCGTCCAAATCTCATCACCTTCTTCCATGACGAAACCTTAAGAAACACTTGATCACCCACTGCAAAGTCTATCTTCTTTCGCTTAAGATCTGCATACGACTTGTGCCTATCAGATGCCTCCTTCAACCGTGCTCGAATCATCTTAACCTTCTCTTCCGACTCTGCCACTATCTCAGGCCCCAAAACATGACATTCACCCAGTTCTGTCCAACAAGTAGGTGTCCGACACCTCCGGCCATACAACGCTTCATACAGCGCCATTCGAATACTTGCTTGGTAACTGTTGTTGTAAGCGAATTCTGCCAAAGGCAAGAATTCCTCCCAACTGCCTCTGAAGTCGATAACACATCCCCTTAGCATATCCTCTAACACCTGAATTACCCTTTCAGACTGGCCATCCGTCTGCGAATGAAAGGCCGTACTAAAATCCAATCTGGTGCCCAAAGCCTGATGCAACGCCCTCCAGAACCTCGACGTAAACCTAGGATCCCTATCCGATATAATCGACACCGGCACTCAATGCAGTCTCACAATCTCTGCTACATACAGCTTCGCCAACCTCTGCAAAGAGTAATCAACCCGAAGAGGTATGAAGTGAGCGGATTTTGTCAACCGATCTACAATCACCCATACCGAGTTCTTCTTAGTCGGCGTAAGAGGAAGCCCACTAACGAAATCCATGGTGATTCTCTCCCACTTCCATTGAAGAATCTTCACTGGTTGCAACAATCCCAGTGGCACTTGGTGTTCAGCTTTGACCTGCTAGCACGTCAAGTACTTTCCCACAAAGTCCGTAACCTCTCGCTTCAATCCGGGCCACCAAAACTGATCCCTCAGACCCCTATACAACTTACTTCCCCTAGGATGCATAGCGTAAGGGCTACTATGCGATTCCCGAAGATTTCTCTGCCTTAACTCCACATCTTTTGGTATACAGACCCTACCACGAAAGCACAAAACCCCGTCGTCATTCACACTGTAGTCCTCTATTCATCCACTCTGAACCTGTGCAAGCTTAGCACTCAGAAAGTCGTCCACCAATTGTTTCTCCTTAACCTGACTTAACCATGTCGGCTTTACCTGTAACTCCGCTAACAAACTCCCGTCATCATAGAGACTAAGATGCGTGAACATCGTCCTTAGATCTGATACCACTTTCTGACTTAACGCATCCACCACCATATTCGCTTTACCTGGGTGGTATTCGATTGAACAGTCGTAATCCTTTAGCAGCTCCACCCACCTACGCTGTCTCAAGTTTAACTCCTTCTGTGTCAGCAGATACTTCAAACTCTTATGGTCCGTATAGATACTGACTTCTCTCCATATAAATAATGCCTCCACACCTTCAAAGCGAAGACCACTGCGGCTAACTCCAATCATGCGTCGGATAGTTAACTTCATGTGGTCTTAACTGTCGAGACGCATAAGCAACAACTTTCCCTTCCTGCATTAGTACACAGCCCAACCCAGTATGAAAAGCATCACAATACACCACAAAATCTTTCCCTGCCACAGGCTGAATTAAGATCGGAGCCTCTGTCAAAACCTTTTTCAACTTCTCGAAACTCTCCTGCTGCTTATCTGTCCATATGAATGGTACCTCCTTCCTCAACAACTTTGTCAATGGTGCCGCTATTGAAGAGAAACCTCAACAAATCTTCTATAGTAGCCTGCTAACCCCAAGAAACTGCAGATCTCTGCCACCGACTTAGGTGGTTTCCAATTCAACACTGCCTCAATCTTCCGAGGATCCACCCTTATTCCTTCCGCCAATACTACATGACCTAGAAAAGCAACCTCCCCTAGCCAAAATTCACATTTGCTAAATTTGGCGTATAACTTCTTCTCCCTTAAGACTTGCAACACCACCCGAAAATCCTTATCATGCTCTACCTCCGACTTAGAATACACTAGAATGTCGTCTATGAACACCACGACGAATTGATCCAAGTAGGGTTGGAAAACCCGGTTCATCATATCCATGAACACAGCTGGGGCGTTCGTCAACCCGAACGGCATTACAAGGAATTCATAGTGTCTGTATCCAGTCCGAAAAGCTGTCTTATGGATGTCTGCTTCCTTCACCTTTAGCTGGTGATACCCCGACCTTAGATCAATCTTTGAAAACACTGCAGCCCCTTTAAGCTGATCAAACAAGTCATCTGTCCTCGACAACGGATGCTTGTTCTTGATCGTCAGCTTATTCAACTGGTAATAATCTATGCACATCCGCAAAGATCCATCCTTCTTCTTTACAAACAAGACCGGTGCTCCCCATGGAGACATACTGGGTCGAATAAACCTGCGATCTAGCAACTCTTGGATTGGGCTTTAAGCTCCACCAACTCTTTTGGTGCCATTCTATACGGCGCGATTGACACTGGTGCTGTCCTTGGCAACAAGTCGATTCCAAATTCCACCTCATGATCTGTAGGCAACCCTGGAAGTTCTTCCGGAAAAACATCTACAAACTCCTTCACTGTCCTGACCTCCCCCACAGTTGCTTCCTTAGCATCCAAGGCACTAACGAACATTAGAAAAGCCAAGCATCCCTTTTTCACCATCTTTTCTGCCTTAAGAGCAGACACTACGTTAGACAGGTAGTCTCTCCTTTCACCGATCACCGTAACCTCATTGTCCTTGAAAGTCCTCAACGACATGCGCTTAGCAGCACAGTCCTGATTCGCACGATACCTTACTAGCCAATCCATCCCTAGGATCAGGTCAAAATCCCCAAATGGCAGCTCCATCAAATCAGCTGGGAATACTACCCCCTGAACTTTTAAAGGCACGTCTCTAAAGAGTTTATCTACCACTACAGATTGCCCTAAAGGACTAAGTACAGTCATCTTCCTAGAGACAATTTCAGAGTTCACATCCAAAGTTCCAGACACCACACTAGCAATGTACGAATGAGTTGACCCAACATCAATTAAAGCCATAAAGGGTAACCCGTAAATAAGGAACATACCCATGATAACATCTGGTGCCTCTCCCTCTTCACGACGTCTGGCTGCATACACCAACCCTGGCTGTCTTGCATCTAAACTCCCAGCACCTCTGCCTGGTGCTCCACGACCTCGGCCAATGCCGTTTCCTCCACGGTTCGGACCACGACCTCTCGACACCTGTTGACCACCCCTTCCTGGCTGCACATACCCCTGACCTACTGTCCGAGCCCTATTCAGATCCTGAGGACAATCTTTAATCAAATGATACTTAGACCCACACCTAAAACACTTTCGACTCCGTCCCCAACACTCGCCAACATGAAACCTTCCACACCGAGCACACGGACGGTCTTGATTTCCAGCAACTGGCATAGAAACACGAGCAAAATTTTCAACCCTCGGTCTGTTCTGAAAACCTCCAGAAGACCCTGATGATCCAAAACCTCTCTTGTTCTGACCTCTGTCCTTATCTCTGTTCTACCTCTCTATCCACTTGACTTCCTCGGCTATCTAAGCTTTCTCTACCAAAGTAGCAAAGTCCCTCTCCTGATGAGGAGCTATCAGTACCCGCAGCTCATTTCGCAGCCCATCCTCGAACCTCACTCAGCGCTCGTAATCAGTAGCAACAATCCCTCTAGCATACCGACTTAGCCTTAAGAATTCTGCCTCATATTCCGCTACTGATTTACCCCCTTGTACTAGGTTCAGAAACGCTTTCCTCTGCGCGTCCATGTAACTAGCTCCGACATACTTTCCTTCAAACTTTACCTTAAAGTAACCCCAGTCTACTCGGTCTGCTGGAGTACCCTCTCGAACAGTGAGCCACCACTGGTAGGCCTCATCCCAAAGTAAAGAAACAGCACCTTTCAGCTTTTCTTCAGCAGTACAGTCCAAATCGTCCATGATCCTTTCGACCGCCTCTAGCCAGTATTCTGCCACATTCGGAGCTACCCCCGAAACTCCCCTAAATACCTCAACTCCATTCACCCTGAGCTGCTCTGGCACTGACTTTCGAGCCCCAGCACCCATGTTTGCTCCCATAACTCTTTCCAAAACTCGCAGCATAGCCTGAGAAACTGCGTCATCCCCACCCGTCTGATCCTGATCCTCTGCGCCCACTGTTGGCGGCGGTGGCACATCATTTTTTGACCCATGGCCAGACCCCACTGGTTCCGACACTGTCATTCTGCCCCTACCATGTCCACGTGCGTTACGACCACGTCCCCTAGAAATCATGTCTACTATCGCGATTTAATCTGATTTAAGAAATTTTATGCATTAGTCTTTTGTTCCACTGATTACCCGCGAGCAATTTTATGTAAAGGAGTTTTAGTCGTAGTTCTTTCGATCATCCAAAGTTTTCAGCTCAAGTTTACTGTTCTAATTCAGAGAGTCACATTCATTCATCAACAACATCCACCATACTACTTTGGGCATTTGTCCGTTCCCAACCCAGGGTATTTCCGTAATTCATCCTATAGAGGTATTTTAGTAATAAATCAGGGTCAATTCAAAAATATTTACAAATCAAAGGCATTCCAAAATTTTCAAAACTCGGGGTTATTTTGAAAATTTCTCCAAATCAAAAGGTATTGCGGAAATTTCAGAAATCGAGGTTATTTTGGTAATTTTGTAAATCAGGGGTAGTTTAGTAAATTTTCCAAACCAGGATTTTTTGGTCATTTTCAAATCTTAAGGTATCTTTTACAAAACTGTGTGGCTGGTCCCTTTTGGGTTTTAATTATCGGGTTAAGCCGGTGAATAAGCCCTCTTGGTTAGGGTGAACCGTCACTACGCACCAAGTAGGATTCGAGCGAAGAGGAGGTGAGCCACTAGGGCTGCTTAAATACCAAGCTCTCACCAAATCCAATCCTAGACATGCGCACAACTATTTCCACACCCTAACTCGGTGACTTACTCACAGGTTTGTTTGGTTGTAGTTAAATCTTATGTATCTTTGTGTTGGAGTAAGCTAAACCTACGGTTCAATAGCTCATAATCTACTAATTTACGATCCCATAATGCCTCTAAAGTTTCACATGCCAATCACTTTAGTGGATAGGGGTACTTACCTGGTGGACTTCGGGCCAGAGACACAGGTGCCATGCCAGAATAAACCTGAAATAGTTCATGAAAGTCTATGTTTTTGAAAAGCCCATCTTTAAAAAAAAATGTTTTTGGGCCCAAAACCCTCAAAGCTGAGTTTTGAACCGGGCTCTGATACCAAATTGTAACACCCCAAACTCGGCCCAAACACCACGGCCGAATTTAGAATGCTACCGAGGAAAAAGTTTGAAAAGAATTTGGCATAAGGGTGAAAACATAATAATTTTTTTCATAATTTATAAAAACTGACTTATTTGCAAATAAGTTTATTGTTTTGGAACAAAGTTGCCAAAAGAGAAAAACCTTGAAAATTTTGTGTAATTTAAAACATTGTACTTTTGAACTTCTAAGGAAAATTTTATGTTTACAAGTATTCGAATTTGAAACCTTAACATAAGTTTTTAAGGTGTAAATTGTTTTTTAAAAATAAACATTCCCAATTATTAACTCGATAGTTAATCCAACTTAAACATAATAAAAATCCCCAAAATACTTTAAGTGGCCTCATTACAATAAAGATTTACTCAAAAGTACTGAAAATATAAAGTGCATAAAACAAATAAAAACATCTTCTGCATGGCCACCTCGTATCCGCTCCAGCCCAGTCCAAGAATCATGTATCACCTGCATTGTTTTTGGAAAAATAGGGTGAGTCAAACCGACTCAGTGTGTAATTATTTCACATGTCTCCACAAATGGGCTTGGCCCACATCCACACTGTCTGCATACATAATCATGCCAAATGAATCCCAACCCAACCTAGTGTCCATCCGCTACACACCCCCGTACTTGCCGCACACACTAGGGGATTACTAAATCACCCTCTAACCGATACACACCTCCTTGGCAGACCTGCTGCCCAAGGTCGTGGCATAGCCACCGATCACCTAAGTGACCCCACATCTCTGTATCCACAAGGTGACTCAAAGTCATCCTCAATCCACAGTGAAGCACACAGCTATCATCCGTCGCCGATGTGGCACATAGCCAACATCCAACCTTGATGATGCACATAGCCAACATCAAGCGACGACGTAGCTCAAGGCTAACATCAGTCCACGCACATAAATATGTACACCTTGTCCTTCAATAATTATATCCCAATCCCCATGCATATATATATATTTCATGACAAAACAACATTAAAATTCTAATGAGCATACATCACATGCTTACAACAATTTCACACATATACCACAGGTAGATTAATACCATAAAACACTGACCTGATTAACTGATTACCCTCCATGGGTAGCCATACCATTTCAGCCATTATTTTCGGCTACCATACACGTCATATACACACATATATATATCAACAAATATAATTACAGGAGAACAGTGCAATAATTACACACCTTTTTAGCAAAAGTCGCCTAAACTCGAACCCTGTAGCCTACACAATTTTCATCTTGCGATTTGTTGAACTCTCTCCTCAACTAATCGAATCCCGGAATCACACATTTGAACCTAAAAGTCTGCCGAAATCCCTAGATGGAACCATATTAGTTTCGGCCTCAACTTAAAGACATAAGAATATATGGCCCTTGGCTGAATACTACTACTTTCTTACCTTGATGGATCGAATCTCGAGAGCTCCTTAGCACCCTTAACGCTAGCTAAAAGCAAAAGAGCCAAAACCTAGTCCTCCATGATTTCGGTCAACAAATACACATGATTAGATTCTTGATTTCCACCAACCAAGAAAAGAAGAGAGAAAATCAAAAAAGAGAAATCCTTACCACCTTACTAACCCGATTCGGCTTGATAACAACCTTTGAGAATCAACGTTCTAGAAGAGAACGAAAGATGAGTGTAGACGAAATTTAAAAGAAGAGAAGAAATAAGGGTAAGGCTCAGAAGAGGTTCGGCTAAGATTTCATAAAAGGAGAAAAGCTCCTTCGACTTTTGAAGATGGTTGAATCGGTGAGAAGATGGAGAAAAAGAGAAGGTAAGGTTTAAGAGGTTTCGGTTTCTGATCACAAAAGAAAAGAGAAATGAAATAGATCTTTTGGAAGAGAAAAAATTCACAAAAAGATGCCTATGAATACACTAAGTAAATTCGGCACCTAGCTCCCCTTGCATGACCGAATTATGTCCCCCCTAAAGTCCCATATTCGGCCAACTCCTCAACCTCACTCCCTATCCCTTGTTTTTCTCCTATTTTCTCTCAACATCACTCTTTCAAATGAGTTCAAATTAAGTCCAATCTCATCCCTTCTCCTTGCCACACATTTAATATAATTTGACTCAGTCAAAACCCCCCTTTTTAGTGCCATAGCCGAATCTAACTCTCCCCTCTTCCTGATGCAAAAACAAATGCCAAAATGCTACCTCTGCAGCTCGAACCTTGTCCCCTTTTAGCTCCCTGAGGCGTCACTCCCTCATGCTCTAAGTGGTGCCTCCCTTGCTACTCTGCCACTAGGTTATTTGTGTTCCAACCTCCACATTAATTTCCCTTAAGGCCTAGCTCCCTTAGCTCTCCCTCAATCAAGTTCAACCCAAAATTACACTAAGGCTCCTACCAACTCCCCAGGGTTTCAAAAGCCCCCAAACACATACAACACACAAAGCACACCATCTCATGAATTAAAATTAAAACGCATAACCCCCAAATCCCGAATGTTACATGCTTAATTATCTAGTCTCTTAAAGTTTAAATCATCACTGCATAATTATCAATGACTTATTCCAAAACATATCAATAAAATCATAAATCACAGGAAATTTATTCTAATCATAATATGAGAAAATTTTTTTAAGAACAAGGTATAATTGAAGGCATAATTCAGGGATTTGAGAATAATGCAGAAAGTTAGGCACTTTCTCGAAATAAATATTCACGCCCCACACTTAAGATGTACATTTCTCTCAATGTACAAAGATATATATGAAATTTAAGAGTTAGGGAGAGGTGAAACTTCCTGAATTTGGATGGCTTCCTTGAGTTAGGAGTGTCGTGGTGTGGTGGCCGCCGACAATCTCTACGCTAGATGAAGAAATTTGGAAGCTCGTGAAGAATTAGCTAGGAAATAGTAAGAATAATTCTAAATATACTAAATATATATTTAAAAAAAAAGAAAGATAAAAAGAAAGAAAATAAAAAGTAAAATAAAATTAAAAAAAAAGATTAACGGACTTTAAAGTCCTTATCGTTAAATGGTTAGCGGGGTGAGTGTGATTTCTAAGGCTGTGGTATCGTGACTATGGTCGTGGTGTGGTGATACCCAAGCAGCCTTTAGAACCTAAATCAAAGAAAATGAAATAAATATATATTATACTAAGTAAGAGAAAAATAAAGAAAAGGAAAATAAAAGAGAACGATAAATAAAAAGAAAAGTTAAATGGACTCATTGTAACATCCTAAAATTGGGCCTAGTAGAATTGAGCCCAATGGGCCTTAGGCGTAATAGTGTAAAAAAATTTTAGAGAACGACTTTAGTGCATGTTGGGCCTATTGGATAAGTGATTTTGGAAGGTTAGAGGGCTTCTATGAAGTCCTAGGATCAAACATTGGCTTTGGGGAAATTTTGGTTTTAGGTGAAAAAAACCTGGAAGTTGGCAGGTAGGCCTTAAGAATAAAATAGGGAGGAAAAGGACACAACTGGAGTGTGTGGTGTAGTGGCAAAGTGACGCCACATAAGAGGCAAAGGGATGACGCCACAAGGAAGGAAGGAGGTCCAAGGTTCAAGTCTTGGCTTTTGCATTTTAGTTTTCTTTTTAAATAGACTTTAGTATTTGGCTATAGATTCAAATTTAGTTGCACATGGTTTAAGACACAAGAAGAGCTTGTGGTCAAGTGGTTAACGGCGTGGATTATGTTGCAAGGGAGCCTGGGTTCAAATATCATGACAAGCAATGGAGTATTTGTTTTGCGAATTGGACGGCAAGAGTTTTAGTCGAATTTAAACTCTACTGACGAAGGGATCCCACATCAGAAAGATACAAAGAAGGAAAGTGGAGAGCTAGCTATATAAAGAGCATTCCAGAAGGAGAGTTAACATACCTTGGTGGGCGTTTGGGCACAGGAGTGGTCGCAGCGTGGTTTAACACCAAACTCTTATCAGTTGTGTAACTCTCTCTACTCTAGTTGTAGAGCGGCAAATGCCGAGTGCAGTCCATCGTAATAGTAGCCACACACACAGCGCGCAAGTGAGTGCATGTGTGGGGCTTCGACGCGATAGTTAAGGCTATCAGTAGTATTCTTGTGGGTTGGGGCTGCTTGGGCCGCGATGGGTCGAAGTGGGCCCAATGGGCTCGTGGGCCCTTATGAGTAAATTGTGCGATTGTGTAGTATATAGTGAACTAGACTAGGTGGAACTTATATACATGGCTAGATTTGTGCTAGGTGGGCCACACGAGCGTGTGGGCCCGAATGGGCCGAAATCGAGTTTTAGGCCTAATCGTCCGGTACGACCGAAAATGGTGGCTGAGTCACTCAGGGCGACATTTGGGCCTTTGGGAAAGGCCATTGCAGGTGCAAAATTACTGATATACCCTTGGTGGGTAAATTACGAAAATGCCGTTGGTGGGTAAATTATGAAAATGCCCTTGGTGGGTAAAATTACGGTTATACCCTCAGAGGTTGGTTAGCGTGATTATGTTGTTTTATGTCTATCTAATTATGATGGTAATTCATGTTATACTTATATTTGATATATGTTTAGCATACATGACATACTGCATATACGAATTATTATGTCATATTGCACGGGTGTAATGAGTGGAGGGGGAAGGCATGATTCTAGACTGTCACCAGTGGTTTTGACCACACAGTGGGTTGGCCCCACTTTTCATATAATTTGTGACTAAGTCTCAGTGGTTTTGACCACCAGTGGTTTTGACCATACGTATATTATTTTTAACTACGGTCACCAGTGGTTTTGACCACACATGGATTATTTGTGACTCGTCCCAGTGGTTTGGTACCACAGTGGGTTGGCCCCACATGTTGATTACGGGATTGTCATCAGTGGTTTTGACCACAAGGTGGGTTGGCCCCACCCATATTATTTGTGACTGCAATCACCAGTGGTTTTGACCACACTTATATTATTTGTGACTTCGGTCACCAGTGGTTTTGACCACCAGTGGTTTGGTACCACACGGGGTAGGATATGGAGTTCTGGATGGCTAGGTTTTAGGTTGCATGACATGCATATTTTCATATGAAATTGTGTAAGGGTTTAACACCCATTGGATGGAGATTTACACACTGAGTCTCGATGACTCACCCCTTAGTTAAATTTTTCAGGTAATTATTAGATCGCGGATTTGGGAGCTGAGGTGGACTCGAGAGGCCATACATATGTTTACTCGTAAATTCATTTCTTTTATTTGGGTTTTTGTTATGTAATAAGGCCTTGGGTATTTTATTTGGTTTCAGCTTTCAATTTGTTTACTGTTTATTATTAAATGATCAATACGGGATTTTCCTAAAATGTTAATAAATCGTTACTTATTCAAAATTACTTAAACACAATTTTTCACAATAAATATAAAGAATACGAACTATTTAATGAACGCACAGTTTTTAGACATTCCTTTCATGTGACATGCCAGATCCGGTCGTAACGTCTAGGCTGGGTTTGGTTTTTTACAATTATGGTATCAGAGCTTAGGTTTAAAAACTCGGCTGTGGGTTTTGGGTTCAAAAATGTTTTCAAAGGATGGTTTAGAAAAATATATATCTCTTTTCTGGAAGTATGGCACCTGAGTCCCCGGCACCAAATCCGTAAGTTTCATTTTTACTACATTCTATTATATGCTGAATGATTGTATTTATTCTGCAATGTGTGGATGTGACGCTTGAATATAGGAATTGTATGTATGTGTGAAAATATCTGTTTGCTTCGGTGTTAGATAGTTGTTTTTGTGAAGGGGTTCCAATATTTAGTTAGAACGTATATCAGAGTGCGCAGCGTGGGTGTAGTGTTGTAAGTTGGGATGTACGACTGTTAGTTAGTTTGAAATTTCGGGGACAAAATTTCTTTAAGGAAGGTAGATTTGTAACATCCTGAAATTGGGCCTAGCAGAATTGAGCCCGATGGGCCTTAGACGTAATAGTGTAAAAAAAAATTAGAGAATGACTTTAGTGCATGTTGGGCCTATTAGATAAGTGATTTTGGAAGGTTAGAGGGCTTCTATGAAGTTCCGAGATCAAATATTGGCTTTGGGGAAATTTTGGTTTTAGGTGAAAAAAAACTCTGGAAGTTGGCAGGTAGGCCTTAAGAATAAAATAGGGAGGAAAAGGACACAACTGGAGTGTATGGTGTAGTGGCAAAGTGACGCCACATAAGAGGCAAGGGGATGATGCCACAAGGAAGGAAGGATGTCCAAGGTTCAAGTCTTGGCTTTTGCATTTTAGTTTTCTTTTTAAATAGACTTTAGTATTTGGCTATAGATTCAAATTTAGTTGCACATGGTTTAAGACACAAGAAGAGCTTGTGGCCAAGTGGTTAGTGGCGTGGATTATGTTGCAAAGGAGCCTGGGTTCGAATCTCATGACAAGCAATGGAGTATTTATTTTGCGAATTGGACGGCAAGAGTTTTAGTCGAATTTAAACTCTACTGATGAAAGGATCCCACATCGGAAAGATACAAAGAAGGAAGGTGGAGAGCTAGCTATATAAAGAGCATTCCAGGAGGAGAGTTAACATACCTTGGTGGGCGTTTGGGCACAGGAGTGGTCGCAGCGCGGTTTAACCCGAGACTTATATCAGGTGTGTAAGTCTCTCTACTCTAGTTGTAGAGCGGCAAATGCTAAAGTGCCAGTCACGGCAATAGTAGCCACACGAGCGTGCGAGTGCACGTGTGGGGCTTCGACGCGATAGTTGAGGCCATCAGTAGTATTCTTGTAGGTTGGGGCTGCTTGGGCCGCAATGGGTCGAAGTGGGCCCAATGGGCTCGTGGGCCCTTATGAGTAAATTTTGCGATTGTTTAGTATATAGTGAACTAGACTAGGTGGAACTTATATACATGGCTAGATTTGTGCTAGGTGGGCCACACGAGCGTGTGGGCCTGAATGGGCCGAAGTCGAGTTTTAGGCCCAATCGTCCGGTACGATCAGAAATGGTAGCTGAGTCACTCGGGGCGACATTTGGGCCTTTGGGAAAGGCCATTGCAGGTGCAAAATTACTGATATACCATTGGTGGGTAAATTACAAAAATGCCCTTGGCGGGTAAATTACGAAAATACCTTTGGTGGGTAAAATATGAAAATGCCCTTGGTGGGTAAAATTACGGTTATACCCTTAGAGGTTGGTTAGCATGATTATGTTATTTTATGTCTATCTGATTATGATGGTAATTCATGTTATACTTATATTTGATATATGTTTAGCATACATGACATACTGCATACATGAATTATTATGTCATATTGCACGGGTGTAATGAGAGGCGGGGGAAGGCATTATTCTAGACTGTCACCAGTGGTTTTGACCACACAGTGGGTTGGCCCCGCTTTTCATATTATTTGTGACTAAGTCTCAATGGTTTTGACCACCAGTGGTTTTGACCACACGTATATTATTTGTGACTACGGTCACCAGTGGTTTTGATCACACATGGATTATTTGTGACTCATCCCAGTGGTTTGGTACCACAGTGGGTTGGCCCCACATGTTGATTACGGGATTGTCATTAGTGGTTTTGACTACAAGGTGGGTTGGCCCCACCCATATTATTTCTGACTGCGATCACTAGTGGTTTTGACCACACTTATATTATTTGTGACTTCGGTCACTAGTGGTTTTGACCACCAATGGTTTGGTACCACACGGGGTAGGATATGGAGTTCTGGATGGCTAGGTTTTGGGTCGCATGACATGCATATTTTCATATGAAATTGTGTAAGGGTTTAACACCCATTGGATAGGGATTTACACACTGAGTCTCGATGACTCACCCCTTAGTTACATTTTGCAAGTAATCATTAGATCACGGATTTGGGAGCTGAGGTGGACTCGTGAAGGCCATACATATGTTTACTCGTAAATTCGTTTCTTTTATTTGGACTTATTTTTATTTGGGTTTTTGTTATGTAATAAGGCCTTGGGTATTCTATTTGGTTTTAGCTTTCAATTTGTTTACTGCTTATTATTAAATGATCAATACAGGATTTTCCTAAAATGTTAATAAATCGTTTCTTATTCAAAATTGCTTAAACTCGATTTTTCACAATAAATATAAAGAATATGAACTATTTAACGAACGCACAGTTTTTAGACATTCCTTTCATGTGACATGCCAGATCCGATCATAACGTCTAGGCCGGGTTTGGGGTGTTACACTCAAATGTCCTTTTCCTGTCAAGTTAATGAAGCGGCCGACATGAACTTATGTAAATCAATCTCACAGAGGGAGACTATGCTAAGATCCTTCCATTTTTTCGACATGGATATAGTTAGATTTAGAGTTAGAGGGAATGAAAAAGAATGAGAATGAAAAAGAAGGGGGTGTAAAGGAAGAAGAAAGGTGGGGAGTAGGTAAGAAAGGGAGAGGGGTGGTTTAAATAGAAAGTTCAGGTCTGGTACATCCCCACGCCCATGTACTGCGGGTGTATTGAGTTGCACGGCCAAGTCACACGGCCGTGTCGCATGGCCATGTTATGCTTCGTTCGTTTCTCCCACACCAATGTGTAGGTCGCCAAGTTCGTGTTGCTAAAACAATGTCGGCACGGCTGCATTGCATGGCTGTGGTGTTCAATTGGGGACGTAGCTTGAAGATATTTTTCATCTTGTTTCATACTGTATCTACCATGTCAGTACGAAAATCCGTAGTATCCACACGGCCACGGCCGTGTGCAAGGCTATGGAAATCTGCACTTTGGTTAGTTTTTAGTTAGGTGCTAGAAGTAAAAATGAAAAGAAAATAAAACAATAAAATACAAATGTTAAAATTAATAGGGTTAGTGCTCGGGTTGCCTCCCGAGAAGCATTCCTAGACTTACCTCTCATTCACATATTCATGGTGGTTTGAGGAGTTGAAAGTCCTTCCTCATGCTATCAATCTTATTATCAGTATATAGTTCAAGTCGAGTAACGTTTACTTTAAAAGTGCCGAATATAGGATTACTTACCTTGATTGTTCTGTATGGGAAAACCTTGAGTACCCTAAAAGAGATTTCTTTATTTGTATTAGGGTCCAGAGGAGGTATTCGAGGGTTTGCCTTATCTAACAATACCTGATTCTCTGATCTTAAACTTGTTTTTCCCACGAAATGGCGTTGGTTCTGCTTCATGTGTTCTTGGTTTCTCCTTAATGTGTGGTTTCCACTCATCTAGTTCATCAATCTGAAGCCGTCGTTCCTCCTGAGTTATTTCTTTGTTGTCATGAGGTATAGGATCTGGCTCAGTTGTGTGGTTCTGTGGTGCTTCCTGAAAAGAAGGTGTAACTGAATGGTCATTAATAGAATTTATGTTCTCACCTTGATCATTTGATGTCCTAGCTGAGTCAAGAGCCTGAAGACTAATTGATTCGTCACCTACACAAAGTATGAGTTCACCTGCGCTGACATCAATTTTAGTCCTGGCAGTTGCTAAAAAGGGTCTTCCTAAAATTAAGGGGATACTATTGTCCTCATCCATGTCTAAAACGATAAAGTCTACTGGGAATACGAATTTATCAATTTTTACAAGTACATCTTCAATTATACCCCTAGGAATTCTAATATTTTTATCAGCTAATTGAATGCTCATTCTAGTTTGTTTGGGTTTCCCTAGACCTAGTTGTTTAAATATTTTATAAGGCATAATGTTTATGCTTGCCCCTAAATCAGCTAAAGCATTATCAATAGATAAAATACCAATTAAACATTGAATTGTAAAACTCCCTAGATATTTTAATCTTTGTGGTAGTTGATAAACCGTAATAGTAACATATTTTAAGCCCACATTTAGCATGCTTTTGGATGATTTAAGCCTTGAATTGTGTAAATTGGTGCTCTTAATCCTTTGTTTTCATGTTTTATACTCAGAAGAGCACCAGATGATGAAAAGAACGAGAAACGGGCCCAAAACGGAGTAAATGGGCCATTACATGAAATCAACATGGCCTGGGCCCAAGCCATACGGTCGTGCCTCATCAAATAGACTAGAACACGGCCTGGCCACGATTCACACGGGCGTGTGCCATGGGCGTGTCGCTGACGTGAGAAAAAAGAGTTTCATTCAGATTAGGGTATTTAGAGGCAAAGAAAACCATTCCAGAAGCCTATATAAACACCCTAGAGGCCAACCTTCAAGGGGCATCCAGCAAGGCCAAAGAGCCGAGCCAGAGGGGTCAGAATTGTGGAATTTACTCAAAGATAGCCAGTTGACTCATCTCAAGAAGTCGAAATCATACTCAAGACAGAGGATCTCTCCTTCAATTCCTTCAGGGGGTTTTTTGGGATTTCTTATGTTTTGTTTTATCTTTTCTTCAGAGATGTTTTCTTTTATTATTATGAACTAAACCCTAAGATACCTGAAGGGGATGAAACCTAAGACAAATCTTGTTATCGTTTGCTGAACTATATGATAAATACTTGATTTGTTCTTAATTATGTGTTCTTAATTCTTATTTTGATATTTTTGGGGTATTAATTCGAGTGTGATGTGCTTAGGTGGAGGAGCAAAAGTCCCTGCCTAAGAGTAGATCTAGCATAATTAAGCGGAGTTGCTCACGCATGTAGAGATAGGGTGAGAAAAATCTGCAGGATTAGGGTCAAACCTAATATGGGAGTCCAGAGATTGAAGTTAATGCAATTCTAGGGGTTTTAATTAGAAAGAGATTTCAATTAATCAACCTAGGGTTAGACGTTAGTCGCCTCGAGAGAGGGATTAATATACGTTAGGAAATCCTACAGATCAAGTCAAGTGAATAAATTATCTGGTTCAGAGTTAGAGAACAAGTGAAGTCTAGGTGGATTCTTCCTCGGGTATTGTCTTAGTCAATTGGTTTTTTCTCACAAGTATTTTCCCCAAATTTCATTCTTCTTTGTCTTAGATTTTTTAGCATAGTAGTTAGTTAATTTAGATTAAACAACAAATTCCCTCTATTTTAGGCTAGATAATAAAAAGAAAGTTAGTATTAGTACTTTTAGTTCCTTTGGGTTCGACAATCCGGTCTTGCCTTAACTATACTACTGTTCGATAGGTGTGCTTGCCTCACATCGTTGTCATAGTTAGTTTCCAAGTTCAATCATTCTTTATATAAAATTTTAAGACTTTGACATCGCATAAAACAATGATCAAGTTTTTGGCCCGTTGCCGGGGAACTGAATATTAAGAATCCTTAATTTTTGTTACTTTAGCCATTTTTATATATTTTTATTTTTAGTTTTGCTAATTTTTGTTCTTTTACTCCTTTTAGGTACCTCTAGTTTATGACTAGAAGGAACCCGACAGGACCCCTACTTTATGATAGTGATATTGAAGGTACAGTCTGCAGAAATCGTAGAGAGATAAGATGAAGCTTAAACTACATAGAAGAAGAGAAAGAAGTTGAAGCTAATACCACCGAAGAGATGGCTGAGAATAATCCACCACCTCCAGTGGTGGCCGAACATAATGCTCCTCAAACTATGTATGATTATGCTAAACCAAATTTAACAGGAACTGAGTCAAGTATTGTTGGGCTTACTACTGCAAGTAATTTTGAACTGAAACCTAACACTATACAGATGATACAATAGTTTGTTTAGTTTGATGGTTTGCAAAATGAGGATCCTAATACACACTTAGCGAATTTTCTAGAATTCTATGATACCTTCAAAATAAATGGCGTTTCTGATGATGCCAGCCATCTTCGGTTATTTCCTTTTTCTTTGAAAAATAAAGCCAAACAGTGGTTGCATTCTCTTTCACGAGGATCAATCACTACATGGGATCAGATGACAGAAAAATTTTTATTGAAATATTTTCCACCGGCTAAAACAACCAAGTTGAGGAATGATATCTCTTCTTTTGTGCAGATAGATTTAGAGACACTTTACGATGCATGGGAGAGATACATAGATTTGTTGAGGAGGTGTCCACACCATGGATTACCCTTGTGGCTATAGGTCCAAACTTTCTACAACAGTGTGAACCCTTCAACAAAGCAATTAATCAATTCAGATACAAGGACAAAGCCAGCCAAAGCAGCCAAAGTTTTCAACCTCGACGTAGTAACCTTACTATCAAATCAGGTAGACATGCTAAATAAAAAGATTGATGGTTTGTGTTCCTTGCAGGTACATCCAGTTATGCAATGTGAGACAAGTGGAGGTGTGGCGAATCCTGAGTACCCACCCTACGGACAGGGCATGGAGAGCAAACAAATGAACTATATGGGTAACAATTTTCGATCTCAAAATAACCCTTATAGTAATACCTATAATCCAGGTTGGAGGAACGACCCCAATTTTTCATGGGGTGGTCAAGGAAATCAAAGACAACAATCATCCCAAAACTTCCTACAACAACCCTATCAATAGGAAAAGAAGCCTAACCTTGAGGAGATGCTAATGAAATTCATGATGGCAATAGTCACTCGCCTCCAAAACACTGAAACAACACTTAAAAATCAAGAGGCATCAATTTGGGGGATCGAGAACCAATTAGGGCAACTTGCCAAGATTATCCCGGAACGACCACAAGGAAGCCTACCAAGCAACACCAAGATTAACCTAAAGGAGCAAATTCAAGCCATAACAGCTCAAGATAGTGAAGGGTTAGATGAACCCAATTTAAGGCAAGAAAATGTGGTAGAAAAAGGTAAGGTTGAGGTAAATGATAAACCAAAACCGGTAATCAAAGAATACCAACCTCGCATACCATATCCCAAAGTAATGAAGAGGGACGGCATAGAGGAACAGTTCGGTAAGTTTCTTAAACTTTTAAAGAAATTACATATTAACTTAGCGTTTCTCGAAGCTCTTTCGCAGATGCCAAATTCTAGGAAGTTTTTAAAATAGCTATTGACAAACAAGCGAAAGTTAGACGAGGCATCACATGTGGAACTAAATGCAATGTGCTCGGCAGTCTTGCAAGATAGACTACCATGGAAATTAAAAGATCCAGGGAGTTTTACAATTCCATGCTTAATTGGTAGATTATCTATTGATAATGCTTTAGCTGATTTAGGGGCAAGCATCAATGCTATGCCTTATAAACTGTTTAAACAACTAGGTCTAGGGAAACCCAAACAAACTAGGATGAGCATTCAATTAGCTGATAAAACTGTTAGAATTCCTAGGGGTATAATTGAAGATGTTCTCATGAAAATTGATAAATTCGTATTCCTAGTAGACTTTGTCATTTTAGACATGGATGAAGACAATAGTATCCCCTTAATTCTAGAAAGACCATTTTTAGCAACTGCCAGGACTAAAATTGATGTCGACGCAGGTGAACTCATACTCTGTATAGGTGACGAGATAGTCACTATTCAAGCTCTTGATTCGGCTAGGACATCGAGTAGTCAAGGTCAGAATATAAATTCTATTAATAACCATTCGGTTAAACCTTCTTTTCAGGAAACACCGCGAAACTACACAACTGAGCCAGATGTTAGACCTCATGCCAACAAGGAAATAACTCATGAGGAACAAAGGCTTCCTAGACGAGTGGAAGACACAATTTAAAGAGAAAATAGGGTTGCACGAAGCAGAACCAAAGGCACTCCAAGGGACAAACAAATTCAAAATCGGAGATCTGGTACTATTAGATAAAGTAGACCCTCGAATACCTCCTCCTGACCCTAATACAAATAAAGGAATCTCTTTTAGAGTACTCAATGTTTTCTTATACGGAACAGTCGAGGTAAGTAATCCTACATTCGATACCTTTAAAGTAAACGCTACTCAACTTGAACTTCACCATGATAGTAGAACTGATAACATGAGAGAGGATGTACAACTCCTTAAACCACCCGACTATGCGAATGAGAGGTCAGTCTAGCTTAAGACTATAAACAAGCGCTTCTCGAAAGGCAACTCGAGTACTAACCCTATTAATTTTTACATTCCTTTATTTTTATTTATTTCTACTTTAGTATCTAATTATAAGCTGACCAGAAGTGCAGATTTTCATGTCACACGGCCTTGCACATGACCACGGCCGTGGCCGTATGGACACAACGAATCTCTGTACTGACATGGCAGAGATGGTACGAGTCAGAATGAATCATATCTTTGAGGCATGGACTCCAACCACCACGCCACGGCCGTGTGATACGGTCGTGACTGACACTGTTAGATCATACACGGGCGTGGCGATCTAAACATGGGCATGGAAAAAGTAAACGAAGCACAACACGGCCATGCGATACGGCCGTGTGACATAACACGCCCATGGTACACGCATTTGGGGACATACCAGCCCTGAAAATTCTATTTAAACCCCCATTTCTTCTTACCTACTCCCCATCTCCTTTCTTCCATCCCATTCCTCAAATCTCTCCTTCCCCATACTTTTCTTCTTTACTTATTCCCAGACCCTTGAGCTACACCACATCTATGTCAAAGAAGTAAAAGGATCCAAGCACAGTCTCCCAGAGGGAGATCGATCTACATAAGTTTATGCCAGCTGCTTCAGCTACTAGACAAGCCAAAGGTCTTTGAGGCCATTTAATTCTTCTTCTTCTTTACTCTTCTCATTTATTTTCCTTCTTTTTGACTCTCTTATGCTTAAATTAGTTTATTTTATTTTAATTTCTTGGTTTTAGGTTCTACAGGCTGCTAGGGAATCACACCTCGACCACAACCACCACCCCACAACAGCCTTAGAAATCACACCCACCTCGCGAACCATCCAACAATAAGGACTTGTCAGTCCAGTCATCTTTTCTTTTAGTTTTATTTCATTTTTTACACTATTTCTCTTTATCTTTCTTGTCTTTAAATACATAATTAGTTTATTTTAAATGTGTTAATATTTCCTGGCTAATTCTCTATGAGCTTCCCAATTTTTTCATCTAGCGCAGAGCTCGGTAGTAGCCACCACACCACGGGACTCCCAACTCAAGGAAGCCATCCAAATTCAGGAAGTTTCACCTCTCCCTTTCTCTTAAATTTCATATATATCTTTCTACATTGAGGGCAATGTACATCTTAAGTGTGGGGGTGAATATTTATTTCGAGAAAGTGCCTAACTTTCTGCATTATTCTCAAATCCCCGAATGCTATCTTGTCTTTAAGTAATTATTATGAGAATGAAATTTCCTGTGAGTCATGATTTTTATTGATATGTTTTAGATTAAATCATTGATAATTGTACATTGATGATTAAATTTGAAGGATACTAAAGAATCAATCATGATAAGTCTATTTTTCAAAAACTAAAATTTTTGCTAGGTTGTCTACCTGAATCTAATTATTACCTTGAAGTTTGAAATTTATGAGGTTGATATCAAATACCCATAATTTTTGTGAGATTTTGAGCCTTATAAAGCATATATTCTTTTTCGTGCTCACTTTTTGATTATGAGTGTGTCAACAGTGAGTTGTTATTCTAGAACTTGCATCGATTATACATGTCAAGACCACACCTTTGATTTGATATACAGAGATGATAAAGGCACCTAGGTTTTAACCCACTTACTTCACTAAAAAAACCTACATTCAGAATTAACCCTTAGTGAACCCCGTTGATCCTAACAACCCATTTATTGACTCACCCACTAATATTAACCCCAAAACCCTTTGTATTTGTTACCACCATTCCTTGACTACCTTTTTGTCGAGATTCGATTTTCAACAATTTCTTAACTATGTTCTATATTTCAGTTGTTAAAGTTATTTCTTATTATGTATTTGATTTGTTCTTAAAAAAATGAAAAACAAAGTATATTCAGTATTTGTTCTACGTAATCGAGCTGATATGTTTAAAACTCCACATCTTGAAGAAGAAGTTCGTATTATTAGTAATGAAATTTTAAATTGATGTAAGTAATTAGGATTTGTTCATTTTTTCTAGTTAGGTAAATTGTCAATTTCAATCTCGATTCTAACCTTTTAATTCAGCCTTCATCCACACCTTTAACACAAGCCCCGTTACAACCTTTCAAAGACAATTTGATTTGGGTATCATCTCATATTATAGTGGTGGAAATTTGATTTTCATGCAAGCCTATGGGATTAACTCTTCATGTTTGACTTTTGAGTGCCTAATTTTGAACCTTAAACACTTTGAGTGATTTGAGTGAATCTTTACTGAGGATTTCAACTCTTATCGATTTTGAATAAGAGGTAATTATTTAGATGAGGGGAAACACCTATGTTTTGTGCTACAAATGTATGACTTAGATTGTTTGAATCTTTAGAACCCTTTGAGTTAAATTATCCATGTATGAATTATCTTTGGATTATGACGAAACACTGTTAATGAATATTATGAATCAAGGAAGTTTGTTTTAATTGTGAGTTGAGAATTTTGCTTGAGGACAAGCAAAAGCTTAAGTGTGGGGGTATTTGATAAATCGTAATTGTAACATATTTTAAGCCCACATTTAGCATGCTTTTGGATGATTTAAGCCTTGAATTGTGTAAATTGGTGCTTTTAATCCTTTGTTTTCATGTTTTATACTCAGAAGAGCACTGGCGGATGAAAAGAACGAGAAACGAGCCCAAAACAGAGTAAATGCGCCATTACACAAATCAACACAGCCTGGGCCCAAGCCACACGGTCGTGCCTCATCAAACAGTCTCGAACACGGCCTGGCCATGATTCATACGGACGTGTGCCATGGGCGTGTCCCTGACGTGAGAAAAAAGAGTTTCATTCAGATTAGGTTACTTAGAGGCAAAGAAAGCCATTCCAAAAGCCTATATAAACACCCTAGAGGCCAACCTTTAGGAGGTGTCCAGCAAGGCCAAAGAGCCGGGCCAGAGGGGTTAGAATTGTGGAATTTACTTGAAGATAGCCAGTTGACTTATCTCAAGAAGCCGAAATCATACTCAAGACAGAGGATCTCTCCTTCAATTCCTTTAGGGGGTTTTAGGGATTTCTTATGTTTTGTTTTATCTTTTCTTCTGAGATGTTTTCTTTTATTGTTCTGAACTAAACCCTCAGATACCTGAGGGGGATGAAACCTAAGACGAATCTTGTTATCGTTTGCTGAAGTATATGATAAATACTTGATTTGTTCTTAATTATGTGTTCTCAATTCTTGTTTTGATATTTTCGGGGTATTAATTCAAGTGTGATGTGCTTAGGTGGAGGAGCAAAAGTCCCTGCCTAAGCATAGATCTAGCATAATTAAGCGGAGTTGCTCGCGTGCCTAGAGATAGGGTGACGAAAATCTACCGGATTAGGGTCAAACCTAATATGGGAGTCCATAGATCGAGTTAATGCAATTCTAGGGGTTTTAATTAGAAAGAGATTTCAATTAATCAACCTAGGGTTAAACGTTAGTCACCTCGAGAGAGGGATTAATATACGTTAGGGAATCCTACGGATCAAGTCAAGTGAATAAATCATCTGGTTCAAACTTACATAACAAGTGAAGTCTAGGTGGATTCTTCTTCTGGTATTGTCTTAGTCAATTGGTTTTTTCTCACAAGTATGTTCCCCAAATTTTATTCTTCTTTGTTTTAGATTTTTTTAGCTTAGTAGTTAGTTAATTTAGATTAAACAACAAATTCCCTCTGTTGTAGGCTAGATAATAAAAAGAAAGTTAGTATTAGTACTTTTTGTTCCTTTGGGTTCGACAATCCGGTCTTGCCTTAACTATACTATTGTTCAATAGGTGCGCTTGCCTTGCATCGTTGTCATAGTTAGTTTCCAAATTCGATCATTCTTTATATAAAATTTTAAGACTTTGACATCGCATAAAACAACGATCAGTAGTTTATTTTGCAACATTACTGAGCACACTACGTTTAGTTCCACATGCGATTGCTCGTCTAACTTAGGCTTGTTTGTTAACAACTCTTTTAAAAATCTCCTTGAATCTGGCATCTATGAAAGAGCTTCAAGAAACGGTAAGTTAATATGTAATTTCTTTAAAAGTTTAAGAAATTTACCGAATTGTTCATCTGTCTTGTCCTTCTTCATCACATCGGGGTACAGTATACGAGGTTGGTACTCTTTAATTACCAATTTTGGCTTATCATGACTTACCTCGTTCTTACCTTTCTCTACCACATTCTCTTGGCTTATCGTAGGCTCATCTTACCCTACACTATCCTGACATGTTATGGCTTGAAGTTGCTCCTTTAGGTTCGTTTCAGTGTTGCTTGGCAAGCTGCCTTGTGGTTGTTCTGATATGATTTTGGCAAGTTGGCGTAATTGGTTCTCGATCCCCTGAATCGATGCTTGTTGATTCTTAAGTGTTGTCTCAGTATTTTGAATACGAGTTTCTAACAATGCGATGAATTTTGTCAGCATCTCCTCAAGGTTCGGCTTCTTTTCCTATGGGTAGGGCTGTTGTTGGAAGTTTAGAGGGGGTTGTTGTCTCTAGTTTCCTTGACCAGCCCATGAAAAATTGGGGTGGTTCCTCCAACCTAGATTATAAGTATTACTTAAGGGTTATTTTGAGATTTAAAATTGTTACCCATATAGTGAACTTGCTCATTCTCAGTGCTTGGCTTGTAAGGTGGATAATCTGTGTTGTTCATCCCTCCTCTATTCGTATCGCATTGCATGACTGGATGTACCTGCAAAGAATCACATAAACTATCAATCTTTTTATTTAAAAATTCTACCTGGTTTGATGGCATGGTTACTGTGTCGAGGTTGAAAACATTAGCTGCTTTTGTTGGTTTGGTCATTGTGACTTGCCACTGATAGTTATTCAGTGACATCTCTTCAATGAACTTGTAAGCAGCCTCAGGTGTTTTGTTATTTAAGGTTCCGTCGGTGGCTGAATCAATTAATTGCTTGGTTGAGGGGTTCACACCATTATAAAATGTTTGGACCTGTAGCCACAAGGGTAATCCATGGTGTGGGCACCTTCTTAATAGATCTTTGTATCTCTCCCATGCATCGTAAAGTGTTTCTAAATCCATCTGCACAAAAGAAGAGATATCATTCCTCAACTTGGCCGTTTTAGCCGGCAGAAAATATTTTAATAAAAACTTTTCGGTCATTTGTTCCCATGTAGTGATTGATCCTCGTGGAAGAGAATTCAACCACTGTTTAGCTTTATTCCTCAAAGAAAAAGGAAATAACTGAAGACGAATGGCATCATCAGAAATGCCATTTATTTTGAAGGTATCACAAAATTCTAGGAAATTCGCCAAGTGATTGTTTGGATCTTCATCCTGCAAACCATCAAACTGAACAAATTGTTGTATCATCTGAATAGTGTTAGGTTTCAGTTCAAAATTATTTGCAGCAATAGCAGACCTAACAATACTTGACTCAGTTCCTGTTAAATTAGGTTTAGCATAATCATACATAGTTCGAGGAGCATGATGTTTGGCCGCCTCTAGAGGTAGCAGATTATTCTCAGCCATCTCTTCAGTGGTATTAATTTCGACTTCTCACTCTTCTTCTATGTAATTTAAGCTTCACCTTATTTCTCTATGATTTCTGCGAACAATACCTTCAATATCACTGTCATATATTAGGGGTCCTATCAGGTTTCTTCTAGTCATAAACTAGAGGTACCTGCTATGAACAAATAAGAGAAGAAAAATTAGCAAAGTTAAGAGCAAAATAAAAATAAAAATAAATTGAAAAAATAAAAATGGCTAAAGTAATAAAAATTGAGCGTTCTTAATATTTTGGCTCCTCGACAACTGTGCCAAAAACTTGATCGTGTGTCAGAGTCTTAAAAATTTATATAAAGAATGATCGAGCCTAGAAACTAACTGCGACAACAATTGAGGCAAGCGCACCTATCGAACAATAGTATAGTTTAGCAGCAAGACCAGATTGTCGAACCCAAAGGAACTAAAAGTACTAATACTAAGTTTCTTTCTATTATTTAGCCTAAGAATTAAGGGAAATATTAATTAATCTAAAATTAACTAACTATTAAGCTAAAGATGCTAAGACATAGAGAATGAATTTGGGAAAATACTTCTGGGAAAAACCAATTGATTAAGACAATACCTGAGGAAGAATCCACCTAGACTTCACTTGTTATTTAACTTTGAACCAGACGATTTATTCACTTGACTTGATTCGTAGGATTCTCTAATTTATATTAATACCTCTCTTAAGGCTACTAATGTCTAGCCTTAGGTTGATTAATTGAAATATCTTTCTAATTAAAACCCCTAGAATTGCATTAAATCGATCTATGGATTCCCATATTAGGTTTGACCCTAATCTAGTAGATTTTTGTCATCCTATCTCTAGGGTTGCGATCAACTCCACTTAATTATGCTAGATTTACTCTTGATAGGGTCTATTCCTCCTCTGCCTAAGCACATCAATACTTGAATTAATATCTTGAAATATCAAAATAAGAATTAAGAACACATAATTAAGAACAAATCAAGTATTTATCATATAGTTCTGAAAACAATAACAAGATCCGTCTTAGATTTCATCCCCCCAGGTATTTGAGGGGTTTAGTTCATAATAGTAAAAGAATACATCTCAGAAGAAAATATAAAACAAAACATAAGAAACACACTAAAACCCCCAGAAGGAAATTGAAGGGAAGATCTTTCGTCTTGAGTATAACTCCAGCTTCTTGAGATGAATCAACTGGCTTTCTTCGAGTAAACCCCACAATTCTGGCCTCTCTGGCTCGACTCTTTGGCCTAACTGGACGCGCCCTGAAAGTTGGCCTCTAGGGTGTTTATATATGCTTTTGGAATGGCTTTCTTTGCCTCTAAGTATCCTATTCCGAGTAAAATTCCTCTTTGTCACTGCAGGGACACGCCCATGGCACACGCTCGTGTGAATCGTGGCCAGACTGTGGTCGAGTTTGTTAAGGAGGCACGGCCGTGTGGTCTTCGGTCCATGAACAACCCAAAATTGGGCCTAGTAGGATTGGGCCCATTAGGCCTTGAGCATAGAAGCGTTTTAAAATTTTAAGAACAAGAGAACGACAATATTTCAAGTTGGACTTATTAGAAAGGTGATTTTGGAAAGTTACGAGGTTTTTAGAAAGTCCTGGGTTCAAGTTAGGTTATAGAAAAATTTTTGTGTTTAAGTACTTAAAGGAGAGAAGTTAAATGGCACCAAGACTTAAGGAAATAAGTGTGCATTTTGCTAGCACAAGGAGTCTATTGGTAAAGGTGGAAAGTGGCGTGTGGAGTGTACTAATGGTTTAAGGTTCGAATCCCACCTAGTGAAAATATTTTGGATTAAATTTTTATACTATAAGGTAAGTGTCGGTCATGGATTTAATAAGGAAAGGAAGACTTTTTAATTTGGGAAAGATGACTAAGGAATATGGTAAGGAGGAAGATAAGGGAAAAAGAAGGAAGGAAATCAAAGAAAGGGATAAGGGAGGGGGACATGTTGGCCTAAAGTGTGGAAGATGTTTTGAAAAGAATTTTGGTCAACATTCTTCCATTAGGAAAAAGGTAATACACAGTTTGTAGGGGGAAAGGGATAGCCGAATTTTCTATAGGCAATTGGCAAATTTTTGGTGCTTGAGAGGTTGTTTTCTCCTTAGCATTTTGGTGTCTTTTGCTTTCTCCAATTTTTCCCTCTTTGCCGAAACTCCAAAGCAAAAAAAAGAGTATCTTTTTGTAACATCCTAAATTGGGGCCTTTGCATTTTATGTGTTTGTGTGTGAATGTTATGTTTATCATGCTAGTTTAGGGTACTTTAGGGTCCAGGAATGACTTAGGGAAGAGTTAGAGCCCTAGCTAAAATTTTCTTTTTGGGCACTTTCAGGGGAGAGCTAGCTAGAATAGGACTTAAGGGATGTTGTTTGTATTTGGTTGACACAATTAAGGAGTTGGAAAAGTGGCAAGGAGGCGCCATTTAGTGCTCAGGAAGGTGATGCCACAAGGAAGCTGAGGGGAAGAAGGTTCGAGTCGCGTGATGCTCATTTTGGAGATTCTTTTTGGCATCAAGGGGAGTAGTGGTGAGGTTCGACTGGACACTTCTGGATGGAGTGTTGATGGAGTCAAAAACATTTGAATGGGTGGCTGAGAGAAAAAAGGGTAGTTTGAAGCTTTCAAACTTATTCAAATGGGTGTTCAAGAGTGGATTAAGAAGGAAAATAAGGGATTGAGCAAGGGGTATAGGTAGTGGCCAAAATTCAAATGCTTGGTATAGGTGGGAGGATCGGTTTGGCCTATGTTGGAGTGTGCCAAGATTTTCATTGGCCATAGGACCTTATAGTTTTATTTTTGTGCAAATTTCGACTTTAGAGAGATAAGTGCTGAGTGTTGTTTGTTTTTGCCTTATGTGCCGAAAGTGTCTAAGATGTCCAAGAGGGTTCTTTTTGTTTTGAGTTTCATTTCTCTTCTTATTTCCTTTCTCTGAAACACAAATCTCTCACCATTGCCGAAAATTCTCTTGACTCACACTCTCCATGATCCTTTTTTTCTTCTTCTTGTTCTCTCTGAAAGCCGAAACCTTTTCCCCTTTCTTCGTTTTCCTTTGAGCACCATAACTGCATCTATTATTCATCTTTTCTTCTTTTTACATTTTTCTATTTCAAAGCCGAAACCCCTAACTCAATTCTCATCTTTATTCTCTGTGCTATAGCCAAATATCCCTATCCAAAGTTCTCTTCTCTGATTTCCTCTACAAACCGAATCTTCATAGTCTTCTCTTCTTCATCTTTTCTGTTGGTCACTTCTAAAACCGAAAACTCCTAAGCTCCATTGGTAGTCCTTTTGTTTTCAACTCTTTCATCTTCTTCCCTACTATTGCCAAATCTTCTCTTCTACTGTGCTGGTGCCGAATCCTCTTAGGTGATAATTAAATCTCCTGTGTTAAGGTAAGTGGCGATTTCTTCTATACCTTTATCTTCTCTTTCAGTTTTTGGAAGCCAAAGTCGAATGGCTAGTTGGCTTGGTAAGGCCATCGGTTGGACTTATATATCTTCTTATTTTCTTGTGTTCTTTGGGCCGTCTATTTCGGGAATCGGAGGAAGTCAAGTCGTCGGGATCTCTAAACTGGGAACCGTTAATCTCTGAACCTTATATCACTCTTTTCAGGATTTCAAGGTAAGGATGTTCTCTTTAGATTTTGTTTAGGTCCATTTTCGTATTCGTTACCTCAATATTGTGGTTTAACAAACCATATCTCATTTTAGTATCATTGACAAGATCTTTTGATGAAATCCAATGCCGATCATGCAAAGTAGAGGGTTGGACCCGTGAACCCAGCCCCTAAGTTCAAGAAGCGCCCAGTGTCTGCTGTTCGAGATTGGCCACCGGGTTACGAGCCAGCTTCTGAGTAGAATAGTAGACAGATAGCAGTAGTTACGACTAGTGATAGTTTCAACATAGATAGCATAGTGCTGCGGGCAATCAGGTGTGTAATCCCTAACACACTTTATTTAATTGTGTTACTAATTGTATGGGCTGAAAAGTCGTAAAAGGCTGTGAATGCAATCAAAATACCTATGTGGTAAAGGCAGGAAGTGTCAGGTATGTATCTGTAATTACCTTATATGAGTTGGTTGTATGTGATGATATATATTGCCTTGTTACTAGTATGATACATTTGTTTCGATATACATGTTGTGCATGGGATATGGGAATGTTGATAAAGGGGAAGTGATAAGGTCACATAGTGATCGGTGGCTCTGCCACAGAGTTTTAAGGTCACATAGTGATCGGTGGCTCTGCCACATTATTTTAAGGTCACGTAGTGATCGATGGAGCTGCCACATCTGTTTGTGAGGTCACGCAGTGATCGGTGGCTATGCCACAGTTAATTTTAAGGTCACATAGTGATCGGTGGCTCTGCCACATTTTCTGACAGTATGACTGTCAAGATGACATGTAGCGGATGGAGGGTTAATTGTAGATATCCCCACGTGGTGATGGTTGGTACAGGATGGCATGTAGAGGATGGAAATACTAGGTTGGGCTGGGTTTAATGCATTCATGAATTTGTATGATATCATGTATAAGTTTAATACGAGATTGTGGGCCGTGGGTCAGTTTTGTTGTTTAATTGTTTTACACACTGAGTCTCTGTGACTCACCCCTTCCCCAAAACTTTTCAGGTAATCAGTAGATCATGGATGTAGGAGCTGAGGTGGACTCGTGGAGGCTATAAAAGACATTATGTTTTATGAACTTTCACTGTTTAAAGTTTTTTTAAAATTTGGGTAATTTTTTATGTAATAAGGCCTCCGTAACTTAGATTTTGGGTTTGACTTTAATGCTATTATTATATATTTTATGGATAGCCAAATATGGAGCTTTTTAAAACAAAATATAAACAAACGTTTTCAAAATATTAACAAACGTATCACAAGTGATAATAATTAAACCTAGGATTTTCTTAGAACTACAAATATTATTTTCAAAAGGTCGCGTTCCTCCAAATCCATTAGTTTCGATTTTCGTATCAGAGATTAACCTTCCGAAAATATTGGTATTTATAATGTTTTGCAAGCATCATTAAATCAATCCTGTCTTATCAAATCAAACTAAAACTCGAAATTTTTAGATGACCACAAGTTTCTTTAAACAACCCCTTTTATGTGACAATCCAGATTCGGTTGTGATGTTTAGGCCGGGTTTGGGGTGTTACAATTTTGTATCAGAGCCTGGTTGCAAACACTCGGGCTGTGAAATAGGTCCAACAGTATTTTATAAAATCCATGAGAATTGGAGGAAACTATTTTTTTGGAGCGAGATATGGCATCCGACTCCGTCGGCACCCGATCCACTCAGGTAAGTGATTCTAACTATTTAGTGATATATGCCTGAAATGATTGATAGCATGATGGGTACGTTTGTTAGCTTTAAGATGCCCGAACTTTAGAGACTGAAACTGTTTGATGTGTCTTGCGAAAACTACTCTCTAAAGATAACTCTCATAAAACTACTCGGTATTAAACAGTGGAAAATACTAACTCATAAAACTTCTAATCAGATTAAAACGTGCCAGTAGTCATGAGTACTAGGGGACATGGGCATAATGTGCCTGGACGTGGTAGGGGCAGGATTACTGTGTCGGAACCAGTAGGGTCTGGTCATGGGTCAGGAAAAAAGGTGTCGATATCGCCAGCTACGGAAGCAGAGTTTCAGGATCAAACGGGTGGAGATAATGCGGTGTCTCAGGTGATGTTATGGGTTTTGGAAAGAGTTTTTGGGGCAGGCTTAGGTATGGGAGCTCGAAAATCTGTGTCGGAACGACTTCGAGCTAATGGAGCAGAAATGTTTAGGGGAGTTTCCGGCATAGCCCCTAATGCAGCTGAGTATTGGCTGGAGGCTGTTGAGCGTATAATGGATGACCTCGATTTCACGGAGGAAGAAAAGTTAAAGGGAGTTGTGTCTCTTCTGCGGGATGAAGTGTACCAGTGGTGGCTTACGTTCAAGGATGGTACTGTGGCTGACCGTATTACCTGGGATTTCTTCAGGCTGTCATTCCAAAGTAAGTACATTGGGTCAAGTTATGTAGATGCGCAGCGTAGGGCATTTTTGAATCTGGTTCAGGGGAACAAGTCGGTGGCTGAGTATGAGGCGAAATTCTTATGCCTTAGCTGTTATGCTCGAGTAATGGTGGCTACGGACCATGAGCGTTGTGTCCAATTTGAAGATGGTCTGAGGAATGATCTACGGGTATTGATAGCTCCACAACGGGAAAGGGGATTCGTTGTTTTAGTGGAAAAGACTAAAATAGCCGAGGAAGTGAAACGGTCAGAAAAGTAGGATCGAGGTAAGGATAGAGGTGGTAATAAAAGGAATTTCGGATTGTCAGGGTCAGGTGGGCATTTTCAAAAGAGACCTAGGACTGATGGGCCAAGTCGGGTTATGAGACCTGTTGCTGATAGACAGCCTCAGAGGTGTGCTCTATATGGTAAATTCCATTTTGGGGAGTGTTGGTCCAGTAACAGAAGATGTTACAGGTGTGGATCGGTTGATCACCAGATTAAAGACTGTCCACAGGAGCGAGACAGTGCGAGGCTAGGGAATCAGGGTTATACTCAGCAGGGTAGAGGAGGTCAGCAACCACAGAGGGGTCGTGGTACGGCCAGAGGAGGTAATGGCTTTGGTTGGGGTCGTGGGAAGGTGCGAGGTGCAGAAACATCAAGCAAGAAAGTGGCTGGTCTATCTGACTAAGCGCAGAGAGGAGGGTGATGCACTGGACGTCATAACTGATACTTTCTTAATCTTTGGACTGCCTTTTTCTGCATTGATTGATATTGGGTCGACACATTCATATGTTAATCAATGTAACCCCTAACACACTTTATTTAATTGTGTTACTAATTGTATGGGCTGAAAAGCCGGAAAAGGTTGTGAATGCAGTCGAAATACCTTTGTGGTAAAGGCAGGAAGTGCCAAGTATGTATCTGTAATTACTTGATATGAGTTGGTTGTATGTGATGATATATCTTGTCTTGTTACTAGTATGATACATTTGTTTCGATATACATGCTGTGCATAGGATATGGGAATGTTGATAAAGCGGAAGTGATAAGGTCACATAGTGATCGGTGGCTCTGCCATATTATTTTAAGGTCACATAATTGGTGGAGCTGCCACATCTGTTTGTGAGGTCACGCAGTGATCGGTAGCTATGCCACAGTTAATTTTAAGGTCACATAGTAATCGGTGGCTCTGCTACAGTTTTTAATAGTATGACTGTCAAGACGGAGTGTAGCAGATGAAAGGTTGATTGTAGAAATCCCTATGGTGTGATGGTTGGTAAGAGATGGCGTGTAGAGGATGGAAATACTAGGTTGGGCCGGGTTTAATGCATTCATGAATTTGTATGATATCATGTATAAGTTTAATACGAGATTGTGGGTCGTGGGCAGGTTTTGGTGTTTAATGGTTTTACACACTGAGTCTCTGTGACTCACCCCTTCCTTAAAACTTTTCAGGTAATCAGTAGATCGTGGATGTGGGAGCCGAGGTGGACTCGTGGAGGCCATAAAAGACGTTATGTTTTATGAACTTTTACTGTTTAAAGTTTTTTTAAAATTTAGGTAATTTTTGATGTAATAAGGCCTCCGTAACTTAGATTTTGGGTTTGACTTTAATGCTGTTATTATATATTTTATGGATAGCCAAATATGGAGCTTTCTAAAACAAAATATAAACAAGCGTTTTCAAAATATTAACAAACAGATCACAAGCGATAATAATTAAACTTGGGATTTTCTTAGAACTACAAATATTATTTTCAAAAGTCACGTTTCTTCAAATCCACTACTTTCGGTTTTCGTATCACAGATTAACCTTCTGAAAATATTGGTATTTATAACGTTTTGCAAGCATCATTAAATCAATCCTGTTTTCTCAAATTGAACTAAAACTCGGAATTTTTAGACGACCATAAGTTTCTTTTAACAACCCCTTTTATGTGACAAACCAGATCCAGTTGTGATGTTTAGGCCGGGTGTGGGGTGTTACACTTTTTCTCTTGTTTTGGCCGAAACCCTCAAGGCATCTTTGCTTCTTTTCCCTTTAATACCGAACCTCTCTAATACTCTATTGACCATCACCTCATTTCTTCTTCAACATTTTTCTCAACCATTCTCCTTTTCTCTTAAATCGATATTACTTGTAGCCGTTTGTTGTCTTGCTACTAGTGCCAAATCGTGTTCTTCTTTTTGGTTCATCCCTATTATTAAGGTAAAAGTTCTTTCTTCTTATTTCATTTTGTTTGTTCTTTCTTCTCTTGACTTGGTTAAGCCGAAACACTCTTTTGCCGATTCTTTTGAAAATCAAAGGGTGAGGATCGTTAACATCAGTTGCAGTAAAGGAGCGTGTGGTGGTAGTCAGAAGCCAGGGTTGAATATTGGAACTCCGTAGAGGGAGATCAGGTGTGGTAAGTGATTCAAGTGTAAGTAATACAAAATCTTTTGGAAATTCGAGGCTAATTTTTGGTTGGTATTGTTCTAGGGTCAACGAAGAGTGGTTCTTTAGGGAATCCAAATCAGGTGTGTAATCCCGTACCCTTTCGAATACCTATTTGAAATGGTGCGTAATCTCATACCTCTCTAAATGTTTACATGAAATGTTTTGTGATTCGATCGAAATACCGAAGAAAACCAAAAACTGACATCTGTGACCACTCGGGCATGCGTATGTTCGTAGTAGTAACCACATTTTGCAATGAAACAGTTTGGTCAGCAGCAGTGATGTGATTTTGAAAAAATCACGAAAAATAAGAGAAAGGGAATTAGAAAGTGAATAAAATATTGAATTAAAGCTTACTGTGTCTATTTTTATATGAAAGAAGCAGAGGAGGAAGAGAAATTTTATATTCTATGATATTTTAATTTTAGTGAGACTGGTTCTGATTGACTTCATAGTTCCCTGTCCTGTCTTGGAAATTTTTTTAAAATTGTACGAAGTGAATTACAGTTTATAATTTATATGTATAGATTCCTCAGTGATCTTATTTTCAATAGAAACAAGTAGGAGCTACATATGAAAACCGTACAGTGAGATATTTGAATTTAGGTTAATAGAGGTCAGAACCGTTGGTCAGTGAAACAAGGGAATCTTTAATGAATAAACTGTACTAAATGGCTAAGCCAAAAATTCTGGAAAAATTGTAGTAAGTAGATATATGAGTCTATTTTCAAGAAACAGTTACGGATCTAAATTTCGAGTTTCCTAACTCGAGTTATAGACAATTTAGTCACTATGACGTAGATGGACAGTTTCAATTTTTATGCCCCAAATTAGTAGTTAAGTCTGGGTTACGAAATTACCAAAATACCCTTAGAGGGTAAATTACCGAAATACCCCTGGGTTGCGAGATTACTGAATTACCCTTAGTGGTTAAAATTATTGAATTATGAAAATACCCTTATGGGTCGAATTACAAAAATACCTTTAATGGGCCATTTTATCAAAATGCCTTAACGGGCCGAAATGCCAAAATGCCTTTAAAAGTGTTGATTTATCAAAAATGCCCTTATGGACCGAATTATGGAAATGCCCCTAATGGGTCGATTTGCTAGAACACCTTAATGGGCCGAATTATTATTGCTTAAATGGGCCGAGTCTTTGTAATACATTACTTGTTAAATGGTTGCTATTTATATGTGAACATCTTATTATGTATGTTGCATTTTCATATATTGCATGGGTTGGGAAAAAATGTTGAAGAGAAGAGTACCCTGGTGGCATTGCCACAATAAAATGTTTATTATAATGTTTACATATGATATCGGTGGCTTGGCCACAATAAAATGTTATAAATGGCAATTTGCCAGCGATTTGGTGTGACTGGCGGGGTGGGTTGACTTGATCCCCACAGGTGTGATTGGTTGGTACGAGGGTGTGTTGGATGGATGGGTTGGGTTGCATACATTGCTTATATATATATATATATTCTGTTATGTAAATGGGCTTAGGCCCAAGATATTGCTATATGGGTTCAGGCCCAGTGGATAATGGTAAGGGGATTATGCACTGAGTTCTTGTAACTCACCCCCTTTCTTTTCTTAATCCTTGTAGGTAATTCTCAGTGACGAAGACTTGGGGCCATGGATGACTTGGTGGAGGCCATACTTCATAAATGATGTTTGCAAACATTAGTAAACTACTTTTTCGTATTATTTCGTTACCTTTACTATTTCGGGTTTTAAAGTTGTAATAAGGCCTCTAGGATAAACTTTAATTTATTTTATGTTTGGACATATTTACTATTTTTCTTAAATTGTTTTGAATGGGGATTTTCTAAAATTATAAATAAAGGTTTTCCAAAAATAGATTAACAAATGGATTTCATAAAAAACTTTTACAAATATTTTAAACTCGAAAATTTTCTCTCGAATTATCAACAATATTTTCAAAAGTCATGGTTTTATAAGATCACTAGTTCAATTATCGATTTATAAACCTTCGAGGTTAGTAGTATTTTAACAAATATTTAAACCAAAATTGTTTTCTTGATTATAACAAAATAATATCTACTTTAGTACCAATAAAAAGGATTTAACACATTTTTCTCATGTGACATGTTAGATCCAGTCATAACGGATGGGCTAGGTTTGGGGTGTTACATTTTATGGTATCAGAGCTCGGTTCCAAAACTCGATGGTGGTTTGGGTTCAAAAACATTTTCAAAGCTGTTTAAAATTTTAATTTATACATGCATGTTCTAAAGGAAGTATGGCACCACGGGTATCCGGCACCAAGTCAAGTAAGTTTATGTTTTCAATTTACGATTATTGTGGTATGGCTATAGAAATATCTAGAACTTTAAGCTTTAAGAGCTGAAACTATAGAGATTGAGATTTTAGGATACGTATTGCGAAAACAACTTTACTTTCTATACTCCATAAAACATTGTTTAATAAACATTGATAGTATACTGATTCATAAGACTCTTAATCAGATTAAATTGATTTAGCAATCATAAGCGCTAGAAGACGTGGACGCGGTAGATGTGGACGTGGTAGAGGCCGAGGTGCTAGGGCTAGATCTTCGACACCGAGGCATGTACTTGAAAGGGAGGCGCTGGCATCGCCAGTGGCTGAGATGGGATCTCATGATCGAGCTGGGGTTGATAAGCTGGCTCAGATAGTTAAGGAAATATTGGAGAAGGTTACAGGAATTAGAGAAGCACTTCGAGTTAGGTGTGTGGACTATAAGAAGAAAATAGATCGCGGTTCTTTTAAGTCACAATCTCGTTCCGTAAAGCATGTCAAGGCACGTCCAAACTTTTCGGCTTGCGATTATTGTAGAAGGCGTCATCCGGAAGAATGCTGGAGGAGGTCAGGAGCATGCTTGAGATGCGGGTCTAAGGAGCATAAGGCTCGGGATTGTTTCATCACCATCAAGTCAGGTATGTTTTGGTTGGACGTGATGATTGAATGTAGAAAATTTTAGGTATAAGTGGTAGATAACTACTTGCTTCTGTGGTTAGATGTTTGGTTGTGTGAAAGAGGATTCAAGATTATGTTAAAAGTACATTAGTGTTATTAAGATCGGAGTGCGCAGCGAAAGCATAGTGGTGTAATTTGAGCAGTGCGTTTAGTAGTTGGTTGGAAATTTCGAGGACAGAATTTCTTTAAGGAGGGTAGAATTGTAATGACTCGAAGTTGGGCCTAGTAGGATTGGGCCCATTGGGCCTTGAGCGTAGAAGCGTTTTAAAATTTTGAGAACAAGAGAATGGCATTATTTCAAGTTGGACTTATTAGGAAGGTGATTTTGAAAAGTTACGAGGTTTCTAGGAAGTTCCGGGTTCAAGTTAGGTTATAGGAAAATTTTTGTGTTTAAACACTTAAAGGAGAGAAGTTAAATGGCACCAAGACTTAAGGAACTAAGTGTGTATTTTGCTAGCACAAGGAGTCTATTGGTAAAGGTGGAAAGTGGCGTGTGGAGTGTACTAATGGTTTAAGGTTCGAATCCCACCTAGAGCAAATATTTTGGATTAAATTTTCGTACTGTAAGGTAAGTGTCGGTCAAGGCTTTAATAAGGAAAGGAAGACTTTTTAATTTGGGAAAGATGTCTAAGGAATATGGTAAGGAGGAAGATAAGGGAAAAAAGAAGGAAGGAAATCAAAGAAAGGGATAAGGGAGGGGGACATGTTGGCCTAAAGTGTGGAAGATGTTTTGGAAAGAATTTTGGTTAACATTCTTCTTTTAGGCAAAAGGTAATACACGGTTTGTAGGGGGGAAAGGGATAGCCGAATTTTCTATAGGCAATTGGCAAATTTTTGGTGCTTGAGAGGTTGTTTTCTCCTTAGCATTTTGGTGTCTTTTGCTTTCTCCAATTTTTCCCTCTTTGTCGAAACTCTAAAGCCAAAAAGAAAGCTTCTTTTTCTCTTGTTTTAGCCGAAACCCTTAATGTAATATCCTGGATTTGGGCTTATGCATTTTGCTTGAATATACGTGGAAGCATGTTTATGTGAATATGAATGTGTTTTATAAATTTTGGGGAACCCTAGAGTGTAGAGAAATGCCTTAGAAATTATTAGATTTTAAATCTAAAAGAGGAAGCTATGTAGAGTGGCCTTAAGAGAAAATGTAGGGGGAATATGACACACAAATGGGCTTGGTTAAGTGGCTTGGAGGCTCCACTTAAGGCCTCTGTAAATGACGCCACAAGCAGGTGCAAATGGGCCAAGGTTTGAGTCGCATGGGAAGCAACATTTTGGGTTTTTTATTTTTGCCTGTTGACGACAAAGAGAGGGGAGTGATGGACGGCTAAGGGACTTTGAAAGGATGAGGATAAAGACTTGTTTTATTCTTTTAAATTTTGGCTAAAGTAAGGATAAATGAGGATCTTAATTTGAATTATTTTGAGTATGCAAAGAAGAGGAAAAATAGGAGAAAAGAAAGGGATAAGATAGGGGGAAGGAGAGTTGGCCGTATAGGGGGAACTAGGGGGTGATAATTTCGGCAAAAGGGAGTAGTGGGAGGCCATTTGTTTCTTTTCTTCTCATTTGTGCCTCTGCCGAAATTCTCTAGTTATCTTCTTCTCTTTTATTTTGTTAAATCACAGATAAGCCTAGCCTATTTCTCCATCTTTTCTTCTTCAAAGATTATCAACATTGCCGAATTGCTCAACCCTTCTCTCCTGTTTCCTCACAATTTCATAAAAGTCGAAACTTGTGTGATCACCATCTAGCCATAGCCGAATAGTGCTGTAGATTCAAGCAAGGGAGCAATTGATTTCTTCAGTAGCGGTAAGGTCAAATTCGATTTCCATTCTTTTCTTTTAGACTTGTCGAAATCTAGGACTAATCCCATTAATATTCTTGTTTACCGAAATTTGGAAGGATCTTTCGGGATTTCCAGTGTAGTCGATTATAAGGAGGATTATTCGGGATCTTAAGATCTAAGGTAAGCCAGAGTCATCTTGGGCCGAAGGCCATTAATGGTGTTCATTAAGTATTGAAATTAGATCTGACATAGTGTTTGTAGGGATTTCGACTAATACCAAGGGCAAGTGATATTTTGGGATTTAGATCCATAAGGTAAGTGTATGTGACATTCGGCCAAGGCCATAATTAATGCTTCGGATCTATTTCTTACTTGTTTGAAAAGTCGAAACTAACTAGTTAAGGGATTTGGTGGCTAGCCGATTGCAAGAGAGAATATCACGAAATTTTGGGATTTGATTATTAATCCAATTGGCAGCAAGGAGTAAGGATCTAAAGTATTAGATCGGGTTTTGGGATTTCTGTAAAGCGTTAATATCAGGTGTGTACCCCACGCTATCTCTTAATAGATTTATGGCAATTTGTTATGTGTGTTAATAAGAATGTGAAAGATATAGCTAAGGTACCATGCAATGGTACAAAGTAACCAGGTACGTTTACCTACTCCTACTATAAGTATAATATGATCTGTTATGGCACGTATGCGAACTATAAGAATGTGAATATAGAAATATGACATGGTTAATGCATATTTGTGTGACATGGGGCATATGGGTGATTATGAACGGGGAAGTGAATGTGGTGACTTATGTCACGATATCTGAATGTGGTGACTTATGTCATGAAATCTGAATGTGGTGACTTATGTCACAAATATATTATCTGGTGGCTATGCCACGAAATTATAAGGGCGATGAGCATGTCGTCTACAGCGACTGCCTTCGATGATGTGTAGCAGATAGAGGGTTGATTTAGTAGTCCCCCAGTGTGCAGGTTGGTACGGGTGATGTGTAGCGGATGGTACCTAGGTTTGGGTTCGGGTTTGCATCATTATCTTTATTTCTGCTATATGTACTTGTATGGACTGTTATGCCTAAACTGTTGGGACTTAGTGTTGGTTGTACACACTGAGTCTGTATGACTCACCCCATTGTGGGAATATTTTTCAGGTGACGCTCAGTAATGGACCGGGTCGACAGGAGCTTAGTGGTGGCCATGCTCAGTTCGGGATTTTATTTAATTTTGGACATGTTATATTTTAAATACTTTGGATTTATTTCGGGTTTTAAATTTTGATGTAATAAGGCCATAGTATGAATTGTTTTATGCATGCTTTTTATTTGAATTTATTATGTTACAAATTTTCAGCAAATTAAACATTAAGTGACTTTATTTAAAAAATAATAATAAACTCTAAATGTTTTGGACACCCTAAAACAAATGGTTTTCAACTTAAGATAAACATGTTTCCAACACGAGCCCAACACAAAATAAACTTTTTTTTTCAAAACCACTCAAATTTTCCAAAGTAACAAAGGAATTTTTAACCGTTTTACTCGAGGAACATACCAGATCCGGTCAGGGTTCGTGGGCCGGGTTTGGGGTGTTTCACTCAAGGCATCTTTGCTTCTTTTCCATTTGATAGCCAAATCTCTCTAATACTCTTTTGATTACCTCATTTCTTCTTCAACATTTTTCTCAACCATTCTCCTTTTCTCTTAAATCGATATTACTTGTAGCTGAACCTTCTTTGTTGTCCCGCTATTAGTGCCAAACCGTGTTCTTCCTTTCGGTTCATCCCTATTATTAAGGTAAAGGTTCTTTCTTCTTATTTCATGTTGTTTGTTCTTTCTTCTCTTGATTTGGTTAAGCCGAAACACTCTTTTGCAGATTCTTTTGATAATCAAAGGGTGATGATCGTTAACATCAGTTGCAGTAAAAGAGCATGTGGTGGTAGTTAGAAGGCGAGGTTGAAATCGGGACTCCGTAGAGGGAGATCACGTGTGGCAAGTGCTTCAAGTGTAAGTAATACGAAATCTTTTGGAAATCCGAGGCTAGCTTTTGGTTGGTATTGTTCTAGGGTCAACGAAGAGTGGTTCTTTAGGAAATCCAAATCAGGTGTGTAATCCCGTACCCTTCCGAGTACCTATTTGAAATGGTGTGTAATCTCATACCTCTCTGAAAGTTTGCATGATATGTTCTGTGATTCAGTCGAAATACCAAAGAAAACTGAAAACCGACATCTGTGACCACTCGGGCGTTCGTATGTTCGTAGTAGTAACCAAATTTTGCAATGAAATAGTTTGGTTAGTAGTAGTGTTGTGATTTTGAAAAAATCATAAAAAATAGGAGAAAGGGAATTAGAAAGTGAATAAGATATTGAATTAAAGCTTACTGTGTCTATTTTTATATGAAAGAAACAGAGGAGGAAGAGGAATTTTATTTTCTGCCATATTTTAATTTTAGTGAGACTAGTTCTGATTGACTTTATAGCTCCCTGTCCTGTTTTGAAAAAATTGTTTAAAATTGTACAAAGTGAATTACGGTTTATAATTTATATGTATAGATTCCTTAGTGAGCCTATTTTCAATAGAAATAAGTGGGAGCAATATATGAAAATCGTCCAGTGAGATATTTGAATTTGGGATAAGAGAGGTCAGAACCATTGGTCAGTGAAACAAGGGAATTTTTAATGCATAAACTGTACTAAATGGCTAAGCCGAAAATTCTGGAAACATTGTAGTAAGAAAATATATGAGTCCATTTTCAAGGAAAATTTACGGATCTAAATTTTAAGTTTCCTAACTCGAGTTATAGGCAATTTAGTCAATATGACGCAGATGAACAGTTTCAATTTTTATGCCCCAAATTAGTAGTTAAGTCTGGGTTGCGAAATTACCAAAATACCCTTAGAGGGTAAATTATCGAAATACCTCTGGGTTGCGAGATTATCGAATTACCCTTAGTGGGTAAAATTACTAAATTATGAAAATGCCCTTATGGGTTGAATTACTAAAATACCCTCAATGGGCCGTTTTATCAAAATGCCTTAACGGGACGAATTGCCGAAATGCCTTTAAAAGTGTTGATTTATGGAAAATGCCCTTATGGGCTGAATTACAGAAATGCCCCTAATGGGCCGATTTGCTAGAACGCCTTAATGGGCTGAATTATTATTGCTTAAATGGGCCGAGTCTTTGTAATAAATTACTTGTTAAATGATTGCTATTTATATGTGAACATATTATTATGTAGGTTGCATTTTCATATATTGCATGGGTTAGGAAAAAAATGTTGAAGAGAAGAGTACCCTGGTGGCAATGCCACAATAAAAATTTTATTATAATGTTTACATATGATATCGGTGGCTTGGCCACAATAAAATGTTAATAAATGGCAATTTGCCAGCGATTTGGTGTGACTGGCGGGGTGGGTTGACTTGATCCCCACAGGTGTGATTGGTTGGTACGGGGGTGTGTTGGATGGATGGGTTAGATTGCATACATTGCTTATATATATATTCTGTTATGTAAATGGGCTTAGGCCCAAGATATTGCTATATGGGTTCAGGCCCAGTGGATGATGGTAAGGGGATTATGCACTGAGTTCTTGTAACTCACCCCCCTTTCTTTTCTTAATCCTTGTAGGTAATGCTCAGTGACGAAGACTTGGGGCCATGGATGACTTGGTGGAGGCCATACTTCATAAATGATGTTTGCAAACATTAGTAAACTACTTTTCCTTATTATTTCTTTACCTTTACTATTTCGGGTTTTAAAGTTGTAATAAGGCCTCTGGGATAAACTTTAATTTACTTTATGTTTGGACGTATTTATTATTTTTCTTAAATTGTTTTGAATAGGGATTTTCTAAAATTATAAATGAAGGTTTTCCAAAAATAGATTAACAAATGGATTTTATAACAAACTTGTAACACCCCAAACCCGGTCAGCACACCACGACCGAATCTAGCATGTCACAGGAAAACCTATTTGATTTCCGCTTTAAAAATTTTGTAGAAAACTATTGTTGTGTTTATGCTTGTAGAAATCTTGGGCATGATTGTTTCATAACCGATAGTGCATTTTGAAAACCCGGGAATTTTGAAAAACTTAGTATGTTGAATCCATAAGTAAAAACAATTCTATGTCATTTATAAATCCAAATAGTATCTTTTTAGTTACTTAAAACCGTTTAACTTAGTGTAGAGAAATCTTAGGGTTGGAAAACATTTGAGTTGCATTTACTTTCAATTACAGTGTGATACCCGATGGTAAAGTTTAAAACACATCGCTTTGCAGTTTTGAAAACCTTATTTTCCAAGTTTTATCCAATATTAACCCATAATTAGTTAAGGCATATTTGAAATCGAATCGAAGCATATAAATAATCAAAACACAATTTAAAAGGCCGTTTACAATCCCAACAAAACCAAATCGAAATAAATAAAATAGAGTACCAAGTTTCAAATCAGTGAAAGCTCGAATTTATTCATAGCATGGCCGCCTCGAGTCCGCCCGGCTCCACATCGACGATCTAAGTGTCACCTGAAATGATAAGGGAGAAGGTGACTCGCAAGACTCAGTGCATAAATCCCCCTCCCGATTAATACAACATACTAACACACACAATACAGAGCAAAATCATTAATGCACCCAATCCTAGCCATCCATAACACCTTTTCTACCCCGTGTGGTACCAAACCACTGGTGACCCAAAGTCACGATATCCATAAGTGTGGTGCCAAACCACTGGTGACCCAAAGTCACGAATAATCCATCTGTGGGGCCAACCCACGTGTGATACCAAATCACTGGCGACGATCCCGTAATATCAACTGTGGGGCCAACCCACTGTGGTACTAAGCCACTAGGACAAGTCGCTATAAGGTGCCAAACCTTTGGTGACCCAAAGTCACAAAATATCCACATCCAAGTGTGGGGCCAACCCACGTGTGATACCAAATCACTGGCGACGATCCCATAATATCAACTGTGGGGCCAACCCACCGTGGTACTAAGCCACCGGGACAAGTTGCTATGAGGTGCCAAACCTCTGGTGTCCCAAAGACACAAAATCCATCTGTGGTACCAAACCACTGGAGGTGCCAAACCTCTGGTGTCCCAAAGACATGGATATCATCTTCCCCCTCCTCTCATATCACCCATCACTATGCAAATCATGCAAATCATACTAACATGTCTAGTGTTGCATCTCATACACATATGTCATAGATCATGATATCACATATCAAATAACAGAACTCATATTGAAACGGACTTACCCGAATCCGTGCACATACCCTTAGGGTATCATATCAATCTCCACTGTTTCAGTTTAATTAACAATCAGGTTATTAAAGCATATTACTAAGTAAAGAGTGTGTTAGTTTACACACCTGCTAAAACGCAAGCCTTAAACCCAGAGAACCAATCTAAGGCACTCGATTTCCTTGCTCCTATATTCGGCCAAACATGAAGATTAGCAACAAGGCCAATCGGCCAAACCAACTAACTCAGAAGGGTTAACGCTCAAACCCTTACCTTACAACCAATTTGGTTTCCTACCAAATCTCGAACCAAACGATGGTTCACCTCTGACAATCGGCCACACCCTAAAATGCAAAATTGTTAGCCTCACAAGCCTTCGACTTAATGAAAACTAAAAGAATAGACTAATAAAACCAATCCTTACCACCACTTACCAATCAATTATTCGAGATGACGGCTTCACTTGATTGTTCCCACAACTTCAGAGATCCTATAATGAACCGGTTTCCATTAGTAACCAACACTACTAACAACCAATGCCGAAAAAGGCTTTTGTCTACCCATGTCGTCAGAGAGAAAAAAAAATAAGATTTCGGCTTTAGGCTCTTACCCTTCAAAAACGACTAGAGGAAAGACCCAAACACGCTCCACTCTTGCTTAAGGTTCGGCCAACCAACACTAGGACAACAAAGAAGATTTCGGCCAAGGTTGAGGAGAGATTCGGCTCAAGTGAAATGGAGAGAAAACAAGTGGAGAATTCGGCTAAAGTTTTGGAAGTAGAAGCAAAGAAATGATTAAGGAAGAAAGGATAAATGGCAAGGTAGATTAGAAGTGAGAGAGGGCAAATTCGGCTAAGAAGGCAATGTGAATTTCGGCACAAGTGTTTTAAGAAAGAAGAAATAAAAGTATGAGAAGGAGAAGGTAGCTAGTTTCGGCTTAGCACAAAAAAAAAAAAGAAAAAGAGAAATGGAAGAGTAGATGGTTCGGTCAAATGACAAAAAGGAGAAAAAGAAGCAAAACAACAAGAAAACTTTAGCAACTCAAGAGGGCATTCGGCTAGGTATTGAAACAAAAGCTTTTCGGCTTTGGCACACTAGACTAAAGCTGGCCGAAAATCCCCAAAATGCCTAAGAACATTCGGCACTCTCCCCCACTCACCTACCAAAACCGACCACTCCCCCCTTGAAGACTCCAACATTCGGCCACCACCTACAAACACTCATTACCACTAATTCAAATAACTTTGAACTAGTCAACCTCCTTGATTTTCTCTCCACCCACCATGTGAACATTTTGACTTGGTCCATGGCAGAGTTTGAACTGCACACAACTCCTCCCCCTCCTTGGCGTCAAAATGGAAAGAAAAAGGTGAGACTTCCGCAGCTCGAACATGGGACCTCTTTCCCCTGCAAGTGGCATCAAACCCAAGCTCTAAGTGGCGCCTTCCTGCCACCTTGCCAAGCCTCTTTCTTGTGCTAACCTCCACCTAAAAATACCTATAATCCCCAGCTCCTTCAGCTCCTCTCACTTAAAGCTTAAAAACTAAAATTTTTCCCACCACTCAGGCTTACACCAGGCTTACAACTAAGCCTCAAAACATCAAAAACAACAACACCGCAGACCAAACACATGCAAACAATGCAATAACAAAATAGCCCCTATTCCAGGATATTACAAAACTTCTACAAATATTTTAAACTCGGAAATTTTCTCTTGAATTATCAATAATATTTTCAAAGTCATGGTTTTATAATATCACTAGTTCAATTATCGATTTATCAACCTTCGACGTTAGTAGTATTTTATCAAATATTTAAATCAAACTTGTTTTCTTGATTATAACAAAATAATACCTATTTTAGTATGAATAAAAAGGATTTAACACATTTTTCTAACGTGACATGTCAGATTCGGTCATAACGCATGGGTCAGGTTTAGGGTCTTACAGCCCAGGCCGAGTCGATTTCGTGATTTTGCCCATTTACTCTATTTTGAGCTTGTTTCTCTTTTTTTCATCCTCCGTTCTTTCCTAAGTATAAAACATGAAATTAAAGGATTAAGAGCACCAAATTCCACAATTCAAGGCTTAAATAATCCAAAAGTATGCTAAATGTGGGATTAAAATATGTTCATATTACGGTTTATCAGGGGTCGTTCAGAAATCAATTTAGCAAGCTGTTGATGGAGCTCAAAACTAACTATTGTTTCGTCAAAGGCAAGTGTACCTATCGAACAGTAGTATAGCTGTGGTGAGTCTGGAATATCGTATCCTCAAGGACCAATAGTACTAGTATTAACTATCTTTTTATTATCTAGCCTAATAATTAAGGGGATTTATTTAATCTAAAATTAACTGACTAATTTAACTTATTTGAGAGTGAATTGGGAAAATACTTTTGGACAACTTATATGAGATAGGCAATACCTAAGGAAGAATCCACCTAGACTTCACTTATTACTTTTGATTCATGCGATTTATTCACTTGGCTTAATCCATAGAAATCCCTAAATTATATTAATACCTCTTTCGAGGCTACTAACAACTGACTCTAGGTTGATTAATTGAAATCTGTTTCTAATTAAAAACCCTATTGTCGCACTAACTCAATTTATGGATTCCCTTATTAGGTTTGACCCTAATCCAGCAGATTTTCGTCACCATATTTCTAGGGTTGCAATCAACTCAGCTTAATTGTGTTGATCTACTCTTAGACAGGGGCTTTTGCTCCATTGAATAATCACATTCGACTTGAATCAATAACTTGAATTTCCAAAACAAGTCCCACAATTAAGAATAAGCATAAGTATTTATCTCATAAGTCAAATAATAATAAGATCTGTCTTAGGTTTCATCCCCTTAGGTATTTACGGGATTTAGTTCATACTGATAGAAGGAAACATATTAGAATAGGGAAGACAACAAAACATAAGAGAACCTAAAAACTTCTAAAGAACCTGATGGGGGATCCTGGGTCTTGATGGAGATCCTTCTCCTAAGCTGTTCCCAACGGCTGTCTTGAAGTATTTTCTCCTTTTACTCAGCATCTATTCGACGTCCTGTCGAACTCTGTCGACCTCTGTCCTACTCTCCTTTTAGGTTGTCTCCTAGGGTGTTTATATAGGCTTTGAGATGCCTTACTTGACCCACAAGTATCCTATTCCGAATAGAATTCATCCTGATTTCGGCAGGGACATACTCGTGTGACACGCCCATGGTCGATAATTTATAAATCGTAAAAGTAACATATTTTAAGCCTACATTTAGCATGCTTTTGGATGATTTAAGCCTTAAATTATGTAATTTGGTGCTCTTAATACTTTGTTTTCATGTTTTATACCCAGGAGAGTACCGGATGACGAAAAGAATGGATAACGGGCCCAAAACAGAGTAAATGGGCCATATCATGAAATCCATACGGACGTGCCCCATTCAACAGGTTCGAACATGGCCGCGCCAAGACTTACGCGGGCGTGAGCCATAGGCGTGTCCCTATCACAGGAAAGAAGAGTTTAACTCAGATTTGGATACTTAGGGGCAAAGAAACATATTCCGAAGCCTATATAAACACTCTAAGTATTACTAGAAAAGGGGGAACCTAGGACTTTAGCCAAGGGGCATCCAGCTAGGCCAGAGAAGACAGAGTTGTGGGAATTTACTCGAAGATAGCCAGTTGATTCATCTCAAGAAGCCAGAATTATACTCAAGACGGAAGATCTCTCCTTCAATTCCTTTAGGGGGTTTTAGAGATTTCTTATGTTTTGTTTCATCTTTTCTTTTGAGATGTTTTCTTTTATTGTTATGAACTAAACACTGAGGGGAATGAAACCTAAGATGGATCTTGTTATCATTTGCTGAACTATATGATAAATATTTGACTTGTTCTTAATTATGAGTTCTTAATTCTTGTGTTGATATTTTCGGGATATTAATTCATGTGTGATGTGTGTAGGTGGAGGAGCAAAAGTCCCTGCCTAAGAGTAGATCTAGCATAATTAAGCAGAGTTGATCGCGTGCCTAGAGATAGGGTGACGAGATTTTGCCGAATTAGGGTGAAACCTAATATGGAAGTCCATAGATTGAGTTACTGCGATTATAGGGGTTTTAATTAGAAAGAGATTTCAATTAATCAATCTAGGGTTAGACGCTAGTCACCTCGAGAGAGGGATTAATATAACTTAGGGAATCTTACGGATCAGGTCAAATGAATAAATTGTCTGGTTCAGAGTTAGGTAACAAGTGAAGTCCAGTTGGATTCTTCCTTGGGTGTCTTCTAAATTAATTGGTTTTTCCTCAAAGTTATTTTCCCAATTCCATTCTTCTTTGTCTTAGAGTCTTTAGTTTAGTGGTTAATTAATTTTAGACTAGATAAAAATTCATTTAATTCTTAGGCTAAATAATAAAAAGAAAGTTAGTATTAGTACTTTTGGTTCCTATCATTGTTCGATAGGTGCGCTTGCCTCAAATCATTGTCATAGTTAGTTTCCAGGTTTGATCATTCTTTTTATAAATTTTAAGACTTTGACATCGCGAAAACAACGATCAAGTTTTTGGCGCTGTTGCTGATGAACTAAAATATTAAGAAAGCTTAATTTTTATTACTTTAGCCATATTTATTTATTTATTATTATTTTTTTACAATAAAATTTTATTTTATTTTTTCTGAATTTTCTTTCTTTCTTTTGTTCCTTTCAGGTACCTCTAGTTTATGACTAGAAGGAACCCGACATGACCTCTGCTTTACGACAGTGATATTGAAGGTACCATTCGTAGAAATCGTAGAGAAATAAGGCGAAGCTTGAACTACGTAGAAGAAGAGCAAGAAGCCAAAATAAATATCACAGAAGAGATGGCTGAAAATAATCTACCACCTCTAGAGATGGCCGAACATCATGCTCCATGTACTATGTATGATTATGCTAAACCTAGTTTAACAAGAACTGAATCTAGTATTGTTAGGCCTACTATTGCTGCAAATAATTTTGAACTGAACCCTAACACTATACAGATGATACAACAAATTTGTTCAGTTTGATGGTTTGTAGGACGAGGATCCTAACACACACTTAGTGAATTTTCTAGAATTCTGTGATACCTTCAAGATAAATGTCATTTTTGATGATGCCATCTGTCTTCGGTTATTTCCCTTTTCTCTGAGAAATAAAGCCAAACAGTGGTTGCATTCTCTTCCACGAGGGTCAATCACTACATGGGATCAAATGACCGAAAATTTTTTATTAAAATATTTTCCACCGACCAAAATGGCCAAATTAAGGAATGATATCTATTCTTTTGTGCAGGTAGATTCAGAGACACTTTACGATGCATGGGTGAGATACAAAGATTTGTTAAGGAGGTGCCCACACAACAGATTACCTTTGTGGCTGTAGGTCCAAACTTTTTACAATGGTGTGAACCCTTCAACAAGGCAACAAATTGATTCAGCCGCCAGCGGAACCCTAAACAACAAAACTCCTGAAGCAACTTATAAGTTTATAGAAGAGATGTCACTGAATAACTATCAGTGGCAAGTTACAAGGACAAGCCCAGCCAAAGCACCCGGAGTTTTCAACATTGATGCAGTGACCACACTATCAAACCAGGTAGAATTGCTACATAAAAAATTTGATGGTTTATATGGTTCTTTGCAGGCACATCCAGTTATGCAGTGCAACACAGGTGAAGGAGTGGTGAATCCTGAGTACCCACCCTACGGACAGGGCATAGAGAGCGAACAAATGAACTATATGGGTAATAATTTTCGATCTAAAAATAACCCTTACAGTAATACTTATAATCTAGGTTCACCCCAATTTCTCATGGGGCGGTCAAAGAAATCAAAGGCAACAACCATCCTAAAACTTCCAACAACAGCCCTACCCACAGGAAAAGAAGCCGAACCTTGAAGAGATGCTGGCAAACTGCATAGCAGCCTCAGAAATACAATTTCAAAATACAGACCAAAAAGATAGAAACAAAACTTGAGGCACTGTCACATGAGGTCAAGGATCAAATCATACAACTCACTAACCAAATCTCCGAGAGACCACAAGGAAGACTACCGAGCAACACCGAGACTAACTCAAGAGAGCAAGTTCAAGCAATAACAGCTCAAGAAAGCGAAGGGTTAGACGAGCCTAACTCAAAGCAAAAGAATACTGTAGAAGAAGATATGGTTGAGGTCAATAACAAGCCGAAACCAGTAATCAAAGATTACAAACCTCGCATACCATATCCTCAAGCAATAACGAAAGACGATACAAAGGAAGATTTCGGTAAGTTTCTTAAACTTTTAAAGAAATTACATATTAACTTACAGTTACTTTAAGCTCTTTCGCAGATGCCAGATTCCAGGAAATTCTTAAAGAAACTATTGACAAATAAGTGGAAGATAGACGAGGAATCATATATGGAACTGAATGCAGTGCTCAGCAATGTTGCAAAATAAACTACCACAGAAATTAAAAGATCCAGGGAGTTTTACAATTCCATGCTTAATTGGTAGTTTATTTATTAATAATGCGTTAGCTGATTTAGAGGCAAGCATAAATGCCATGCCTCACAAATTGTTTAAACAACTAGGTTTATGTAACATCCTGAATTAGGGGGTTATTTGTGATTGTATTGTTGTGCATATGATTGGATTGCTGTGATGCTATTTGTGGTGTGATAGGACTTAGATATAGGCCTTGAGTAGGTTCAAGTGGTAGAAAAATTTCACATTATGCTTTAAGAAACAAAGAGCCATGGTAAACAGGGGTTAGGAGTTTTAAAAAGGGAATATGAGACACAATTAAGGCCTAGGAAAAGTGGCAAGGAGGTGCCACTTAAGTTCTGGAATTGACGCCACCAAGGGGAGCAAGGGAGCCTGGGTTCGAGTAGCAGAATTCCCCTTTTTGCTTTTTATTTGGACGGCAAGGGAGGAGAGAGTAGTGCTCAACTCAAATTTTTTTAGATAAGAAGGGATTATATTTGAATAATTTAAAACGATTGGCCAGGAGTGATTTAAGGTATTTGCCGAAATCTTAGACTCCTTGTTGGAGAGGAGTAAACGGCTAGGAGACTGAGAAAATGGGGAAGTGCCGAATTCTCTTTAGGCACCTAATTGACATTTTCGGCTAGCATATACCAAAAACCAAAACTTTTTCCTTCATTAAACACTAGCCGAATGCCCTTAAGGTCCTAAGCCCTTATTTTTACACTTTAATTCTTTTTCTTCTTTTTGTAAGTAGTCGAATCTTCTCCTACTCTCTCATCTTCCACCTCTTTTTCCTCCCTTTCTTCTTTTCTCAAAACTGATACCACCATTGTCCATCTTCTTCTTTTCTTCTTTTTGCTTAAAACTAAAACCCTCTCTACCCTTTTCTTTGCCGAATCCCCTATCTTCCCTTTTCCCTTCTCTTTTTCTTTCTCTACTAGCCGAATCTTCTCCACTCTTTCTGCCGAAATCTCCTTTCTCCTATTAGGTTCACTTTGGCCACATATCAAGATTGGCATAAATCTTTTCGGGATTTCTCCTTCAATTGGTTCTAAAAAGGGGGTAAGTGGACATGGCCGAATGACTTTTGTTTGGTTTTCGGGATTTTTGGTTATGGCCGAATGGCCTATGACTCATATTAATGTGATTAAGGCCGATTGTAGGAAGAAGGACAGTCTAACGCTGTGGATATTCGGGGTTTGGTGATCGATCTAGGTAAGGTCTCAATATTTAAATCTGTTACTAATTAGTTTAAAAGCCGAAGGCTAACTATTTATGTGATTTCAAGGTGTAGCCGATTACAGGTGGAATGTGTGGTTTCGGTATTTGGTTGGAGACCAAATCGGTTAAGGTGAGTACTATTATTAAGCGACAGATCCTTCAGGACTAATGTTGGTAAAGCCGAATATGGCCTATGACTAACCCTAGTGTTGGCCGAATATAGGGTCAAAGGATCCAGCACAGTAGATCGGATCTTCGGGATCTAGGATTCGCGATAGTAACAGGTGTGTACTTACACACTTCATAACTAATAAATTGTTAATAAACTGTATGTGTTAAACCGGATATGTGTAGATCTAGATTGATATTGTAAGGGTATGAACAAGGATTCGGGTAAGTCCGTTTCGTTATGAGCTTGTTATATGATGCATGTTGATGCATGACATATTTGGTATATGTGGTATATGAAAGTATGGCCTTTAATAAATTCAGTGTGTTATAATTTAAGCATGATTGGCATGATCACTATTCTATGCACATTGTCTAATGGTGGGTGATATGAGTCGAGGTGGAAGCGATATCCGTGTCTTTAGACACCAGTGGTTTGGTACCACATTTCGTGACTTTGGGTCACCAGAGGTTTGGCACCTCATAGCGACTCGTCCCAGTGGTTTAGCACCACAGTGGGTTGGCCCCACGGTTGATATTACGGGATTGTCGCCAGTGATTTGGTATCACACGTGGGTTGGCCCCACAAATTATTATTATTCGTGACATTGAGTCAGCAGTGGTTTGGCACCACACTAGTGATGGATATCGTGACTTTGGGTAACCAGTGGTTTGGCACCACCAGTGGTTTGGTACCACACGGGGTAGAAACGGAGTTATCGATGGCTAGGTTTGGGTGCATGATATACTGCTTGGTTATGATTTGTGTAAGCATGTTGCATCAACCGGGAGGGGGATTATGCACTGAGTCTTGGTGACTCACCTTCTCCCTTAACTTTTTTAGGTGACTCGTAGATCGCGGATGAGGAGCCGGATGGACTCGAGGAGGCCATGCAGTGGAAAATTTAGTTTACATAGACCTTGGTTTATTTTTATTTTATTTTGATTTTATTTAATCGAGTTGTAATAAGGCCCATGAAAGTTTTAAGTATTTTTACTAAGTATCTTTATTATTATGTTTATTATGGATTGACAATTTAATTATTTAGTGCAAATGATTTTATTTCCTTAAGTATATATATGTTAAAGTTTTAAACCGGGAATTTGGTAACAACATAATTTATTTACTTTCTAAAGACAATAAATTTATTTACTTCACCTATAATTCAAAATATTTTCAAACGTTTTTTCGCAGTGACATGCCAGATCCGGTCAGGGCTCGTGGGCCGGGTTTGGGGTGTTACAGTTTAGGGAAACCTAGATGAATTAGGATGAGCATTCAATTAGCCGATAAAACCATTAGAATTCCTAGGGGTATAGTTGAAGATGTGCTAGTAAAAATTGATAAATTCGTATTTCCAGTAGACTTTGTCATTTTAGACATGGATGAGGATAATAGTATCCTCTTAATTTTAGGAAGGCCATTTTTAGCAACAGACAGGACTAAAATTGATGTCAGTGTAGGTAAACTTACACTTTGTGTAGGTGATGAATCAATCAGTCTACAAGCTCTCGACTCGGCTAGGACATCAAGGGACAAAGGTGAGAAGGTAAATTCTATTGAAAAACTTTCCACTAAACCTTCTTTTCAGGAAACACCATGAAACCATAAACATGAGCCGGATCATAGACCTCGTGCCAATAAAGAAGAATTATATGAGGAATGAAGCCTTAAGGTCGACGAACTAGACGAGTGGAAGACACAATTCAAAGAAAAATCACAACTACATGAAGTAAAACCTAATGCGCCCCTAAAAGAGCTTATACGGACATCGAATCACTTCAAAATAGGAGACCAGGTATTGTTAGATAAGGGAGACCCTAGAATCACCACATCAGACTTGAACACAGAAGAAGAAATCCCTCTTAAGGTATGTAATTCTTCCCATACGGAACAGTCGAGGTAACTCATTTCGAATTCGGCACTTTTAAGGTAAACACCACTCGACTCAAACTTTATCGTGGAATTGATAGTGTAAGAGAAGATATTCAACTCCTCAAACCACTATGAATATGTAAATGAGAGGAGAGTCTAGCTTAAGACTATAAACGAGCGCTTCTCGGGAGGCAACCCGAGTACTAACCCCATTAACTTTTACATTTTTAATTTTTTCTTATTTATTCTATTTTATCCTTTCTTTATATTACCTAACTTTAAAATAACCAAAAGTACAGATTTCCAGGCCATAGGGCCTTGCACATAGCCATGGCCATGGCCGTGTGCATACACTGAATCTCCGTACTGACATGGCAGGGATGGTACAAGTCAGAGCGAATCATATCTTCAAGTCACAGACTCACCCACCATGCCACGGCCGTACAATGTAACCGTGGCCGATACTGTTTGATCACACACGGTCGTGGTGTCTTGAGCATGGGCGTGGGAGAAACAAATGAAGCCCACCACAGCCGTGCGACATGGCCGTGTGAATCGACACACCCATGAGCCGCGGGCGTGTGAATGTACCTGACTTGAGAATTCTATTTAAACCACCCATTCCCCCCTCTTCTCACCTATTTCTCACCTTTCTTCCTCCCTGATACCCTTCTACACCCTCCGTTCTTAGCATTCTTTGTTTTCATAGCATTCTTCTCAATCTTTTGGCCATGTCGAAGAAACGGCAGAATCTAAGCACAGTCCACCAGTGGGAGACCGATCTACATAAGTTCATGCCGGCCGCTTCATCCACTCGACAAGCCAAGGGTCTTTGAGTCCATTTAATTCATAATTTTATTTTCTCGTTTTCTTTATTTTCCTTCTCTTTGACTATCTTATGCTTATATTAGTTTATTTTGTCTTAGTTTTTTAATTTTAGGTTCTAAAGGCTGCTTGGGAATCACGCCACTTCCGCCAACGCTAGCACCTCCGCAGCCTTAGAAGTCACACCCACCTTGCAAACCATCTACCAATAAGGATTCTCAAGCCCCTTTACCTTTTAGCCTTAGTTTAATTGAATTTCTATTTCCTTTCTCGTCATCTCTCTTATTTTCTAATATAAAATTAGTATATTTTAATTATTTCCTAATATTTCCTGACTAATTCTCTACGAGCTTCCAATTTTTTCATCTAAACGCAGAGCTCGATAGCAAGTTTCCACACCTCCAATCCAAAGATTTCATCAAAAATAATTCAGGAAGTTTCACCTCTCCCCCTCTCTTTTGATTATCTATTATATGCTATTATCTAATCTTTGTACATTGAGGGCAATGTACATCTTAAGTGTGGGGGGTTAATTATAGTATTATCTGAAAATCCCTGAATGATATCTTGTCTTGAAGTAAGTTTCTCATATTATGATTAGAATGAAATTTCCTTTTATTTATGATTTTTATTGATATGTTTTACAGTAAGTCATTGATAATTGTGCATTGATGATTAAATTTGAAGGATACTAGAGAATCAAGCATAATAAGTTCATTTTTCAGAAATTAAAATTTTTTTAGGTTGTCTACCTGAATCTGAATGTTACCTTGAAGTTTGAAATATTATCAAGTTGACATCAAATACCCATAATTTTTGTGAGACTTTGAGCCTTATAGAGCATATATTCTTTTTCGTGCCCACATTTTATTATGAGAGTGTCAACATTGATATGTTATTCTAGAACTTGCATCATTTATACATGTAGAGACCACACCTTTGATTTGATATATAGAAATGATAAAGGCACCTAGGTTTTAACCCACTTACACCACTAGAAAGCCTACCTTCATAATTAACCCCTAGTGAACCCATTTTATCCTAGCAACCTTTTCATTGACTTACCCACTAACATTTCCCCAAAACCCTTTTGTATTTGTTATCACCATTCTTTTTTATTACCCTTATATCGAGACTTGATTTTTGATCAGTTGCCTAGTATTAGTAGTTGAATTCATCCTATTATTATTTGACTTGTTCTTAAAAAAACGAAGTATATTTATTATTAGTTCTATAATTCAGTGAGCTTACATGTTTAAATTTCAAATCTTGAAGAAAAAGCTCATATTATTAGTTTTCAATTGGTGTAATTATTAATTATTATTTGTTTGTGTTTCAAATAAGGTAATTTGTCAGGTCAGTCTCGATTCTAACCCTCTAATTCAGCCTATATCCATACCTTTAACCTTGCCCTGTTACAACCTTGTTAAAGACCTTTTGATTTGTGTATCATCTCATCTTATAGTGGTGGAGATTTGATTTTCATGCAAGCCTATGGGATTAACTTTTCATGTTTGACTTCTGAGTGCTTAAATTCTAAACCTTAAACACTTCGAGTGATTTGATTGAATCTTTAGTGAGGATGTCAACTCTTGCCAATTTTGAATTAGAGGTAATTATTCAGGTAAGGGGAAACACCTATGTTTTCATACTATAAAAACTATGACTTAGATTGTTTGAATCATTAGGACTCTTTGAGTTGAATTATCCATGTATGAATTATCTTTGAATTATGATGGAACATTATTGATGAATATTATGAATCAAGGAAATTCGTTTTAATTGTGAGTTGAGAATTTTGCTTGAGGACAAGCAAAAGATTAAGTGTGGGGGTATTTGATAAACCGTAAAAGTAACATATTTTAAGCCTACATTTAGCATGCTTTTGGATGATTTAAGCCTTGAATTATGTAATTTGGTGCTCTTAATCCATTGTTTTCATGTTTTATACCCAGGAGAGCACCAGATGACGAAAAGAACAGAAAACGGGACCAAAACGAAGTAAATAGGCCATATCACGAAATCCACACGACTTAGGCCCAATCCACACAGCCGTGTCCCATTCAATAGGTTTGAACACGGCCTGGCCACGACTTACATGGGTGTTTGCCATGGGCGTGTCCCTATCGCAGGAAACAAGGGTTTCACTTAGATTCGGATACTTAGGGGCAAAGAAACATATTCTGAAGCCTATATAAACACCCTAAGTATGAACAGAAAATGAGGGAACCTAGGACTTTAGTCGGGGGCGTCCAGCTAGGCCAGAGAAGGTAGAGTTGTGGGAATTTACTCGAAGATAGCCAGTTGATTCATCTCAAGAAGCCGAAATTATACTCAAGACAGAGGATCTCTCCTTCAATTCCTCCAGGGGGTTTTAGGGATTTCTTATGTTTTGTTTTATCTTTTCTTTTGAGATGTTTTGTTTTATTGTTATGAACTAAACCCTCAGATACCCGAGGGGGATGAAACCTAAGATGGACCCTGTTATCGTTTGTTGAACTATATGATAAATATTTGACTTGTTCTTAATTATGTGTTCTTAATTCTTGTGTTGATATTTTCGGGATATTAATTCAAGTGTGATGTGCTTAGGTGGAGGAGCAAAAGTCGCTTCCTAAGAGTAGATCTAGCATAATTAAGCGGAGTTGATCGTGTGCCTAGAGATAAGGTGACGAGATTTTGCCAGATTAGGGTGAAACGTAATATGGGAGTCCCTAGATCGAGTTAATGCGATTCTAGGGGTTTTAATTAGAAAGAGATTTCAATTAATCAATCTAGGGTTAGACGTTAGTCACCTCAAGAGAGGGATTAATATAACTTAGGGAATCTTACGGATCAGGTCAAATGAATCAAATGAATAAATCGTCTGGTTCAGAGTTAGATAACAAGTGAAGTTTAGGTGGATTCTTCCTTGGGTGTCGCCTAAATCAATTGGTTTTTCCTCAAAGTTACTTTCCCAATTTCATTCTTCTCTGTCTTAGAGTCTTTAGTTTAGTAGTTAATTAATTTTAGACTAGATAAAAATTCATTTAATTCTTAGGCTAAATAATAAAAAGAGAGTTAGTATTAGTACTTTTGGTTCCTTTAGGTTCGACATTCCGGTCTTGCCTTAACTATACTATTGTTTGATAGGTGCGCTTGCCTCAAATTGTTGTCATTGTTAGTTTCCAGGTTTGATCATTCTTTTTATAAATCTTAAGACTTTGACATCGCGAAAACAACGATCATTTTACAATTCTGTGCTTAATTGGTAGTTTATTTGTTGATAATGCTTTAGCTGATTTAGGGGCAAGCATAAATGTTATGCCTAATAAAATGTTTAAACAGCTAGGTCTAGGGAAACCCAAACTAACTAGGATGAGCATTCAATTAGCTAATAAAACTATTAGAATTCCTAGGGGTATAATTGAAGATGTACTAGTAAAAATTGATAAATTCGTATTCCCAGTAGACTTTTTTGTTTTACACATGGATGAGGACAATAATGTTTTAGACATGGTAGTTTAAATAGAATTCTCAAGTCAGGTACATCCACACGCCCGTGTCTCGTGGGAGTGACATCTCAGACGGCCATATTGCATGGCCGTTGTGGGCTTCGTTTGTTTCTCCCACGCTCATGCTCAGGTCGCCACGTCCGTGTGTGATTAAATAGTGTCGACCACGGTCGTATCGCACGGCCTGGGCATTTGTCAGTGCCCGTGGTGTGGTGGTTGGAGTCTATGACTCGAAGATTTTATTTGTTCTGACTTGTATGTTTCTGCCATGTCAGTACGGAGATTCGTGAGGTCTACAAGACCACGGCCATGACCGTGTGCAAGGCCATGTGGCCTGAAAATCTGCACTTTTTGGTTAATTTACAGTTAGGTGCTAAAAGGGAAAGAAAAATAACATAAGATAAAATAAAATGGAAAGGTTAATGGTGTTAGTACTAGGGTTGCCTCCCGAGAAGTGCTCGTTTATAGTCTAAAGCTAGACTCTCATCTCATTTGTATATTCATGGTGGTTTGAGGAGTTGAATATCTTCTCTCATACTATCAATTCCACGATAAAGTTTGAGTTGAGTGGTTTTTACCTTAAAAGTGCCAAATTCGAAATGAGTTACCTCGACTGTTCCGTATGGGAAGACATTACATACCTCAAGAGGGATTTCTTGTTCTGTGTTCAAGTCTGATGTGGTGATTCTAAGGTCCCCCTTATTTAACAATACCTGATCTCCTATTTTGAAGTGATTGGATGTCCCTATGAGCTCTTTTGGGGGCTCATTTGGTTTTACTTCGTGTAGTTGTGATTTCTCTTTAAATTGTGTCTTCCACTCGTATAGTTCGTCGACCTTAAGGCTTCGTTCCTCATATAATTCTTCTTTATTGGCAGGAGGTCTATGATCCAACTCATGTTTGTGGTTTAGTGGTGTTTCCTAAAAAGAAGGTTTAGCGGACAATTTTTCAATAGAATTTACCTTCTTACCTTTGTCACTTGAGGTCCTAGACGAGTCAAGAGCTTGTAGACTGATTGATTCATCACCTACACAATGTATAAGTTTAGCTACACTGACATCAATTTTAGTCCTAGCTGTTGCCAAAAAGGGCCTTCCAAAAATTAAAGGGATACTATTATCCTCATCCATGTCTAAAACGACAAAGTCTACTGGAAATACGAATTTATCAATTTTTAGTAGCACATCTTTAATTATACCCCTAGGAATTCTAATGGTTTTATCAGCTAATTGAATGCTCATCCTAGTTTGTTTGGGTTTCCCTAGACCTAGTTGTTTAAACAATTTGTGAGGCATGACATTTGTGCTTGCTCCTAAATCAGCTAACACAATATTAATAGATAAACTACTAATTAAGCATGGAATTGTAAAACTCCCAGGATCTTTTAATTTCTGTGGTAGTTTATTTTGCAACATTGCTGAGCACACTGCGTTCAGTTCCACATGTGATTCCTCGTCAATCTTTCGCTTGTTTGTCAATAGTTTCTTTAAAAATTTCCTAGAATCTGGCATCTGTGAAAGAGCTTCAAGAAATGGTAAGTTAATATGTAGTTTCTTTAAAAGTTTAAGAAACTTACCGAACTATTCCCCTGTGTCGTCTTTCGTTATTGCTGGGGGATATGGTATGCGAGGTTTGTACTCTTTGATTACTGGTTTCAGCTTGTTATTGACCTCAACCATATCTTCTTCTACCGTATTCTTTTGCTTTGAGTTAGGCTCGTCTAACCCTTCACTTTCTTGAGCTGTTCTGGCTTGAACTTGCTCTCTTGGGTTAGTCTCGGTGTTGCTCGGTAGTCTTCCCTGTGGTCTTTCGGAGATTTACTTAGTGAGCTACCTGATTTGACCCTTGACCTCCTGTGACAATGCCTTAATTTTTGTTTCTATCTTTTGGAAACGTGTTTCTATATTTTGGGAACGTATTTCTAAGGCTGTTATGAAGTTTGTCAGCATCTCTTCAAGGTTCGGCTTCTTTTCTTGTGGGTAGGGCTGTTGCTGGAAGTTTTGGAATGGTCGTTGCCTTTGATTTCTTTGACCAACCCATGAGAAATTGGGGTGGTTCTTCCAACCTGGATTATAAGTATTACTATAAGGGTTATTTTTAGATCAGAAATTATTACCCATATAGTTCATTTGTTTGCTCTCCATGCCCTGTCCGTAGGGTGGGTACTTAGGATTCACCACTCATTCAGTTACGTCGCACTGCATAACTGGATGTGCCTGCGAAGAACCATATAAACCATCAATTTTTTTATGTAGCAATTCTACCTAGTTTGATAGTGCGGTTACTGTATCGAGGTTGAAAACTCCGGCTGCTTTGGCTGGCCTTGTCCTTGTAACTTGCCACTGATAGTTATTCAGTGACATCTCTTCTATAAATTTGTAGGCTGCTTCAGGAGTTTTGTTGTTTAGAGTTCCGCCAGCGGCTGAATCGATTAGCTGCCTTGTTGAGGGGTTCACACCGTTGTAGAAAGTTTGGACCTGTAACCACAAGGGTAATCCATGGTGTGGACACTTTCTCAACAAATCTTTGTATCTCTCCCATCCATCATAAAGTGTTTCTAAATCTATCTGCACAAAAGAAGAGATATCATTCCTTAACTTGGCTGTTTTGGCTGGCGGAAAATATTTTAATAAAAATTTCTCGGTCATTTGATCCCGTGTAGTGATTGATCCTTGTGGAAGAGAATGTAACCATTGTTTGGCTTTATTCCTCAAAGAAAAGGGAAATAACCGAAGATGGATGGCATCATCAAAAACGCCATTTATCTTGAAGGTATCACAGAATTCTAGAAAATTCGCTAAGTGTGTGTTAGGATCTTCATCCTGCAAACCATCAAATTGAACAAACTGTTGTATCATCTGTATAGTGTTAGGTTTCATTCAAAATTATTTGCAGCAATAGTAGGTCTAACAATACTAGACTCAGTTCCTGTTAAACTAGGTTTAGCATAATCATACATAGTACGTGGAGCATGATGCTCGGCCATCTCTGGAGGTGGCGGATTGTTCTCATCCATCTCTTCTGTGGTGTTGATTTCGGCTTCTTACTCTTTGATAGCTGAAATAAGAGCTTTAAAAATTTATAAAAGAATGATCGAACCTGGAGACTAACTCTGACAACGATTAAAGGCAAGTGTACCTATCGAATAGTAGTATAGCTTAGGCAAGACCGGATTATTGAACCCAAAGGAACTAAAAGTACCAATACTAACTTTATTTTTATTATTTAGCCTTAATAACGGAGTGAAGTTGCTTTTAAACTAGTATTGACAAGAATTAAACTAAGGACACAAGAACAAAAAGGGTGATTTGGAAAATAACTTGAAGAAAACTCAATTGATCACGATGATACCCTCAGGAAGAATCCACCTAGACTTCACTTGTTATCTAACCCTTAATTATACAATTTCTTTACTTAGCTTGATCCGCAGGACTCCCTAACCTATATTAAACCCTCTCTCAAGGCGAATAACGTCTAACCCTAGGTTAATTAGTGGAACTCTCATTCGCTTATAATAACACCTTAGGATAGCAGTAAATCGATCAATGGACTCCCATATTATGTTTCACCCTAATCTGGTAAAATCTTGTAACCCTATCTCTAGGCGTTCGATCAACTCTGCTTAATTATGTTAGATCTACTCTTAGGCAGGGTCTATTCCTCCACCACCTAAGCACATTAGATTTGGATTAAGCAACATAATTAAGAACAAACTAAGCAATTTATCATATAACTTAAAAACCAAATAACAAGATCTGTCTAGGTTTCATCCCCTTCAGGTATCTGAGGGGTTTAGTTCATAATGAATAAAGAAAACATCGCAAGAGAAAAGATAAAACAAAACATTAGAAATCCCTAAAACCCCCTGAAGGAATTGAAAGAGAATTCCGCCGTCTTGAGTATAACTCCGGCTTCTTGGGATGGATCAACTGGCTATCCTTGCGTTATTTCCTAACTCTGACCTTCTCGGCTTGGCTCCGTGGCCTAGCTTTGATGCCCATTTCAGCTTCTGCCGAACTCCCCTTTCAAGTTTCCCCCTAAGGTGTTTACATAGACTTTGTGATGCCTTACTTGGCCCCTAAGTATCCTAATTTAAGTAGAATTCCTAATAGGGTGTTTGAATATGCTTTGGAATGTGTTTCTTTACCTCTAAGTATCCTTTCTCGAATGAAATTGCTCTTTCCAGCAACAGGGACACGGCCATGACACACGCCTGTATGGATCGTGGCCAGGCTATGCTCAGGCTTTAAATGAGGCACGATCGTGTTAGCTTTGGGCTAGGCCGTGTCGATTTCTCTCTTAGCCCAATTTGGTCTGTTTTAAGCCCGTTTCTCATTCTTTTCCTCATTGGGTGCTTTCCTGAGTATAAAACATGAAAAGAAAGGATTAAGAGCACCTTTTTATATGAATCCAGCGTTAAATCATCCAAAAGCATACTAAATGTGGGATTAAAATATGTTACTTTTACGGTTTATCACTCTTCTTCTATGTAGTTTAAACTTTGCCTTATCTCTCTGCGATTTCTACGAACGGTACCTTCAATATCACTTTCGTAGAGTAAGGGTCCTGTCTGGTTCCTTCTAGTCATAAACTAGAGGTACCTAAAAGGAACAAAAGAAAGAAAGAAAATTTAGAAATATAAAAATAAAATTTAATTGCAAAAAATAAAAAGAAATATGGCTAAAGTAATAAAAATTAAGCTTTCTTAATATTTTAGTTCCCCGGCAACGGCGCCAAAAACTTGATCATTGTTTTCGTGATGTCAAAGTCTTAAAATTTACAAAAAGAATGATCAAACTTTAAAACTAACTATGACAACGATTTGAGGCAAGCGCACCTATCGAACAGTAGTATAGTTAAGGCAAGACCAGAATGTCGAATCCCAAAGGAACCAAAAGTACTAATACTAACTCTCTTTCTATTATCTAGCTTAAGAATTAAAGTGATTTTTATCTAATCTAAAGTTAATTATCTACTAATCTAAAGACTCTAAGACAAAGAAGAATGGAATTGAGAAAATAACTTGGAAGAAGAACCAATTGATTAAAACGACACCCAAGGAAGAATCCACCTAGACTTCACTTGTTATCTAACTCTGAACCAGACGATTTATTCATTTGACTTGATCCATAAGATTCCCTAAGTTATATTACTCCCTCTCTCGAGGCGACCAACGTCTAACCCTAGGTTGATTAATTGAAATCTCTTTCTAATTAGAACCCCTAGAATCGCATTAACTCGATCTATGGACTCCCATATTAGGTTTCACCCTAATCCGGCAAAATCTCGTCACCCTATCTCTAGGCGCACAATCAACTCCACTTAATTATGCTAGATCTACTCTTGCTCCTCCACCTAAGCACATCACACTTGAATTAATATCCCGAAAATATCAACACAAGAATTAAGAACACATAATTAAGAACAAGTCAAATATATATCATATAGTTCAATAAACGATAACAAGATTCATCTTAGGTTTCATCCCCTTAGGTATCTGAGGGTTTAGTTCATAATGAATAAAGAAAACATATCAAAAGAAAAGATAAAATAAAACATAAAAAAATCCCTAAACCCCCCTGAAGGAATTGAAGGAGTGATCCTCCGTCTTGAGTATAATTCCGGCTTCTTGAGATGAATAAACTGGCTATCTTCGAGTAAGTCTCCACAAATCTGGCCTCTTTGGCCTAGCTGGACACCCCTTGACTAAAGTCCTGGGTTCCCCTTTTCTGGTCATACTTAGGGTGTTTATGTAGGCTTCAGAATATGTTTCTTTGCCCCCAAGTATCCAAATCAGATACGGTCCATCTCGGGTTAGGAGGCGAATCGTAAATGTTGCCCGATCGTAAATTAGGTAGTTTCTCTTTTAATTATCAAAAGGGTTGATTTAATGGGAAATAATATCCTTGAAAGGTAAAGATAGGTGAGAGGTTGAAAATGGATACGTATTTGAAACAAGAAAGAACCTTTAATAAAAATTAAAGACCCGAATCTTATAAGTTTCAAATTGATGGAATGAATTTTTGAAATAAAATCGAGACCCACTATCTAGCGAGATAGGAACCAACGGTATAGGTGAATGAACGCCACACCCGAAAGGATGATAAGTTCGAAACAAGGAAAGAACGACGCCACTAGAAAACTAGATAAGTCAATTCAACCTTGAGAATTAGGAGAGTGAATACTCACCAAAAGAAATTCTTCTTTCATTCAAAATTCCTTGCAAAATGAAATGTGCAAAATATTTATAGGCCTTTCCAATGATAGCCGAATAGGGAGGAATAAACTTGAGGGCTTCAATCTCTATTTGTGCACAAGAGTAGTTGACTTGGTGGGGCATTTGTGAATATTCGGCCAAGGGAAATCATGGAGCATGAAGGTTTGGCCACTTGAAATTAAAATAAAGCATTTGAATGCTATGGCCGTTCTACCTAATCTCCACCAAAGATTGCTGCCGTATGTCACTTGAAATTGCCATATGTTTGGCTAAATTATCCTAATTTAAAAGTGCTATGCCCTTCATGGCCACACATAGGCTTCAAATTGCTCCAAATATTTTAATCAATTTCATTGAAATAATGGAGCATGCCGTCCCATTTTAAGCACAATAAACAAATGATTCCATTTATTCCTCCACATGCTTCATGCCTTGCCGTCCATGCCTTTGTTTACAAAAGACAAAATTCTTATTTTATGCTCCATTCTTCAATTGTTTATCCCATGGTGGTTTTGCACTTCAATTTATTTATTCCAAGCATTGCCGTCAAAAACACTAGCCATACATGTTTCATTTCTTTAATATTTCACTAGCACATGCCTAATTATTCTACTATAGCCGTCCATGCCTTCATATCCACCCATTTGCACATCTTCAATTTTCACATTTGTTTATTCAACCAACAAACATATTTTTCCATCATGTGCTTTTCACGCATGGTCTATCTTATGCACCCACACACACCTTATCTTCAAATCCCATTATCATGTAATTGCTTCAATTGTTTATTTCATTAATTCCACCATGTTGATTCAAATTCAAGGCTTGCATTTTCACCATCTTCCATGACATCAAAAACGTGGAGCACTGCATAAAATCACATTAATTAAAATTCGACTAGACAGAATTTTAATCACCTTATTAAAACACTAGATAAGAGCATACTAATATTCAACTTCGACAAAGACTAACTAAAAAAAATAAATAAGAAATAAGAAAATACAGCTATTACTGAAAATAAAAATTAAAACATGCGTAAATTAAAGTGTTAAATAAACTAGCAGTCGGACTAGCTAGTATATTCAACTTCAAATAAGTTGTATGAGTTCAGCATGTTTTTGGGCTCTCTTTTATGGTCATCCCAAATTTGTGCCACCAACACCATTGCGGCATCTTTGAATTGTTTGGTTCGGGAACGTGTAATTGGCCCATTAGGTAGCCTCATCGGGTCATGGTCGTCATCCGTCACAGGCTTCATAGGTGAGCTCATATCATCCCCTCCCTCTTTAAGTTGATTCGTCCTCGAATCATCACCTACATCGAAAGGAGAAAGATCAGAAACATTAAAACTCGCGCTCACATTATAGTCACCTGGTAAGTCCAATTTGTAGGAGTTGTCATTTATGCGTTCAATAACTTGAAATGGACCGTCCCCCATTAGGAGCAGTTTGGATCACCTTTGCATGGGAAACCTTTCTTTTCGCATATGAACCCAAACCCAGTCCCCTGGTTCAAAGAAAACGCATCTACGACCTTTGTTAGCTCGTTGGACGTATTGCTTGGTTCTTGCTTCAATATTCTCGCGCACCTTTCGATGCAGCTCCTTTATGTATTCCGCCTTTTTCCTAGCATCAAAATGGATAAATTTATCTGAAGCCAGTGGCAATAAATCAAGAAGAGTGAGAGGGTTAAAGCCGTAAACAATCTTGAAAGGCGAAAATTTAGTTGCAGAATGAATAAAATTTTTGTAAGCAAATTCGATGTGGGGTGAGCGGTCTTCCCACGTTTTGAGATTTTTTTGCACCAATGCTCGCAACATGGTTGATAGGACTCGGTTCACTACTTCGGTTTGTCCATCCGTTTGAGGATGACACGTGGTCGAGAATAGTAGTTTAGTCCCTAATTTTCCCCACAGAGTTCGCCAAAAATGGCTTAAGAATTTTACGTCCCGATTAGATACGATCGTCTTCGGAACTCCATGCAATCGTATGATTTCCCTAAAAAACAAGTTTGCAATATGCACAACATCGTCAGTCTTAGAACAAGGGATAAAATGGGAAATTTTAGAAAAACGATCAACTACAACAAAAATCGAGTCCTTCCCAGTTTTTGATCTCGGTATTCCTGTAACATCCTAGATTAGGGGTTATGCGTTTGGAGCATAACCCAAGTGCTAGTGGGTTTTAAGGGTATTTGGAGATGTTTTAAGGGTTTTTAGAACTTTAGATTGAAGGTGAAAGCTTTGGGAAAATTTTGGATTTAAGTGTAAAAAGAAGAAATTAGGCTGAGGAGGCCTTAAGAATAATTTCTGGGCGTTTTGGGTCATGAAAGGGGGCTTGGTAAAGTGGCTTAAGGACGCCACTTAAGGCCTGGGAATGACGCCAACAAGCGTCTGGAGTTCGAGTTTTGAGGGCAGCATGGGAGTGTTTTATTTTTGTATTTTGCGTCAAGAAGGAGGTTGGACCAAGACGGCTTTAAGGAAATATGCGTGGTCTTTGGACATAAAGCAGGGCCTTGGTAAAGTGGCTGCAAGGCGCCACTTAAGGGCCTGGAGGTGACGCCTGGCGCAGGTCTTAGGTTCGAGTAGCGTGGAAAGCAAATGGGTGTTTTAATTTTGCTTTTAGCGTTTAGAGGGGAGCAAGATAAAGAGGCTTTAAAAGAATTTGTGGCAGGATTATGTCATAAAAATCGCCACGACAGAGTGGCTTGGAGCGCTACATGGGGCTTGCGGCAATGAGGGCCCAGGTTCGAGTTGCGAAAGATGCAAGAAAGGGAATTTTATTTTTGTGCGGCAAGAAGACGCTTGGGCTAAGTAGGTCTTAAAAGAAATTCAGGGCGAATTATGTCACAAAGAGGCGCTTTGGCAGAGTGGCTTGGGGGCGTTAATTGCAGCCTAAGGGCTCCAGCAAGTCAGGAGTTCGACTCGCGTGGGAAGCAGTATTTTAGAGTTTTAATTTTGGCTCTTGGCACCAGGAAAGAAGGAAGCAATTGGACTTTTAATTGAAAGAGGATTAAGCTTATAAAATTCGGCTGGAGTAGGATAAATATGGCTTTATTTATTTTATTTATTTTAGTTTAGTAAGTAGATAATGGATAAATAAGATTTTATTTTATTTATTTTAGGAGTGTGATAATGAGATAAAGGAGGAGATAAGCTTGGTTATTTTTCGGCTATGGGGGATGAGATAATTGTTGATGTATTTATTTATTTTGAATAGATGTGGATTTATTTGGTTTATTTAGAAGGTGGGACAAGAAGATAATTATGGTGATATTTTATTTGAATAAGTGAGGATTAATTCAAGTTATTTTTGGATGAGCTGATAAAAGGATAATTATAGATTTATTTTATATATTTTGAATATTTGTTCAAGAGTTATTATAAGAGAAGGAACTGGAATTTGAAAGGAGGTAGGAGTGCCGAATGTAAGTAGTATAAATAGGGGTGACCATCCTTTAACTATTCTTTTCTTCATTTTATTTTCCTTGGCCGAAAATTATTCCTCTAATTCTCTCTTTAAGCCGAATTGCTTCTCACTTCTTCTCCCTATTCTTTCTCTTTTCTTCAACTTTAATTCTACATATTTTCTTGGATGGCCGAATAACCCTTGCCATTTAGAAGCCATAGCCGAAACTTTGCTACCATTGTTCTCCCTCTTTTTGTTAGAACCTCAAAGGTTAGTCTTTCTTCTTATTCATTGAAGCCGAACCCCCTATATTGGTAGCCATTGCCGAATCTCCTAAGGTGTTGATGTCAACTATTCTATTGTAGTCTCTTCAAGCAAACGATGGTGGAAAGCAGTGTATAGTGGTAAGTGTTCTCTCTTTATTAATCGATTTAAGGCTCTTTCTTTGTGTGCCGAAAGCAAGCAATTAAGGCTGTGGTATAAGGTTGGCCGAATGATGATAGGGTCATGAGTTGGTATTTCTTTGTTATAGCTAGCGTTAAGGAGCAGTAAAGGAAAAGCTTTCGGGATTTGGAGCAATCAAGGTAAGCCTATGTAGTTTCAGCCAAGGGCCAATTATTATGGATTATTGTTAATAGCCAATTCTATCTATGGATGATTAGGGATAAATCGGCAGAGATAATCAAAGCCTTCGGGATTTGGTAGGAGACCAAATTGGCATTAGGGGAGGAGGAAAAACCCCGATCATTGTGTTAATCCAAGTAGCTAGGGATTTCGCTGAATAGTCAGGTGTGTGATTAACCCACCGTTTTCTGGGTTTTTGCTATATCTGTATGTGTTGATTGTGTACTAACAAGTGCAGTAAAAGTTATGAGATGGATACCCTCAAGGGGTATGTCGATAATCCGATAAGTATCGAATCTGATGAAATGTGATTATTGATGTGAATATGTGATAATATGCCAAATAACATGTACATGCATTATCATGGCATTATTTTATGTTGCATGTGCATGGGTGGGTTATGAAAGAAGGACAGGGTGTACTTCGAGTACGTGGTTCGATGTTAGCCTTGAGCTACATTGTGGATTGACGTTGACTGAGGTCACGTTGTGGATTATTTGCGATTAAGTTCGCGTGGTTTGATGAGTAGCTCTGTGCCTCATCGTGGTTGATATAAGCTTTGTGCTATATCGTGGTTGATGAGTGACTATGTGTCCCATCGTGGTTTTGGTGTTAGCTACGGCTACATCGTGGATTGGCGCTGACTGAGGTTGCGTTGTGGATTATTGTGCTTAATTGCACGTGGGCGACATTGATTGCCTTTGGAGTGAAAAGGAGAGGGGTGATTTGTTAATCCCCTGATATGTGGTAGGCTGGATTCGGGGGTATGTAGAGGATGGACCTTAGGTTTGGGTTGGGTGCACTTTGCATAATTATATCTGATATGTGAATTTAATGTGGAAATGGGCCAAGCCCAGTACGTGAATGTGGATTTGAATAAGAAATGGGCTAAGCCCAGTATGTGGAGATTATGAGGTTAATTGCCCTGTTACCTAATAAGTGTTATGAATATGGGCCAAGCCCAGAATATGGTAAATTGTGAATATGATATCTTTTCATCTGATTTATGGGTTCATATGTGGTTAACGTGTGGGTGGAATCCAGTGGATTAATTACACACTGAGTCCGTGTGACTCACCCAAATTTTTATTAAACATCGCAGGTGATCGTGATTCTTGGACCGGGTTGGAGTGGATTCAAAGGTGGCCATGCAGAAGCAGATTTTCATGCAGAAAGATATTTTTTTTAATTAATTAAGTATTTATATTCCCAGTATTTTGATTAAGCGTTTATTGTAATAAGGCCCATTGAAGTTAAGTGTTTTTCATTAAGTTTATTATTATATTTATTATGGATTGAAAATTTAAATATTAATTGAAAGTGATTTTACTTTTCTTAAGTAAATATAATAAAGTTTTAATCCGGGAATTTTGTAACAACTTAATTTATTTCGAAATTTTAAATACACAAGGTTTTCTTTCCTAAAGACACTAAATTATTATATACTTTACCAACAAGTTAGATTATTTTCAAACGTTTTTCCGCAGTGGCATTTCAAATCCAGTCGTAGTGAATGGGCCGGGTTTGGGGTGTTACAGTTTGGTATCAGAGCCCGGTTCAAAACTCGGCTTTGAGGGTTTTGAGTCCAAAAATGTTTTCAAAGATGGGCTTTTCAAAATATGGGCTGTATTTCAGGTTATTCTGGCATGGCACCTGTATCTCCGACCCGAAGTCCACCAGGTAAGTACCTCTGACTTCTGAAGTGATTTGAATATGCGAATGTTATGGGCTTATTTGGGCTCATAGATTAGAATATTAGGGCTATTGGACCCTAGGGCTAGTACACTTAAACACATACGTAAGACTTAAGGACAATCAAACAAACCTGTGAACTAAGTCGCCGAGTTAGGGTGTGGTAACTGTTGTGCGCATGTCTAGGAGTGGAATCGGTAAGAGCTTGGTACTTAAGCAGTCCTAGCGACTCACCTCCTCTTTACTCGAATCCTACCTGGTGCATAGCTTCGGTTCACCCTAACCAAGAGGACTCAGTCATAGGCTAAACCCTAACTAAAACCCGAAAGGGAACTAGAAGTATTTTCATAAAAACCTAGTTTTAAAACTCTTAAAATTACCCTTTTGAACTGCAAACACGATTTTATAAAAATTTCTGAAATATCCTTGATTTATGGAAATTACTAAAATACCCCTAGGAAAAAAATTACAAAAATGCCCTTGGTTTATAAAATGTTCAACTACCCAGCAGTTTTACCAAAATTTCATTATTTTATAAATGTTCAAAAACCCTAATTTGCAAAATATCAAAATACCTTGATTTTGGAAAATTACAAAATTGCTCCTAACTTACAAAATTACCAAAAGACCCTGATTTCCAAATTTTTGCAACAGCACCGTTTTGGAAAGTACAATTCTCAAAAAGAACTCTCAAAATTTTGCAAAATTTGGAAATACCCCGGAAATATTAAACTTTACAAAGTTACCCTAGTTTATTACCAAAATACCCCCGGGATCCAAAATTACCGAAATAACCTCGATTCCTGAAAATATTGGCAACACCTCTGATTTGGAAAACAAATTTTCAAAGATTACCCCGAGTTTTTGAAATACCTTGGGTTTATAAAGATTTTTAAATTGATCCTGATTTATTACCAAAAATACCCCTGTAGGACAAATGACAGAAATACCCCTGGGGTAGAAACGGGCAGAAATGTCTGAATAATGAATGTGTGTGGTAGATACCACTGAATGAATGTGTTGATGAATGAATGTGTCTCGGTTTATGAACGTGAATGTGACTCTGAATTAGAATAGCGAACTTGAATTGAAACTTTGTGTGATCGAAAGAACCACTTCTAGAACTTCTTTTCATAAAATTGTTCGAGGTTAAATAGTGAAACAAAATTTATAATGCATAAAACTTTCTAATCAGATTAAATCGCGACGGTAGATATGAGTTCTAGTGGATGTGGTCGAGGTAAAATGGCTGTGTCGAAACCAGTAGGGTCTGGCCATGGGTCACATAGTGATGTGCCACCGCCAGCAGTGGACGCGGAGGATCAAGATCAGACGGGAGAAGATGATGCAGTATCGCGGGCTATGCTACGAGTGCTAGAACGAGTAGCAGGAGCTAATGTGGGCAATGGAACTAGGAAATCAGTGCCTGAGAGACTTAAGTCAAACGGAGCCGAGATTTTTAGAGGAGTATCTGGGGTAGCTCCGAATGTAGCGGAGTACTGGCTAGAAGCAGTTGAAAGGATTATGGATGATTTGGATTTAACTGCTGAGGAAAAGCTTAAGGGTGCTGTCTCGTTGCTTCGGGATGAAGCTTATCGATGGTGGCTCACTGTCAGACAAAGTACCCATGCAGATTGGGTGGATTGGGGATATTTTAAGGTTAAGTTCGAAGGAAAGTATGTTGGAGCTAGTTATCTGGACTCGTAAAGGAAGGCGTTTCTGAACTTGGTACAAGGAAGTATGTTGGTAGCAGAGTATGAAGCTGAATTTGTGCGGTTAAGTCAGTACACCAAAGGAATCGTGGCCACTGATTACGAAAGGTGTGTTCAATTCGAAGATGGATTGCGAGATGGGCTGCGAGTGTTGATCGCTCCTCAGAGAGAACGAGATTTTGCTGTTCTAGTTGAGAAAGCTCGGATAGCTGAAGAAGTTAAGAGGGCTGTAAGAGAGAACCGAGATAAGGAAAGGAATGGGAATAAGAGAAGTTTTGGACCGTCAGCATCATTTGAAGATGCTCGAAAGAGACCAAGGACCGAGAATTTCGCACGACGCACTGCATCGATTCTTTGAGAATCGAAGTCGTGCATGTGCTCAGTGTGGAAGAGCTCATGCAGGAGAATGTTGGGGAAATAGCAAGGAATGTTTCCGGTGTGGATCTAAGGCCCATTTGGTTAAGAAATGTCCTCAAGTGATGGATAGGGCTCGAGGCCAAGGACGTGGAACGCCAAGCTGAGGTGCTGAAGGATTGGACGCGGGGCAAACAAAGATGTGACAGCGGGTAAGTTCCTTGTTTTTGGATTATTATTTATTGCTTTAGAAATAATTCATTCTTGAGTTGCTAGTAAAATGCTTGATACCCTGGATGCGAACTTAAAAAAAAAAATTGCCTAGGAAGTATGATGGTTCCATTAAGATCTGAGTGCGCAGCATAAGCGTAGTGCGGTGGGCTAAAATGTATAATTATTTGTTAGTAAGAAATTTCGAGGACGAAATTATTTTTAAAGACGGTAGAACTGTAACATCCTAGATTAGGGGTTATGCGTTTGGAGCATAACCCAAGTGCTAGTGGGTTTTAAGGGTATTTGGAGATGTTTTAAGGGTTTTTAGAACTTTAGAATGAAGGTGAAAGCTTTGGGAAAATTTTGGATTTAAGTGTAAAAAGAGGAAATTAGGCTGAGGAGGCCTTAAGAATAATTTCTGGGCGTCTTGGGTCATGAAAGGGGGCTTGGTAAAGTGGCTTAAGGACGCCACTTAAGGCCAGGAATGACGCCAACAAGGGTCCAGAGTTCGAGTCTTGAGAGGCAGCATGGGAGTGTTTTATTTTTGTATTTTGCGTCAAGAAGGGAGGTTGGACTGAAGACGGCTTTAAGGAAATATGCAGTGGTCTTTGGACATAAAGCAGGCCTTGGTAAAGTAGCTGCAAGGCGCCACTTAAGGGCCTGGAGGTGACGCCTGGCGCAGGTCTTGGGTTCGAGTAGCGTGGAAAGCAAATGGGTGTTTTAATTTTGCTTTTAGCGTTAAGAGGGAAGCAAGATAAAGAGGCTTTAAAAGAATTTGCGGTGGGTTTATGTCATAAAAATTGCCACGACAGAGTGGCTTGGAGCGCTACATGGGGCTTGCGGCAATAAGGGCCCAAGTTCGTGTTGCGAAAGATGCAAGAAAGGGAATTTTTTTTTTTTGCGGCAAGAAGGCACTTGGGCTAAGTAGGTCTTAAAAGAAATTCAGGGCGAATTATGTCACAAAGAGGCGCTTTGGCAGAGTGGCTTGGGGGCGTTAATTGCAGCCTAAGGGCTCCAGCAAGTCAGGAGTTCGACTCGCGTGGGAAGTAGTGTTTTAGAGTTTTAATTTTGGCTCTTGGCACCAAGAAAGAAGGAAGCAATTGGACTTTTAATTGAAAGAGGATTAAGCTTATTTATCCTCTTAAAATTCAGCTGGAGTAGGATAAATATGGCTTTATTTATTTTATTTATTTTAGTTTAGTAAGTAGATAATGGATAAATAAGATTTTATTTTATTTATTTTAGGAGTGTGATAATGAGATAAAGGAGGAGATAAGCTTGGTTATTTTTCGGTTATGGGGGATGAGATTATTGTTGATGTATTTATTTATTTTGAATAGATGTGGATTTATTTGGTTTATTTTGAAGGTGGGACAAGAAGATAATTATGGTGATATTTTATTTGAATAAGTGAGGATTAGTTCAAGTTATTTTTGGATGAGCTGATAAAAGGATAATTATAGATTTATTTTATATATTTTGAATATGTGTTCAAGAGTTATTATAGGAGAAGGAACTGGAATTTGAAAGGAGGTAGGAGTGCCGAATGTAAGTAGTATAAATAGGGATGACCATCCTTTAACTATTCTTTTCTTCATTTTATTTTCCTTGGCCGAAAATTGTTCCTCTAATTCTCTCTTTAAGCCGAATTGCTTCTCACTTCTTCTCCCTATTCTTTCTCTTTTCTTCAACTTTAATTCTACATATTTTCTTGGATAGCCGAATAACCCTTGCCATTTAGAAGCCATATCCGAAACTTTGCTACCATTGTTCTCCATCTTTTTGTTAGAACCTCAAAGGTTAGTCTTTCTTCTTATTCATTGAAGCCGAACCCCCTATATTGGTAGCCATTGCCGAATCTCCTAAGGTGTTGATGTCAACTATTCTATTGTAGTCTCTTCAAGCAAACGGTGGTGGAAAGCAGTGTATAGTGGTAAGTGTTCTCTCTTTATTAATCGATTTAAGGCTCTTTCTTTGTGTCTTTGAAAGTAAGCAATTAAAGGTGTGGTATAAGGTTGGCGAATGATGATAGGGTCATGAGTTGGTATTTCTTTGTTATAGCTAGCGTTAGGAGCGAGAAAGGAAAAGCTTTTGGATTTGGAGCAATCAAGGTAAGCCTATGTAGTTTCGGCCAAGGGCCAATTATTATGGATTATTGTTAATAGCCAATTTTATCTATGGATGATTAGGGATAAATCGGGAGAGATAATCAAAGCCTTCGGGATTTGGTAGGAGACCAAATTGGCATTAGGGGAGGAGGAAAAACCCCGATCATTGTGTTAATCCAAGTAGCTAGGGATTTTGCTGAATAGTCAGGTGTGTGATTAACCCACCGTTTTTCGGGTTTTTGCTATATCTATATGTGTTGATTGTGTACTAACAAGTGCAGTAAAAGTTATGAGATGGATACCCTCAAGGGGTATGTCGATAATCTGATAAGTACTGAATCTGATGAAATGTGATTATTGATGTGAATATGTGATAATATGCCAAATAACATGTACATGCATTATCATGGCATTATTTTATGTTGCATATGCATGGGTGGGTTATGAAAGAAGGACAGGGTGTACTTCGAGTACGTGGTTCGATGTTAGCCTTGAGCTACATCGTGGATTGACATTGACTGAGGTCACATTGTGGATTAGTTGCGATTAAGTTCGCGTGGTTTGATGAGTAGCTCTATGCCTCATCGTGGTTGATATAAGCTTTGTGCTATATCGTGGTTGATGAGTGACTATGTGTCCCATCGTGGTTTTGGTGTTAGCTACGGCTACATCGTGGATTAGCGCTGACTGAGGTCGCGTTGTGGATTATTGTGCTTAATTGCACGTGGACGGCATTGATTGCCTTTGGAGTGAAAAGGAGAGGGTGATTTGTTAATCCCCTGGTGTGTGGTAGGCTGGATTCGGGGGTGTGTAGAGGATGGACCTTAGGTTTGGGTTGGGTGCACTTTGCATAATTATATCTGATATGTGAATTTAATGTGGAAATGGGCCAAGCCCAGTACGTGAATGTGGATTTGAATAAGAAATGGGCTAAGCCCAGTATGTGGAGATTATGAGGTTAATTTCCCGGTTACCTGATAAGTGTTATGAATATGGGCCAAGCCCAGAATGTGGTAAATTGTGAATATGATATCTTTTCATCTGATTTATAGGTTCATATGTGGTTAACGTGTGGGTGGAATCCAGTGGATTAATTACACACTGAGTCCGTGTGACTCACCCAAATTTTTATTAAACATCGCAAGTGATTGTGATTCTTGGACCGGGTTGGAGTGGATTCAAAGGTGGCCATGCAGAAGCAGATTTTCATGCAGAAAGATATTTTTTTAATTAATTAAGTATTTATATTCCCAGTATTTTGATTAAGTGTTTATTGTAATAAGGCCCATTGAAGTTAAGTGTTTTTCATTAAGTTTATTATTATATTTATTATGGATTGACAATTTAAATATTAATTGCAAGTGATTTTACTTTTCTTAAGTAAATATAATAAAGTTTTAATCCGGGAATTTTTGTAACAACTTAATTTATTTCGAAATTTTAAATACACAAGGTTTTCTTTCCTAAAGACACTAAATTATTATATACTTTACCAACAAGTCAGATTATTTTCAAACGTTTTTCCGCAGTGGCATTTCAAATCCGGTCGTAGTGAATGGGCCGGGTTTGGGGTGTTACAATTCCAAGGATGAAATCCATGGAGATGTCGGCCCACGGAGTGTCTGGAATAGGAAGGGGCATATATAAACCATGAGGCTAGACCCGCAATTTTGCTTGTTTGCAAGTTATGCAACGTTCGCAAATTTGTTCGACATCCTTTTTCATTCCTGGCCAAAAAAAAATGTTCTTGAAGAGTGGACAATGTTTTGTCTCTTCCAAAGTGACCCATAAGGCCACCACTATGTGCCTCTAATACAAGCATGTCTCGCATAGAACCTTGCGGTATACATAACTTGTTTTCCTTGAAAAGGAATCCTTTATGCCTGTAAAACTTATCAAAAGCACCACTCTCACAAGCATTATAGACATTGCCAAAATCAGCATCACGAGCATACAATTCTTTAATGTGATGGAAACCAAGTAATTTAGAATCAAGAAAGGTTAATAAAGTGTACCTCCGTGATAACGCATCCGCTACTACATTTTCCTTACCTTTCTTATACTTAAATACGTACGGAAATGATTCTAAATACTCGATCCATTTTGCATGCCGTTTGTTGAGCTTGTGCTGACCTTTAATGTACTTGAGTGCTTCATGATTTGAATGAATAACAAACTCTTTCGGCCTCAAGTAATGTTGCCACGTTTCAAGCGATCTTATTAGAGCGTACATCTCTTTGTCATACACGGGGTAATTGAGTGTAGCTCCATTCAATTTCTCGCTGAAGTACGCCACCAGTCTTCCATTCTGAGTTAGAATGGCTCCGATCCCTACACCTGATACATCACACTCAATCTCAAAAGTTTTAGTAAAGTCAGGAAGGGATAACAATGGAGCTTTAACAAGGCATTCTTTAATGGCATTAAAAGACTGTTCTTGCTCATCGGACCAATGGAAAGCTGAATTCTTCTTGATCATGCTCGTTAAAGGAGCGGCTATCGTACTGAAGTTGGGCACGAATCGGCGGTAAAAACTAGCCAACCCATGGAAACTTCATAATTGGCTAACCGTTGTAGGACGGGGCCATTCTTGTATTGCTCTAACCTTCTCTTGGTCCACCTCTAATCCATTTGCACTTATGACGTTTCCTAAGAAAATAACCTTGTTAGTACAAAAAGAACATTTCTCGAGATTAGCGTACAATACCTCTTTCCGCAGTGTTTCTAAGATCGCACGTAAATGTTGGAGGTGATCCTCCAAAGATTTGCTGTACACTAATATGTCATCAAAATAAACAACACATGATTTGCCAATGAAAGCTCGTAAAACATGATTCATAAGCATAAAAGTACTTGGAGTGTTTGTAAGTCCGAATGGCATTACCAACCATTCACACAAACCTAACTTTGTTTTGAAAGCCGTTTTCCACTCATCGCCTTCCCGCATCCTAATTTGGTGATAGCCACTTTTGAGATCAATCTTTGTGAAGATTCGAGCTCCGCTCAACTCATTGAGCATATCATCGAGTCGGGGTATCGGGTTTCGGTATTTGACGATAATCTTGTTGATGGCGCGACAGTCGACACACATTCGCCACGAACCATCTTTCTTTGGCACTAGTAGCACCGGTACAGCGCATGGACTAAGGCTTTCTCAGATATATCCCTTTTCTAGCAATTCAGTGATTTGCTTTTGGAGCTCTTTTGTTTCTTCACGATTGCTCCGGTACGCAGGTCGATTGGGCAGTGAAGCTCCCGGCACCAAGTCAATTTGGTGTTCTATGCCTTGAATGGGCGGTAAACCACTTAGTATCTCTTCTGGAAAGATGTCCTTGAATTCCTGAATCAGAGACAACACAGAAGAAGGAAGATTCTCGGGTAAGTCGTTAGTGTTCAAAAACGATTCCTTGTATAGTAAGACATACATCGGTTGTCTCACACACAAAGCTTTTCGAATATCTCTTGCTTTTGTAAAAACACTCATTTTTCCATTTTCTTTTTCTTCCTTCGTTTCCTCTTCTTTTTGTTCACACTCTCTTGTTTTATCACTTAATTTCTTGCCCCTCTTTTTTTTAAAATTCTTCTCTTTTTCTTTCTCATTTTTTCGCTCGCTTTCTTTTGATTTTTCTATTGATGCCTTCATTTTCAACTGATCTTCGTAAACTTGCTTGGGTGTTAGCAAAGCGAGTGTCGCATTCCGGCCCAAGTATTTAAAAGTGTATCGATTAGTGTAGCCGTCATGGATTGCTCGCTTGTCAAATTGCCAAGGTCGTCCAAGCAGGAGATGTCCCGCTAGCATCGTAACCACATCGCATAATACCTCATCTTGATACTTCCCTATTGTAAAGGGAACTAAAACTTGTTTTGTGACCTTAAGTTCTCCCACGTCATTAAGCCATTGTAGCTTATACGGATGGGGATGTTTGGTGGTAGTCAATCCAAGTTTCTCCACCAATATGGTGCTAGCCACATTAGTACAGCTTCCCCCGTCAATAATGACGCAACAAACCTTCCCTTCTACTTGGCAACGCGTATGGAAGATGTTTTCTCGTTGTTGTTCATTTTCTACACCTTGTAAGCTAAGGTTCCTTTTTACCACCAAGATCTCTCCACTTTCGGCTTGTTCTACCTCTTCCTCATCTTGGGATGTCTCACTGGCATCATTTTCTTCTTCACTTCCAGATTCAATCTCGCTATTATCTCAGATAAACATAGTGTTTCGGTTTGGACATTGACTTGCAATATGTCCTCGTCCCAAACATTTGAAACACTTAATATCTCGGGATCGATTCGGAAGAGCTTCCATTTTGCCTTTGCTTGTTTCACCGATCGGCTTGTTAAACTTGGGTGCGCCACTTGTTTCTTTGGCTCGGTTCGGTATGTCCCTTTTGTTGGTCACTTGCCCCCACTTAGATGTTGAAGCATTATTGGGGTTTGCTCTAGGCGTAGCTTTTTGTTTTAGCTATTTTTCAACCTTTATTGCCATGTGAACCATCTCGATGATATCGATGTAATGGTATAATTCTACAATATTTGTGATATCTTGATTAAGGCCAGCGCTAAAACATGCCATGGTGGCTTCTCGTTCTTCTTCCACATTGGCTCGGATCATGGCCACTTCCATTTCCTTGTAGTAATCCTCCACGCTTCGGTGACCCTGAGTTAGGCTTTGCAACTTTTGATGCAACTCGCGGTGATAGTAGGTTGGGATGAATCTTTTTCGCATTAGTGCTTTCATTTCCGCCCATGTGGATATTGGGCGTTCACCATCTCGTCTTTGACTCATCGTTAATTGATCCCACCAAATAAGGGCGTAATTAGAAAATTCGATGGCAGCAAGTTTCACCTTCTTATTTTCTGAATAATTATGGCAGTCGAAGATTAACTCCACCTTCTTTTCCCACTCAAGGTAGGCTTCCGGATCGGATCGCCCTTGGAAAGTAGGAATCGCCATTTTAATGTTCTTTAAGTCGTCATCGGCCCATTCTCGATCTCTTCGCTCACGGACTCGTGGACCTTCTCTTCGTTCATTTCTTCGATCTAATCGTTCGTTGATTGATCTGAACATACGTGTGATTTCTTGCATTACTGTTTGCAAATCCTGATCTCTCCCTTCGAGATCATTTCTTCGGGGTTGTAATCCTCTCCTACCTCCGGCGGCGTCGGATGCTTCGTCACTTATTATTCGTCGTTTGGGGCTCCTAGACATGTTTTTAAACAAAATTAATGAATCCTCACTACAATCCTCACTTGTTCACTCACAAAGAAAATTATCAACACTCACACTCGTGTTTTTACTCAATTCTGGCTTGTTCCTTAATGTATTCACTCTTACCTTTTACTGCTCGAATTCACTCTTCTAGATTCTAGAATGTTGTCTTTGGCTTACTAGCAACTCGGAGGTCGTTTCAAGAGTTAAAAAGGTAAGATTGGTTTCGGAAATGGGTAGGCTTAGACAGGATAGAAATGTTGATAGGTGGTGGGTCAAAAAAAAACAAGGCTCGATAGTAGAGGTGTTGAAAAATGAAGAGTTTAGAAAAAAAATATCCAGACACAACGATAATTTTTTTTGTCTCGAATTTTTTTTTGAAACTTACTCGGAAAAACTCAAGACGATCAAAACGTGCCTAATTTAATTGGCTCTGATACCAGATGATACAGTCCGTCTCGGGTTAGGAGGCGAATCGTAAATATTGCCCGATCGTAAATTAGGTAGTTTCTCTTTTAATTATCAAAAGGGTTGATTTAATGGGAAATAATATCCTTGAAAGATAAAGATAGGTGAGAGGTTGAAAACGGATACGTATTTGAAATAAGAAAGAACCTTTAATAAAAATTAAAGACTCGAATCTTATAAGTTTCAAATTGATGGAATGAATTTTTGAAATAAAATCGAGACCCACTATCTAGCGAGATAGGAACCAACGGTATAGGTGAATGAACGCCACACCCGAAAGGATGATAAGTTCGAAACAAGGAAAGAACAACGCCACTAGAAAACTAGATAAGTCAATTCAACCTTGAGAATTAGGAGAGTGAATACTCACCAAAAGAAATTCTTCTTTCATTCAAAATTCCTTACAAAATGAAATGTGCAAAATATTTATAGGCCTTTCCAATGATAGCCGAATAGGGAGGAATAAACTTGAGGGCTTCAATCTCTATTTGTGCACACGAGTAGTTGACTTGGTGGGGCATTTGTGAATATTTGGCCAAGGGAAATCATGGAGCATGAAGGTTTGGCCACTTGAAATTAAAATAAAGCATTTGAATGCTATGGCCGTTCTACCTAATCTCCACCAAAGATTGCTACTGTATGTCACTTGAAATTGCCATATGTTTGGCTAAATTATCCTAATTTAAAAATGCTATGCCCTTCATGGCCGCACATAGGCTTCAAATTGCTCCAAATATTTTAATCAATTTCATTGAAATAATGGAGCATGCCGTCCCATTTTAAGCACAATAAACAAATGATTCCATTTATTCCTCCACATGCTTCATGCCTTGCCGTCCATGCCTTTGTTTACAAAAGACAAAATTCTTATTTTATGCTCCATTCTTCAATTGTTTATCCCATGGTGGTTTTGCACTTCAATTTATTTCTTCCAGGCATTGCCGTCAAAATCACTAGCCATACATGTTTCATTTCTTTAATATTTCACTAGCACATGCCTAATTATTCTACTATAGCCGTCCATGCCTTCATATCCACCCATTTGCACATCTTCAATTTTCACATTTGTTTATTCAACCAACAAACATATTTTTCCATCATGTGCTTTTCACGCATGGTCTATCTTATGCACCCACATACACCTTATCTTCAAATCCCATTATCATGTAATTGCTTCAATTGTTTATTTCATTAATTCCACCATGTTGATTCAAATTCAAGGCTTGCATTTTCACCATCTTCCATGACATCAAAAACGTGGAGCACTGCATAAAATCACATTAATTAAAATTCGACTAGACAGAATTTTAATCACCTTATTTAAACACTAGATAAGAGCATACTAATATTCAACTTCGACAAAGACTAACTAAAAAAAATAAATAAGAAATAAGAAAATGAAGTTATTACTAAAAATAAAAATTAAAACATGCGTAAATTAAAGTGTTAAATAAAATAGCAGTCAGACTAGCTAGTATATTCAACTTCAAATAAGTTGTATGAGTTCAGCATGTTTTTGGGCTCTCTTTTAGGGTCATCCCAAATTTGTGCCACCAACACCATTGCGGCATCTTTGAATTGTTTGGTTCGGGAACGTGCAATTGGCCCATTAGGTAGCCTCATCGGGTCATGGTCGTCATCCGTCACAGGCTTCATAGGTGAGCTCATATCAAAATCCGAGTAAAACTCTTCTTTCCCGTGACAGGGACACGCCTATGACACACGCCCGTGTAAGTCATGGCCAGGTCGTGATCGAACCTATTGAATGGGGCACGACCGTGTGGTCTTGGGCTCAGGCCATGTAGATTTCGTGATATGGCCCATTTATTCCATTTTGGGCCCGTTTTCTATTCTTTTCATCATCCGGTGCTCTCCTGAGTATAAAACATGAAAACAAAAGATTAAGAGCACCAAATTACATAATTCAAGGCTTAAATCATCCAAAAGCATGCTAAATATGGGTTTAAATATGTTACTTTTATGGTTTATCATAAAACTCCCTGGATCTTTTAACTTTCGTGGTAGTTTATTTTGTAAAATTGCTGAGCACACTGCATTTAGCTCCACATGCGACGTATCGTCTAACCTCCATTTTTTTATCAAAAGCTCTTTTAAAAATTTCTTTGAATCTGGCATCTTTGAAAGAGCTTCAAGAAATGGTAAGTTGATGTGTAATTTCTTTGGAAGTTTAAGAAATTTATCAAATTGTCCATCTATGCGGTCTTTTTTTCATCGCATTAGGGTATGGCACACTAGGTTGGTACTCTGTAATCACCGGTTTTGGTTTATCATGGCTTACCTTAACCTTACTTTCCTCTACCATATTATCTTGCCTTAATTTTGGTTCATCTAACCCTTCACTATCATGAGCAGTTATGGCTTGAAGTTGCTCCTTTGGGTTAGTTTCAGTGTTGCTTGGCAAGCTACCTTGTGGTCATTCTGAGATCAGCTTAGCAAGCTATCCTAATTGGTTCTCGAGCCCCTAAATTGATGCTTGTTGATTTTTAAGTGCTGTTTTGATGTTTTGGAAGCGTGTTTCTGACATCGCGATGAATTTTATTAGTATCTCCTGAATCAGTTTCTTTTCTTGTGGGTAGGGTTGCTGTTGAAAGCCTTGGAGGGGTTGTTGTCTCTGATTTCCTTGGCCACCCCATGAGAAGTTGGGGTGGTTCCTCCAACCTGGATTATAAGTGTTACTATAAGGGTTATTTTGAGGTCTAGAATTATTACTCATATAGTTCATTTACTCGCTTTCTTTGCCAGGGTTGTAGGACAGATATTCTTTGTTGTTCATCCCTCCTCCATTTGTATCACACTGCATCACTGGATGTACCTACGAAGAACCACACAAACCATCAATTTTCTTACTTAAAAGTTCTACCTGATTTGAGGAGATGGTTACTGCGTTGAGGTTGAAAACACTAACGGCTTTAGTTGGCCTTGTCCTTGTAACTTGCCACTGATAGTAGTCCAGTGACATCTCCTCAATAAACTCATAAGCCACTTTAGGGGTTTTGTTGTTTAGGGTTCCACCGGCGGCTGAATCAATCAACTACCTAGTTGAGGGGTTCACACTGTTGTAAAAGGTTTGAACCTGTAGCCACAAGGGTAACCCATGGTGAGGGCACCTTATTAGTAAATCCTTATATCTCTCCCATGTATCGTAAAGTGTCTCTAGATCTACCTGCACAAAAGAAGAGATAACATTCCTCAACTTAGCCGTTTCAGCCAACAGGAAAATATTTAAGTAAAAATTTTTCGGTCATTTGTTCCCATGTAGTGATTGATCTTCGTGGGAACGAGTTCAGCCATTGTTTAGCTTTGTTTCTCAACAAGAAGGGAAACAACTGAAGGCGAATTGCATCATCAGAAACGCCATTGATTTTGAAGGTATCACATAATTCTAGAAAATTTGCTAAGAGATTGTTTGGATCCTCATCTTGCAAACCATCAAACTGAACAAATTACTGAATCATCTGTATAGTGTTAGGTTTCAGTTCAAAATTATTTGCAGCAATAGTAGGTCTACCAATACTTGATTCGGTTCCTGTTAAAGTAGGTTTAGCATAATCATACATAGTACGAGGAGCAAGTTTTTGATTCACAGGGTTTGCGGCCACCACAGGAGGTAGCGGATTATTATCAGCCATCTCTTCGGTAGTGTTGGTGTCGTCCTCTTGCTCTTCTTCTATGTATTGTAGGCTTCGCCTTATTTCTCTACAGTTTTTGCGAATGGTACCTTCTATATCATTGTCAAAAATCAAGGGTCCTGACGGGTTCCTTCTAGTCATAAACTAGAATTACCTTCCAGAAGCAAATAAAGAAGAATTAGCAAAGTTAAAATAAATAAAATTTGCAAATAAATAAATAAAAATGGCTAAAGTAATAAAAATTTAGTGTTCCTAATATCTTAGTCCCCGGTAACAGTGCCAAAAACTTGATGGGGCTCGAAACTAACTATTGTTTCGTCAAATGCAAGCGCACCTATCGAACAGTAGTATAGCTGTGGTAAGTCTGGAATGTTGTATCCTCAACGACCAAGAGTACTAGTATTAACTATCTTTTTATTATCTAGCCTAATAATTAAGGAGATTTATTTAATCTAAAATTAACTGAATAATTTAACTAACTATGAACGTGACAGAGAGTGAATTGGGAAAATACTTTTGGAAAACTTATATGAGATAAGCAATACCTAAGGAAGAATCCACCTAGACTTCACTTATTACTTTTGATTCAAGCGATTTATTCACTTTGCTTAATCCGTAGAAATCTTAATTTATGTTAATCAGTAGTATAGCTGTTGATCCTAGCTCAAAACACACGGCAGTGTCCAATGGTCCCGGCTGTGTTGATTCCCTAGGTAGGCCAATTTTGCCCCCTTTTGGCCCGTTTCTCGTCCTTTTTTACTTCCTAAGCTCTCCTAAGTATAAAACATGAAATTAAGAGATTAGGAGCATCGAATTCATCAAATTCAATGGAAAATCATCCAAAAATAAGCCAAGCATGGGGTTAAAATATGTGTAAACTATGGTTTATCAGCTGTCCTATTTGGGTTTCGTGTCCTTGAATCGATGCTTGTTGATTTTTAAGCGTTGTTTTGGTGTTTTGGAAGGGGTTTCTGACTCTGAGATGAATTTCGTAAGCATCTCTTCAAGATTCGGTTTTTTCTCTTATTGGTAAGGTGGTTGGAAGCCTGGAGGGGGTTGTTGCCTTTGGTTTCCTTGACCACCCCATGAGAAATTGGGATAGTTCCTCCAACCTCCATTATAAGTGTTACTATAGGGATTATTTTGAGGTCTAGAACTGTTACCCATATAGTTGACTTGTTCGCTCTCTGCACCAGGGTTGTAAGGTGGATATTCTATGTTGTGCATCCCTTCTCCATTTGCATCGCACTGCATTGTTGGATGTACCTGTGAAGAACCATACAAACCATCAATTTTTTTTATTTAAAAGCTCTACCTTGTTTGATAGCATGGTAACTGCGTTGAGACTGAAAACACCCGCTGCTTTTGTTGGCTTTGCTCTCATGACTTGCCACTGATAGTTATTCAATGACATCTCTTCAAGAAATTCATAAGCCTCTTCAGGTGGTTTATTGTTCAGGGTGACGTCGGCGACTACATCAATGGATTGCCTAATTGAAAGGTTTACACCGTTGTAAAAGTCTGAACCTGTAGCCATAGAGGCAACCCATGGTGAGGGCACCTTCTTAATAAATCCTTGTATCTCTCCCATGCATCGTAAAGTATCTTTAAGTCCATTTGCACAAAAGAAAGAGATATCATTCCTCAACTTAGTCGTTTTAGCCGGTAGAAAATATTTTAAAAGAAATTTTTGAGTAATTTGTTCCCATGTAGTGATTGATCCTCGTGGTAACGAGTTCAACCACTGTTTAGCTTTGTTCCTCAATGAAAAGGGAAACAACCGAAGGTGAATGGCATCATCAGAAATGCCATTAATCTTGAATGTGTCGCAGAATTCTAAAAAATTTCCCAAATGAGTGTTTGGATCCTCGTCCTGCAAACCATCAAACTGGACAAACTGCTGAATCATCTGAATTGTGTTAGGCTTCAGTTCAAAATTATTTGTAGCAACAGTAGGTCTAACAATAATCGATTCAGTTCTAGTTAAATTAGTCTTAGCATAATCATACATAGTGCGAGGAGTAGAATTCTAATTTACTGGATTTGTAGCAACCACAGGAGGTAGCGGGTTATTCTGAGGATCAGCCATGTCCTTGATATTAGATATTTCGCCCTCTTGCTCTTCTTGAATGTACTGTAGGCTTCGCCTTATTTCTCTACTGTTTTTGTGAGCTGTACTCACAATCTCACTGTCGTAAAGCAAACGTCCTGACGGGTTTCTCCTAGTCATAAAATAGAGACACCTGCCAGAAGCAAAGAAAAAGGGAACAAAATTAGATAAGAAAAACTAAAAACAAAAAATAAATTGCAATAAAAGAAAAAAATGGCTAAAGTAATAAAAATCAAGTGTTCCTAATATCTTAGTCCCCAGCAACAGCGTAAAAAACTTGATGTGTCTCTAACTAACTATGATCACAATAAAGGTAAGCACACCTATTGAATAATAGTATAGTTGTGGTGAAACCAGAAATATCGTATCCACAAGGACTAAAAGTACCAGTAATTACTATCTTTTTATTATCTAGCCTAAGAATTGGGGTGATGTTTAGCTAAAATTAACTAACCTAATTAACTAAGAATGTGACAAAGGTGAAATTAGGAAAATTACTTTTTGACCACTTATGAGAAAGACAATAACCAAGGAAGAATTCACCTAGACTTCACTTTATTACTTCTGCATCATACCATTTATTCACTTGACTTAATCCGTAGAAATCCATAATTTATTTTAATATCTCTCTTGAGACTAAAAACAACTGACTCTAGGTTGATTAATTGAAATTTCTTCCTAATTAAAACCCCTTATTGTTGCATTAACTCAATCTATGGATTCCCTTATTAGATTTGACTCTAATCCGATAGACTTACATCGTTCTATCTCTAGGATTGCATTCAACTGTGCTTAATTATGTCGATCTACTCTTAAACAAGGACTTTTGCTCCACTAAGTAAGCACATTAGACTTGAATCAATTACCTGAATTATTAAAAGAAGAATGAAAACACATAATTAAGAATAAGAATAAGTATTTATCATATAACTCAAATAGCAATAAGATCTGTCTTAGGTTTCATCCCTTTTAGGTATTTAAGGAGATTAGTTCATACTGATGGGGGAAAACATCTTAAAATAGGAAAAACTACAAAACATAATTAAACGCAAAAACTTCAAGAGAAATTAATAGGAGATCTTCAGTCTTGGAGGAGGTCCTGCTTCCAAGATGCTTCCAATGGCTGTCTTTGAGTACTTTTTGCTTTCTACTCTTCGTCGCCTTAAATACTCTCTTAGTGTGTTTGAATAGACTTTGAAATGCCCAAGATAGCTCAAAATTGGCCTTTTTCGAGTAGAATTAGACTTGGGCTCGACAGGGACACGACCATGTGCCACGCCCGTGTGTAAGTGCTCAGGCTGTGTGCAATTCTTAGATGGTTCTTAGTCGACACGGTCATGACACACGGGCGTGTGGTCTGCTCGTGTGTCACACACAGGCGTGTGGATTGCCCATGTGGAAGTGCGTAGGCCATGTGACGTACTGAATTAGACCCATTTTGTCCATTTTTGGCCTGTTTCTTGCTCTTTTCGACTCCCTAAGCTCTCCTGAGTATAAAACATGAAATTAAAGGATTAGGAGCATCAAATTCATCAAATTAAATGAAAAATCATCCAAAAATATGCCAAGCATGGGATTAAAATATGTATATATTATGGTTTATCAATGAGCCTATTGACCCTAGTTAAGGTTTTATTCCTAGAAATGCCAAAATTTACCCAAGTTGTGGCTTGAACTTGGGACCTCTCAGACACTCCCAGAACACTTAACCACTGAAGCAGACAGATATTTGTGTCAAATAATTACAGAACATAAACAGATATTTTTGGAGCGTTACAGGAAGATTGAACCAATGTCGAAAAGGTAAAGGGGGCAAGGAGATCTTCGAAACATTCAGAAATGTCAAGATCAACATACTATTGTTGGATGCCATCAAACAAATTTCGCGATATGCCAAGTTCATTAAAGAAATCTACACCAATAAGCGAAAATTAACTGGTAATGAAAGGGTAAGTATTGATGAGAATGTATCCTCAGTGTTACAACAAAAGATGCCAAAGAAATGCAAAGACAAGGGCATGTTCGCAATACCATGCAAAATAGGCCACTTAGGAATAAAAAAGACTGTGTGACTTAGGGGCTTCTATAATTGTAATGCCTTTTTCTATTTATGAATCACTTAACACGGGTTTCTTGACGAAGACAGGTGTTATCATTTAGTTAGTAGACAGGTCTATTGTGCATCCCGAAGAAGTCCTCGAGGACATATTAGTCAAAGTCAACGGTCTAATTTTCCCTGTAGATTTTTATGTGATAAAAATGGAGGAGGATAGCACTCCTGGATCTTCAGACATCTTGCTAGGCTGACCTTTCCTTAGTACTACTAGCACTAAGATTGATGTATGAAGTGGACCTATTACGATAGAATTTGACAGGGAGATTGTGAAGTTTAATGTTTACGATTTTATTAATCATTCAAGTGAAATCTTGAACGTAAACTGTGTCGACATAATTGACTCTTTAATAGAAGAAACTTTTTAGTTGATTTATAAAGATAAATCTAAATTTATATTTGATGGTTATGAATCTGTTAATGAATTATTGTCTCCATCGAACACTTCTATTGTGCAGGCTCCAAATTTGAAATTGAAACTGTTTCTCGAGCATCTTAAATATGCGTTTTTGGGGAAAGGTAATACCCTACCATTGCTGACCTAAAAAGGATAAGCCCTTTAACATACACACACAAGATCTGCTTGGAGGAAAACACAAAACCAAAGCGAGATGCACAAAGATGGTTGAACCCGAATATGATAGAGGTGGTAAAAAAGGAAATAATCAAGCTGCTGGATGCTGACATAATCTACCCTATTTCTGATAGTAGATGGGTAACTCAAGTGCAAGTCGTGCCCATGAAAATAGGCATGACAGTAAAGAAAAATGCTAAAGGTGACTTAGAACCAACCCAAGTGCAAAATGGGTGACGTGTCTGCATTGATTATAGGAAGTTGAATTTTTATACTAGAAAAGATCATTTCCCTCTTCCTTTTATAGATCAAATGCTTGAGCATTTACCTGGTAAAACTCACTTTTGTTGTCTTGATGGAAACTCAGGTTTCTTCCAAATTCCAGTTGCACCAGAGGACCAGGAAAAGACCACTTTTACATGCCCATTCGACATATTTGTGTACAGAAAGATGCCATGTGGACTTTGCAACGCACCGATCACCTTCCAAAGATGCATGATGAGTATATTTTCTGAATATGTGAAAAAAATTATCGAAGTTTTTATGGATGATTTTACTAAATATGGGAATTGTTTCGATGAATGCCTTAAAAACCTCACAATAATTTTAGATAGGTGCATAGAATTTAATCTTACCATGGATTATGAAAAGTGTCATCTTATGTAGACAAAGGATTGATTCTAGGTCATATAGTTTTAGATAAGGGAATTGAGGTCGATAAGGCCAAAACTGACATTATAAATTTTTTGTCATATCCCTCTACTGTAAGGTGATAAATCGTAAAAGTAACATATTTTAAGCCCACATTTAGTATGCTTTTGGATGATTTAAGCCCTGATTCATGTAATTTGGTGCTCTTAATCCTTTGTTTTCATGTCCTATACCCAAGAGAGCACCCAAGGACGAAAAGAATGGAAAATGGGTCCAAAACGAAGTAAATGGGCCATATCTCGAAATCCACACGGCCTGGGCCCAAGACCACACGACCGTTCCTCATTAAAAGTCCGAACACGGCCTGGCCACGACTTACACGGGCGTGTGACATGGCCGTGTCCCTGTCGTGGTAGAGAACAATTTCATTCAAATTTGGATACTTGGGGGCAAAGAAACATATTCCGAAGCCTATATAAACCCCTTAGGTATGACCAGAAAAGTGGGAGCCGAGGAGACCCCAAGGCTATCGTCTAGGGGCGTCTTGCTAGGCCAAAGAAGGCAGAGTTTTGGAAATTTACTCGAAGATAGCCAGTTGATCCATCTCATGAAGCCGGAATTATACTCAAGACGAAGGATCTCTCCTTCAATTCCTCTAGGGGGTTTTAGGGATTTCTTATGTTTGGTTTTATCTTTTCTTTTGAGATGTTTTCTTTTATAGTTATGAACTAAGCCCTCACATACTGAGGGGGATGAAACCTAGATGAATCTTGTTATCGTTTGCTGAACTATATGATAAATATTTGACTTGTTCTTAATTATGTGTTGTTAAATCTTGTGTTGATATTTCTGGGATATTGATTCAAGTTGGATGTGCTTAGGTGGAGGAGCAAAAGTCCCTGCTTAAGAGTAGATCTAGCATAATTAAGCAGAGTTGATCGCACGCCTAGAGTTAGGGTGACGAGATTTTACCGGATTAGGGTGAAACCTAATATGGGAGTCCATAGATCGAGTTAATGTGATTCTAGGGGTTTTAGTTAGAAAGAGAATTCAATTAATCAACCTAGGGTTAGACGCTATTCGCTTCGAGAGAGGATTTAATATACATTAGGGAATCTTACGGATCAAGTCAAATGAATAAATCGTTTGGTTCAGAGTTAGATAACAAGTGAAGTCTAGGTGGATTCTTCCTTAGGTGAATGAATAAATCGTTTGGTTCAGAGTTAGATAACAAGTGAAGTCTAGGTGGATTCTTCCTTGGGTGTCATCTTAATCAATTGGTTTTTCCTCAAGTTATTTTCCCAACTTTATTCTTCTTTGTCTTAGAGTCTTTAGTTAGTTAATTTTAGATTAGATAAACAATTCCCTTAATTTCTTAGGCTAGATAATAAAAAGAGAGTTACTATTAGTACTTTTAGTTCCTTTGGGTTCAACATTCCGGTCTTGCCTAAGCTATACTACTGTTTGATAGGTACGCTTGCCTCAAATCGTTGTCATAGTTAGTTTTTGGCACCGTTGCTGGGGAACTAAAATATTAAGAACGCTCAATTTTTATTACTTTAGCCATTTTTTTATTTTTATTGCAATTTATTTTTATTTTCTTTATTTCTTAGTTATTTTTAACTTTGCTAATTTTCTTTCTTTTATTCCTTTCAGGTACCTCCAGTTTATGACTAGAAGGAACCCAACAGGACCTCTACTTTACGACAATGATATTGAAGGTACCGTTCGCAGAAATTGCTGAGAAATAAGGCGAAGCTTAAACTACATAGAAGAAGAGTAAGAAGCCGAAACTAATCCTACTGAAAGGATGGCTGAAATTAATCCACTACCTCCAGAGGCAGCAGAACACCATGCTCCACGTACTATGTATGATTATGCTAAACCTAGTTTAACAGGATCTGAATCTAGTATTGTTAGGCCTAATATTGCTACAAGTAATTTTGAACTGAAACCTAACACTATACAGATGATACAACAGTTTGTTCAGTTTGATGGTTTGCAGGATGAGGATCCTAGCACGCACTTAGCAAATTTTCTAGAATTTTGTGATACCTTCAAGATAAATGACGTTTCTGATGATGCCATCTGTCTTCGATTATTTCCCTTTTCTTTGAGGAATAAAGCCAAACAGTGGTTACATTCTCTTCCACAATGGTCAATCACTACATAGGACCAAATGACCAAAAAAATTTTATTAAAATATTTTCCACCAGCCAAAATAGCCAAATTGAGGAATGATATCTCTTCTTTTGTGCAGATGGATTTAGAAACATTATACGATGCATGAGAGAGATACAAGGATTTGTTGAGGAGGTGCCCACACCACGGATTACCTTTGTGGCTACAGGTCCAAACTTTTTACAATGGTGTGAACCCTTCAACAAGGCAACTAATCGATTCAGCCACCGGTGGAACCCTGAACAACAAAACTCCTGAAGCAGCTTACGAGTTTATAAAAGAGATGTCACTGAATAACTATCAGTGGCAAGTTACAAGAACAAGGCCAGCCAAAGCAGCCGGAGTTTTCAACATTGATGAAGTGAACGCGCTATCAAATCAGGTAGAATTACTACATAAAAAATTTGATGGTTTCTATGGTTCTTCGCAGGCACATCCAGTTATGTAGTGCGACGCAAGTGAAGGAGTGGCGAATCCTGAGTACCCACCCTACGGACAGGGCATGGAGAACGAGCAAATGAACTAAATGGGTAATAATTTCTGATCTAATAATAACCCTTATAGTAATACTTATAATCCAGGTTCGAAGAACCACCCCAATTTCTCATGGGGCGGACAAAGAAATCAAAGGCAACAACCTTCCCGAAACTTCCAACTACAGCCCTACCTATAGGAAAAGAAGCCTGTAACACCCCTATCCTAAATCTGTCACAGGGTTAAGGTTAGGAGCGTTATCGGACATTTCGAAAATGTTCACAGACAAAATCATACATTCCATCAACATTCTCAGACATAATGTCCCTTAAACGGGTCATCGAGACCTTAAGCATGCTTACAATTTGAGTCGAGACTAAATCGAAACACATAGAGAATTCTCAAAAAATTTAAAATTTACTAAACTACAGGGGAGGCATGCCCGTGGGACGAGACCGTGTGCCCTCCACGGCTTCTAGACATGCCCGTGTATCCATTCATGTCTATGTACTGACTATACAAACACGGTTATTAGGCATGCCCGTGTCCCATGGCCGTGTACTACAAGGTCATATACTGACTTTCCCACCACGGCCACAAAGCACGCCCGTGTATTTTAGCCGTAAACTTTTTAGTTAGCTACTGACTTGCACACTACGGCCAGATGACACGCCCGTGTCAAGGCTGTGTGATACTAAACTGCATCCTATAATTCATGTAACACCCCAAACCCGGTCAATACGCCATGACTGAATCTGGCATGCCGCAGAGGAAAACATTTTGAAAAGAATCGAATTTAACAGATAAATTTTTAGTGAGAAACTCTTTGTAATTCTATATTTGTAGAAATCAGGTGTAAAATAAGTTAAAACCGAAAATTTACTTGAAATTTCATAAATAAAAACTTTAAAACTTAGTTGATAAATCATAGGATAGAAAACATTTATATCTTTTAAGAAAAATCTGAATTTTTACTTTGGAAACCGATTGCATTTGAGTATAAAAACTTGAATTTTGGAAATCACTTAAATTGTAGAAAACACTTAATTTATAATTTTGCCAACAAACAATTTGTATTACCCGATGGTAAGATTTTAAAACCATTGCGGTTTTTATAGTTTAGAAAACTTTGGGTTCAATTATTAAATGAACCAAGTAATTTATAAATCACATTTTAAACATGTCCAAAACATATAAATAATCCAAAAACATAATTTAAAGAGGCCTTATTACAAATCCATAAAATATGAAAACCAAATAAAATAAGTACCCAAATGGAAGTTTATATAAAACCAACTTTTATTGCATGGCCTCCTCGAGTTCATCCGGCTCCTCATCTGCGATCTCACGAATCACCTGAAATTATAAGGGAGAAGGTGAGTCACCAAGACTCAGTGCATAATCCCTCTCCCGGGTAAATGCCACATACTTACACAAATTATAACAAAGCAACATATATGTATAATGCACCCAACCTAGCCATCCATAACTCCTTTTCTACCCGTGTGTGGAACCAAAAACCACCTGGTGGTGCCAAACCACCTGGGTGTCTCAAAGACACAAATGTGATACCAAATCTTTGGAGGTACCAAAACCTCGGTGTCAGAAGACACAATATCAATCTCCCCCTCCTCTCATATTGCCCATACCAATGCAATAGATAGACAAATCATGTCAATATACTTTGATATAAATCACATAATGAAAATATCATAAATCGTAGATCATGATTTCAGTCCACATATATCAACAACATATAGAAATGGACTTACCCGAATTCTCATTCATACCATCATGGTATCATATCAAGATCTCATCGTATTTCCCACTTTGTTAATATGATCAGTAAATTAATAATATTATAAGTACATATACAAAACCGAGTTATAAAGTGTGTAAGGTACACACCTTTCACCAACGCAAGAACTAACTTCCAAAAATCCGATCTACCGCACTAGATCACCTTGTCCTACAATCGGCCAAATCACAATATTTTAATGAAGACCATTCGGCCAACAACATATCTTAATCCAAATAACCTTAGGCTTCCTCAACCAACTTTAAGAATATAAAATCCTTACCACTTGACTTACCAAGTTCGATTGCTAATGGAATGGCTTAAATCGTTTGCTTCCGAAATCCCAATGAGCCTAATTGAATGATCGAATCCTAAAAATGGTTAGAACCTTGCAACAAATGCCCATAGGTTCAGCCCTTGTCCACAAGTAAATGACATAGAAAAGAGAGAGAAATGAAGGAAAAACAATTATGAACACTTACCCTTTTTATCAAAAATCGATTGAAGAAACCAAAGAGAGTCTACCCTTGAATATTCGGCCAAACTAAAACTAAAAGAAAGTAGAAGATTCGGCTATTTGGTTATGAGAAAAGAAAACAATTGATTTGAGTCTAATAGGATATGAAATACGAAAGTAGAAGAGAAGATAAAATGAGAGAGAGAATTCGATTTTTAGCAACAATAGAAGAAAGAAAAAAAATGAGTTTGGATAAGAGAGAGATTTGGCCAAAAGGAAGAAAAAGAATAAGAGAGAAAATGGGGTTGAGAGATTCGGCCAACTCCTTGTTTGCCAAAAAGAAAAGTGCACAAAATGACAAAATGAACTTTTGGTTTCAAAAGCAAAGATGAAAGAAAGGAAATAGCATTTTTGGTTCAACAAAATGAAGGCTAAAACAAAAATGCAAAAAGATACACAAAAGAAAAATTGGCCAACTATCCCCCCCAAGCTACCTATCGAAATTCGGCCACCCCCTAACCATACATGCCATCCACATACATGCTCTAAAGGCCTAGGAATACTTTCCAAAACATCCTCCTAAAACCAAGCCTTATGTCTCCCCAACCTTCCATAACTTTAAGATTCTTATCCCCAATTTCATGCTTTCCTTAAACCAACATTCAACTTACCAAAAGATTAAAGTCCAACCTATCATAAACATAGGTTGACCGTCCATAAATGCTGTGAAGAAAATAAAATCCTCAAAATGCTTTCCATGCTACTCGAACCACTAACCTCAAGCAACCCTTCAAGCATCCTAACCATCTTGCCACTAACTCCTCTTGTGCTTTAATTAAAACTTAAATTAACTTAAGTGCTAAGCTCACTTAATCCACTTCATTAAATAAACCATACTAAAAATTATTCTAACTTCCTAAATAAAATCAAGCCTTCACAAGACTATGCTAACACACAAAATTCATACCCGAGCCAACACAAATGATACTCAAATTTTGGGATGTTACAATTCTACCCCCTTAAGAAAATTTCATCCTCGAAATTACCTGCTCAAAAGAGTTGAGGATACTGCTGCCTCATCGCATCCTCTGGTTCCTACGTAGCTTCTTCTACGCCATGATTCTGCCATAAGACCTTCACTAAAGGAACCGTCTTCCTACACAAAACTTTCACATCTCGATCTATAATCTGCACAGGTTCCTCTTCCACCGTCAAATCTGGACTCACTTCTATTTCCTCTACTGCCACGACATGCGATGGATCAGAACGATAGCGTCTAAGCATGGATACATGGAACACATCGTGAATCTGAATCAGTTCCGCTGGCAACTCAAGCTGATAGGCTACTTGTCCCACTCGTCTCAACACCTTAAACGGTCCGATGAACCTTGGACTTAACTTGCCTTTTCTTCCAAATCTTAACACTTTCTTCCATGGCGAGACCTTCAGAAAAATTTTGTAACCCACGGCAAACTCTATATCCCTCCGCTTGAGATCGGCATATGACATTATCCTCAGTCTCCGTAACCAACTCTGGTCCTAACAACTGGCGCTCACCCAACTCTGTCCAACATGTAGGTGTGTGACACCTCCTACCATACAACGCCTCATATGGAGCCATCTTAATGCTTGCCTGATAACTATTGTTGTATGCGAACTCAGCTAACAGCAAAAACTCTTCCCAGCTGCCTCTGAAGTCCAAAACACATCCTCTCAACATATCCTCTAAAATCTGAATAACTCTTTTTTGATTTGCCGTCGATCGTGGATGAAATGTCAGATCTGAAATCCAACCGCGTACCCAAAGCTTGATGCAACGCTCTCCAAAACCTCGACGTAAATCTGGGATCTCTGTCCGAGATGATCGACACAGGCACACCGTGCAACCTCACTATCTCTGCCACATACAACTTAGCTAACCTCTGAAGCGAATAATCCATCCTAACCGGAATGAAATGAGCTGACTTAGTCAGACGATCCACAATCACCCATACTGAGTCCTTCTTACTAGGCGTAAGAGGTAATCCACTGACAAAGTCCATAGTGATCCTCTCCCACTTCCACTGTGGAATCTTCACCGGCTGAAGTAACCCAGACGGCAACTGATGTTCAGCCTTGACTTGCTGACACATCAGACATTTACCCACAAACTTAGTTACCTCCCGCTTCAGACCTGACCACCAAAACTGCTCTCTTAAATCCCGATACATCTTGTTACCTCCAGGATGCATAGCATATGGGTTGCTATGTGCGTCCCGAAGAATCCTTTGCCTCAACTCAACATCTTTCGGCATACAAGCTCTCCCTTTAAAACACAAAACTCCATCACTGGACAAACTATAATCCTCTAAACCTCCGTTCTGAACCCGCAACCTCCGATCATTCAAACCATCATCCTTCAACTGCTTCTCTTTGATCTGATCTAACCAAGTCGGCTTGACTTGCAATTCTGCCAAAAGACTCCCATCGTCGTATAAGCTAAGACGAGCAAACATCGATCTTAAATCCGATACAACCTTACGACTCAACGCGTCTGCCACCACGTTAGCCTTGCCGGGATGATACTCGATCGAACAATCGTAGTCCTTCAACAAATCGATCCATCTACGCTGCCTCAAGTTCAAGTCCTTCTGAGTCAAAAGGTACTTAAGACTCTTGTGATCCGTGTAGACTATCGACTTCTCTCCGTACATATAGTGTCTCCAAATCTTTAAAGCGAAAACCACAGCAGCTAAGTCCAAGTCATGCGTCGGATAATTAGCCCCATGCGGTCTCAACTGCCGAGATGCGTAAGCCACTACCTTCCCTTCTTGCATCAGCACACATCCCAGACCAGTATGTGATGCATCACAATAAACTGTGAATTCCTTGCCTGCCTCAGGTTGAATCAAAATTGGAGCTTCAGTCAGAATCTTCTTCAACTCGTCGAAACTTTCCTGCTGCTTCTCTGTCCACACAAATGGAACTCCTTTCCTCAACAACTTGGTCATCGGTGCAGCGATCAAAGAAAATCCTTCCACAAATCTTCGATAGTACCCCGCCAGACCTAGGAAACTCCGAATCTCAGCCACTAACTTAGGCGGCTTCCAGTCCAACACCGCTTCGATCTTCCGAGGATCCACTCTAATCCCCTCGGCTGATACAACGTGACCCAAGAAAGTCACCTCCCTAAGCCAAAATTCGCACTTACTAAATTTGGCATACAGCTGATTTTCCCTCAAAATCTGCAACACTACTTGCAAATGCGTATCATGCTCCTCCTCTGACTTTGAGTATAGAAAAATATCGTCTATAAATACTATAACAAACTGATCCAAAAATTGCTGGAAAACCCGATTCATCATATCCATGAATGCTGCCGGCGCGTTACTCAACCCAAACGGCATCACCAGAAATTCGTAATGCCCATACCGGGTACGAAATGCCGTCTTATGGATATCAGCCTCTTTCACCTTTAACTGATGATATCCAGAACTTAAATCAATCTTAGAGAAAACCGCAGCCCCTTTAAGCTGATCAAACAAGTCATCTATCCTTGGCAAAGGATACTTGTTTTTGATCGTCAACTTATTTAACTGGCGGTAGTCAATACACATCCGCATCGAACCATCCTTCTTCTTGACAAAAAGTACCGGCGCTCCCCAAGGTGAAACACTTGGTCGAATGAAACCTCGATCCAACAACTCCACGAATCGAGCCTTCAATTCCATCAATTCTTCGATTGCCATCCTATACGGAGCTATAGACCTTTGGCGCCGTTCACAATAACAGATCTATACCGAATTCAACTTCACGATCCGAAGGCAGTCCCGGAAGTTCTTCAGGAAATACGTCAGCATATTCCCTTACAGTTTGGACATTCTCCACTGAAGACTTCTTAGCTTCCAAAGCACACACATGAACTACAAACGCCTCGCAGCCCTTCCTGACCATCTTCACGGCTTTCAAGGCAGATACCACATTAGATAGATAATCTCTTCTATTACCTATCATGACCACCTCTTTACCCTCAACTGTCTTCAAAACCATGCGCTTAGCAGCGCAATCCAAACTCGCTTGGTACTTGACCAATCCATTCCAAGAATTAGATCAAACTCCTCAAACGGCAGTTCCATCAGATCAGCTACAAACACTACCCCTTGGAGTTCTAGGGGTACATCCCTATACAGCTTATCTACTTCTAAAGAGTGGCCTAGAGAACTAAGTACTGTCATCCTCCTAGAAGCAGTCTCAAAAACTAAACCCATAGTCTCTACTATGCTACTAGCAACATATGAATGCGTCGAACCCACATCAATCAAAGCAGTATATGGAACACCAAAGATTAAGAACGTATCGCTTATAACGTCCCAGTGCGTCCCCCCCTCACGACGTCTCGCAAAGATACACTAAACCAGCCGCCTTGCCTCAGTGTTGCTTGCACCTCTGCCCGATGCTCTGCGGCCTCGACCAGAACCATTACCACGACCTTTCTGCGGTGCTGGTCCCTCCTTTCTGAATTGAGCACGACCTTGACCCTCAAACTGATTCCTAGCTTGCTTACATGGACAGTCTCTCACACGATGATCCAGCGAGCCACACTCGAAACATCCTTTCCCTCCGGTCCAACATTCGCCCTAATGATACTTCCCATATATCGGTACATCGCTACTGGGCCTCGATTAGCGAATGAATGGCCTTCCAGATTGATTTGTCCCACTCTGCCTAACCCTCTTCTGAGCATTACTGGCTGACCCAGATGATCCATAACCTCTCTTATGCTTGTTCCGGTCGTAACTCTGCCTTGCAGATTCCTTGATTCTTTCGGCTATCTTAGCCTTTTCAACCAAAGCAGCAAACTCTCGTTCTTGATGTGGAGCAATCAGCAATCTTAGCTCGTCTCTCAAACCATCCTCGAATCGGACACAACGCTCGTGCTCCGAAGCCACAATACCTCCAGCATACCGGCTCAATCTTAAGAACTCAGCCTCATACTCTGATACAGATTTACTCCCTTGAACCAAACTCAAAAATGCCTTACGCTGTGCATCAACGTAATTAGACCCAACATATTTCCGCTGATACGCTGCCTTGAAATAATCCCAAGTGAGATCCTCCGCTGCAGCACCATACCGTAGAAGCGATACAATCCCTTTCAGCTTTTCCTCCGCATTCAGATCCAGAACATCCATGATTCGCTCCGTCGCTTCTAACCAATATTCAGCCGAGCTGGGACCTACACCCGAAACACCTCGAAATACCTCGGCTCCGTTGGCTCGGAGTCCCTCAGGTACAGATTTCTGAGCTCCCGCGCCTCCACCTACTCCATCTACCCTCTCAAGAACTCGCAGCATCGCTTGAGACACTGCGTCATCCCCCGTTTGATCCTAATGCTCAACTCCAACCGCTGGTGGTGGAACTGGTGGTACCTCATTCTCGAATCCTTGACCCGACCTCACTGGCTCAGACACAGCCATCCTATCTCGACCACGTCCACGCATAAGTACTCATGTCTAACGTCTCTTCTTATCTAAGTTAAAAGTTTTATGCATTAGTCATTATTCCACTTTCTTTAAAGCACAGTTTTATGAAAAATTTTAATAAGAGGTTGTTTCGTGAGTACACAAAACCTATAGTTTTGGGTCTCTAAAGTAGTTCCTACTACTATACAGTCATGCCAACATCATCATATCATCAAAATCAACAGTTTGATGTACTTACCAGGGCGGATCGATGCCGGAGACTCGGGGCCATGCCTTTCCAACCATAAATTTTTAAACAATAACATTTTAAAACCATACTTTAAAACATTTTGGGCCTCGGGCCCACAGCTGAGCTTTTAAACTTGGCTCTGATACCAATTTGTAACACCCCAAACCCGGTCAATACGCCATGACTGAATCTGGCATGCCACAGAGGAAAACATTTTGAAAAGAATCGAATTTAACAGATAAAGTTTTAGTGAGAAACTCTTTGTAATTTTATATTTGTAGAAATCAAGTGTAAAATAAGTTAAAACCGAAAATTTACATGAAATTTCATAAATAAAAACTTTAAAACTTAGTTGATAAATCATAGGATAGAAAACATTTATATCTTTTAAGAAAAATCTGAATTTTTACTTTGGAAACCGATTGCATTTGAGTATAGAAACTTCAATTTTGGAAATCACTTAAATTGTAGAAAAAACTTAATATATAATTTTGCCAACAAACAATTTGTATTACCCGATGGTAAGATTTTAAAACCATTGCAGTTTTTATAGTTTAGAAAACTTTAGGTTCAATTATTAAATTAACCAAGTAATTTATAAATCACATTTTAAACATGTCCAAAACATAAAAATAATCTAAAAACATAATTTAAAGAGGCCTTATTACAAATCCATAAAATATGAAAACCAAATAAAATAAGTACCCAAATGGAAGTTTATATAAAACCAACTTTTATTGCATGGCCTCCTCGAGTTCATCCGGCTCCTCATCTGCGATCTCACGAATCACCTGAAATTATAAGGGAGAAGGTGAGTCACCAAGACTCAGTGCATAATCCTTCTCCCGGGTAAATGCCACATACTTACACAAATTCTAACAAAGCAACATATATGTATAATGCACCCAACCTAGCCATCCATAACTCCTTTTCTACCCCGTGTGGTACCAAACCACTGGTGGTGCCAAACCACTGATGTCTCAAAGACACAAATGTGATACCAAATCACTGGAGGTACCAAACCTCTGGTGTCTGAAGACACAATATCAATCTTCCCCCTCCTCTCATATTGCCCATACCAATGCAATAGATAGACAAATCATGTCAATATACTTTGATATAAATCACATAATGAAAATATTATAAATCGTAGATCGTGATTTCAATCCACATATATCAACAACATATAGAAACTGACTTACCCGAATCCTCATTCATACCATCATGGTATCATATCAAGATCTCATCGTATTTCCCACTTTGTTAATATGATCAGTAAATTAATAATAAGTACATATACAAAACCGAGTTATAAAGTGTGTAAGGTACACACCTTTCACCAATGCAAGAACTAACTTCCAAAAATCCGATCTACCGCACTAGATCACCTTGTCCTACAATCGGCCAAATCACAATATTTTAATGAAGACCATTCGGCCAACAACATATCTTAATCCAAATAACCTTAGGCTTCCTCAACCAACTTTAAGAATATAAAATCCTTACCACTTGACTTACCAAGTTCGATTGCTAATGGAATGGCTTAAATCGTTTGCTTCCGAAATCCCAATGAGCCTAATTGAATAATCGAATCCTAAAAATGGTTAGAACCTTGCAACAAATGCCCATAGGTTCGGCCCTTGTCCACAAGAAAATGACATAGAAAAGAGAGAGAAATGAAGGAAAAACGGTTATGAACACTTAACCTTTTTATCAAAAATCGATTGAAGAAACCAAAGAGAGTCTACCCTTGAATATTCGGCCAAACAAAAACTAAAAGGAAGTAGAAGATTCGGCTATTTGGTTATGAGAAAAAAAAACAATTGATTTGAGTCTAATAGGATATGAAATACGAAAGTAGAAGAGAAGATAAAATGAGAGAGAGAATTCAATTTTTAGCAACTATGGAAGAATGAAAAAAAAAAGAGTTTGGAGAAGAGAGAGATTCGGCCAAAAGGAAGAAAAGGAATAAGAGAGAAAATGGGGTTGAGAGATTCGGCCAACTCCTTGTTTGCCAAAAAGAAAAGTGCACAAAATGACAAAACGAACTTTTGGTTTCAAAAGCAAAGATGAAAGAAAGGAAATAGCATTTTTGGTTCAACAAAATGAAGGCTAAAACAAAAATGCAAAAAGATGCACAAAAGAAAAATTGGCCAACTATCCCCCCCAAGCTACCTATCAAAATTCAGCCACCCCCCTAACCATACATGCCGTCCACATACATGCTCTAAAGGCCTAGGAATACTTTCCAAAGCATCCTCCTAAAACCAAGCCTTATGTCTCCCCAACCTTCCATAACTTTAAGATTCTTATCCCCAATTTCATGCTTTCTTTAAACCAACATTCAACTTACCAAAAGATGAAAGTCCAACCTATCATAAACATAGGTTGACCGTCCATAAATGCTATGAAGAAAATAAAATCCTCAAAATGCTTTCCATGCTACTCGAACCACTAACCTCAAGCAACCCTTCAAGCATCCTAACCATCTTGCCACTAACTCCTCTTGTGCTTTAATTAACACTTAAATTAACTTAAGTGCTAAGCTCACTTAATCCACTTCATTAAATAAACCATACTAAAAATTATTACCATACTAAAAATTATTCTAACTTCCTAAATAAAATCAAGCCTTCACAAGACTATGCTAACACACAAAATTCATACCCGAGCCAACACAAATGATACTTAAATTTTGGGATGTTGCAATTCACCCACGGTCGTTAGGCACGCCCGTATACCACAACCGTGTGACATTATAGGCCATTTACAAGTCCAAGATGCCACCCATAAGGGTCAAACCTACAAGCCATTTTTAACAAGATATCTCATGCACATATAACCATCAAAACATACCAAAATGATCATTCAAACATGCCTTCAATACTCATTCAATCAATACAATCAAATCAATTCCAACCATACCAATTTGCATGACCAAAACTCAATTATGCCCAAGCACCATTTATCTATATACTACCATCTCATAACCATTTCATATATCAACCAATCATGCCAAAACAACTTCACATATCACATTCATTAAGGCATATTATCAAAACATAATCAGCCAAATCACATGGCTAAGTTCATTATACAACACATACCAAAACTAGCCTATACATGCCATATTGAGCTATATACATTTTCAAAGTGTACCAAAATAAGTTTTAGTAGTGTGATGACGACCCGTGATGGTCCCGAGCCTTCAGTAGCTTTAACGACCTATAAACAGATTAAACACACATACACAATAAGCTTTCCAAAAGCTTAGTAAGTCATATACAAATAATCTTGGTATAAAAATGCATATGTGCAAACAAATAAATTAGCACATCTCAATCACTTAGCCATTTTCACCATTTCTGAATCATATCACAAATTCCATATACATATCATCATAGTAGGTTCACTTAAATGCTTACCTTGAATACACCATTAGTGTATAATCGAACATTCATTTACTCAATCTATTAAAGCTCAGATTTTCCATTTGCATTTCAGACTCATTTGTGGAACCATAAAGAAATCCAGTAATATATTCAGAAACTCGAAAAGATCGTACAATGCCATCGTCCCAGACGAGGTCTTACGTGTACTCAGATATTGATGCCACTATCCCGGACAGGGTCTTACACGAATTAGTATGATGCCGTTGTCCCAGACATGGTCTTACACGTAAGGATTATAACAATACCAACGTCCCAGACGTGGTCTTATACATAAAGCTCATATTGATGCCAACGTCCCAGACGTGATCTTACACATAATCAGATATCGAAGCCACTGTCGCAGACAGGGTCTTACATGAATCTCAAATCAACACCAACGTCCCAGACGCGGTCTTACATGATATCAACAGAACAGATGTCTATGTCGTGACTTAGTCAACTCATCTATTCATATGCTCATATGAGACTTCTTGAACTCAATCACTATATCGAACTTATCTCGTCATTCATATGCATAACATCATATAGATATTCATTATCCACAATAAACATGAGAACATTTACAATTTCATATAATTGCGTTTATTTGCATAATGACTTACCTCGGATTCGGTTTATCAGAATAGAAACGGCTACTCGTTTACTTTCGTTTTCCCGTGATCTAAATCCATTTTCCTCGGTTCTTGATCTAAACATATTTAGAATTAACCCTTTTATTCACTATTTCATTCAATTCAATCCATACATACATATTTTGGGCTATTTACAATTTAGCCCTTACAGTTGCACATTTTATCAATTTAGTCCATTTTCTCAAAAGATCAAATTCACAAAATTCATTTATACACATGCTTAGCTGAATATCCCTAGGGACTATATAAGTCCAAATATTTCATCAAATTCACAAATTAGTCCTCCAAAACAATGTTTTCTCAATTTAACCCTATTTAGCTAAATTCAACAAAACTTCAAGAACAAAACATGTTCATCAAGCTTAGATATTTCATTTAACACCATAAAACATCACAAAACTCAAGATATCAACAATGGCATAACTCACAAACATCATCAATTCACAAAATTGAGACATAGGTTTGATAGTAGAAGAAGCAACGATTGCAAAAACGTAAAAAATTATCGAAAACGGACTAAAAACTTACCTTGATTTAATCAAAAGCTAGCTGAATGCCCTAGCTCAATTTTCTTTTTCTTTTCTTTGATGTTTCAACAATATGGATGATAATGGCTTATTTTTAAGCCTTTTGTTTTGTTAAATATCATGTAATTAACAAATTACTAATGTAACATTAATGAAACCATTTTATCATCTTATAATGCATGGATATAAATGTCCACTTACTCATAATGGCATAATTGTTCTGACTAGGGTATAAATCGAACTGTTACAAAGCCGAACCTTGAAGAGGTCCTGACAAACTTCATAATAGCCTCAGAAACAAAACTTGAGGCATTGTCACAGGAATTCAATGATCAATTCGGGCAACTCGCTAAGCAAATCTCCGAGAGACCACAAGGAAGACTACCGAGCAATACCGAGACTAACCCAATGGAGCAAGTTCAAGCCATAACAACTCAAGATAGTGAAAGGTTAAACGAGCCCAATTCAAGGTAAGAGAATGTGGTCAAAGAAGATAAGGTTGAGGTAAGTAATAATAATCCAAAATCGGTAATCAAAGAGTACAACCTCGCATTCCTTATCCCAAAGCGATGAAGAAAGAGACACAGAGGAATAGTTCGGTAAATTTCTTAAAGTTTTAAAGAAATTACATATTAACTTACCGTTACTTGAAGCTCTTTCACAGATTCCAGATTCAAGGAAATTCTTAAAAAGGCTTCTGACAAACAAGCACAAGTTAGACGAGGAATTGCATGTGGAGCTAAATGCAATGTACTCAGCAATTCTACAAAATAGACTACCACGGAAGTTAAAACATCCAGGGAGTTTTACAATTCCATGTTTAATTGATAGTTTAACTATTGAAAATGCTTTAGCTGATTTAGGGGCAAGCATAATGTCATGCCTTATAAATTGTTTAAACAGCTAGGTCTAGGGAAACCCAAACAAACTAGGATGAGCATTCAATTAGCTAATAAAACTGTTAGAATTCCTAGGAGTATAATTGAAGATGTACTCGTAAAAATTGAAAAATTTTTATTCCCAGTAGACTTTGTTGTCTTAGACATGGATGAGGACAACATGATCCCCCTAATTTTAGGAAGACCATTCTTAGCAACTACCAGAACTAAAATCGATGTTGATGTATGTGAACTTATACTCTGTGTAGGCGACGAGACAGTCACTTTTCAAGCCCTCGATTCAACTAGAACATCAAATAGCCAAGGTGAGAAAGTAAATTCTATTGATAACCATTCGGTTAAACCTTCTTTTCAGGAAACACCACAGCATGATCCTGATCCTATACCATGTGCCAACAAAGAAATAACTCATGAGGAAAGAGGGATTCAAACCAATGGTCTAGACAAGTGGAAGAGGCATTTCAAAGAAAAATTAGGGATACATGAAGTTGAACCAGAGCCACTCAGCGAGGCAACCAAGTTCAAAATTGGAAATCATGTATTGATAGATAAAGCAGACCCTCGAATATCACCCTCAGAACCTAACACAAACAAAGAAATCCATTTTAGGGTAACCAGTGTTTTCCCATACGGAGCAGTCGAAGTAAGTAATCCCACTTTTGGTACTCTCAATATTAACGCATATCAACTTAAACTCTATCATGATAATGAAATCGGTAGCATGAGGAAGAACTTTCAACTCCTCAAACCACCCTGATGATGCAATCAAGAGGAGAGTCTAGCTTAAGACTATAAATGAGCGCTTCTCGGGAGGCAACCCGAGTACTAACCCATTAACATTTACATTTTTTATTTTGTCTTATTTATCCTATTTTATCCTTTCTGTATAATACCTAACTATAAACTAACAAAAAGCGCAAAATTTCGGGCCACACGGCCTTGCACACTGCTGTGGCCGTAGCCGTGTAGACCTCAAGAATCTTCGTACTGACATGGCAGGAATGGTACGTGTCAGACGAATCAAATCTCTGAGTCACAGACTCCAACCACTACCCAACGGGCACCGAAAATAACCCATGATCGCGTGACGCGGCCGTGGACGACACTATTTGCTCACACGCGGGCATGGCTACCCTAACATGGGCATAGGAACAACAACACGACCAGCTACAGGGCCGTGCGAGGTGACCGTGTGATTTGACACGCCCACGATCCACGGGCGTGTGGAGGTGTCAGCCTTGGAAATCTATTTAAACCACCCACCCCTCCCTCTTCTCACTTATTTTCTCACCCTCCTTTATCCCTCAAACCCTTTTACACCCTCTATTCTCAGCGTTCTTCATTTTCCTGGCATTCTTCTCAATCTTTTGGCCATGTTGAAGAAACGAAAGGATTCAAGCACAATCTCCCTCATAGAGACTGATCCACATAAGTTCCTGCAGGCCGCTTCATCCACTCGACAAGCCAAGGACATTTGAGACCATTTAGGTTTTAATTCATTTTTCTCTTTTGCTTCAATTTCCTTATCATTACTTTTCTTCTGCCTAACTTAGTTTATTTTATTTTAGTTTCTTAGTGTCAAGTTCAAAAAGCTACTTGGGAATCACACCTTGGGAACCAACACCACCACCGCAGCCTTTAAAGTTCTAAAGGCTGCTTGGGAACCACACCACTTTTGCCACCGCCAGCACCTCCGCAGCCTTAGAGGTCACACCCACCTCGCGAACCATCCAACAATAAGGACTCTTCGGTCCATTCATCTTTTAGTTTCATTTTATTTACATTTTTGTTTCCTTTCTCTTTATCTTTATTATTTTTAATTATATATTTAGTTTATTTAAAATGTGTCTTAATAATTCCTAGCTAATTCTCTATGAGCACCCCAATTTCTTCATCTATTGCAGAGCTCGGCAACAGCCACCACACCTCGAGACACCCAGCTCAAGGAAAACCATCCACATTCAGGAAGTTCACTTCTCTCCCTCTCTTTTGATTATCTACTAAATGCTATCATCTATTTTTGTACATTGAGGGCAATGTACAACTTAAGTGTGGGGGGGTTAACTATAGTATTATCTGAAAATCCCTGAATTATGCCTTGTTCAAAAAGTAAGTTTCTCATATCATGATGAGAATGAAATTTCCTTTGATTTATGATTTTTATTGTTATGTTTTAGATTAAATCATTAATAATTGTGCATTGATGTTTAAATTTGAAGGACACCATAGAACCAAGCATGATAAGTCTATTTTTCAGAATTAAAAATTTTTCTAGGTTGTCTACCTAAATTTGAATATTACTTTGAAGTTTGAAATTTACGAGGTTTACATCAAATACCCATAATTTTTATGAGATTTTGAGCCTTATAGAGCATACATTATTTAGTGCTCATTTTTTTATTATGAGTGTGTCAACATTGATCTGCAATTTTAGAACTTGCATTGATTATACACGTTGAGACCACACTTTTGATTTGATATACAAATATGACAAAGGCACCTAGGTTTTAACCCACTTACTCCACTAAAAGCCTACCTTCACAGTTAACCCCTAGTGAACCCCGTTTAATCCTAACAACCTTTTTTATTGACTTACCCACTAATATTAACCCAAAGCCCTTTGTATTTGTTATCACCATTCTTTTTGACTACCCTATATCGAGATTTGATTTGATCGGTCGCCTTATTATTTTATTTCAGTAATAAATTCGTCATTTGACTTGCTCTTAAAAAAGTATATTCAGTATTTGTTCTATGTAAATGAGCTTATATGTTTAAATTCCAAATATTGAAGAAGAAGCTCATAGTAGAGTATTAGTAGTACAAATTTTCATTTGATGTAATTGCTTAAAAAAATTAGTTCGTCTTTCTATTTAGGTAATTTGTCAGTCAATCTCGATTCTAACCTTCTAATTCAGCCTATATCCATACCCTTAACTTAAGCCCCGTTACAACCTTGTTAAAGACCTTTTGATTTGTGTATCATCTCACATTATAGTGGTGGAGTTTTGATTTTCATGCAAGCCTATGGGTTTAACTCTTCATGTTCGATTGTTGAGTGCTTAATTTTGAACCTTAAAACACTTTGAGTGGTTTGAGTGAATCTTTAGTGAGGATGTCAATTCTTGTCGATTTTGAATCAGAGGTAATTATTTAGATAAGGGGAAAACGCCTATGTTTTCGTACTACAAATGTATGACTTTGATTGTTTGAATCTTTAGGACCCTTTCAGTTGAATATCCATGTATAAATTATCTTTGAATTATGACAAAACATTATTGATGAATTTTATGAATCAAGGAAATTTATTTTAATTGTGAGTTGAGAAGTTTGCTTAAGGACAAGCAAAAGCTTAAGTGTGGGGGTATTTGATAAACCGTAAAAGTAACATATTTTAAGCCCACATTTAGTATGCTTTAGGATGATTTAAGCCCTGATTCATGTAATTTGGTGCTCTTAATCCTATGTTTTCATGTCTTATACCCAGGAGAGCACCCAAGGATGAAAAGAATGGAAAACGGGCCCAAAAAGGAGTAAATGGGCTATATCACGAAATCCACACAGCCTGGGCCCAAGACCACATGATCGTGCCTCATTAAAAGTCCGAACACAGCCTGGCCATGCCTTACACGGGCGTGTGACATGGTCGTGTCCCTATTGTGGCAAAGAACAATTTCATTTGGATTTGGTTACTTAGGGGAAAAGAAACATATTCCAAAGCCTATATAAAACCCCTAAGTATGACCAGAAAAGTGGGAGCCGAGGAGAGCCCAAGGCTACCGTCTAGGGGCGTCTTGCTAGGCCAGAGAAGGCAGAGTTTTGGAAATTTACTCGAAGATAGCCAGTTGATCCATTTCAAGAAGTCGGAATTATACTCAAGACGGTGGATCTCTTGTTCAATTCCTCTAGGGGGTTTTAGGGATTTCTTATGTTTTGTTTTATCTTTTCTTCTAAGATGTTTTCTTTTATAGTTATGAACTAAACCCTTAGATACCTGAGGGGGATGAAACCTAGATGAATCTTGTTATCGTTTGTTGAACTATATGATAAATATTTGACTTGTTCTTAATTATGTGTTGTTAATTCTTGTGTTGATATTTCTGGGATATTGATTCAAGTTGGATGTGCTTAGGTGGAGGAGCAAAAGTCCCTGCCTGAGAGTAGATCTAGCATAATTAAGTGGAGCTGATCACACGACTAGAGATAGGGTGACGAGATTTTGCCAGATTAGGGTGAAACCTAATATGGGAGTCCATAGATCAAGTTAATGCGATTCTAGGGGTTTTAATTAGAAAGAGATTTCAATTAATCAACCTAAGGCTAGACGTTATTTGCTTCGAGAGAGGGTTTAATATACATTAGAGAATCTTACGGATCAAGTCAAATGAATAAATCGCCTGGTTCAGAGTTAGATAACAAGTGAAGTCTAGGTGGATTCTTCCTTGGGTGTCATCTTAATCAATTGGTTTTTCCTCAAGTTATTTTCCCAACTTCATTTTTCTTTGTCTTAGAGTCTTTAGTTAGTTAATTTTAGATTAGATAAACAATTCCCTTAATTTCTTAGGCTAGAAAATAAAAAGAGAGTTAGTATTAGTACTTTTAGTTCCTTTGGGTTCGACATTCCGGTCTTGCCTAAGCTATACTATTGTTTGATAGGTATGCTTGCCTCAAATTGTTGTCATAGTTAGTTTCCAGGTTTGATCATTCTTTTTATAAATTTTAAGACTTTGACATCGCGAAAACAACGATCATAAGGGAACTACATTCTTTCCTTGGCCATGCAGGTTTTTACAAGCGTTTTATAAAGAATTTCGCAGAAGTAGATGAACCATGGTGCAAATTATTGTTGAAAGATAAGAAATTTGAGTTCGGCCCAAAATGTAAAAAGGCTTTTGACACACTCAAATAGAAGTTAGTTTCTGCTCATATAGTAAGATTGGAACTACCCCTTTGAAATTATGTGCGATGCAAGTGAGCATAGTGTGGGGGCCGTGTTGGGGCAAAATATAGACAAAGAGCCTCATGTCATTTGTTATGCCTCAAAAACCCTAGATGCTGCACAAAGCAACTACACCACTACCAAAAAAGAACTCTTAGCTATTGTATTTGCTTTGGATAAATTTTGATCTTATTTATTGGGATCTAAAGTGATTATTTTTCTAGCCATGCAGCTCTTAGGTACTTAATCGCAAGAAGAAAGTGCAATCAAGGCTCATTAGATGGATTTTACTGCTCCAAGAATTTGACGTCGAGATTCGAGATAAAAAGACATGCAAAAACTTGGTGGTTGACCACTTGAGTAGGTTAAAAACACCTTATGATGACATTTCTATAAAGGATGAGTTCCCTGATGAAAGCCTATTTTCGACCGAGGTAGATTTCCCATGGTATACGAATATGTAAATCTCCTAGCCACAGGTTCATTGCCTACTGGGTTAGCACGTTCCGTGAAGGATAAGCTTAAATAGGAAGTTTGATATTACATTTGGGATGACCCATGCTTGTGGAAATACTATTTAGATCAGATAATAAGACATGTGTTCCAGAAACTGATGTAACCTCTTTCCTTACTTTTTTTCATACAGAATCTTATGGAATACTCATAAGGTATTAGAGTGTGGGCCAATATAGCCCACTTTTGCAATTAAGTCATTGAGGCACTTATGAAAAAATACGTAGTTCACCACCGTATAGCTACAGCTTACCATCCCCAAACGAACGAACAAGAAGAAGTCTCGAATAAGGAAACCAAGACTATTATAGAGAAAACAATTCGGCCTAATCGAAAGGATTGGGGTCTTTGGCTTAATGACACACTTTGGGCTTACCAGACAGCATATAAGGGACCAATTGGCATGACCCCATATCGGTTTGTTTTTGGGAAAGCTTGCCATCTTCTAGTAGAGTTGGAACATAAGGCTTACTGGGTTGTTCGATAATGTAACATGGAATTAGAACCCGCAGAGAAGGCAAGGAAATTAGACATCCAAGAATTAGAGGAAATTCGCAATGATACCTATGAGAATGCTCGTATTTATAAAGATAAGACAAAAATATTCCAAGATAAGAAAATATCTCGGAAGCATTTCTCGGTAGGACAAAAAGTGTTACTTTACAACTCCATGTTAAAATTATTCCTAGGTAAGCTTCAGTCTCAATGTCAATGACCCTTTATTATGACGGAAATATTCATACATAGTGCGATTGAAATTGAGAGTGAATAATCAAGAAAGTGGTTCATAGTCAATGAACAACGGTTGAAGCCATTTTATGAGAATTTTCAAGACTACACGATTGAAAATTTTCAGATAGAACCACCATAGAACCATTCAGGGTGTCAAGCTAACGACCTAAAACAAGTGCTTAATGGGAGGTAACCCAATCTTTTATTTTTATTTTATTTTATTTTTTATTAGTTTCATATTTTATCTCTTTATTTTAAAATAATAATTAACTTCTCTTTTTTTGTCTAGGTAAATCGAAGCGAAAATAAAGAGAAAAAGAAGAAAAACTTAAAAAATTGGCATCAAATAGCCCTTATCCTATCCTTCTTCCAGCCAAGAATAGTGCATTCCTGCTCCATGACTACCCAAAACCTGCAGCCAAACATTATACCGATACACCCCAAAACCCTAAAAATTTATCCCATTTTTCACCCAACTCCCCACTAGCCGTCGCACCTTCTTCCTCACCCCAATCGATTCTTCAAACATCATGGTAAGGACCTGCAGTCGAGTCGCCACCAAACTATCCTTCACCATCAATAGCCGTCGATGCTGATTTTTTGCACCCCAAAGCATCAATTTACCGACGGCGCATTGTCCATATCATCCTTTCCACTACACGGCTCGCTCGCTCAATCTCTCTCTCATCCACATCTGCCATCTTCCCCATCTCCCTCTCCTCCTCTTCCATGCGACTCACCCCATCCCTCACCCTATTCTCCATTGCGTGTGCCAACAACTCCCTCTCCCTTTCTTCTACATGTTGAACCACCTATCCTTTACCTTCCACCACTGTCGCCTCCAGCACTTGTTTCACACGCACCATTGCTGCCACCATGTTCAGCCCCCAACATCTCACAACACTAAATTTGTCGATGGCAACCACCCTTTCGACCCATCAAACAGAGGCATTCATCGGTTCCTCCTCCGACTCTGACGCTGACATTTTCAAATAACCTTCACACATCGGTGCCTCTGATAGTCACGATGACCAACGCCTGTTACCTACTCACAACCAAACCTACCGATCTAGAGTCAATATTCTACCACTAGAATGCCATTTACATGGTACATTAACATTTGTTACTGCTACAAGTCGAGACAGGTATGATCGATTATGAGATAAATAAATAGTGCCTTGCAAATGTTTATCACTACCTGTTTTGGATGCTTTGCATATTGACACTGCCTTTAGGAATTATTTTCATGATATTGGTTGGGTTGGAAATTTTGATCACTCACTGCGCTTATTACGAACTAGTTTTGGAATTTCATTCCACCTTTCATTTTCAGCAGCACGGCTAAATCTCCTTGGACACACCAGGCATTATAAAATTTCAGTTGCTTGGTACCACGCTTAGTTTATCCCTCATTGATTTTAATATTGCAATTGCTTTTGTGACAGAGGAGTATACTATGTCCACTGGTTAAGAGAACAGTTAGTGTACTTTTCTTGCAGACTTCAAGGCTGCCGAGGCCTTTTCTTCATTAATAGATAATAACAAAACCATGTATAGCTGATCGTGATTGCGATGAAGTAAGTTTTAATATTTTAATGATTGTACCTAGAAACTAACTATTATCACGAATAAGGCAAGCGCACCTATCGAGCAGTAGTATAGCTCAGTGGCAAGACCAGAATGTCGAACCCACAGGAACTAAGAGTACTAGTAATAACCTTCTTTTTATTATCTAGCCTAAAAATAATATGATTTGTTTTAACTAAACTAATTATTAAACTAATCTAGGAATGCTAAGGCATAGAGAATGAATTGGAGAAATACTTTTGGGAAAATAGATTGATTAAGACAATACCCAATGAAGAATCCACCTAGACTTCACTTGTTATTTAACTCTGAACTAGACGATTTATTCACTTGACTTGATCCATAGTAATCCCTAATTTATGTTATTATCTCCGTCAAGACTAAAAACATCTAACCCTAGGTTGATTAATTGAAATCTCTTTCAAATTAAAACCCCTAGTGTTGCATTAACTCGATCTATGAATTCTCCTATTAGATTTGACTCTAATTAGGTAGATTTACGTCGCCCTATGTCTAGGATTACGATCAACTCTACTTAATTGTGTTGGATCTACTCTTAAACAGGGACTTTTGCTCCTCTGAATAAGCACATTCAAATTGAATTAATATCCTGGAATATTAACACAATGATTAAAAAAACACAATTAAGAACAACTCTAGTATTTATCATATAAATCAGAAAATAATAACAAGATTCGTCTTAGGTTTCATCCCCCTCATGTATTTAAGTGGTTTAGTTCATGTTTATAGAAGATAACATCTCAGAGTAAAGAAATTAACAAAACATAAAGAAACTCAAAAACCCCTGAAGGAAATTGAAGGGAAATCTTCAGTCTTGAAAGAGAATCTGGCTTCTGAGATGGATCAATAGGCTTTCTTCGAGTAATTCCTTGCTTTCTACTCTCTGTTTCTCTTCTCCTCTTTAAGTCTTCTCTTAGGGTGTTTATATAGACTTCAAAATACCTTTCTTATCCCCTAAGTAGCCTTTTTTGCATAAAATTAAAACTCGTCACGACAGGGGCACGCCCGTGTGAATCGAGCCCAAGCCATGTTCAAGCCTGCTAATTTGGCACGACCGTGTGGTTTACCGGTGTGATGAACTCCAGGCCGTGTTGATTCCTTAATTTACATTTTCTCCGTTTTTGGCCCGTTCCTTGCTCTTTTCACTCTCCTATGCTCAACTAAGTATAAAACATGAAATTAAAGGATTAGGAGCATCAAATTCTACAGATCTAATGATAATTCATCCAAAAATTGTGCTAAGCATGGGATAAAAAAATATGTATAAATTACGACTTATCAAATACCCCCACACTTAAGCGTTTGCTTGTCCTCAAGCACAATCCTCAACTCACAATTAAAATTCATTCTTCTCAACTTATAATTCCTATCAATAATGTCTCAAAATAATCCATAAGTAATCATACATTAAAATTTAACTGAAAGAACATCAAAGTTTGAAACAATCCATGTTGAGCATTTTATCATGAAAACATAGGTGTCTCCCCTTATCTAAGTAATCACCTATCATTCAAAATATCACAGAGTTAACATCCTCACTAAAGATTCACTCAAATCACTTGAGGTGTTTAAGGACAACAAATTAAGCACTCAATAGTCATATGAAAAGTTATTACCATAAGCTTGCATGAAAATCAAATCTCCACCACCATATATTGAGACGATATATCGATCAAAAGGTCTTTAGAGGGTTGTAACATGGCTTTGGTTAGGGGGTGTGGTCATAAGCTGAAATAGAGGGTTAGAATCAAGATCAAGTTAATAAATTACCAACTAGAAAAATACCGCTAATTACTGAATCACAAATAACCGCTTAAAACTACCCAAACTTACGAAATTGAGCTTTTCCTTGAAATACTATCTTTAACTCTGTGTAAGCTCAATAAAAAATTGTAATTACATGAATAACTGATTTGATGTTTTTTTTAAAACAAGAACAATAAGAAATAGTACCTAAAAGAAATAACTCAGCAACTAGGAACAATGAACATAGTTAGGTAACACATTAAATTAAATCTCGATAAAAAGGGATCAAATTAACTAATGGATTTCAACAATAATGGGTTATGGGTTAATAATGAGGGTGAATCAATGAATGGCTTGTTAGGCTCAAGGGGGGTTCACTAAGGGTTAATTATGAAGGTAGGCTTTTATGAAGTTAGTGGGTTAAACCTAAGTGCCTATATCATCTTGGTATATCAAATCAATGGTGTTGTCTTGACAGGCATAATCGAAGCAAGTTCTAGAATAACAGATCAATATTGACATACTCATAGGAACAATAAAAGTGAGCATGAAAGAATGTATGCTCTAAAGTCTCAAAACCTCACAAAAATTATGGCTTTTGATGGTAACCCTGCAGATTTCAAACTTCAAGATAATACCTAAACTTGGGGAAATCATCTGGAAATTTTAATTCTCAAAAATCAAATTATCATGCTTGACTCTTTAAATTAAACAATCAATGCACAAATACCTATATCTTAATTCAAAACATATCAATTTAAGTCGATGACCGTTTACCTTGAAAGTGTCGTGGTTTAGATGTGTTACCTCAACTGTGTCATAAGGGTAAACAGTTTGAACTATGAATGGGCCTTACCATCTTGATTTGAGCTTACCAAGGAATAATTTAAGCCTCGAGTTATAAAACAAGACAAGATCCCCAGCTTTAAATTGATTCAGTTGCTTTAGGCGAGCGTCATGGCGTAGCTTTGTGGCTTCCTTGTATAAGCGTGAGTTTTCATATGCATTACAGCACCATTCATCCAACTCATTTAGCTGCATTAAATGTTTCTAACCTACAAGTTTAAAGTGAAGTTTTAGAAATTTAACAACCCAAAATGCTTTATGTTCAAGTTCAAATGGTAGATGACAACTTTTCCCATAAAGTAGTCTATAAGGAAATGTTCCTATGGTTGTTTTAAAAGCAGTTCTATAAGCCCATAAGGCATCATCTACTTTACTTGACCAATCTTTCCTATTCGACTCTACCATTTTTTCTAGGATACGTTTTAGTTCTTGATTTGCTACTTTGACTTGTCCACTAGTTTGAGGATGGTAAGGGGTAGCTGTTTTATGGTGCAGTCCATACTTTTTCAGAACTTTATCAAATTGAGCATTACAAAAATGAGTACCCCTATCACTAATAATTACCCTAGTGTTCCAAATCAAGAGAAGAGTTTTTTTAGAAATCTTACCACCATTCTAGCATCATTAGTAGGTAAAGCTTGGGCTTCCACCCATTTTGACATATAATCGACTGCTACTAAGATATATTTATTCCCAAATGAACTAGGGGTTGGACCCATAAAATCAATACCCCATACATCAAATATTTCACATGACTATATATAGGTTTAAGGCATTTCATTACGTTGAGAGATATTACCTGTTCATTGACATTTATCACAAGAAGTAACAAACCTATTAGCGTCTTTGAATAGTGTGGGCCAATAAAAACCTTATTCAAGTATTTTATGAGCGGTCCTAGTCCCATTGTAATGTCTATCGGTCGGTCCTGAATGACAGTGTTCTAAAATCCTGTATGCTTCTATCTTTGTAATGGATCTTCGAATGGCTTGATCTGCACATATACGAAAGAGGAAAGGATCGTCCCAAAAGTAGTTTTTTCACATCAGCGAAGAATCACTTCTTTTGCTGATGCGTCAACCCTTTTGGGTTATGTTAGCTGCTATGTAATTTCCAATATCGTCAAACCAAGGTACCTCAGTTTTTGATATGAGTAGGAATTGTTCTTCAGGAAATGCATCATCTATTTTGTCCTCGTCAAGTTCCTTGAGGTGTGGATTTTCGTGCCTTGAAAGGTGATCTGCTGCCAAATTTTCGGCACCTCTTTTATCTTGTATCTCTAGTTCGAATTCCTGTAACAATAAAATCCATCTTATTAATCGAGTTTTTGGATCAGTTTTAATTAAAAGATAACGAAGAGTGGAATGATCAGTATAAACGATGACTTTAGACAATATCAGATGTACCAGCCTAAATATGGGTCTAGTCAAAACAGTGGTTTCGAGACCACAAATTCGACGAGGAAAATTTTATCTTTATTATATTTTTATGGTCCACAACTTTATGGAAAGATTTCGTAAAAGTTTTGTTCAAAAATTTCGACGTTTGAGCACTCAATTTAGTCAAAATGACTAAATTGTAAAAAGTGCAAAAGTTGAGTTCTATAATTAGAGGTGTCAAATTGCTATGAGTTTTAAATTGGAGGTCCTTACAAGGTAATTAGACCATTGGATAACTTGATGGACAAAAATGGGCATGAATAGGACAAAATTGAAAGGAAAGCCTTAAGGGTATTTTAGTCATTTAGTGTTTTAAATGAATAAAAAGACAAAATAAGAAAAATAAATCTGCTCATCTTCTTCAAGGGGGCTGCCGAAATTTACTTGACTCCATTTCTAAGGGTTTCAAGGTTTTTTTTAAGCTTCATAGTAAGTGATATTGAGCCCCTTTTTTAATGTTATCGTATTTTTGAAATCCCGGTAACTTAGTTTAGCTATTTCTACCATTATTTTGAGCTAGAGTTTAATTTTTAAAATTGACCCATGTTGAATAATTGTTTATTTTGATGAATTATGATAGATTATACATGTCTATGGTTAGAGAAACGAGTTTTATTAGATGATTTTCGATGAAATCGTATAAAAGGGGTTAAATTGTAAAAGTTATAAATTGGTCATAAGTGTGTGAATTAGTGAGAATTTGAAGTTGCTATAGAAGAGAAAAATGTTCAGCATGTAATGAAACATAAGAAAATTGACTAAAAATTATTTTACGAGTTTAGGGGTAAAAGTGTAATCTTTGAAAAGTTGGGGGCAAAATTGTAAATTTTCCAAAATTTGATATGTGTATTGAATTGATTAGTGTGTTGATAAAATGTATTAAATGAGTGTTCATTTGACATGTTAGATCAAGAAAACATGAAATTTAGACTAAGATCGGGGAAGAACGAAGTTGTGGGCTAAGTTGGGAAAATTAGTTCTTTCGGCATCTGAGGTAAGTCCGTGTGATTAAATGAGCATGATATTGATGTCATTGTTATTATATTTGAGAATCTATCTTGCCATGATTGTATTAAAGTTTATGTTGATGATATTGTATATGAGAAAGTTATGTCAAGTGTAAATAACATTTATGTGAAAATAATGCACTATTATGTTTAAATAAATTTATGTGTTGTTAAATGGTTGTACATGTGATATTATGATTGTCATTACGAATATTTGATAGTTGCAAAATTAGTATGTGAAATGTGTATTGATTTGATAAATGAAATTGTATGTATAAGTGATACTGAACAAATAAGTGAAATCCCGGTTGAACCTTAGGAATACTTTAGTGAAAGTGGTAGTTCCGGCTACATATCAGTGGGAGCTCCAGCTACATATCAGTTGTAACACCCCAAACCTGGCCTAGACGTTATGACCGAATCTGACATGTTACATAAAAAGGGTTGTCTAAATATTGCATGTTCGTTAAAAACCATGTATTCATTTTGAAACTCCGAGGTTTGTTGTTGGTGAAATTCAGATTTACTTTTATAGGTTCCTTGTAAAAAAGTTATTGTTATTATTTTGCAAACTGCTTTGGTTATGAAAATCGAATTTGGGACTTTTGCAGAAATGTGATATTTTGGAAAACAGTTATTAATGTTTTAGGAAAATCTATGTATTGAACATGTAATAATAGATAATAACCGAATTAAAAACTAAAACCAATATAAAATCCCAAAGGCCTTATTACAAAACATAAACCCCAAATCAAAATAAAATTTATAGTAAAGTAAACCAGAATTTACTAAAGTAACGATGTATGGCCACCACAGAGTCCACCTCGGCTCCAAATCCTCAATGTTGGGGATCACATGAAAAATATTAAGCAGAGGGGGTGAGTTACGAGAACTCAGTGTGTAATCCCTTAATCGAACAATAACTGGGTCCAAGCCCATTCAGATACAAACTGGGCTTAGCCCTAACGGAAACAAACTGGACCTTAGCCCTATTAGCATAGTTATACAGATAATGCATGCAATGCAACCCAGCCCAGCCTAATAATCCATCCGCTACACACCACTCGTACTAGCCTAACACACCTGTGGGGATTTCTACAATCAACCCTCTATCCGCTACACACCTCGATGGCAGTCACGCTGCTCATTGTTGAATTTGTAGCAGGGCCACCGAATTAACGAAATATACATGGCATAGCCAGCAAGCAGAATGTGGTAGAGCCACTAGAATCATAACCGGTACATAGCCATCAGCGACGGTAATATAATTGGCACACAGCCTTGGGTAAATAGGATCGACAAAGAGTCATCAATATCTATTAGGCACAAAGCCATAATTACGGCACAAAGCCATCATTACGGCTCGAAGCCCATATTAATGGCACACAACCTTCGATAATATTATCAGTGCAGCATGGCTGCTCGGTGGCTATAAAGCCTTCGGTGGATCCACAGTCGTCAAGCGACCATGCGATCCTGTTAGCACTTCCTCCGTATTAATAATCCCAACCCCATGCAATATGTCGTGTATGTCATGCTCAATCATTACACATGTATGCAAAATGGCCATGCTCATTAACAATTATTTAAACATGTAATAAAAGCATATCAGTCATACAACCACAGTCAAATCAGTCCACTCATTTCACAAGTCGATCATTTACCTACAAGGGCAAATCAATCATTTTACCCTATAAGGGTATTTCGGTAATTTTACCCTACAAGGGTAGTTCAGTAATTCTACTCATAACCAATCCATGTATGCAATGCATCTCAAACATAATCAATCATACAATTAACACATACAACGCTAGTACTACCACGAGGGTACAACGGTCATTTTATCATTTAAGGGTAAAATAGTAATTTCACAAATTAGGGTGTTTCGATAATTTTGTAAATCGAGGGTATTTCGATAATTTCACAAATCGGGAGTATTTTTGTAATTTCTCAAATCGGGGGTATTTCGGTAATTTCACTAATCAAGGGTATTTTGGTAATTTCACAAATTGGGGGTATTTCGATAATTTTACAAATCGAGGGTATTTTGGTAATTTCGCTAATCAAGGGTATTTTGGTAATTTCACAAATTAGGGGTATTTTGGTAATTTTGCAAATCGAGGGTATTTTCATAATTTTACAAGTTGGGGTATTTCAGTAATTTTGTAAACCGAGGGTATTTTGGGTAATTTCACAAACTGGGGTATTTTAGTAATTTTACAAATCGGGGGTATTTTGGTAATTTCACAAATTATGGGTATTTTGGTAATTTTACAAATCGAGGGTATTTTGGTAATTTTGCAATTCGAGGGTATTTCAGTAATTTCACAAACCAGGGGTATTTCAGTAATTTCACAAATTAGGGATATTTCAGTAATTTTGTAAACCAAGGTTGTTCTAAATAGAGATAACGATGCGAATGGGCCTAGGGCCCATTCTCGACCCAAATGGACCCACACGCTCGTGTGGCCCATTTAGCCCAAATCTAGCCACAGATATGAGATTCACATAGTCTAGTCTAATTTCTACTACACAGTCATACAATTTATTCATATGGGCCCACGAGCCTATTGGGCCCACTTCAGCTCATCGTCGCCCAAGCAGCCTCAACCTACAAGAATACTCATGGTGGCCTCGACTATCGCGTCAAAGCTCCCACAGGTGCGCTCGCACGCTCGTATGGCTACCATTGTCGTGTGACCGGCATTTCGGCATTTGCCGCTCTACAGCTAGAGTAGGGCGAAATACACACCTGATAGGAATCTGAAACTACTAATCCGCGCTCCAACCACTCCTGTGCCCAAACGCCAACCAAGGTGTGTCTCCTCCCTCATAGATTGTGAAACACCCAAACCCAGCCCACGAGCCTTGACCGAATTTGGTATGTTCCTCGAGTAAAACGGTTCAAAACTGGTTTGTATCTTTTGAAAATCTTTGAGTGATATTGGAAGAAAGCTCGGATTGGGTTGGGTTCAAGTTGGAAACTAGTTTATTTTTGAAATATAAGTTTTTATAAAAACAAAATTCCATTGTCAAGTTTCAAAAACTTTAAGTTAAAAGATATGCCAAATTTGTTCTTGGTTTTATCTTTAAATTAGAAATCATTTTCTTTTAGGTGTCAAAACGTTTAGAGTTCATTCTTAAATAAAATTTACTTAGTCTTTATTTTGATAAAAATTTCGTATCATAGGAAAATAACTAAAGTGCATTCATAAACAATTTATAACTATGGCCTTATTACATCAAAACAAAACCCAAAATAAATTCAAAAAAAATACTTAAAATATATAAAAAGTCCAAATTAAAATAAAATCTCGAACTGAGCATGGCCACCACTAAGCTCCTGCCGACCCGGTCCATCACTGATCGTCACCTGAAAAATATTCCCACAACGGGGTGAGTCATACAGACTCAATGTGTAACCAACACTAAATCTCATTTAATCAGGCATGTCATGTCATATCATAAAATACATAACAGATAAAAGTAGTGATGCAAACCCGAACCCAAACCTAGATAACCATCCGCTACACATCACCCGTACCAACCTGCACACCGTGGGGACTACTAAGTCAACCCTCCATCCGCTACACATAATCGAAGGCAGTCGCTGCAGTTGACGTGCTCATCGCCCTTATAATATTCGTGGCATAGCCACTAGATAAAATATTTGTGACATGAGTCACCACATTCAGATAATGTGACCGAAGTCACCACATTCAGATATCGTGGTATAAAACCACCACATTCACTTCCCCTTTCCATATAACCCATATGCCCCATAACATACATATCATGCAACATCATGCCTTATTTCACATTCTTATCACTGTTCACATATGAGTCATAACATATATTTGTTGAAACGCCGTTACCCCATAGCGCAGCAGAATAAAATTGAATCCGGCAATCCAAACCATGAATCCATGTGAGAGGAATGAATCGGGGTGAAATAAAGGTTTCGAAATTATCAAAACTTCAATCTGAGTAGACAGCGACACCTTGGCAACAAGAGTTTTGATCTACTGTCGAATCAAGCCACAACCTTTTCCGATGTCGGCCTCTACGCAATCCACCCGTTTTACTATGAACGGAAGAAATCTCCAAAATGTTTTGGAGGTTTATTTGCTTGACGGCTGCTAGACCTAACAAGCAATCACTTAGGGTTTTCTTATTGTTCTTTGTCTCCTTTTAATACCTTTTATAATGGGTGTCTTTTTCATTGGGCCTTTTATAATTGGTATCCTTTTAATTGGGCCTTTTATAATTGGTATCTCTTGAATGTATTATAAGATTAAATAAATACAATAAAGTTTTTAACCGAAAATTATAATTACATTAATTATAATAAGGATTTCGGTAAACTATATTTATTTAAATTTATATATGAATCAAATTCATATATTAATAAAATTATGTTATCATTATGTGTACAACATCCTTGTACATATAATATGTTCAATATTTGATTGCCCAATTAAATTAATTCTTTAATTAATTTAATTTATGTGACAACCAAACACAATACCAACTATATTTTATTCCGTTCATTTCAACCATAGGGTGTGACCCTGTAGGTTCTTGTAACATTAGCAGTAATACTAGAACGATTCTATTGTCACAGACAATGAGTGACATCTAGCAATGCATCATTGCTACCTAAGTTACAAGAAATCATGATTCGACATAACCTTTTGTGATTAACCTTTCATGCATTAATCCTTAAGTCCTTTATATCTAGAACGGATACAAGTCATGGGATAGTCACACTTGTATAGCCCATCCCATGTTTCTTGATATCTTGAGTAGACTATGATATACAAATTAGTATGACATCTCATATCAACTTATTTGAGCATGGCCATGCATTTCTAGTCTCACTCAATCAAGTGGCCTAAGATATTACTCCTATTATGTAGGAGGGACTTATCCTTTATTGATCAACCATATCCCTCTACATAGATTGTGGTATATCCCACATCAGCCTTTATAGAACAACCTGTTACGGTGTACGTTTGACTGTATCAAGATATACAACTCACTATGCTGGGATAATAATGATCTCAAGTCTGAGGATTATATATATATTAATCACTATGAGTAATGTTGTGATAATTACATAATAGTCCAAGAAACATACTCATAGTGGGTCAATCCAATATGTTGTTCTCTAACACACATATTCATGCATTGATTTTGACACTCCATATCAATGACAAGTCTTTATAATCAATCAACTACATGTTAGTCTTAATGCATTATTGTTGTCCTAGTCAAAAATAATACTCGACTAAGGATCTTTTAAAAATAATCATATTATTCTCAGGACATTATTATAAAACAGTTTATCTATACACACAGAAAGAAAAACTGAAATAACAATGACAACGCTTTATATTAATAAACATGGTAAATTAAGTATGTTATTACAACCATCTCATGATTGATCTTTGGGCATACTCTTACAATATTCATAATATAATAACTACAGTAGTAGTAATTTAACGTACCTGAGTACTTTGTACCATTGCATGGTACCTTAGCCCACTTTGCACATCATTATAACACATATATTAAATTTAATGCCTTAAATCTATTAAGACTTGGGGAAGGGCTACACACCTGGTATACTTAGCAAGTTTACTGAAGTCCCGAAAACCCGATCTAACGTCTTAGATCCTTAGTTCCTTGTTGCCGATTTGACTACTAGTCAAATCCCGAAACTTGTAGTGTTTCCTCCTTATAATCGGCTAATCACTAGATCCATTGACTTAGTTAATTTTCAGCTCAAACATATAAGAAATAGATCTGAAATACCACTATGGCCTTGGCCGAATACATATGTCCACTTACCTTGTGATTCAATTCCCAAAATTGATCCTTGCTTCCTTAATGATGTCGAGATTCCTATAGACACATGTTAGATTTAATCTAACATTAAAACACAATAGAATGGCCTATGGCCGAATCTTATATTCACCTACCTTGGATGTTGAAATCCCAAAAATAGTCACTTGGCGTAGATCTTGAGATCCCAAATGATCTCCTCCTTGTAGTCGACAATTGCCGAAATCCGGAAAGACCCTTCAATGTTTCGGCCAAAGAATTCTAAAGGGGTTAGATTCTTATATTTCGACTAAAAGAGAGATTGAAAATCAAATAACAATTGATCTTACCTTTGATACTATAGTCAACGGCACCCTTGTTTACACCCACAAGAATTTTCAGCTATGGTTAGATGATGATGACTCAAGTTTCGGCTTTTGGAGAATTGAAAGAAGAAGAGAAGGGGGCTGAGACTTGTTGCGATTTAGCTTAGATGCCAAGAAAAAGGTTCGGCCAACTGGGAGGAGAAGAGAAGGGATACCTAGGAGAATTCGGCAATAGTAATCTTTGAGGGGAAAGATTTCAGCTAAAACTAGTTAAAAGAAAAAGATGAAAACGATGAGATAGGTTTTTGGAGAATTGAAAAGAAAAAGATAATAGTTGTTGAGAGAATTCGGCAGAGGCTTCAAAGAGAAAAAGAAAAGAATGCAGAATGGCCTCACTTTTCCCCCTTTTGTCGAAATTACTAAGCCTAGAGTCCCCTATTCGGCCATCACTATCATATCCCTTGTTTTCCTCTTTATCTTCTCATTTAAAATTTAATAAAAATAATCCCACATTAATCCCCTTATCTAGCCAAATTTTAAAAGGATTAGACCTCATCCACTGACAGTCCCTGTGCCATCCATCACTGCTTATCCTTACAGCAAAATAAAACTTTTATTTTGCTTCCCTTGTAGCTCGAACCTTGGCCCTGCACACATGCTGGTGGCGTCATTTCCAGAGGCCTTAAGTGGCGCCTCCAAGCCACTTTTCCAAGCCCGTTCTTGTGTCATAACTTCCTCACAATTTTTCTTAAGGCCATGTTGCTTAGCTTCCTTTTTAAGATTTAAAAAATCTAATTATTTCTAAGGTATTCACCTACGCACACTAAGGTTCACAAAATTCATAATGCACATTCACAACACACATAAGCATGCTATTTCATATAACTTAGTATTAAGGCATAAGCTACAATCCAGGATATTACAGTTCTACCCCCCTTAAAATAATTTCGTCCTCGAAATTACCTGGCAAAAATAAGTGAGGGTATTGTTGTCGTATTGCTTCTTCTGGCTCCCACGAAGCTTCTTCCGATCCGTGATTTCTCCATAATACTTTGACTAGAGGAACTGATTTCCTCCGTAGCACCTTCACATCTCGTTCCAAAATCTGAATCGGCTCCTTCTCGTAGGACAAGTCTGGCCTTAGTTCCACTTCTTCGACTGGTACTACATGAGATGGATCCGATCGATAACGACGTAGCATAGAAACATGGATTATGTCGTGCATCTGCTTCAATTCCTGAAACACCCCACACCTGGCCTACGAGCCTGAACCGAATCTGGCATGTTCTTTAAGAAAATTAGTTTCAAAGTTCTTTGTTACTTAGAGAAAATTTTTGTAATTTTTAGAAAAAAATATCAATTTGGGTTGGGCTTAGGTTGAAACCCATTAATTTTATTTGGAAATCCATTTAGTTTAAGGTGACAAAACGATTTAGGGTTTATATATTTTTTTCTTTTTTTTTTAAATAATTCAACTTGAACTTAAATATAAAATGATTCGTATCTTAATAAATAAAACAATAAAAGAAAAGAAATAAAGCTATGGCCTTTTAGGCCTTATTACATCAAATAAATTCCCAAACTTAGAAACTTGAAATACTTAGTAAAAATAAAAGTTCCAAATAATAAAAATCCTTTCTTGCTGTGCATGGCCACCTTTAGCTCCTGCCGACCCGGTCCATTATTGCTCATTACCTGAAAAATAGTCCCACCATGGGGTGAGTCAACAGACTCAATGTGCACACAATACTAACATTCAACAAATCAAGCATACATGTTCATATCAAGTTCATATTCATATAAAAATGATGATGCAACCCGAACCCAAGCCTAATTGTCCATCCGCTACACACCCGTGCACGCGGTCTACCACCGTCGGGACTACTAAGTCGACCCTCCATCCGCTAACATCATCGAAGGCAGTCACTGCAGTCGACGTGCTCATGGCCCATATAATTTCGTGGCATAGCCACCAGATAATTGTGTCAATAGACACCATGTTCGAGATAATGTAACCCGCAAGTTACCAAATTCGAGATAATGTAACCAGAAGTTACCATGTTCAAATTATGTGACCGTAGTCACCATATTCGAGATGGTGAGACCAAGTCAACACCTTCACTTCCCTTTCACATATAGCCCGAATGCCCCATATATTTTATATCATGCATAACCTACTAGATTCTCATTCATGTTACTTATTCACATGTTAAAAACATAACATATTCGTAATCCTAGCAGAAGTAGGAAACGTACCTGAGTACTTTTGGTACCACATTAGGGCACTTAGGCACATTCACATTCTTATGTATAATCATATAATTAATAATTGCCATATAATGTATTGAAGGTTAGTATGGGTACACACCTGAGTCGCTTAATAGATTCCTTGAGATCCCGAAAATCCCGATCTAGGCTTTAGATCTGTTATTTCCTATATTCGGCCCATCATATGAACAGATTAATACCCTTTTCAGTTGTAAAACCAAATCCTAATAGGAATAGTGTTACCAACACTTACCTTGTTTGCCGATTTGATCAAATCCCGAAGATTTGTGTTCTTCTCCCTTGAAATCGGCTAACCATTAGATCCATTGATTTGATTAGTCTCTGGTTAAAACAAATAGATCTAAACATTTAAGAGAGAACCTCGGCCGATTATAACCACTTACGTTATGATGAGATTCCCAAAATCGATTCCTTGCTCCCTTAGGGTTGTCGAAATTCCTATAATTCATATGTTAGATCTGATCTAACATTAAAAAATAAAATATGGCCTTTGGCCGAATATACATGTGCCTCACCTTAAATTCCTTGAATCCCGGATCTCTCTTCCTGATTAGCCGAAATTCCTTGAATCTGAAATCTCGAAATTTTTCTTTAATATTCGGTCAAGAGACAACAAAAGGGATTATTTCCTAGATATCAATTAAAAGAATTAGAAGAACAAAAATTAATTGTTCTTACCTTAATACCTCAGTCGACTGCACCCTTGCTTGGGGTCACAAAGATTCGGCTATGGAGTTTTAATCAGGGATCAAAAGAAAAGGTTTTGGCTTGACAGATGAAGAAAAGAGAAGAAGAAAAGAGGAGAAGAAAATTCGGTAGAGAGAGTTTTGCAAGGGAATTTTCGGCAGAGCTTAGAAAAGATGAGAGAATAGCCTTAATTCTCCTCCTTTAGCCGAAATTACTAGGCCAAGAGTCCTTACCTTGGCCACCACTCTTCCTTTTATGATAATATTATCTCTTTCATTTAAAAATAAAAGTGTTTAATCCATCATTTATCTCCTCAATAATCATATTAAAAAGAATCCTATATTTATCACTTATTATTCACATATTTATGAAAATAAAACACCTCATTTTCTAGAAACCAGGGCCGTCCACCTCAGCCTTCTAGAAGCAAAAATAAAACCTTCATTATTTGCTTCCCAAGTGACTCGAACTCAGGCCCAACACCTTGCATGTGGCGCCATTTCTCTAGGCCCTAAGTGACATCTTCAGGCCACTTTTCCAAGCCTGTTTGTGTGTCAAATTTTACCAACTTTTACTTTTAAAGCCACCTTGCCTTAATTTCCTATTTTAAACTTTAAAACTTGACATTTCTCGGTCATTTCTAAGTTTCCTAAAATTTTCGATCGGGTCTGTAACTTGCCATTTTTCTTACATTTCCAAGTTTCCAGAAATGCTCACTTTCCATTTTTGAATCATTTCCAAAAATGTTCAGGTTTCCAAAAATGTTCATTTCCATTTCCATGCATTTCTAGGTTTCCAAAGATGTTTGAAATTTATTCCTAGTACATAAAACATATCACTTCGTACATTTAAACCGAAAATGCATAGGCCTTTGTCAGGATGTTACAGTTATACCCCCCTTAAACAAAATTTCGTCCCCGAAATTTCCTAACTAAAATAGTTGAGGGTATTGCTGTCGCATTGTCTCTTCAGACTCTCACGAAGCTTCTTCCGATCCATGATTGCGCCATAACACTTTGACTAGAGGCACTGACTTCCTTCGTAGTACTTTCACATCACGTTCCAAGATTCGAATCTGCTCTTCCTCGTAGGATAGGTCTGGCCTTAGCTCCACTTCTTCGATTGGTACCACATGGGACGGATCCGATCGGTAGCGACGTAGCATGGACACATGGAAAACATCGTGCATCTGCTGCAACTCTGGCGGTAACTCCAACTGGTATGCCACTGGCCCAACTCGCTTCAGTACTCTATAGGGCCCTATAAACCTTGGGCTTAGCTTCCCGTTGCGACCAAACCTCATTACCTTCTTCCAAGGTGAGACCTTCAGAAACACTTGGTCTCCTACTTCAAACTCTATCTCCTTCCGCTTAAGGTCGGCGTACGACTTTTGCCTATCAGAGGCTTCCTTCAATCGTGCCCGAATTAACTCAACTTTCTCTTCAGTTTCTGCCACTAACTCTGGACCCAAAACTCGACGTTCTCCTAACTCGGTCCAACAGGTAGGTGTTCTACACTTCCTACCGTACAATGCTTCATATGGTGCCATCCGTATGCTAGTCTGATAGCTGTTGTTGTAGGCGAACTCAGCTAAAGGCAAGTAATCTTCCCAACTTCCTCGAAAATCCATCACACAACTTCTCAGCATGTCCTCCAACACTTGTATAACCCGTTCTGACTGCCCGTCGGATTGTGGATGGAAAGCCGTAGTGAAGTTTAACTTAGTGCCTAAAGCTTGATGAAGTGCCTTCCAAAATCGAGACGTAAACCTTGGGTCTCTATCGGAGATGATCGATACTGGTACTCCATGTAACCTTACGATCTCCGCCACATACAACTTAGCTAACTTTTGAAGAGAATAATCCACTTTTACTGGAATAAAGTGCGCGGTCTTGGTCAATCGGTCCACTATCACCCATACCGAGTCCTTTTTAGTAGGCGTAAGGGGAAGCCCACTAACGAAGTCCATGGTAATTCTCTCCCACTTCCATTGGGGAATCTCGATTGGTTGAAGTAATCCTGATGGGACTTGGTGTTCAGCCTTAACTTGCTGACACGTCAGACATTTTCCCACGAATTCCGTCACTTCTCGTTTAAGGTCAGACCACCAAAATTGTTCCCTTAAATCTCTATACAGCTTAATGCCTCCGGGATGCATAGCATAAGGGTTACCATGCGCTTCCCAAAGAATCCTTTGTCTCAACTCATTGTCCATCGGCATACAGACTTTTCCTTTGTAACACAGTACTCCATCATCATTGACGCCATAATCCTTTACTTCTCCATTTTGTACTTGCTGTAACTTAGCACTTAAGTCCTTGTCAGCCAACTGTCCCTCTTTCACCTCATCCAGCCATGTGGGCTTGACTTGTAATTCTGCCAACAGGCTTCCGTCATCATATAGACTTAAGTGGGCGAACATAGCCCTTAGATCCGCCACAACCTTCCTACTTAGAGCATCAGCTACCACATTTGCCTTGCCCGGATGATACTCTATCGAACAATCGTAGTCCTTCAACAATTCCACCCACTTTCACTGCCTTAAGTTCAACTCCTTCTGAGTCAACAAATACTTAAGGCTCTTGTGGTCTGTGTAGATAACTGACCTTTCTCCATAAAGGTAGTGCCTCCAAACCTTAAGGGCGAAAACCACTGCTGCTAGTTCCAAGTCATGAGTTGGGTAGTTCACCTCATGAGGCCTTAGTTGCCGAGACGCATACGCGACCACTTTTCCTTCTTGCATTAGCACACAGCCTAACCCCGTGTGCGAAGCGTCACAATATACTACAAAATCCTTGCCTGCCTCCGGCTGAATTAACACCGAAACTTCTGTCAACACCTTCTTGAGCTTCTCAAAGCTCTCCTGCTGCTTATTAGTCCATTCAAAGGGTACTTCCTTCCTTAGCAACTTTGTCAAAGGCGCGGCTATTGACGAGAACCCTTCCACAAACCTTCTGTAATAGCCTGCCAAGCCTAAGAAACTTCAGATTTCAGCCACGGACCTAGGTGGTTTCCAATCTAACACTGCTTCGATCTTCCTAGGGTCCACTCTTATTCCTTCTACGGATACCACATGTCCTAAAAATGCCACCTCCTTAAGCCAAAATTCACACTTGCTGAATTTGGCATAAAGCTTCTTTTCCTTTAACACTTCCAACACCACTCGGAGATGCTCATCATGCTCCTCTTTCAACTTAGAATACACCAGAATATCGTCGATGAACACAACGACGAACCTATCCAAATAAGGTTGGAAAACCCGATTCATCATATCCATGAACGCGGCTGGAGCGTTCGTCAATCCAAACGGCATCACCACAAACTCAAAATGGCCGTATCTTGTCCTAAAGGCCGTCTTATGGATATCTGCCACCTTCACCTTTAACTGATGATATCCCGACCTTAGGTCTATCTTCGAGAACACAGCTGCCCCTTTCAGCTGATCGAACAAGTCGTCTATCCTTGGCAAAGGATACTTGTTCTTGATGGTCAATTTATTCAACTGACGATAGTCTATGCACATTCGCATAGTTCCATCCTTCTTCTTCACAAACAGGACCGGTGCTCCCCATGGAGACACACTGGGTCGGATGAACCCACGATCCAACAACTCTTGGATTTGAGCCTTGAGCTCCACTAACTCCTTTGGCACCATTCGGTATGGAGCGATTGACACAGGAGTTGTTCCGGGTAGCAGGTTTATTCCAAATTCCACCTCTCTATCTGGGGGTATTCCTGGTAATTCCTCCGGAAATACATCCTCAAAGTTCCTTACAGTTCTAACTCTACGGACACCTTCTTCTTTCCCACCTAACGCACTTACGAAGGCTAAGAATGCCTTGCACCCTTTCCTAACCATCTTCTCAGCCTTCAGCGCCAAAACTACGTTAGACAAGTAATTCCTCCTTTCTCTGATCATTACTACTACTTCATCTTCCGGGGTTCTTAGTTCCATACGTTTAGCTGCACAATCCAACACGGCTCGGTGCTCTACTAACCAATCCATTCCGAGTATAAGTTCAAACTCCCCAAAGGGTAGTTCCATTAAGTCTGCCCGAAAGTTTACTCCCTGAATCTCTAGGGGTACATTCCGAAAAATCTTATCTATTACTACAGTTTGGCCTAATGGGCTTACTACAGTTATCTGCTTATCAGAAAGTTCAGAGTCTAGGCCTAGTGTTTCCACTACACTACATGCAACATATGAATGGGTCGAGCCCACATCAATAAGGGAAAAGTAGGGCTTGCCGTGAATAGAGAATGTACCGGTTATAACATCCGGCGCGTCTCCATCTTCCCTCCGGCGAACCGCATAAACCAAACCTGGTTGCCTTGCTTCTGCATTAGCAGCACCTCGGCCCTGTGCTCCACAGCCTCTGCCAGCACCATTACCTCTATTGGCCGAACCACGACCCCGTTGAGGCTGCTGTCCGCCTCTACCAGCCTGGCTAGCATTATGAGCTGCCGGTCGGTTCTCATCTGGCTGCTTGGGACAATCCTTAAGCATATGGTCCTTGGACCCACACTTGAAACATCCTCTCGTCTTTCTCCAGCACTCTCCCAAGTGCTTTTTTCCACAATGCTCACAAGGGTGATACTGCCAGCCCGTCCCAGCTTGTTGATTTCGTGGCCCGTCAACTCTAGGCCTCTTATGACCCTTTCCAGATGGTCCAAAACCTCGTTTGGGCTTATTCCTATCCATAGCCTGCTTGGTAGCATCCTTAATTCCCTCGGCCACCTTGGCCTTTTCCACCAAAGCAGAGAATTCCCGCTCCTGATGCGGTGCTATCAACAGTCTCAGATCGTCCCTCAGTCCGTCCTCAAAACGGACACAGCGTTCATGTTCAGTCGCCACCACTCCTCGAGCATAGCGACTCAACCTTAGGAATTCTGCTTCATATTCTGCAACAGACTTGCTCCCTTGCACCAACCTCAGAAAAGCCTTTCTTTGCTCATCTGTATACTTGGTTCCCACATATTTCTTCTGAAATGCTTCCTTAACATACTCCCAGGCCAGATCCTCCGCCGTGGCACCGTCCCGAACAGTTAACCACCATTGATACGCTTCATCGCGTAACAGTCCCACCATTCCTTTCAACTTCTCCTCAGGGGTCAAGTCGAGCTCATCCATGATGCACTCCGTTGCTTCCAACCAGTACTCAGCTGTACTGGGTGCCACACCAGATACTCCTCGGAACATTTTCGCTCCATTAGCTCGGAGCCGCTCGGGCACCGACTTACGATTTCTGGAGTTTCCTCCTGCACCAGCCACCAATTCCAAAACTCGCAGCACAGCCTGCGACACAGCATCTTCCCCTGTCTGAGCTTGTTGCTCAACACCAACAGCTGGGGGTGGTGGTGGCGGTGGTATCTCATTGTCAGATCCCTGACCCGATCTAACGGGTTCTGACACAGTCATCCTTCCTCTACCTCATCCACGACGACCACGACCTCTAGAGCTCATTTCTTTCGTCGAAATCTGATTAAGAAGTTTTATGGATTAGTCATTGTTCCACTTATTTACCCGCGAAGGAATTTTATGACAGAGTTTTAGGAGTGGTTCTTTCCTATTCATACAAGCATACAGTCTTTCCATTCATTCACCCATCCATCAAACAATTATGAACTTCCGTTCATTCAGAGAAACGTTGAAATTTTCATCGTTGTTATTTTTCCACTATCTAGGGGTATTTTCGTAATTTTTGTCCTACAGGGGTATTTTCGTAATTTTTCAAAAGAAAAAGATCTTGGATGATTTTGTCATAAAGTATTGTGATAATTTCAAATTCCAGGGATTTCTGGAAAAATTTTGAACCCGGGGGTATTTCGGTAATTTTCCAAAAACCAGGGTAAATTTGTAAAATTTAATAAGTTAAGGATATTTCAAAAGTTTTAAAGTTTTGAGAGTTCTTTTTGAAAGTTTCTCTTTTCAAATGGTGATGTTTGCAAAAATTTTGGAAACCGGGGTCATTTTGGTCATTTTGTAAGTGGGGCAATTTTGTAATTTTTCAAAATCAAGGTATTTTTGATAGTTTGCAAATTAGGGTTTGTGAACATTTATAAAATAATGAAGTTTTAGCAAAACCGTTGAAAAGTTTGATATTTTGTGAATCAGGGGTATTTTGGTAATTTTACCACTAAGGGCATTTTTGTAATTTTCACAAATCAGAAATTTTTCGGGGAATTTTGTAAAGATAGTTTTTACAAATTTAAAAGAAAGTTTTAAGAATTTTAAAACTAGGGTTTGTTGTTTTGTTCTCTTTTTTTTTTTAAAACAAAACATGGTTAGTTCCCTTTCGGGTTTTAGCCATTATGTTTAGCCTATGTCCGAGCCCTCTTGATCAGGGTGAACCAAAGCTACGCACCAGGCAGGGTTCGAATGGAGAGGAGGTGAGTCACGCGGACCGCTTAAATACCAAGCTCCCATCGAAACCATTCCTAGACATGCGCACAGAGGTTGCCACACTACTGAGCCCTCTGAGTTAGGGTGAACCGAAGCTACGCACCAGGTAGGATTCCTGCGAAGAGGAGGTGAGTCATTAAGACTGCTTAAATACCAGGCTCTTCCGGATCCAATCCTAGACATGGACACAGGGGTTACCACACCCTAGCTCAGTGACTTAGCCATAGGTTTGTTTGAGTAGGTATTAAGTCTTATGCGTTCGGTGTTTGAGAAGTCTAACCCTAGGGTTCAGGTTCCTATCACACTCTTCTACGTTCCATGCCTTTTCTACCCTTCTAAAGTTCATAATATAATTCACATAATCACCCAAAGAGTTAGGGGTACTTACCTGGTGGACTGCGGGTCGGAGACTTAGGTGCCATGCCAGAAAACCTACTTAACTTCAAAGAAATTCATTTGGGCTCGATTTGAAAATGTTTTGGGCCTTAGCCCACAGGCCGAGAGTTTAAACCTGGCTCTGATACCAAACTGAAACACTCCACACCCGGCCCATGAGCCTGAACCGGATCTGGCATGTTCCTTAAGAAAATCAGTTTCAAAGTTCTTTGTTACTTAGAGAAAATTTGTGTAATTTTTAGAAAAAAATCGATTTGGGTTGGGCTTAGGTTGGAAACTCATTAATTTTATTTGGAAATCCATTTAGTTTAAGGTGACAAAACGATTTAGGGTTTATATTTTTTTTTTCTTTTTTTGAAATAATTCAACTTGAACTTAAATATAAAATGATTCGTATCATAATAAATAAAACAATAAAAGAAAAGAAATAAAGCTATGGCCTTTTAGGCCTTATTACATCAACTAAATTCCCAAACTTAGAAACTTGAAATACTTAGTAAAAATAAAAGTTCCAAATAATAAAAATCCTTTCTTGCTGTGCATGGCCACCTTTAGCTCCTGCCGACCCGGTCCATTATTGCTCATTACCTGAAAAATAGTCCCACAATGGGGTGAGTCAACAGACTCAATGTGCACACAATACTAACATTCAACAGATCAAGCATACATGTTCATATCAAGTTCATATTCATATAAAAATGATGATGCAACCCGAACCCAAGCCTAATTGTCCATCCGCTACACACCCTCGTACCTGCCAGTCACACCGTCGGGACTACTAAGTCGACCCTCCATCCGCTACACACCATCGAAGGCAGTCGCTGTAGTCGACGTGCTCATGGCCCATATAATTTTGTGGCATAGCCACCAGATAATTGTGTCAATAGACACCATGTTCAGATAATGTAACCGAATTTACCAAATTCAGATAATGTAACCGAAGTTACCATGTTCAAATTATGTGACCGTAGTCACCATATTCAGATGGTGAGACCGAAGTCAACACCTTCATTTCCCCTGTCACATATAGCCCGAATGCCCCATATATTTTATATCATGCATAACCTACTAGATTCTCATTCATGTTACTTATTCACATGTTAAAAACATAACATATTCGTAATCCTAGCAGAAGTAGTAAACGTACCTGAGTACTTTTGGTACCACATTAGGGCACTTAGCCACATTCACATTCTTATGTATAATCATATAATTAATAATTGCCATATAACGTATTGAAGGTTAGTATGGGCACACACCTGATTCGCTTAATAGATTCCTTGAGATCCCGAAAATCCCGATCTAGGCTTTTGATCTGTTATTTCCTATATTCGGCCCATCATATGAACAGATTAATACCCTTTTCGGTTGTAAAACCAAATCCTAATAGGAATAGTGTTACCAACACTTACCTTGTTTGCCGATTTGATCAAATCCCGAAGATTTGTGTTCTTCTCCCTTGAAATCGGCTAACCATTAGATCCATTGATTTGATTAGTCTCTGGTTAAAACAAATAGATCTAAACATTTAAGAGAGAACCTCGACCGATTATAACCACTTACCTTGTGATGAGATTCCCAAACTCGATTCCTTGCTCCCTTAGGGTTGTCGAAATTCCTATAATTCATATGTTAGATCTGATCTAACATTAATAAATAAAATATGGCCTTTGGCCGAATATACATGTGCCTCACCTTAAATTCCTTAAATCCCGGATCTCTCTTCCTGATTAGCCGAAATTCCTTGAATCTGAAATCTCGAAATTCTTCTTTAATATTCGGTTCAGAGACAACAAAAGGGATTATTTCCTAGATCTCGATTAAAAGAATTAGAAGAACAAAAATTATTTGTTCTTACCTTAATACCTCAGTCGACTGCACCCTTGCTTGGGGTTACAAAGATTCGGCTATGGAGTTTTAATCAGGGATCAAAAGAAAAGGTTTTGGCTTGACAGATGAAGAAAAGAGAAGAAGAAAAGAGGAGAAGAAAATTCGGCAGAGAGAGTTTTGCTAGGGAATTTTCGGCAGAGCTTAAAAAAGATGAGAGAATAGCCTTAATTCTCCTCCTTTAGCTGAAATTACTAGGCCAAGAATCCTTGCCTTGGCCACCACTCTTCCTTTATGATAATATTATCTCTTTTATTTAAAAATAAAAGTGTTTAATCCATCATTTATCTCCTCAATAATCATATTAAAAAGAATCCTATATTTATCACTTATTATTCACATATTTATGAAAATAAAACACCTCCTTTTCTAGAAGCCAGTGCCGTCCACCTCATTATACGGAAGCAAAAATAAAACCTTCATTATTTGCTTCCCAAGTGACTCGAACTCAGGCCCAACACCTTGCGGTGGCGCCATTTCTCTAGGCCCTAAGTGACATCTTCAGCCACTTTTCCAAGCTTTGTTTGTGTGTCAAATTTTACCAACTTTTACTTTTAAAGCCACCTTGCCTTAATTTCCTATTTTAAACTTTAAAACTTGACATTTCTCGGTCATTTCTAAGTTTCCTAAAATTTTCGATCGGCTCTGTAACTTGCCATTTTTCTTACTTTTCCAGGTTTCCAGAAATGTTCACTTTCCATTTTTGAATCATTTCCAAAAATGTTCATGTTTCCAAAAATGTTCAGGTTTCCAAAAATGTTCATTTCCATTTCCATGCATTTCTAGGTTTCCAAAGATGTTCGAAATTTATTCCTAGTATATAAAACATATCACTTCGTACATTTAAACCGAAAATGCATAGGTCCTTGTCAGGATGTTACAATTCCAAAGGCAACTCTAACTGGTATGCCACTGGTCCAACTTGCTTCAACACCCGATAAGGTCCTATAAACCTTGGACTTAACTTCCCTTTGTGACCAAATCTCATCACCTTCTTCCAAGGTGAGACTTTGAGAAACACTTGGTCTCCCACATCAAATTCTATTTCCTTCCGTTTGAGATCTGCATACGACTTTTGTCTATCAGCTGCCTCCTTCAACCGTGCCCGAATTACCTCAACCTTCTCCTCGGACTCTGCCACAATCTCTAGACCCAAAACTCGACTTCCCCTAATTCCGTCCAACACGTAGGAGTTCGACACTTCCGTCCGTACAATGCTTCATACGATGCCATCCGAATACTGGCCTGATAACTGTTGTTGTAAGCAAACTCCGCTAAAGGCAAATATTCTTCCCAACTTCCTCTGAAGTCTATCACACAGCCCCTCAGCATATCCTCTAACACTTGGATTACTCGTTCCGACTGCCCTCTGACTGTGGATGAAAAGCCGTACTGAAGTCTAGCCTGGTGCCCAAAGCCTGATGTAGAGATTTCCAAAATCGAGACGTAAATCTTGGATCCCTATCTGAGATAATTGATACCGGCACTCCATGCAACCTCACAATTTCCGCCACATACAATTTTGCCAACTTCTGCAAAGAATAGTCAACCCACACTGAAATGAAATGCACGGACTTTGTAAACCGATCCACTATCACCCATATCGAGTCCTTCTTAGTAGCCGTAAGGGGAAGCCCACTAACGAAGTCCATGGTGATTCTCTCCCACTTTCACTGCGAAATCTCTATCGGTTGAAGCAATCCTGACGGAACTTTTTGTTCAGCCTTGACTTGCTGACACGTTAAGCACTTGCCAACAAATTCGGTAACTTCCCTATTAAGATCAGGCCACCAAAACTGTTCCCTTAAGTCTTTGTACAACTTACTGCCTCCGGGATGCATAGCATAAGGGTTACTATGCGATTCCCGAAGAATCTTCTGTCTTAACTCCTTGTTCTTCGGCATACAGACCTTATTCTTAAAGCACAATACTCCCTCGTCATTAATACCATAATCCTCTAACTCTCCATTCTGTACTTGCCGTAGCTTATCACTTAAATTATCATCTGCCAACTGTCCCCCTTTCACCTCATTCAACCACGTCGGCTTCACTTACAACTCTACTAACAGACTTCCATCGTCATACAAGCTCAGATGTGCGAACATCGCCGTTAGATCCGACACCATTTTCTGACTTAGAGCATCTGCTACCACACTTGCCTTGCCTGGATGATACTCTATGCAACAATCGTAATCTTTCAATAACTCCACCCACCTTCGCTGTCTCAAGTTTAACTCCTTCTGAGTCAACAAATACTTAAGGTTCTTGTGGTCTGTGTAAATCACTGACTTTTCTCCATAAAGATAGTGCCTCCACACCTTAAGAGCAAAGACCACTGCCGCCAATTCCAAATCGTGAGTCAGGTAGTTAACTTCGTGTGGCCTTAACTGCCGAGACCCATAAGCGACTACCTTTCCGTCTTACATCAGGACACAGCCTAATCCTGTATGAGAAGCGTCACAATACACCACGAAATCCTTCCTTGCCTCAGGCTGAATTAACTCCGGTGCTTCAGTCAACACCCTCTTAAGCTTCTCAAAGCTCTCTTGTTGCTTATTCGTCCATACAAAGGGTACTTCCTTCCTCAATAACTTCGTCAAAGGTGCGGCTATTGATGAGAACCCTTCCACAAGCCTTCTGTAGTAGCCTGCCAATCCCAAGAAACTACGAATCTCAGCTACAGACTTAGGTGGTTTCCAATCCAGCACTGCCTCAATCTTCCTAGGATCCACCCTTATTCCTTCTGCGGATACCACATGCCCTAAGAACGCAACCTCTTTCAGCCAAAACTCACACTTGCTGAATTTGGCGTAGAGCTTCTTCTCCCTCAACACTTGCAACACTATCCGGAGATGCTCATCATGTTCTTCCTCTGACTTGGACTACATTAGGATGTCATCGACGAACACAACGATGAACCGATCTAAGTAAGGTTGAAAACCCGGTTCATCATATCCATGAACGCGGCTGGGGTGTTCGTCAATCCAAATGGCATTACCAAGAACTCGTAATAACCGTATCTTGTCCAGAAAGCTGTCTTATGGATATCTGCCTCATTCATCTTCAACTGATGATATCCTGACCTTAGATCGATCTTTGAGAAAACTGCCGCTCCCTTAAGCTGATCGAACAAGTCGTCTATCCTTGGCAAAGGCTACTTGTTCTTGATGGTCAACTTATTCAACTGACGATAATCTATGCACATACGCATAGTTCCGTCCTTCTTTTTCACGAACAAGACCGATGTTCCCCTTGGAGACACACTGGGTCGGATAAACCCACGATCAAGTAACTCTTGAATCTGAGCCTTGAGTTCAACCAACTCCTTTGGTGCCATTCTGTATGGGGCAATTGACACAGGAGCTGTACCCCGTAGCAAATCAATTCCGAACTCCACCTCTCTGTCCAGGGGTATTCCAGGTAATTCCTCCGGGAAGACATCCACAAATTCCTTTACGGTTCTAACTCCAGTAACTCCCCCTTCATTTACATCCAACGCACTAACAAAGGCTAAGAATGCCCTACACCCTTTCCAAACCATCTTAGCAGCTTTTAACGCCGAAACTACGTTAGACAAGTAGTTCCTTCTTTCTCCTATCACAATTATCACTTCATCTTCTGGGGTCCTTAACTCCATTTACTTAGCTGCACAGTCCAACATGGCCCGATGTTCCACTAGCCAATCCATGCCAAGTATAAGGTTGAATTCTCCGAAGGGTAGTTCCATCAAGTCGGCAGAGAATATCACGCCCTGAATCTCTAAAGGCACACTCCAAAATATCTTGTTCACCACTATAGTTTGACCTAATGGGCTTACTACAGTCATCTCCCTACTAGAAGGTTCAGAAGCTATGCCAAAAGTTTCGACCACTTTACATGTAACATAAGAATGGGTCGATCCCACATCAATCAAAGCAAAGTAAGGCTTGCCACAAATAAGGAACGTACCGGTTATGACGTCTGGTGCGTCTCCATCTTCCCTCCGACGAACCGCATACACCAGACCCGGCTGTCTTGCCTCTGTGTTACCAACACCTCTACCCGGTGTTCCACGTCCTCTTCTAGAACCATTACCTCTGCCATTAGGACCACGACGACCTCGCGAGGTCTTTGCCCACCTCTACCGGTCGATTAACACCTATCTGCGCGGCGGCTCCGTCCATCTTTATCGGACAGTCCTTAATCATATGGTCCTTAGACCCACACTTGAAGCATCCTCCCGTCTTCTTCCAACACTCTCCTAAATGCATCTTCCCATACTGGGTACAAGTACGGTATTGCCCTCCGGTACTAGCCTGCTGACCTCGCGGCCCATCAACTCTAGGCCTCTTTTGCACATTCCCAGATGATCCTGACGATCCAAAACCTCTTTTCTGCCTGTTCCGATCAGTGTTCTGCCTCACAAAGTCCTTAATTCCTTCAGCTACTTTTGCCTTCCCTACCAATGCAGAAAACTCCCACTCCTGATGTGGAGCTATTAACAACCTCAGGTCATCCCTTAGTCTGTCCTCAAATCAGACACATCGTTCATGCTCCGTAGCCACTACTTCCCGAGCATACCGGCTCAACCTTAGGAATTCAGCTTCATACTCCTCTACGGACTTACTCCCTTGAACCAGCCCTAGAAATGCCTTCCTCTGCGCATTAGTGTAACGTGTGCTGACATACTTCTTCTGATACGCTGCCTTAACATACTCCCAAGTCAGATCCTCAGCTGTGGCACCATCCCGAACTGTGAGCCACCATTGATACGCTTCATCGCGTAGCAGCGCCACCATTCCTTTCAATTTCTCTTCAGGGGTTAGATCCAGCTCATCCGTAATTCGTTCGGTTGCTTCCAACCAATACTCCGCCGTACTGGGTGCCACACCAGATACGCCACAGAACACCTCAGCTCCATTGGCTCGGAGTCACTCGGGTACAGATTTTCGAGCTCCTATATTACCACCCGCTCCAGCCACCATCTCAAGAACTCGCAGCACAGCCTGTGATAAAGCATCATCCCCCGTCTGATCTTGCTGCTCAACACCAACTGTTGGTGGTGGTGGTGGCTGTGGTACCTCATTCTTAGATCCTTGACCCGATCTAACGGGTTCCGACATGGTCATTGTGCCTCGACCACGTCCTCGCACATTACGACCACGTCCCCTAGAGCTCATTTCTACGATCGCGAGTTAATCTGATTAAGAAATTTTATGCATTAGTATTTTGTTTCACTGATTATCCGCGAGCAATTTTATGAAATAGAGCTTAGTAGTGGTTATTTCGTTCATTCAGAGTTTTCGTTCAAGTTTTCTACCCTATTTCAGAAGAGCACATTCATTCAAACATTCATTCAATATTACCTATCACACACATTCACTATTCGAACATTCTTGTCTATTCCTATCCAGGGGTATTTTCGTAATTTATCCTATAGGGGTATTTTGGTAATAAACCGAGGTCAATTTGAAAATCTTAATAAATCAAGGTATTCTGAAATTTTCAAAACTTGATGGTATTTTGAAAATTTTCCCAAATCAGAGGTATGGCAGAATTTTTAGAAATCAGGGTTATTTTGGTACTTTGTAAGTCAGGGGTATTTTAGTAAGTTTTCCAAATCAAGGTATTTTGATACTTTGCAAATTAGGGTTTTTGGATATTTCATAAAGTAAGAAAATCTTGATAAAAACTGTGGGTAATAGGGTAATTTCATAAACCAAGGGCATTTTAGTAATTTTACCACTAGGGGCATTTTAGTAATTTTGTAAATCGGAAGTATTTTGAAAAATTTTCAAACTAAATTTTCCTACAATTTAAAAAGGATAATATGGTGATTTTAAAATTGAAATTTTTATAAAAATACGGCTAATCCCTTTCGGGTTTTAGTTATTGAGTTTAGCCCGTGAATAAGTCCTCTTGGTTAGGGTGAACCGTAGCTACACACCAGGTAGGATTCCAGCGAAGAGGAGGTGAGTCACTAGGACTGCTTAAGTACCAAGCTCTTCCGGATCCAATCCTAGACATGCGCACAATGGTTGCCACACCCTAACTCGGCGACTTAGCCACAGGTTTGTTTAATTAGGCATTAAGTCTTATGTAATTGTTGGGGTAAACTAGTCCTAGGGTTCCATAGTTCTTAATATACTATTCTACGTTCCCGTTGTACCCACATACAGATCATACCAGAATTCACACGATAGATAGGGGTACTTACCTGGTGGACTGCGGTCGGAGACTTGGGTGCCATGCCAGAAAAACCTGCTTATTCACAAAATTATTCACAAAACTTGTTTGGGCCTTATTTTAAAAACATTATGGGCTTTAAACCCAAGGCTGAGAGTTTAAAACTAGGCTCTGATACCAAGCTAAAATACCCCAAACCTGGCCCACGAGCCTTGACCGAATCTGGTATGTTCCTCGAGTAAAACGGTTCAAAACTAGTTTGTATCTTTTGAAAATCTTTGAGTGATTTTGGAAGAAAGCTCGGATTGGGTTGGATTCAAGTTGGAAACTAGTTTATTTTTGAAATATAAGTTTTTATAAAAACAAAATTCCATTGTCAAGTTTCAAAAACTTTAAGTTAAAATATATGCCAAATTTGTTTTAGGTTTTATCTTTAAATTAGAAATCATTTTCTTTTAGGTGTCAAAACGTTTAGAGTTCATTCTTAAATAAAATTTACTTAGTCTTTATTTTGATAAAAATTTCGTATCATAGGAAAATAACTAAAGTGCATGCATAAACAATTTATAACTATGGCCTTATTACATCAAAACAAAACCCGAAATAAATTCAAAAAAATACTTAAAATATATAAAAAGTCCAAATTAAAATAAAATCCCGAACTGAGCATGGCCACCACTAAGCTCCTGCCGACCCGGTCCATCACTGATCGTCACCTGAAAAATATTCCCACAACGGGGTGAGTCATATAGACTCAATGTGTAACCAACACTAAATCTCATCGATTCAGGCATGTCATGTCATATCATACAAATACATAACAGATAAAAGTAGTGATGCAAACTCGAACCCAAACCTAGATAACCATCCGCTACACATCACTCGTACCAACCTGCACACCGTGGGGATTACTAAGTCAACCCTCCATCCGCTACACATCATCGAAGCGATCAGCTTCGATCGGCGTGCTCATCGCCCTTATAATATTCGTGGCATAGCCACCAGATAAAATATTGGTGACATGAGTCACCACATTCAGATAATGTGACCGAAGTCACCACATTCAGATATCGTGGTATAAAACCACCACATTCACTTCCCCTTTCCATATAACCCATATGCCCCATAGCATGCATATCATGAACATCATGCCTTATTTCATATTCTTATCACTGTTCACATATGAGTCATAACATATATTCATAATATAATAACTATAGTAGTAGTAATTTAACGTACCTGAGTACTTTGTACCATTGCATGGTACCTTAGCCCACTTTGCACATCATTATAACACATATATTAAATTTAATGCCTTAAATCTATTAAGACTTAGGGAAGGTTGGTATACTTAGCAAGTTTACTGAAGTCCCGAAAACCCGATCTAACATCTTAGATCCTTAGTTCCTTGTTCCCGATTGACTACTAGTCAAATCCCGAAACTTGTAGTGTTTCCTCCTTATAATCGGCTAATCACTAAATCCATTGACTTGGATAGTTTTTGGCTTAAACAAATAAGAAATAGATTTGAAATACCACTATGGCCTTGGCCGAATACATATGTCCACTCACCTTGTGATTCAATTCCCGAAATTGATCCTTGCTTCCTTAATGATGTTGAGATTCCTATAGACACATGTTAGATTTAATCTAACATTAAAACACAATAGAATGGCCTATGGCCGAATCTTATATTCACCTACCTTGGATATTGAAATCCCGAAAATAGTCACTTGGCGTAGATCTTGAGATAACGAATGATCTCCTCCTTGTAGTCGACAACTGCCGAAATCCAAAAAGACCCTTCAAAGTTTTGGCCAAAGAATTCTAAAAGGGTTAGATTCCTATATTTCGGCTAAAAGAGAGATTGAAAATCAAATAACAATTGATCTTACCTTTGATACTATAGTCAACGGCACCCTTGTTTACACCCACAAGATTATTCGGCTATAGTTAATGATGATGACTCAAGTTTCGGCTTTTGGAGAATCAAAAGAAGAAGAGAAGGGGGTTGAGACTTGTTGCAATTTAGCTTAGATGCCAAGAAGAAGGTTCGGCCAACTGGGAGGAGAAGAGAAGGGATACCTAGGAGAATTCGGCAATAATAATCTTTGGGGGGAAAAATTTCGGCTAAAACTAGTTAAAAGAAAATGATGAGATAGGTTTTTAGAGAATTGAAAAGAAAAAAAGAATAGTTGCAGAGAGAATTCGGTAGAGGCTTCAAAGAGAAAAAGAAAAGAATGCAGAATGGCCTCACTTTTCCCCCTTTTACCGAAATTACTAAGCCTAGAGTCCCCTATTCGGCCATCACTATCATATCCCTTGTTTCCCTCTTTATCTTCTCATTTAAAATTTAATAAAAATAATCCCACATTTATCCCCTTATCTAGCCAAATTTTAAAAGGATTAGACCTCATCCACTGACAGTCCCTGTGCCGTCCATCACTGCTTATCCTTGCAGCAAAATAAAACTTTTATTTTGCTTCCCTTGTAGCTCGAACCTTGGCCCTGCACACATGCTGGTGGCGTCATTTCCAAAGGCCTTAAATGGCGCCTCCAAGCCACTTTTCCAAGCCCGTTCTTGTGTCATAACTTCCTTACAATTTTTCTTAAGGCCACCTTGCTTAGCTTCCTTTTTAAGATTTAAAAAATCTAATTATTTCTAAGGTATTCACCTACGCACACTAAGGTTCACAAAATTCATAATGCACATTCACAACACACATAAGCATGCTATTTTATATAACTTAGTATTAATGCATAAGCTATAATCCTGGATATTACAGATTGGTTCTATTTATAGCCAGCTTCTCACCTTCCCTCTTGCTAGCTTTCCGATGTGGGATCCTTCCATCAGTAGAGTTTAAATCCAACACAAACTCTTGCCGCCCCAACTTAGCAAAATAAATATCCCCTTTTTGCTTGCCATGGGATTCGAACTCAGGCTCCCTTGTAACTTAATCCACGCCGCTAGCCACTAGGCCACAAGCTCCTCTTGTTGTCTTAAAACATGCGCAACTAAATATAAGTTTATGGCCAACGTCTAAGTTCACTTAAAAAGAAATCAAAATGTAAGCACCAAGACTTGAACCTTGGACCCCTTGTTTCCTTGTGTGGTGTCACCTCCTTGTCTCCCATGTGGCGCCATTTGCCACTGGACCACAACTCATTTTTGTGTCATTTTTCTCCACATTTTATTCTTAAAGCTTACCTACTAACTCCCAGGGTTTTATTCACCTAAAACCAAAATTTTCCTAAAGCCCAATTTTGATCTCGGGACTTCATAGAAGCCCCCTAACCTTCCAAAATCACTCACCTAATAGGCCCAACTTGCATTATTGCCATTCTCATGTTCTCAAAAATTTTAAACGTTCCCATGCCCAAGGCCCAATGGGCCCAATTCTACTAGGCCCAAATTTGGGGCATTACTTCAGTGGTAGCTTCGGCTACATAAAAGTGGTAGCTTCGGCTACATATCAGTGTGGCACTTATGTGCAAGATTTCTGTGTATCCTTTAGTATTCCAAATGGTTCAACGGGTAAATTGATGATACATAAGATGAGAAAACATGTAATTGTATATATAAGTAATGTGCAAGTATGCATGTAAGCATGAAATTGTATGTACAAATGGTACAGGTATGTACATAAATTTTATAAGTGTTGGTCTTATGATATTATGAGTTATTATCATTATAAAAGTGACCTTAAGTGAATCTTAAGAATAAGTAATGATTGTGTGTCAGAGTCTTAGAAATTTATAAAAAGAATGATCGAGCCTAAAAACTAATTGTGACAACGACTTGACGCAAGCGCACCTATCGTACAGTAGTATAGTTTAGTGGCAAGACCGGATTGTCGAATCCAAAGGAACCTGAAGTACTAATACTAACTTTCTTTCTATTATTTAGCCTAAGAATTAAAGGAATTTTTATATAATCTAAAATTAACTAACAACTAAGCTAAAGATGCAAAGACAAAGAGAATGAATTGGGGAAAATAACTTTGGGAAAAACCAATTGATTAATACAATACCCAAGGAAGAATCCACCTAGACTTCACTTGTTATCTAACTCTGAACCAGATGATTTGTTCACTTAACTTGACCCGTAGGATTCCCTAAGTTATATTAATACTTCCATCGAGGCTATTAACGTCTAGCCCTAGGTTGATTAATTGAAATCTCTTTCTAATTAAAACCCCTAGAATTACATTAACTCAATCTATGGACTCCCATGTTAGGTTTCACCCTAATCCGGCAAAATCTCGTCACCCTATGTCTAGGCGTTCGATCAACTCCGCTTAATTATGTTAGATCTATTCTTAGGCAGGGACTTTTGCTCCTCCACCTAAGCATATCAAACTTGAATTAATATCCCAGAAATATCAAAACAAGAATTAAGAACACATAATTAAGAACAAATCAAGTATTTATCATATAGTTTAGCAAATGATAACAAGATTCATCTTAGCTTTCATCCCCCTCAGGTATCTGAGGTTTTAGTTCATAATCATAAAAGAATACATCTCAGAAGAAAAGATAAAACAAAACATAAGAAAAACTCTAAAACCCCCTGAAGGAATTGAAAAGAGATCCTTCGTCTTGAGTATGACTCCGGCTTCTTAAGATGAATCAACTGGCTTTCTTCGAGTAAATTTCATAATTTTGACCCCTCTGGCTCAGCTCTTTAGCCTAGCTGGACGCTCCCTGAAGGTTGGCCTCTTGGGTGTTTATATAGGCTTTTGGAATGGCTTTCTTTGCCTCTAAGTACCCTAATCCGAATGAAACTCTTCTTTCTCACGTCATGGACACGCCCAAGGCACACGCCCGTGTGAATCATGGCCAGGCCATGTTTGAGTCTGTTTGATGAGGCACGGCCGTGTGGCTTGGGCCCAGGCCGTGTTGATTTTGTGATATGGCCCATTTACTCTGTTTTGGGCCTATTTCTTGTTCTTTTCATCCTCCGGTGCTTTTCTGAGTATAAAACATGAAAACAAAGGATTAAGAGCACCAATTTACACAATTCAAGGCTTAAATCATCCAAAATCATGCTAAATGTGGGCTTAAAATATGTTACTATTATGGTTTATCAAGTAATTATGTTGAAGATGTATGTATTTGGTTGAGAATCATGTATTAGGCTTTTGAACCATATCAAATTGAGAGATAAGATGCTTAGTATATTTGTTTTATGATGTTTTGGATATTTGTGAAAACATAAAATGTTAGTGATACTCATGAAATCATTGTTATGCTAATTACAAGCTTAAGTCTTTGGTGTTATGTATGTTTAATAGAAGTGAATGCAAAGAAAACATGAAAGAGTGAAGTTAGCATTAAAACAGTTTAGACAGAAACAGTTATGTGAATTTGAAAAATCACCAAAAATAGGAGAAATGGAATTAGAAATTGAATAAGATATAAAATTAAAGCTTATTGTGTCTATGTTCATATGAAAGAAACAATGTAAGAAAAGAAATTTTATATTCTAAAATATTTGAATTTTAGTGAGACATGGTCCGAATGAGTTTCGAAATCCCCTGTTTCAAATTTGAAAAATCATTAAAAATTGTAAAAAAATAATTGTGAGATATAATTTATATGCTTGAAATTTTAAATGGGTCTATTTTCAATAAAACAATTGGAAATGGCATATAAAAACTGTACAATGAGATAATTGATTTTTAGTGAAGAGAGGTCAGAACCGTTGGGCAGTGTAACAGGGGAGATTTTAATGAAAAACTGTACTAATTAACCAAACCAAAAATTCTGAAAGTTTTATGGTAAGAAGATATATGAGTCTAGTTTTAAGGAAAATTAGTGGAACTTAATTTTGAGTTCTGTAGCTCCAGATAAAATAATTTAGTGACTGTGACTCGAGAAAATAGCTTGACTAGAATATGAGTAAATATGCAAATTGGGTTGTATTACCATGAGAAACAAAGGGATAAATTGTTTTTTTTTTTATTTTCATACGGTCTTACTAAGCTATAAAGATTACTCCCTCCCTTCATTTCCTTTAGTGTTTTTAGGTTAGCTCGGGGTTGGAGATCGTCGGAGGCAGCATCACACTATCAAGTCGCTACCTTTGATTTAATAAAGCATATATTAGAAATTTCAAGTGAGTGGCATGTATAGGGATTTAGTTGATTGACATGCATTATTTTGCTTCGGCCATATGTGTAGGTTTATATTAAGTTATATGCATATGGCCATGAGATGTGGCTTATATTGATTATGGCTTGTAAGCCGAGTTATTCATGTCATATCTTAATGTTTATAATGAGATTATGTTTGTTGCCATGCATGGTTAGTAATATGACATGAGTGTTTGATGAATAAGTTGGTAATCATATTATAATGGTAAAAGTGGTCATCAAAATAACAAGTCTTACGAGGGTGAAATATGAAATCTAGACTTGGTATTGCATGAATATGTATGTTTAAGTCTGGTAATGCCTCGTACTCTGTTTCGGTGTCAGACGTGGGTAAGGGTTGTTACATCAAATATGGTCTAAATTTATCAAACGCAGAAACCACAGCTAGTAGCTCTTTTTCCGTGGTAGTGTAATTTTCTTGCACGGCCGTCAAGGTCTTGCTAGCATAATAAATTGGCTGGAAATGTTTGTCTCTTCGTTGTCCTAGAACTGCACCTACTGTAAAATCACTCGCATCGCACATTAGTTCAAAAGGTAAATTCCAATCAAGTGCAATTATAATCGGAGCATTAGTTAATTTTTCTTTGAGAATGTTAAATGCTTCTAGACATTCCTGATTAAAATCGAAAGGCACATATTTTTCTAGTAATTTAGTTAAACGCTTAGCTAATTTAGAAAAATCTTTAATAAATCTTCTATAAAAACCAGCTTGTCCTAAAAAGCTTCTTATAGCCTTAACCGAATTAGGGGGAGGTAGTTTTTCAATGGTTTCAATCTTTACTTTATCAACCTCAATCCCTTTACTAGAAATTTTATGACCTAACACAATACCTTCACGAACCATAAAATGACATTTTTCCCAATTGAGAACAAGATTTGTTTCTTCACATCTTATTAAAACTCGTTCTAAATTTTTAAGTCAAATATGGATAGAGTTATCGAATACTGAGAAGTCATCCATAAATACCTCCATGATGTCTTCCACGAGTTTGTCAAAGATGGCTAACATGTATCGCTGAAAAGTAGCAGGAGCATTACATAATTCAAAGGGCATTCTACGATAAGCAAAAGTACCGTATGGGCATGTGAATGTCGTTTTCTCTTGATCTTCAAGAGCTATAGGGATTTGGAAATAGCCAGAAAGTCCATCTAAGAAACAGTAGTACATATGTCCTGACAGCCTTTCCAACATTTTATCAATGAAGGGCAAGGGGAAGTGATATTTTCTAGTGGCATCGTTCAATTTCCTATAGTCAATACAAACTCTCCAACCTGTAAGGGTTCTTGTAAGGATTAATTCGTTCTTTTCATTGGCAACAACAGTCATGCCTCTCTTCTTAGGAACAACCTGCATAGGACTTACCCAAGCACTGCCAGAAATAGGATAAATAATTCCAGCATCTAAAGTTTAATTACCTCAGTCTTGACCACTTCTTTCATGTTAGGGTTCAATCTTCTTTGAGCTTGCACAAATGGTTTATATTTATCCTTCATTAAAGTTTTGTAACTGTAAAAAGAGGGACTGATTCCTTTAATGTCAGAAATTTTCCAAGCTATGGCTCTTTTAAGTTCTCTTAGAACTTGGATTAATTCCTCCTTCTCATTGGGTAGCAGGTTTGAAGCAATAATCACTGGTAACGTAGCATTGTCTCCTAAAAATGCGTATTCCAAATTTTTGGGTATTTGCTTTGTTTCTAGTTTGGGAGGTTCATCAACAGAGGGCTTTTGTCTTAGTTCATCATTAATCTCAATGCCCTCGAAATCTATTTGTCTTGGGGAAGGTTCATTAGAGTTCAAATCATTTATTACCTTCTCTATCTCAATGTTGACTTCATCTTCCCCCTCACCTTGGGCAAGACACATTTCCAACATGTCTTCAAGAGCGATTTCCTAAAAAGAGTCTTGAATAGAATAGTCAATAGAATCAATAAAATAACAGGAATCGTCTTGTTCCTTAGAGAATCACATGGTATCATAAATTTTAAATACAAATTCCTCATTAGCTACCCTAAGCACAGGTTTACCATCCCCTATATCAATAACAGCTCTGACAGTAGCTAAAAATGGCCGTCCTAGGATTAAAAGTACCTCAACATCTTCATCCATGTCAAGCACAACAAAATCAACAGGGAATATAAATTTATCCACCTTAACTAACACATCTTCAATGATACCCCTAGGATATTTAACGGATTTATCAGCTAATTGAATACTCATCCTAGTGGGTTTTGGTTCCTCTAGACATAGTTGCTTGAACATTTTATAAGGCATTAAATTAATACTGGCACCTAAATCAGCTAAGGCCTTCTTAATGTTTAAACTACCAATTAGACAGGGAATAGTAAAACTTCCTGAATCTTTCAGTTTGGTTGGTAGTTTGTTTTGGAGGATAGCAGAACATTCTTCATTGAGTTCTACTATGGACAGCTCTTCAAACTTCCTTTAATTTGTTAGAAGCTCCTTCAAAAACTTTGCATACGTGGGCATGTACAAAATAACTTCAACAAAAGGTAAGTTAATATGTAACTATTTAAAAAGTTCAAGAAATTTACCGAATTGAGCGTCCATGTGGTCTTTCTTCAACTTTGCTGGGTATGGGATGGGTGGTTTATATTCTCTAAGTGGTGGTGGGGAATTCTTATTGAGTTCGGCTTCCTCAACTTTTTCCTTAATCAATTCTTGTGGTAACTTCTTTTCAGGCTTAGCTAATGTTTTCCCATTCGTTAATGTGACTGCCTTAACGTGCTCCCTAGGATTGGGTTCAGTATTACTAGGCAAAATCCCTTGTGGTCTATCAGATATCATCTTGGCAAGTTGACCAATTTGATTTTGAAGTCATTGAATGGAAGCCTATTGGTAGTGTTGTTTCGATATTCTGAAATTGGGTTTCTGACACCGATATGAATTTTTCAAACATCTCCTCAAGGTTTGGTTTCTTTTCTTGCTAGTAAGGGGGCTGCTGAAATCCCAGAGTGGGTGGTGGTCTTTGATGTCCTTGATTGCCTTTACCTCCCCATAAGAAATTTAAGTGATTCCTCCAACCTACATTGTAAGTGTTACTATAAGGATTATTTTGAGGTCGAGGATTATTACCCATATAATTCAGTTGCTCGTTCTCCATGCCATATCCATAGGGTGAGTACTCAGTATTGCTCACACCTCCTAGACTTGAGTCACACTAAATCACTGGATGTACCTGTCTAGAACCAACTAAACCATCAATCATTTTATTCAAAAGTTCTACATGGTTAGAAAGCATGGTGACTGCATCAATATTGAAAACACTAGTGGCTTTTTTTGGCTTTGTCCTCATGACTTGCCACTGGTAGTTATTTAGTGACATCTCCTCTATAAACTTATAAGCCTCCTCAGGTGTTTTATTATTAATAGTTCTGTCGGTAGCTGCATCAATCATCTGCCTTGTTGAAGGGTTCAAACCGTTGTGAAAAGTTTGAACCTGAAGTCATAGAGATAACCCATGGTGAAAGCACCTTCTCAGTAAGTCTTTATATCTCTCCCATGCATCGTAGAGTGTTTCTAAATCCATCTACACAAAAGAAGAAATATCATTCATCAACTTTTCCATTTTGGCCGGCGAAAAATATTTAAGTAAAAACTTTTCAATCATTTGGTCCCATGTAGTGATTGACCCTCGTGGAAGAGAGTTCAACCACTGTTTAGCCTTGATCCTCAAAGGAAAGGGAAATAAGTGAAGGTGAATGGCATCATCAGAAACGCCATTAATTTTAAAGGTGTGGCATAATTCCAAAAAGTTCATTAAATGTGTGTTAGGATCTTCATCCTGCAAACCATCAAACTGAACAAACTGTTTTATCATCTGTATAGTGTTAGGTTTCAATTAAAAATTATTTGCAGCAATAGTAGGCCTAAAGATACTTGATTCAGTACCAGCTAAACTAGGCTTAGCATAATCATACATAGTACGAGGAGCAAGATTTTGATTCACATGATTTTCCATAACCACAGGAGGTAATGGGATATTCTGATTTTCAGCCATCTCTTCAGTGTGATTTGTATCGTCCTTTTCCTCTTCCTCTATGTATTGCAGACTTCACCTAATTTCTCTTAAGTTTTTGCGAGCAGTTGCCTCAACCTCACTGTCAAAAAGCAAAGGTCCTGACTGGTTTCTTGTAGTCATAAACTAGAGATTCCTGCCAGAAAGTGACAGAGAGATTAGAAAACAAAAACAAAAATTAAAAAGGGAAAAAATTGCAATAAAAATAAAATGGCTAAAGTAATAAAAACCGAGTGTTCCTAATATTTTAGTTCCCTAGCAACGGCGCCAAAAACTTGATCGTGATTGCGATGAAGTAAGTTTTAATATTTTACTAAGCGTACCGAGAAACTAACTATTATCACGAATAAGGCAAGTGCACCTATCGAACAGTAGTATAGCTCAATGGCAAGACTGGAATGCCGAACCCACAGGAACTAAAAGTACTAGTAATAACCTTCTTTTTGTTATCTAGCCTAAAAATAAGGGGATTTTTTTTTGACTAAACTAATTATTAAACTAAGCTAGGAATGCTAAGGCACAGAGAATGAGTTGGGGAAATACTTTTGGGAAAATCGATTGATTAAGACAATACCCGAGGAAGAATCCATCTAGACTTCACTTGTTATTTAACTTTGAATTAGACGATTTATTCACTTGACTTGATCCGTAGAAATCCCTAATTTATGTTATTATCTCCGTCGAGACTAAAAACATCTAACCCTAGGTTGATTAATTGAAATCTCTTTCAAATTAAAACCCCTAGTGTTGCATTAACTCGATCTATGAATTCCCCTATTAGATTTGACTCTAATCCGGTAGATTTACGTTGTCCTATGTCTAGGATTACGATCAACTCTGCTTATTTGTGGTGGATCTACTCTTAAACAGGGACTTTTGCTCCTCTGAATAAGCACATTCAAATTGAATTAATATCCTGGAATATTAACACAATGATTAAAAAAAACAATTAAGAACAACTCTAGTATTTATCATATAAATCAGAAAATAATAACAAGATCTGTCTTAGGTTTCATCCCCCTCAGGTATTTAAGGGGTTTAGTTCATGTTTATAGAAGATAACATCTCAGAGTAAAGAAAATAACAAAACATGAAGAAATTCAAAAACCCCTGAAGGAAATTGAAGGGAAATCTTCAGTCTTGAAAGAGAATCTGGCTTCTGAGATGGATCAATCGGCTTTCTTCAAGTAATTCCTTTCTTTCTACTCTCTGTGTCTCTCCTCCTCTTTAAGTCTGTTCTTAGGGTGTTTATATAGACTTCAGAATGCCTTTCTTAGCGCCTAAGTATCCTTTTCTGCGTAAAATTAAAACTTGTCACGACAGGGACACGCCCGTGTGGCACGCCCGTGTGAATCGAGCCCAAGCCGTGTTCAAGCCTGTTAATTTGGTACGGCCTTATGGTTTACCAGTGTGATGAACTCTAGGCCGTGTTGATTCTTTACTTTGGCCCATTTTCTCTGTTTTTGGCCTGTTCCTTGCTCTTTTCACTCTCCTATGCTCACCTAAGTATAAAACATGAAATTAAAGGATTAGGAGCATCAAATTCCACAAATCTACTGATAATCCATCCAAAAACTGTGCTAAGCATGGGATAAAAAAATATGTATAAATTACGACGTATCAATAGCCTTAAAACATCAAATGATTTGTGGATTCGTAACCCTCTCTTGTGTTACATACATCGTTATTTGCCTTACAATTTATCAAGCTGGCGAGATGCTTCGCCTACTGCCTCGAAAACAATATTATTCTTATTATGGTGTATGTACACCGGTCGTCCAGTAAATTTTGGCTATTCATATGCGCTTCAATTTGAACATGTTATAAATGAAAAGCATCCTCTAATTTTAGGCTTTTTTATTACACAAATGTTATTTTCATTACATGGCTCTAATGCTCCTATTTCAGACTTACATGTTGCTTGCTAGGCTGATCCGTTAGATGCTCGCTACCTCGACTTTATGGGATCGCTTCTTGGCACTCCCTCTTCCTTTCATTTTGTCCCTACTGGTGTCCACTCTTCTTCAGCTGAACAAATCTTTTGGCAGCAAAATCAATACAAAGTACCCAATCAAGAACGACCTCTCATGACTGTCAAGCAACAATTGGAGCGCATCAGGGCACAACTTGACACCCTTAGCCAGCAAATGGCTGATCTTATTGCAACTTTGCGTGTAACGCCACAAATTTTGGCCTAGAAGTTTTGGACGTTTGTGGATAGGGTCAGTGAAGAAGTTGCACATAAGTGTTTAGTTGTGCAATTTAGTGTCAGAATGGGTCTGCTGGTTTGATGGTTGTGTGAGTCTTAGCATACCATAAGGTTCTGGGTTCGAGGCATTGAATGCACATTTTTCTTTTGGAGTTTTTTTTATTGTGTTTTATTTGTGATTAATAATTATAATTATTTATAATTATTAAACATGTTGGAATTATTATTTTTTGTTTTTATTTATTTTTTTGGTTTTCACATTCTTCGACTCTTCCTCCTCTCTTCTCTTTTTTTTTTTTTGTTCTTTTTAGAATAATCATCTAAGAACGATTTTGTTGGTTGGTGCAGGATTTTCAATCCTCTGTCGTCCCTTCCATCGTTGAATCAGGTGTGGGAATCAACTCTGTCTATTCTACTTTCTCTTTTAAATTTTGCAAAGAATTATTCGGCTTTTCTTGACTGTATGCTAACCCATTAGTTTTGGGGTTTTAGTTGATGGAAGTGATGTGAAATTGCCACTTTCTGATACACTTTGATAGGGAAAAGGTTAGGGACGGTTATGGTGGCTAAATTAGTGTTTTTGGGGCTATTTCAGAGGGGTTTTGTAACTTCTCCTGTGACCTCAAGGGCGTGTGATGAGGCACACGGCTGTGTGGATCTAGGAACTAGGGTTTTGGGGCCAAATTGGGTGCCACATGGCCATGTGGCCGATTTGCAAAATTTGTTTGAATTCACATGACCATGTCCCGATTTCGGGGTCACATGGCCTGGCCACATTGCCGTGTGACTGATTTGGGGATTTAGGGATCCAATCTGGATGCGTGAGACCTTCACACGATTGTGTGCTACCCCTCACACGGGCGTTTGGATCCCCACACAGCCTAGAGTGTCCCGCATGGCTAGGGCACACGAATATGTGGCCCAATCTCACCAAACATTAGTTTTAGTGTTTTTGGGTGGGATTTTGAAAAGAAAGAAGATTGACTGAACTAGCAGTTTAACTGCATATTGTAGCCCCTAATACCCAGAGGGTCATGGGCAGTCCCAATGCCCAGAGGGTCGTGGACTTTACTGATAACGGTATAATAATTTGATAAATCATAAAAGTAACATATTTTAAGCCCACATCTAGTATGTTTTTGGATGATTTAAGTCCTGATTCATGTAATTTGGTGCTCTTAATCCTTTGTTTTCATGTCTTATACCCAGAAGAGTACCTAAGGACGAAAAGAATGGAAAAGGGCCCAAAACGGAGTAAATGGGCCATATCACAAAATCCACACGACCTGGGCCCAAGACCACACGGCCGTGCCTCATTAAAAGTCTGAGCATGGCCTGGCCATGACTTACACGGGCGTGTGCCATGGCCGTGTCCCTGTCGTAGGAAAGAGCAATTTTATTCGGATTTGGATACTTAGGGGCAAAGAAACTTATTCCGAAGCCTATATAAACCCCCTAAGTATGACCAGAAAAGGGGGAGCCCAAGACTATCGTCTAGGGGCGTCTTGCTAGGCCAGAGAAGGTAGAGTTGTGGAGATTTACTCGAAGATAGCCAGTTGATCCATCTCAAGAACCCAGAATTATACTCAAGACGGAGGATCTCTCCTTCAATTCTTTAGGGGGTTTTAGGGATTTCTTATGTTTTGTTTTATCTTTTCTTCTGAGATGTTTTCTTTTATTATTATGAACTAAACCCTCAGATACTTGAGGGGGATGAAACCTAAGATGAATCTTATTATCGTTTGCTAAACTATATGATAAATATTTGACTTGTTCTTAATTATGTGTTCTTAATTCTTGTGTTGATATTTTCGGGATATTAATTCAAGTTGGATGTGCTTAGGTGGAGGAGCAAAAGTCCCTGCCTAAGAGTAGATCTAGCATACTTAAAAGGAGTTGATCGCACGCCTAGAGATAAGGTGACGAGATTTTACCGGATTAGGGTGAAACCTAATATAGGAGTCTATAGATCGAGTTAATACGATTCTAGGGGTTTTGATTAGAAAGAAATTTCAATTAATCAACCTAGGGTTAGACGTTATTTGCTTTGAGAGAGGGTTTAATATACATTAGGGAATCTTATAGATCAAGTCAAATAAATAAATCGTCTGGTTCAGAGTTAGATAACAAGTGAAGTCTATGTGGATTCTTCCTTGGGTGTCACCTTAATCAATTGGTTTTTCCTCAAGTTATTTTCCCAACTTCATTCTTCTTTGCCTTAGAGTCTTTAGTTTGGTAAATAGTTAATTTTAGATTAGATAAATAAATCCCTTAATTCTTAAGCTAAATAATAAAAAGAGAGTTAGTATTAGTACTTTTAGTTCCTTTGGGTTCGACATCCCGGTCTTGCCTAAGCTATACTAGTGTTCGATAGGTACGCTTGAATCAAATCATTGTCATAGTTAGTTTCCAGGTTCGATCATTCTTTTTTATAAATTTTAAGACTTTGACATCGCAAAAACAACGATCACAATTACCGCATTACATTGTACTGCGTGTACATTAGCTACGCTACGTACCATTACTGACTGGCATTTTTACTATAATCTACCGGTATTGCGGATTACATTGCACTGTACCACATGTACGTTAGCTATTCTACGTACTAGTATCTGATCTAGTAGTTCATACTGCATGTCTGTACCGCGGTTCACTGTATTGCACAGTACAACTTATACGCTAGCATTGTTGTGTAATGTACGAGACTGGCAATTTGTCTGCACACTATTAGCCCTAATATCCAGAGGTCGAGGGTAATACCCAGAGAGTCATGGAAAATCCTGATAGCCATCGTTTCTGGGCAACCCGAGATGACATTAGTTGGAGTGCAAGGTTGGATGGGCCTTACGAGGTCCTTAGTGGAGTAATTGGTGGAATGAGCTTAAAGCTCTTATGATGAGTGATGGGGGATGGCGAGATGTGTTGGCTGGATGGGTTGGTTTTCTTTAACTCAAATGTATTCACGTGCATCATATTGATTGTTTTGAGAGTGTGATTGTCTGAGTGACTACTCAACTGAAATGTTTGATTAACTGTTCAACTGAAATGTCTAATTGATTATTCAACTGAATTGTCTGATTGACTGTTCAACTAAAATGTATGATTTACTATTTGACTAAAAGGCACCTGTGCCTATGTGAGCTCTTTAGACTCTGGTTGTACTATCTGACTGATTAGTTACTGCGATTGTGTTTCCTAAGTGCATTTGTAATATGCACAACGTATTGTTATCTACCGATACATCTGTTCCTAACGTACCACTTGTATCTGCATAGCAATGTAAGTATGTTCCGTTTCTGAACTGCTTCATGGCTTACTGTTACTGAGTTTGTAGTTAGTCAGTTTGATCTCACACTGAGCTCGAGTAGCTCACCCCCTCTTCTATTTCCCTTTCAAGTACATTCCAAATTATGTTACTGGACTCAGTACACAAAGGTCTCAGATGGCTTCGTAAATCGTGGATTCTCAGCTTCTGTTGCAATTTTATTATTTGATAAATTTGTGAACTGTAAGGTTTTGTGAAGACTGTGGTACTAGTTTGCTTGGGTTTTCTCATAAAACTAATGTTATTCAAAATTCTATTTTAACTACGATATTTTCAGTTTTAAATGAAAGAAATTGAATATTCTTGATTTATAAATTTTTCCCACGACTACTTCGGTGGTCAATGTAGCATTTTTGGATTCAGTCTAATCTCCTAGGCTGTGTTTGGGGTGTTATGTTGCGCAAACAACTGTAACTACATGGGGAATTCTTTTGAACTTTTCTTCTTCCGCCTATTTATTTATTTTATTCCACATTGAGGACAATGTGTTTTAAGTAGGGGAGGCATTCCTCATTATTTCTGTCATTTTATATGTTTTTTTTTTCTTGCTACTGCTGCTTTGTGCTCGTTTTTTCCTATATTTATTTTTTTCATAATATTCTACCTCTTTTCATGCACAAGATTTTTACCAGGACTTGCCTATTGTTTGACCTACTAGCATGATTCTTGTCTACTGAGTTAGTTGTATTTTGCTAAGGTGGATTCCATCTCCACTGTTTTATTTTTATTTGGCTAAAATAATTATAATTAATAGAGTTAACCCTATCTTGCATATACTGAAATTGATTAAGTCCAAATGGAAAGAGAACACTTAACACAATTGCATGCTAAAATTATGTTCATAACTATTAGGTGGTTGCTGAAACTTATTTTTGACACTTGATTGTTTTTCTTAGTCTTCCTAATTAAAATTATGTTTCATTATAATAAATTTTTATGTCACTGTGGTTATGAGTACATCTTAAAAACATGACTGACTGAGTAACAGGGGTAGGGTGCTTAGGTTGTCATCCTACTTCGAGTCAAAAGGTTGTGTCATGTCTTAGGTAAAACTCCGCTAACCGGAATTAAAAAAAAAATTTAGGAATGTGTTGGGCTGAGTAACAAAGATGGGATGCTTGGCTGTCATCTTTTTTCGCATCAAAAGGTTCGATATGTTCTTAAGAAAAATATAATAAATTAGGAGTATGTTGGACTGAGTAACAGTGTAACATCCCGATTTAGGGCCTAGTCGAAATAGTGGTGCGACACCACAAATCTGAGGTACAAGTATGAGTTTTGAGGTTTATGATATGTTGGTATGTTAGCGTGAAAGTTTCATGAAGCAATTTTTTTAAATTGTGGTTGAATAGTCCAATAGGACTAAATTGCAAAAGTTGCAAAATGTGAGATTCTAGAAGCTATTTGTATGAAGTAGCTTTGGAATATCAATTAGAAGTCCTTAAATAGTAATTTTCCCAATTTCTAATTTTTGGACAAAAATGGGCATGGATGGGTTAAAATTGAAAGTTTGACAAAAAGGGCATTTTGGTCATTTGTCAAATAAGTGATTAAAAAAGGGGAAAAGATGAAAAACTTTTATCCATCTTCTTCTCCAAGCTGTCAAAATTTGAAGGGAGCCATTGTTAGGGTTCTTCAATTTTTCAAGCTTGCTAGTAAATGCATCCTAGCCTCGTTTTTTATATTATTCGTATTTTTAAAGTCCTCGTAACATGAGTAAGCTATTTTATCTATATGTTGAGCTAGGATGGATGTTCAAAAATGTACACATGTATGACATGCATGTATTTTGATGTTTTATGGAAGATTATGAAAGCTTGATGTAGTAGAAACATCTCTTGCTAAGTGAATTCCATGAAAAATACATGTAGCGACTAGTTTGTAAAAGTTTTGAGATTGGTCATACATAAGTGATTTAGTGTGAATTGATTATTGCTTTAGTTGAGTAAATGATTAAGTTATGCATGAAATGTTAGAAAGTTGAATGTTACGAGCCTTTGGGCAAAAGTGTAAATATGAGAAAGTTTAGGGGTAAAATGGTAATTTTGCTAGAAGTATGAGATAAGGGTAAATTTAGTCAATGTGTGTATTGAACGAGTTGATTTATCATTATAGATCAAGAAAGACGAAGCCTAGATCGACACTGAGGCAAGAGCAAGGTAGTGGACTAAATTGCACGTCTCCATACTTTTTGAGTACCGAGGTAAGTTTATGCGTAAACGATGCATTTATACTTGCACATTGTTAATGCTAGCTAGTGTGTAGCATGATTGAGAATGATTGAGAACCTATGTGGTTCAAGTGGAATGAATGTGGTAGATATTTTGAATGAATGAATGAATGAATGAGTGAGTAGATATGTGAATGTGTAGCGATAATGCCTTAAGGTGGGCTAAGTGCGATACCACCCTAATACTTAACGACGATACGCTAGACTGTGTGCGATGTTATCATTAAGTATATTGTTTAGTGGGCTATGTGCGAAACCACTATAGTTACCTTTTTGGTAGGCTAAGTGCAATACTACCCTATTATTTGATTGTGGTGGGCTAAGTGTGAAACAGCTGAGTAATTTAGTTGTGTGGATGTATTAGTGAGAAATCACAATGTGTTGTATTTTGAGTAAATGTGATATTGAGTGCAGGGGTGCATGTCAATGAACATGAGTATTAGACTCTTGATGTGGTGGAAATGTGGTAAAGGATAGAAAGAGTAAACATAGTTGTGGATGTGAACTATATATGTTAGTATAATGCTAATTGTTGTTTAGCTTATACTAGGATGCGTAATTGTTTGTGTGAAAACTTACTAAGCTTAAAGCTTACTCCCTTTCTTTTCCCCTTGTCTTATAGTGAAAAAGGGTTGAATCAAGATATGCGGATTAATCGGAGGATCACCCACACTATCAACACACTCTGGTACAGTAGCCTTAAGTTTTATATATGGCATGTATAGAGGCTAGACAAGTTAGTGTATTTTGTTGTATTGGCTAAGATGTGTTGGCCTTTTGATGGATAATCTATTTTGTATAATGCCATAGTTGATGGCTACATTATTATATGAATAATGCATTTATCCATGTAAGATTATGTTCAATGTAAGTTGATTTTGAATGTGTTGAATGAGTGCATATTGTGTATGCTAGAGGGGTGAAAACAGCTTGGCATATAACTTTGTTCTTGTCCATGTGGATAGACACACGGGCGTGCGTCTAGGCCATGTGTAACACACAGCAAGCCCATGGGCATGTGACTTGGCCGTGTGTCTCCTGTATGTTAGCATTTTAAGTCAGAATAGACCGTGGACTAGCCACACGGGCGTGTGCCTAGGCCATGTAAAATAGTCAATGTTGGCCACAGACTAGCCACACGTGTGTGTGCCCTAGCCGTGTGACATTAACAGATTGCTTGATTTTTGGGCACATGATGTGGACATGGGCGTGTGTGACTACACGACCTGACCCCACGGGTGTGTTTCATCTCCCATGGTCGTATGGTCCCTGTTTAGATGGAAAAAATTTTAAGATCATAAAAGTTTCTGGTATAGTCTCGAGAGCCCTCGTGTGTATGAGTGAGGTAGCATAAGTCGAGAATGAAGTTGTTGTGGTTACTAAGAGAGTGATCATGTTGAGCCTAAGTGGCGATAAGGTGGTTTTAATTCGGTAATGCCTCGAGCCCGATTCTGGCGTGGAATACGGGTAAGAGGTGTTAAATTTAGTGGTATGAGAGCTATGATTTAGTCAATTCTAAGAATATCGTAGCGGGTGTAAGAGTCTAGCTATACATGCCATAAGTGTACAATGATAGTGTGGTGGTTTCTGATGGTTATAAACTTTATTTTATATAGTACATGGACCCCAGTCAATCGATTGCTAATGAAGCAGCTAGTAATGCACCTACTCCTGCGCAAGGAACCGTGCCTGTTCAAAGTGGACCCAAGGCTAGGGGTCAAGGAGAAGAGGCTCGGGAAGCCTTTCTCCAGATGATGAGTAATTGGTCTCAGATTACGTTCGAGCAAACCCTAATGCTCAACCTCCTCCACCTCCTCCTATACCTCAGCCAGTTCCAATAGCTCCTCAAGGTATTGATGTAGTGATAATATCGAAACCCCCGGTGGATAAGATTAGCAGACACGGGGCTGAGGAGTTTAAAGCTAAGGTAGATGATGACCCTGAGAGGGCAGAGTTCCGGCTAGAGAACTCAATGTGAGTGTGTGATGAACTCTCTTGTACACTAGAAGAGAGCTTGAAGTGTGTCGTATCCTTGCTGAGGGACTCGGGATACCATTAGTGGAAGACGTTGACATCAGTGGTCCCGAAAGAGAGGGTGACGTAGGACTTCTTTCTTGAAGAATTCTGGAAGAAGTATATAAGTCAGCGATTTACTGATCAGAAAAGGAAGGAATTCCTTGAGTTAAAGCAAGGAAGAATGACAGTAGTAAAATATGAATGCGAATTTGTTAGGCTTAGCAAATACGCTCAAGAATGTGTGTCAACGGAGACCATCTTGTGAAAAAGGTTCGAAGACGGACTTAATGAGGATATCAAACTCCTAGTTGGTATTTTGGAGTTGAAAGAGTGTGTTGTGTTGGTTGAAAGGGCAAGTAAGGTCGAGGAACTGAGTAAGTAAAAGAGAAGGGCTGTGAGTGAAGCCTGAGATGTAAGGAAACGGCCAATGGGCAAATCATATCAAGCCCAGTTGAAAAGATCCAAGGAGGTGAATCCTCGGGCTACAGCACCAGTTGGATATTCACATTGAGACTTGAGCAACACTCGTTTGGGTTCGAGAGTCCAAGCCACCTCGATGGAATGTGTGGGTAATCTGAAGAACAAACATGGGTGTCCAAGTTGTGGTAGATATCACACCGGAGAGTGTTGGGGAAACAACCGAAATTGTTATAAGTGTGGTTCCCCTGACCATTTTATTCAAAATTGCCCCGAGAATGATGACAAGGAAGAGAAGCAAGAGTTAAGACCCAGCAATGTGTCTGCAAGGGGTAGACCACCAAGGAACCCGAGAAGTAGGATTAGTGGTAAAGGTGAGTCCAGAGACTCTGCTGTGAGACCGGAGGGTCGGGCACCTGCGAGGACGTATGCCATTCGCGCTCGCGAAGAGGCATCTTCCCCAAATGTGATAATAGGTACTTTTTCTCTTTATGAAACCTTTGTTATTGCTTTAATTGACCCAGGGTCTACTTATTCTTATATTTGCATGAGACTAGCATCTAGTTTGAGTATGGCTATTGAGTCTACGGACATTGTGGTTAAGGTGACAAACCCGTTAGGTAAGCATGTGTTAGTGGACAAGGTGTGTAAGAATTGTTGTAACAGACCAATTTTGACCCTAATCGGAACGTGGTTTCGGGACCACGAATCCGAGCCCAAGAAATATTTTAATATTATATTTTGTGTTTATTATATGTGATTTAGTGAGTGTGAAAATCTCGTAGAAAAATTTAATCGTTCGAATGACTAATTTAACAAAAAGGATTAAGTTGCTAAGATGACGAAGTTAGTGAGCATGAAATTAAAAAGGTAGAGTGAATTGTTTGTTAAATTAAAGGATTTGCATGTCAAATTTTCACTTTCCATGCAAGTGGACGGTAAGTGATGGAGGAAGGAGATTGTTTTATATTTTTATAATACTAATAAAATATTTTATGATAATAAATTATGTATTATATGTTTTAACTAAATAAGATGGAAAAAAGAAATTTTATTCTCTTTCCTTAGTCATCTTCTTCCCCGATTTCACCTTCAAAAGAGGAGAAAATTTCCTTCCCATTCGGCCATTAGCATGTGTTAGGCAAGGTAAGAGTTTGAACTTTAGCTTAATAATCTATCGATGAATTGGGTTAAATTCTTTAATCATCTTTGAAAACAAGCCGAAATTTGTTGATATTAAGCTAGATGAGGTTCGGCCATGGAGGAAAATTTATGACTTGTTGTGTTAATAAGTTTAGATGAAATGGGAAGAAGTAGTTAAGATTGAAGAAAGATTGTTTTAATTTATGCATGATGATGCTCTTATATTCGGCCTAAGGTGAAGATGACCGTTCATGAAATTTTCCCATTAATTTGATGCTCGGTTATATTATATATATATTGTGAAATTGGTCAAGGATGAATGATTATACTTAGATAGGATTGTGGGGTGAAATGGTATGAGGAGTCAATTGCCTAAATTAAATAGAAGAAGGATTAAAATGATAAAAGGGAGGATTATGGAGACTCGTAGGAGCCTAATAGCCATTCGGGCATTGAGGAGAAACCTCAATGTGTTCTATTTTTGCATTGTGGTACATTACGGATTAAATTGAATAAGTTGAGTGATTAAATTTTTGTATGATTATTGTTTTAAATTATATTAATGAGGGAAGAAATTCGGTTCATAGTTCTTCTTTTTAATTTAAATTACGTGCATTTTTGAGTTGAGCAAATGGATAGAATGAATGTGAATAAAACTTACTTGATATTTCATAGATCGGGAACAAAAAGAGAAAGAACTAGATCGAGGAAAGGCTAAGGTGATTGAATAGCAGAAAATTTCAAATCTATCGACAACCGAGGTAAGTCCTATAGCTAAGTTATATTAAAGAACTAATTATGAATGTATCAAATATTAAAAATGGATAAATTTTAGTACTTGTTATGGTTATGGCCGAATGTATAAAGGAACACTAGGTTGATGATTAAAGTTTGCTATGTGATGTGAATAAATGTTTCTATGTTAATTGCTAGAGCGTATAAAGATATGATGATTTCTTGATTTAATGTGAGTGTGTTCAATGGAATTAGATGTATTTATATTTATATAAAATAGTATAAGAGGTATCTTGAATGTTTGACTACATTGATACGTTTGGGCTTTTACGCCTAGCGGGCCTTGTCTTAGGTGTTACTTACCGGGCTTTACGCCTAGCGTGCTTTGTGCCGGTGTTACTTTACGGGATTTTATGCCTACTTGAGCTTTGTGTTGGTGTCACTTATCGGGCTTTTATGCCTAGTGAGCTTGATGCCGATGATGTGTTTTACAAAAGAGAAATCGAATTTTTGTTCAAGGCAAATTAAAGCTAATTTATTGAGTAAGCGGTTCGGGTAAGCATGTAAGGTATGTTATGCTTAATATTACTTGAGTTGAATTAATATTATGAGAATTGTGTTATATGTGTTTGAAGTTAATATTGATGGGTGTGATATGGTGGATTTCGAGTTTGAATGCGCTATTATGGAAATTTGGTTTTCAAATATAAATGCTAATAATAAAGGAAATTTCCATGCGATATACTTATATGAATTTCAAAGAAATGTAGGTTGAAGGAAATGATTTCTACTTTACTTGGGTTAATGAATTACTAGTATTCGGCCTTGTATAAATAATTTACTTAAGTGCTTATGTGAAATGCCATAAGTTGAATATTTTAAATGTTATATTATCATGAACTTAGGACTTACTAAGCAAGTAAGCTTATGTGTGCGAAATGTTTCCTCTGTTTTATAGATTAGGTGCAAGCTACAAGCTCGTCGGGATCGTTCAGAAAGTCGTCCACACTATCAAACCGTTTTGGTACTCTTTCATTTTAGTTTTCGAATGAAGGCATGTATAGGAAAGGCTTTGTCTTTGTTTTGGTGAAAACTTTTGGTTCATGTATATAATAGCCATGCGAATATGGCTAAATTTTTAGTTAAGTATGCTTTATGGACTTTTGATACAAATGTCGGTTAATGTCGGTAATGTTTGTGCACTCTTAATCGAAGTTTACTCGGTTATATGGAACCATAGTCGTGTTTTGTTAATAAATAGATGATGTTATGATATTACGCGAATGTTTTAGGTACAAGTTAAATTGCGTAAATGATTAAAATGCATGGATAGTACGAGTTGTATGTGGGTATATTCGGTTATAAACTAGTTAATCATATATTGTAATGAAACAGTTTTTAGTTAGCAGCAGTGATGTGATTTTGAAAAATCACTAAAAATAGGATAAGTTGAATTAGAAGGTGAATGAGGTATAGAATCAAAGCTTATTGTGTCTATTTTGATATGAAAGAAACAGAATAGGCAAAGGAGTTTTATGTTATGAGATATTTAAATTTTAGTGAGACTTGTTCCGAATGAATTCGTGAGTCCATGTTCTGTCTTGGGAAAATTTTCAAAAATTGTACAAAAATAATTAGGGGACATAGTTTATATAGTCTATTTTTGATTTGAATAAACAAGAACATTATTGAAAATTTGTGCAATGAGATAACTGAGTTTTTGTAACGATAGGTCGGAGAATCATCAACAAAGATGAAATAGGGAAATTTTGTTAAATAAACTGTACTAATTGGCCACATGAAAAATTCTGGAAAAATTATGGTATATATTTATATGAGTCTAGTTTCAAGGAAAATTTACGGATCTAAATTTCGAGTTTCGTAACTCGAGTTATGATCAATTTAGTCAGCATGACACAGTTGGACAGCTTTAAATCCTTATGCCCCGAACTAGTAGTCAAGTTTAGTAATGCCACATACTCGACTCCGGTAAAGGTCTCGGGTAAGGGGTGTTACAATTGTCCTTTGTCGATTAAGGGTCATTGTTTTCTGGCAGACCTTATGTTGTTACCGTTTGATGAGTTTGACTTAAATCTTGGCATGGATTGGTTGACTACCCATAGAGTCTTAGTGAACTGTGGTAATAAGTTTATTGAATTGAAGTGTAAGAGTGGAGATGTTGTTCAAGTTGAATCAGGTGGATTGGATAGTCTACCAGTGATGATTTCATCCCTAGTGGCCGAGAAATGTTTGAGAAAAGGGTGTGAGTCCTATCTTGCTGTGGTGTGGAATACTCAAGAGTTTGAGGTAAAGTTTGAAACAGTGTAGGTGGTATGTGAGTATCCGGATGTATTCCCGAAAGAGTTACCTGGATTATCTCCAGTTAGATAGGTTGAGTTTGGGATTGAGTTAGTTTCGGGAACGGCACCTATTTCAATTGCTCCGTATAGGATGGCGCCATTAGAATTGAAGGAACTGACAGTTCAGTTGCAAGATAAGGGTTTTTCAAGACCGAGCTACTCACCGTGGGGTACTCTGGTATTGTTTGTGAATAAAAAAGATGGGTCGATGAGATTGTGCATAGACTATAGACAACTCAACAAGGTGATGGTGAAGAATAGGTATCCTTTACCAAGGATAGATGATCTTTTTGATCAATTAAAAGGAGCTACAGTGTTCTCCAAGATAGACCTAAGGTCTGGCTACTACCAATTGAGAGTGAAAGCGCAAGATGTGTTGAAAGCTGCATTTCGAACAAGGTATGCCCATTATGAGCTTTTGGTCATGCCGTTTGGTTTAACGAATGCACCTACGATTTTTATGGATTTAATGAACCGTGTCTTCCGACTGTATTTGGACAAGTTTGTGGTTGTCTTCATTGACGACATATTGATATATTCTTGAGATGAGAGTGATCATGCAGAACATTTAAGAATTATTTTACAGACATTAAAAGATAAGCAGTTGTATGTTAAATTTAGCAAAAGTGAGTTTTGGCTCTGAGATGTCGGATTCCTAGGACATATTGTGCCGAGTGATGGTATTAGAGTTGACCCAAGTAAGATATCGACTATTGTGTATTAGAAATTGCCAAGGAACGTGTCAAAAGTTAAAAGCTTTTTAGGTTTGGCAGGATATTACAGACGTTTCGTAAAGGGGTTCTCTGTGATTGCTACCCTGATGGCGAAATTGTTGCATAAGGATGTCAAGTTTGATTGGACTGAGACATGTCAACAGAGTTTTGAGAGATTGAAAACCTTGTTGACTGAGGCACCAGTTTTGGTTCAACTAGAATCGGGGAAAGAGTTCATGGTTTATAGTGACTCATCGTTTAATGGTCTCTGTTGTGTATTGATGCAAGAGGGTAAGGTAGTCGCTTACAGCTCGAGGCAGCTAAAATCGCACGAGAAGAATTATCCGACTCATGATTTGGAGTTGGCTGCGATTGTTTTCGCATTAAAGTTTTGGTGACATTACTTATATGGTGAGAAGTGATGAATCTTTACGGATCATAAGAGTTTGAGGTATTGTATAGATCAAAAGGATTTGAATTTGCGCTAAAGGCGGTGGCTTGAGTTATTGAAGGACTATGGGTTAGTCATTGATTACCATCCCAAAAAAGTGAATGTGGTTAGGGATGCCCTGAGTAGGAAATCCTTGTATGCTTTGAGAGTTATGAGCACGAGTTTAGCATTGTCTGATGATGGTGCTATTTTGGCAGAGTTGAGAGCTAAGCCACTATTTGTTCAACAGATATATGAGGCTCAGAGAAATGATAGTGAGATGCAAGCTAAGAGAGCTAAGGGTGGATCAGAAAGTGATTCTGATTTTCGAGTGGGTTCGAATGGTTGTTTATTGTACCATGATAGAATTTGTGTACCTAAAAATGATGAGTTGATCTGAAAGGTTTTGTATGAGGCACATGGTGGTTATTTTTCAGTACATCCGGGAAGTACAAAAACGTACAACGACTTGAGAAAGTTTTATTGGTGGCCGGGCATGAAAAGAGACATCTTTGAGTTTGTGGCAAGGTGTCTAAATTGTCAACAGGTGAAAGCTGAGCATCAAGTGCCTTCAGGATTGCTTCATCCAATGATGGTTCTCAAATGGAGGTGGGATCAGATTACCATAGATTTTGTGACGAGGTTGCCTATGACTTCGAAAAAGAAAGATGCAGTGTGGGCTGTTGTGGATAGATTGACAAAGGCGGCTCACTTTATTCTGGTACGTGTTGATTATTCACTGGATAAGTTAGCCGAGTTGTATGTTGTAGAGATAATGAGATTACATGGTGTGCCTGTGTTTATAATATAGGATAGAGATTTGAGGTTTACTTCGAGGTTTTGGAAAAAGTTACAGGAAGCCTTGGGTACGAGGTTAAATTTTAGTACTGCGTTCCATCTGCAAACTGACGGTCAGTCTAAGAGGGTGATTCAAGTTCTTGAAGATATGCTCCGATGCTCTGTGTTGGAATTTGAAGGTGGTTGGGAGAGATACCTACATTTGGTTGAGTTTTCGTACAACAACAGTTATCAGTCTAGTATACAGATGGCACCGTATGAAGCCTTGTATGGTCGTAAGTGTCGAACTCTATTGTATTGGACCAAGCTTAGTGAGAAGTAAATTCATGGGGTCAATAGATTAAAAGAGACCGAAGAGAAAGTGAAAGTGATCCGAGATAGTCTGAAAGTTGCTTCAGACCAACAAAAGTCATACGTGGATTTAAAAAGAAAAGAAATTGAGTCTAAGATTCATAGGGCCGTATGAGATTACAGATAGAGTTGGGCCAGTAGTGTACCGGTTGGCTTTGCCGATATAATTGGAAAAGATTCATAATGTGTTTCATGTGTTGATGTTGCAACGATATCACTCTGATCCTTCACATGTTATTTCTTTGACGGAAATTGAGATAAGACCAGATATAACTTATGAAGAGGAGCTGATTAAGATCCTTGCTCAAGAAGTGAAACAGTTGAGGAATAAGAACATAGCCCTAGTAAAAGTGTTATGGAAAAAAACACGGTGTGGGAGAGGCTACGTGGGAACCAGAAGAAACTATGAGAGAGCAGCATCCAAACCTTTTTACTGGTAAGATTTTCGGGGGCGGAAATATCTAAAGTGGGGAGAGTTGTAACATCCTAATTTAGGGCCTAGTCGGAATAGCGGTGCGAGACCACAAATCCGAGGTACAAGTATGAGTTTTGAGCTTTATGCTATGTTGGCATGTTAGTGTAAAACTTTCCTGAAGCAATTTCGTTAAATTGTGGTTGAATTGTCTAATAGGACTAAATTGCAAAAGTTGCAAAATGTGAGATTCTAGAAGCTATTTGTATGAAATAGCTTTGGAATATCAATTAGAGGTCCTTAAATAGTAATTTTCCCAGTTTTTAATTTTTGGACAAAAATGGGCATGGATGGGTTAAAATTGAAAGTTTGACAAAAAGGACATTTTGGTCATTTGTCAAATAAGTGATTATAAAAGGGGAAAATATGACAAAATTTTATTCATCTTCTTCTCCAAGCTACCAAAATTTGAAGGGAGCCATTGTTAGGGTTCTTCATTTTTTCAAGCTTGCTAGTAAGTGCATCCAAGCCCCGTTTTTGATATTCTTCGTATTTTTGAAGTCCTAGTAACATGATTAAGCTATTTTATCTATATGTTGAGCTAGGATGGATGTTCAAAAATGTACCCATGTATGACATGCATGTATTTTGATGTATTATGGAAGATTATGAAAGCTTGATGTAGTAGAAACATCCCTTGCTAAGTAAATTCCATGAAAAATGCATGTAGGGACTAGTTTGTAAAAGTTTTGAGATTGGTCATACATAAGTGATTAAGTGTGAATTGATTATTGCTTTAGTTGAGTAAATGATTCAGCTAAGCATGAAATGTTAGAAAGTTGAATGAAAATCACTTTACAAGCCTTGGGGCAAAAGTGTAAATATGAGAAAGTTTTGGGCAAAATGGTGATTTTGCTGAAAGTATGAGATAAGGGTCAATTTAGTCAATATGTGTATTGAACGGGTCGATTTATCATAATAGATCAAGAAAGACGAAGCCCGGATCGAAACCAAGGCAAGAGCAAGGTAGTGGACTAAATTACACATCACCATACTTTTTGAGTATCGAGGTAAGTTTATTCGTAAATGATGCATTTATACTTACACATTGTTAATGCTAGCTAGTGTGTAGCATGATTGAGAATGATTAAGAACCTATGTGGTTCAAGTGGAATGAATGTGGTAGATATTGTGAATGAATGAATGAATGAGTGAGTAGATATGTAAATGTGTAGCGATAATGCCTTAAAGTAGGCTAAGTGCGATACCACCCTAATACTTAACGATAATGAGCTAGGCTGTGTGCGATGTTATCGTTAAGTATATTGTTTAGTGGGTTATGTGCAAAACCACTATAGTTACCTTTTTGGTAGGCTAAGTACGATACTACCCTATTATTTGATTGTGGTGGGCTAAGTGCGAAACCATTGAGTAATTTAGCTGCGTGGATGTATTAGTGAGAAATCGCGATGTGTTGTATTTTGAGTAAATGTGATACTGAGTGCAGGGGTGCATGTCCATGAACATGAGTATTTGACTCTTAATGTGGTGGAAATGTGGTAAGGGATAGAAAGAGTAAGCATAGTTTTGGATGTGAATTATATATGTTAGTATAATGCTAATTGTTGTTTAGCTTATACTAGGATGCTTAATTGTTTATGTGTAAACTTACTAAGCTTAAAGCTTACTCCCTTTCTTTTCCTCTCGTCTTATAGAGAAAAAGGTTGAATCGAGCTACGCGGATTAATCGAAGGATCGCCCACACTATTAACACACTCTAGTACAGTAGCCTTAATGTTTTGTATATGGTATGAATAGAGGCTAGACAAGTTAGTGTATTTTTTTGTATTGGCTAAGATGTGTTGGCCTTTAGATGGATAATCTATTTTGTATAATGCCATAGTTAATGCCTACATTATTATATGAAAAGATATATTTATCCATGTAAGATTATGTTCAATGTAAGTTGATTTTGAATGTGTTGAATGAGTACATGTTGTGTATGCTAGAGGGGTGAAAACAGCTTGACATATTGCTTTGTTCTCGTCCATGTGGATAGACACATGGGTGTGTGACTTGGCCGTGTGTCCCCTGCATGTTAGCATTTTAAGTCAGAATAGACCACAGACTAGCAACACGGGCGTGTGCCTAGGCCGTGTAAAATAGTCAGTGTTGGCCACGGGGTAGCCACACGGGTGTGTGCCCTAGTCGTGTGACATTAACAGATTGCTTGAGTTTTGGGCACAGAATATGGACATGGGTGTGGGTGACTACACGACCTGACCCCATGAGCATTTTTCATCTCCCATGGGTGTGTGGTCCCTGTTTAGCTGGAAAAAATTTTAAGATCGTAAAAGTTTCCGATATAGTCTTGAGAGCCCTTGTGTGTATGAGTGAGGTCTCGTAAGTCGAGAATGAAGTTGTTGTGGTTACTAAGAGAGTGATCTCGTTGAGCCTAAGTGGCGATAAGGTGGTTTTAATCCAGTAATGCCTCGGGCCTGGTTTCGACATGGAATACGGGTAAGGGCTGTTACAAACCGAGGTGGGGTGCTTGGCTATCATTTCTCTTTACGTCAAAATGTAATGCCCCTAATTCTGAGCCTAAAAGTTCTGAGTTTTGAGCATAGGGACAGTGAGGAGGTTGCACATAAGTGTTTAGTGGTGCACCTTAGTAACAAGAATGGGCCTGTTGGTCTGGTGGTTAAGTAGAGTGTTAGTGTACCTCGAGGTTGTGGGTTTAAGTTATGTGTGCGCGTATTTTGGATATCTTTTATTTTCTCTGGCTTTAAGTCAAAATTTTATTTTTAACTATTTATTTATTTACTAAGTTATATTGGTATATTGATTATTATTCTTCTAAATTTGTTTTATTTTTATTTATTGGTTATTTACTTTCTTTTCTTTACGTTTTTCTTTCTCATTCTTTGGTTTCTCTACTTTTTGATTTCTAAATAAATCTTAAAATCGGTTTTGGCTTTTGGCTTCGAGAATTTCTGCTCCTCTCTCATCGTCTTCGATCAAATAATAGGTGTGGGAACCTAACCTTCACTACAATTTGTTTTTTTTTTTTTTTTTTTTTTGCAAATTTTCGTTTTCAACAAGTTTTGTATGTGTGGTAATCCGTTATGGTGGGTTTTGAATGCTGAAATGAGGGAAATACGTCATATATTGATGTACTCTTGATGTGGGTAAGGTTGGAGACGAGTTTAGTGGTTAAAACGGTGTTTTCAGGACTGTTTTGGAAGGGTTTTGTGACTTCTCTGACCGCCAAATAGACGTGTGCCGTGGCACACGGCCATGTAGATTTGGGAACTAGGGGGCCAATTTTGGGTGCCACACAGCCGTATGGTCAATATGGGGATTTTTTCGACTTCCACATGGCTGTGTCCTATAAGTACATGGGCATGAGAGTTCGAGAATTAGGGATTTGGAGTCACACGGCCTGGCCACAAAGCCGTGTGATTAATTTGGGAAATTAAGGCTTATACATGGGCGTGTGCTTCGGGACACACGGCCGTGTGACTGATTTGGGGCCTAGGTATTCTACACAGGCGTGTTATCTGGACATACGATCGTGCCTGGTGGCCACACGGGTGTGTGAGACCTTTACACGGCTATGTCTGCCACCTTATATTAGTGAAATTGGATAGTGAGTTACACGGCCTGTCCACACGACCATGTCCTTGCACCACACGGGTGAGTGCCTCTATCACACGACCGTGTGCTACCCTTTACACAAGCGTTTGGACCCCCATACTGTAATATCCAGGATTTATGGCTTATGCATTAATGCTAAATTGTATAAAGTAGCATGCCTATGTGTGTTCTGATTGTGTTGTATGAATTTTGTGAACCTTAGAATATAGGAAAAATGCCTTAGAAAATATTAAGTTTTAAGTTTAAAAGAGGAAGCTAGGCAGAGGAGCCCTTAAGAGAAATTGTAGGGAGAGTTAGACACAAAAATCAGCTTGTTAAATTGGCTTGGAGGCGCCACTTAAAGCTCTGGTAAGTGACGCCATATGCAGTGGGCAAGGGGCTAGGTTCGAGCTGCAAGGGAAGCAAATAAAAGAGTTTTGTTTTGCAGCAAGGAGCAAGAGAGGTGGATGGCAAGGGGGCACTAAGGGTTTAGTTTAAGATGTGGTCTAACCCTTTTGAAATTTCGGCTAAGTAGAAGATAAATGAGGATTTATTTTTAAATTATTTTGAATGTGCAAGGAGGAGGAAAAATAGGAGAAAAGGAAGGGATGAGATAGGGGGAAGGAGTTGGACGGCCTAGGGACTCCTTTAAGGTGATTTTCGGCCAAGTTTAGTAAAGGGAATAGCCGAATTTCATTAAGGCATTGTAGCCTCTCTTTCATTTTCTTTTTCTCTCCAAAACCATCATCTTTCTCTTCTTTTTCTTTTAGTCTAGCCAAAATCTTCTTCTCCCTAATCCACCATTTCCGTAACCCCTAAAAAGATTGATACCCTTCCTCTTGTGTTCCTTGTGGAAGCCGAATCATCTACTTGGTGGCCATAGCCGATTGCTCTTCTACCCTTTAGGAGCCGAGTTGATCGTTTAAGCAGAAGCCGAATCCCCCTGTTTCAAGAAAGGATATTTGATTAAGTTGGTAAGGAATCTCTTCTATGCCGAACTCTTGTTATTTTATTTCTCTAACTATTGAAAATCGAGGCTTTAATCCCATTATTACTTTGTGGCCGAAACTTTGAAGGAGATTTTGGGACTTGTCTCTAGTTGACTATAAGGAGAAGATTTTCGGGATTTCAATACCCAAGGTAGGTCACGTGACATTCGGCCAAGGGCCACTTATTGTGATTTAATGTTAGAATTGGATCTAACATGTACTCTGTAGGATTTCGATATCTTTATAGCCAAGAGACTACTTTCGAGATTTGATTAGTAATCAAATCGGCAGCAAGGTAAGAATTTAAGTTGTGATAATCCTCCGGGATTTGATTGTATAAGCCGATTGGGTTTTGCTAAGAAACTTAGTGTTGGCCGAATGTAGGAACTAAAGATCTAGAGTTCTAGATCGGGATTTTCGGGATTTCAGTGGTAGCGTTAAGTAAACCAGGTGTGTACCCCACACTAACTCTTAATAGATTTATGGCATCAATTTAATATATGTGTTTATAATAATGTAAGAAGTGGGCAAAGGTACCATGCAATGGTACAAAGTATTCAGGTATGTAACCTTAACATTATGTTAGTAAATGATATGAATATTTGGAATATGGCCCATATGTGAATATTGATAAGAATGTGAAATAAGGCATAAGGCATGATATTGCATGATTTGTATGACATGGGGCATATGGGTGGTATTTTAAGGGGAAGTGACCTGGTGGTTATTACCACGATATCTGGTGACTCATGCCATGAAATCTGAATGTGGTGACTTATGTCACAAATAATTATCTGGTGGCTATGCCACAATATATAAGGGCGATGTGCATGTCGTCTACAACGACTGCCTTCGATGATGTGTAGCGGATGGAGGGTCAACTTAGTAGTCCCCACGGTATGATGGTTGGTACGGGTGATGTGTAGCGGATGGTTATCTAGGTTTGGGTTCGGGATTGCATCATTATTTATATTTGCTATATATATATGTATGATCTGATATGCCTAAATTATTGGGACTTTGTGTTAGTGGTTACACATTGAGTCTGTTTGACTCACCCCGTTGGGGGATATCTTTTCAGGTGACACTCAGTGATGGACCGGGTCGGCGGTAGCTTAGTGGTGGCCATGTTCAGCTCAGATTTTATTTTATTTTTGGACTTTCTATTTTCAGGTATTTTGGATTTATTTCGGGTTTTCTTTAATGTAATAAGGCCACTAGAATGAAACTGTTTTGACACCTAAACATAAATGATTTTCAATTTAAAAGATAATCCTTAAACTCGGCAATTCTTTTTAACTTGTGGTTTGGAAAATAAAAACAAAGTTTTAATAAATCCCCGATTTCAAGAGTAGCAATGTTTTCAATTAAAATCTTCTCCAAAATTACCCAAAGTTTCCAAAGAAACAAACCAGTTTTGAACCGTTTTACTCAAGGAACATACCGGATCCGATCAAGGCTTGTGGGCCAGGTTTGGGGTGTTTTAGCTTGGTATCAGAGCCCAGTTTTAAACTCTCGACCTTGGTTTTAAAGCCCATAACGTTTTCAAAATTAAAGCCCAAATGAATTTTGTGAAAGATTTTGTGAAATGAGCAGGTTTTCTGGCATGGCACCTAAGTCTCCGACCCGAAGTCCACTAGGTAAGTACTCCTAACTGTTGTGTGATTTATAGTATTATTTGTAGAAGGGTATATATGGAACGTAGATTAGCATAGTAAGTTATTGAACCCTAGGATTAGTTTTCCCCAACATAAGAATTACATAAGACTTAATGCCTAACTAAACAAACCTGTGAAGTAAGTCGCCGAGTTAGGGTGTGGCAACCATTGTGCGCAGTCCTCGTGACTCACCTCTTCTTCGCTCAAATCCTACCTGGTGCGTAGTGACGGTTCACCCTAACCAAGAGGACTTACTCACGGGCTAAACTCAATAATTAAAACCAGAAAGGGACTGGTATATTTTCATAAAACCCTAGTTTTAAAATCATCAAATTGCCTCTTTGAATTGTGAAAAAAGAAACTTATTTTGAAAGTTTTTCTCGATTTACAAAAAATACCTAAGTACCCTTGGTTGTAAAATTACTAAAATGCCCTTGGTTTGAAAAATTACCACACTACCCTCGACTTTTACTAAGATATTTTTTTCAAAATACCAGAAACCCCTATTTTGCAAAATATTAAAATACCCTGATTTGGAAAATTTACGAAATTACCCCTGATTTACAAAATTACCAAAAGGACCCCGATTTTTAAAATTTCTGCCATACCTCTGATTTGAGAAAATTTTCAAAAGTACCCTCGAGTTTTGAAAATTTCAAAGTGCCCTGATTTATTAAGATTTTCAAATTGCCCCTGATTTATTACCAAAATACCCCTATAAGAGAAATGACGAAAATATCCCTGGGTTAGGAGCAGACAAAAATGTTCAAACGATGAATGTGTATAGTAGATATTACTGAATGGATGTGTTTCTCTGAATTAGGGTAGAAAACTTGGAACAAAAACTTTGATTGATCGAAAGAACTACTACTGAGCTCCTTTTCATAAAATTTCTTCGCGAATAATCAGTGGAACAAAATACTAATGCATAAAATTTCTTAAATCAGAGTAAAGCGCGATCATAGAAATGAGCTATAAGGGACGTGGACGTAATGTGCGAGGACGTGGTAGAGGCAGAATGACTGTATCGAAACCCATTACATCGGGTCAAGGGTCTGAGAATGAGGTACCACCACCCCCACCACCAACTGTTGGTGTTGAGCAGCAAGATCAGACGGGGGATGATGCAGTATCGCAGGCGGTGCTGCGAGTTCTTGAAATGGTGGCTGTAGCAGGAGGAAAATGGGGGCTCGAAAATCTGTACCCGAGTGACTCCAAGCCAATGGAGCTGAAGTATTCCGTGGCGTATCTGGTGTGGCACCCAGTACAGCTGAGTATTGGTTGGAGGCGACAGAGCGAATTATGGATGAGCTCAATTTAACTACTGAGGAGAAGCTGAAAGGAATGGTGTCGCTCCTCCGCGATGAGTCATATCAATGGTGGCTCACAGTTCGGGATGTGCTACAGCTGAGGAACTCACTTGGGAATATGTTAAGGCGGCATACCCAAAGAAGTACGTTGGGACCAGTTACATTGATGTGCAATAAAAGGCATTTTTGGGGCTGGTTCAAGGGAACAAGTTCGTGGCGGAATACGAGGCTGAATTTTTAAGGTTGAGCAGGTATGCTCGAGGAATCGTGGCTACGGAGCATGAGCGATGTGTCTGGTTTGAGGACGGACTGAGGGATGATCTGAGGTTGTTGATAGCTCCGCAGCAGGAGCGGGAATTTGCCGTGTTGGCGGAAGCTAAAGGGATTAAGGACTCTGTAAGGCAGAACACTGATCGAAATAGGCAAAAGAGAGGTTTTGGATCATCAGGATCATCTGGGAATATTCAAAAGAGGCCTAGAGTTGATGGGCCGCGAGGTCAGCAGGCTGTGACCGGAGGGCAGTATCGTACTTGTACTCAGTGTGGAAAGATACACTTAGGAGAGTGTTGGAAGAAGACAGGTGAATGCTTTAAGTATGGGTCTAAGGAACACATGATTAAGGACTGTCCTATTAAGATAGATGGGAGCTGACCCACGGGTTAGGGTTCTAATCAGGCTGGAAGAGGTGGACAACAGCCTCAGCGGGGTCGTGGTCCGATTGGTAGAGGAAACGGTGTTAGAAGAGGATGTGGAACACCAGGTAGAGGTGTTGGTAATACTGAGGCTAGACAGCCAGGACTGGTATATGCAGTTCGTCGGAGGGAAGACAGTGATGCACCTGATGTTATAATGGGTACGTTCCTTATTTCTGGGTTACCCTTTATTAGTTTGATAGACATAGGGTCAACTCATTCCTATGTTGCTAGTGAAGTATCCGACACTCTGCATGTGAACTCTGAGACTGTACCTAGGAAGATGACTGTACTTAGTCCTTTAGGACAGACTATAGTAGTAGATAAGCTCTTTAAGGAAGTGCCTTTAGAAGTTTAGGGGACGCAGTTCCCAGCTGACTTAATGGAACTGCCATTCGGGGAATTTAATCTAATCTTAGGCATTGACTGGTTAGTGAAGTACCGTGCGAATGTGGATTGTGCCGCTAAACGTATGTCGTTGAGAACTCCTAACGATAATGAAGTTATGGTGATGGGCGGAAGACGGAACTATTGTCGAATGTAGTATCCGCTCTTAAGGCGGAGAAGATGGTAAGGAAAGAGTGTCTGGCTTTCCTGATGTTGGTCAGTGCCTTGGATGCTAAGCAAACACGTGGTGAATGGGTTAGAATAGTAAGGGAATTTGCAGATGTTTTTCCGGAGGAATTACCTGGAATACCCCCGGATAGGGAGGTGGAGTTTGGAATTGATTTGCTGCCGGGAACAGCTCCTGTGTCAATTGCTCCGTATAGAATGACACCAAAGGAGTTAGTTGAGTTCAAGGCTCAGATCCAAGAGTTGCTTGATCGTGGGTTTATTCGACCCAGTGTGTCTCTATGGGGAGCACCGGTCTTGTTTGTGAAGAAAAAGGATGGAACTATGCGTATGTGCATAGATTATCAACAGTTGAATAGGCTGACCATCAAGAACAAGTACCCTTTGCTAAGGATAGACGACTTGTTCGATCAGCTTAAGGGGGCCGCAGTATTCTTGAAGATAGATCTAAGGTCTAAATATCATTAGCTTAAGGTGAAGGAAGCAGATATCCATAAGACAGCTTTCCGGACAAGATACGGCAATTATGAGTTCTTAGTAATGCCGTTCGGATTGACGAACGCCCCAGCCGCATTCATGGATATGATGAACCGGGTTTTTCAACCTTACTTGGATCAGTTTGTCGTTGTATTCATCGACGACATCCTAGTATACTGCAAGTCTGAAGAGGAGCATGATGAGCATCTTCGGGTTGTGTTGCAAGTGTTGAGGGAGAAGAAGCTTATGCCAAATTCAGCAAGTGTGAATTTTGGCTTAAGGAGGTTGCATTCTTAGGGCATGTGGTGTCTGCAGAAGGAATAAGGGTGGATCCTCGAAAGATTAAGGCAGTATTAGATTGGAAACCACCTAAGTCTGTGGCTGAGGCTCGCAGTTTCTTGGGATTGGCAGGCTACTACAGAAGGTTCGTGGATGGGTTCTCATCAATAGCTGCACCTTTGACGAAATTGTTGAGAAAGGAAGTACCTTTCATATGGACAGATAAGCAACAAGAGAGCTTTGAGAAGCTTAAAAGGGTTTTGAATGAGGCTCCGGTCTTGATTCAGCCTGAGGCAAGAAAGGATTTCGTGGTGTATTGTGACGCTTCTCATACGAGATTGGGATGCGTATTAATGTAGGATGGGAAAGTAGTCGCGTATGCGTCTCGGCAATTAAGGCCACATGAGGTTAACTACCCGACGCATGATTTGGAGTTGGCGGCAGTGGTCTTTGCTCTTAAGGTATGGAGGCATTATTTATATGGAGAAAAGTCAGTGATCTACACAGACCACAAGAGCCTTAAGTATCTGTTGACTCAGAAGGAGTTGAATCTGAGACAGTGAAGGTGGGTGGAATTATTGAAGGACTACGATTGTTCCATAGAGTATCACCCGGGCAAGGCGAATGTAATGGCGGATGCCCTAAGTCGGAAAGTAGTGTGGGATCTGAGAGTGATGTTCGCACATCTGAGCTTGTATGACGACGGAAGTTTGTTAGTAGAATTGCAAGTTAGACCGACATGGTTGAATGAGGTGAGGAAGAGTCAGTTAATGGATGAGGATTTAAGTGCTAAGCTACGGCAAGTGCAGAGTGGAGAGTTGGAAGATTATTATATTAATGACGAGGGAGTATTGTATTTCAAGGGCAAGGTCTGTATGCCGAAGAATGAGGACTTAAGGCAGAGGATTCTTCAGGAATCGCATAGTAGCCCCTATGTTATGCATCCTGGCGGCAGCAAGTTGTATAAAGATCTAAGAGAACAGTTTTGGTGGCCTGGTCTTAAGCGGGAAGTTACAGAGTTTGTGGGGAAATGCTTGACGTGTCGACAAGTTAAAAATTTGAACACCAAGTTCCGTCAGGATTACTTCAGCCAATCAAGATTCCGCAGTGGAAGTGGGAGAGAATCACCATGGACTTCGTTAGTGGGCTTCCCCTTACGTCTACTAAGAAGGACTCGATATGGGTGGTAGTGGATCGATTGACAAAGTCCGCGCATTTCATTCCAGTGCGGGTTAATTATTCTTTGCAGAAGTTGGCGAAGTTGTATGTGGTAGAGATTGTGAGATTGCATGGAGTGTCGGTATCGATTATTTCAGATAGGGATCCAAGGTTTACGTCTTGGTTTTGGAAAGCTCTACATCAAGCTTTAGGCACCAGATTAGATTTCACTACGGCATTTCATCCATAATCAGACGGTCAATCTGAACGAGTAATCCAAGTGTTAGAGGATATGCTGAGGGGATGTGTGATAGACTTCAGAGGAAGTTGGGAAGAATATTTGCCTTTAGCTGAGTTTGCATATAACAACAGCTATCAGGCCAGTTTTCGGATGGCACCGTATGAAGCGTTGTATGGACGGAAGTGTCGCACTCCTACGTGTTGGACAGAATTAGGGGAGCGTCGAGTTTTGGGTCCAGAGATTATGGCAGAATTCGAGGAGAAGGTCGAGGTAATTCGTGCATGATTAAAGGAGGCATCTGATAGGCAAAAGTCGTATGCAGATCTTAAGCGAAAGGAGATAGAATTTGATGTGGAAGATCAAGCGTTCCTTAAAGTTTCGCCTTGGAAGAAAGTGATGAGGTTTGGTCGCAAAGGGAAGTTAAGTCCTAGGTTTATAGGACCTTATCGGGTATTAAAGCGAGTTGGACCAGTGGCATATCAGTTAGAGTTGCCTCCAGAGTTGAAACAGATGCACGATGTATTCCATGTTTTGATGCTACGTCGTTATCGATCGGATCCATCTCATGTAGTACCAGTTGAGGAGGTGGAACTAAGGCCAGATCTGTCCTACGAGGAAGAGCCAATTCAGATCTTGGAACGAGATGTGAAAGTGCTACGGAGGAAATCAGTTCCTCTAGTTAAAGTGTTATGGCGCAATCATGGATCGGAGGAAGCTTCATGGGAGCCGGAAGAAGCAATGCGACAACAATACCCTCACTTATTTCAGCCAGGTAATTTCGAGGATGAAATTATTTTAAGGGGGTAGAATTGTAATATCCGGGATTTATGGCTTATGCATTAATGCTAAATTGTATAAAGTAGCATGTCTATGTGTGTTCTGATTGTGTTGTTTGAATTTTGTGAACCTTAGAATGTAGGAAAAATGCCTTAGAAAATATTAAGTTTTAAGTTTAAAAGAGGAAGCTAGTCAGAGGAGGCCTTAAGAGAAATTGTAGGGAGAGTTAGACACAAAAATCAGCTTGTTAAATTGGCTTGGAGGCGCCACTTAAAGCTCAGTAAGTGACATATGCCATATGCGATGGGCAAGGGGCTAGGTTCGAGCTGCAATGGAAGCAAATAAAAGAGTTTTATTTTACAGTAAGGAGCAAGAGAGGTGGACGGCAAGGGGGCACTAAGGGATGAGTTTAAGATGTGGTCTAACCCGTTTGAAATTTCGGCTAAGTAGAAGATAAATGAGGACTTATTTTTAAACTATTTTGAATGTCCAAGGAGGAGGAAAAATAGGAGAAAAGGAAGGGATGAGATAGGGGGAAGGAGTTGGCCGTCCTAGGGACTCCTTTAAGGTGATTTTCGGCCAAGTTTAGTAAGGGGAATAGCCGAATTTCATTAAGGCATTGTAGCCTCTCTTTCGTTTTCTTTTTCTCTCCAAAACCATCATCTTTCTCTTCTTTTTCTTTTAGTCTAGCCGAAATCTTCTTCTCCCTAATCCACCATTGCCGTAACCCCTAAAAAGATTCATACCCTTCCTCTTGTGTTCCTTGTGGAAGCCGAATCCTCTACTTGGTGGCCATAGCCGATTGCTCCTCTACCCTTTAGAAGCCGAGTTGATCGTTTAAGCAGAAGCCAAATCCTCCTGTTTCAAGAAAGGACATTTGATTAAGTTGGTAAGGAATCTCTTCTATGCCGAACTCTTGTTATTTTATTTCTCTAACTATTGAAAATCGAGGCTTTAATCCCGTTATTACTTTGTGGCCGAAACTTTGAAGGAGATTTCGGGACTTGTCTCTAGTCGACTATAAGGAAAAGATTTTCGGGATTTCAATACCCAAGGTAGGTCACGTGACATTCGGCCAAGGACCACTTATTGTGATTTAATGTTAGAATTGGATCTAACATGTACTCTGTAGGATTTCGATATCTTTATAGCCAAGAGACTACTTTCGGGATTTGATTAGTAATCAAATCGGCAGCAAGGTAAGAATTTAAGTTGTGATAATCCTTCGGGATTTGATTGTATAAGCCGATTGGGTTTTGCTAAGAAACTTAGTGTTGGCCGAATGTAGGAACTAAGGATCTAGTGTTCTAGATAGGGATTTTCGGGATTTCAGTGGAAGCGTTAAGTAAACCAGGTGTGTACCCCACACTAACTCTTAATAGATTTATGGCATCAATTTAATATATGTGTTTATAATAATGTGAAAAGTGGGCAAAGGTACCATGCAATGGTACAAAGTATTCAGGTATGTAACCTTAACATTATGTTAGTAAATGATATGAATATTTGGAATATGGCCCATATGTGAATATTGATAAGCATGTGAAATAAGGCATAAAGCATGATATTGCATGATTTGTATGACATGGGGCATATGGGTGATATTTTAAGGGGAAGTGACCTGGTGCTTATTACCATGATATCTGGTGACTCATGTCACGAAATCTGAATGTGGCGACTTATGTCACAAATAATTATCTGGTGGCTATGCCAAAATATATAAGAGCGATGTGCACGTTAAATGCAAATGATCGCGCCCGATGATGTGTAGCGGATGGAGGGTCGACTTAGTAGTCCCCACAGTGTGATGGTTGGTACGGGTGATGTGTAGCGGATGGTTATCTAGGTTTGGGTTCGGGATTGCATCATTATTTATATTTGCTATATATATATATGTATGATCTGATATGCCTAAATCATTGGGACTTTGTGTTAGTGGTTACACATTGAGTCTGTTTGACTCACCCCGTTGGGGGATATCTTTTCAGGTGACACTCAGTGATGGACCAGGTCGGCAGGAGCTTAGTGGTGGCAATGTTTAGCTCAGATTTTATTTTATTTTTGGACTTTCTATTTTCAAGTATTTTGGATTTATTTCGGGTTTTCTTTAATGTAATAAGGCCACTAGAATGAAACTGTTTATGCATGCATTCTAAGTATTTAGTACGTTACGATTTATATCAAATTAAAGTTTAAGTAACTTTTCTTAAAAACCAATGTTAAATGTTTTGACACCTAAACATAAATGATTTTCAATTTAAAAGATAATCCTTAAACTCGGCAATTCTTTTTAACTTGTGGTTTGGAATATAAAAACAAAGTTTTAATAAATCCCCGATTTCAAGAGTAGCAATGTTTTCAATTAAAATCTTCTCCAAAATTACCCAAAGTTTCCAAAGAAACAAACCAGTTTTGAACCGTTTTACTCAAGGAACATACCGGATCCGGTCAAGGCTCGTGGGCTGAGTTTGGGGTGTTTCATATACAGCCTGGGTTGCTCCACACGGCCGAAGCACACGGGCGTGTGGCCTTATCTAGCCAAACTTTGGTTTTAGGCCAATTTAACTGCAATCCCAATTCTCTATGTTCCAACCCCTCACTGAGCGTACTAGGGGTAGATATGACTCTGTTCTAACTTCGGTTTATGTGTTACTTGTGATTGGATGTGGGATACTTTAGGTGTTGAATCTGAGTGTATAAGTGAGCACATTTCTATAACTGATTGAATGATTGTAAGTGACTGCCTCTGAATGAATATTTGAGATTGCATTCTAAATTGCTACATATGCATACGTACATCTGCATATAAAGTTTTTGGGTAGGATTTTGTAACACCCCTTACCCGAGATTGTCGCCGGAGTCGAGCACGAGGCGTTACATGACTTAACTTACTAATTCGGGGCATAATAGAATTTGCTTTTAAAATTAATTCACTCACATTCATTCATTATGTCCCTAAAAAGGGCCCTCGAGGCCCTAAAACATGCAATTGAAACGATTCGGGACCAAACCGAGAACATTAAAGATTTTCTAATTACATAAACAAAACAAAATAATTTATTTCACTATTCATATTAAAATTGTCCACCTGCGTCATAGTCACTAAATTGATTATTACAAAACTTGAAATTTAGATCCGTAAATTTTCCCCGAAACTAGACTCATTTATCTTCTTACCATATTTTTTCTAGAATTTTTGGTTTAGCCAAATTGTACAGTTTATTAGTTAAAGTCTCCCCCATTTCACTGTTCGACTGTTCTGACCTCTTTTCACTATGAATCACTTTTCTTCTCATACAGAATTCAAATAATGTTCTTGTTTATTTAAGTTGAAAATAGACTCATTAAGAAATCTAGAAATATATATTATAACATATAATTAGTTTTTTACAATTTTTTATGATTTTCTAAAATCAAAATAGGGGATTCTGAAATCACTCTGACCCTGTCTCACTAAAATTCAAATATCTTTTAATAAAAAATTCTTTTGCTTACCTTGTTTCTTTTATGTGAAATTAGACTCATTAATCTTTAATTCTACATCTCATTCACCATTTAATTCCATTTCTACTATCCTTAGTGATTTTTCAAAATCACATCACTTCTTCTGTCCATAACTTTTCCATTACTAACTTTACTCTTTCATAATTTCTTTGTATTATCTATCATTTAGGCATACAAAACACCAAAACATGTTCTTGATTAGCCATGTCAATAGCTAATCATTATCGAGTATTCACATGCAATCCTTTAGCCATATCATAAGGACATACACACAAAATGGCTAAGTCCCTATACATATGCCATAACTTAAAACATTTCGAATCACAAAATACCAAGATAGTCCTTTGATAGTATGAAACGATCTCTGACGTACTTATGACCCCGAGTTGGCTTGGCGATACTATAAAAAGATAGAAAGGAAAAGGAGTAAGCTACAATGCTTAGTAAGTTTACAAGTAAATAAATACAACATTCATCAAGAATAGGTATACTCATAAAATATCATCAATTATCATAATCTTTATTTTCTTCTTTACTTACTCTTCAACTTACTTATTTACTTTCTTTCTTAGTTGCTTACTTAATTAGTTCAAGAAATGTCTTACTCTTTCTTTGTTGAAATTCCCTCAACTAATAACAATGATATTCTTATGAACTCACCTGAACCTATTTATCATTCCTTTACCTAAACTTTCCTATAACATAACCTGTATATTAGTCCGTTGAACCACTTGGAATACTAAGGGTACTCGGGTTTCCTGCCTAATAATAGCCTGCCAATGCCATGCTCTAGACATGGTCTTTCATGGGATGTTCCCTGTCCTACCAAAGCCATATATCTGATATGGACTTACATGGGATGTTCCTCAACTATATCAACCTGCCAATGCCATATATCTGATATGGACTTACATGGGATGTTCCTCAACTGTCTGGTAACCCATACATTCCTAAGGTTCAAACGGGGCTTTCTGGTACTTTTTCTCTGTCATCTCATCTTTGATTCAACTTTGAATATTTTCATAAATAAATGTATATATGCTAGAAATTAACAAAATTAATATAAAATATTGAAATATTGTATTTATTTACCGTAAACTTACCTCAATGCGAAATAGGTTCAAACTTGACAACTTAGTCCTTTACCTTTTTCTTTCCTCGGTCTACCCCTAGATTTCATTCTTCCTGATCTATAGTTGCAATTTTAGCTTATTTAATACTCACATTTATCAAAACAGTCCTTGACTCTAACTTTGACAAAATTATAAATTTTCCCCTAAACTTTTTCATATTTACATTTTTGCCCCAATACTCGAAAATTAAACTTCATCCCTCATTCTTATGTTTTATGACATGCTGAACATTTTTCCCTTCTATGGAAACATCAAATTCCCACTCTAACATGTATTTATAAACATTAGGTATTTTTACCGATTATATCGTTTTACTCGTTTTCACTTAAAATCGTTCAAAAGTTGTTTAACATAATTCCAAGAATCATAGTATACCACAAAATATCAAAATAGACACATTTCACCTATGGGTATTGTAATATCCTAGATTAGGGGTTATGCATTTGGAGCATAATTCATGAATTAATAGGCTCAGTGTATGGGTGAGTGTGTTTAAGGGATTTGGAGAACCTTAGGAGATGGGGAAAATGCTTTGGAAAATAATTGGATTTTAAGTTAACAAGAGGAGCTAGGCTGAAGAGGCCTTAAGAAAAGTCTTAGGGAATTTAGGACACAAGGAACCGTGTGGCAAATTGGCAGCGGACGCCACCTAGGAGCTTGCATCAAAGGGAGCTTGTGTCAAGAGGGAGGAGGTTCGAGCTGCAGAAATTGCATTAAGGGCTTTTCTTTTTGCGTTAAGAGAGGGACTTGGCTAGGTAGGCCTTAAAAGAATAAGTGGTGGAGTTATGGCATAAGATAGGCCTTGGTAAAGTGGCTACAAGGCGCCACCTAGGGCCTTGGTAAATAACGCCTCAATCTGCAAGGAAGGGAGGAGGTTCGATTCTTGGTGACGGCATGGGAGGGTGTTATTTTTATTTTTGCGTCAAAAAGGGGAACTAGGCTAAGGAGACTTTAAGGGGAATTCGTGAGAGATTTATGCCACAAGAAATCATGTGGTAAAGTGGCAATGGAGCGCCTAGGTACAAGGGGAAAGATTCGAATCACATGGGCAGCATAAAGTGGGGTTTTATTTTTGCTGGTTGGCGTCAAAGAGAGGGAAGAGTTGGACGGCATGTGGGCTTCCAAAAGGATGGGATAAGCTTTGGATTTTCTCTTAAAATTCGGCTGGAGTAAGGATAATTGTTTTATTTATTTATTTAGATTATTTTTTTTATAGGTAGATAGGAGATGATTTAGGAGTTTGATAAGGGATTAATGATGGATAATTTTTATTTTATTAATTAAGGTGATAAAGGTGGATTTATTTTTAGTTGATAGATAGAAGATAATTATAGATTTATTTTATATATTTTGAATGTGTGTTCAAGAGATATTATAAGAGAAGAAAGTGGGATTGGGGAGGGGGTATGTGTGCCGAATTTGAGTAGTATAAATAGGGGTGCTCACCTTTTGGTAAATCTTTTCTCCATTTAATTTCTTCTTGCCGAAATTGTTCCTCTAATCTCACTCTCTCCTTGTGCCGAATTTGTTCATTTATCTGCCTAGTCTCATTCTTTTCTTCATGCCGAAATTTTATGGTGATCAATTCCTTGTTTCCTCTTTTGATTAGCATAGCTGAACCCTATAAGCATTATTCTCTTTTCTTCTTCATCACCATTTGTTAAGCCATAGCCGAATATACAACCATCATCTGAAAGGTTAGCCGAAACCCCTCCACCATTATACACCATTGCCGAATCTCTTAGTGATCAAAGGGACTTTTAGGTGCTAGTTTTTTTGAACGGTTTTGATGGTGTGGAAGGTGATTTCGGGAAGTTGATCAGTAGGGGTAAGCAACGATAGTGGTAAGTGTGTTCTCTCTTAAGCAATCGGTTTGAGTTCTTTTGTGGCCGAATGTTCATAGGGCCTTTATCTCGTGTTTTTGCTGTAGCCAACGTGAAGGAGTTTTAAAAGGGTCTCTTGGATTAGATTACGCAAGGTAAGTAAATATAGTTTTGGCCAAGGGCCATTCTTGTGGATTTTTGCTTAAAGCTGAATCTAACTGGTGGCATGTAGGGATTTCGACAACAACGGGAGCAAGAATTGGTTTTTCGGGATTTAAATCTGTAAGGTAAGGTAGTAGTGGTATTCGGCCATAAGCCATATTTGGTATTTTAGTGTGATCGATTTGACTATGATGGTTTATGGACTAATCGTCAGGAATAAGAGAGTTTTTGGATTTAGTCGACTATGCCAAAACAGATGCGTAGTTATCGCACTGTTCTCTTGATTGTTGTAATGTGATATTATGTATATGTGTTATGATGTGAATGGAAGCCGAAATAAGGGCTAAAATGGTGGATACCCATGATGGGTAATCATTTAACCAGGTCAGTACTTTATGACAATAAGTTTCCTATGGTATACATATGAAATTGTGATAGCATGTGATGTATGCTTATTTTAATGATATTGTGGCATGATACATGGGGCTTGGGATGTGACTATCGAAGGAAATGGTGTACATTATGTACGTGGCTTGATGTTAGCCTTGTGCTACATTGGTGCTTGATGGTAGCTATGTGCTTCATCAAGGGAGGTGTTGGCTAAGTGCCCATCTCAGCGGTTGATAGCTGTGTGCATCACCGTGGACCGATTGATATGTAGGATCACTTAGGTGATCGGTGGCTTAGCCACGGCCTTGAGCAGTAGGTCTACCAAGGTAGGATATGTGGGATCATTGGTTGATCGGTGGATTAGCCACGGCCTTGGGCAGCGGGTCTACCAAGGTAGGTGTAACGGATGGACATTAGGTTGGGTTGGGCTTCATAATTGCATATTTATGTGTACGGACTGTGTGTATATGGGCCAAGCCCATATATGGAGATATGTGAAATAACTATGCACTGAGTCTGTTTGACTCACCTAATATTTTATTAAACCTTACAGGTGATGCATGAGGCTCGGACCGGGTTGGAGTGGATACGAGGTGGCCCATGCGGAAGATGTTTTACTTGTTTAAAATATTTTATATTATCAGCATTTTGGGAATTTATTTGATGTAATAAGGGTCACTTATAGTACTTGGAAACTTTATTTATGTTTTGAAGTTTATTTTATTATTGAACTAATAATGGGAAATATTTTTGAAGCAATTTATATTATAATAACTTATATAAAAGTTTTAATCCGGGAATTTGTAACAACTAAATTTCAATGGGCTTTAAAATACACAATGTTTTACCAAAGAAAATAAATTTATACGTTTTCACCTTTAAGTCAAATACTTCGCAAACATTTCTGTAGTGACATACCAAATCCGGTCAAGGCTCGTGGGCCGGGTTTGGGGGTGTTACAGGTATTTTACCAAGTATGAACCCTAGGTTAAATTATTACTAGAATAAGCTCAATTAAGTTACCGGGACTCTAAAAACGTAAAGAACATTAAAAACGGGGCTTGGGATCACTTACTATGGAGCTTGGAAGCTTGAAAAAGCCCTAGCTATGACCTCCCTTGAAGATTCAGCCCTATGGAGAAGATGAACAACATTTCTCCGTCTTTTCCCTTTTAATTCTCTTTAATTGCCTAATGACTAAAGTGCCCTTCATTAAAACTTTAGTTATTTTTATCTATGTCTGTCCATTTTTGTCCATGAAATCTAATGGTCTAATTACCATTTAAGGACTTCTACTTTAGATGTGCTCTTCAATTTAATCCTTTAGCATGTAGAACTCATATTTATCAACTTTTACAATTAAGCCCTAATAGGCAAATTAGACATGCTATCACTAAAATTTCTTATCGGTATACTAACACATGCATCAAATCAATTGGTATATCATAAAAATTAATCACAATATATTTTTCTATCTTGGATTTGTCGTTTCACAACCATTGTTCCGTTTAGGCTCTATTTCGAGATGTTACAGATTTTGAAGAGGAGGAGGATTTACGAATTGGTAGTTTAACTGCATACTGTAGCCTTAATACCTAGAGTGTCATGGGCAGTCCCAATACCTAGAGGGTCGTGGACGATTTGATTGTACTGTGGTTTTCTACACTGCACTGTACAATACATACGTCAACATCGTTGCGTATCATTAACTTAATTGGCAGTTTTTACTACAACCCATTGGTACAGTGGATTACTCCATTGCACTGTACCGCATGTACGTTAGCTGTGCTACGTACCATTATCTGATCTTGCTGTTCGTTCTACATGTCTGTACTGTGGATTACCGCATTGCATTGTACAACTTATACGCTTGCTTTGCTACGTAATATATGAGACTGGTAGTCTATCTGCACAATGATAGCCCCAATTCCTAGAGGGTCGAGGGCGATCCCAATACCCTGATGGTCGTGGACAATGTTGATGATCATTGTTGCCGAGCAACCCCGGATGAATCATAAGGAGTGCAGGGTTGGATGGGCTTTTCGAGGTCCTACTTAGAGTGTAGGGATGGGTGGGTTGACTTAAACCCCACAGGAACTGTAGGGTTGGACGGGGATGGTATGATGGTTGGATGGGTGGGTTATTTTATAACTCATTTGCACTCATATACATCTGATTGATCTGTTTGATTGAATTGAAACTTGCGAATGGTTGAGATTTACTGATATCATGACTAAAAGTGTAATTCTTCTTTGCAGGGTTCATATAAGCAGGGTTCGCATTTATAGACATGCAGAAGTTAGCATATTGCTAACATATGAGTTCACAGATTAGGCATTTATAGGGTCGCATGTAATACTAGACAAGTTTCACATGTTTTAACAGAAATGTATGATTCTTCTTTGCTTTGGGACTTTCTTTTAGCTGCTTAATAAAACTTATATTTTACTTTTTTTTTAAAAAGCATGTAAATTCGTATTAATATTTTACAAAAACGATAATTATTTGAGAAAAATGAACGAAGTTTATATTAATGTTTAAACATCAATATAAAATATATATTTTTATATATAATCTCTCTTAATTCTTGAATTGAAAAGCAACTATAACTTAATTGGCAAAACCAACACTAAATACTCATTATTCAATAGTCAAGGTTTCATTTACTGGGTAAAGCAATGCAACTGGCCCCTAAACTACCAGTTAAGAAAAAAACTTAGTTAATTTATTTATTCTTCCAAATTTTATCTATAACCTAACTGTGAAAAATTAATATTCAACTTAGCTATAATTAAGAAAAATCAGAATTATTTTCAGCATAATTAACTATAAGTCCATGTTCAATATCCTAAATTTAGATTTAAATGTCATGCATTCTAAGTAAACCCTAAACTACCCTATTGCTACACACCACGCTATGAGTTTCCTAGAACTCATCCAACCTTTTGACTCTGGGTTGTGGATTAGCTACTGCTAATTTGTAGGTAAACTACCACTTGTTGTAGATGCACAACATAATTATAGATAAAAGTTGTCACTAGGTTAGTAAAAAGTGTGGGTAAACCACCAATACTTTTAGATAAAAACTGTGACACCCCAAACCCGATTGGGATGGACTGACCCAAATTTTAAGCGTTACATTAGCCACCTAAGTGACTCTTCGGGTAACGACCACCTAAGACACACCCTGACCTTATAACACCTCAATCTTATATGATTATTAGTTATTTATTAATGTGAAAGCAAATTATGAGTCAATTTTAAACTTTTCCTAAGTAATTTAACATAAGGTCATTTTTGTAATTTTCCCCCATATGGTAAAATTAATCCAATATTAGATCTAAATGTTTACAAACTTTCTTTTAATCAAAATTGTGCAAATTTAAAATTTTTAGCTCAAATTGAGTTCGTTTATTATGTCTATTTAAAATTTTATTATTAGGGACTAAATTGTAATAAATACAAACTAGCAGGATCAATTCCAAATTCCAAATTGTATTTCTATCCAATTTTACCTGTAACATCCAAGAGTAGGGGTTATGCATTTAGTGCATAATTCAAGTGATGGTAGGCCTAGTGTATGAGTGGATGAATTTTAGGGGTCTTGAGAACCCAAGGATGTGGGAGAAAGTCTTGGAAAAAAAAATATTGGAATTTTAAGTGAAAAGAGGAAACTAGGCAAAGAGGCCTTAAGAAAATTTGCGTGGGATTTATAACACAAGGAAGTCATGTGGTAAATTGGCTTGGGACGCTACCCTAGGGGGCATGGAAGGTTGCGTCACATGGAGTGCCAAGGGGAGGAGGTTCGAGCTGCAGAAATTGCACTTGGGAGCTTTTATTTTTGGCGTTAAAAAGGGGAATTGGGCTAGGGAGGCCTTAAGGGAAGTTATAGACGCTTTTGGACACAAAGAGTGCCTTGGTAAAGTTGCTGCAAGGCGCCACATAGGGTCTTGGTGATGACGCCATGTGCAGTGGGTAAGGGCCTTGGTTCGAATCACGGGAGTGTGTTTTATTTTTGCTCTTTCCGTTCAGAAGGGAAACTAGGCTAAGGAGGTTTTAAGAGAAATTTTGGGGAGTTTATGACACAAAAGAACTAGCAGCAAAGTGGCTTGGGGCGTTATTTGTGGGCTTCAGCTGGTCTCATGTTTGAATCTTGGGGGTAGCAAATGGGTGGCTTTTATTTTGTAAATTTTAAATCAAGAGAGGGAGGAGTGTTGGACGGCACATGGGCATTGGAAGGATGAGATAAGGATTAAGCTTGTTTTTTTTTTTTTCAAATTCCGGCTGGAAGAGTGGGATAAGTGTGGATTTATTTTATTTATTTTAAATGGGAAGATAAGGGATAAGGTGATGAATTATTTTATTTTATTTGTTAAGGTGATAAAAGAGAAATAGGAGATTATTATGGAAGTTGAGGTGGTGGCCAAGTATGGGTCTCTTTGGTAGGCAATATTCGGCCAAGTGAAGGGGGAAAGAGTGCCGAAATTATTTATTTTCTTCTCTAGTCTTCATTGCTGAAAATTTTAGTGAAGCAAATTCATTCTTTTTCCTCTCTTTTTCCTTGAAGCCGAAACCTCTCCACCATTGTTCTCATTGCCGAATTCTTCCAAGCCTCTTCCATTTTTTTCCTATTCTTTCTTATAACTTCAACCCCCTACCTATTCTCTATGATAGCCGAATGTTCCATCATCATTTGAAGCCATAGCCGAATAGCAAAGGTGCTCTATTCTCTATTCTTCGGTCGCAAGTTTTAGAAACCAAAGTATCATTGGTGGTGAGTTTCTTCAATCGATTTTCTGTATGAGTAAGAGCTCTCTTCTAATCGTTGTTCTCCTATTTTTTTAAATGATGAAAGTTAAGAGCCTAACTCTATTTCTCCTCTGTGTCTGAATCTAGGAAAGTGACTTCGGGAAGTTGATCAATAGTGGTAAGTATTCTCTTAGAAATCAGTTTTGGACTCTTTTTCATAAGGGTGTGAAATCAAGTGTTTGGTCTTGGTTTTAGGCATGGCTGAATGTCCATTAAGCCTTAATATGGGTTCTTTTGGTGTTTAGTTGAAGGAAGGAAGCGCTAAAGAGTAACTTTTGGGATTTACAGTGATCAAGGTAAGTAGTTGTTAACATTCGGCCATAGGCCATATTAGTTATTTATGTATTAGCCGATTTTGACTATGATGTTTAGGGCCAAATTGACAGGGATTATAAGGAGCTTTAGGGATTTCAAGACTCTTTCAGTAAGTATGTTAAGTTGTGGATATTTGGTTAAGATTTCGTATATTGATGATTAACGGAGTGTTCTGATTAAGTATTGTGATGGAGGCAAATACCAGTCAAGGAGGACCAGGGATAGTTCCTATTCCAAAGTTTAAGAAAAGATCTGTCTCGGCGGTTCGGGATTGGCCACCGGGGTGTGGGCAAGCAGTAGGGGAAAGCTATAGGCAGATAGCCGTAGTGGCTCTTAGTGATAGCATCAGGATCGAAAGTTTAGAACTTTAAGTGATTAAGTGTGTAGTTAGCCTACCGTTTTCCGGGTATTTGTGCTATATGTGTATGTGTTATGAATGTGCTAACTAGTGCAGTGGAAATTGTGATATGGATACCCTCATGGGGTATGTCGATAACTCGGTAAGTACCAAATCTGATATAGTGTGATTATTAATATGAATGTGTGATATTATGCTTGATGAACATGCTCATGCATCATTATATTATGTCATTATGGAATATCGCATGTACATGGGTGGGATATGATATGAAAGAAGGTACGGGTGTACTTTGAGTACGTGGTTTGGTGTTAGCCTTGAGCTACATCGTGGATTGACGTTGACTGAGGTCACGTTGTGGATTAATTGCGATTTAGTTCGCGTGGCTTGATGAGTGGCTATGTGCCTCATCGTGGTTGATATCGGCTATGTTTCATATCGTGGTTGATAAGTGACTATGTGTCCCATCGTGGTTTTGGTGTTAGCTACGGCTACATCGTGGATTGGCACTGACTGAGGTCGCGTTGTGGATTATTGTGCTTAATTGCACGTGGACGGCATTGATTGCCTTTTGGAGTGAAAAGGAGAGGGTGATTTGATAATCCCCTGGTGTGTGGTGGCTGGATACGGGGGTGTATAGAGGATGGACCCTAGGTTGGGTTGGGTGCACTTTGCATAATTTCAATGGATATGTGAATTAATGTGGAAATGGGCCAAGCCCAGTATATGAATGTGGATCAGTGTGGAAATGGGCTAAGCCCGATATGTGAAAATTATGCGGTTAATTACCCTGTTACCTGATAAGTGATATGAATATGGGCCAAGCCCAGAATGTGGTAATTTGTGAATATGATATCTTGTTATCTGATATATGGGCTAATATGTGGTTAACATGTGGGTGGAATTCAGTGGATTAATTACACACTGAGTCTGTATGACTCACCCAATTTTTATTAAACATCGCACATGATTCGTGGTGACCGAACCGGGTTGGAGTGGATACGAGGTGGCTCATGCAGAAGAAGATGTTTTAATTATTTTATGCATTTTAATATTAAGTACTTTGTTTAAGTATTGGTTGTAATAAGGGCCTTATGATATTTATTATTATTTTTATTATGGCTTGATTAAATTAAATTATTATTTGCAAATGATTTTATTCTTAGTAACTTATTTATTAAAAATATGTATTAAAGTTTTCCACTCGGATATTTAGTAACATCAAAGTCTTACCTAGAATTTTAAACACACAATGTTTTATGAAAGGCAAAATTTTTAATGTTTTTCCCAAAAGTGAAATCAGTCTTCAAATGTTTTTTCGCAGTGACATACTAGATCCGGTCAGGGCTCGTGGGCCGGGTTTAAGGTGTTACAGTTTGGTATCAGAGCCCAGTTCAAAACTTGACTTTGAGGGTTTTGGGTCCAAAAATGTTTTCAAAAATGGGTTTTTCAAAATATGGACTTTTATTTCAGGTTATTCTGGAATGGCACCTGCATCTCCGGCCAGAAGTCCAGCAAGTAAGTGCTTCTAATTACTGAAGTGAATTTGATATGTGAATTTGATGGGCAATGTGGGCTCGTAGATTAGAAGATTAGGGCTATTAAACCCTAGGACTAGTCTACTCAAACACAAGTGCATAAGACTCAAGGACCATTAAACAAACCTGTGATAAGTCACCGAGTTAAGGTGTGGCAACTGTTGTGCGCATGTCTAGGAGTGGATTCAGTAAGAGATTGGTATTTACGCAGTCCCAGCGCCTCACCTCCTCTTTACTCGAATCCTACCTGGTGCGTAGTAACCGTTCACCCTAACCAAGAGGACTTACTCGCGGGCTAAACCGATCATTAAAACCCAAAAGGGACTAGCCATGTTTTATAAAAAAAATTTAGTTTTTTTTTAAAATCACTAAATTACCCTTTTTGATTTGTACAAACTATTTGGAAGACATTTCTCAGAATATTTTCGATTTACAAAATTACGAAAATACCCCTATGTTGTAAATTACTAAAATGCCCTCGGATTGAAAAAAATTATTATATTACCCTCGACTTTTATTAAAATATTCTTACTTTACAAAAATATCAGAAAATTCTATTTTTGCAAAATGTTAAAATACCCTGATTTGGAAAATTTACTAAAATACCCCTGACTTACAAAATTACTAGAATAACCCCGATTTCTGAAATTTCTGCAATACTTTTGATTTGGAAATTTTCAAAGTACCCTTAAGTTTTGAAAATTCTGAAATGCCTTTGATTTGTAAAGATTTTCAAATTGACCCCGATTTATTACCAAAATACCCTTATAGGACAAATGACGAAATTACCCCTAGGTTGGTAAAAGATAAGATGGCCATGGTAGCATGGTGAATGTTGTGAATGAATGTGGCTTCATTGAGAAATGAAGGTGTTTCTATTGATGAATGTGAATGTGACTCTCGGAATTGGAGTAGTGAACTTGAACTAAAACTTTGTTTGATCGAAAGAACTACTTCTAAATACTTTATGTCATAAAATTGTTCGTGGATAATCAGTGGAACAAAATTTTAATACATAAAACTTTGTAATCAGATTAAATTGCAACGTTAGAAATGAGTTCTAGGGGACGTGAACTTAGAGATTGTACCTAGGAAGTATGATGATTCTATTAAGATCAGAGTGCGCAGCATAAGTGTGGTGCGATGAGTAGGATTACCGGTGGTTAGTTAGTAAGTAATTTCGAGGACGAAATTATTTTTAAGGAGGGTAGAACTATAACATCCAAGAGTAGGGGTTATGCATTTAGTGCATAATTCAAGTGATGGTAGGCCTAATGTATGAGTGGATGAATTTTAGGGGTCTTGAGAACCCAAGGATGTGGGAGAAAGTCTTGGAAAAAAAATATTGGAATTTTAAGTGAAAAGAGGAAACTAGGCAAAGATGCCTTCAGGAAATTTGCGTGGGATTTATGACACAAGGAAGTCATGTGGTAAAGTGGCTTAGGACGCTACCCTAGGGGGCATGGAAGGTTGCGTCACATGGAGTGCCAAGGGGAGGAGGTTCGAGCTGCAGAAATTGCACTTGGGAGCTTTTATTTTTGGCGTTAAAAAGGGGAATTGGGCTAGGGAGGCCTTAAGGGAAGTTGTAGGCGCTTTCGGGCACAAAGAGTGCCTTGGTAAAGTGGCTGCAAGGTGCCACTTAGGGTCTTGGTGATGACGCCATGTGCAGTGGGCAAGGGCCTTGGTTCGAATCACGGGAGTGTGTTTTATTTTTGCTCTTTGCGTTAAGAAGGGAAACTGGGCTAAGGAGGCTTTAAGAGAAATTTTGGGGAGTTTATGACACAAAAGAACTAGCAGCAAAGTGGCCTGGGGCGTTATTTGTGGGCTTCAGCTGGTGTCATGTTCGAATCTTAGGGGCAGCAAATGGGTGGCTTTTATTTTGTAAATTTTAAATCAAGAGAGGGAGGAGTGTTGGACGGCACATGGGCATTGGAAGGATGATATAAGGATTAAGCTTGTTTTATTTTTTTCAAATTTCAGCTGGAAGAGTGGGATAAGTGTGGATTTATTTTATTTATTTTAAATGGGAAGATAAGTGATAAGGTGATGGATTATTTTATTTTATTTGTTAAAGTGATAAAAGAGAAATAGGAGATTATTATGGGAGTTGAGGTGGTGGCCAAGTATGGGTCTCTTTGGTAGGCAATATTCGGCCAAGTGAAGAGGGAAAGAGTGCCGAAATTATTTATTTTTTTCTCTAGTCTTCATTGCTGAAAATTTTAGTCAAGCAAATTCATTATTTTTCCTCTCTTTTTCCTTGAAGCCGAAACCTCTCCACCATTGTTCTCATTGCCGAATTCTTCCAAGCTTCTTCCATTTTTTTCTATTCTTTCTTATAACTTCAACCCCCCTACCTATTTTCTATGATAGCCGAATGTTCCATCATCATTTGAAGCCATAGCCGAATAGCAAAGGTGCTCTATTCTCTGTTCTTCGGTCGCAAGTTTTAGAAACCGAAGTATCATTGGTGGTGAGTTGCTTCAATCAATTTTCTATATGAGTAAGAGCTCTCTTCTAATCGTTGTTCTCCTATTTTTTTTAAATGACGAAAGTTAGGAGCCTAACTCTATTTCTCCTCTGTGGCCGAATCTAGGAAAGTGACTTCGGGAAGTTGATCGATAGTGGTAAGTATTCTCTTAGAAATTAGTTTTGGACTCTTTTTCATAAGGGTGTGAAATCAAGTGTTTGGTCTTGGTTTTAGGCATGGCCGAATGTCCATTAAGCCTTAATATGGGTTCTTTTGGTGTTTAGTTAAAGGAAGGAAGCGCTACAGAGTAACTTTCTGGATTTGCAGTGATCAAGGTAAGTAGTTGTTAACATTCGGCCATAGGCCATATTAGTTATTTATGTATTAGCTGATTTTGACTATGATGTTTAGGGCCAAATCGACAGGGATTATAAGGAGCTTCCGGGATTTCAAGACTCTTTCGGTAAGTATGTTAAGTTGTGGATATTTGGTTAAGATTTTGTATATTGATGATTAACGGAGTGTTCTGATTAAGTATTGTGATGGAGGCAAATACCAGTCAAGGAGGACCAGGGATAGTTCCTATTCCAAAGTGTAAGAAAAGATCTGTCTCGGCGGTTCGGGATTGGCCACCGGGATGTGGGCAAGCAGCAAGGGAAAGCTATAGGCAGATAGCCGTAGTGGCTCTTAGTGATAGCATCCGGATCGAAAGTTTAGAACTTCAAGTGATCAGGTGTGTAGTTAGCCTACCGTTTTCCGGGTATTTGTGCTATATGTGTATGTGTTATGAATGTGCTAACTAGTGCAGTGGAAATTGTGATATGGATACCCTCAAGAGGTATGTCGATAATCCGGTAAGTACCAAATCTGATGAGTGGCTATGTGCCTCATCGTGGTTGATATCGGCTATGTTTCATATCGTGGTTGATAAGTGACAATGTGTCCCATTGTGGTTTTGGTGTTAGCTACGGCTACATCGTGGATTGGCGCTGACTGAGGTCGCGTTGTGGATTATTGTGCTTAATTGCACGTGGACGGCATTGATTGCCTTTTGGAGTGAAAAGGAGAGGGTGATTTGATAATCCCCTGGTGTGTGGTGGCTGGATATGGGGGTGTGTAGAGGATGGACCCTAGGTTGGGTTGGGTGCACTTTGCATAATTTTAATGGATACGTGAATTAATGTGGAAATGGGCCAAGCCCAGTATATGAATATGGATCAGTGTGGAAATGGGCTAAGCCCGATATGTGGAAATTATGCGGTTAATTACCCTGTTACCTGATAAGTGATATGAATATGGGCCAAGCCCAGAATGTGGTAATTTGTGAATATGATATCTTGTTATGTAACACCCCAATCCCGGTCAATACGCCATGACCGAATCTGGCATGCCACAGAGGAAAACATTTTGAAAAGAATCAAATTTAACAGATAAATTTTTAGTGGGAAACTCTTTGTAATTCTATATTTGTAGAAATCAGGTGTAAAATAAGTTAAAACCGAAAATTTACTTGAAATTTCATAAATAAAAAAACTTTAAAACTTAGTTGATAAATCATAGGATAGAAAACATTTATATCTTTTAAGAAAAATCTGAATTATTACTTTGGAAACCGATTGCATCTGAGTATGGAAACTTGGATTTTGGAAATCACTTAAATTATAGAAAACACTTAATTTATAATTTTGCCAACAAACAATTTGTATTACCCGATGGTAAGATTTTAAATCCATTGCGATTTTATAGTTTAGAAAACTTTGGGTTCAATTATTAAATTAACCAAGTAATTTATAAATCACATTTTAAACATGTCCAAAACATATAAATAATCCAAAAACATAATTTAAAGAGGCCTTATTACAAATCCATAAAATATGAAAACCAAATAAAATAAGTACCATAATGGAAGTTCATATAAAACCAACTTTTATTGCATGGCCTCCTCGAGTTCATCCGGCTCCTCATCCGCGATCTCACGAATCGCCTGAAATGATAAGGGAGAAGGTGAGTCACCAAAACTCAGTGCATAATCCCTCTCCCGGGTAAATGCCACATACTTACACAAATTATAACAAAGCAACATATATGTATAACGCACCCAACCTAGCCATCCATAACTCCTTTTCTACCCCGTGTGGTACCAAACCACTGGTGGTGCCAAACCACTGGTGTCTCAAAGACACAAATGTGATACCAAATCACTGGTGACCGTAGTCACAAATAATCCATTTGTGGGGCCAACCCACGTGTGATACCAAATCACTGGCGACGATCTCATATCTCAAAAGTGGGGCCAACCCACAGTGGTGTTAAACCACATGGACAAGTCGCTTATGAGGTGCCAAACCTCTGGTGTCCCAAAGACACGAATGTGATACCAAATCACTGGTGGTGCCAAACCACTGGTGACCGAAGTCATGAATCATCAAGTTGTGGGGCCAACCCACGTGTGATACCAAATCACTGGCAACAATCCCATATCTCAAAGGTGGGGCCAACCCACAGTGGTGTTAACCACAGGGACGAGTCGCTATGAGGTGCCAAACCTCTGGTGTTCGAAGACACGAATGTGATACCAAATCACTGGAGGTACCAAACCTCTGGTGTCCGAAGACACAATATCAATCTTCGCCCTCCTCTCATATTGCCCATACCAATACAATAGATAGACAAATCATGTCAATATACTTTGATATAAATCACATAATGAAAATATCATAAATCGTAGATCATGATTTCAATCCACATATATCAACAACATATAGAAACGGACTTACCCGAATCCTCATTCATACCATCATGGTATCATATCAAGATCTCATCGTATTTCCCACTTTGTTAATATGATCAGTAAATTAATAATATTATAAGTACATATACAAAACCGAGTTATAAAGTGTGTAAGATACACACCTTTCACCAACGCAAGAACTAACCTCCAAAGATCCGATCTATCGCACTAGATCACCTTGTCCTACAATCGGTCAATACTAAGATTATGAAAAAAGGCCATTCGGCCCTACCACTAAATCCCAAAGAGTTATCGCTTCGAAATACCAATCTTACCTAAAAGCTTACCCAAAACGAGAGACGAAGATATGAGGCTTAGATTGATTGCTTCCAACATCCCGAGGAGCCTAAAAGAAATCGATTCCTAGAATGGTTAGAACCTTGCAAAAACTAGGGATTTTCGGTTATGACACTAAAACAATTATTGAAGGCCAAAACAACACCTAAAACTCACCTTATGACCAAGACACATTCGGCTATAGGAGTGTTTGAGGAGAGAAAAGAAATTGGTGATCATAAACTTAGGAGAAATGGCCAACTAGCTACTAACCTACCAAAGCTACCAACAAAAATCGGTCAAGCCCTCCCCTAGACTAAGATGCCGTCCACATACATGCTCTAAAGGCCTAGGAATACTTTCCAAAACATCCTCCTAAAACCAAGCCTTATGTCTCCCCAACTTTCCATAACTTTAAGATTCTTATCCCCAATTTCATGCTTTCCTTAAACCAACATTCAACTTACCAAAAGATGAAAGTCCAACCTATCATAAATTTGAATTTGACCGTCCATAAATGCTAGGATGAACAAAATATAAAATTCTCAAAATGCCTTCTATGTTACTCGAACCACTTCCCTCAAGTAACTTTCCAAGCTCCTTAACCACTTGCCACTAATTCCTCTTGTGCTATAATTAAACACTTAAATTAACTTAAGTGCTAAGCTCACTTAATCCACTTCATTAAATAAACCATACTAAAAATTATTCTAACTTCCTAAATAAAATCAAGCCTTCACAAGACTATGCTAACACACAAAAATTCCTACCCGAGCCAACACAAAATAATACTCAAATTTTTCCTTAAGCTCAATGCCCAATCCTACTAGGCCCAATTTCGGGATGTTACATGTTATCTGATATATGGGCTAATATGTGGTTAACATGTGAGTGGAATTCAGTGGATTAATTACACACTGAGTCTGTATGACTCACCCAATTTTTATTAAACATCGCAGATGATTCGTGGTGATTGGACCGGGTTAGAGTGGATACGAGGTGGCTCATGCAGAAGAAGATGTTTTAATTATTTTATGCATTTTAATGTTAAGTACTTTGTTTAAGTATTGGTTGTAATAAGGGCCTTATAATATTTATTATTATTTTTATTATGGCTTGATTAAATTAAATTATTATTTGCAAATGATTTTATTCTTAGTAACTTATTTTTTAAAAATATGTATTAAAGTTTTCCACTTGGATATTTAGTAACATCAAAGTCTTACTTAGAATTTTAAACACACAATGTTTTATTAAAGACAAAATTTTTAATGTTTTTCCCAAAAGTGAAATCAGTCTTCAAACGTTTTTCCGCAGTGACATATCAGATCCGGTCAGGGCTAGTGGGCCGGGTTTGGGGTGTTACATTACCCATTATGAGACTAATCCTAAAATTTTTACCAAGTTTCCTCATCATCTAGGGCTCTAATTAGACTAACAAATTTTTAGGACTGAATTGTAACTTAAACAAATTAGAACACCAATTTAAAAAGAAAAAAATTAAACCCCCAAAAACCAACACAGTTGTGTCCCCCAAAATTCAAACCTGCATGCTAAGAGGGTTGAATAACATTAGGAAGAGACATCAAAAACTAAAACATTTATACTCAATAGAGTTCCAACTAAGGCAACCAAGAAAGTTCCTTTAGATTAAAACATTTATACTCTTAGTCTAACTAGGATAGGTGGCAGCAACCCTAGTTTATATTACTAGGGTTTGTCGTCTGCCCCTTTTCCATAAGAGGCTTTTGAGCCTCTTCCATATTGGGTTTAGTTACAAGTACTTCTTAGACTTTTAACTCAATACTTTATAATTTGATCCAACCTAATATTTATTTTTCTATTTACCAAAATAAAATTCAATATTGTTCCAATTAAATAATCTTTTCAACTCAATTCAAGTTCTATTAAAATCATGAAAACTTCACCGTAAAAGAATATATGGAAAAATATATTTAAGTTTTCTACATTCAATGGTCCACCATAACCAAAAGATTTGTTTCCATTTTCAAACTTCATTTAACTTGAAAAATATAAATTTATTTCTAGGCTATTTTCATTTCGGAGAAAACCACATTCATTTCCAAATGGTTCAATTTCTCCATTTTCATTTTCATTTTTATTTTGGAGAAAACCATAATCATTTCCAAATGTTTTTCTTTTCTCTATTTTTATCATTTCTATTCATTTATGTTCATTTGATTCAACATGCATTTCATTTCTGATTTCAACTAGCTAGTTGAGGAACTGATTAGGTATATGCGATTAGGGCTCAAATAATTTATAATTACGTTTCAGCTTTTTGCCGATTAATTATAAACAATTTAGTCACAAAGTCATTTCACTATAGTATCGTGACTGGGCTCTCCCTAATGATATACCCTTACGAAAACAACTCAATCAATGCTCGTCCAATCACTTTGTCATAACTGTGTTACCCTCATAGGATATCCTTAATCTCTTTGGGATAGTATCTGTTCTCCCAATATGATCATATTTTATCTCATGGTAATCAGTACACCTTTTATGAGAAATCAATTACAATCAGATAGAAATAAAGTCATTCATCACAAGGTCAAGTTTACTTTTCATCAACCATGTAATGCCAGTGAAAGGATAACATTTACCCATGTGTCAAGCTTTGAAAGCCATTGTTGTGAATGACACTGTATATTGTAGAAGTCGTATACCCTGTGACGTCTCAAATTTCTTATTTTTGTTTTTGAGAATTGGTGACACAAATGTGTATCTGCTTTAGTGGTTAAGTGTTCTGGATGTGTGTTAGAGGTCCCAAGTTCAAGCCTTGCCTTTGGCAAAATTTTGGAATTTTATTGAATAAAGCCTTAACCTTTTGTAGTGGGTTTAAGTTAGTTATTTGTAAAATCATGTCAGAATAGTCCTGCTGGTTTGGTGGTTAAATGGAGTGTTAAGTTTACTAGAGGTCTTGTGTTCGAATCCCCCCACGAGCGAGGGAGTAATTCTTTTTGCTCTAGGCGTGTAACGTGTAGAGGAGTTCGATTAAAACTGAAATGCTGAGATATTGGTTGTGAGTGGAGTGGTGGAGTGAATTAAGGGATTAAGGGGGGAAAATATCAAATATTTTACTTCTTTTTTCAAAAATTTAGTTAGCTTTCCCAAAACTCTGACTTTTTTCCCTTCCATCATCCCCTGTTGAATCTCTCTTTTCCACTTTGCCATCATCCCAGTTTTTGCTTTCCTATCTATTATCAAGTCCCCATAGATCGATATTTTCTATGCGTTGGAGCGTTATCAGTAACTTGGGTAACGTATAAATTTTGTTTTGGTTAATGAACCTTCAGTTAATAAGAGTCATTTTGTACCTAGGTGAAGTTTAAGGGACTGTGGTCAGCCAATCGATGTTCTTGTGCTGTGAAAGCATTGTACTTGCTTAGAGGTAAGGGTTTCATTAGGCTATAAGGGGTTTCCTTCGGATTATAGTTGTTTGGGTATCGTTTTAAATGGTTAATTGGGTGATATATTAGTTAATTATAGGTTCTGGAGTGCCTGAAGACTGTTATAGCATCAACCGATACCAGATGTGTACCCGAAACGTAGCAAACAGGATTTAGCAAAAAAGCCAAAAAACTATGCTGTTGACGCTACACAGCCATGTGTTTGACGAGGCCAAGCCTCATACACAATACATGTTTGTATGATGGCCTAGTGTGGCCGTGTGCTACACACGGGCTAGACCAATTAGGCCCTATGGGCCACACGAGCATGTGGGCTTCTGGGCCAGGCCGTGTGATCCACACATCCAAGGCCAAATTGGGCCGTGTTGGCCACACTGACGTGTGGGCCCACATGGGCATGTAGGCCCATTTAACTGAAATGTCTCATAAGGTTGCACGGGTCGCCCAAGTCAACTGTGAACCTACTGTATGGTTAGTAAGTGTTACTTAGACACTAAACTGAGTGATCTGAATATGTGATGTATGTATTGAGCATGTTAGATTTACGTATGTTTACTAAACTGTATGTATAACTGTATATTGGCATACAAGCATGAATACCTGTATGACTGCACTGAGCTTGTTTATTTGCATCTACTTGGGGTGGGATGATTGATTATTGGAGGAAATGTACTGAAAGGTATTTATGCCTATTATTTGGCAGCTCAACTGCAATATACTGTTATGTGCCGCATTCAGTGCAACCTGGTGTGTAAGGCTGGGTGGGTGTTTTAAACCCCACATGGTGTGTAGGGATGGTTGGAGATGGTGTGTAGAAGCTGGTGGGTAGGACACACATTTCTGTTACTGTATGCATAAACTATATTTAAATGGGCTAAGGCCTAAACTGTATCTTAAACTGTAATGGGTTTAGGCCCCAGACTACATTTGACTGATAATTGCTGTTTGACTGTATGCATGTTTTCTGTAAGGATTACACGCAGAGTTCATGTAAACTCACCCATTCTATTTAAACTATACATGTAATCCCGAGAGTTAAGCAGATTGGTGTAGTGGAGGACTCAACGATGACCACTATTATTTCAAACTACTTTATTTTTACTTTGATTTTATATTATTTTCTCTCTATTCTTTTTCAAGGTATTTTTTTATGTAATTTGTGACTTTTGGACTGTTGGTTTTTATTTTGGATTTTAACTTTTTTATGGACTTTTAAACTGCAAAACTCATTGAAACACAGTTTTATTAAAAACAACATTTTTCCTAAAACGCGAACAGTTTTCTAAATTAAAATAGATGCTAAAACTTTCGCTAAAAAGACACGTTTTAAGACAAATTCATTAGTAGACATTTTACTAAGACAAATAAAAGCTAATAAACTGAAATGGTTTTAGCCTGGAAACTTCGATTTCAAATTCTATTCCTTGTTACATTGCCACGTTCAGCCATAACATCTAAGCTGGGTTTGGGGTGTTACATTTAGTGGTATCAAAGTCAGGTTGCAAAACTCGGATGTGGATTTTGGGTATAAAATTTTGATTTTAAAGAAATGATTTTCAAACAATTTGAAATATTTTTTTATTGAGTATGTGGTACACAAGTCTCTAGCACTGATCCTATAAATTTTCTGAATACTGATGAACTGATTTGACATTATAGACAAACTATTCTGAAACATTCTAGTTAATGTATATTGAAACTGTAGTGAGACTGATAAAGACTGTATTTGCGAAAAACAAACTCTAAATTTATGATACTGGTTCACATAAAACATCTGTTAATAAATACTAAAATTGTAACTAATTTATAAAATTAGTAATACAGATAAATCCCAAATAAATATGAGCACACGAGGTATTCGTAGACGCGGTACACAAGGCCGAGGTAAAGGCCATAGAAGGGCTCAAGCGGAGTTCTCATCCTTGGGCAGTATGGCAAACTTGGATATTAGTGAGATACTAGTTTCACCTGCTACTGAGATTGGGTCTCAAGATCGCATGGTCGAGGACGACCCATTGTCCCAAGCTATGCTAAAGATAGTGGAGAGGGTCGCAGGCCCAATATTGGATATGGGGGCCGAGGGTCAATTATGGAACGACCTTGATTTAATAGAGCTAAACTTTTTACGGGTGTCACTGGAGTCACCTCTAACGTGGCCGAGTACTAGATAGAGGCCACTAAAAGAATCATGGATGACCTAGATTGCACCCCTAAGCAGAAATTGAAGGGCGCGGTCTCTTTGCTTCCCGATAAGGCCTATCAGTGGTGGCTGACCGTTAAGTTTTGACTTGGGAGTTCTTTAAGACTGCATTTCAGAGCAAGTATGTGGGAGCCAGTTACATTAACGCTCATGGGCGTGAGTTCTTGAACCTTACATAGAGAAATCAATCCGTGGTTGAGTATGAACCTAAATTCCTAAGACTGAGCCGTTATGCGCAAGGTATGGTGACATCTGAGTATGAGAGGTGTGTCCGTTTTGAGGACAACCTTAGGGATAATTTAAGGGTACTAATAGCTCCGCAAAGGAAGAGAGAGTTCTCCATTCTGGTAGAGAAGGCAAACATCACCGAAGAGGATAAGCGCACTGAGCGCCAGAACCGAGACCGCAAGAGGGGTAAGAGTTAGAGGGATTCGGAGCCTTCAAATTCTATTTAGAGGCCTAAGATAAAGGTCAAATTTGACGGGCCGATTAGAGTTGGGCCCCATGTTGCTCCCATTGGATTGCAGCCATATGGGGATTGTGGCAGATGTCATCAGAGACGATGTTGGAGAGGACTGAGACTTGCTTAAGGTGTGGGTCATTAGAGCACCGCATTCAGGAGTGTTCGCTGAGGGCCGCTGAGGGTTGATTAGGTGCAAGCTCCGGGTTCAGGTACTGTGCAACTGTAGAGGGTAATTCAGCAACCACTGAGGGGCCATGGTCAGGCTAGGGTAGTAACGGTATAGACCGTGGATAGAGAGCACCAAGCAGAAGTGCTAGACAGACTGAGGCACAGCAGCCAGCTCTTGTTTATGCTACATGTCACCGAGAGGACAAAGATGCTCCGGATGTCATCACAGGTACCTTCTTAATTATGATGCACCTTATCTTGCATTGGTAGACATAGGTTCCACACATTCCTATGTAGCTAGAACTGTTTCTAAAAACTTAGGGATTCTGATTGAGAATAATTCTAGTGAGGTGACTGTATTGAGTCCATTGGGACAGTCTATCCGGGTTAGCAAATGATTTAGAGACGTTCTTTTAGAGGTTCAAGGGACAATATCTTTGGCTAATCTAACGGAGCTTCCCTTTGGGGAGTTCGACCTAATTCTGTGTATGGACAAATCGGTCAAACACTGTGTCAGTTTGGACTGTGCGACTAAGCGGGTCGGTTTGAGAACTGAGAAGGATAATGAGGCAGTCAAGATTAGAGAGCGTCAAAATTATTTGGATAATGTGATCACTGCACTAGTGGTGGAGAAACTGGTTCGTCAGGGATGTGAGGCGTATTTGGCATATGTTAGTGTTTCTACTTCTGGGGACTCTACTATAAAGGACACTAGAACTGTAAGGGATTTTTTGGACATCTTTCCTGAGGAGCTACCGAGTTTACCTCCAAATCGGGAAGTGGAATTTGAGATTGAGCTTCTTCCAGATATAGCTCTGGTGTTTATCGCTCTCTATTAAATGGTACTGAAGGAGCTCGAAAAGTTTAAGGTCAGTGTAACACCCTTATCCTGTGTCTGTCGCCGGATTAGGGTTAAAGACATTACCCGACAGATCAAAAACTTTATCAAACAATTCGTAAAGTAAATCATCATTACCAATCATAGAGTCCCATCTATAGGTCAATAAGACCTAAAACATGCTCAGAAATAGGGTTGGGACTAAACCGGGACACATACAGAAATTTTTGAAATCTTAAAACTTTTCTAAGTTTCAAGGCTTATACGCCCGTGTGGGCAGGCCGTGTGCCACCCACAGCCACTAGACACGCCAATGTGTCTCCCTCGTGTTCGAAACTGACTTGGCTCCACGGCCACCAAGCATGCCCATGTACCTTGGTCGTGGTTGAAACTGACTTGGCTTTATGGCCACCAAGCACACCCATGTACCTTTGCCGTGGTCGAAACTGACTTAGTCCCACGGTTGATAGGCACGCCCGTGTGCCACAACCATGTGGAAAAATAGGCCATTTGCAAGACCAAATTGCCACCCATTTTGGTCAAACCTACAAGCAAATACCAATACAATCCATGCACATTTAATAACCATGAACATGCCAAAATATTCACTCAATCTATACATTCAAAACCAATATCAACCATGCCAACTTACAAGACTAAAACTTATGTATACACAAACATAATCCATCCATATACTTACCTTAAACTTGGCCATTTCTTACACTATCAAACCATACCAAACATACCTCATAAATCACATTCATTAAAGCATATTGCTAACACATAACTAGCCAAATCACATGGCTAAGTTCACATCTCATCCTTATCCAAATAACTAGCCTATACATGCCAGATCTAACTATATACATGAAACACCCCAAACCTGGCCCACGAGCCTTGGCCAGATCTGGTATGTTCCTCAAGTAAACCGGTTAAAAATTCTTTTATTACTTTGGAAAAATTTTGTATGTTTTGAAAGAAAATTAGTTTTTTTTTTTTGGGTTGGGCTTGGGTTGAAAATGAGTTAATCTTATATTAAAAATTCCTTTTTTATTTAAGGTGACAAAATACTTGGAGTTTATTTTAAAAATAAATTTACTTGATCCCTAAATAATAATTTGTAAACAAAATAAATAAAAGTAAAAAGAAATAAAGAAATTCAATCATGGCCTTATGGCCTAATTACATCAAATAATTCCCAAAATAAAAGTTCTAAAGTACTTAAATAAAATAAAATGTTCATATTGAATAAAACTTCAGGCTGAGCATGGGCACCTTTAGCTCCTGCCGACCCGGTCCATTACTGCTCATCACCTGAAAAATATTCCCCAACGGGGTGAGTCAAATAGACTCAATGTGTACACGACACTAAATCATAATAGAATCAGGCATACAATAGTTACACATTCAAAACATAAAATACAAGTTATGATGCATTCCCAAACCCAAACCTAATTGTCCATCCGCTACACACCCCCGTACCTGCCAAACACACCGTAGAGACTACTAAGTCGACCCTCCTTCCGCTACACACCAATTTGCAGGCTTAAAGCTCCGCATCTGTGGTTTTAGGAAACCACTTTTCAGATTACTGTGGTCTTAGATCACCACTTTTCAGATTACTGTGGTCGTAAGTCACCACTTTTCAGATTATTGTGGTCTTAAATCACCACTTTTCACTTCCCCTTTCAATATACAACCAAATGCCCCATAAACATGCATAATATACCATAGTTCAAATTCTTATCATATTCTCATGTTACGAATAACATTTTTCATATTCCTAGTAGAAGTAGGAAACGTACCTGAGTACTTAGTACCATATCATGGTACTTTAGCCATGCTCATATTTCTATTAACATATATTTTATTATATGCAACCATAATTCATATTACAAAAATAGTGAAGAGTACACACCTGATTCGCTTAGCAAATTCCTTGAGATTTCGAAATCTGATCTACTGCTTAAATCCTTAATCCCTACATTTGATTAATCACTTACTAATTTAATAAAAAGCCATTCAGCCATAAATCCAAATCCTAGTAGGATTAGTATTCTTAAACTTACCTTGTTTGCCGATTTGATTAATAATCAAATCCCGAAATTTGTAGCATTTCTTCCTTAAAAATCGGCTAGCCACCAAATCATTTAACTAGGTCAGTTTCCGGCTTTTGAATAAATAGGAAATAATTCTAAATACAAAAAATAAGCCTTGGCCGAATACTTCATATGCTTACCTTGTGGATTTTAAATCCCGAAACTCACCGAATAACTAGGGAACACGTGGCCTATGGTGTACCTTCGAGAAAAGAACTTCTCCTTCCTTGTAGTCGACACTTAATAAATCCCGAAACTTTCCTTCCATGATTCGGCCAAGATCAATAATAGGAATTAGTCCCTAAATTTTGATAAGTCTAAAATATAAAAGAATGGAAACCAAACTTGGATCTTACCCTTATTTGAAGAAATCGATTGCACCTCCACTTCAACTTTCAGAGATTCGGCTATGGCTAAATGATGCTCTCACAACTTTCGGCTTTTGGAGGGATTAGAAAGAAAAGAAAAGGAAGAATAAAGATGGAGGATTCGGCTAGAACACAAGGTATTTTGGTTTGGCAAAACAGAGAAGAGAGAATTTTGCTAGAGAATTTCTACAGATGAACAAAAAGAAAAGGAAGAATGAAGGTTGGCCTCTCTTTTCCTTTTATAGCCGAAATTACTAGGCTAGAGTCCCTTACTTGGCCACCACTCTTCCTTATTTTCCTCCTTATCTCCTTATAAAAATTAAAGAATAATCCCTTATTTATCTTTTTAATTATCACCTAAAATAAAAGATAATTCAAAGTCCCTTACTTGGCCACCACTCCTCTATCTGATAACTTTATCCTTTAATTATCATAAATAAAAGAGTTCAATCCAACAATTATCTCTTCAAAATAATCCAATTTAAAAATCCTTTATTTATCACCGTTTTAATCGAATATTTATAAAAAGATAACACCTCCTTTCTAGAAGCATGTGCCATCCACCTCAGTCTTCTGGAAGCAAAAATAAAATTTCTTTTATTTGCTTCCCATGTGACTCGAACTCAGGCCCACTTGCTCATGTAGGTGGCGTCACTTACCTGGGCCTTAAGTGGCATTTCCAGGCCACTTTTCCAAGCCTGTTTGTGTGCCAAATTCTTCCTACTAATTTTCTTAAGGCCACCTTGCCTTAATTTCTTCTTTTTAAGCTTTAAAACTTGACATTTCCTTTCATTTCCAAGTTTCCAAAAATTTTCGTTTGCCTCTTTAAACTTGACATTTCCTTACATTTCCAAGTTTCCAGAAATGTTTACTTTCCTCTTTTGAATCATTTCCACATCATTTCCTTACATTTCCAGGACATTTCCTCACATTTCCAAGACAAGACATTTCCTTACATTTCCAACACATTTCCCTACATTTCCAAGACAAGACATTTCCTTACATTTCCAACACATTTCCCTACATTTCCAAGACAAGACATTTTCTTACATTTCCTTACATTTCCAAGACAAGGCATTTCCTTACATTTCCTTACATTTCCATACATTTCCTTACATTTCCATACATTTCCTTACATTTCCTTACATTTCCATACGTTTCCTTACATTTCCTTATTTCTAGAATTCACATAACACATTCATAATTCATAAAACATGCTATTTTACCACATGGTTCCTTGTGTCATGCTTCACACGGAGTTTCTTTTAAAGCCTCATTTACCTAGCTCCCCTTTTTACTTAAAAACCAATAATTTTCCAAAGCTTTCTTCTTCCATCATAGAATTCTAAAAACCCTTAATACACTTCCAACACTGCCAAAACCTACTAACTCATGAATTAGGCACGAACGCATAACCCCTAATCTAGGATGTTACAATACATTTGCAAAATGTACCAAAATAAGTTGAATAGTGTGATAACGATCCTCGACAGTTCCTGAGCCTTCAGTAGCTTTGACAATCTATAAAACAGAGAAAAACACACATACAGAGTAAGCTTTCCAAAAGCTTAGTAAGTCATATACAAATAAATTTAACATAAAAGGCACATAGACATATAGGAACATCGGCACAATTAGCTTTCATAAAAAATTTATCACATGTATGCTTTGGTCCATGTACTTGTCCACATTTTTCCACATTTATCAATTCAAAGATCTTATATACTCATAGTTATTTCATGCATACTTTCACAAATCATATTATTGTTCCAAAATACATATTCATCATAGTAAGATCATATAGGTACTTACCTTGTATACACACTTAGTGTATAAGTCAACGTACCTGAAACGGATTTATAATTCACATAGCCATTCGTATCACATACTTGCTCGTTGAACCATTAGGAACCTAATAGGATACTGAGAAAGCTCGAAATAGTCGTACAATGCCAACGTCCCAGACGAGGTCTTACATGCACTCAGATATCGATGCCACTGTCCTAGACAAGGTCTTACACGAATCAATACGATGCAGATGTCCCAGACATGGCCTTACACTTAAATCTTATATCAGTGCCAACATCCCAGACATGGTCTTACACGTAAATCTTGTATCGATGCCAACGTCCCAGACGTGGTCTTACACAAAATCTCAAATCAATGCCGACGTCTCAGACGTGGTCTTACATGATATCACAGAATAGATACCTATGTCATGACATAGATAATCCTATCTATTCCTAGGCTCGTACGGGACTTCTCGGATATTGTCACTATGCAGATCTTATCTCAGAATTCATATACATAGCATCTCGTAAGCATTCACTGTTATCAATAGTCATATGAATATGCACAATTCATTACAAATACATTTATTTGCATAATGACTTACCTCAGATTCGATTAAACAGAAATGGAAACGGCTACTCGGTTACTCTCGCTTTCCCGAGGTCTAAGTCCATTTTCCTCGGTTCATGATCTATACATATTCAGAATTAACCCTTCTATTCACTAACTCATTCAATTCAATCCAAAAACACACATTTAGAGCTATTTGCATCTTAGCCCTCACATTTGCACATTTGATCAATTTAGTCTATTTTTCTCAAAATATCAAATATAGAAAATCAACATATACCCATGTTTAGCCGAATACTCATGTACCCAATACAAGTCCAAACATTTCATCAAATTTACAATTTAGTCCTTTAAAATACTATTTTCATAATTTAGCCCTAATTAACTATATTCATCAAAATTCCAAGAATAAAACATGTTCCTCAAATACGTATCTTTCATATGTCAATATTAAACATCACAAATCACATGACTCCATCAAAGTCTCACTTCACAAACATCATCAATTCTCAAAATTGAAGCATGGGTTTTGTAGTAGACAAAGCAACGATTACAAAAACGTAGAAATTATCGAAAACCGATTAAAATCATACATTGAATTGAGCTTAATGATGGCCAAACACCATGAAAACTCAAAACCCTTCTTTTCTTTCTATATTCGGTGATGAATGAATAGAAATGGCCATTTTTAATGCTTTATTTTATCATAATATAACTTAATAACCTATTTTCAAATTTAACCTTCAAAATAAAATATGTAAAACATGTTATACAAGGTCATTATTGACCATTATCATACCACTATCTCAATTATTGGCATAATTGCCACATGAAACCTTCACACTTATAAAGACGTGACAAATAGTCATCTTTTTATAAAATATGCAAATTTGCATTCCAATGCAATTAAATCCTTTTCGTCAAATTAAACACACAGACGAGTAAATTAACTTACGAAAATTTAGTACATGCTTAATCACTTATCAGAGGCACATAAAATAATATTAAAATATTATACGAACTCAGATTTGTGGTCCCAAAACCACTGTTCCGACTAGGGTATAAACTAGACTGTTACAGTCAGATTCAAGAGTTGTTGGATCGTGGGTTCATTTGTCCCAGTGTGTCTCTATGGGAAGTACCTGTACTGTTTGTGAAAAAGAAGGATGAGACCATGAAGATGTGTGTCAACTACTGAAAACTGAATAAGTTAACGATTAAGAATAAGTACTCACTTTTGAGGATTAACGACCTATTTGATTAGTTTTGAGAAGCTTCGGTATTCTCCAAGATTGATCCACAGCCTGGGTATCATCAGTTGAGGGTTAAGGAAGCTTATGTACATAAGACACCATTTAAGACTCGTTATGATCACTACGAGTTCCTAGTGATGCCTTTTGGTTTGACTAATGCATCGACAGAGTTCATGGATATGATGAACTAAGTGTTTCAGCCCTATTTAGACCAGTTCGTGGTGGTGTTCATCGATGACATCTTGGTGTACTCTAAGACTGAAGATGAGCATAACGAGAACCTTAGAGTGGTTTTCCAGATTCTAAGAGAAAGACAGCTCTATGGAAAGTTCAGTAAATGTGAGTTTTGGTTACGTAAGGTAACATTACAGCTCTATGCAAAGTTCAGTAAGTGCAAGTTTTGGTTACGTGAGGTAACATTTTTGGGTCATGTGGTTTCTACTGAGAGGATTCGAGTTAATCCTCGAAAGATTGAGGTTGTGTTGGATTGGAAGCAGCCTAGGAATATGTCTGAAATTTGCAGCTTTTTGGGTCTGGCAGGTTATTACCGGTAATTTGTGGAAAGGTTTTCTTTGATTGCAGCACCCTTAACTAAGCTGCTACATAAGGGTGTTCCATTTGTCTAGACTAATACGCAGCAAGAAAACTATTCTAACTGAGGCTCCTGTTTTGATACAGTTTAAATTTGGTAAATACTTTGTGGTTTGCAGTGACGCGTCGCATGTGGGTCTGGGTTGTGTTCTAGTGCAGGATGGTAAGGTTATGGCTTATGCGTCATGTCAACTCAAGACATATAGGCAAATTATTCGGCGCATGATTTGGAATTGGCAGCCATAATCTTTGCTCTAAAAATTTGGAGGCACTATCTATACAGTGAGAAGTATATTATCTACATCAATCACAAAAGCCTCAAGTACCTTCTCACTCATAAGGAGTTGAATTTTAGGTAGCATAGATAGATTGAGCTGCTTAAAGACTATAACTGTACCATTGAGTACCATTCGAGAAAGGCCAACGTGGTGGCCGATACGTTGAGCCGTAGGGCGATGACTGATCTGAGAGTGATGCTTGCTCAACTTAGTCTGTTCGATGATGGTAGTCTTTTAGTCGAGTTAGATTGAGCAGATTCGGGATAAGCAGTTGGGGGATGAATCTTTGGGTCTTCGATTTTGTCAGGTTAAAAGTGGCAGCACTACTGGTTTTTGACTGAATAATGATAGGGTATTCTGTTTCTGTGGACGGATCAATGTTTTGAACGATACTAATCTGAGGCAATCTATTTTGCAAGAGGCACATAGTAGCCCTTATGCTATACACTCGGGTGGGAATAAAATGTATTGAGATCTTCACGATTTATACTGGTGGCCGATATTGAAACGAGAGGTTATTAATTTTGTGCCACGATGTCTAACATGCCAGCAGGTTAAGACTGAGCATCAGTTACCTTCGGGTTTACTACAGCTGGTTAAGATACCTCTATGGAAATGAGAGCTAGAAACGATGGACTTCGTTAGTGGGTTGCCTCTAACACCCACTAAGAAGGATTCTATTTGGGTCATCATGGATCGATTGACCAAGTCTGCACACTTCATCCCAGTTAGGATAGACTATTCTCTGCAGAAGCTGGCAAAGCTCTACACTTCTGAGATAGTAAGACTGCATGGGTACCGGTCTCAATCATTTCTAATAGGAATCCTCGCTTTATGTCTCAGTTTTGGAAAAAACAGACTTCAGTACTGCATTCCATCCTCATACCAATGTCCAATCTGAGAGGGTCATTCAGATATTGGAGGATATGTTACGGAGTTATGTTATTGATTTCTGAGGCAGTTAGAAGGGGCTTTGTATAGTCATAAGTGTCACACTCCCCTATGTTGGATTGAGTTGGGTGAACATCGGGTTTTGGATCCTGAGTTAGTTTTCGAGACCGAGGATAAGGTCAGATTGATTTGGGATCGACTGAAAGTGAAATCTAACAGATAAAAGTCCTATGTGGATCTGAAGAGACAAGAGATTGAGTATTTTGTGGAGGACTTCCTTTTTTTCAAGGTCTCACCATGAAAAAAGGTTCTGAGGTTCGGTCGAAATGGCAAGCTGAGCCATAGGTTCATCGGGTCGTACCGGATTCTAAAATGAGTGGAGCCAGTCGCTTATCAATTAGAGCTACCTCTAGGCTTAAACCATATCCATGACGTGTTCTACGTCTCAATGTTAAGGCGCTATTACTCTGATCCTACTAGTATTGTCCATGTTGAGGAGATTGAGGTTAGGGCAGACTTGACCTTTGAGGAGGAGCCTATTTAGATTTTGGATCGTGATGTAAAGGTTCTTCGAAAGAAGTTTATCCTGTTAGTGAAAGTGCTGTGGTGAAATTATAGCAATAAGAAGGCCACGTGGGAACTTGAGGAGTCGATGCGTCAGCAGTATCCTCATCATTTCTGATCAGGTAAATTTCAAGGACGAAATTTTGTTTTAGGGGGTAGAGTTGTAACACCCCAAATTTTTTATTTTTGTTTTTGTGAATTGGTGACACAAATGTGTATCTGCTTCAGTAGTTAAGTGTTTTGGGTGTGTGTGAGAGGTCTCAAGTTTTGCATTTGGAAAAAATTTGGAATTTCTCTGAATAAAGCCTTAACCTTGTGTAGTGGGCTTAAGTTAGTTATTTGTAAAATCATGTCAGAATAGGCTTGTTGGTCTAGTGGTTAAGTGGAATGTTAAGTTTACTGGAGGTCTTGTGTTCGAATCCCTGTGCGAGCGATGGAGTAATTCTTTTTGCTCTGGGCGTGTGACGTGTAGAGGAGTTTGATTAAAACTGAAATGCTGAGAGATTGGTTGTGAGTGGAGCAGTGGAGTGAATTAAAGGATTAAGGGGGAAATATCAAATCTTTGATTTATTGTTCCAAAAATTCGATTTGCTTTCCCAAACCTCTGACGTTTCTTCCCTTCCATCTCCTCCTGTTGAATTTCTCTTTTCCTCTTTGCCATCATCCCTGTTTTTATTATCATATCTGTTATCAAGTCCCCGTAGATCGATATTTTCTATGCGTTGGAGCATTATTGGTAAGTTGGGTAAGGTACAAATTTTATTTTGGTTAATAAGAGTCGCTTTATACCTAAATGAATTTAAGGGACTGTGGTCAGCTAATCAGTGTTCTTGTGTTGTGGAATTATTGTACTTGCTCAGAGGTAAGGGTTTCGTTAGGCTTTAAGGGGTTTTCTTCTGATTATAGTTGTTTGGATATCATTTTAAATGATTAATTGGGTGATATATTAGTTAATTATAGGTTCTAGAGTGCCCAGGGATTGTTATAACATCAATCAATACCAGATATGTACCCAAAATGTAGAAAATGGGGTTTGACAAAAAGGCAAAAAACTATGCTGTCAACGCCACACGAGCATGTGGTCGCCCATGTTGTTGGTCGTATACTATGACACGACCGTGTGTTTGACGAGGCCAGGCTGTGTGCACAAGACACGGCCGTGTGATGGCCTGGTGTGGCTTTCTACAACACACGGGCTAGACCAATTAGCCCATGTGGGCCACAGTGTGAGTTTATATGGGCAGTCTACACGGATATGTGGGCTTTTGGGCCAGGCCGTGTGATCTATACAACCAAAGCCAAATTGGGCGTATGGCCATACGGGCAAGCCACATAGAAGTATGGACCCATTTAACTGAAACGTCTCCTAGGGTTGCATGGGTCGCCCATGTCGACTGTGAACCTACTGTAGGGTCGGTAAGTGTTACTTAGACCCTAAAGGGAGTGATCTAAACATATGATGCATGTATTGAGCATGTTAGATTTACGCATGTATACTAAACTTTATGTATAATTGTATATTGGCATATAAGCATGAATATATGTATGACAGCACTAAGCTTGTTTATTTGCATCTACATTGGGGTGGGATGATTGATTATTGGAGGAAGTGTACTGAAAGGCATTTATGTCTATTATCTGGAAGCTCAGCTGTAATATACTGTTATGTGCCACATTCGGTGCAACTTGGTGTGTAAGGCTTGGTGGGTGTTTTAAACCCCACATGGTGTGTAGGGATGGTCAGAGATGGTGTGTAGAGGCTGGTGGGTAGGACACTGATTTCTATTACTATATGCATAAACTGTATCTGCATGGGCTAAGGCCTAAACTGTATCTGAAATTGTAAGGGGCTTAGGCCCCAGATTGCATTTGACTGGTAAATGTTGTTTGACTGTACGCATGTTCTCTGTGGAGATTACACACTGAGTTTACGTAAACTCACCCCTTCTGTTTAAATTGTACAGGTAATCCCCAGAGCTAGGCAGATTGGTGCAACAGAGGACTCGACAATGACCACCATTATTTCAAACTACTTTATTTCTACTTTGATTTTATATTATTTTCTCTCTATTCTATTTTGGGGTGTTTTTTTTATGTAACTTGAGACTTTTGGACTGTTGGTTCTTATTTCTAATTTTAACTCTTTTTATGTACTTTTAAACTGAAAAACTCATTGAAACACGGTTTTATTAAAAATAACGTTTTTCCCAAAACGCGAACAGTTTTCTAAATTAAAATGATTACTAAAGCTTCCGCTAAAAAGACATGTTTTAAGGCAAATCCACTAGTAAGCATTTTACCGAGACAAATAAAAGCTAATAAACTAAAACGATTTTAGCCTGACAACTTTGATTTCAAATTCTATTCCTTGTGACATTACCACGTTCGACCATAACGTCTAGGTCGGGTTTGGGTGTTACATACCCAACGCACCAACTTTTCATTTATTATCTACTCGAATTTAGGCTTTTAATTACATCAAAGTATACGAGTCACGCATACATAGTTTTTCATCCACTTAGGATTTGGGTATGTCACACTGCGAACATTACAAGCGAATAAATCTATAAACTTATGCAAGATCTATTCTTCTTAGGTCTAGTCTAATAAACTATCAGTGTAGTCAATCACATCTATGTCTCTATCTTTGGGAGTAGTCCGCTCTAATGCCCAAGACATAACATCTACCCAATTGGACTTGATAGATGACATATTACTCTTTCAATAGGTTTTCTCATTTCCTAACAATCTAAGGACATGTTTAGGTTCACCTACTATACAAGTTGTCTTTTCTTATTACAATATGACAACGTAATACCACTAAGTATTAGTTTAAACATTAGAAACAAGTGAGCAACATTTGCTTCTATTTTGCTTTACGTGCAAAAATCATATGATGATAGTAATACAAACTATATTAATATAATCAATGAATCTTTTTTATTAACCAATCTATTCAAAAAATTACTAGTGTAAATGGATAAAAATACAAGTTTTATGTATGCTCAAGTTAGCATGTACATAGATATTGCATACATTTTTGGGACGTTAGAAAAGTATTTTAGTAATTTGAGTATGGATTATTTGAAAGCATCCAAATAAGTTATGCAATATTTTCAGGAGACAAAACATTACATGTTCATATACAAGAAATTTGATGAGTTATAGATGTTGGGATATAATGGCCTTAGTATAATGATTTCGTCTATATACTTGTAATTTTTTGAACAAAATTTTTTAATAAAATTCATCATTATCATTAATATATTTTGTATATGGTCCTCAATGATTTTTTCTCACAAAGAAAAATTAAAGCAACTATTGGCTTAATGATAACCTAAAGTTTAAACTAATATGAAACGACGTTACGTGGTCAAATTGTAATATGATAAGTCAACTTATGTTAGTAGATAATCTAAGCGCATCTTTAGTTTAATCAGAATCAAGATAATTAATTTAAAGACTAATATGTCGTATTTCAAGTCCAATTGTCTTAGGTATCGAGTGAATTACTCCTAGAAAATAAAGATATAAATGTGATTGAATAGACTGATAGTACATAGGATAGGACCCAAGTGGAATAGATTCGAGATTTATTTATGGATATATTCACTTTTGATGTCCATAGTGTGACTTATCTCAATCTTGAGTAAATGATTGACTATGTGTATGTGACTCATATACTTTAATGTATTGATAGCTTGTGTTAAATTGACAATAGAGTTGATGTTAGATCTAGTGCCCTAAGTGTGGTATATTTGATTTTTGTACACTTATATTTTTCAACCAAATTGGTTTAATAAAATATCTATTGGTTACATTAATATTTCTTTTATATAGTCTTCAATGATTTTTGCACGCAAAACAAAATGTAAGAAAATATTGGCTCACTAATTATCTAATGATTAACTAATACTAAGCGGTATCAGATTGTAATACGGAAAGATGACTTGTATTAGTAGATAATCTAAACTTGTCCTTAGTCTAATCGTAAATGTGCAGACTAATTGAAATACTAATATGTCATTTATCAAGTCTAATTGGAGGGATGTTTTGTCTTGAGCATCAAAGAAGATGACTTCTAGAAGATATAAACAAATATATGACTGAAAAATTGACAATGTATCAGATAGGACCCAAGTAGAATAGATCCTAAATCCATTTATGAATTTATTCACTTTTAATGTTCATAGTGTGGTATATCTTAATCTTAAGTGGATGATGAACTATATGTGCGTGACTCATAGACTTTGATGTAAGTAAAAACCTAAGTTCAAATAGATAAGGAACTAAAAGTTGGTATGTTGGGTATACAAATTCTGAGTATGTAGCGTCATTCTCATTAGCATTACATGATAGATGAAAAGTAAACGTGGTCACAAGTCATTTATCTTTGTGATGAATGACTTTCTTATTATTTGATAGTAATTGAGTTTTCATGAAAGTAACGCTCTTATGAAAAGGTCATTGGACGAGCACTTATTAAATATCTTTTGTAATGATACGTAACTAGGGAGAGCTCAATCATGATATTATAGTGGAATGAATTTGTGTCTAAATAAGTTTATAATTAATAAGCGAAAAGTTGGAACTTAATTATAAATTATTTAAGCCCTAATTATATATATTCAGTCAGTCCCACACTAGTTCGTTAAAAACAAGAATGAATGGAAATGATAAAGTTTGAGGAATAAGTCACATGTACAAATGAATATGTACTTGAGAATGAATTTAAGGTTTTTGAGTTATTATTTAATTAATAATAAATAAATTAATAATTGATGTTTGAAAATGAAATTAAATTAATTAGTCATTCTGAATCCAGTTGAATAAGTAAATTAAATATATTTTCAAATAAATTCTTTTACGGTAGAGTTGTCATGGCTTTAACAGAATTAAAATTGAGTTGAGAAAATTATCTAATTGGAAAATTAATTAAATTAATTGAATATAATATTTATTTTCGAAATTGGAAACAAATATTTAGATGGATTAAATTATAAAGTGCTAAGTCAAAGGCCAATGAAGCACACATAATTAAAACCAATAGATGAGATGTAACAGTCCGACTTTGACCCTAATCGGAACGGTGGTTTCGGGACCATGAATCCGAGTCCGAGAAATAATTTAATATTATAATTTGAGTTAGTTATATGTAAATTAATGGGTGTGAAAGTTTCGTATAAAAATTTAACTGTTTGTGTGCTCAATTAGTTAAAAAGGACTAAATCGCGTTACTGGTAAAAGTGGCCTTTTATTTGATTTATGGTTAAATTGATGTGGCTTTATTTTAGTTAAGTCCTTAAAGGGTAATATACCCATTTTAAATTGTAGTGGACGGCAATGTGGTCTTATAACATGTTTTTAAGTATTATTTTATATGTTAAAGATTATATTATAATTGTTTTATAATTTATAACTATATTATAATGAAACCAACATGAAAGTGGGATTTTATTCATCCTTCTTCCACCGAATAACAAAGAAAAGAAAAGAATGTTGGAGCTTGATACATTCGGCCATTTTGCTAGCTAAATTAAAGGTTAGTTTTTAATCGGTTTTCAATAATTCCTACGTTTTTGAAATCGTTGCTTCGAATACTTCAAGACTCATGCTTGAATTTTTGATTTTGATGAATATTTTGAAATGTTCTATTGATGAGTTCATGAGTTTTATGATGATGGTTGGTGAATTATGAAAGATTTATGTTAGATTAATATGTTTTGTATTGAGATTTTGGTAAATTTGAGTGAATAAGGCTAAATTGAGTGGTCTTTCTTGATATGAGTATTCTAGTTGCAAATTGACTTTTTTGAAATTCATAGTGGACGGCAATATGGTCTATTAATATATATATCATATGTTTGCTTATGTGTTAAATATATATAATAAGGATATAATATATAAATGCATTATATGTAACATCCTAAATTAGGGGTCATTTCCAATTTTATTATTTCCATGTGTTTGCCTGATAAAAAGCTTAAGTATTGGTTGTTTGACATATTTTTAGGCCTGGTCATAAACCCGGGCTAAGACTGAATTAGGGCTGAAATTTTCTTTTGATGCCTAGAAGGAAAAAGCTTAGTAGGAGGGTTTAAAAATATTTTGGCGAGGTTCTGGCATAAGAAATGCCTTGGTAAAGTGGCTTCCGTGCGCCACTTAAGGGTCTTGACGAATGGACTCAGGTTCGAGTCACCATGGAAGCGCAAAGGAGTTTTTGTTTTTGGTCTTTGGCACAGGGAAGTACTTAAAAGAAATTTGTGGCGAGTTGTGTCACAAATAAACGCTTTGGCCGAGTGGCTTGGGGCGCTAAGGTGCCAAGGTACTCCAGCGGGTCTTGACTTCAAGGAGCGGGAGCAGCAGTGGGGCATTTTATTTTTCGCCATTGGCATTAATGCGAGAAGGAGCCAAGGTTTGAGTGTTTAAATAAAAGCGTGATGCGTTTATGTCATGAGACGTGCAGTGGCAGAATGGTTAGGGGCTAGAGGAGTTCTCCCCAGGTCTCGGGTTCGAGACCTGGGGGCAGCAATGAAGGTGTGATTTTCCTTTTTGCTGACGGGAGAAATGGTCTGCACATGGGCCACGCATGAAGAGCTTGATGGCTGCCTTTATTTTATCTTTTTATTATTTGTGATGGAGCATGGGCTAAATTTCTTTTATTTTATTTATGGAAGGATGGGGTTAAGTGATGGGGAAATGGATTATAGTATTATTTAGTGCATGGGAATTATTTTATTTTTATTCTATTAAAGTTGGTGATGGGAAAAATGTATAAACAATGTTTTATTGTTTATGGTGATGGGCAATTATCTCAAGAAAAGAGAGAAGCATGGCCAAATTTCCTTTAGTTATTTTTGTTTCCCCATTTGATGTATGGCCGAATGAAGCATCCTCCTGGGGGGCTTGCTGGTCGGTTTTTGAGGGCTATGGAGGTGCCAAAATTCCTTTGACTTGAGCAATCATCTTCTCCATTTTTGAAGCTCTGCCGAATCCCTTCCATTTTCCTCTTCTTCCCTTTATTTTTTTCCTTCAACCTAAATTCCTTCTTGCTTCCATGAAAGCCGAATGCCTTTGGCATTGAAGGTTATAGCCGAAACTTGGGTGCCTCTGTTCTCCACCATTATTTGTAGGACCTAGCCGAATCTCTTAGTAAGTGGACTCTTCCTTAACTTTCGGTTTTGACTCACTCTCCTTGAGTATGTCGAAAGCTCGAGGCTAAACCTTTGTAAGGTTGGCCGAATGTGATCTTGAGATATTAAAAGTTTTGTTTTCTTGTGTGTAGTAACGTTAAGGGTGCATTGAAGGAGTGGCTTTTCGGGATTTCGACTCATCTTGGTAAGTAAAAGAGTGGCTTCGGCTAAGGGCCATTTATTATGAATTTTTGCCTAAAGCCGAAACTAATAAGTGCCATATAGGGATCTTAGCGATTTCGGGAATAAGAGCAGTGTCGGGTTTTGATAGGAGATCAAATCAGCAACCAAGGTGAGGGTTATTTCGAGTACGACATATCCTTCGAGATTTTGTGATAGCCGAATAAGACTTTTTAGTACTAACCTATAGTAGCCAAATGTAGGAGCTACGAGAACAACGTTTCAGAAGTTTGTGATATCGCATAGATGCGGGATTCTCCTTAGATCTTCGGCTAAATAGGTGTGTAAAATTTTACACACTTTATTAGAATAAACTGTCACTATGATGGTATATATATATAAATATAACCTCTCATGTAGTAACTTTGCCTTGTGGGCATAAGCTTGGATTTCGGGTAAGTCCCCTATTACTTGACGTATGTTGTATGTTGTGTACACCATCACATGCGGTTAAATGCTATGCTATATATGAATGCATGATATATAGGATCATGATACGTGTTATGTGAGCATGATGATGGTGGGATTGATGAGAGGAGGGAGATGATCTCTATGGACTGTCACCAGTGGTTTGGTACCACACGATGGGTTGGCCCCATCATTTGATATTTGTGACTTCGGTCACCAGTGGTTTGGCACCACATATTGATATTTGTGACTAAGTCCAGCGGTTTGGCACCACCAGTGGTTTGGCACCACGTACTGATATTTGTGACTTCGATCACCAGTGGTTTGGCACCACCAGTGGTTTGGCACCACCAGTGGTTTGGTACCACATGTTGATATTGTGACCTATGGTCATCAGTGGTTTGGTACCACATGATGGGTTGGCCCCATCAATTGATATTGTGACTTCGGTCACCAGTGGTTTGGCACCACCAGTGGTTTGGTACCATACGGGGTAGAAAAAGGAGTACGGATGGCTAGCTTGGGTTGCATAATTGCATGTCTTACTAATATCTTGTGTATGAGTTGTATTTTCGGGTTGGGGATTTATACACTGAGTCTTGGTGACTCACCCCTTCCCATGTCTTTTCGCAGGTGAGTAGATCGCGGAGATGGAGCCGGAGAGGACTCGAGGCGACCATGCTTATTCCTCGGTTTTGAAATTTTATTTTGCATCGTTAAAGTTTACTATTTACTAAATTTTAGTTTGGTTTGTAATATGGCCGCTAATTACTATTTTGGATGTTTAAGTAGTTACTTTACTTTCTTCTGCTATTATATTACTAATGAACTTATAAACTGTTGAATCAATCGGTTATAAGTAACGTTTTCAAAATTTTACTCGTACGCGTTTTCAAAGATGTTACCATCGGGTAACAAAATCTTCTAAGTCAACAATAACTTTGATGGTTCTAAAAATCTAAATGATCCAATATTTTCAAAGGTTTCAACTCAATCGTGTTTATCAAATCAACCCACCTAAGTTTTAGTAAACACCGTTTTATAACCTCAACAAACTTTCGAATTTCTACTGTTAATCCGAATCCTTCAAAATGTTTTTTTTTTACTCCGTGACATACCAAATCCGGTCAAGGCTCGTGGGCCGGGTTTGGGGTGTTACATTATTGGTATCAGAGCCAGGTTCAAAACTAGGCTGTGGGGGCCCAAGGCCCAAAAATATTTTTTTGATAAGCCTCTGTGAAATATTATGAAAATGGCTTTGTTTTAAACAGCATGGCATCGAGTCTCTGGCACCAATCCGCTCGGGTAAGTATTTCTAAACCTCTGTGTGAATGATTATCTGTAAAGGGGTAGAAATGAGACGTAGATAGTATGAAAGGTATGAGAACCCTAGGACTAGTTTACCCCAACAATCGCATAAGATTTTAATTGCCTAATTAAACAAACCTATGACTAAGTCGCTAGGGTGTGGTAACCCTTGTGCGCATGTCTAGGATTGGATCCGGAAGAGCTTGGTATTTAAGCGGTCCTAGCGACTCACCTCCTTTTCGCGGGAATCCTACCTGGTGCGTAGCTTCGGTTCACCCTAACCGTGAGGACTTGTTCATGGGCTAAACCCAATTACTAAAACCCGAAAGGGAACTAGCCATATTTTTATAAAAACTCTAGTTTTAAAACTTTTGAAAATTTCGCTTGAACTGTGAGAACTACTTTTCATAAATCTTTGAAAAAAAAATTTGACTTATGGAAATTTCAAAAATACCCCTAGTGGTAAATTACAAAAAAGCCCCTGGCTTATAAACTACTAAGCTACCCCCAAATACAACAAAATTTTTCTTATTTTACAAACATACCCAAAGCCTTAATTTGCAAATATCAAAAATGCCACGATTTTAAAAAATTACGAAATTGCCCTTAACTTGTAAAATTACCAAATTGACCCTGATTTTCAAAATTTTTGCAACACTGCCAATTCGGAAAACAATTTCTCAAAAAGAACCCCCAAGTTTTGCAAAATTTTTTTAAAATTTCCCTTTATTTGTCAAGATTTACAAATTTACCCTGGTTTATTACCAAAATACCCCTGTAGGGCAAATGACAAAAATACCCCGGGATAGGAATTGGACAAAAAGGTGATGGAATAAGTGAATGTGTATCTTTGAATTAGGATAGAAGACTTGAAACTTGTTTGATCGAAGGAACAACTTTTAAACTCCATTCATAAAATTTCTTCGCTAATAATCAGTGGAACAATGGCTAACTCATAAAACTTTTTAATCAGACCGCGTGATAAGAGATGAGTTCTAGAGGTCGCGACCGTCGAGGACGCGGTAGAGGCCAGATGGCTGTGTCAGAACCCGTTAGGTCGGGCCAGGGATCTAATAATGAGATACCACTTCCACCACCACCCCCAACTTTTGGTGTTGGATGACAGGATCAGACGGGGGGCGAGTCAGTATCGTAGGCTATGCTGCGAGTTTTAGAGATGATGGCTGAGGCAGGTAGAGGTACAGGAGCTCAGAAATCTGTTCCAGAGCGACTCCGAGCGAATGGGGCAGAGATATTTCGGGGCGTATCAGATGTAGCACCCAGCACGGCAGAATATTGGTTGGAATCCACTGAGAGGATCATGGATGGCCTGGATTTTACAGCTGAGGAAAAATTGAAGGGTGTAATCTCTCTACTTCGGGATGAGTCATACCAGTGGTGGCTCACCGTAAGGGACGGAGCGACAGCGGAGGATCTCACATGGGATTTCTTTAGGGCAGCCTACCAAAGTAAATACATAGGAGCTAGCTACGTGGATGCACAGCGAAAGGCCTTCTTGAACTTGGTTCAGGGTAGTAAGACGGTGGCAGGGTATGAGGCTGAATTCCTCCGATTGAGTAGGTATACTTACGGTATTGTGAGTACCGAGTATGAACATTGTGTCAGATTCGAGGATGGGCTGCGGGATGAGTTGAGGATGATGATAGCTCCGCAACAGGAAAGAGAGTTCGCTGTTCTAGTGGAAAAGGCTAAAGTTGCTGAAGGGGTAAGACAGTCTTTTAGACGGAATCAGGATAGAAGCTGGAATAAGAGGAGCTCTGGATCTTCGAGGTTTTCTGGGAATCAGCAGAAGAAGACAAAGTATGATGGGTCAGATCGGGCTGCTAGGCCTGCTGCTGCTGCTAATACTCAATGGCCGCCACAATGTGCTCGGTGTGGAAAGTCTCATGCAGGGGAATGTTGGAAAGGAAATCGGGGATGCTTCAAATGTGGATCTGTGACACATCGAGTTAGGGATTGTCTGAAAAAGGCGGCGAGGCTGAGGTCCGAAGGTCAGGATCGTCCACTAAATATGAGGGATAACCATCAGCCACCGAGAGGTCGTGGTGCTGGCAGGGGAGGTAATAGTGCTGGCAGAGGTCGAGGGACATCGGGTGGAGGTACCGATGGTACTGAGGCTAGGCAACCTGGCTTGGTTTATGCTGCGAGGCGTCAAGAGGAGGGCGATGCACCGGACGTCATAACCGGTATGTTTTTTATTTTTGGAGTACCTTATAGCACCTTGATTGATGTTGGCTCGACTCACTCATACATTGCAAGTAACGTAGTGGAAACTCTGAACTTAGACTTTGAGCTTACTTCTAAGAAGATGACTGTGTTAAGCCCTCTGGGTCACTCTGTAGAAATAAGTAAACTCTATAGGGACATACCCCTAGAACTCCAAGGGGTCGTGTTCTTAGCTGACTTGATGGAACTACCGTTTAGGGAGTTCGATCTGATTCTCGGGATGGATTGGCTAGTAAAGTATCAAGCTAGCCTGGATTGCGCAGCTAAGCGCATGGTGTTAAAGACCGTGGATGGAGATGAGGTAGTAATGATAGGTAAGAGGAGAGATTACCTATCTAATCTGGTTTCTGCATTGAAGGCGGAAAAGATGGTTAGGAAGGGTTGTGAGGCATGTGTAGTTCATGTTCGTGCTTTGGAAGCTAAGGATACAGCGGTGAGGGATATGCGGACTGTGAGGGAGTATGTTGATGTGTTTCCAGAAGAACTCCCGGGTTTACCTCCTGATCGTGAGGTTGAGTTTGGTATAGACTTGTTACCTGGAGCCGCGCCAGTACCTATAGCTCCGTATCGGATGGCACCGAAAGAATTAGTGGAGTTGAAGGCTCAGATACAGGAGTTGTTGGATAGAGGATTCATCCGACCGAGTGTATCGCCTTGGGGAGCTCCAGTGCTTTTTGTCAAAAAGAAGGATGGAACAATGAGGATGTGCATACACTATCGACAGCTGAACAAGTTGACAATAAAGAACCGGTATCCCTTGCCCAGGATTGATGATTTGTTTGATCAACTCAAGGGTGCATCGGTTTTCTCTAAGATAGATTTTAGGTCGGGGTATCATCAGCTGAAGGTGAAGGAAGCCGATATCCATAAAACGGTATTCCGTACTCGGTATGGGCACTATGAGTTTTTGGTAATGCCTTTTGGTCTGACGAATGCACCAGCCGCATTTATGGACTTGATGAACCGGGTTTTCCAACCCTATCTGGATCGGTTCGTCGTAGTGTTTATAGACGACATTTTGGTGTACTCGAAGTCTGAAGAGGAGCATGACGCACACCTCTATGTGGTTTTGCAAGTGCTAAGGGAGAAGCAGTTGTACGCCAAATTCAGCAAATGCGAATTTTGGCTTAAGGAGGTAACTTTCTTAGGGAATGTGGTTTCAGCTGAAGGGATCAGGGTGGATCCTAGCAAGATCGAGGCGGTGTTGGAATGGAAACCACTAAAGTCGGTTACGAAAATCCGAAGCTTTCTGGGGTTGGCAGGATATTACAGAATATTCGTGGAAAATTTCTCCTTAATCGCAGCACCTTTGACCAAATTGTTGAAAAAAGGAGTTCCGTTTGTATGGTCTGAGAAGCAGCAAGAGAGATTCGACAAACTAAAAAAGTTTTTGACAGAAGCACCAGTCTTGATTCAGCCTGAATCAGGAAAGGAATTCACTATGTACTGTGATGCATCGTATACTGGTTTAGAGTGTGTGCTGATGCAAGAAGGAAAGGTGGTCGCTTATGCGTCACGACAGTTGAGGCCTCACGAAAGTAACTATCCGACACATGACTTGGAATTAGCTGCTGTGGTTTTTGCCTTGAAAATTTGGAGGCATTATCTGTATGGGGAGAAGTCAGTGGTGTACTCGGATCACAAGAGCCTGAAGTACCTCTTGAATTAAAAGGATTTAAATCTGAGGCAGCGGAGGTGGATTGAGTTGCTGAAAGACTACGATTGCTCTATCGAGTACCATCCGGGCAAAGCTAATATAGTCACTGATGCTTTAAGTCGCAAAGTGGTGACAGATTTGCGAGCAATGTTTGCTCACCTAAGTCTCTATGAGGGTGGTAGTCTTCTGGCAGAATTGCGGGTAAAATCGTCTTGGATCAATGAGGTCAAGGAGAGGCAGATGACGGACAAAGTTTTGAGTACTCGGAGGTTGCAAGTATAGAGTGGTGAGGCAGAAGGTTTCAGCTTAGGTAGTGATGGGGTGTTGTATTTTCAGGGGAGAGTATGTATGCCTAAGGATGATGTTTTGAGGCAACGAATCCTTAAAGAAGCACATAGCAGCCCGTACGCTATGCATCCGGGAGGCAGTAAGATGTACCAGGATTTATGGGGACAGTTTTGGTGGCCAGGTCTGAAGCGGGAGGTAACTGAGTTTGTGGGTAAATGTCTGACGTGTCAGCAAGTTAAGGCGGAACATCAGTTACATCTGAGTTACTTCAGCCGGTAAAGATCCCACAGTGGAAGTGGGAGGGGATTACGATGGATTTCGTAAGTGGGCTTCCCCTTACGCCCAGTAAGAAAGATTCAATATGGGTGATTGTAGATCGAGTAACTAAATCGGCCCATTTCATACCGGTAAGGGCTGACTACTCGCTTCAAAGGTTAGCCAAGCTGTATATAGCTGAGATAGTGCGGTTGCATGGTGTACCTGTGTCCATTATCTCAGATAGAGATCCCCGGTTCACGTCGAGATTTTGGAAGGCCTTACATCAGCGTTGGAGTGCAGTTAAATTTCAGCCACGGCTTTTCATCCACAGTCTGATGGACAATCCGAGAGAGTAATCCAGGTGTTGGAAGATATGTTAAGAGGCTGTGTTTTGGACTTCCATGGCAGTTGGGAGGAGTACCTACCTTTGGCTGAATTCGCTTATAACAACAGTTATCAAGCGAGTATTCAGATGGCACCGTATGAGTCTTTGTATGGTCGTAAATACCGTACTCTACCGTTGGGCGAAGCTCAGGTGAGCGCGGATGTTGGGTCCGAGTTGGTGGCGAGGCGGAAGATAAGGTTAGGATAATTCGGGCTCGTCTGAAGGAGGCGTCGGACAGGCAGAAATCCTACGCTGATCTTAAGCGTAGAGAGGTTGAGTATGCAGTGGGTGATAAGGTCTTCTTGAGGGTATCATCTTGGAAGAAGGTGCTGAGGTTTGGCCGGAAGGGCAAGTTAAGCCCTAGGTTCATCGGGCCGTACACGGTGTTGAAACATGTGGGACCGATGAGCTTACCCATTTCGAATTGGCGAAATTAAGTCAGATTCATGACGTCTTCCATGTGTCAATGCTTAGGCGCTATCGATCAGATCCATCACACATCGTACCGATTGAGGATATTGAGGTGAACGCGGACTTGTCTTTTGAGGAGGAACCGGTGCAGATTCTAGATCGAGAAGTCAAAGTTCTGAGGAGGAAGTTGGTACCTTTGGTAAAGGTGTTATGGCGAAACCATGGTACGGAAGAGGCCACATGGGAGCCCGAGGAGGTGATGCGGCAGCAATACCCCCAACTCTTCTGATCCAAGTAATTTCGGGGACGAAATTATTTTTAAAGGGGGGTAGAACTGTAACATCCTAAATTAGGGGTCATTTCCAATTTTATTATTTCCATGTGTTTGCCTGATAAAAAGCTTAAGTATTGGTTGTTTGACATATTTTTAGGCCTGGTCATAAACCCGGGCTAAGACTGAATTAGGGCTGAAATTTTCTTTTGATGCCTAGACGGAAAAAGCTTAGTAGGAGGGTTTAAAAATATTTTGGCGAGGTTCTGGCATAAGAAATGCCTTGGTAAAGTGGCTTCCGTGCGCCACTTAAGGGTCTTGACGAATGGACTCAGGTTCGAGTCACCATGGAAGCGCAAAGGAGTTTTTGTTTTTGGTCTTTGGCATAGGGAAGCACTTAAAAGAAATTTGTGGTGAGTTGTGTCACAAATAAACGCTTTAGCCGAGTGGCTTGGGGCGCTAAGGTGCCAAGGTACTCCAGCGGGTCTTGAGTTCGAGGAGTGGGAGCAGCAGTGGGGCATTTTATTTTTCGCCATTGGCATTAATGCGGGAAGGAGCCAAGGTTTGAGTGTTTAAATAAAAGCGTGATGCGTTTATGTCATGAGACGTGCAGTGGCAGAATGGTTAGGGGCTAGGGGAGTTCTCCCGTGTCTCGGTTCGAGACTGGGGCAAAGAATGAAGGTGTGATTTTCCTTTTTGCTGATGGGAGAAATGGTCTGCACATGGGCCACGCATGAAGAGCTTGATGGCTGCCTTTATTTTATCTTTTTATTATTTGTGATGGAGCATAGGCTGAATTTCTTTTATTTTATTTATGGAAGGATGGGATTAAGTGATGGGGAAATGGATTATAGTATTGTTTAATGCATGGGAATTATTTTATTTTTATTCTATTAAAGTTGGTGATGGGAAAAATGTATAAACAATGTTTTATTGTTTTATGGTGATGGGCAATTATCACAAAAAAGAGAGAAGCATGGCCAAATTTCCTTTAGTTATTTTTGTTTCCCCATTTGATGTATGGTCGAATGAAGCATCCTCTGCAGGGGGCTTCTTTGGTCGTTTTTTGAGGGTTGTGGAGGTGCCAGAAATTCCTTTGACTTGAGCAATCATCTTCTCCATTTTTGAAGCTCTGCCGAATCCCTTCCATTTTCCTCTTCTTCCCTTTATTTTTTTCCTTCAACCTAAATTCCTTCTTGCTTCCATGAAAGCCGAATGCCTTTGGCATTGAAGGTTATAGCCGAAACTTGGGTGCCTCTGTTCTCTACCATTATTTGTAGGACCTAGCCGAATCTCTTCGTAAGTGGACTCTCCCTTAACTTTCGGTTTTGACTCACTCTCCTTGAGTATGTCGAAAGGTCGAGGCTAAACCTTTGTAAGGTTGGCCGAATGTGATCTTGAGATATTAAAAGTTTTGTTTTCTTGTGTGTAGTAACGTTAAGGGTGCATTGAAGGAGTGGCTTTCCGGGATTTCGACTCATCTTGGTAAGTAAAAGAGTGGCTTCAGCCAAGGGCCATTTATTATGAATTTTTGCCTAAAGCTGAAACTAATAAGTGCCATATAGGGATCTTAGCGATTTCGGGAATAAGAGCAGTGTCGGGTTTTGATAGGAGATCAAATCAGCAACCAAGGTGAGGGTTATTTCGAGTACGACATATCCTTCGAGATTTTGTGATAGCCGAATAAGACTTTTTAGTACTAACCTATAGTAGCCGAATGTAGGAGCTACGGGAACAACGTTTCAGAAGTTTGTGATATCGTATAGATACGGGATTCTCCTTAGATCTTCGGCTAAATAGGTGTGTAAAATTTTACACACTTTATTAGAATAAACTGTCACTATGATTGTATATATATATAAATATAACCTCTCATGTAGTAACTTTGCCTTGTGGGCATAAGCTTGGATTTCGGGTAAGTCCCCTATTACTTGACGTATGTTGTATGTTGTGTACACCATCACATGCGGTTAAATGCTATGCTATATATGAATGCATGGTTTATGGGATCATGATAGTGTTATGTGAGCATGATGATGGTGGGATTGATGAGAGGAGGAAGATGATCTCTATGGACTGTCACCAGTGGTTTGGTACCACACAATGGGTTGGCCCCATCATTTAATATTTGTGACTTCGGTCACCAGTGGTTTGGCACCACATATTGATATTTGTGACTAAGTCCCAGTGGTTTGGCACCACCAGTGGTTTGGCACCACATACTGATATTTGTGACTTCGGTCACCAGTGGTTTGGCACCACCAGTGGTTTGGTACCACATGTTGATATTGTGACTTATGGTCATCAGTGCTTTGGTACCACACGATGGGTTGGCCCCATCAATTGATATTGTGACTTCGGTCACCAGTGGTTTGGCACCACCAGTGGTTTGGTACCACATGGGGTAGAAAAAGGAGTACGGATGGCTAGCTTGGGTTGCATAATTGCATGTCTTACTAATATCTTGTGTATGAGTTGTATTTTCGGGTTGGGGATTTATACACTGAGTCTTGGTGACTCACCCCTTCCCATGTCTTTTCGCAGGTGAGTAGATCGCGGAGATGGAGCCGGAGAGGACTCGAGGCGACCATGCTTATTCCTCGGTTTTGAAATTTTATTTTGCATCGTTAAAGTTTACTATTTACTAAATTTTAGTTTGGTTTGTAATATGGCCGCTAATTACTATTTTGGATGTTTAAGTAGTTACTTTACTTTACTGCTATTATATTACTAATGAACTTATAAACTGTTGAATCAATCGGTTATAAGTAACATTTTCAAAATTTTACTCGTACGCGTTTTCAAAGATGTTACCATCGGGTAACAAAATCTTCTAAGTCAACAATAACTTTGATGGTTCTAAAAATCTAAATGATCCAATATTTTCAAAGGTTTCAACTCAATCGTGTTTATCAAATCAACCCACCTAAGTTTTAGTAAACACCGTTTTATAACCTCAACAAACTTTCGAATTTCTACTGTTAATCCGAATCCTTCAAAATGTTTTTTTTTTACTCCGTGACATACCAGATCCAGTCAAGGCTCGTGGGCCGGGTTTGGGGTGTTACATTATAAGTATATTATAATAAAGCCAAAAAGGAGAATAGAGTTTGCATGTTCATCTTTTCACTTACTTGACCGAAACAAAAGAAATAAAAAGGGAGGAAAGAAGCTTCAAGTGTTTCGGCAATATTAAGGATTAATTAAGGCAGGATTTAACTTTGGTTTTTGATACTTTTTGTATTTTTGTGATTGTTGTTCATTTTATTATCAAGCCCATGTGTTAATTTTGTGAAATGGTCTTGTATGTTGGTTATGCCATTGATGATAACTTAAGTTTTAGGATGATTTTTGGTAGTGAATGGAGATTTGAGCTAGATGAAAATATTTTACTCTTGGGTCTTAGGTGAATGTAGCTAATTTAAAATTTGGTTGTGAAAACATTATCATGGAAGGGCCAAATTGAGAAAATATTGAAGTATATGGACTTATATAATCCTTAGGATGATTCGGGCCTAAAGGAAGTTGGGTAAATTTTGAGTAATTCATGAGTATAGTATTAGGGACTAAATTGTATAGATTGTAAAAGTTAGGGGTAAATTTGTAAATTTGCTAAATTAAGTATTTATGGATCAAATTGAATGAATATAAATTTATTGAGTTTAAATTGGAATTATTTAGATAAAGAATAAAAGAAAACGGGTTTGGATCGGGGGAAGGCAAAGTTGAACGAATAGTCGGAAAGCTCAATACGTCAAATTTCGAGGTAAGTTTTTAAGCAATCGGATTAATTTGAATTATCGCTATATTAAATTGTACATGTTTGAGTGACATAACAAATTTTATTGTCAAATTGCCGAATAAGGCATAGGAATTATTATATGTGATAGCCGAATACGGATTAATAAATACATGTATATATAGCTATAACCATTGAATAATTGAGTTGGCAAAATATATGCACTTGTGATAGGGGATAAAAATATATAATTATATATATGTATGGGAATAGAATATTCGGATATGTGTGAGTGTATATATATATATATTTGATGATGCCAAATGTGGCATGGTGACTTTAAATGTGTTTGCCGAATATGATAGTATCATGAACATGTGTTTATTATGTAAATACCTTGGATGGTTGAAATATGTATAAAGATATATATTATATATATATATATATAAATGTTACCAATGTGATAGGGTATAAGATTAAATATTGGTATTAGCAAAATGTATGTTTGCCTTATGTATGAAATTTTGATATGTTTGGACTGGATAAATAATTATGAGTTGAGTAGTATTTAATAGTGGACCATGAAATAGGTGATGGTGGTGATTGAATAAATAAATATGTGTTTATTTGAGTGTGACTGAATGTGATGATAAATTATAAGAGGAAAGAGTTGATTTGAATGTGTGTATTGGTGTATGTTCATATTTATAATATGTGAATATATATGTTAAAGGGTGGCTTAGATGGATCGTTATTTTAAAAAAAGTATAATTTAATATGATTACATTTAGTTCGATTGAGATATGATGTTGAAAAATTCGTATAAGGATCATGAAGTATATAAAAGTTTCGATATATGAATTGGTTTATAAACTTTTTATAAATATGATAATATCGGGCTTTAAGCCTAGCAGCGGTGCTTTGTGCCGGTGGATAGTATCGGGCTTTAAGCCTAGTAGGCTTTGTCTTGGGTGGATAGTATTCGGGCTTTAAGCCTAGCAGGTGCTCTGTCTTAGGTGTATTACATGATGCTTTATGCCTAGCAAATTTTACGAGAACAACGGTAAAAAAAATAATCAAACGTGCTAAATGAGTTAAAGTGAACAGGTATGTAACAATTTATTTCCTTTTTAGAAATAAGGTAAGTTGATTATTTGATATGTGATACAAGTTAAAAAAAAAATGATGTTAATGGTAGTGAATGTGTACATGAAAAGCCATATATGGATTAATGCATAAATATGTGATATTCATATTTGATTTTTGAGCTTATATTCGGCCTAATGTTATATGAGGAATAGATTGAATTGTAAAATTCATATTAACATTAAAAGATTTATGTGCATTTGATTGGTAGGTATTTCAAATGTGAACCTTTAACGTGTTTATAGGGATTATATATATATATTTGGTGAAAATAAGATCTATGGGATATTAAACATATTACTGATCAATATGTGTTTGGAAATGTTATAATTCAGGCATGGATAAATGTTTGGTAGTTAAATTTCATAAGTATGGCTTGTTTGTACCTTAATAAATTATTAATCCCATTGAGGTAATATTTGAATTAAATTAAGCTATGAATTAAGTGAATGAAACCATATGTTTAAGCATATGATTGGTTATATTCGATTTAATGTTTATAAATATATATATGATATGGAAATGCGAAATTCATATTCATGCCAAAGTTTATATGTGCATTTGTTTATAAGGTAATTGAATGTGAGATTATGACTAAGGAAATGTGAATTGTATAAATGTATTATGATAGTATGTGTTCGGTCAAATGAAATTTCTATTGCTACCGAGTAAAAAGAGATGCTTGTTTGGACAAAACTTATTTCATGTTTAATTACATGTGGATAATTGAATTTACAAGTATGGTTTGGTTATGTTTTATTAGATTTTTATTGTTATTGGGTTATTATTTGCTTATGATTTACTAAGCTATGATAGCTTACCCCGTGTGTGTATTTTTACCTTTATTTATAGATTTTGGAGACTAGTTGCAAGCTCGGGGATCGTTAGGGAAGTTCATCACACTATCGACTGCTTTCGGGGTTTTAAAAGCTGTATTAGAAATTTATGGCATGTATAGATTATAGTACTTTTTGAATATGGTTGAAGTTGTATATATATGTATAAGTCATGCGAAAATGGCTTGTCCATCTTGTTAAATCTTGGGATTTATATTTTGGTTTGATTATCATGTTTGGTTGTGGTTTTGGATGATTTGGTTTTGGGTATGTATAAGTAATAAAAAAAATTTAGTAGTCAAGTTTAGTAATACCTCGTATTCGACTCTGACAACGGTCTCGGGTAAGGGGTGTTTCATGAGAGACTCAAATCTCCTCATACTATATGAGAGGGGTGGTAACACTAGTAATTTAGACTAGGATATACTGCCAACCTCTACTCCAACTGGAGTAAGAGCAGGGGCGAAGCTAGAACAAATTTTTAGGGGGGCCAAATGAAAATTTAATTTTTATAGTCTATATCTTTATAATTTTTAAAGAATTAAATTAAATTTCTATAACTTTAGGGGCAAAGTACAATTTTTTACGAAAGTATTATTTTAAAGAGCATTATTAAAAACTATTTTTTGATAATTTTTTTTAAAAAATCACCGTCTGGATCACACTTGTTTTTTCTATTAAGAAGTGGAGGCGATCCGAGAATCGTATCAATGGGACACCCTTTATAATATTTTTTTTTCAATATCGTCCTCCAATAATCGGATACCATGTTCGAAACCTGTGAGAGCATATATCTCTCGATTCACTAGTTTATGTTGAAAGGACATACGAGGTCCATCATAAATCACTGCCGTTTTTGGCGGATCATCCTCCCTCAATCTCATTTTATTGGTAGCCTATCCCGGATGTTAGAGGTTCACCGATTTTGTGACTACCATTTTCAGATGAGAGCATTTTCACATCCATCACAAATCGTGATTTAATAATATTCATGTAGAGTTACATTAGTCTGAGGCATCAACCTGCTACTTCCACTTTTTGGTCCAATCACTTGCCAAAGTCCAAGTTGAATAGTTTGGCGACTCTTCAACTGCCAGCTGCATTGTGTGGTCGACTGGCAAATCTTTATGTTTTATTACATAAAACATTATTTGTATTGTATACCAAATAATTACCTTTATATATTATATATCATTTACTATAATTTTGTTTATAATATTTGTTACTGGTACATTATAATTTAGTTGATACTCCCCTCCATTCCACCGGTCTTTAGATACGGGAAACTATAATGTCTGAACCATCATACAATACTCAAAGATTACTCACAGCCTGCCTGCAAGCACTTTATTATAATCCTCAGTTGGAGCAATTTTTTCTATTTAGTTGTTCTCCAAATTCATTAATTGAAAGTTAAAGGATGGCTTCCATCAGACGGAAGTATTATTTTAAAGAGCATTAAAACCTATTTTTTGACAATTTTTTTAAAAGCACCGTCTTGGTCACACTTTTTTTTTTCTATCATGAAGTGGAGGCGATCCGAGAATCGTATCAGTGGGACACCCTTCATAGTATCTTTTTTTTTTTAAATCATCCTCCAACCATGTTCGAAACCTGTGAGAACATATATCTCTCCATTCACTAGTTTATGTTGAAAGCACACACGAGGTCCATCATAAATCACCGCCGGTTTTGGCGGATCATGCTCCCTCAATCTCATTTTCTTAGAAGCCTATCCCGGATGTTAGAGGTTCACCAGTTTTGTGACTAGCATTTTCAGATGAGGGCTTCCACATCCATCACAAATCGTGATTGAATAATATTCATGTAGATTTACGCTAGTGAGAGGCATCAACTTGCTACTTCCACTTTTTGGTCCAATCACTTTCCAAAGTCCAAGTTGAATAGTTTGGCGACTCTTCAACTGCCAGCTGCATTGCGTGGTTGACAAGAAAATCTTTATGTTTTATTACGCTCACACATTTTCTTATCTATGCATATAAGTTGATGATTAGGGCGTATAAATATAGACGTAGATTGCCTTTTTTTAAGCATTATTAACTCTCCAAACACTTTTATCCAAGATTGTTCACTTTGATTTCAAAAACAAAAGTCAAATATGGGTTCGGTTGGCAAGAGTTTTCTCATCCTTGCTGTTTTATCTGTGATTGTTCTTTCCATTTCTTCGAAAGTGGCAGCTAGAGACCTTACTGAAACAAACAACGGTCAACAGCCAACATGGCTTTTTAATTAATTAATTAATTTTCATCTCCTCTCATTTATATCGGATTAAATTCAAATCTAATAGGGGAAGCCATAGCATGAGTTAATGTAATAATATGGGTTTTAATTAGAAAGAAATTTTAATTAATCAACCTAGAGTTAGTTGCTGTTATATTTGAAAAAGATATTAGCATAATTTAAGGATTTCTTCGGATCAAGGTGCTAAGTAAAGAAACTATGTAATTTAGATTGGTAGTGACAGATGAAATCTAGGCAGATTCTTTCCTGGGTATTGTTTCTTTTCTTGGTTGTTAACCATTTATATTCATGATTTGTTCTTTGTCGTGTCTGTTAGTTAATTAATTATATTTTTTAATCAACCATTCTAATTATTCGGTTAAATAATAGAAAGAAGATAATTACTAGTACTTATAGTCCTCGTTGGAATCGTATCTTTGCTTGCCATAGCTATACTATTAATTGATAGGTGCGCTTGCCTTAGTAAAATTTTTAGTTAGTCCAATAGACATCAAGTTTTTGGTGTCGTTGTCATAGACTAGAATATTAGGAAAATTTTATTTCTTTTATTTAATTGTTTTTAATTTAATTGTTACATTTTAATTTTTCTTTTTTTATTATTTCTACAGGTTCCCTTGGTTTATGACTAGAGGTAACCCATTGGAACTGTTAATTTTTTACAATAGGATCGAAAAAACTGCTCATAGAAATCGAAAAAAAGTTAGAGAAGCAAGGCAAGGGCAACAGATCTTAATAAACAATCAAGAGCAAAAGGACAGTGTTGTGGAGATGGCTAATAATCTTGGTAATCAGCAACTTGCTGTACGTCTTTCTCCTCAGATTTTTGTCAGCTTTTGAGCCTATAAAGCATATACTTTATTTCGTGCTCATTTTATTTTTGGTTCTGAGCATGTTAACTTGATTTGTTATTGTAGAACTTGCTTCGGTTATACATGTTAAGACCACATTATTGATTTGATATACTGAGATGATAGAGGCACCAAAGATTTAACTCGCCTAACCTATAAATAGCTTATCTGTTATTTTATCCCCTAGTAAACCCTTTGATGCTAACACATTTTCTTTTACTTAACAACCGTTCATGTTAACCCGTAAACCACATTAATATTGTAAAATTATCCTTTTTATTTACTCCCTTTTTTCGAGATTCGATTTGGTTAGTTGCTTAACTATGTTTCATCATTTGCATTGCTGAATTGTCTATTTGTTCTAAAAAAATGAAAAAATTGATTGAGTGAATTGTTATTTCTTGTTGATATTAAATATTTATTGTAATTCAGCAATTGATTTTTTTTGTAGTTTGGTAACTTATTAACTCAACTCTCGATTATAACCAACTTTTATGACATTTTCTGTACCTTTAACCTAAACCCCGTTACAACCTCGTAAAGACCTCTTAATTGGTGTGTTATCTCATTTCTATAGTGGTGGATATTTGATTTTCAATCAAGCCTATGGTAATAACATTTCTTGTTTGACATTGAGTGCACATTACTTGAACCTTAAACACTTTGAGTGCTTTGAGTGAACCTTAGCGAGGGTGTTCATTCTTGTTGAGTTTGAATTTTAGGTAATTATTCAAATAGGGGAAACAACTATGTTTTTATGCTTTAAAAATTTCTGCTTGAGTTGCTTGTATTATTTAGTTTCATTTTAGTTTGAATTTTAATGCATGATTACGTGCAAATTATCTTAAGACATTATCAGTGAAAACAATAAATCGAGGGAAGTTAACTTGAATGTAGATTCAGAATTTTACCTAAGGACAAGCAAATGCTTAAGTGTGGAGATATTTGATAAGTGCTAAAAGTAACATGTTTTAACTTCATTCTTGCGTTTTTGGGTGATTATTCGATGTTAACTGTGAATTTTATACTCCTAATCTTTTAAATTCATGTTTTAATGTTTAACAGAGCATTTGGGAGAGAAAGAAGCAAAAAACAAGCAAAAAACGAGTGAAAATCAGAGTGTCAGAGCAAGTTATAGAAGCCACATGGGCTAAACCATTCCATATGGCTAGGCCATATGGTCGTGTGATCCACACGAGCATGTTGTCGGTTGTGTCGATTTCACAGAATTGCACACCAAACAATGAAAAATCACGACTTTTAGTTTTTTTAGGCATTTTAAGACATATATATGACGAAAATATGAAGATGAGAGGAGTCTATTAGAGAATATTCAAGAAAATAACTCGAAAAATGCCATTGAAGCTGACTTTGAAGTAAATTTCCGTCAAGATTGAAGATTCCCAGTTGATTTCTTAGGATTTTTTATTTCCAAGCATGACCTAATTTTCTTAATATCTAAGGAGATAAACCCTATAATGGATTCTATCATTTCATTTTTATTTTATGTAATAAATATTTTGTTTCTTGTTCTCAATTATGTGTGCTTAATTCTTTGTTTGATATTTCTAGACTATTGATCCATGTTTGATGTGCTTAAATCGATGGTTGAATAGACCCTATTTAAGAGTAGATCTTGCATAGTTGAGTGGAGTTACATGCAATCCTAGAAATAGGATGACATAAATCTATCGAATTAGAGTCAAATCTAATAGGGGAATCCATAGCACGAGTTAATGCGATAATAGGGGTTTTAATTAAAAAGAAATTTCAATTAATCAACCTAGAGTCAATTGCTCTTATGCTCGAAAGAGATATTAGCATAATTTAGAGAATTCTACGGATCAAGGTGCTAAGTAAAAAAATTGCATAATTTAGATTGGTGGTGACAGATGTAATCTAGGCAAATTCTTTCCTGGGTATTATTTCTCTTCTTGGTTGTTAATCGTTTTTTTTCTGATTTGCTCTTTGTCGTGCCTATTAGTTAATTAATTTTATTTTTTAATCAAGTACTTGAATTACTCAATTAAATAATAGAAAGAGGATAATTACTAGTACTTATAGTTTTTATGATATCTTTGCTCACCGTAGCTATACTATTAATTGATAGGTATACTTGTATTAGTCAAACTTTTAGTTACTTCTGTTAACACAAATGAAATACAATATTTACTAAATTAGTTATTTATAACAACATATTTTCTCATTTTTCAATAAAAAAATTAATACAAAATTTCAGTAAAATTAGTTCTATCCTCATGTGAAATAAAAATAATAAATTTTAATTAATATTTTGTTTTGATAAAATTTTGAAATTTTATATAAAATATATTAATCATATTTTATTAATTAAAAATATTTTTAAAAATGAAACTACATTAGTAAATTTCATTAAAGATATGATTTAATTTTCACTAATAAATTATATATATATATGATATAACAAGGTACAAAAGTATAATATCGTAAAAAGCGATATATCTAAATTTTTTTTCTATTTATTTTTTTAATTTTAATTATCCATAAATTTATATTTTTGTAATAAGCTTTCATATATATATATATATATATATATATATATATATATATATATTACGTCAACTATAATTTAAATTCAAACAATAATTAGGTTTTATGAAAAATATTTTTAAAAATAAATTTAAAATTTAAAATAAATCATTTTAAAATCTTATTGAAATCACATTTAAATATATTTTTTAAAATACATATATTTTATATTATTTTAATTAATAGTATATTTTAATAGATGACAAAATTCTTATATATTTATTTTTTGTTTTTTATTCTTTTTAATTTCACATTCTTTTATTTTTATTTTTATTTTTATTTTTTTATATTTTAATCTATGTGATTTATACATTATAGTAAGAATTATTATCAATATCGTGATTTCTTTTATTGTTTTGATTAATTTTAATTCTTAATTATTTTCATTCATATATTTAATGTTTTGTTCAGAATAACCAATACCAAGCGTTAAAGCATTTGATGATTGCTCAACATATATATTTTTCATTTTTCATTTATATTTTATCTAAATTTAAATTTAATAAATAATTTTAAAATTTATTAAGATAGTATTTTAAGATAATATATCTTAATTTGTTTTCATTTTTTTATTAAAAAGTTTAAATAAAACATATGTTTCATTTTTATAAATTTATATTTTTAAAAAGAAAATGCTTTTCATTTATTTATTTTAAATTTATTATTTATTAAGTTGTATTTAAATAGATTTTAAACTTGAATTACTTTATTCTTTTTTATTTTGACAAATTAATTTGCATAATCTTAATTACCATTGAAATGTAAAAGTTAACAATTATAAGTATGGTATTAGTGTTTTACTATACCACAATTGAAGTAATTTTTTTAATAGATACATATTTATCAATATAAACATATATTTATATTTTTAATAATTTATCGTTTACTTTTATAATATATTTTTTTTACAAAAGATCCCCAAATTGTGGCCTATTGTCTAGGTGTTCACTTTCCCTAAGAATAACTTGAGTTCAAATCATAATTGTACAAATATATATATATATATCAATTAAAAAAACAGTTTTCTAATTATTATAATATTTTTTATTCAAAATTTTTAAAAAATTGATACAATGTTTAGTTATCCATAATCTCTCTTCAACCCTTAAATAGGAGAATACTCTCACTTGAGAATGCTCGAACTCAGACCCTCCTACACTATAACACCCTAACCCCTCTCCGTCGTCGGATTAAGGTCACAAGCATTACTAGTCAATCAGAATATCTAATTACATCGCAAGCAGTAGTATACGCTAACTAATATCGTCATAATATTCAGGGAATTGAAACTGAAGATTACTAATATCGTCATAATATTCAGGGAATTGAAACTAAAGATTAAAATAATGAAAATAAGATATCTCGATAAATTATGTCAATTCGAGAAAATGTGGAACCAAATAATAAAAGTGGTCGACAATGATTTTGCATGCAATATTATTATTGAAATAATGAAATAAAAGGAAGATCTTGAATAAATCTATTGAGAAATATAGATATGGAATAAATTCATCAAAATAGAAAGACACAACTCAAGTACAATTAAATTCGTAGAGTTTTTGGACCAATAGTCCAAATATCTAAAGGTATAAAGCTAGTGAGGGTGCAAATGAAGTAGTTTTGCAAAAGCAGAATAAAGGTATGAAGTTTTTTTGCTAAGTCCTGACATTGATTATAAAAAGATATATTCTTTTATGGTGAATGCAATAACCTTTAGATATATTATTTTGACAATTTATAAAAGATTTAACTTGCGTCTAATGGTTGTTGTTACAACCTTCTATGAACCACTATATAGTAAATTTTATATTAATACCCTTGAAGGATTTAGGATGCTAGAAGCATATTCTTAGGAAATTGTTCAGTAATATGAATTGAAATAATTTGAACATATGTGGTAAATAGTAGTTGAAGGAGGATTATAAAATGACCCAAAATACCTATTTGTGTTTTTATAAAAGAATTATTATGATTAAAATTTACTATGATTGTTGTTTAAAATACTGAAGAGAACAAAATATATTTCCCCAAATTTTCCCTCACTCATGACTTTCAAAAGAATGGTGATATAAATGCTTAGCAAATTCATTCAAATAGTCATTTGAAAGACTAGTATTCAAGATTGAATACGTAAAATATAAGAAAATATGTGATGTTTTTATGAGGGGGAGTAAATACACGTTGTACTATTTTTCCCTTAACTGAGGTTTTGTCCCATTGGGTTTTCCCGGTAAGGTTTATAATGAGGCAACATATTATGCGTATTATAGATATGTGTACTCTTTTTCCTTCACTAGGATTTTTTTCCCACATGGTTTTTATCTTAGTAAGGTTTTAACAAGGCGCATTATCTACCAATGGACATCTAAGGGGGAGTATTATAAATATCTTAGTAAGTGGATGTCCATCAAGATCAAAAGAAGTTTTGATGTACTTTAAATTCTAATATTCATTAGAAGTGGATCTCTACTTCGTTTATACTTCTTATACCTTGTAACACCCCCGGCCCGACCTAGGAGTTTCGGCTAAGTCAAAGGCATTACATTCGATCATAGAAGTGATCCTGTAAAGCCATTCTTTTTACTTAACTCCATTTGATTAAAAATCACACTTTAGTTTTTAGGAAAGACATTCTTTAGTTTGAGCTAAATTTATTTAGTAATTCAATTACAATAATATAAATGTGAGGATTTAAAAAAAAAAAGGCTTTCATGAAAAGTATTATCTATACTTTGAGTATTTTATAAAGCTGCGGAAAACAAATATTAGTTTTTAAACTGAATGGCATGCAAATACTAGTAGCAATATTTAAATGTCATGCATAAAATAAATAACTAACAATTCCCAAAAATAAATTGATTAAGGAAATTTTTAAAGAAAACTTAATAGTAGAACTTAATAAAAAAATGATTTACTAATCCGAGGGTCCTCCGATGCCGATTCGAGTCCTATTCTCTGCATTACCTGAGAGATAAGGAAAAGGGGGAATGAGCTTACAACGGCTCAGTGTGAGACTAATATTAAATCATTATATATAATCAATCGTACAGTAAAGTATTTAATTCATAGCATAATAATAATTTAGGCACAATAAGAGGAACATATAATAAATAAATACATATACAAAATATAATTATGATGCACATTAATGTTTTAATTTCCCACTCGTCCATCCGAACCGCCCTTGAACATTGCTCGACATACCATCCCACATAAAATATAAAAATAACTGACCATCTCGGATTTTATTTTTGATGATGGTCATTCACTGGTCATCTGTGACAATGACTATTATTACCACCTCGGTTTGGTCCAGTTTTGATGGTGTTTTAAAACAACCATCATGTCATGTCCGATTTAGATGGCTTTACACATAAACTATCATCCCAATTCGCCTAGTTTGGTGGCTTTTTAGCCTACCATCCTAGCTTATCCATTTTGGATGACATTGCAGCCTACTTCGTGCAGTACTGACTTTTGGTGTGGACTTAAATTGTCACTATCTCTAACGGAACTCCTCCATCCTCCATTCCCAATTTCACGTAATAAGCACATATACTCATCATATCATACTCATTATCAAAATTTGATACTATGCTTATTTAACAAATTTACTATCACAACTTATCATCAAATGACATGTAATCATGCATTCAATCAATTTCACATATACACACATATATTTGTTGCGTGTAAAAAGAATAACAATAATGCATACACAAGGGTTCGTATAAAGAGTACATAAAGTTTGCAGATAGCATGTATAAGGTTCGCATAACTAAATATGTATAACTCACCTATTAAGCAATTAAAGATCGCATATAATTTCTAAGGGTTCACATATAATCTCTACGTGCTCGCGTTACAATTCCTATAGTGTTTGCATGATATTTCCTTTAGGTTCACATATTATACAGTTCTTATAAGAAATCTTTTAATTTACTAACACTACAATTAATCACACATAATGTTTTAACTTTAGATCCCACACCTTATTTGAAGGCTTAAAAACCTTAGCTTTGGAGAGACTGATGATCTACTTGAGAAAAGGGGGATGATTTTGAATATTTTGAATTACTTGATTGAAAACCGATTTAAAAATAGAAGATAAAAAGAAAGAACCCAAGAATTTGAAATAATTTTGCAATATGAGTTTTGAAGGAAAAATAGAGAATAAATAGAAGGAAAGTGGATAAATTCTATTAGGATTAGAAGATAAAAAAATATGGATTTCTATTTCTATTTGAATTTATTTTTTTAAAAAAAAGATATAATTTCAAATTAGGATAAAAAGATTTAAAAATATGGAATTTTAATTCCATTTAAATTTTAAACAATGATAAGATATGAATTCTAGTTGGGATTGGATTGGTGTGAATTCCTAAGGTTTATCGACATTTTGGGGTATTACTATAATCTTTTTAAAGTTTGGGGTGTGACTGTAATTTTACAAAGTTAACCAAATTTAAAAGGAGAGCAAAAGGCAAGCTTGTTTCAAACTCAAGTCCCATAGAGACTAACACCTTAACCACTAGGTTATCACCCTTATCTTGTTTTGTTTTTACACTTAATTATTCTTATTCCTTCTTCCGGAGGTTGTTTGATTTTTTAAAATAAAAAGAAAAGATGGGATTTGAACTTAGATCACGATAAAAAAAGAGAGTGCTCTACCACTTAAACTATACCTCATATCTTATTTATTTTTGTTAATTAATTATATATGTCTATTTGGGGCTCAACTTATCTATTCTCCATTAGTTTATATAATTACTCATTTTTTCCTAGTTGATTTAACTATTATAGTTTTTTTAATACTCCCCTATTTTAGTTCATATATAATTATTAATACACATAATCAAGACTTACTATTAATATTTTATTTTACCTCTTTTCTAGTTAAGTCCTAACTCAGTTAAAACTCACCATTTCCAAATTAAACTTTGTAATCAAGTTTTGTTCTAATAAAACCTAATTATATAATATTAATATTTTAATTAATTATTTTTTACCCTAATTTTAATATTCGTTTCAATCCCATAACTTTGTAACCCAATTAATCTAACTCCCTATATTTTGGGATGTGACATGCCTATAAATAGAGACTTTGGATAAGTTTTGTAAATATTACAACTGATCAATAAAATACACTCTCTTTTGGTCTCTCATTTTCTTTGTTCTTTACTCTCTGTCTATTTATTTTATAACAATTTTCATAATTTAAATATTTTAAAAATCTGATTGAAAATATTATAATATATCACATATCCTGTTTACAATTTATTATTTGTAACTTTTTATATTTAAAAAATTTATTTACTAATGCTATTTTGTTTGTTTTACTTTTCTGCACTCTTTGTAAGTTAGTTAAATTTTAATTTACAGATTAAAATTTAAAACTATTTTAATTAATTTATGTTATAACACTAGCTTTTGAATAGGATATGAACAAAAAATTTAAATGGATATGTAAAAATAAGTTTTCAAAAAAGATAAAAAGAAACACTTCTAAATAAATATTTAAAAATAAATTTATAAACTTTTAGATAATGTTAAAAAAATTAAATAGTATAAAAGAACTAAATTATTAAGGAATATTAGTTTTAAAAACAATTTCTAAAATATAAATTTTAAGGTAAATATAATATATTATTTAAAATATTGTTGTGAAATGGTTATGTAAACAATTAAATCTGTGAAAGGCATGAGAATGCAGATTAGTATTATTAATATATTATAATTTTCAATTTCAATATTTTAAATATGATACAAATTTCAAATGTTGGTTGTATTTCACTAAATATAAAAATTAGTAAATTTTCAAGAGCCATCACATCCAAGTGAAATACCAAGTTTTGTAATTAGCAATTTAAACAGGCGTAAAATTTAAGTGGTTTTATATATTTTTGTAATTTTGTGTATGATTAATATTTTAATAATTCAACCGTCATATTTTATGTTCAATTCATGTAAATCATGCATAAGGGTAAGTAAAACTCGATTCGACTCGAAAAAATCGAAAAAATATTCGAATTTTAAGTTAAACGAATCGAGTTAATCGAGTTATTCGAGTCAACTCAATTTTTTTTCGAATTTCGAGCTCAAATCGAGTTGAGTTTTCGAATTCGAATAACTCGAATAATTCGAATATCAAACTATAATATTTTACATTTTTACCCCAAACTCCCAAACCTTTTTACTTTTCCCTGAAAACTTTTACTCCTTCCCACTTTCCCCCCAAAACTTTTACTTCCCTCCCATCCCAACCCCCCAATCTACCCAAAATCTATTTCTCACCAAAATTTTACTCTCCCATCTACTTTTTTTCAAAATTTTACTCCCAAAAACCCTCAAAATTTTTTATTTTCCCCCAAAATTTTTACTCCCACTTTTTCCCTAAAACTTTTACTCCCTTCCCATCTACCCCAAACCCATCCCCCCTCCAATTTTTTTTTAATATTTTCCCTTCAAAATTTTACTCCCCTATTTATTTTCCTCAAATTTTTATTCTCCAAAACTTTTATTTTTCCCTAAACTTTTACTTCTCACCCTTTACTCTCAACTAAAAAATCAAAATTATCCAAAAAAAATCACTAAACATAAATAGTAATAATTTTATTTATATTTACTATTTATATTATTAAATTAAATTTCACATTTTATATTATTTATATTATTGAAATGTTTAGTCATATTGAATATTTATATTAAAATTGAATTATTAATTATGCCATAAAATATTTGTGTTAAAATTTTATATTGGTATCAATTTCACATTTTATCTTTAAAATAACTTTTATTAAAAAATCACATTTCTATATTTAATATATTTTTTAATTCCAAAATACATAGGGACAAGAATCTGAAGATAATTGAAAGAACTAAACAAGCAAAGAAGCTAACCCGTATATAAAAGATTAATAAATAAATTATTTGGTGATGAAAGTTAATAAAAAATTTTGGTTAAAGTGGACAAATTTTATTACGATAGGTGAAAATGGTTACAAGGATCCAAATTTATTTTTTAAAATTTAACTCGAACAAATATATTCGATTCGTTTCGATTCATTTCGATTCGATTCGATTCGAATTCCATCTCACTTGACTCGATTAGAGAAAATTTCAAATCAAATTAGGATGATAAAATATGATTCGTCAACTCGATTAACTTGAAATTTTTTTATTCGTTTCGATTCGATTCGACCGAATGCTCACCCCTAATCATGCATGCCAAGTTTGGCAAAAATTAAAAATTTCTAGTTATTTATTTTATGTAAAAAACTTTCAACTATTAAATATATAGATATAGATAATATTTTAAATCGATATAATAGATATATCAGATTAATTTAGAATTATACATGTATGACAAATATTAATGTATTGATAAATTCAATAATAAAATTACTAAAATACTAATCATAGAAAAAAATATAAAAAATGTAAAACCACTTAAATTTTACCCTAAAATCCCTCCCATAAAATTAGGTATTTTAAATAATACAAATGAATATTTACTTTAATCGAGAGCAATTTTATATGTTTATACTTAAAATCACATAATTTAAACTTTTCGTCCCCTCAATTTGGACAAATGGTGCGAAAGAAGTCTCATCCCTTTCATTTTCTTTCATTCCATTTTTTATTGTACCAAGGAGCTCTTAAAATTCTATTCTTACTGTTTCTCCTTTTTCCCTTCCATCCACCAAGTTTTAAAATTACTTTTAGTTTCTATCTTTTAACAACTTCGGATCAAATTGTTAATTTTATTAAAATACTTTAATTAAATTTATTAGTGTAATATTTTGAAATAAAATAAAATTAATAATCATACAACAAAAAATAACTTTATAAAAAACTTAAATTTAATAAAAAATTCTTATCATTATTAACTGTTGAATTTACATTTTTAAATTTAAAAAATAAATAGACTAAATTTCTTAAAAAAGAATAAATAGGGTATTATAATCCAAAAAAAAAAAAAAAAAGGCATAAGGACTTTATAATCCTCAATCGGAGCAAACTTTGCCATATATATAGTTGTTCTCTAAATTCCTTAATTGAAAGTTAAATGATAGCCTTCATCGGACCATAGTATTATTTTAAAGAGCATTATTAAAACCTATTTTTTTATAATTTTTTTTTTAAAAATTATCGTCTGGAACATAATTTTTTTTTTATCAAAAAGTGGAGGCGAATCGAGAATCGTATCAATTGGACACCCTTCATAATATCTTTTTTTTAATATCGTCCTCCAATAGTTGGATACCATGTTTGAAACTTGTGAGAACATATATCTCTCGATTCACTAGTTTATGTTGAAAGAACATACAAGGTCCATGATAAATCACCGCCGTTTTTGGAGGATCATCCTCCCTCAATCTCATTTCTTGGTAGCCTATCCCGGATGTTAGAGGTTCACCGGTTTTGTGACTAGCATTTTCAGATGAGAGCATTTCCACATCCATCACAAATCGTGATTTAATAATATTCATGTAGAGTTACGTTAGTGAGAGGCATCAACTTGCTACTTCCACTCTTTGGTCCAATCACTTTCCAAAGTCCAAGTTGAATAGTTTGGCGACTCTTCAACTGCCAACTGCATTGAGTGGTCGACTGGCAAATCTTTATGTTTTATTACGCTCACGCATTCTCTTATCTATGCATATAAGTTGATGATTGGGCCGTATAAATAGAGACGTAGATTGCCTTTATTAAAGCATTCTTAACTCTCCAAACACTTTTATCCAAGATTGTTCATTTTGATTTAAAAAAACAAGAATCAAATATGGGTTCGGTTTGCAAGAGTTTTCTCATCCTTGCTATTTTATCTGTGATTGTTCTTTCCATTTCTTCGGAAGTGGCAGCTAGAGACCTTACTGAAACAAACAACGGTCAGCAGCCAACATTTAATTAATTAATTAATTATCATCTCCTCTCATTTATATTTCATGAATTGAAATTTATCCTAACATGAATGTTTATAATGCTGCGAGGTTTGCAGATAAGGCGGCTACCCAAAAAACAAAGGCCGAGCTAGGAGCTGCCAAATTTGGAGGGGGCCAAACTGATCAAGAGGGTCCACCAACATACGGCCAGCGTTGCCCACCCCCATATGGCTGCTAGTTTATAACGGAAAAGGAAGCGAAGGTGCTGGCGCGCGAGGCGGTGGATTCTGAAACTCATGCCATCCTCACTTTTACTTACCCTTTGCATATTGCCTGTATCTAAATAAATTAATTGGTCTATATATAGCAAATCCTACAATTTGCAGTGTCCTAAACTAAAAGGCTTCCTTACTCGGACATATATTATATAAAGAAATTTAAATGAATCAATTTGTGCTTTTCTGATGATTTCTCTGCTCCTTTACTTATAGCATGTTGTTTGTACAAGCCTAATTTTTGCCCGGCCCAATAAAACCCAAACTAAACCAAAAATAGAAAAATTAACAAAGACCAACGGTTAAAATAGCCCAAAACCCATTAAACAACCCAGATCCAAAACCTATGGGCCCAATATGGCCCAAAGCTAAAACACATCAGGGAACCCTAGGGTTCCATTTCCCGCCTCTTCTCGCGCCGCACCCCTCGAGTGTCGTGCCCTCACCTCCACCCGAGGCACCCCATCCCGAGGCCCCTCTTTTGCGCGTCCTTAGCACGGAGATGGCCCAGCATGCTCCGCTAACTTCCTCCGGACCTGCAAAGCAACAAAAAGGGAAGAACCACAATAGCCAGAGGACGAAAACAACAAACAAAATAGAATGATTTTGTATTTTTGGCTATATAGACATGAAAATAAGATGATGTAAAGGGGGGAATCGAAAACAAAAACAGAGAAAAAAATCAGAAAAAAAAAAAGGATTCGAACCCATCAAAAATCGAATGTACAAAGGGGAAATTCTGAATGATAAAAGAAAACAGATCTATTGAAGTCTAGAGAGGTTTCTTCATTATTGTTCTCTGATTATTGCATTTCTATTTCAAATTTATCTTTATTTTCTTTTTATTCACGAATCATAAAAAAAAATTAAATAAGAAAAAGAAGAAGTATACCTCTCCGTCGTCGGAACCCGCTTCTCCGGTACCGAAATCAGGCTAAAAAGGGGAAGAGGGACTTGTGGAGGTCTGAGGACGGAACCTTTGAACATGTCTTGAAACGGGTCTAAAGGCTTGCTTTGCACACCATCGACCACCGTATGCATGGTGGTACGACGGGCAACGAGCAGGCTCGCCAGAGGTAGCCCGATCGTCGGGGAAGATGAAAGGGAGAGAGGAGACACTTTAAAGTTCTATTTTATTTTATTTTTTTCTATATTCTGAACTGGGACTGAAGTAAAAGAGAAAAAATGGGTCTTATGCCCTCAACGAAGTGGCACCGTTTGGTTTAGGGAAAACTGCTCATACCCCTTAAAAGGGATAATTGCGCGTTTGGTCCCTCCTTTTGCTGCTCTATTTGATCAAGTCCCATTTCGCATTCTTTCTTTTTTAATTTTTATCCTATTATTTCTATGGTGTTTTGATTTGGTCCGTGTCCAGGTCATTTGAAACGCAGCGCACAAGGACCGGGATTATTTCCCATCTGGTCCCTCCCCATTTTCGCGCGTTACAAAGAGGCCCCAATTCATTTTTTTTTAAATTTCAGCCTTTAATTTAACTTTTCTCTTGATTTAGTCCTTTTTTTATATCTTTTTGTTAATTTTGCTATTTCTATCTTTTTTTATGGATGTTATTACTATTACTATTATTATTATTATTATTATTATTATTATTATTTAACATTTGTATTATTATCTTTGTTACCATTATTATTTTAATTGTTATTATATTGTATTCAATGATCGTTGTAATTAATATTCTTAACATTACTTTTACTATTTTATTATTTATCATACTTATTTATTACTTTATTTCTAATATCAATATTACATTATATGGTTTTATATGCATTATTATTATATTTCTTATTTCTTATTGTTATTACTACTATTATTTTTATTATTATAGTTTTTATTATTCTATTTTATTACTAATATTATATATATATTGTTCACATTAATATGATATTGTTATTGTTTTATAATTATTATTACACCATACTATTATTATTATTATTATTATTATTTGATATTATTATTATTAGTTTTATTATACTTACTATATTTGTATCCATATTTATTTTCTTAATTTAATACTATTATTATTTATTTAACTTTCATTCATATATTTATACTTATATTATTTCACATATACTTCTATTTTCATTTATATTATCATATTTTATATATTCCTACTTATATTTACATCTCAATATCATTTTTGTTATCATTATTATCATCATTATTATTGTTATTATTTTTATTTTCCTGTCTTCTTGTAAAGCTTTTATTTTGCTTATTATTCTTTCGTTTCTGCTTATTATCCCTTTTAGCATATTGGTTTTATTCATTTTATTTCTATTTTCGTCTTATTATTATCGTTTGTATTTAACATATTTGTTCTATATGTTTGCTAGCATCGTAATTCATTTTCTACATTTTGTTACAAATTCGTGCTGCATTTTACCCAATACAAAATTGATTTCTTTCATAAAGGCAATATTTTGTATTAGCAAATTTGGAAAAATCGTGCCCTAACTTACTGAGTTTTGATTTTTCTCATTTAATCTAAATAACGGAATATCCTTTTAAATCTCAAGAAGTTCTAAACAAATAAAAGCTTATCCTCGAGAATTTGATATGTTGTGTCCTAACTTACTGGATGTGACATTTCGTTATTTCGAGATAAGATTTTCTAAACCAAGGCAATATTCTATGTTTGGAAACCCAAGAGATCGTGCTCTAACGTGCTGGGTTTCGGTTTTTCGATTGGCCAAATAATCGGATATCCTTTTGACATTTTAACGCATGAGTCTCGGAATTATGAGATGATCTTGGATTCGAGGATTTAAATTATCGTGTCCTAACGTACTGGATGTGATATTTTGTTCTTTCTGAGCGAGAAAATCTTTATATCCAATTCGAGAAAATTCAAATATTTCCAAAAGAGATCGAATATTTAATTTCTTTTTAAATTTTTCAACTTTCGACATTGAGACATTGATTAATTAATTTGGTACCAATTTTGGGCGTGACGAGGGTGCTAACCCTTCCTTGCACGTAATCGATTCCCGAACCTTTTTTCTCAAATTTCGTAGACCAAAAACACTGTTTTAGTAAATCAAAATGTTTTATTAAAACAAAGGTGATCCGATCACACCCAATAAAGATCGGTGGTGACTCTAGTTTTGTTTTCGTTTTCAAAACCAAGTTGATTCCCGTTTTACAAAAAAATGGTTACGCCACTGGGGACCATAAAGAGAGTCAAGCCATAAATTGATTATTTTCTATCCGATGTCAAAAATTTGAAAATTCAATTTGAAAATTTGAAAATTCAATTTGAAAAATTATGATCCTTTTATCGCATGTTGTTTTAATCTTGGCATTGCATTGCATGACCGTTGTGGTCACACCCTTTTAAGTGGGAGTGAGAAGTTACTCCTTCGTGAGGTTTTCACCTCCGTGCAGGATAGTGGATCACTTTCGGGATACATCTGTACCTATGTCTTCGTGAGATTTTCATCTCCGTGCAGCCATAGGAAAATGTATTCCCCTGAACTGAACTCGGTCCATATGAGCTTATAATGGGTGAAGATCGAGGAATCTGTTGGTTCGGGTACCTCTCTTTAGAACCAGACCGCATATAGTGAACCCTAAAAGCCCACCTTAGGTAGAGCTACGCCAAACCCTAGTGGTTACTAGAGTAGGTGTTTCATTTCTTGCTTGCTTTAAGCTGTGTGGGAAATATTAACTAGTTTTATTTTATTGAATGATCACACTTAGTTCACTTTTGTACATCATATTGCATGACCGTCATAGTCGCACCTTTAAGTGGGAGCGAGAAGCTATGCCTTTGTGAGGTTTTCACCTCTGCATGGGCTAGTGCACTGCTTTCGGGATACATCCGTACCTATGTCTTCGTGAAGTTTTCACTTCCGCATGGCCATAGGGAAATGTGTCCCCCTGAACTAAACTCAGTCCATATGAGCCTATAATGGGTGAGGATCGAGGAATCTGCTAGTTCGGGTACCTTTACTTTAGAACCGAACCCCATATAGTAAGCCTTAAGAGCCCACCTTAGGTAGAGTCATTCCAAACCCCTAGTGGTCACCTAGATAATTGTTCTGTGTTTGTTTATTTCTCTCGCACTAACGTGTTTTCTTTTTTGTTTGTTCATTCCTCTTGCACTAACGTGTTTTCTTTTGTTTTGATTGTATTGCATTGCATCATCTTAGAAAGGGGGTGTTGATTTATATTCGATTGCTAAATAGAAGAGTTTGTCATAAGGAAATGTGTTACTTGATAAAGTGGATTGTAATACGGTCGTTCAGGTAAACAACGAGAGAAGGCTGATAGCCCATGGAAGAATACAAGACATTGCCCGATAATTCAAGGCAACAAGGATTATTCAAGAGTCGTCATGTCTTGACTTTCTTAAAGAAGCTTATGAACATCGCGGAGGATAAATGAGTGAAGAGGTACGGCCTGGGCCAAGCAACAAGGAGCTAGAAGAGGCATCCATTGGGAAGTTCACGGGACATGACCATAACATCCGGATACGTAGAAGAGGATTGGTGTTTTCACCTAGACTATGAGGACAAAGCCGTATATGCAATCCGTTTATATAAAGAAATGTATTTTCTAGAAAAGTTCTTCTACTGGAATTGAATTCATAATCAACGCCTCTTTTTCTTTATGCATTCATTCCATGCATTCGCATTGTATTTCATGCATTTGCATTACGTCATATCACATGCATTAATATTTGTAGGAAGACTCTAATTAGGTGAAATTATTTCAGTAACTTAGAAAACATGGAACAAAGGTTGGAGAGATTAGAGCAAAGAAAAATACAGATGCAAGAGCAATTAACCAAAATTCAACAAGAAATGCGGGAACAAATGCTAGATTTCCAAAAGAATATGATGGGCTAGTTAACTCAGTTACTAGCCGAAGGACTTGTAAAAAGAAGAGGCACAGTGGTCAACAGAGTGGATGATGATGATGACATCGTATATTCCCTAATAAGTGTCCTGACTCGACCAGACACGCATTCGCATGGAGTACATGTCATTATCGGATCGATTATCAGACTGATACATCAGTACTGCCGAACTTTCCGATGGGTCCTGGTGATAATCGAGTCAATCCTATTGTTTTTAGCCTAACAAAGACAAAGAAAAAGGGAGAGTGGGCTTCAAAGGCCCCGAAGAGAAAGACAAGGATGTGAATAATACAATTAGGTATAACAAGGGCTATTTAGAGCCAATTATAGCAAGCCAACCATGGACATAATTACCAGTCATCAGGTCTCCCCAAGGCAAGAATCTAAGTCAAGACCGAACTTAGAGAAACCCCAGTTCACACCTATTCCAATGACGTATAGGGAGTTATACCGGAGCTTATTTGATATGCATGTTGTAGCTCCTAATTACCTAAAACCAATGCAATCCCCATACCCCAAATGGTATGATTTGAATGCTCAATGCGAGTACCATGCGGGAATAACGGGTCATTCAATCGGTAACTGCGTTGCATTGAAGAAGTTGGTCAAAAGGTTCATTAAAATGGGAATTGTGAAGTTCGATGATTTTCTAGAATCTGATCATTTTGTCGAAGCCGTAAAATGTGATAATTGAAACTGGGATGGGGGCAGGAGAATGTGTTTCCTTGAAAAAGTCCTCAGAGGCCTAGAAACCGGGAAATCAGAACACTAATGACATATCTGAAGAGGGAATCGCAGGATAAAAATTTTCAAGCCCTTACATACTTGGGAGATTTTAAACAATGGGACTGTGGAAGGAATCCTTGTATTTTTAGCTAATCTAGAGTAATATCCAAAACATGCTTGTTGCTTTAAGCCTAGAGGCAATAAGAATTTTTTTTGTGAAATAGGCTTGTGTCCATAATCTTTATTTTAATAAAATGCATCCTATTGGGCAAGTATTCTTTCATTTCTTCTATTTATAGATTTTTTTCATTCAAACGTTTTTCATTCTTCATTCATGATCATACCATACATAATCATCCTTAGAGTCATTTATTTTTTGGAATTTACCTTCGTACCTACAATAGGTACCCAGATATCAGGACATGAGCGATGTTGTTACTGACTCCCTTTTGAGTGAGATATGGGTCTAGAAGGATCTAAGGATTTTGAAGATGACAGAGATGGTAGCTTATCTGTTGATTTGTTAAGGATGGCAGAACAGGATGAGAATAGACTCTACCTTGCAAAGGGTCAGTAAGTGTTGCGAGTTTAGGAAAGGGGCAAAGATCGAAGCCTAATTCATCACAGAAATAAGGCGAGACATCATTAAGCTATTTTCGCACAATCATATCAAGAAAAAGGAGGTTGCATCAATGCCAGATGGATGAATACATGACTTATATGCCTCCTCTATTTCTTCATAGATTCTCTATAGGTAGGGCATAGACATTATCAAGCCAATCTCCTCAAAAGCTTTTAGCCAACATCGATTCATATTCATGGTCGCCAGTTACTTCACTAAGAGGGTGAAGGTCACTTCCTATGCCAATATTACAAAGTTGACAGTTATCAAATCTCATCCTAAAAAAAACAAAAAAATAAAAAAAAGGCTAAAAATTAGATGCCAGCAAAGACTGCCAGAAAGGATCATGTTTAATAATTTACAGTCTGTTCAAAGATCAGACACCCTATCAATGCAGCAAAGGCAGCCAAAAACCATTCAAATTCTTTAAAAAATACTGAGATTTGTAAAGATTGGTATAGAGAAGTTACCATTTACCTTCTATGCTTCTTGAATGTTGGCTAGGACCCTTATCGAGGCAACACATTTCTAATTGATAGGGACAATTTTGCCCATAAAGGTCAATATTCTTTCTATCAAAGTTTTATCAGAGTTGAAGTCGGATGAAGCAGAATGGATCAAATTCCAATATGATTAGCAGAACTTGATCGAAGAAGAGAGGATAAAAGTCATCCTCATGGTCAAGATTACCAAAAACAAATGACACAGGCATATAACAAGAAGGTTTGCCCTAGAGAATTCCATGAAAGAGGCCTAGTTTTGGAAAAGATCCTTCCCATACAAATTGACTTCAAAGGAAAGTGGATGCCAAACTGGGAAGGACTTTATGCAGCAGAGAAGACCTGTTCTGGAAAAGCATGGATATTGATCGAGATGGATGGTAAGGACTTGCCCAATCTGGTAAATTCAGATTCAATAAAAAGTTTTCCAAAAAAAAGGGAGAGGCCAAGGCGAAAACCCGCAAAGGGGGCTTTGAGACCAAAGGGGTTTGAGTTGAAAACCCGAGAAAGGCGACTCAAATTTTGATCAAAAGTAGGGCATACAACAGCCTTGCTATGCTTGAATTAACAAGGAAGAAGCATGTTGCATCTTGGGGCATCGACAAAGTACTCCAGATCCTCTAAATGCATATTGAGCTTAAAATGGTCCTCAAGAAGTTTGAACAGAGAAGCTTAGGCTGCGATATCTGGGGCACCTAGTTTCCATTTTACCCATTTTAAATTTTTTATTTGTAATTATTTTATTCGTTTCAAAATACACTACCAATAAATTTTATTCTTGATTGCATTTGCTATCTTTGCTTAACCTATTTGTTTCGAGCTATGCTCCTAACTAACTTCGTTCTTATCCATAGTTATGATCTCTTTCAAAGCATTTCGCATTGAAATAATGATTAATGGACTAACGACACTTTCACAAAAGAAGTTTCGTATATTACTCTGGGAACTTCTAAATAGTACAAGAACCTGAAACAGGACTATTGCTTAAAAACTCCTCAAGTTTAAGAGATAGAAATATCGGTGGGGGAAAAGTCTGAACTGAGGCTGTCTCTTCAGATTTTGTCAAAAATGGTGATTGAACAAAATGACAAGATATTATGTCAGTAATACCATCTTGACGAAAAAGAGGCAACGGTAACCCATGTGTAAATGGAAAATCATTCGCAAGAAAAAATGATATTCTGTATCCGTGCAAATATCATGCATACGCACTTGGTCAGGACATCCGGGGAACGAAAGGTGTAGTAAACCTAATTTATTAAATAAGTTACAAATTATATACCACTGAGTAGTAGTGGGAGGGATTGAAGATGATACGAATCCTATACCCTTAAGTCACAATGGTATGGATTGAAGATGACACAGACCGTATACCTTATTGAATTGTAGAGAGATGGTCTGAAGTTACATTGGGGCAAGTTATTTGAGCAAAATATGATTGTTCATTTGAGTTTTTGGTAAAGGTTCCAGCAAAACAAGATAGCAGCGTAATGCGTCAGCAATAAGACTCTGATGGGCGACGAGCAGTGACAACCCTAAGCATTAAAAAGGGGTCATTTCATTTTACATCATCATTAGGAGCTTTTCGATCATTGCATCTTGATCCTTATACATTTTTAACAAAGAACCATTATCATGACATTCTGCATTCGTGTAAATGTCCTCCATAATATCATTTAGTTAGGAGCATTCGATTTATTACAATCATTGCATCTTAATCATTGTGAAAAATCATCATTCTCATGACATTCTACATTCATGTAAATGTCGTCCATAGCAGATGTAGTTAAGAGGTTTTGAGTCATTTCGATCATAACATCCTCATCATTTGCATAAGCATAAGCACATTCTACAGGACAGGTTCCTTAAAGAACGGTATAACAAATTGGAAAGTTCAGATTTTGTTCCCTAGAGATGGTAGTGGAGCAAACTGAAGATTGAAGTCTTCCTTAGATAGTAAGGAAGCAGACTGAAAAGTTCAAATTTTCTCCTCTCGAGATAGTAGTGGGGCAGATCGAGGATAGCAGATTTAGAATTCCTGATGTTGCAGGAGCAAATCGAAGATAGCAAGTCTGGCATTCCTGAAGTTGCAGGAGCAGATCGAAGATAGCAGGTCTGGCATTCTTGAAGTTGCAAGAGCAGATCGAATATAGCGGATCTTATCTCTCTGAAGTTGCAGTAGAGTAGATCATGACAAACCTTATCTCTCTGAAGTTGCAGTGGAGCAGGTTGAAGTTACAAGTCTTATCTCCCAGAAGTTGCAGTGGAGCAGACTGAATATAGCGGGTCTTATTTCCCTAAAGTTGCAGTGGAACAGATCGAAGCTATAAATTAGATCTTACTTCCTGAAGTTGCAATGAAGCAGATCGAACACAATAAACCTTATCTCCCTGAAGTTGCAGTGGGGCAGGTTAAAGTTACAAGTTTTATCTCCCTGAAGTTGCAGTGGAACAGATCGAAGATCTTATCTCTCTGAATTTGTAGTAGAGCAGATCATGACAAACCTTATCTCTCTGAAGTTGCAGTGGAGCAGGTTGAAGTTACAAGTCTTATCTCCTTGAAGTTGCAGTGGAGCAGACTGAATATAGCGGGTCTTATTTCCCTAAAGTTGCAGTGGAACAGATCGAAGCCATAAATTAGATCTTATCTTCCTGAAGTTGCAATGAAGCAAATCAATCACAATAAACCTTATCTCCCTGAAGTTGCAGTGGGGCAGGTTAAAGTTCCAAGTCTTATCTCCCTGAAGTTGCAGTGGAGCTGTAACAGCCCAAATACGACCCTAACCGGAACGGTGGTTTCGGGACTACAAATCCGGGTTAGAAAAATATTTTTTATTATTATTTTGATATCTATGTTATGTGCTTGAGTATGTCTTAAAATTGGTAGGTTAATTCATTTGTTTGGATGCTTAATTTTAGTCAAGAGACTTAATTACAAAGGTGGTAAAAATAGCCTTTACCTAAAGTGAGGGATTAAATTAATTGGTTTCTTTAAATTTGTGGCCTTGGATTGCAAAATGCTCATTTTTGTTGATAGTGGGAGACAACATGCACCCATTAAACATTTTACAATTGTTAAATGCATAAAATAATATTATTAGTGATAATGGGGTGTTAAATTAGTATATTTTATTAAAACAAAAGAAAAAAAATTTGCATGCTCATCTTTTGGGTGTAGTTAGTCGAAACTAAGAGAGAAAGGGAGGGGAGAAAATTTTCTAAGGGTTTCGGCAAGGAGCAAGCTTGAATTGGGTAAGTTCAAGCTTTAAAATTTCATAATTTGTGCATTTTGTGGTCATTACTCATTCTACTTTCAAACCTATATGTTAATTTTGTACAATATTCTTGTATATGGAAAATGCCATGAAAGATGAGTTAAGTATTATGATGAATTTCTTTGTAATAAAATTGTGTTTAAAGATAGATGAACATCTCTCATTGTGAGTCTTGAAGAGATTAATAAATTTGGGGCATAATTACGAAATTATTTAGTAATGGGTTGAATTGAAATATTTATTGAAATTATGGACTTATAAAGTCCTTGTGAGCATTCGGCTTTGAGGGTAGCAAATTAAATTTTTGAGCATTTGTTGGGTTTGGCATTAGGGACTAAATTGTGCATATTATAAAATTTAGGGATAAATTTGTAAATTGATATATTGTCTGTGGATCATATTGAATGAAATGTTGTTAAGAGATCTTTAATTGAAATTTGTTTAGATCAAGATTCAAAGGAAAAAGGGTTGGACAAAGGAAAAACCAAATTAATCGAATAGCCGGAACACTCGAATTCATCAACTCTCGAGGTAAGTTTTTAAGCAATTAGGTAGAATTGAATTTTAATCTATGTTAAGGTATATATATGTGTTAAATAGAAGTAAGATTATTAAATTACTTAAAGCCGAATGTGACATTGGTTAAGCTATGTGCTAGTCGAATATAAGGTTGATGCATACATGAGTACTTATAGATTGAGAGGTAGTTAATTGTGGAATTGGTAATAATGATGGTTGTATTTGATTATGTGACTATATGTAATTAATGAGTATAGCCGAATGTGTGGATGATTTCTATGTGATATTTTGGTGGCTTTGGTTAGGGATAAATAACTATGAATTGAATAGTTATCTTAGTATATATATATTTTTGGGTGTGGCGAATATGGTATAAGGTGATAAAAGGTAGAAGTTGTTGAATCTTTAATAGTATGTGTATTTATAAGGATTGAATTAAATACCGATGCATATATATATTCTTGATGAGAAAATGGGTTGAAACCAGCATCGTGTGTGCGGATAATAAATCAAGAAGCAATCGTGTGTGCGGATAATTAATTACGAGGCAATCGTGTATGTGCGAATATAATCGCCGAGTTAATTTGTGTGTGCGATATCATCGGAAGGCACCTTTGTGTGTGCGTAGATCGGTACAAAAAAAAGGGGAAGAATAGAGGCAACTATTAAAAGTAAATAAAGGCGCGGTATGTTTGACGAATGGTTCATCATCTTAATGCGAAATTAAGTAGGTTAATTCCAATTAGCCATGAAGCATATGACTATATGGTTATTTTGATTTTTTTGATTTGGTATTGATGAATGTTAGTCTTGGCTACACGTTGATGGATTGAATTATTCAATAGTTAGTTGGAAACTATAGAAATGATGTAATGCATATTTGTGTATTTTACCTTCTTGCTTAAACTTACTAAGCTAGCTAAGTTTACTTGGAGTGTTTGTTTCATGGTGTTTTAGATCTTGAAGCCGCATGACTTAAACTCGAAATCCTCGTCGAAGTCAAAACACTACCAACTTTTGGTACTCTTGTGTAAATGAACCTAATAGTATGGCATGTATAAGCTAGCTTTCCTTTAATAAACTTACATGTTATTTTGCAAATGTATATACATATGCCATGCGAAAATGGCTATATATACTTCTATCTTTGGAGTATGGTTTAGTCCCGCTTGATTATGGTGTTGTTATTTTGGGTATGTTCGATTACATTATAAGCTTAACATGAAAGTTCATTTCATATCATGTTATGTGTGATATTTGAGTATATGAAATTGATTTGAATAAGGTAGATAGTGCAACGTAGTTGATGGAGATATTTTTGATTATTTTTGGTATGAACTTACGAGACAAGTTATGGGAGGATTAAGTCAAACTCTTTCTATGTGATTAATGAATAAGATATATTAATGATCAAATTGAAGTATACTCTCTTGCAAATATTCAGCCATAGCATAGATTTAGTTGGAGGTTATATTTTCCATTAGATGCTTATATGTATTCGGACACGAGGTTTAAAGGGGTAAATCATTGTTGTGAGCAGATAGTTAGGGTGCGTATGTGACCAAGAAAATATAGTTATTTGATTGGCATAAGTTGAAAATGGACATTCATGCATACTCGGCTAGAATAATCAAAATGACCTTATTAATAGTGTTTTGCTATTTGATGGAAATTAGTTTGGAACATGTGGTTATAGTATTATTTTATTGGTATGCTTGTCAACAATTTAGTTATGAAAATAAAAGTTCCGGTTTCATTGTGATATCATGAATGTTAATGTAATAATATTTTTATAGTGTTTTGAGTTGTGATTTGATGACTAATGCCTCGTAACCCTAATCCGACGACGGACTCGGGTTAAGGGGTGTTACATTTTATTGGTATCAGAGCTACGGTTTAGTCGATTCTCGGACTAACGTAGCACGTAAGAGTCTAGCTATACATACCAAAACTTTACAAGTGATAGTGTGATGACTGCTGACGGTGAAATGTGTTTGTTTCGTTTTTATAGTAATGGATCCGGATCCTGAGCAAACATTAGCTGCTGATGTCGAAAGTGTGGCACCTGCTCCCGTGCAGGGGATCGCGTCGGAAGAGTCTCGACCTGCTGCAAGTGGCCCTGACGAGAGGGTAAAGCAGGCATTCCATAACATGATGAGTGATTGGTTCAGCCATTACTTACGAACCACTCCGGCTGCTCAACCAGCCGTGAATCCGAATGTTCCCTCTGTAACACCAATTGTACCTCCTGTTGCCAATCCTGAAAGAGTATCTAAACCTCCTATTGATCGCATAAGAAAACACGGAGCTCAAGAATTTAGAGCCGAATATGACGATGATGCTGAGAGAGCTGAATTTTGGCTCGATAATTCTATCCGTGTTTTCGACGAGTTGTCTTGCGCACCTGATGAGTGTTTGAAGTGCGCCATATCTTTATTACGGGATTCTGCCTACTATTGGTGGAATACTCTAGTATCTGTCGTCCCGAAAGAGAGAGTTACCTGGGACTTCTTTCAGGCGGAGTTCCGAAAAAAGTACATAAGTCAACGCTTCATAGATCCAAGCGTAAGGAATTTCTCGAGCTCAAGCAAGGTCGTATGACTCTGTCTGAATACGAGCGCAAATTTGTGCGACTTAGTCGCTATGCTCGCGATTGTGTATCTTCTGAGGCTGTTATATGCCAGAGATTTGAGGATGGTCTGAATGAAGACATAAAGCTACTGGTTGGCATTCTTGAGATTAACGAGTTTGTTGTACTTGTGGAGAGAGCTTGTAAAGCTGAAGAACTGGGGAAAGAAAAACAAAAAGCTGAAGTTGAATCTAAAGATTTCCGAAAGAGACCCGCGAGTAGATTTACACAAATGGCAACAAAGAAGACTAATAACGATGATAGTCGACTCAAACCCAATGTTGGGATTTCTATTCGTGATCGGCCACCAAAGAGTTCTCAAGCTACATCAGTGGCTAGTGTCGACAATGCTCGATCGAGCAAACCTGAATGTCAGCAGTGCGGTAGACGACATTTCGAAGAGTGCTGGGCAAATCTTTTAATCGCACTTGTTACCAGTGTGGTTCACAAAGTCACTTTGCTCGGAATTGTCCGGAGACTATTGAGAAGGGCACTACTCAGAGCGCGAGACCGAGCGGCACCACCGCTAGAGGTAGATCAGCTCGTAGTAGAGAAGGTAGGAGTGGTGCACAAAGAAGGACTTCAGATGCGATTATCCGATCAGATACCCGTGTACCGGCTAGATCTTATGCCATCCGTTCTAGACAGGAGGCCTCATCTCCAGACGTTATTACTGGTATTTTCACTCTCTTTGATACTAATGTAACTGCTTTGATTGATCCCGGCTCAACTCATTCGTATGTGCGTGAAACATTAGTATCCAGTAAGACTCTACCTGTTGAGTCTACTGAGTTTGTAATTCGGGTTTCAAACCCTTTGGGTCGTTGGGTGTTGATTGATAAAGTGTGCAAGAATTGTCCTTTAATGATTCGAGACATGTGTTTTCCGGCTGATCTGATGTTATTACCTTTCGATGAATTTGACATCATTTTTGGTATGGATTGGTTGACTGTTCATGATGTGGTAGTGAATTGTAGACGAAAGACTATTGAGTTGAGAGGTCAAAATAACGAGATCGTACGATTAGAATCTGCGGATTTGAATGGGCTATCGGCAGTGATATCCTCGATGTTGGCTTGGCAGTATTTGAGAAAGGGTTGTGAAGCTTACCTTGCTTACGTGATTGATAGTAAAGTGACCGAAAAGAAGATTAAATAAGTATCAGTTGTGTGTGAGTATTAGGATGTATTTCCGGAGGAATTACCGGGATTGCCACCCATTCGGGAAGTAGAGTTTGGGATTGAGTTAGTGCCAGGGACAACTCCGATTTCAATAGCTCCGTATAGAATGGCACCAACTGAATTAAAAGAGTTAAAAGCGCAGTTGCAAGAATTGACGGACTGAGGTTTTGCCCGACTGAGTTTCTCTCCGTGGGGTGCGCCCATTTTATTTGTGAAAAAGAAAGACGGAACATTTAGAATGTGCATTGACTATCGACAGCTTAATAAGGTGACCATAAAGAATAAATACCTGTTGCCACGTATTGATGATTTATTCGATCAACTTAAAGGAGCTTCAGTGTTCTCAAAAATTAATTTGAGGTCAGGATATTATCAGCTACGAGTTCGGGAAACAGATGTACCAAAGACTGCTTTTCGGACGAGATACGGTCATTATGAGTTTTTAGTGATGCCATTTGGGCTCACTAATGCCCTTGCGGTTTTCATGGATCTGATGAATCGAGTCTTCAGACCATACTTAGATCGGTTTGTAGTTGTATTTATAGATGATATACTAATCTACTCCCGAGACGAAACCGAGCATGCTGAGCATCTGAGGTTAGTGCTACAGATTTTGCGTGAAAAACAATTATACGCAAAGTTCAGCAAATGTGAGTTTTGGTTTAATGAAGTTAGCTTTTTGGGGCACGTCATTTCTGCATCAGGTATTCGAGTTGACCCGAGTAAAATTTCGGCTATACTTGATTGGAAGTCTCCGCGGAATATTACTGAGGTTCGTAGCTTTCTAGGACTTGCGGGGTATTATAGACGCTTCGTGAAAGGATTCTCTATGATAGCAGCCCCGATGACAAAACTATTGCAAAAGGACGTCAAATTCGAATGGTCAGAAAAGTGTCAGAAGAGTTTCGATCAGCTGAAAACTTTGTTAACGGAAGCCCCGATACTTGTGCAACCAGAGTCGGGTAAGGAATTTGTTGTTTTTAGCAATGCCTCATTGAATGGACTCGGTTGTGTTTTGATGCAAGAGGGTAAAGTTGTAGCCTATGCTTCGCGGTAGTTGAAACCGCACGAAAGGAATTACCCAACTCATGATCTTGAGTTGGCTGCTATAGTTTTTGCTTTGAAAATATGGCGTCACTATCTTTTTGGTGAGAGATGCCACATCTATTCGGGTCATAAAAGTCTAAAATACATAATGACTCAAAAGAACCTAAATTTGAGGCAGCGTCGATGGTTGGAATTGTTAAAGGATTACGATCTTATAATTGATTATCAACCGGGAAAGGCTAACGTGGTTGCAGATGCACTTAGTCGAAAATCGTTATTTGCTTTAAGAGCGATGAATGCAGATATAGCTATTAAAGATGATGGTGCGATCACTGCTGAGCTGAAGGTGAAACCAATGTTTGAGCAGCAGATTCGAGAAGCTCAAGAAGTTGATGATGTTTTAAAAACAAAAAGGGATCATTGTGGTTCGAGTGCGGATTCAGATTTTCAATTAGATGCTGAAAGATGTTTACAGTTCAAGAATCGGATTTGTGTACCAAAGAACCCTGAGTTAATTAGAAAGATCTGTAATGAAGCACATAGTAGTAGATGGTCGATTCATCCGGGTAGTATGAAGATGTATAACGATCTGAAGCAGCATTATTGGTGGCATGGTATGAAGCGAGACATCTCCGATTTTGTGTCAAAATGTTTAGTGTGTCAACAAGTTAAAGCTGAACATCAAGTACCGTCGGGACTTCTTCAACCGATTATGATACCTGAATGGAAGTGGGAGCGAATCACTATGGACTTTGTGCCAAGATTACTGTTGACGCCGAGTAAGAAAGATGCAATCTGGGCTATTGTTGATAGATTGACGAAATCAGCTCATTTTATTCCGGTACGTATGGATTTTTCACTTGATAAGTTGGCTGAATTGTATGTATCGCAGATTGTACGGTTGCACGGTGTACCTATCTCTATTGTTTCGGATAGAGATCCGAGGTTCACATCGCAGTTTTGGAAGAAACTGCAAGATGCTCTAGGTACCAAGTTACATTTTAGTACAGCTTTCCACCCTCAATCGGATGGTCAGTCTGAGCGAGTTATTCAAGTACTCGAGGATATGTTGAGATGTTGCGTTCTTGAGTTTGAGGGTACGTGGGAACGATACTTGCCTTTGATCGAATTTGCGTATAATAATAGCTATCAATCTAGTATCAAAATGGCACCCTACGAAGCTTTGTACGGTCGAAAATGTCATACACCATTGTTTTGGACTGAACTCGGGGAAAACAAATTTCACGGGGTTGATTTGATTAAGGAAACTGAACAGAAAGTGGCAGTAATTCGTGATAGCTTGAAAGCAGCATCGGATCGTCAAAAGTCTTATGCAGATTTAAAGCGTAAAGACATTGAATTTCAAATTGGAGATCGAGTATTCTTGAAGGTCTCACCGTGGAAAAAATTACTCAGATTCGACCGTAAAGGAAAGTTAAGCCCGAGATTTATTGGGCCGTATGAGGTTATCGAGCGTATTGGGCCGGTTGCGTACAGATTGAGGTTACCGTCTGAGTTAGATAAGATTCATAATGTTTTTCATGTATTGATGCTTCGACGCTACCGATCTAACCCTTCTCATGTGATCACTCCAATCGAGATTGAAATTCAGCCTGATTTGACTTACGAGGAAGAACCAATTCGTATTTTAGATCGTGAAATAAAAGAGTTGCGAAATAAGAAGATATCGTTGGTCAAGGTGATGTGGCATAAACATGGGATAGAGGAGGCAACTTGGGAAACCGAAGAATCAATGAAAGAACGTTATCCTCGCCTATTTTTGGGTAATATTTTCGAGGACGAAAATTTCTTTAGGGGGGAGAGTTGTAACAGCCTAAATACGACCCTAACCGGAACGGTGGTTTCGGGACCACAAATCTGGGTTAGAAAAATATTTTTTTATTATTATTTTGATATCTATGTTATGTGCTTGAGTATGTCTTAAAATTGGTAGGTTAATTCATTTGTTTGGATGCTTAATTTTAGTCAAGAGACTTAATTACAAAGGTGGTAAAAATAGCCTTTACCTAAAGTGAGGGATTAAATTAATTGGTTTCTTTAAATTTGTGGCCTTGGATTGCAAAATGCTCATTTTTGTTGATAGTGGGAGACAACATGCACCCATTAAACATTTTATAATTGTTAAATGCATAAAATAATATTATTAGTGATAATGGGGTGTTAAATTAGTATATTTTATTAAAACAAAAGAAAAAAAAAATTTGCATGCTCATCTTTTGGGTGTAGTTAGTCGAAACTAAGAGAGAAAGGGAGGGGAGAAAATTTTCTAAGGGTTTCGGCAAGAAGCAAGCTTGAATTGGGTAAGTTCAAGCTTTAAAATTTCATAATTTGTGCATTTTGTGGTCATTACTCATTCTACTTTCAAACCCACATGTTAATTTCATACAATATTCTTGTATATGGAAAATGCCATGAAAGATGAGTTAAGTATTATGATGAATTTCTTTGTAATAAAATTGTGTTTAAAGATAGATGAACATCTCTCATTGTGAGTCTTGAAGAGATTAATAAATTTGGGGCATAATTACGAAATTATTTAGTAATGGGTTGAATTGAAATATTTATTGAAATTATGGACTTATAAAGTCCTTGTGAGCATTCGGCTTTGAGGGTAGCAAATTAAATTTTTGAGCATTTGTTGGGTTTGGCATTAGGGACTAAATTGTGCATATTATAAAATTTAGGGATAAATTTGTAAATTGATATATTGTCTGTGGATCATATTGAATGAAATGTTGTTAAGAGATCTTTAATTGAAATTTGTTTAGATCAAGATTCAAAGGAAAAAGGGTGGACAAAGGAAAAACCAAATTAATCGAATAGCCGGAACACTCGAATTCATCAACTCTCGAGGTAAGTTTTTAAGCAATTAGGTAGAATTGAATTTTAATCTATGTTAAGGTATATATATGTGTTAAATAGAAGTAAGATTATTAAATTACTTAAAGCCGAATGTGACATTGGTTAAGCTATGTGCTAGTCGAATATAAGGTTGATGCATACATGAGTACTTATAGATTGAGAGGTAGTTAATTGTGGAATTGGTAATAGCTGATGGTTGTATTTGATTATGTGACTATACGTAATTAATGAGTATAGCCGAATGTGTGGATGATTTCTATGTGATATTTTGGTGGCTTTGGTTAGGGATAAATAACTATGAATTGAATAGTTATCTTAGTATATATATATATTTTTGGGTGTGGCCGAATATGGTATAAGGTGATAAAAGGTAGAAGTTGTTGAATCTTTAATAGTATGTGTATTTATAAGGATTGAATTAAATACCAGATGCATATATATATTACTGATGAGAAAATGGGTTGAAAGGCACTGTGTGTGCGGATAATAAATCAAGAAGCACTGTGTGTGCGGATAATTAATTACGAGGCACTGTGTGTGCGGAATATAATCGCCGAGCACTGTGTGTGCGATATCGGTCGGAAGGCACTGTGTGTGTGAGATCGGTACAAAAAAAAGGGGGGAAGAATAGAGGCAACTATTAAAAGTAAATAAAGGCGTCAGGTATGTTTGACGAATGGTTCATCATCTTAATGCGAAATTAAGTAGGTTAATTCCAATTAGCCATGAAGCATATGACTATATGGTTACTTTGATTTTTTTTGATTTGGGATTGATGAATGTTAGTCTTGGCTACACGTTGATGGATTGAATTATTCAATAGTTAGTTCGGAAACTATAGAAATGATGTAATGCATATTTGTGTATTTTACCTTCTTGCTTAAACTTACTAAGCTAGCTAAGCTTACTTGGAGTGTTTGTTTCATGGTGTTTTAGATCTTGAAGCCGCAGCTTAAACTTGGAAATCCTCGTCGAAGTCAAAAACACTACCAACTTTTGGTACTCTTGTGTAAATGAACCTAATAGTATGGCATGTATAAGCTAGCTTTCCTTTAATAAACTTACATGTTATTTTGCAAATGTATATACATATGCCATGCGAAAATGGCTATATATACTTCTATCTTTGGAGTATGGTTTAGTCTCGCTTGATTATGGTGTTGTTATTTTGGGTATGTTCGATTACATTATAAGCTTAACATGAAAGTTCATTTCATATCATGTTATGTGTGATATTTGAGTATATGAAATTGATTTGAATAAGGTAGATAATGCAACGTAGTTGATGGAGATATTTTTGATTATTTTTGGTATGAACTTACGAGACAAGTTATGGGAGGATTAAGTCAAACTCTTTCTATGTGATTAATGAATAAGATATATTAATGATCAAATTGAAGTATACTCTCTTGCAAATATTCAGCCATAGCATAGATTTAGTTGGAGGTTATATTTTCCATTAGATGCTTATATGTATTCGGACACGAGGTTTAAAGGGGTAAATCATTGTTGTGAGCAGATAGTTAGGGTGCGTATGTGACCAAGAAATATAGTTATTTGATTGGCATAAGTTGAAAATGGACATTCATGCATACTCGGCTAGAATAATCAAAATGACCTTATTAATAGTGTTTTGCTATTTGATGGAAATTAGTTTGGAACATGTGGTTATAGTATTATTTTATTGGTATGCTTGTCAACAATTTAGTTATGAAAATAAAAGTTCCGGCTTCATTGTGATATCATGAATATTAATGTAATAATATTTTTATAGTGTTTTGACTTGTGATTTGATGAGTAATGCCTCGTAGCCCTAATCTGACGACGGACTCGGGTTAAGGGGTGTTACAGGAGCAGACTGAAAAATGGCGAATCTTATTTCCTTGAAGTTGTAGTGGAATAGATCAAAGCCGAATTATAGATCTTATCTCTCTGAAGTTGCGGTAGAGCAGATCATGACAAACCTTATCCGTGAACTTGCAGTGGAGCAGGTCACAAATCTTATCTCCCTGAAGTTGCAGTGGAGTAGATTGAAGACAGAAGATCTTATCTTTCTGAAGTTGCAGGAAGCAGATCGAAGACATTTTCAGCCTTATTTCCCTAAAGTTGCAGTGGAGCAGACTGAATATAGCGGGTCTTATTTCCCTGAAGTTGCAGTGAAACAGATCGAAGCTATAAATTAGATCTTATCTTCCTGAAGTTGCAGCGAAGTAGATCGATCACAACAAACCTTATCTCCCTGAAGTTGCAGTGGGGCAGGTTAAAGTTCCAAGTCTTATCTCCCTGAAGTTGCAGTGGAGCAGACTAAAGATAGCGAGTCTTATTTCCCTGAAGTTGCAGTGGAACAGATCAAAGATATTATCTCTCTGAAGTTGCAGTAGAGTAGACCATGACAAACCTTATCTCTCTAAAGTTGCAGTAGAGCAGGTTGAAGTTACAAGTCTTATCTCCCTGAAGTTGCAGTGGAGCAGGCTGAAGATATAAACCTTATCTCCCTGAAGTTGCAGTGGAGCAGGCTGAAGATACAAACCTTATTTCCTTGAAGTTGCGGTGGAGCAGGTTGAAGATACAAGTCTTATCTCCTTGAAGTTGCAATGGAGCAGGTTGAAAATACAAGTCTTATCTCCTTGAAGTTGTAGTGGAGTAGACTGAAAATTTTAAGAGCAGATTGAAACCACAGATCCCATCCCTCTAGAGTGGTGGTGGTACGAGTCAAAGCAACAAGATGTGGTGGACTGAAATGAGGCCAAGTGAAGAATAAGAACACTGAATAAGTCAAGCCTTAGCTAGACCGGGCAAAAATGGTCTTTCTTAGTCTTTGCTCTATTCTCATTACACGAAAATGAGCAAAGAGGGGCAGCTGTACAAGCCCAATTTTTGTACGGCCCAATAAAACCCAAACTAAACCAAAAATAAAAAAATTAACAAAGACCAATAGTTACAACAGCCCAAAACCCATTAAACAACCCAAACCCAAAACCTGTGGGACCAATATGGCCCAAAGCTAAAACACATCAGGGAACCCTAGGGTTCCCTTTCCCACCTCTTCTCCCGTCGTACCCCTCGAGCATCGTGCCCTCGTCTCCACCCGAGGCACCTCGTCCCGATGCCCCTTTTTTGTGCATCCTTAGCACGGAGATGGCTTAGCATGCTCCGTTGACTTCTTTCGGACCTGCAAAGCAACAAAAAGGGATGAACCACAATAGCCAGAGGACGAAAACAGCAAACAAAATAGAACGATTTTGTACTTTAGCTATATAGACATGAAAATAAGACGATGTAAAAGAGGGGAATCGAAAACAAAAACAGAGAAAAAAATCAGAAAAAAAAGGATTCGAACTCATCAAAAATCGAATGTACAAAAGGGAAATTCTGAATGATAAAAGAAAATAGATCTATTGAAGTCTAGAGAGGTTTCTTCATTATTGTTCTCTGATTATTGCATTTCTGTTTCAAATTTATCTTTATTTTCTTTTTATTCATGAATCATAAAAAAATTAAATAAGAAAAAGAAGAAGTATACCTCTCCGTTGTCAGAACCTGCTTCTCCGGTACCGAAATCAGGCTAAAAAGGGGAAGAGGGACTTGTGGAGGTTTGACGACGGAACCTTTGAACATGTCTTGAAAAGGGTCTAAAGGCTTGCTTTGCACACCGTCGGCCACCGTATGCATGGTGGTACAATGGGCAACGAGCAAGCTCGCTGGAGGTAGCCCGATCGTCGAGGAAGATGAAAGGGAGAGAGGAGATGCTTTAAAGTTCTATTTTCTTTTTTTTATCTATATTCTGAACTTGTACTGAAGTAAAAGAGAAAAAATGGGTCTTATGCCCTCAACGAAGCGGCGCCGTTTGGTTCAGGGAAAACTGCTCATATCCCTTAAAAGGGATAATTGCGCATTTGGTCCCTTCTTTTGCTGCGCTATTTGATCAAGTCCCATTTCGCATTCTTTCTTTTTTAATTTTTACCCTATTATTTCTATGGTGTTTTGATTTGGTCTGTGTCCAGGTCATTTGAAACGCAGCGCACAAGGACCGAGATTATTTCCCATCTGGTCCCTCCCCATTTTCGCGCGTTACAAAGAGGCCCCAATTCATTTTTTTAAATTTCGGCCTTTAATTTTACTTTTCTCTTGATTTAGTCCTTTTTTATATCTTTTTGTTAATTTCACTATTTCTATCTTTTTTTATGGATGTTATTATTATTATTATTATTATTATTATTATTATTATTATTATTATTATTATTATTATTATTTAACATTTCTATTATTATCTTTGTTACCATTATTATTTTAATTGTTATTATATTGTATTCAATGATCGTTGTAATTAATATTCTTAACATTACTTTTACTATTTTATTATTTATCATATTTATTTATTACTTTATTTCTAATATCAATATTACATTATATGGTTTTATATGCATTATTATTATATTTCTTATTTCTTATTGGTATTACTACTATTATTTTTATTATTATAGTTTTTATTATTCTATTTTATTACTAATATTATATATATATTGTTCACATTAATATGATATTATTATTGTTTTATAATTATTATTACACCATACTATTATTATTATTATTATTATTATTTGATATTATTATTATTATTAGTTTTATTATACTTACTATATTTGTATCCATATTTATTTTCTTAATTTAATACTATTATTATTTATTTAACTTTCATTCATATATTTATACTTATATTATTTCACATATACATCTATTTTCACTTATATTATCATATTTTATATATTCCTACTTATATTTACATCTCAATATCATTTTTGTTATCATTATTATCATCATTATTATTGTTATTATTTTTATTTTCCTGTCTTCTTGTAAAGCTTTTATTTTGCTTATTATTCTTCCGTTTTCTGCTTATTATCCCTTTTAGCATATTGGTTTTATTCATTTTATTTCTATTTTTGTCTTATTATTATCGTTTGTATTTAACATATTTGTTCTATATGTTTGCTAGCATCGTAATTCATTTTCTACATTTTGTTACAAATTCGTGCTGCATTTTACCCAATACAAAATTGATTTCTTTCATAAAGGTAATATTTCGTATTTAGAAATTTGGAAAAATCGTGCCCTAACTTACTGGGTTTTGATTTTTCTCATTTAATCTAAATAACAGAATATCCTTTAAAATCGCAAGAAGTTCTAAACAAATAAAAACTTATTCTCGAGAATTCAATATGTTGTGTCCTAACTTACTGGATGTGACATTTCGTTATTTCGAGATAAGATTTTCTAAACCAAAGCAATATTCTATGTTTGGAAACCCGAGAGATCGTGCCCTAACGTGCTGGGTTTCGGTTTTTCGCTTGGCCAAATAATCGGATATCCTTTTGACATTTTAACGCATGAGTCTCGAGAATTATGAGATGATCTTGGATTCGAGGATTTAAATTATCGTGTCCTAACATACTGGATGTGATATTTTGTTCCTTCGGAGCGAGAAAATCTTTATATCCAATTTGAGAAAATTTAAATATTTCCAAAACAGATCGAATTTTTAAATTCTTTTTAAAGTTTTCAACTTTCAACATTGAGACATTGATTAATCAATTTGGTACTAATTTTGGGCGTGACGAGGGTGCTAACCCTTCCTCACAGGTAATCGATTCCCGAACCCGTTTTCTCATATTTCGTAGACCAAAAATACTGTTTTAGTAAATCAAAATGTCTTATTAAAACAAAGGTGATCCGAACACACCCAACAAAGATCGGCGGCGACTCCAATTTTATTTTCGTTTTCAAAACCAAGTCGATTCCCATTTTACAAAAAAAAAATGGTTACGACATTGTTATATAGCAAGTAAATCTATTATGGTTAGATCAAATTAGTCTAAATATTAAATGAATAAATTTAATTTATATAATATTAAAAAATCAAAGAATTTAAATTTTAATAGAATTAGCATTTACTAACTAACCGAACCTTAATATTTAGTTTATTAGCCAAGGGCAATCAGTCTACATCCACCTTGTGGGTTAGAATCACAGTAATTGCCTATCACGGATGCATGCATATGTGGCGGTGATTTTCTCTTATTAGCGGTGTGTGGTGGGTGAGTTGTGAAAAAAACATTTAATGCTAAACAATTTTATAAATTTTATATTTTCTTATTTATAGTTGAATTCCAATTAAGAAATTTCATTTGTAAAATTATAAAAGTTTTAAATATTTTGAAAAAAAACCATATGTTTGTTGGTTGTTCTAATTAGTTGTCTCAACCGGTGTTTTAATAAAAGTTGCAACTTCACAATTTCATAACCGAATTATAAGTGGAGAGTAAGGTAAAGAAAAATGAATACACGATATTAATTGACGCAGTTCGTATGATTTTATTCAATAATTGATTTGGATCACCTATTGGTTAAAGTTAACCTACCCTTACAACAATGGTAATTACAACCCAAAAATGAATCTAATTGTTACAATCACTCACCTAAAATCTCGACTTACAATCAAAATTAACTTTCCAAAAAAGTATGTAGAAAAGTGAAAAAGTACAAAGTAAAAAGCAAGCAAACACTTGATTGAAAGTACTCTCAAAATCATTTGAGAGGCAAACATCCAAGTGAAATACAACAACCTATTTAGTTTAATTATGTTCGTTTTTAGTAAAAAATTCGTAGTTTCTTATTTCCTATTTGATAATATATTTCCCGCATTAAATTTTAGTAATAAAAGAATTTAGCTTAATAAATTTAAGGATTATCATCTAATAAGGATTAAAAATGACTAAAATAAAGTTAAGTTTTGTGTGCACCATTCGTGATTGAATTAAATATTGGAATATTTTCTCAGTTCTACCCTGCATTATTATGGATTGTCCGAATTCTTCATGGCATTCTTCTATCTATGGTTTTAAAATTTCAGATATTATTATCCTTGTTAAGCCCAACCATCTGCACACCATTTTGCTTCTCTGTTTAATTTCCAGCCTACACATGAGCTGATGCTATCTGTAATCTACCATTACACAACCACATCTTTATTAACTTTTTACATTTATTATCCCAATATTCAAAACCAAACAATACATTCATTGCATATTCCTTTTCTTAAATATCATTTTATTTAATGTCATTAGACATTACTCTATTCTTTTTTCTTTGTGGTCAAAATTATTAAACAAAAAAATGTGATCCTTGTTTTATGTATAAAGTAATTTTATTTAATATATTGAGAACCCAATATATTAATTTTCAGCTATATGTCTCTCAATAAAAATGTTTTTATAAGTAAAGAAATAAATTTTGAAGTTGCTCTTGGTTCTGGCACTGAAAGTCCAACTCAAAAGTCATTGCATGCACTAGAAAAACACTAATTAACAAAGTGGAACAACACAAACTCGCTAACATTGTATTAAAAGAAACAATGGAAACATTTATATGTTATATATAGTAACCCAAATTAGCCAACTTCCTGCCTAAAATTTGCAGTAAGAAATTTAACATTCATAATAGGTTTTACAATGACAGTTGAGAAATCCAGAAGGCTAATTTCAAGCGTGGTTTTTCATCAATGAAGTCTTTTAGAGGTAATGGGTATGCTAAGAAAATGGTATTAATAATTAAAAAAAATTAAAACTTCAATTTTAAGGCACTGACTTTGGTTGATTGAAACGTGTTTGACTGAGATCCTCAATTTATTTTCTTCACGGTTGCTCCCAATTTCTTTCTATTAACACACATTGGGAACATGAATTCAAAGAATCACCACTTTTTCCAATATCTAATTTGAAATTTCGTCACATCAAGACAAATCAAGTTTAACTTTCCACAAGATAGACTTCTTTCAAGACTGCATGTGTGGACCAATTAAGTCAACTATTTTTTTGTATTATTTCTCTATAAATAGATATTATGAGCTAATCTATCTACACAACTTTGAGAGCATTGTTGTTCTGTTGAAAAATAATGGCGGTTTATTTTTAAGAATAAATTTTATTTCTCAAGAAAGCTCGTAGTTTCTTATTTCCCATTTGATAATAAATTTGTCGCATTAAGTTTTAGAAATAAAAGAACTTAATTTAATAAATTTAAGAATTATCATCTAATAAGGATTAAAAATGACTAAAATAAAGTAGTGATAGCAAAATTTATTCGAGAGAGAGGGAAAGATAGGAAATGAAGAAAAAAAAGAGAGGAAAGAAATAAGCGAAAAGGAAAAGAAAAGAAAAAAAAGTGTTTATAATATTATAGTTTCTTTTATTAATATAATGTTTTTATGCAGTAATAATTTTATTTATGTTTTGAATAAATTTTTTGACATATTTTATTTCTTGCTTTCTTAATCATTTATCCTTTTATGCATGTATAATCTGTTGTTGCAATTGAATTTAGAAGGAATTTATGTATACGTGTTAAACAGTCACTCAACTTTGGGGTAACTGACAAAACAGTCACCCAGGTTTCATTTCAGTCATTCAACTTTCAAAAAGTTACAAAAGAGTCCTTTTTGCTGTTTTCCGTCACAGATGTCATGGCAAAGTGACATGACAGGTGACGACGTAGGTAAATTACACCAACAGTCACCCAACTTTGGGGTAACTGACAAAACAGTCACCTAGATTTTATTTCAATCACTCAACTTTCGAAAAGTTACAAAACAGTTACTAATTAACAGTTACCGTTAGGGTGTTAACAGAATTGCTGACGTGGCAAGTTAACCAGCTGATGTGGCAAGTTAACTTGCCACGTTGGTGAAGCAGCTCCTCCTCCTCCTCCTCCTCCTCCTCCTCCTCCTCCTCCTCCTCCTCTCAGTCGAAGAAATCAAAGCCCAATGCACTGTCAGATGATCTCCAAACACAAATGAACAACTTTCTGCTATGTTTTTTAAACTGGGGTTCTCTTACTTTTAACATTTTGTAATATGTTTGTTTGTTTATACATGCAGGAGATGATGTACGCAACACTGGATAATCCATCGAATGCAGCAGAATGGGCAATGGCAGAGATGATAAACCAACTTGAAATCCTCTAAAAAGCAATAGAGGAAATAGAAAGAGTTGTTGGAAACCAGAGGTGGGTTCAAGCGTCTAATATTCCAAGACCCAACTACGTAAAAATCTTGTGCAAAGGAAGAATTTCGGATTCACCTCATTTCACCCTTCAACTTGCTCCATGTCTCAAATGCCGATGCCATCGTTGCTGACTACTTCATCCCCAAAGGCAGCAATGTTTTGCTTAGTCGGCTAGGCCTAGGCCGGAACCCCAAGGTTTGGGACGAGCAATTGGGGTTCAAACCTGAGCGACACTTGAAGGATGGGTGCATTGAAGAAGTTGATCTGACAGAGAGAGAAATGTGGTTCATATCGTTTAGTACAAGGAGACATTGGTGCATGGGGGTGGCTCTGAGAAGTGCAATGACAGTGATGGTGTTGGCAAGGCTGATTCAAGGATTTTCATAAAGGGTGCCATCAAATGAGGATAACATCATCTCTCTGTGTCGGAAAATGATCTTTTCATGGTGAAACCTTTGCATGAAATGGCTAAACCTTTTCATGACACCCATGTTGGCAAGTAAAGAAGAAGAAGAAGAAGAAGAAGAAGAAGAAGAAGAAGAAGAAGAAGTAGAAGAAGAAGAAGAAGAAGGAGGAGGAAGAAGAGGAGGAGGAGGAGGAGCTGCTTCACCAACGTGGCAAGTTAACTTGCCACATCAGCTGGTTAACTTGCTACGTCAACAATTCTGTTAACACCCTAACGGTAACTGTTAATTAGTGACTAGTTTGTAACTTTTCGAAAGTTGAGGGACTGAAATGAAACCTAGGTGACTGTTTTGTCAGTTACCTAAAGTTGGGTGGCTGTTGGTGTAATATACCCCAACCCGATCACTCATCAACTTTGCTAACGTGGCAAGTTAACTTGCCACATCAGCTGGTTAACTTGCCACGCCAGCAATCCCATTAACCCCCTAGCGGTTACAGTTAATTAGTGATCGTTTTGTAACTTTTTCATAACGTTGGTGACTGTTTTGTAACTTTTTGAAAGTTGAGTGACTGAAATGAAACCTAGGTGACTGTTTTGTCAGTTACCCAAAAGTTGAGTGACTATTGGTGTAATTTACCCTTAATAAATGTTTGGCTGTGATCATGTAACACGTGAGACAGTGAAGTATTTTTGTTAATTACTTTTTGCGGGGAATAGGACAATGAGATTAGGATTGTTTGATTGTAAGCACCAAAAGGTTCATTCATATACGTATGATAGCCATCGTTCGTGATTTTGACAAGTTGACTTAGTCAACCAACGAATCTTCCAACTATGCGCTCTCTTTACCTCCACTTTCTTATGCTTCCAGACGAAATTCTTTATAATACACCATAACTTACTTTTTAGAGTTCCCAATTTCAATTAAATCTCAGTTGAGATATTTAAATAATTTAATTCTCATTAAAAATAAATAAAAATTGTTCTATAATATATCACAATCTGATTCAAAATTTGAACCGTCTTTGAGATTTAAAGACCAATCCAACACACCACTTCACGGAACCCTCTCGCACGGCTGCCTCGCGTGATCCCCTCATTATATTGCTCACCACCATCTTCCTACTCCCTCGCAATATAACCTGTCACCCTCATACCCGCTACCTTGGCACCTCGTGACATGGCCTTTCACTTCGTGGGGTCTCAGCATGTAGGTATATCTCTAAGAGAACGTGTCAGGCCTAAAGAGGGTAACATGTTATTATGCATGCCATCTAATTATCCTTAACACACCATCAGGGATCGTACTTTATAAACAGTGGCCTAAATGAGGGGGTTGACAGGGGTTCCACCCCTTAAAATGGAAAATTATCTATTTAGGCTCTTTAGGAATTTCAAAATTTTAAATTAGTAAAGGTAAAATTGTATTTTGACCCCCTTAAAAATGATAAAAATTTGATTTAATCCTTTAAATATTATAAATATATAGACTATTAAAAATTACAATTTAATTTCGACCTCTAAAAAATTTTCCAACTTGGCCTCTATTTATAAATTATGGAAAGAGCCATGAGAAGGATAAGAAAGAAAAACCCATCAACAAATGTCAAATTTGATATGATTTTGAACTTCAAATTGGCTCAATTTAACCCAATTCAAACCACCATATGGCAAATTTGATTAGTATGATCTTATGGCGTATTATGACAGAGAGAATCCTAGTGTAAGTAGTTATAATGATGCATTGAAAGTACGACGTTAAACAATATTTCTTAATCTAGAAAAATGATATTGCTTAATCTTTATGACGTTAAACAATGTATTAGGTAACGTGTAGTTTCAGAGTTTAATGCTTGAAAAATGAATGTAGCTTTTGAGATGATAATTAGAAGGGGTGGACTACATAGCAGACTCATTGAAATTGAACGGAAAGAGGTTTTGCCTTGAAAATGTAGGATCAAATATGTGAATAACTCTGTATATGCAACTATATATTTACCCCTTGACTTCCCTACATCGTTATTATTAGTGCTGTAGGCAGAGTCCAGAAAAAGGGTGAAGTATGAAACAAAGTTACTTTTCTGTTTTCTTTATTTGAATATGAAAATTTGATACCATTAATTCACATTTGAATTTAACTTAACTCAATTTAATCATAAAAAATTATTCTCACCCAATTCAAGCCAAAAAAGCACTTAAACTCAAATGTCAAACTTCAAACCATCCGTAAGACCGTAACCCTAATCTAAAAGAGCTTGAAAATTTTAAAACTTAACTTGACAGGTCTCCTCCGTACCTAGAAACAACCTAGTTTCTGATATAAGCAGGGGCCAAAGCTTGTAGCTTGCTTGCCTGAAGAGGCAGTTGTATGTAAACAATAGCTCCATGTGAAAGGATGAAGGTACGAAAATTTTTTTAGGGGTTAAAATGAAATTTTAATTTTTAATAGTTTATATCTTTATAATTTTTAAAGGATTAAATTAAATTTTCATAATTTTAGGGGAGGTCAAAGTGCAATTTTACCTTTACTACTTAAAAATTTTAAAATTTTCTAAAAAACCAAAACAAAAAATTTTCATTTTAGGGAACCAGTGTCATTTTCTAGGGATTCAAAGTATCCAAAAAATTAAGACTAACTGACTGAGACAATGGAGTCAATGGTAGACTAAGACAATGGAGCCAATGATAGAGGGCAGCTGAAGTGTTAACGCCCAGTTATTAATATGGTATGCAACTATACCATCCAAAATATAATCCACAGGCTTTGCTAGTAGTCACTGAATCAGCGATAATTTCTGCTTGATTGCTTTTGTTTCTGTAGAAAAATATGAAGTTTATAGGCTTCATCGGTAGGGATTGTTAGATCCATTCATGGTTGAATCACAATTCGAATTAACATTGTTTTCATAACTTTGCTTGACCCAAGTAGATTCAATAATTAATTTTAATATTTTAAAACAAAAAATTTATATTAGATCACATCTATAAGATGAGCTACCCAACCCATAGATAATTTTGTGATAGACTTTTAATTATCAAATTTTCAAACTAAAATCAATTTTCAATAAATCAATCTATATAACTTTATTTAAAATATAATTATACAATTCGTTATGAAGTTGTATAGGTATGTACATGTAAAGTATGATATTCAAATAGAAGAAGTTATGAATTTACATATAAGCATAAGTTTAAGCATGAGGAAGGTTTGTTGTTATCATGAATTATATGTTAAATAGTTCAAACTGATGATTTGTGTATTATGATTTGTTGAACATATTTTGTATGAACTTACTAAGCTTTATAGATTACTTTGTGTATTTTCCGTGTTTATAGTGAAATCAAAGCTAGCTAGGATTCAGGGATCGTCGGAGATCGTTTCACATAACCACCTATCACTTGGTACCTTTGAACTTTGGTATATTAAGTATATTGCATGTATAGGTAATTTGATGTCATTTTGATTATGGGTTGATAGTGATTTTGGCTATTTTTATGGTTTGTGAATGTAAATGTTTTGAGTTGTAAATATATCCATGAGAGTTGGCTTAATTTGGTGAATCTTGGTTATGTGCATATATGTGAATATATGGTTGATATTAGATGTGAATTATGTTTGTGAATTGGTTCAAAGTAATGTATGTTTCGTAAAGGTATAGTTAGTTGAATTGGTATGTTTTCATGGAGTAAGGTTTGAGGTTATAAGCATGCTGAATGTTGGTATTGAAAATGGTATGGATTAGTCTTGATTGTGGCTGAAATGAATGCTATTTATGCTATGGTTTGGTAGCATTTGAGCTTGTTTAGGTATATGTGCAAAATGGGTGGCAAAATGGCTTGGTAAATAGCCTATTTTTGTCCACACGGGCAGAGACACGGGCATGTGTCTCAGTCGTGTGTGACACACAGTCAAGTTACACAGTCGTGTGTCCCCTGGTGTTGAAATTGAAATGAAGTCAGTATGCTCCACACGGTCTCACACACGGGCGTATGATCGACTGTGTGGCACAAATCAATATACCCCCTAATTAACACACGGTCTGGCATACGGGCGTGTGATTTGGCCGTGTTGCATAAGTCCTTATACCATAAAAGTTTGGCATGACCTAGCACACGGCCTGGTATACAGGCGTGTGTGGCTACTTCGAAGGGCACACGAGCTAGACACACGGGCGTGTGGTTGGCCGTGTGACCAAAGTCAGTAACCTCACTTGTTTGGACACGGGGTAAGACACGGGCTGGGACACGGTCATGTGCTTCCAATTCGAATGTCCACACAGTTTGTGAGATGGGCGTGTCTGGTTGCCATGTGAGACACACGACTTGACCACACGGACGTGTGTCCTCTATTTTGAGAAAAAATTTCTAAATGTGGAAAACCTTCTCGAGTTATCAGTTTAGTCCCGAACCTCTCTCAATGCATGTTTTGAGGCCTCGTAGGCTCGTTTAAGTGACATTATGATTGGTTGTGATTGAATTGTATTTGATTTGATAAATTGTATATGAATTGTATGTTTAAAAGTGTTGTAAGTCTAGTAATGCTCCATAACCCTATTTTGGAGTTGAATACGGGTGAAGGGTGTTACAATACGAGCCATGCATACATAATCTTTCATCCACTTAAGATTTAGGTATGTCACATTATGAACATTACAAGTGAATAAATCTATAAACATATGCAAGATCTATTCTTCTTAGGTCCAGTCTAATGTCCTATCAGTGTAGTCAATCACATCTATGTCTCTATCTTCTGGGAATCGTTCGCTCTGATGCCCAAGACATAACATCTACCCAATTGGACTTGATAGATGACATATTATTCTTTCAATAGGTTTTCTCATTTCCTATTAGTCTAAGGTCATGTTTAGGTTTGTCTACTATACAAGTTGTCTTTTCTTATTACAATCTGACCACACGGCTTGACCACACGACTTGACCACATGGCTTGACCACAAGGTCATGTATAGGCGTGTCTGGTTGCCGTGTGAGACACACGGCTTGACCATACGGACGTGTGTCCTCTATTTTGAGAAAAAATTTCTAAATATGGAAAACCTTCTTGAGTTATCAGTTTAGTCCCGAACTGAAACACCCCAAACCCGGCCCACGAGCCTAGACCTGTTTTGGTATGTTCCTCGATATAAACCGGTTCAAAATTCTTTCGTTACTTTTGAAAAACTGTGTGTTTCGAAGGAAAAATTATTTTTGGGTTGGGTTCGAGTTGAAAACAAGTTGATCTTATATTGGAATTCCTTTATTTTAGGAGTAGGAGTAGGAAACGTACCTGAGTACTTTGTACCATTGCATGGTACCTTAGCCATATTTTCACAATCTTATTAACACATTCAATTTAAAACATAGCCATAAACCTATTAAAACTTAGAGTAGGGTACACACCTGATTTGCTTAACAAACTCACTGAAATCTCGAAATCCGATCTACTGCCTTAGATCTTTAACTCCCTACATTCGGCCACACTTAGTATTTTAGGGAAAAGCCTATTCAGCCAAACAACCAAATCCCAAAGGATTAACACACTTAAATCCTTACCTTGCTGTCAATTTGCCTACAAATCAAATCCCAAAACGTTGTAGACTCTCTTCCTTGTAATCGGCTAACACTAGATCACATAACAGGTTAGCTTTCGGCTTTTGAATAATTAGGAAATAGATCTAATCACAATAAAATGGCCTATGGTCTAATACCTTATTGTCTTACCTAGATCCTCAAATCCCGAAATAATTGACTTGGACAAATCCCGAGAGATATCCTCCTTGTGGTCGACAACTAGCAAATCCCGAAACCTTCTTTCAAAGTTTCGGCCAAGATCATTAAGGTTAGTTTCTAACATTCGGCTATATAGAGAAAAGGAATGATCAAGACAATAATCGGCCCTTACCCTATTTATGGAAGTCGACAGCACTTCTTCTTGATACCACTTGAGATATTCGGCTATAGGCTAGAAAGAACTTGATTTCGGCTTCCTTGAATAATCGGCTATGGTCTTAAAAAGGCTTACTTCCGGCTTTTGGATGGTATGAGGGAATCGGCTAGAGGTTGTCTCTGGGGTTTCAGCTTTTGATGAATTGGAACAACGAAGAAGAAGAAGAATAGAGATGGAGGATTCGGCAATGGTGAGTCTTTGAGAGTGAGCTTGCGATTTTGTCAAAAAGGAAAGTAGAGGAGATGACAAGAGAATTTCGGCAGAGAGAAAAGGAGAAAGAAAAAGTGATGAATGGCCTTATTTTTCCTCCTTTTGCCGAAATTACTAACCTAGAGTCCCCTACTTGGCCATCACTCTCATATCCTCATTTTCCTCTTTATCTCCTCATTTAAAATTAATAAGAATAATCCTTCAATTATCCCCTAATTATCTCTAAAAAAAAATAAAAGGATTTAAACTCCTAAAATCTAGCCTTGGTGCCGTCCCCCTACTCCCCTCTTATTGACGTCACAAGCAAAACAAAAACCTTAGCATTTTGCTTCCCACGCGACTCGAACACAAGTCCTTCCCCCCTAGCATATGGCGTCATTTCCAGAGCCCTAAGTGGCACCTCCAAGCCACTTTTCCAAGCCCAATTGTGTGTCATATTTCCTCTATAAATTTTCTTAAGGCCACCTTGCCTTAGTTCCCTCTTTTAAACTTTAAAATCGAGTAATTTCTAAAGTGCTCAACTACGCACTAAGGTTCACAAAATTCATAATGCACATTCACAACACACCTAAGCATGCTATTTCATATAACTTAGTATTAATGCATAGGCTATAATCCAGGATATTATAGTTCTTCCCCTCTTAAAATAATTTCGACCTCGAAATTACCTGGCTAAAACAAGTGAGGGTATTGCTGTCGCATTGCCTCTTCTGGCTCCCACGAAGCTTCCTCTGATCCATGATTGTGCCATAACACTTTAACTAGAGGAACTAATTTCCTTCGTAGCACTTTCACATCATGCTTTATGATCTAAATCGGCTCTTCCTCGTAGGACAAATCTGGCCTTAGCTCCACCTCTTCAACGGGAACTACATGAGATGGGTCTGATCGATATCGACGTAGCATGGACAAATGGAATACGTCGTGTATCTGCTTCAATTCCGAAGGCAACTCCAACTGGTATGCCACTGGTCCAACTCGCTTCAATACCCGATAAGGTCCTATAAACCTTGGACTTAACTTCCTTTTGCGACCAAATCTCATCACTTTCTTCCAAGGCGAAACCTTAAGAAACACATGATCTCCCACATCAAATTCTATTTCCTTTCGTTTAAGGTCTGCGTACGACTTCTGTCTATCCGATGCTTCCTTCAACCGTGCCTGAATTATCTCAACCTTCTCTTCGGGTTCTGCCATAATCTCTAGACCCAAAACTCGTCGTTCCCCTAAATCAATCCAACACGTAGGAGTTCGACACCTCCGACCATACAACACTTGATACGGTGCCATCTGAATACTGGCCTGAAAGCTGTTATTGTAGGTAAACTCTGCTAAAGGCAAATATTCCTCCCAACTTCCTCTGAAATCCATCACACAGCTCCTCAACATATCCTCTAACACTTGGATTACCCGTTCAGACTGGCCGTCCGACTGTGGATGAAAAGCCGTAGTGAAATCCAACTTAGTGCCTAAAGCTTGATGTAGAGCCTTCCAAAACCGAGACGTAAACCTTGGGTCCCTATCTGAGATGATTGACACCGGCACTCCATGCAACCTTACAATTTTCGCCACATATAACTTTGCCAACTTCTGCAAAGAATAATCCATCCTTACCGGAATGAAATGCGCGGACTTGGTCAAACGGTCCACTATTACCCATACCGAGTCCTTCTTAGTAGGCGTAAGGGGAAGCCCACTAACGAAGTCCATGGTGATTCTCTCCCACTTCCACTGCGGAATCATTATCGCAGAAGCAATCCAGACGGAACTTGGTGTTCAGCCTTAACTTACTGACACGTTAAGCACTTGCCGACAAATTTTGTAACTTCTTTCTTCAGACCAGGCCACAAAAACTGTTCTCTTAGGTCTCTGTACAACTTAGTACCTCCAGGATGCATAGCATAAGGGCTACTATGCGATTCCTAAAGAATCCTTTGTCCTAGGTCCTTATCCTTAGGCATACAGACCTTACCCTTGAAGCACAACACTCCATCACTAGACATACTGTAATCCTCTAACTCTCCATTCTGTACTTGCTGTAACTTAGCACTTAAATCCACATCCAACAACTGACTTCTTTTCACCATATTCAACCATGTTGGTTTAACTTGTAATTCTGCCAGCAGACTTCCGTCGTCCTACAAGCTTAGATGTGCGAACATCGCCCTTAGATCCGACACAACTTTCCGACTTAGGGCATCTGCTACCACATTCGCCTTGCCCGGGTGGTACTCTATGGAACAATCATAGTCCTTTAATAATTCCACCTACCTTCGCTGTCTCAAGTTTAACTCCTTCTGAGTCAACAGGTACTTAAGACTCTTGTGGTCTGTGTAGATTACTGACCTTTCTTCATAAAGATAGTGCCTCCATACCTTAAGAGTAAAGACTACTGCCGCCAATTCCATGTCGTGAGTCGGATAGTTAACCTCATGTAGCCTTAGCTGCCGAGAGACATACGCGACTACTTTCCTGTCTTGCATCAATACGCACCCTAATCCCGTGTGAGAAACATCACAATACACCACAAAATCTTTCCCTGCCTCAGGCTGAATCAGAACCGGAGCTTCAGTCAAAACCCTCTTAAGCTTCTCAAAGCTCTCTTGTTGCTTATCTGTCTACACAAGGGGTACCTCCTTCCTCAACAACTTAGTCAAATGCGCGGTTATTGACGAGAACCCTTCCACAAACCTTCTGTAGTAGCCGGCCAATCCTAAGAAACTACGAATCTCAGCCACAGTCTTAGGTGGTTTCCAATCCAACACCGCCTCAATCTTCCTAGGATCCACCCTTATTCCTTCCGCGGATACCACATGCCCTAAAAATGCAACTTCCTTTAGCCAAAATTCACACTTGCTAAATTTGGCATAGAGCTTCTTCTCCCTTAGCACTTGTAACACAATCCGAAGATTCTCATCATGTTCCTCTTCAGACTTGGAGTACACTAGGATGTCGTCGATAAACACAACGACGAACCTATCCAAGTAGGGTTGAAAAACCCGATTCATCATATCCATGAACGCGGCTGGGGCGTTCGCCAATCCAAACGGCATTACTACAAACTCAAAATGGCCGTATCTTGTCCTAAAGGCTGTCTTATGGATATCTGCCTCCTTCACCTTCAACTGATGGTATCTCGACCTTAGATCTATCTTCGAGAATACTGCTGCCCCCTTCAGCTGATCGAACAAGTCATCGATCCTTGGCAAATGATACTTGTTCTTGATAGTCAGCTTATTCAACTGATGATAATCTATGCACATACGCATAGTTCCATCCTTCTTCTTCACAAACAGGACAGGTGCTCCCCACGGAGACACACTGGGTCGAATAAACCCACGGTCCAACAACTCTCGGATCTCGAGCCTTCACTCAACCAACTCCTTTGGTGCCATTAAAATGCGGGGCAATTGACACAGGAGCTGTTCCCGGTAGCAAGTCAATTCCAAATTCCACCTCCCTATCTGGGGGTATTCTTGGTAATTCCTCCGGAAACACATCTTCAAAATCCCTTACAGTTCTAACTCCACTGACACCTTCTTCCTTTCTATCTAACGCACTTACGAAGGCTAAAAATGCCTTGCACCCTTTCCAAACCATCTTTTCAGCCTTCAGCGCCGAAACTACATTAGACAAGTAGTTTCTTCTTTCTCCTATCATAATGACCACCTCATCCTCCGGGGTCCTTAACTCCATTCGCTTGGCTACACAATCTAACACAGCCCGATGTTCCGCTAGCCAATCCATACCAAGTATAAGATCAAATTCTCCGAAGGGTAGTTCCATTAAGTCGGCCCGAAAGTTCGCTCCCTGAATCTCTAGAGGTACACTCTAAAAGGTCTTATCCACCACTACAGTTTGGCCTAATAGGCTTACTACAGTCATCTGCCTATCAGAAAGTTCAGAGTCTAGGCCTAGTGTTTCCACTACATTACATGCAACATAGATATGGGTCGAGCCCACATCAATGAGAGCAAAGTAAGGCTTGCCAAAAATAAGGAACGTACCGGTTATGACGTCCGGCACGTCTCCATCCTCCCTCCGGTGAACCACATAAGCTAGACCTGGCTACCTAGCCTCAGTATTAGCAACACCTCTGCCCAGTGTTCCACGTCCTCTGCCAGTACCATTTCCTCTGTTATTCGGACCACGACCTCGCTGAGGCTACTGTCCACCTCTACCAGCCTGATTAGTATTCTGAGCTGCTGGTCGATTTCCATCTGGCTTCATAGGACAGTCCTTAATTATATGGTCCTTGGACCCACACTTGAAACATCCTCCTGTCTTCTTCCAACACTCTCCTAAGTATTTCTTCCCACATTGATCACAAGTACGATACTGCCCTCCTGTAACAGCTTGCTGACCTCACGGCCCATCAACTCTAGGCTTCTTCTGAACATTTCCAGCTGATCCAGATGACCCAAAACCTCTCTTATGCCTATTCCGGTCCATGTTCTGCTTGACAGAATCCTTAATCCCTTCAACCACCTTAGCTTTCTCTACTAAAGCAGAAAACTCCCGTTCCTGATGTAGAGCTATTAACAACCTCAGATCATCCCTTAACCCGTCTTCAAATCAGACACATCGCTCATGCTTCGTAGCTACTACTCCTCGAGCATACCGGCTCAACCTCAGAAATTTAGCTTCATACTCCGCTACGAACTTGTTCCCTTGAACCAGCCCGAGAAAAGCCTTCCTCTGCTCATCAGTATAACGTGTGCCAACATATTTCTTCTGATATGCTGCCTTAACATACTCCCAGGTCAGATCCTCAACTGTGGCACCATCCCGAACTGTTAACCACCATTGATACGCTTCATCGCGTAGCAGTGCCACCATTCCTTTCAATTTCTCCTCAGGGGTCAGATCGAGCTCATCCATAATGTGCTCGGTTGCCTTCAACAAATATTCAGCTGTACTGGGTGCTACACCAGATACTCCACGGAACATCTCAGCTCCATTAGCTCGAAGTCGCTCAGGTACTGACTTTCGAGCTCCCGAATTTCCTCCTGCACCAGCCACCATCTCAAGAACTCGCAAAGACGACCTGTGATCTGGCGTCGTCTCTCTCGTCCCGATCTTTATTATTCAAAGACCAACGGTGGTGTGGTGGTGGTGGCGATACCTCATTTTTAGATTCTTAACCCGATCTAACGGGTTCTGACACGGTCATTCTGCCTCGACCGCGTCCTCGCACATTACGACCACGTCCCCTAGTGCTCACGTCTACGTTCGCGTGCTAATCTGATTAAGAAATTTTATGAATTAGTCCTTGTTTCACTGATTATTCGCGAAGAAGTTTTATGAAAGAAGTTCAGAAGTAGTTTTTTCGATCAATCAAAGTTTTCGTTCAGGTTTTCTTTCCTAATTCAGAGAATCACATTCATCCAAACATTCATTCAGTAGTACCTATCACACACATTCACTATTCAAACTTTCTTGTCTATTCCTATCCCAGGGGTATTTTCGTAATTTATCTTACAGGCGTATTTTCGTAATTTATCCTACAGGGGTATTTTCGTAATTTTTCAAAGTAAGGTTCCTTGGTGATTTTGTCAATAAGGGTATTTTGGTAATTTTGCATTCCCGGGGGTATTTTGGAAATTTTGAAATCTGGGGGTATTTCGGTAATAAATCAGGGTAAATTTGTAAAGCTTAATAAATCAGGGGTATTTCAAAATTTGCAAAAACTTGAGGGTTCCTTTTTGAGAGTTTGTTTTCCAAAACGGTGATGTTGCAAAAACTTTGGAAATTAGGGTCATTTTGGTAATTTGTAGGTTAGGGGCAATTTCGTAAATTTTCCAAATCGGAGTGTTTTAATATTTTGCAAATTAGAATTTTTGGACTTGTTATAAAGTAAGGAAATTTTGATAAAACTGTGGGTAGTTTGGTCATTTTCTAAACCAAGGGCATTTTTGTAATTTTACAGCCAGGGGTATTTAGGTAATTTTGTAAATCGAAGTTTCTTTGAAAATTTTCCAAAGTAAGTTTTTTTTCTACTATTTAAAGGGGTAATTTGGTGATTTTAAAACTAGGGTTTCCATAAAAATATGGCTAATCCCTTTCGGGTTTTAGTTATTGTGTTTAGCCCGTGACTGAGTCCTCTTGGTTGGGGTGAACCGAAGCTACGCACCAGGTAGGATTCCAGCAAAGAGGAGGTGAGTCACTAGGACTGCTTAAGTACCAGGCTCTTCCGGATCCAATCTTAGACATGCGCACAAAGGTTGCCACACCTTAACTCGGCGACTTAATCACAGGTTTGTTTAATTAGGCACTTAAGTCTTATGTAATTGTTTGGGAAAACTAGTCCTAGGGTTCAAGTACTTAATTTTCTAATCTACGTTCCATTCCTACCCTTCTATAATTCATACCATAATTTACACAATAGATAGGGGTACTTACCTGGTGGACTTCAGGCCGGAGACTTAGGTGCCATGCCGAAAAAACCTGCTTATTTCATAAAAAATTTCACAAAACTTATTTGGGCTCGATTCGAAAAACATTTTGGGCCTTAAACCCCAGGCCAAGAGTTTAAAAATGGGCTCTGGTACCAAGCTAAAACACCCCAAACCCAGCCCACGAGCCTAGATCGGTTCTGGTATGTTCCTCCATATAAACCGGTTCAAAATTCTTTTGTTACTTTGGAAAAACTGTGTGTTTCGAAGGAAAAATTATTTTTGGGTTGGGCTCGAGTTGAAAACAAGTTGATCTTATATTGGAATTCCTTTATTTTAGGTGACAAAACCTTTAGAGTTTATTTAAAAAGAAATTTACTTAGTCTTTAATTAATAAAAATTCGTAACATAATAAATAACAGCAAATGTAAAATAGTTCAACTATGGCCTTATTACATCAAAGTAAAACCCAAAATTAAATTCAAAGTACTTAAAATAAAACAAGTCCAAAATAACAATCCGATTTGAGCATGGCCACCACTAAGCTCCTGCCGACTCGGTCCATCACTGATCGTCACTTGAAAAATGTTCCCACAGCGGGGTGAGTCAACAGACTCAATGTGTAACCACAACACTAAGTCCTAACACATTCAGGCATATCAAATCATACAAGCACATAAAGCATTCAAATAATATGATGCAAACCCAACCCCAAACCTAGGTACCATCCGCTACACATCACCCGTACCAACCTGCACACCGTGGGGACTACTAAGTCAACCCTCCATCCGCTACACACCATCATCGAAGCGATCGGCTGCGATCGACGTGCTCATCGCCATTATAAAATTCGTGGCATAGCCACGGATAATATTTGTGTCATGAGACACCACATTCGAATCATCGTGGACCGAAGTCACCACATTCAGATAATGTGACCGAAGTCACCACATTCACTTCCCTTTTTCATATGACCCGAATGCCCCATATCAAACATATCATGCACATCATGCCTTAATTCACATTCTTATCACTTTTCACATGTGAGATATAACATATATTCGTAATCCTAGTAGGAGTAGGAAACGTACCTGAGTACTTTGTACCATTGCATGGTACCTTAGCCATATTTTCACAATCTTATTAACACATTCAATTTAAAACATAGCCATAAACCTATTAAAACTTAGAGTCGGGTACACACCTGATTCGCTTAACAAATTCACTGAAATCCCGAAATTCGATCTACTGCCTTAGATCTTTAACTCCCTACATTCGGCCACACTTAGTATTTTAGGGAAAAGCGTATTCAGCCAAACAACCAAATCCCAAAGGATTAACACACTTAAATCCTTACCTTGCTGTCAATTTGCCTACAAATCAAATCCCGAAACATTGTAGACTCTCTTCCTTGTAATCGGCTAACACTAGATCACATAACAGGTTAGCTTCCGGCTTTTGAATAATTAGGAAATAGATCTAATCACAATAAAATGGCCTATGGCCGAATACTTTATTGTCTTACCTAAATCCTTAAATCCCGAAATAATTAACTTGGACAAATCCCGAGAGATATCCTCCTTGTGGTCGACAACTAGCAAATCCCGAAACCTTCTTTCAAAGTTTCGGCCAAGATCATTAAGGTTAGTTTCTAACATTCGGCTATATAAAGAAAAGGAATGATCAAGACAATAATCGGCCTTTACCCTATTTATGGAAGTCGACAGCACTTCTTCTTGATACCACTTGAGATATTCGGCTATAGGCTAGAAAGAACTTGATTTCGGCTTCCTTGAATAATCGGCTATGGTCTTAAAAAGGCTTACTTCCAGCTTTTGGATGGTATGAGGGAATCGGCTAGGGGTTGTCTTTGGGGTTTCAGCTTTTGATGAATTGGAACAACGAAGAAAAAGAAGAACAGAGATGGAGGATTCGGTAATGGTGAGTCTTTGAGAGGGAGCTTGCGGTTTTGTCAAAAAAGAAAGTAGAGGAGATGACAAGAGAATTTCAGCAGAGAGAAAAGGAGAAAGAAAAAGTGATGAATGGCCTTATTTTTCCTCCTTTTGCCGAAATTACTAACCTAGAGTCCCCTACTTGGCCATCACTCTCATATCCTTATTTTCCTCTTTATCTCCTCATTTAAAATTAATAAGAATAATCCATCAATTATCCTCTAATTATCTCTAAAAAAAAAAGGATTTAAACTCTTAAAATCTAGCCTTGGCGCCGTCCCCCTACTCCCCTCTTATTGACGTTACAAGCAAAATAAAAACCTTAGCATTTTGCTTCCCATGCGACTCGAACACAAGTCCTCCCCCCTTAGCATATGGCGTCATTTCCAGAGCCCTAAGTGGCACCTCCAAGCCACTTTTCCAAGCCCAATTGTGTGTCATATTTCCTCTATAAATTTTCTTAAGGCCACCTTGCCTTAGTTCCCTCTTTTAAACTTTAAAATTGAGTAATCTCTAAAGTGCTCACCTACGCACTAAGGTTCACAAAATTCATAATGCACATTCACAACACACCCAAGCATGCTATTTCATATAACTTAGTATTAATGCATAGGCTATAATCCAGGATATTACACGAACCCCTCTCAATGCATTTTTTGAGGCCTCGTAGGCTCGTTTAAGGGACATTATGATTGGTTGTGATTGAATTGTATTTGATTTGATAAATTGTATATGAATTGTATGTTTAAAGGTGTTGTAAGTCTAGTAATGCTCCATAACCCTATTTTGGAGTTGAATACGGGTGATGGGTGTTACAATACGAGCCATGCATACATAGTCTTTCATCCACTTAGGATTTAGGTATGTCACACTATGAACATTACAAGTGAATAAATCTATAAACATATGCAAGATCTATTCCTCTTAGGTCCAGTCTAATGTCCTATCAGTGTAGTCAATCACATCTATGTCTCTATCTTCTGGGAGTCGTTCGCTCTGATGCCCAAGACATAACATCTACCCAATTGGACTTGATAGATGACATATTATTCTTTCAATAGGTTTTCTCATTTCCTATTAGTCTAAGGTCATGTTTAGGTTTGTCTACTATACAAGTTGTCTTTTCTTATTACAATCTGACAATGTAATACCATTTAGTATTAGTTTAACATTTGAAACAAGTGAGCAACATTTGTTTCTATTTTGCTTTGCATGCAAAAATCATATGAGGATAATAATACAAAGTATATTAATGTAATCAATGAAATTTTTTTATTAACCAATCTATTATGGATAAAAATACTAAACTTAAGGCACCAGATCCAACAGACTCTCTACTTTGACAATGGAAAGTTTTATGTATGCTCAAGTTAGCATGTACATAGATATTGCATACATTTTTGGGATGTTAGATAAATATTTTAGCAATTTGAGTATGGATTATTTGAAAGCAGTCAAACGAGTTATACAATATTTTTAGGAGACAAAACGTTACATGTTCATATACAAGAAATTTAATGAGTTATAGATGTTGGGATCTAATGGCCTTAGTATAATGATTTCGTCTATATACTTATAATTTTTCGAACAAATTTTTGGATAAAAATTCATCATTATCATTAATATATGTTTTATATGGTCCTCAATGATTTTTGCTCACAAAGAAAAATTAAAGCAAATATTGGCTTAATGATAACCTAATGTTTAAACTAATATGAAATGACATTACGTGATCGAATTGTAATGTGAGAAGCCAACTTATGTTAGTAGATAATTGAAGCATGTCCTCAGTCTAATCAGAATTGAGATAATTGATTTAAAGACTAATATGTCATATTTCAAGTCCAATTGAAGAGATACCTTGTCTTAAGTATCAAAGAAAATCACTCCCAGAAGATAGAGACATAGAAGTGACTGAATAGACTGATAGTACATAGGATAGGGCCCAAGTGGAATAGATCCTATATTTATTTATGGATTTATTCACTTTTGACTTCCATAGTATGACTTATCTCAATCTTGAGTAAATGATTGACTATGTGTATGTGACTCATATACTTTAATGTATTTATAGCTTGTGTTAAATTGACAATAGAGTTTATGTTAGATCTAGTGCCCTAAGTGTAGTATCTTTGTTTTTGTAGACTTTTATTTTTCAAACAAATTAGTTTAATAAAATATCTAATGGTTACATTAATATTTCTTTTATATAGTCCTTAATGATTTTTGCACGCAAAAAAAAAAATGGAAGAAAATATTGGCTCACTAATTATCTAATGTTTAACTAATACTAAGCGGTATTACATGATCAGATCGTAATACGGAAAGACAACTTGTGTTAGTAGATAATCTAAACTTGTCCTTAGTCTAATCGAAAATGAGCAGACTAATTAAAATACTAATATGTCATTTATCAAGTCTAATTGGGGAGATGTTTTATCTTGAACATCGAAAGGGATGTCTCCTAGAAGATATAAAAAGAGATATGATTGACAAATTAACAATATATCAAGTAGGACCCAAGTAGAATAGATCCTAGATCCATTTATGGATTTATTCAGTTTTAACGTTTATAGTGTGGTATATCTTAATCTTAAGTGGATGATGAACTATATATGCGTGACTCATAAACTTTGATGTAAGTAAAAACCTAATTAGTTCAAATAGATAAGGAACTAAAAGTTGGTATGTTGGGTATACAACTTCTGAGTATGTAGCATCATTCACAATAGTGGAATTCATAGCCCAACTAATGAGTAAAGGACATCCTCTCATTAGCATTACATGATAGATGAAAAGTAAATGTGGTCACAAGTTGTTTATCTTTGTGATGAATGACTTTCTTATTATTTGATAGTAATTGAGTTTTCGTGAAAGAAACACTCTTATGAAAAGGTCATTTGATGAGCACTTATTAAATATCTTTCGTAATGATACATAACTAGGGAGAGCTCAATCATGATACTATAGTGGAATGACTTTGTGTCTAAATAAGTTTATAAATAATAAGCGAAAATTTGGAACTTAATTATAAATTATTTGAGCCCTAATTATATATATTTAGTCGGTCCCTCACTAGTTCGTTAAAACCAGAAATGAATGGAAATGATCAAGTTTGAGGAATAAGTTGCATTTACAAATGAATATGTTTTCTCACTAAGTGTATAAATGACTTGAGAATGAATTTAAGGTTTTTAAGTTATTATTTAATTAATTATAATTAAATAATTGATGTTCGAAAATGAAATTAAATTAATTAGTCATTATGAATCCAATTGAATAAGTAAATTAAATATATTTTCTAATAAATTCTTTTATGGTAGAGTTGTGATGACTTTAACAGAATTAGAATTGAGTTGAGAAAATTATCTAATTGGAAAATTAATTAAATTAATTGAATATAATATTTATTTTGGAAATTGAAAACAAATATTTAGATGGATTAAATTATAAAGTGCTAAGTCAAAGGCCAATGAAGCACACATAATTGAAATCAATACATGAGAGACTCAAATCTCCTCATACTATATATGAGGGGTGGTAACACTAGTAATTTAGACTAGGGTATACTGCCAACCTCTACGCCAATTGGAGTAAGAGTGCATTTTCTATTTAAATAATATTATTTATTTTTTATTTAATTAAAAATCATTTATCATTTAATATAATAAATAATTTAAAATGATTATAATATAAATAATTAAAATATTTATAAAAATATTGTCATACATATTATTTTATCAAATGAAATTATAATGTCACATGTTTTTAATAACTTTATAAAAATAAAATATATTAAAACTTCTATTATATATAAGTTTTAAGGTAATACTCTTAATAGTCATTTTATTTTTTCACTTCATTACGTCTGAATCTAAACATACACCTCACCATTAATTTTAATTTCACCGCTTTAATATTCAATATCACATCTATAATAACTAATTTCATTATTAATATTATTTTTAATCTCACCGTCCATGAAAAAAAAACTTTCAATTAATCCACCCTGTTCCACACAAGATTCCCCAAGCAAAATCAATTGCACATCTTATATCCTTAGAAAAAAAATCTAATTAAAAAAAACTATAACTCAACATCTCTCTATGTCCAACCATCGACCACATCTTTCACCATCAAACAACATTACCCGATAACAACTTTTTAAAGGTTGCCAAAAAAGCATCCCTTAAGGTGTGAGACCTCAGAGAAAAATTAAATCCAAATAATGGATAAACCCTATGAATTTGATCTTATATTGATGATGCATTCATAAGTCGCAATGTAAAAAACCAGTAATGTAAGTGATGGATTAATAATTTAAAAAAATTTAATAAGCACAATGTAATTTAAATTATACATAAATAATTAAATATATTATCCCAAGTTAAAATATGAGAAAACAAATTATTATACAATATTCAACCCAATGTACAAGCGAAGCCCACTTATTATTTATATAATACATGCATGCATATTGAAATAATTCATATCATTCGCCTTCTTGTAGGAAATTTGGAGAAAGTCTTGGCAAACCAATCGGGTTTCCTTTTTATCACAATATGCCCAATCACCGCTCCGAATAAAAATCCACATCCATAACCTAACAACACTACTTTCCAATCCAATCCAAACTCTTCTGAAGAAGTTGAAGATGGAAGTGGCAGGCCTCTAGCATTGTTGCTACATTCCTTTAGCAAGGGTTTTCCACACAACCCTGGATTTCCATAAAAGGAGTTACTTTGAAAACTCTCCAATTGTGTGCCTCGTGGTATGAACCCTGTGAGACGATTATAAGAGACGTTGAGGAATGCTAGGAAAGTGAGTTGAGTACCCAACTCCTTTGGAATTCGGCCCTCTAGCTTGTTCTGAGAAAGGTCCAAAGATTCAAGATTAAAGAGCTTCGCTATGGCTACTGGGATTCCTCCAACGAGATTGTTATTCGAAAAGTTGAGCAAGTGAAGTTCTTTGAGCTTCCCAATCGATTCTGGAATTTCTCCATCAAATCTGTTGCCAGAGAAATCAATGGCTACAAGAGTTCGAATGATCTTTGGGTACTTCATCTCCATGCCTTTGTTTGTAATTGTCATGGAGTAATCATAATCCCTAGGAACTTGTATAACATTTAGCCTCATATCGAAACTTTCACCCATGTATTTAGGAGTTAGCGAGTTTGTCCCATCTAGACTTGACATGCTAATCCATCTTTCAAAGTAACCCCAAGGCAAGGTTCCATTGAATCTGTTGTGAGAAAGATCAATGATTCGCAACTTGGGAAAGACAATGAGATTCAACCTAGGATTCTCTATCCTACCATAAAATGCATTAGAAGATAAAATAAGAATATTCAATTCTGGAAGAGACCCTAACCAAGAAGGGAATGCATCTCTAATCTGATTGTTTCCAAGATCAAGATATTCCAACATTTTACACTCCATCAGCGATTTTGGTATCTTCTCTTGCAATTTATTTTTGCTCAAATCTATCATTTTTAATCTGTTTCCAGTTGCCCAACCACTTGGAATGGGACCATCTAACTGGTTGGACCGCACCTTCAGTACTAATAAAGACTTGCTGAAGTTGCTCAGACACACTGGGATCCCACCACTGATGTTATTGTAGGAAAAGTCAAGAATGGAAAGAGAGCTGAGATTGCACAACAGCTCTGGGATTTCTCCATTGAGATAATTGTTAGAGATGAAATAGAAAACTGTAGACAAGGGTGGAACTGGGAGAGAACCCCGGAGAATGTTGGAATCAAGTTTCAGATAGTACAGTTTAGACCATGGAAGAACAAGTGGGAATTCATCGAAACCGGTGAGGGAGTTGTTTGAAAGGTCTAAAAACAACAGGGTTTCAACGCTTACTTTGGACATCCACTGCGGTATCTTGCCCTGAATGTTGTTTGAAGAAAGATCAAGAAGCTGTAATCGGTGTTGGTGGCGCAAGAAATATGGGAACTCTCTTAGATGGCAGTACCGTAATCCTATATCAACAAGCTGAGCCTGAGGACGGGTGGCATTGCTATCATTTCGAGAAACTAAATTGAAATCATTCAAGGACAGAAACAAATACTGCAGATCTTTTAGCTCTAGAAATGCATCCATCTCCAGAAGGCCACCCAATCTATTGTCGTCACAGTCAAAAAAATTAAGTTTCTCAAGTCTCGAGATTGAGCTTGGGACTGATCCTTGTAGCATGTTCCCTTGTAGATTCAAAAAAGTGAGTTGGGTCAAGTTGGAAAGCTCAGAAGGAATAACACCTGTTAATTTTTTACAACAAATTTGATTAGTCGAACTTGAAAGAAACCAAAAGAAGAATAAAAAGAAAAAAAAAAAAACGAAGAGGTAAGGTTTCCTGGTAGCTCACCCGTGAAATGATTACTGTGAAGATACAACTTAGAGAGCTTCGTAAGATTACCCAACGTTGGTGGCACTAACCCTGTGAAGTAGCAATTAGGAAGAACCTTTAACTTCAAGTATATGCTCAACGAAATAATATATAAATAAAAAGTTCTGGAGTTAATGGAAGGCAACTCACCCGTAAAAGAATTGTTTCCAAGATTCAGAAATTTGAGATTGGGGAGATTACCCAACGTAGATGGCACTGACCCTGTGAAGTTGCAGTTACCGAGTCCCAAGTATTCCAAAGAATTAAGGTTTCCAATTGCAGCAGGTAACTCACCAGAAAATCTTGTATTCCACAATGCTAACTCTTTAAGTTTGGTGCTGAAATTGAACTCTGGTAAGTAACCTTTGAGATCGGAATTGCGTACAAGCCAAATAGTTTCAAGCTTTGGTAGCTGGAAAATGGCTAATGGAAACATGCCCTGCAGTCCACAAGAATCGAGATTAAGGGACGTCAGCGAGGACAAGTTGGCCAACACACTTGGAATAGGAGACGCCAAATCTACGTACGAGAGATCGAGGGAGGATAACCTGTGCAGATTTGAAATTTCTGACGGTATCTGACCAGAAAATTCAGAACTGGAGAGGTTAAGGTTTGTGAGCATCGAAAGATTGCCCAACGCATATGGAATCACAGAGTAATTAAAATGGTTCTTAGCAAGGTTAAGCTTTTGAAGGTGAACAAGGTGGAAGAGTGCTGGTGGAATTGATGGAGCCATAAAGGCAACTACTGCTGATATCCAGGCCTATCACCAGACCAGTGTTTTGGTCACACTCTATGCCATCCCATGAACAACAGTCAACGCTTTGAGAATCCCAACTATCAACCTTAGGATAAGCACAAAAACCATTAGCCAATGCTTGCTTGTCGATTATGAAGCTATCCTTGAGCTGCATCAAAGCAAGACGCTCATCGCTGTGACAAAGTACTGCAGGCTGCTCAGACGAGAAAGAAAAGACTGTGAATGGGAAAAGAGTAACGAAGAAAAGAAAGCATGCAAATGCAAGAGTGGCTTCATTGCTTATGTTGATTTTTGGTTTGATGTCCTAGGAGACTGAACAACTTTTTTATAGATAAGTACCAACGATCCAGTATCGTTGGCTGAGAATGACCAAGGGTAGCAATGGTCAATGGGGGAGTTTTTTTTTTTTAAATAAGATCGGACGAAGGATTTTTTTTTTTTTAATTATACATTCAAGTTTATTAAACAATAACATGGTAATTTAATTTAATATTTTCAGTTGAAATATAATTAAATTATTTTATTAAATTATATTAATATAAAAATTTAAATTTAAATTCAAATTTTAAATAGTAAAATATCAATAGAAAAATAAATATACAATCTTTATTTATTTTAATATTGTTATCTTTAATTGTATGTAAGTTATTTAAATTGCAAATATTATAATATTTATTAATTAATATTTATGTAATATTAATTAAGTATTAATTTAGAATTTGTTTTCAATTAGATATTAAATGAATAATATTTAAAAATATCTACTTTTTCTACAGTTATATATTTTTTACATTTACAATTATAAAGTGTATTATAAGAATTGACAAGTGTATTATAGGATACATTAATTATATAGTTTTATATTATGAATAATTATATTTACATTGGGAATTAACTCTACAAGCCCAGTTGAAATTTTTTTCATATATTCTTAAATTGTATTTAAAAATTGAAAAAAAGAAGACATGTAGTAAAATCTCAACTTGCTTGTAGAATAAAAACTTTTCATTGTTTGTATTGTATACCAAATAATTACCTTTATATTATATATCATTTACTATAATTTTATTTATAATATTTGTTACTCGTGTATTATAAATTATTTGATACTCCCCTCCATTCCACCGGTCTTTAAATACGAGAAACTATGATGTCTGAACCGTCATACAATACTCAAAGATTACTCACAACCTGCCTGCACGCACTTCATTATAATCCTCAGTCGGAGCAAATTTTGCCATATATATAGTTGTTCTCCAAATTCATTAATTGAAAGTTAAATGATGGCTTCCATTAGACGAAAGTATTATTTTAAAGAGCATTATTAAAACCTATTTTTTAATAAATTTTTTTAAAAAAAAATCACCCTCTGGATCACACTTTTTTTTTTTTCTATCAAGAAGTGGAGGCGATCCGAAAATCGTATCAATGGGACATCTTTCATAATATCTTTTTTTTGTAATATCGTCCTCCAATAATCGTATACCATGTTCGAAACCTGTGAGAACATATATCTCTCGATTCACTAATTTATGTTGGAAGGACATACGAGGTCCATCATAAATCACCGCCGTTTTTGGCGGATCATCCTCCGTCAATCTCATTTTCTTGGTAGCCTATCCCGGATGTTAGAGGTTCACCGGTTTTGTGACTACCATTTTCAGATGAGAGCATTTCCACATCCATCACAAATCGTGATTTAATAATATTCATGTAGAGTTTCGTTAGTGAGAGGCATCAACTTGCTACTTCCACTTTTTGGTCCAATCACTTTCCAAATTCCAAGTTGAATAGTTTGGCGACTCTTCAACTGCCAGCTGCATTGCGTGGTTGACTGGCAAATCTTTATGTTTTATTACGCTCACACATTTTCTTATCTATGCATATAATATAAGTTGATGATTGGGGCGTATAAATAGAGACGTAGGTTGCCTTTGTTTAAGCATTCTTAACTCTCCAAACACTTTTATCCAAGATTGTTCACTTTGATTTAAAAAACAAAAATCAAATATGGGTTCGGTTTGCAAGAGTTTTCTCATCCTTGCTGTTTTATCTGTGATTGTTCTTTCCATTTCTTCGGAAGTGGCAGCTAGAGACCTTACTGAAACAAACAACGGTCAGCAGCCAACATGGCTTTTTAATTAATTAATTAATTATCATCTCCTCTCATTTATATTTCATGAACTGAAATGTATCCTAACATGAATGTTGATAATGCTGCGATTTTGCAGGTAGGGCGGCTACCCAAAAAACAAAGGCTGAGCTAGGAGCTGCCAAATTTGGAGGGGGCCAAACTGATCAAGATAATCCTCCAATATATTGCTTACCACCCCCCTATGGCTGCTAGTTTATAACGGAAAAGGAAGCGAAGGTGCTGGCGCGCCAGGCGGTGGATTCTGAAACTCATGCCATCCTCACTTTTACTTACCCTTTGCATATTGCCTGTATCCAAATAAATTAATTGGTCTATATAAAGCAAATCCTACAATTTGCAGTGTCCTAAACTAAAAGGCTTCCTTCCTCGGACATATATTATATAAAGAAATTTAAATGAATAAATTTGTGCTTTTCTGATGATTTCTCTGTTCCTTTACTTATAGCATGTTGTTATATAGCAAGTAAATCTATTATGATTAGATCAAATTAGTCTAAATATTAAATGAATAAATTTAATTTATATAATATTAAAAAATCAAAGAATTTAAATTTTAATAGAATTAGCATTTACTAATTAACCGAACCCTAATATTTAGTTTATTAGCCAAGGGCAATCAGTCTATATCCACCTTGTGGGTTAGAATCACAGTAATTGCCTATCACGGATGCATGCATATTGGGCGGTGATTTTCTCTTATTAGAGGTGTGTGGTGGGTGAGTTGTGAAAAAAAAACATTTAATGCTAAACAATTTTATAAATTTTATATTTTCTTATTTATTGTTGAATTGAAAATTCATTTGTAAAATTATAAAAGTTTTAAATATTTTGAAAAAAACCATATGTTTGTTGGTTGTTCTAATTAGTTGTCTCAACCGGTGTTCTAATAAAAGTTGTAACTTCACAATTTCATAACCGAATTATAAGTGGAGAGTAAGGTAAAGAAAAATGAATACACGATATTAATTGACGCAATTCGTATAATTTTATTCAATAATTGATTTGGATCACCTATTGGTTAAAGTTAACCTACCCTTACAACAATGGTAATTACAACCCAAAAATGAATCTAATTGTTACAATCACTCACCTAAAATCTCGACTTACAATCAAAATTAACTTTCCAAAAAAGTATGTAGAAAAGTGAAAAAGTACAAAGTAAAAAGCAAGCAAACACTTGATTGAAAGTACTCTCAAAATCATTTGGGAGGCAAACATCCAAGTGAAATACAACAACCTATTTAGTTTAATTATGTTCGTTTTTAGTAAAAAATTCGTAGTTTCTTATTTTCTATTTGATAATATGTTTCCCGCATTAAATTTTAGTAATAAAAGAATTTAGCTTAGTAAATTTAAGGATTATCATCTAATAAGGATTAAAAATGACTAAAATAAAGTTAAGTTTTGTGTGCACCATTCGTGATTGAATTAAATATTGGAATATTTTCTCAGTTCTACCCTGCATTATTATGGATTGTCCGAATTCTTCATGGCATTCTTCTATCTATGGTTTTAAAATTTCAGATATAATTATCCTTGTTAAGCCCAACCATCTGCACACCATTTTGCTTCTCTGTTTAATTTCCAGCCTACACATGAGCTGATGCTATCTGTAATCTACCATTACACAACCACATCTTTATTAACTTTTTACATTTATTATCCCAATATTCAAAACCAAACAATACATTCATTGCATATTCCTTTTCTTAAATATCATTTTATTTAATGTCATTAGACATTACTCTATTCTTTTTTCTTTGTGGTCAAAATTATTAAACAAAAAAATGTGATGCTTGTTTTATGTATAAAGTAATTTTATTTAATATATTGAGAACCCAATATATTAATTTTCAGCTATATGTCTCTCAATAAAAATGTTTTTATAAGTAAAGAAATAAATTTTGAAGTTGCTCTTGGTTCTGGCACTGAAAGTCCAACTCAAAAGTCATTGCATGCACTAGAAAAACACTAATTAACAAAGTGGAACAACACAAACTCGCTAACATTGTATTAAAAGAAACAATGGAAACATTTATATGTTATATATAGTAACCCAAATTAGCCAACTTCCTGCCTAAAATTTGCAGTAAGAAATTTAACATTCATAATAGGTTTTACAATGACAGTTGAGAAATCCAGAAGGCTAATTTCAAGCGTGGTTTTTCGTCAATGAAGTCTTTTAGAGGTAATGGGTATGTTAAAAAAATGGTATTAATAATTAAAAAAAATTAAAACTTCAATTTTAAGGCACTGACTTTGGTTGATTGAAACGTGTTTGACTGAGATCCTCAATTTATTTTCTTCACGGTTGCTCCCAATTTCTTTCTATTAACACACATTGGGAACATGAATTCAAAGAATCACCACTTTTTCCAATATCTAATTTGAAATTTCGTCACATCAAGACAAATCAAGTTTAACTTTCCACAAGATAGACTTCTTTCAAGACTGCATGTGTGGACCAATTAAGTCAACTATTTTTTTGTATTATTTCTCTATAACTAGATATTATGAGCTAATCTATCTACACAACTTTGAGAGCATTGTTGTTCTGTTGAAAAATAATGGCAGTTTATTTTTAAGAATAAATTTTATTTCTCAAGAAAGCTCGTAGTTTCTTGTTTCCCATTTGATAATAAATTTGCCGCATTAAATTTTAGAAATAAAAGAATTTAATTTAATAAATTTATGGATTATCATCTAATAAGGATTAAAAATGACTAAAATAAAGTAGTGATAGCAAAATTTATTCAAGAGAGAGAGGGAAAGATAGGAAATGAAGAAAAAAAAAAGAGAGGAAAGAAATAAGAGAAAAGGAAAAGAAAAGAAAAAAAAAAGTGTTTATAATATTATAGTTTCTTTTATTAATATAATGTTTTTATGCAGTAATAATTTTATTTATGTTTTGAATAAATTTTTTGACATATTTTATTTCTTGCGTTCTTAATCATTTATCCTTTTATGCATGTATAATCTGTTGTCGCAATTGAATTTAGAAGGAATTTATGTATACGTGTTAAACAGTCACTCAACTTTGGGGTAATCGACAAAACGATCACCTGTGTTTCATTTTGATCACTCAACTTTCAAAAAGTTACAAAAGAGTCCTTTTTGCCGTTTTCCGTCACAGATGTCACGGCAAAATGACATGACAGGTGACGACGTGGGTAAATTACACCAACAGTCACCCAACTTTGGGGTAACTGACAAAACAGTCACCTAGATTTTATTTCAATCACTCAACTTTCAAAAAGTTACAAAAAAGTCACTAATTAACAGTTACCGTTAGGGTGTTAACAGAATTGCTGACGTGGCAAGTTAACTTGCCACGTTGGTGAAGCAGCTCCTCCTGCTCCTCCTCTCAGTCGAAGAAATCAAAGCCCAATGCACTGTCAGATGATCTCCAAACACAAATGAACAACTTTCTGCCATGTTTTTTAAACTGGGGTTCTCTTACTTTTAACATTTTGTAATGTGTTTGTTTGTTTATACATGCAGGAGATGATGTTCGCAACACTGGATAATCCATCGAATGCAGCAGAATGGACAATGGCAGAGATGATAAACCAACTTGAAATCCTCCAGAAAACAACAGAGGAAATAGAAAGAGTTATTGGAAACCATAGGTGGGTTCAAGCGTCTAATATTCCAAGACTCAACTACGAACAAATCTTTTGCAAAGGAAGCATTTCGGATTCACCCCATTTCACCCTTCAACTTGCTCCATGTCTCAAATGCCGATGCCATCGTTGCTGACTACTTCATCCCCAAAGGCAGCCATGTTTTGCTTAGTCGGCTAGGCCTAGGCCAGAACCCCAAGGTTTGGGACGAGCAATTGGGGTTCAAACCTGAGCGACACTTGAAGGATGGGTGCATTGAAGAAGTTGATCTGACAGAGAGAGAACTGTGGTTCATATCGTTTAGTACAAGGAGACATTGGTGCATGGGGGTGGCTCTGAGAAGTGCAATGACAGTGATGGTGTTGGCAAGGCTGATTCAAGGATTTTCATGGAGGGTGCCATCAAATGAGGATAACATCATCTCTCTGTGTCGGAAAATGATCTTTTCATGGTGAAACCTTTGCATGCAATGGCTAAACCTTTTCAAGACACCCATGTTGGCAAGTAAAGAAGAAGGAGGAGGAGGAGGAGGAGGAGGAGGAGCAGTTGCTTCACCAACGTGGCAAGTTAACTTGCCACATCAGCTGGTTAACTTGCCACGTCAACAATTCTGTTAACACCCTAACGGTAACTGTTAATTAGTGACTAGTTTGTAACTTTTCGAAAGTTGAGTGACTAAAATGAAACCTAGGTGACTGTTTTGTCAGTTACCCAAAGTTGGGTGACTGTTGGTGTAATTTACCCCAACCCGATCATCCATCAACTTTGCCAACGTGGCAAGTTAACTTGCCACATCAGCTGGTTAACTTGCCACGCCAGCAATCCCATTAACCCCTTAACGGTTATAGTTAATTAGTGATCATTTTGTAACTTTTTCATAACGTTGGTGACTATTTTGTAACTTTTTGAAAGTTGAGTGACTGAAATGAAACCTAGGTGACTGTTTTGTCAGTTACCCCAAAGTTGAGTGACTGTTGGTGTAATTTACCCTTAATAAATGTTTGGCTGTAATCATGTAACACGTGGGACAGTGCAGTATTTTTGTTAATTACTTTTTGTGGGGAATAGGACAATGAGATTAGGATTCTTTGATCGTAAGCACCAAAGTTCATTCATATATGTATGATAGCCATCGTTCGTGATTTTGACAAGTTGACTTAGTCAACCAACGAATCTTCCAACTATGCGCTCTCTTTACCTCCACTTTCTTATGCTTCCAGACGAAATTCTTTAAAATACACCATAACTTACTTTTTAGACTTCCAAATTTCAATTAAATCTCAGTTGAGATATTTAAATAATTTAATTATTCACATTAAAAATAAATAAAAATTGTTATATAATATATCATAATATGATTCAAAATTTGATCCGTCTTTGAGATTTAAATACCAATCCAACACACCATTTCACGGAACCCTCTCGCAGGGCTGCCTCGCGTGATCCCCTCATTATATTGCTCACCACCGTTTTCCTACTCCCTCGCAATATAACCTGTCACCCTCATACCCGCTAGCTTGGCACCTCGTGACATGGCCTCTCACTTCGTGGGGTCTCAGCATGCAGGTGTATCTCTAAGAGAACGTGTCAGGCTTAAAGAGGGTAACATGTTATTATGCATGCCATCTAATTATCCTTAACACACCATCAGGGATCGTACTTTATAAACAGTGGCCTAAATGAGGGGGTTGACAGGGGTTCCACCCCCTAAAATGGAAAATTATCTATTTAGGCTCTTTAGGAATTTTAAAATTTTAAATTAGTAAAGGTAAAATTGTATTTTGACCCCCTTAAAAATGATAAAAATTTGATTTAATCTTTTAAATATTATAAAGATATAGACTATTAAAAATTACAATTTAATTTCGACCTCTAAAAAATTTTCAAGCTTGGCCTCTACTTATAAATTATGGAAAGAGCCATGAGAAGGATAAGAAAGAAAAACCCATCAACAAATGTCAAATTTGATATGATTTTGAACTTCAAATTGGCTCAATTTAACCCAATTCAAACCACCATATGGCAAATTTGATTAGTATGATCTTATGGCGTATTATGACAAGAGAATCCTAGTGTAAGTAGTTATAACGATGCATTGAAAGTACGACGTTAAACAATATTGCTTAATCTAGAAAAATGATATTGCTTAATCTTTATGATGTTAAACAATGTGTTAGGTAACGTGTAGTTTCAGAGTTTAATGCTTGAAAAATGAATGTAGCTTTTGAGATGATAATTAGAAGGGGTGGACTGCATAGCAGACTCATTGAAATTGAACGGAAAGAGGTTTTGCCTTGAAAATGTAGGATCAAATATGTGAATAACTCTGTATATGCAACTATATATTTACCCCTTGACTTCCCTACATTGTTATTATTAGTGCTGTAGGCAGAGTCCAGAAAAAGGGTGAAGTATGAAACAAAGTTACTTTTCTATTTTCTTTATTCGAATATGAAAATTTGATACCATTAATTCACATTTGAATTTAACTTAACTCAATTTAATCATAAAAAACTATTCTCACCCAATTCAAGCCAAAAAAGCACTTAAACTCAAATGTCAAACTTCAAACCATCCGTAAGACCGTAACCCTAATCCAAAAGAGCTTGAAAATTTTAAAACTTAACTTAACAGGTCTCCTCCGTACCTAGAAACAACCTAGTTTCTGATATAAGCAGGGGCCAAAGCTTGTAGCTTGCTTGCCTGAAGAGGCAGTTGTATGTAAACAACAGCTCCATGTGCAAGGATAAAGGTACGGAAATTTTTTTAGGGGTTAAAATGAAATTTTAATTTTTAATTTTAAAGGATTAAATTAAATTTTCATAATTTTAGGGGAGGTCAAAGTGCAATTTTACCTTTACTACTTAAAAATTTTAAAATTTTCTAAAAAATCAAAACAAAAAATTTTCATTTTAGGGAACCAGTGTCATTTTCTAGGGATTCAAAGTATCCAAAAAGTTAAGACTAACTGACTGAGACAATGGAGACAATGGTAGACTAAGACAATGGAGTCAATGATAGAGGGCAGCTGAAGTGTTAACGCCCAGTTATTAATATGGCATGCAACTATACCATCCAAAATATAATCCACAGGCTTTGCTAGTAGTGATACGGGCCGGCTCGGGGTGAATCGAAACGTATACAGGTTGCCCAATCGTCTACGAGGAGGAATCAAGCCTTTAGAAGATAATCGAAAAATATAAATGAGTTTGCGGAAGCTTAAATAAATAAAATAGGATTTGATTTGGTTTTGATAAAATAAAATGTAAAATAGATAAAAGGATAATTGGATGGAGATGGATAAGGAACTTAAACGAGAAGCGATTCAACACTAAAGAGTGTCACCCCGGGTTCTATATTGTTTAAGGTGGATGAATGGAATCGATGATGGAAATGGAAATACGAACTTAACTTCAAGAAAGATTCAAAACTATATAACAGTGTCACCGCCCGTTTCTTATATTGTTAAGGAGGATAGATGAAGATAGGTTGATGAACGCCACACCAAACGAATTTGGTGATAAGTTCAAACAAGCCGAAGACGCCACAAGCAAAGCTTGATAAGTATAACGAAACTTGTACGAAAACGAAGAGGAGATAAACTCACTCAAATGAACAAAGTTCATAAAATTTCATTGATAAAAATTCTGTCCCCGAAAATTCTAAATAGCAAGATATTTATAGCCTATTCTAAGTAGCTGAATGTACAAACACATAGCTTAATTGCCTTACAAATAAAAGAAAATAACAAGAGCCTTGGTCTTCAATTGCCGTCCATGCTGTCCATGCATCCCCATTAAAATTGTTTAATTTGCCATCCATTATCTCCCACCTTGTGCCGTCCAACTTAATAAAGACATGGGAATATTCATGTTGCCGTTTGATGCTCCACTCACAAAGCACACATGCACATTTTCTTAATTATTTATTCTATAGTTTCCATGTGCTTATTGCCATCCATTATTAAGCTCCCATTTAAAATATCAAAAACCCATGATATCAAGCCATCCAACAAGTGTTCCACTAAGCACACATGTTATGCATTTCCACTAAACAACATATTTGCCCATTTTAATTTCATCATGCCATGTGTCGTCCAAGTTGCTGTCCAATATGCTTCCATTTGGCTGCCCATGCTCAAATTAAAGATTAAGTTTCAGCTCCATACTAATTTTAATTCTTAGCATGCATAAACTCCCATTGCCGTCCCAACCATTAAAATAATATGGCCATTATCTCTTGTCTTTCAATGTTTTACCGTCCAACATTCCACTCCATAATATATTATCATGCCTTGTTATTTTATTCAATCATGGCCTCTATAATGTTGTCCACCTAGTTGAGTGCTTGTAGTATTTTATGCAATCCATAGCTTGTGTTCCATTCCGTTCACTCTTGCAAATTTTAATTTATTTATTCAAGTCACAAAAGTCCAAGTCATCCCACCTTGCGCCGCATGCTTCTTCCAAGCCCCATTGTTTATTCATCCAAGTTCAATTATCCTCCATTGCCTTGTAATACCATATGACCGTCCAACTCACAAGAAGACAAAGGAATTCCAATTTGTTTATATCCTCCATGGTTCCACTCCCTAGGATTCCAACGTCCATGCACCCAATTTAAAGTGCTATGCCGTCCACTATTTAAGCTCCACCAATTTGGCTGTAGCAATTAAATGTGCAGCATTTGAATTATTCCCTTTCTCTAAAATCAACATATTAAATTGGGAAAATTGGGCACCATATATTCGGCTATACCTGCACCATACAAGAACTTAATTTAAGTTGAACAAAATCAGCTAGATAACAATTAAAACAAAACTAAGACACACTAATAGACACATAAACTAAACTAAACAAATTTAATAAAGTCTTAAACAAGACATATTAAATTTGGCTATGACTAACACAAACATATGTAATAGTTTAAAACACATTTAATTAATTAATTAATTTGGGTAGAATTTAATTAACTAATTAAATAAATTTATTCAACTAATTAAAAGGCATGAAATAAAATAAATGCAAATCAAACTCAATGAGCTAAAACAAACTCAAATGAGCTGAAATAAGCTCATTTTGGGACGTGCACCAAAAGATACGAATCATCTTGGCTTTGATCCGAGCTGTTCAGTTGAAAAACGTTGACGTCCCGGGCGTGCTTGTATCATCCCCTCCTCCTTCAAGACGATTTGTCCTCGAATCGACCCGTTGGTTGTGCAAACAAAACTTCTTGCTCGTCTTTCCTCGATCAAACGGGATGGATGATAATCGCAATACCTGAAAAAAATAACCAAGAATTAGCAAGATATGTTTTAAACATACTTGCAACCCGAATATGGACACCATCCAACAAGTAAATCGCATGTGATCGGGCAGCACCAAATTATCGTACAAAAGAAGTAATGCCTTGTCAAACATTTGCAACAAATTTGAAAAGATCTCAAGGCGTGCATATGATCTACTTGGAATCCAAAAATTATGCTTATCATGTAAATAGTAAATTAAATGATATACATAAGCATCACAAGTAGATAGGTGACAAAATTCACATGGAACACATAATTGAACAACCAAACCTTGCATTGTTCGATATGTGGCCTCTCTCATACACGAATGATAAAAAGCATCATACACAAGAATCCTTTTGTCAACCATTAAAACAAATAGACCACCAATAGGTAGTATAGGACAATTAATCATAACATGATCTAGATGTTTAGCAGAAACAAAGTTAGTAACACAAAGCTTATCGTAATCCGAGGAGAGTAACAATGCATCAACAGTTTCAGAAGACTTACCCTTATACTTAGAAAGATAAAGATCAGTCTTACCTTGATCGAGTAATACAAACCTTCTCTCCACGGTCAAGTAGTGTAATCGAAGCTTCGCGTTCAACTCAACCATTTTCAAATGGAAAGTGAATTTCAAATACAGCCATAAAAATTGTTTAAGGAACGAATAAAAATTAAAAACAAAGTTGACAAAATTCGTTACTTTATTCAAAAACCAAATATCAAGAATATAGAAATCTTTCAAGCTTACCGGATGATACTTGAGTTTTCCACAAAATAAATCGAAACGTATGTCCGATTTATGGGACTTAGGTTTCGAAAAATCAATCACGTTAGACCAATAAGAATTATGTACTTTCAAGATAAAGCAATCAAAACTCTTAACATACTTCAAAATGTATTTACAAAAACTCAATGATTTCATACTAGACAACGAATTAATCTCATAATATCTACAATCAAACAAATTGGGGTTAGAAGAAAAGTCATCTTTATACAAAAAATTCGATGGAGATTGAATTACTTCAGAACACTGTCTTTCCTTACCTTCCTTACCTTTTTCACTCAAATGAAATTACTTTTCTTCAGGAAGGTACTAAAGTTGGAAATCATCGTGCGATACATTGGACACCTGAAATGAAGAAACAAAAGAAGAACATAATTCCAAGGAGTTAGTAGAAAAACCACTCTCTTTTTCTTGCTCATCTTGTGTTCGCGTTCCTTTTTCCAATTCTTTTTCTCTTTCAACACTCTCTTTGTTCTCAATCTCAATTTTCTTTTCTTTTTCTCCCTTTTCTTCTTTTTCATTTTTATTTTCTTTTTCAATTTCTTTTTCTTTTTCTTCTTTTTTCTTCTCTCGAGTTCGTTCCATATTCGCTCGTTTTCTCTCATGATCTTCTCTTGCCTTTCTTTTCTCTTTAGTTCTTTTTCTCTCTTCCTTTCATTACAATAAGAAGAGGATACAAAAGAATCAACATAAGTATAATTTTGTTCAAGAGAAGGGTTAGCGTTCTTATAGATATCTCAATGAGTTCTTTGGGAACGTTTCTCCAATAGAGACTTAGACGAGGAATAACTTGTTCGTTCTCGTTTGTCGCCTCGAAAGGATTCGAACTCGGATCTTTCTTCTCTCCGTTTCGAAGACCGCGTTGAGTAGGAGTCTTGGTAATAATCTCTTCTAGAATAGTCCTTGGTCGGGTATTGCCGAGCTGCTCTTAACTCCGTCCTTTGAGTTGAAGAAGTTCGCCCTTGATGATAGGAAGATGGGAGGTACCGTTTGCGCATCACGTCTTTCATTTCAGACCACGTTAATATTGGATACTCTCCATTTCGTTTTCGACTCTTGGTAAATTCATCCCACCAAGTCATGGCATAATCGGTGAAACTATTTTCCGCCAGTCTTACTTTCTTGCTTTCCAAATAATCATGGTACCCAAAAACCTCTTCTACTCGCATTTCCTATTCGAAGTATGCATCCGGGTCGGCTTTACCTTGAAACGGTGGAATGTTTTTGTTATTCTTCTTGACGTTATTAAAACATCCTTGATCTCTAAAGCCTCGATTTCTTTGATCGCGTCGCCTTTCGCCTTGGTTGTATGATGGATCGAACCAATCGCCATCTATAGTACTACTTTCAAAATATAAAGACATGCTATTGTTGCTGAAAGAAAGATGTTATAAAAAAAAATAAAGTAAAATAAATATAAAAAGTTAAAAATACCTTACCACAAAACCTCACAAGTCACTCACAAAGAAAAAAAAAATTTCGCTCACACTCGTGTTTCACTCGTATAGGTTTTTTTTTTTTAATGAATCACTCGTGCTTTTTTTTTTACCACTCAATCTCGCCTCACAAATTCATATTTCGTTTCGAAAAACTTATTTGTGGCTTGAAGTTCGGCTTCAAAATTGGTACAAGGGAAAATGATATTATTGGGTGGAGGTCGGCTGAAAAAAATTTGGTATAGTGGCGTTGGAGTGAAGAAGGGTGGCTTGAAGATCGGAAAAGAAGTAATGAAACAAAAACTTGCAAACACACACTTTTTTTTTAAACTCTCTCTTTTTTTTATTTTACTTCTCTTTTTTTTGTATTCGTATATTTTTTTTATACGAATTTTTTTATTTGAACTTTTTTTTTATCCTTTTTTTTTGAACTTCAAATATACTATAATGAAATACAAGTAAAAAAAATTACAATTTGAATATATTTTTTTTGAAAATTTTTTTTTAAACTTACGAACTAACTTCCGGCTTCACGATGGTCGTCGGTAGTCCTCGTTTTGTAGCTCTGATAGCAACTAATACGGGCCGGCTCAGGATGAATCGAAATGTATACGGGTTGCCCAATCGTCTATGAGGAGGAATCAAGCCTTTAGAAGATAATCGGAAAATATAAATGAGTTTGCAGAAGCTTAAATAAATAAAATAGGATTTGATTTGGTTTTGATAAAATAAAATGTAAAATAGGTAAAAGGATAATTGGATGGAGATGGATAAGGAACTTAAACGAGAAGCGATTCAACACTAAAGAGTGTCACCCCGGGTTCTATATTGTTTAAGGTGGATGAATGGAATCAATGATGGAAATGGAAATACGAACTTAACTTCAAGAAAGATTCAACACTATATAACAGTGTCACCCCGTTTCTTATATTGTTAAGGTGGATAAATGAAGATAGGTTGATGAACGCCACACCAAACGAATTTGGTGATAAGTTCAAACAAGCCGAAGACGCCACAAGCAAAGCTTGATAAGTCTAACGAAACTTGTACGAAAACGAAAAGGAGATAAACTCACTCAAATGAACAAAGTTCATAAAATTTCATTGATAAAAATTCTGTCCCCGAAAATTCTAAATAGCAAGATATTTATAGCCTATTCTAAGTAGCCGAATGTACAAACACATAGCTTAATTGCCTTACAAATAAAAGAAAATAACAAGAGCCTTGGTCTTCAATTGTCGTCCATGCTGTCCATGCATCCCCATTAAAATTGTTTAATTTGCCATCCATTATCTCCCACCTTGTGCCGTCCAACTTAATGAAGACATGGGAATATTCATGTTGCCGTTTGATGCTCCACTCACAAAGCACACATGCACATTTTCTTAATTATTTATTCTATAGTTTCCATGTGCTTATTGCCATCCATTATTAAGCTCCCATTTAAAATATCAAAAACCCATGATATCAAGCCATCCAACAAGTGTTCCACTAAGCACACATGTTATGCATTTCCACTAAACAACATATTTGCCCATTTTAATTTCATCATGCCATGTGTCGTCCAAGTTGCTGTCCAATATGCTTCCATTTGGCTGCCCATGCTCAAATTAAAGATTAAGTTTCAGCTCCATACTAATTTTAATTCTTAGCATGCATAAACTTCCATTGCCGTCCCAACCATTAAAATAATATGGCCATTATCTCTTGTCTTTCAATGTTTTGCCGTCCAACATTCCACTCCATAATATATTATCATGCCTTATTATTTTATTCAATCATGGCCTCCATAATGTTGTCCACCTAGTTGAGTGCTTGTAGTATTTTATGCAATCCATAGCTTGTGTTCCATTCCGTTCACTCTTGCAAATTTTAACTTATTTATTCAAGTCACAAAAGTCCAAGTCATCCCACCTTGCGCCGCATGCTTCTTCCAAGCCCCATTGTTTATTCATCCAAGTTCAATTATCCTCCATTGCCTTGTAATACCATATGACCGTCCAACTCACAAGAAGACAAAGGAATTCCAATTTGTTTATATCCTCCATGGTTCCACTCCCTAGGATTCCAACATCCATGCACCCAATTTAAAGTGCTATGCCGTCCACTATTTAAGCTCCACCAATTTGGCTGTAGCAATTAAATGTGCAGCATTTGAATTATTCCCTTTCTCTAAAATCAACATATTAAATTGGGAAAATTGGGCACCATATATTCGGCTATACCTGCACCATACAAGAACTTAATTTAAGTTGAACAAAATTAGCTAGATAACAATTAAAACAAAACTAAGACACACTAATAGACACATAAACTAAACTAAACAAATTTAATAAAGTCTTAAACAAGACATATTAAATTTGGCTATGACTAACACAAACATATGTAATAGCTTAAAACACATTTAATTAATTAATTAATTTGGGTAGAATTTAATTAACTAATTAAATAAATTTATTCAACTAATTAAAAGGCATGAAATAAAATAAATGCAAATCAAACTCAATGAGCTAAAACGAACTCAAATGAGCTGAAATAAGCTCATTTTGGGACGTGCACCAAAAGATACGAATCATCTTGGCTTTGATCCGAGCTGTTCAGTTGAAAAACGTTGACGTCCCGGGCGTGCTCGTATCAAGTAGTCACTGAAACAGCGATAATTTCTGCTTGATTGCTTTTATTTCTGTAGAAAAATATGAAGTTTATAGGCTTCATTGGTAAGGATTGTTAGATCCATTCATGGTTGAATCACAATTCGAATTAACTTTTTTTTCATAACTTTGCTTGACCCAAGTAGATTCAATAATTAATTTTAATATTTTAAAACAAAAAATTTATATTAGATCACATCTATAGGATGAGCTACCCAACCCATAGATAATTTTGTGATAGACTTTTAATTATCAAATTTTCAAACCTAAATCAATTTTCAATAAATCAATCTATATAACTTTATTTAAAATATAATTATACAGTTCGTTATGAAGTTGTATAGGTATGTACATGTAAAGTATGATATTCAAATAGAAGAAGTTATGAATTTACATATAAGCATAAGTTTAAGCATGAGGAAGGTTTGTTGTTATCATGAATTATATGTTAAATAGTTCAAACTGATGATTTGTGTATTATGATTTGTTGAACATATTTTGTATGAACTTACTAAGCTTTATAGATTACTTTGTGTATTTTCCGTGTTTATAGTGAAATCAAAGCTAGGTAGGATTCAGGGATCGTCGGAGATCGTTTCACATAACCACCTATCACTTGGTACCTTTGAACTTTGGTATATTAAGTATATGGCATGTATAGGTATTTTGATGTCATTTTGATTATGGGTTGATAGTGATTTTGGCTATTTTTATGGTTTGTGAATGTAAATGTTTTGAGTTGTAAATATATCCATGAGAGTTGGCTTAATTTGGTGAATCTTGGTTATGTGCATATATGTGAATATATGGTTGATATTAGATATGAATTATGTTTGTGAATTGGTTCAAAATAATGTATGTTTCGTAAAGGTATAGTTAGTTGAATTGGTATGTTTTCATGGAGTAAGGTTTGAGGTTATAAGCATCTTTGAATGTTGGTATTGAAAATGGTATGGATTAGTCTTGATTGTATTTGAAATGAATGCTATTTACGCTATGATTTGGTAGCATTTGAGCTTGTTTAGGTACATGTGCAAAATGGGTGGCAAAATGGCTTGGTAAATAGCCTATTTTTGTCTACACGGGCAGAGACACGGGCGCGTGTGTCTCGGCCTGTGTGTGACACATGACCAAGTAACACGATCGTGTGTCCCCGGTGTTGAAATTGAAATGAAGTCGTATGCTCCACACGGTCTCACACACGCAGGCGTATGATCTACTGTGTTGGTGGCACAAATCAATATACCTCTAATTGGCACACGGCCTGGCATACGGGCGTGTGATTTGGCCGTGTTGCATAAGTCCTTATACCATAAAAGTTTGGCATGACCTAGCACACGGCCTGGTACACGGGCGTGTGTGGCTACTTCGAAGGGCACACGAGCTAGACACACGGGCGTGTAGTTGGCCGTGTGACCCAAGTCAGTAACCTTACTTGTTTGGACACGGGGTAAGACACGGGCTGGGATACGATCATGTGCTTCCAATTCGAATGTCCACACAGTTTGTGATATGGGCGTGTCTGGTTGCTGTATGAGACACACGGCTTGACCACACGGACGTGTGTCCTCTATTTTGAGAAAAAATTTCTAAATGTGGAAAACCTTCTCGAGTTATCAGTTTAGTCCCGAACTGAAACACCCCAAACCCGGCCCACGAGCCTAGACCGGTTTTGGTATGTTCCTCGACATAAACCGGTTCAAAATTCTTTCGCTACTTTGGAAAAACTATGTGTTTCGAAGGAAAAATTATTTTTGGGTTGGGTTCGAGTTGAAAACAAGTTGATCTTATATTGGAATTCCTTTATTTTAGGAGAAGGAGTAGGAAACGTACCTGAGTACTTTGTACCATTGCATGGTACCTTAGCCATATTTTCACAATCTTATTAACACATTCAATTTAAAACATAGCCATAAACCTATTAAAACTTAGAGTGGGGTACACACCTGATTCGCTTAACAAATTCACTGAAATCCCGAAATCCGATCTACTGCCTTAGATCTTTAACTCCCTACATTCGGCCACACTTAGTATTTTAGGGAAAAGCCTATTCAGCCAAACAACCAAATCCCGAAGGATTAACACACTTAAATCCTTACCTTGCTGTCAATTTGCCTACAAATCAAATCCCAAAACGTTGTAGACTCTCTTCCTTGTAATCGGCTAACACTAGATCACATAACAGGTTAGCTTCCGGCTTTTGAATAATTAGGAAATAGATCTAATCACAATAAAATGGCCTATGGTCGAATACTTTATTGTCTTACCTAGATCCTTAAATCCCGAAATAATTGACTTGGACAAATCCCGAGAGATATCCTCCTTGTGGTCGACAACTAGCAAAATCCCAAACCTTCTTTCAAAGTTTCGGCCAAAATCATTAAGGTTAGTTTCTAACATTCGGCTATATAAAGAAAAGGAATGATCAAGACAATAATCGGCCTCTTACCCTATTTATGAAAGTCGATGACTTCTTCTTGATACCACTTGAGATATTCGGCTATAGGCTAGAAAGAACTTGATTTGGCTTCCTTGAATAATCGGCTATGGTCTTAAAAAGGCTTACTTAGGCTTTTGGATGGTATGAGGGGATCGGCTAGAGGTTGTCTTTGGGGTTTCAGCTTTTGATGAATTGGAACAACGAAGAAGAAGAAGAACAGAGATAGAGGATTCGGCAATGGTGAGTCTTTTGAGAGGAGCTTGCGATTTTGTCAAAAAGAAAGTAGAGGAGATGACAAGAGAATTTCAAGAGAGAGAAAGGAGAAAGAAAAAGTGATGAATGGCCTTATTTTTCCTCCTTTTGCCGAAATTACTAACCTAGAGTCCCCTACTTGGCCATCACTCTCATATCCTTATTTTTCCTCTTTATCTCCTTATTTAAAATTAATAAGAATAATCCTTCAATTATCCCCTAATTATCTCTAAAAAAAAATAAAAGGATTTAAACTCCTAAAATCTAGCCTTGGTGCCGTCCCCCTACTCTCCTCTTATTGACGTCACAAGCAAAATAAAAACCTTAGCATTTTGCTTCCCACGCGACTCGAGCACAAGTCCTTCCCCCCTAGCATATGGCGTCATTTCCAGAGCCCTAAGTGGCACCTCCAAGCCACTTTTCCAAGCCCAATTGTGTGTCATATTTCCTCTATAAATTTTCTTAAGGCCACCTTGCCTTAGTTCCCTCTTTTAAACTTTAAAATTGAGTAATTTCTAAAGTGCTCACCTACGCACTAAGGTTCACAAAATTCATAATGCACATTCACAACACACCCAAGCATGCTATTTCATATAACTTAGTATTAATGCATAGGCTATAATCCAGGATATTACAGTTCTACCTCTCTTAAAATAATTTCGACCTCGAAATTACCTGGCTAAAACAAGTGAGGGTATTGCTGTCGCATTGCCTCTTCTGGCTCCCATGAAGCTTCATCCGATCCATGATTGTGCCATAACACTTTAACTAGAGGAACTAATTTCCTTCGTAGCACTTTCACATCTTGCTCTAAGATCTGAATCGGCTCTTCCTCGTAGGACAAATCTGGCCTTAGCTCCACCTCTTCAACGGGAACTACATGAGATGGGTCTGATCGATATCGACGTAGCATGGACAAATGGAATACGTCGTGTATCTGCTTCAATTCGGAAGGCAACTCCAAGTGGTATGCCACTGGTCCAACTCGCTTCAATACCCGATAAGGTCCTATAAACCTTGGACTTAACTTCCCTTTGCGACCAAATCTCATCACTTTCTTCCAAGGCGAAACCTTAAGAAACACATGATCTCTCACATCAAATTCTATTTCCTTTCGTTTAAGGTCTACGTACGACTTCTATCTATCCGATGCTTCCTTCAACCGTGCCCGAATTATCTCAACCTTCTCTTCGGGTTCTGCCATAATCTCTGGACCCAAAACACGTCATTCCCCTAAATCAGTCCAACACGTAGAAGTTCAACACCTTCGACCATACAACGCTTCATACGGTGCCATCCGAATACTGGCCTGAAAGCTGTTATTGTAGGCAAACTCTGCTAAAGGCAAATATTCCTCCCAACTTCCTCTGAAATCCATCACACGACTCCTCAACATATCCTCTAACACTTGGATTACCCGCTCAGATCGCCGTCCGATTGTGGATGAAAAGTCGTAGTGAAATCCAACTTAGTGCCTAAAGCTTGATGTAGAGCCTTCCAAAACCGAGACGTAAACCTTGGGTCCCTATCTGAGATGATTGACACCGGCACTCCATGCAACCTTACAATTTTCGCCACATATAACTTTGCCAACTTCGCAAAGAATAATCCATCCTTACAGGAATGAAATGCGCGGACTTGGTCAAACGGTCCCACTATTACCCATACCGAGTCCTTCTTAGTAGGCGTAAAGGGAAGCCCACTAATGAAGTCCATGGTGATTCTCTCCCACTTCCATCTGCGGAATCATTATCTACCAAGCAATCCCCGACGGAACTTGGTGTTCAAATTTAACTTCATCGACACGTTAAGCACTTACCGACAAATTTTGTAACTTCCTTCTTCGCACTGTGCCACCAAAATCGTTTCTCTTAGGTCTCTGAGACAACTTAGTACCTCCGGGATGCATAGCATAAGGGCTACTATGCGATTCCTGAAGAATCCTTTGTCTTAGGTCCTTATCTTTAGGCATACAGACCTTACCCTTGAAGCACAACACTCCATCACTGGACATACTGTAATCCTCTAACTCTTCATTCCGTACTTGCTGTAACTTAGCACTTAAATCCACATCCAACAACTGACTTCCTTTCACCACATTCAACCATGTTGGTTTAACTTGTAATTCTGCCAGCAGACTTCCGTCGTCATACAAGCTTAGATGTGCGAACATCGCCCTTAGATCCGACACAACTTTTCGACTTATGGCATCTGCTACCACATTCACCTTACCCGAGTGGTACTCTATGGAACAATCGTAGTCCTTTAATAATTCCACCTACCTCCGCTGTCTCAAGTTTAACTCCTTCTGAGTCAACAGGTACTTAAGACTCTTGTGGTCTGTGTAGATTACTGACCTTTCTCCATAAAGATAGTGCCTCCATACCTTAAGAGTAAAGACTACTGCCGCCAATTCCAAGTCGTGAGTCGGATAGTTAACCTCATGTAGCCTTAGCTGCCGAGACACATACGCGACTACTTTCCTGTCTTGCATCAATACGCACCCTAATCCCATGTGAGAAGCATCACAATACACCACAAAATCCTTTCCTGCCTCAGGCTGAATCAGAACCGGAGCTTCAGTCAAAACCCTCTTAAGCTTCTCAAAGCTCTCTTGTTGCTTATCTGTCCACACAAAGGGTACCTCCTTCCTCAACAACTTAGTCAAAGGCGCGGTTATTGACGAGAACCCTTCTACAAACCTTCTGTAGTAGCCGGCCAATCCTAAGAAACTACGAATCTCAGCCACAGACTTAGGTGGTTTCCAATCCAACACCGCCTCAATCTTCCTAGGATCCACCCTTATTCCTTCCGCGGATACCACATGCCCTAAAAATGCAACTTCCTTTAGCCAAAATTCACATTTGCTGAATTTGGCATAGAACTTCTTCTCCCTTAGCACTTGTAACACAATCCGAAGATTCTCATCATGTTCCTCTTCAGACTTGGAGTACACTAGGATGTCGTCGATAAACACAATGACGAACTTATCCAAGTAGGGTTGAAAAACCCGATTCATCATATCCATGAACGCGGCTGGGGCGTTCGTCAATCCAAACGGCATTACCACAAACTCAAAATGGCGGTATCTTGTCTTAAAGGCTGTCTTATGGATATCTGCCTCCTTCATCTTCAACTGATGGTATCTCGACCTTAGATCTATCTTCGAGAATACTGCTGCCCCCTTCAGCTGATCGAACAAGTCATCGATCCTTGGCAAATGATACTTGTTCTTGATAGTCAGCTTATTCAACTGGCGATAATCTATGCACATACGCATAGTTCCATCCTTCTTCTTCACAAACAGACCTGGTGGCTCTCACGGAGACCTGGCTGGGTCGAATAAACCCACGGTCCAACAACTCTCGGATCTCGAGCCACCAACCAACCAACTCCTTTGGTGCCATTCTGTATGGGGCAATTGACACAGGAGTTGTTCCCGGTAGTAAGTCAATTCCAAACTCCACCTCCCTAACTGGGGGTATTCTTGGTAATTCCTCCGGAAACACATCTTCAAAATCCCTTACAGTTCTAACTCCACTGACACTTTCTTCCTTTCTATCTAACGCACTTACGAAGGCTAAAAATGCCTTGCACCCTTTCCAAACCATCTTTTTGACCTTTTCACATAAAACTACATTAGACAAGTAGTTTCTTCTTTCTCGTATCATAATGACCACCTCATCCTCCGGGGTCCTTAACTCTATTCGCTTGGCTGCACAATCTAACACAGCCTGATGTTCCGCTAGCCAATCCATACCAAGTATAAGATCAAATTCTCCGAAGGGTAGTTCCATTAGGTCGGCCCGAAAGTTCGCTCCCTGAATCTCTAGAGGTACACTCTGAAAGGTCTTATCCACCACTACAGTTTGGCCTAATGGGCTTACTACAGTCATCTGCCTATCAGAAAGTTTAGAGTCTAGGCCTAGTGTTTCCACTACACTACATGCAACATAGAAATGAGTCAAGCCCATATCAATCAGAGCAAAGTAAGGCTTGCCAAAAATAAGGAACGTACCGGTTATGACGTCCGACGCGTCTCCATCCTCCCTCCGGTGAACCGTATAAACTAGACACGGTTGCCTAGCCTCGAGATTAGCAACACCTCCGCCGGTGTTCCACGCCCCTGCTGCTGCACCATTTCTCTCGTTATTCGGACCACGACCTCGCGAGGTGCTGCCCACCTCTACTACCACTGATTAGCATTACGAGTTCTTGGTCGATTCCCATCCGCTTCATAGGGACGCCTCTAATTATATGGTCCTTGGACCCACACTTGAAACATCCTCCTGTCTTCTTCCAACACTCTCCTAAGTGTTTCTTCCCACATTGATCACAAGCACGACATCGCCTCTCCGTAGCGACTTGTCGACCTCGCAGCCCATCAACTCTACGCTTCTTCTAAACATTTCCAGCTGATCCAGATGACCCAAAACCTCTCTTATGCCTATTCCGGTCCGTGTTCTGCCTGACAGAATCCTTAATCCCTTCAGCCACCTTAGCTTTCTCTACTAAAGCAGAAAACTCCCGTTCCTGATGTGGAGCTATTAACAACCTCAGATCATCCCTTAACCCGTCTTCAAATCGGACACATCGCTCATGCTTCGTAGCTACTACTCCTCGAGCATACCGGCTCAACCTCAGAAATTTAGCTTCATACTCCGCTACGGACTTGTTCCCTTGAACCAGCCCCAGAAAAGCCTTCATCTGCTCATCAGTATAACGTGTGCTAACATATTTCTTCTGATATACTGCCTTAACATACTCCCAGGTCAGATCCTCAGCTGTGGCACCATCCCGAACTGTTAACCACCATTGATACGCTTCATCGCGAAGCGATGCTACTTGCATTCTCGCCGCCGATCTTATTGCTCAAAGACCAACAAATGGTGGTGGTGGTGTCTTGGCGGTACCTCATTTTCAGATTCTTAACCCGATCTAACGGGTTCTGACACGGTCATTGTGCCTCGACCGCGTCCTCGCACATTACGACCACGTCCCCTAGTGCTCATGTCTACGTTCGCGTGTTAATCTGATTAAGAAATTTTATGAATTAGTCCTTGTTTCACTGATTATTCGCGAAGAAGTTTTATGAAAGAAGTTGTCCTTTCGATCAATCAAAGTTTTCGTTCAGGTTTTCTATCCTAATTCAGAGAATCACATTCATCCAAACATTCATTCAGTAGTACCTATCACACACATTCACTATTCAAACTTTCTTGTCTATTCCTATCCCAGGGGTATTTTCGTAATTTATCTTACAGGGGTATTTTCGTAATTTGTCCTATAGGGGTATTTTTGTAATTTTTCAAAATAAGGTTCCTTGGTGATTTTGTCAATAAGGGTATTTTGGTAATTTTGCATTCCCGGGGGTATTTTGGAAATTTTGAAATCTGGGGGTATTTCGGTAATAAATCAGGATAAATTTGTAAAGCTTAATAAATCAGGGGTATTTCAAAATTTGCAAAAACTTGGGGGTTCCTTTTTGAGAGTTTGTTTTCCAAAACGGTGATGTTGCAAAAATTTTGGAAATTAGGGTCATTTTGGTAATTTGTAGGTTAGGGGCAATTTCGTAAATTTTCCAAATCGGAGTGTTTTAATATTTTGCAAATTAGAATTTTTGGACTTGTTTTAAAGTAAGGAAATTTTGATAAAACTGTGGGTAGTTTGGTCATTTTCTAAACCAAGGACATTTTTGTAATTTTACAGCTAGGGGTATTTAGGTAATTTTCTAAATCGAAGTTTCTTTCAAAATTTTCCAAAGTAAGTTTTTTTTCTACTATTTAAAGGGGTAATTTGGTGATTTTAAAACTAGGGTTTCCATAAAAATATGGCTAATCCCTTTCGGGTTTTAGTTATTGTGTTTAGCCCGTGACTGAGTCCTCTTGGTTGGGGTGAACCGAAACTACGCACCAGGTAGGATTCCAGCGAAGAGGAGGTGAGTCACTAGGACTGCTTAAGTACTGTGCTCTTAGGATCCAATCCTGAGACATGCGCACAAAGGTTGCCACACCCTAACTCTCGGCGACTTAATCACGAGGTTTGTTTAATTAGGCACTTAAGTCTTATGTAATTGTTTGGGAAAACTAGTCCTAGGGTTCAAGTACTTAATTTTCTAATCCACATTCCATTCCTACCCTTCTACAATTCATACCATAATTTACACAATAGATAGGGGTACTTACCTGGTGGACTTCAGGCCGGAGACTTAGGTGCCATGCCGAAAAAACCTGCTTATTTCATAAAAATTTTCACAAAACTTATTTGGGCTCTATTCGAAAAACATTTTAGGCCTTAAACCCCAAGCCGAGAGTTTAAAACTGGGCTCTGATACCAAGCTAAAACACCTCAAACCCGGCCCACGAGCCTAGATCGGTTCTGGTATGTTCCTCGATATGAACCGGTTCAAAATTCTTTCGTTACTTTGGAAAAACTGTGTGTTTCGAAGGAAAAATTATTTTTGGGTTGGGCTCGAGTTGAAAACAAGTTGATCTTATATTGGAATTCCTTTATTTTAGGTGACAAAACCTTTAGAGATTATTAAAAAGAAATTTAAAGAAATTTACTTAGTCTTTAATTAATAAAAATTCGTAACATAATAAATAATAGCAAATGTAAAATAGTTCAACTATGGCCTTATTACATCAAAGTAAAACCAAAAATTAAATTCAAAGTACTTAAAATAAAACAAGTCCAAAATGACAATTCGATTTGAGCATGGCCACCACTAAGCTCCTGCCGACCCGGTCCATCACTGATCGTCACTTGAAAAATGTTCCCACAGCGGGGTGAGTCAATAGACTCAATGTGTAACCACAACACTAAGTCCTAACACATTCAGGCATATCAAATCATACAAGTACATAAAGCATTCAAATAATATGATGCAAACCCAACCCCAAACCTAGGTACCATCCGCTACACATCACCCGTACCAACCTGCACACCGTGGGGACTACTAAGTCAACCCTCCATCCGCTACACACCATCGAAGGCAGTCGCTGCAGTCGACGTGCTCATCGCCCTTATAAAATTCGTGGCATAGCCACCAGATAATATTTGTGTCATGAGACACCACATTCAGATACTGTGACCAAAGTCACCACATTTAGATAATGTGACCGAAGTCACCACATTCACTTCCCTTTTTCATATGACCCGAATGCCCCATATCAAACATATCATGCACATCATGCCTTAATTCACATTCTTATCACTTTTCACATGTGAGATATAACATATATTCATAATCCTAGTAGGAGTAGGAAACGTACCTGAGTACTTTGTACCATTACATGGTACCTTAGCCATATTTTCACAATCTTATTAACACATTCAATTTAAAACATAGCCATAAACCTATTAAAACTTAGAGTAGGGTACACACCTGATTCGCTTAACAAATTCACTGAAATCCCGAAATTCGATCTACTGCCTTAGATCTTTAACTCCCTACTCCTCTTTATCTCCTCATTTAAAATTAATAAGAATAATCCATCAATTATCCCCTAATTATCTCTAAAAAAAATAAAAGGATTTAAACTCCTAAAATCTAGCCTTGGTGCCGTCCCCCTACTCCCCTCTTATTGACGTTACAAGCAAAATAAAAACCTTAGCATTTTGCTTCCCACGCGACTCGAACACAAATCCTCCCCCCTTAGCATATGGCGTCATTTCCAGAGCCCTAAGTGGCACCTCCAAGCCACTTTTCCAAGCCCAATTGTGTGTCATATTTCCTCTATAAATTTTCTTAAGGCCACCTTGCCTTAGTTCCCTCTTTTAAACTTTAAAATCGAGTAATTTCTAAAGTGCTCACCTACGCACTAAGGTTCACAAAATTCATAATGCACATTCACAACACACCCAAGCATGCTATTTCATATAACTTAGTATTAATGCATAGGCTATAATCCTGGATATTACACGAACCCCTCTCAATGCATGTTTTGAGGCCTCGTAGGCTCGTTTAAGGGACATTATGATTGATTGTGATTGAATTGTATTTGATTTGATAAATTGTATATGAATTGTATGTTTAAAAGTGTTGTAAGTCAAGTAATGCTCCATAACCCTATTTTGGAGTTGAATACGGGTGATGGGTGTTACAATACGAGCCATGCATACATAGTCTTTCATCCACTTAGGATTTAGGTATGTCACACTATGAACATTACAAGTGAATAAATCTATAAACATATGCAAGATCTATTCTTCTTAGGTCCAGTCTAATGTCCTATCAGTGTAGTCAATCACATCTATGTCTCTATCTTCTGGGAGTCGTTCGCTCTGATGCCCAAGACATAACATCTACCCAATTGGACTTGATAGATGACATATTATTCTTTCAATAGGTTTTCTCATTTCCTATTAGTCTAAGGTCATGTTTAGGTTTGTCTACTATACAAGTTGTCTTTTCTTATTACAATCTGACAATGTAATACCACTTAGTATTAGTTTAAACATTTGAAACAAGTGAGCAACATTTGTTTCTATTTTGCTTTGCATGCAAAAATCATATGAGGATAATAATACAAAGTATATTAATGTAATCAATGAAATTTTTTTATTAACCAATCTATTATGGATAAAAATACTAAACTTAAGGCACCGGATCCAATGGAGACTCTACTTTGACAATGGAAAGTTTTATGTATGCTCAAGTTAGCATGTACATAGATATTGCATACATTTTTGGGATGTTAGATAAATATTTTAGCAATTTGAGTATGGATTATTTGAAAGCAGTCAAACGAGTTATACAATATTTTTAGGAGACAAAACGTTACATGTTCATATACAAGAAATTTAATGAGTTATAGATGTTGGGATCTAATGGCCTTAGTATAATGATTTCGTCTATATACTTATAATTTTTCGAACAAATTTTTGGATAAAAATTCATCATTATCATTAATATATGTTTTATATGGTCCTCAATGATTTTTGCTCACAAAGAAAAATTAAAGCAAATATTGGCTTAATGATAACCTAATGTTTAAACTAATATGGAATGACATTACGTGATCGAATTGTAATGTGAGAAGCCAACTTATGTTAGTAGATAATTAAGCATGTCCTCGTCTAATCGAATTGAGATAATTGATTTAAAGACTAATATGTCATATTTCAAGTCCAATTGAAGAGATACCTTGTCTTAAGTATCAAAGAAAATCACTCCCAGAAGATAGAGACATAGAAGTGACTGAATAGATTGATAGTACATAGGATAGGGCCCAAATGGAATAGATCCTATATTTATTTATGGATTTATTCACTTTTGACTTCCATAGTGTGACTTATCTCAATCTTGAGTAAATGATTGACTATGTGTATGTGACTCATATACTTTAATGTATTTATAGCTTGTGTTAAATTGACAATAGAGTTTATGTTAGATCTAGTGCCCTAAGTGTAGTATCTTTGTTTTTGTACACTTTTATTTTTCAAACAAATTGGTTTAATAAAATATCTAATGGTTACATTAATATTTCTTTTATATAGTCCTTAATGATTTTTGCACGCAAAAAAAAAATGGAAGAAAATATTGGCTCACTAATTATCTAATGTTTAACTAATACTAAGCGGTATTACATGGTCAGATCGTAATACGGAAAGACAACTTGTGTTAGTAGATAATCTAAACTTGTCCTTAGTCTAATTGAAAATGAGCAGACTAATTAAAATACTAATATGTCATTTATCAAGTCTAATTGGGGAGATATTTTGTCTTGAACATCAAAACGGATGACTCCTAGAAGATATAAAAAGAGATATGATTGACAAATTAACAATATATCAAGTAGGACCCAAGTAGAATAGATCCTAAATCCATTTATGGATTTATTCAGTTTTAACGTTTATAGTGTGGTATATCTTAATCTTAAGTGGATGATGAACTATATATGCGTGACTCATAAACTTTGATGTAAGTAAAAACCTAATTAGTTCAAATAGATAAGGAACTAAAAGTTGGTATGTTGGGTAGACAACTTTTGAGTATGTAGCATCATTCACAATAGTGGAATTCATAGCCCAACTAATGAGTAAAGGACATCCTCTCATTAGCATTACATGATAGATGAAAAGTAAATGTGGTCACAAGTTGTTTATCTTTGTGATGAATGACTTTCTTATTATTTGATAGTAATTGAGTTTTCGTGAAAGAAACACTCTTATGAAAAGGTCATTTGACGAGCACTTATTAAATATCTTTCGTAATGATACATAACTAGGGAGAGCTCAATCATGATACTATAGTGGAATGACTTTCACTACAGCAAAACAGACTTTTAGCGGCGTTTTTTTTGGCCTTTAGCGGCGTTTATAAGCGCCACTAAATGTATTTGCGGCGCTTTTGTAAGCGCCACAAAAAACGCCGCTACTACACCCGCCGCAAAATTTTGCGGCGTTTATGTTGAAAAAACGCCGCTAATGACCATGACTTTTAGCGGCGTTTTTATTACAAACGCCGCTAAAAGTCATGGTCTTTAGCAGCGCTTTCCGAAAAACGCCGCTAAAGACCATGGCCTTTAGCAACGTTTATATTTAAAACGCCGCTAAAAGTCATGGTCTTTAGCGGCGCTTTCCGAAAAACACCGCTAAAAGTCATGGTCTTTAGCCACGCTTTTCCCAAAAACGCCGCTAAAAGTCCTGGTCTTTAGCCGCGCTTTTCCCACAAACGCCGCTAAAAGTCATGACCTTTAGCAGCGCTTTTCTGACATGCGCCGCTAAAAGTTATGAAAAATAAAAAAAATTTATTATTCTTTTAGCGGCGCTTTTTTTGAAAAACGCCACTAAAAGTAATGAAAAATAAAAAAAATTATTATTCTTTTAGCGGCGCTTTTAAAAACGCCGCTAAAAGTCAATAAAAGTAAAAAAAATTATATATTATAAAAACACCAAAAATCTAATTTAAAAATGTATAATTTAATTTGAAGACATTAAAATGAAAATTTTAGAAGAACACATATTTCTATAATTCCATCTAATAACAAGCATGTGAGATTTGCCTAAAATTATAAAAATGCTCCTAATAACAAGCACATTACGATGGACATAATACCCGAAGCCAGCATAATATGAGTGCTCTTGGATAGGCATGATCCGAATAAAGACTGCACTCCAAGTCTTTTAATACGGGAAGAACATCATTTCTAAAGTTGGCGTATGTGTTAATCATTGGCTCCTACATCAGAGAGTAGATAATACTAAGAGAATTGTAACAAAGAAAATAAAGATCAAAGGTGCTCGTGGGACAATTTTTCTTTGAATGACGGAATGCATGAACATTAAGTTTTAAAATGTTAGTCATATTCTATACAAACATGTTAGTCTTATATCATATGCATATGCCATTATCCATAGTGAGACCAAACATAAGTCTAAAATGTTTATTGATGCAAAATCAAATGTTTAACCACCAATGGAATGGAACTACCTAAACGAAAGATAAGGATTAGATGTCAGAATCTTCTTCTGTAAAAACAATTAAAACACACAATACTATTATTTCTGGTCTTTTCCAATTTGCGAGGAAAATTTTATAATTTAAGTACAAAAACTACTGCTTTACTTTCAGTCCTAATGCCCAGGAGGAAGATTTATTCTAACAAGTCTAGAAATAAATAGAATATAAAATAAGATCTCACATATTATAGCATTGAATGAAGATTTTATAGAACTTATGATCCTCCTTCACAATTAAAAAAAACCATATGCAACTGAACTTGTGGAAGAGTTGACTAACAATTTGCTACATGCCAAGGAAAAGGGAGATGCATAACAATTCACCAAATATTTCTACTTTTATTTCTCAATCCATAACATAAAGTTTAATTAAGGATGTGGGTGGCTTACAGTCAGTGGGACTAAAGACAACCAGGTGAGAGTTTGTCATTCTGCATGCACCATGTATATTATGTTATAAATACTCCATTTATTAATTTATGATATGCTAATCCGAAAAAGGGTAGAATTACAAATCAGAACGTTTAGAAGCAAGAAGATGATAGCAAATGCCCATGAAGTGTGTTTGCAACATCCCAAAAACCAACAACCAATAAATTTCAGAGTAGCAATATAAAGCTAATTTAAATTTAAAGTGGTTTTAAACAGACCTGATACCGACGACGACTTTGAAATTGTCTTCCATGGATCTTTTGATGTATTTATGGAAGTCGAATTTTGTGTTAGCTGCAAAATGTGCCTGCATTAACCATTAATATTTGGTGATTGAAGTTGAACTCACCAGCTGAGCAATTTGCTAATCAAATTATTAGATGATGTAGGCCAGCAAATTACTTACGTTGATAAAGCCATTGCGCATGGCCAAATAGTCCACCTTGCTCACCGAACCAATGAATTGCACGAAGGCCACCTACAATTATATTTTTAGATTTTTTTATTCCATTAACCAAATATACTTAAAAGTAAATATATAAATCTTTAGTTTATTAATATATAAAATATTAATCAAAAATGTAAAATCAGTAAAATATTAACCAAAAGAAGAGATGTCCTCCAAATTATTGTAAATAAATTTGCAGGAAGTTTTACTAAATTAAGTTTCATCTTTATCATATCAGGAGGATGGTAGGAATAATTTGGGTTCTTCAATCATCAAGATGCAGTTCAAAGATGCAAAGAACCTAGAAAAAAATACAATAAACCTAATTTTCTCAAAATATTTTAATGCTACACTATTTGTCTTATATGCCATGTCAATAAATAATTTAAAAATTACAAAAATAAAAAAATTATTAAAAATTTCATAAAAACTCAAAAAATAAAAAATACATGAAGTACATGTGAGTTGCTATGTTGGCTTCAATATTAAAAATTTAATATTTTTGTTAGTATTTTTGTTAAAAAAGTAATTCACCTTTTTTTTTTTAAATGTTGAAGGTGAAATATAACTTAGGGCTAATTAAACAATAGAGGTATATATTAAGGGTTAAATTTGTTATCATACTTATAAATAAATAGCAAAACTCAAATTGATTTGGGTCGAGATACATCCAACATCAATTTCATAATGGAGTAAGACGGATGGTGAAACAAAAATACCAATTACAAAGTGTTGATAGATCTAACAACATCTCTCAACCTCGCTTCATTACTATCCCTATTCGCAAATTTATGGAAAAAATATAAAAACTTTATCCAGCAAATCTACAACCAAAACAGATTAAATCTCTCACTTAATCACACATTCATCTCAAGATTATTGTAATATAATTTATTTAATTCTAAAAAATCATTGAAGCAAATAAATAAATATGCTTATAATATGTTAATATTTTTCATTATCTTTTCTCAATCAAACTAGTGTTGGATTAACTTATTATAAATTTTGCCATATTATATATATATATATAAAAGAAGGTGAATATTTCATACAGAATGATGTGCAAGGAAGCGTTGGGTGTTATTTATGGGTTCCATACCTAATCGAAACCCAACACCTACCCATGTATTCACCCTTTCTCTTTCGGTAATACATTAGCCCAAAGTTGATGGTATAGAATATCCCAACTCAGCTGAAATCGCATGCCCAATAAATAAATAATAACTCCAAAATCTTACCTTGTACTGATTGATTTTTAATAAACATCAGGGAGAGAAAAAGGTAGACTTTCATCTAAGTCAAGTGATCCTCTAGAAATTGACCATTATGAATTCGTGCTGAAGCTAAACAAATAAAGAGGGAAAAGAGGTAAGGGAAGGTTAGACTTTATAATCAAAAAGAAAAAAAAAAAGTGGTCCTGGTTTTGAAGAAATTGGACATTATGTAGAGCTAAAAGGAAAAGAGAGTGGTTCTATTTTGAAAAATGAAGGCAAAAGGCCCATTCATGTTTTGAATGCAGCTAGTAACGTGGGAGTTAAATTGCCTTTTATAGATTTTGTTTATCCACCATTCTTAACTGCACCAGTCTTTGTTAAGGCAAAGCTATCACAGCAATCAAGCACATACTGCCCCCAAGGAAAGTAGCACATACTGCTATTGCGACTTGGAAATTCAGAAGTATAATATTTGAGACTTAAATTTTTTATCAAGTGTTTCGTTTGGGAGTCTGCTCTTTTCACATGGTAATTATGGCACAATATTTTTTTTCTTGTGGTGGAGATCACGCATTCTATTAATCAATGTCATATTGGCTGTTGATGCAATGTAAGTAAAAAAAAAAAACTCTTCAAAAGAATAAGACTCCTGCAGAAACTAATTGCAACTTATCAACAAACAAAAATTTTAGCTATACAAGAAAAAACCAACTTTAAGTTAAATAGTCATGAAAATCCGTTTTTTGCCAATGCAGTAATGCAATATATGTTGCTCATGCTACATCCTCAAACTTATCCATCACTTAATCCTTCGTACATAAAAGTATACAAACACAATAATACTCCACATCATTAGAAGCAAAAGGTGTATTGTTCTAGCTGAATTGGATTAGATGGGAAAGTAGCAAATTGAATGAGAAGAGAATGGAGAATCAACAACATACTTCCTTTCTTATAATTTAAATTTCTTGTGAAAGAAAAATGATTCCTTCCAAAATAAAACACAACACAACAGGAGCACGTTACTAGTAAGATAGTGTCACTATTCCATTAGCATAAGTGACATCCAGGAAGTTTTTTTTCTATTTTCCACTATAAGACATGGCAGAAAAAGATATTGGTCGAACTAAAATATTTTACCAAGTAAAAGAAAAAATAAATAAATAAAGGAAAGCAACTCCGATAGTTTTACTGGGAGAAGTTGTTTTTAGAGGTCAACCTTGCCATGAGGACCAACTAACACTTGCCATCCTCGGTCACTGTCTCTTCTCAAACTCTGTCCCAAAATTTTATTTGGGAAGTACGGTTTTACAGGCAAATCTTGCAGTGGACCAATCATCAACTGTATCGACTGAACCAAAATTTTCCTGATCTGCTACAAGTACTTGACTATCCAATGTACCTTATATATTAATTACATGTACTTTCACCATGATAATGTGTGGGCTATGATTCAGCTATCAGCTAAATAGTCTTAAATCCAATTTAATGGTGAGAAAGTTTGATGTTTGAATCTTGATTTGGTTTTTCCATTATATATGTGTTTTCCCTTCAGCTTATCCTTGTACTGTGTATTGGTTAAAAGTGTTGTTAGTGAAAGACGGAACAGAACAGTGGAGGAGGAATGGGAAACAAAAGAAGAATCAGTCCTCCCCAAAGAACATTTCTTTTAGGAAGTCACTTATGGCGAACCAAGTGGAGCCACGGGTAAAAAGGGCGAAAAAATTCAGAGATTGGACAAGGAACTAATGATCAATCAAACACGAGGTTTACTCAGGAAAGCTCCTAATAATCAAATATTTCCAGAGCAAGAAATTCGTAAAGATGCAGAGTAAAAACTCAGACAAATCAATCAAACAAAGGATTTCAACTAGCCATTGAGAAGCTTGAAGAGATGACGCAACAAAAATGGAAAGGATCATAAATAGTCTTGTATAAAAGGGAATGAAATTCAATTTCAACGTGAACCCTAGAGCAAAAATAGATCTAAATTATGAAGCAGCAGGGACAACCGACAACTTACGGTGATCTGATTACATAATAAATCTGAGACAAGTGGTAATTCAATTTCCAAATATTGACAACAATAATAGAAAAACATAAGCAGCAACTAACCTTATCATCCATGGTAACCTTCAGCTGCAAGCTACTGCTCTTCCGCTTCATCTTATACAGTCTACGTCCCAATATAACAAAACCCATCACAGCCGCCGCTACAGAGAAGGACCAAACAGGGGTTACATTACAGAACTACAACACGCCACAGAAATGAACTACATTACCCATAAAAAGTAAATGCAGGATTTGGGGAATTATGTCTTACCAGAATTGTGCCATTTCACTATGGGGAATTTGCTGGTACATTGTTTCATAAAATATCCGCAGTGGATCCCTCTGAAATTTAACAGTGAAAACAACGATAAATTACTCAAAAATTAGGAAAATAAATCCCAAAAAAAAAAAATGCTTAAGTCCAGGTACCTCCTCAGGAGGATCCCTCTTCTGACCAGGCAAATCATAAACCTTCTTCTCCCGCTTCACTTCCTTCCCAGCAGCCGCTTCCTTTTCTTCCCCCCTTTTCTTCTTTTTCTTTATTTCCCTTTCCTTCAACAATTTATAGCGGAAACAAAAATACCAAACACATTATCTTTTTTTTTCCTGCAAATACCGAACAGAATAGAAGTCTTTTTTGACAAAGAGAAAGCAGAAAAGGAATTCCAAAAACCTTATCTGCTTTAGTAGCGGAGCTCCTTTTGGAGATGGGTTTTTCGTCTTCATCGTCGCTCTCTTCCTTCTTGAGCTTGGTCGCTTTAGTAGCGGAGCTCCTTTTAGAGATGGGTTTTTCGGGCTCTTCTTTCTTCACTTTGGTTTCTTTGGGACGTGATTTCGAGTTAGAAACAGCAGCATTGTTGCTATTACTCGAGGGTTTCTTCTTACGATTCTCCGCCATACTCAGGCTTTTGAGGTCCTCATTATCCTCTTCGGGTTCCTCCTTTTTCACTGACTTCGAGTCCTCAGATGGCATGCTTAATCTTCAAGAGAACAAACAAGTTTCTGCCTTTCTGCCCCCAAGGAAAATATATAGAAAAGGGATTGGGATTTTCCAAGTGTTTCGGCGCAGAATAAATGTAAAAAAATCCCTCCGAGCTGCTGCTAGGGTTTTTAGCTTGTGACAATTAGAAAATGGTTGAAGACCGGGACCAAACGGCATCCTTTAAATGTCCATTACTTAAAGTTGGCTACTTTTCTTTCTCTTCATCAAATTTAAAACCAAAGATAATGTAGGAAAACCCGCCTTCTTAAATTTGCACGGAAAGAATAAATTATATTTTCTCTCTCTATATCCTCTTCAACTACACCTCCTCATCCTCGTCTTCAATCTCAAATTTTAGGTATATCTCTTTTTTTTCTTTTTTCTTTTTTTTTGGTTTCGGGTTAAATTTAAAGTTTGAGTTCAATTCAAATAAAAATGCTAAATTTGAACTTACTGAGCCCGTATTAAAGTTCACGAGGTTCCATTTCAATTTTTATTGAAATGGATATAGTATTAAAAAGATATATTATATTTTTCAATTTTTATAATTTTTATTATATTGATAATAATATAAGTTTATATGGTTGAAATGTTGAACAATGAATTGATACAAGATTAATCCCTAAATCATTAACCTTAAGCCCTACATATTATACCCTAAACCACTAACACCAAAACCTAAACCTTAAACTCAAGACCCCAAACCATAAACCTTAAACCATACAACTCGAACCCTAAACTCTAAACTGCAAACCTTCAACCATAATTCGATACCAACTTTTTGGGAATTCATGTGGCCAATGTTAGTGTAGTACAAAACATATATTTTAATAGCTAACACATTAACCATAAATCCCTCATGGGGGATTTCGGTTTCGGGATTTTGGGTTATATAGCCAATACCCTAAACCCTAAAATCCTAAACTTAAACCATAAACCCTAAACTCAAAAACCTAACACATTAATCATTTCCCCTAACCATAATCCCATAAACCATAAACCATGAACCCTAAACCTAAACCCTAAACCCTACACCTTAAACCCTAAAATCATAAACTTAAACCATAAACCCTAAACTCAAAAACCTAACACATTAATCATTTCCCCTAACCCTAATCCCATAAACCATGAACCCTAAACCTAAAACCCTGACCCATTAACCATTTCCCCTTAAACCCCTAACATTAACCCTAAACCTTAACCCTCTAACCACTAACCCTTAACCATTTACCTTTAAACCCATTAACCCTAACTTTTAACCCATAAAACCCTAACACAACCTTAAACCGCAAATCATAAACCATAATCCCTAAACATTAAAATAGTAACTCCTAAACCTTACACCCTAAACTATATATGTTAAACCATAAACCCTAAACAATCACTAGAATTAATATTCAATATTTTAAAATTAATACTATCTCTTTCACGATTATATAAGAAATTATTTAATAATGTTTTTCATTTTTAACAAATATTTTTCTCTTAAATAATTTAAACTAGAATCATAATTTTAATGTATTAAAATTAATGTTATCTCTTTTACAATTATATAAGAAATTATTTAATATATATATTTAAAAACAATCAGTCATATATAGCAAAAAAAACTTTAAAATTATTTGCGGCGTTTTTCCAAAAGCGCCGCTAATACACAGACTTTTAGCGGCATTTTTCAGGAAGCGCCGCTAAAGGTCGGACATTTAGCGGCGTTTTTCTGAAAGCGCCGCTAAAGGTCGGATATTTAGCGGCGTTTTTCCGGAAGTGCCGCTAAAGGTCGGACTTTTAGCGGCGTTTTTCAGGAAGCGCCGCTAAAGGTCGGACTTTTAGTGGCGTTTTTCCGGAAGCGCCGCTAAAGGTCGTACTTTTAGCGGCGTTTTTCCGGAAGCGCCGCTAAAGGTCAGACTTTTAGCGGCGTTTGAGCAATAAACGCCGCTATATATCATTTTTAGCGGCGTTTTTTAAATAAACGCTGCTATTACTCATTTTTTAGCGGCGGTTTCCTTCAAACGCCCTAATGTATAATATTTGCGGCGTTTTTCTTTAAAACGCCACTAAAAACGCCGCTAAAAGTCTGTTTTGCTGTAGTGTAATTTGTGTCTAAATAAGTTTATAAATAATAAGCGAAAATTTGAAACTTAATTATAAATTATTTGAGCCCTAATTATATATATTTAGTCGGTCCCTCACTAGTTCGTTAAAACCAGAAATGAATGGAAATGATCAAGTTTGAGGAATAAGTTGCATTTACAAATGAATATGTTTTCTCACTAAGTATATAAATGACTTGAGAACGAATTTAAGGTTTTTGAGTTATTATTTAATTAATTATAATTAAATAATTGATGTTCGAAAATGAAATTAAATTAATTAGTCATTATGAATCCAATTGAATAAGTAAATTAAATATATTTTCTAATAAATTCTTTTACGGTAGAGTTGTGATGACTTTAACAGATTTAGAATTGAGTTGAGAAAATTATCTAATTGAAAATTAATTAAATTAATTGAATATAATATTTATTTTGGAAATTGAAAACAAATATTTAGATGGACTAAATTATAAAGTGCTAAGTCAAAGGCCAATGAAGCACACATAATTGAAACTAATACATGAGAGACTCAAATCTCTTCATACTATATATGAGGGGTGGTAACACTAGTAATTTAGACTAGGGTATACTGCCAACCTCTACGCCAATTGGAGTAAGAGTGCATTTTCTATTTAAATAATATTATTTATTTTTATTTAATTAAAAATCATTTATCATTTAATATAATAAATAATTTAAAATAATTATAATATAAATAATTAAAATATTTATAAAAATATTGTCATACATATTATTTCATCAAATGAAATTATAATGTCACATGTTTTTAATAACTTTATAAAAATAAAATATATTAAAACTTCTATTATATATAAGTTTTAAGGTAATACTCTTAATAGTCATTTTATTTTTTCACTTCATTAGTATAATTACGTTTGAATTTAAACATACACCTCACCATTAATTTTAATTTCACCGCTTTAATATTCAATATCACATCTATAATAACTAATTTCATTATTAATATTATTTTTAATCTCACCTTCCATAAAAAAAAAAAAAAAATTTCAATTAATCCACCCTGTTCCACACAAGATTCCCCAAGCAAAATCAACTGCACATCTTATATCCTTAGAAAAAAAATCTAATTAAAAAAAAACTATAACTCAACATCTCTCTATGTCCAACCATCGACCACATCTTTCACCATCAAACAACATTACCCGATAACAACTTTTTAAAGGTTCCCAAAAAAGCATCCCTTAAGGTGTGAGCATCGAAAGATTGCCCAACGCATATGGAATCACAGAGTAATTAAAATGGTTCTTAGCAAGGTTAAGCTTTTGAAGGTGAACAAGGCGGAAGAGAGTGCTGGTGGAATTGATGGAGCCATAAAGGCAACTACTGCTGATATCTAGGCCTATCACCAGACCAGTGTTTTGGTCACACTCTATGCCATCCCATGAACAGCAGTCAACGCTTTGAGAATCCCAACTATCAACCTTAGGATAAGCACAAAAACCATTAGCCAATGCTTGCTTGTCGATGATGAAGCTATCCTTGAGCTGCATCAAAGCAAGACGCTCATCGCTGTGACAAAGGACTGCAGGCTGCTCAGACGAGAAAGAAAAGACAGTGAATGGGAAAAGAGTAACGCAGAAAAGAAAGCATGCAAATGCAAGAGATGGCTTCATTGCTTATGTTGATTTTTGGTTTGATGTCCTAGGAGACTGAACAACTTTTATAGATAAGTACCAACGATCCAGTATCGTTGGCTGAGAATGACCAAGGGTAGCAATGGTCAATGGGGGAGTTTTTTTTTTTTTAAATAAGATCGGACGAAGGAAATTTTTTTTTTAAATTATACATTCAAGATTATTAAACAAGAACAAGGTAATTTAATTTAATATTTTCAGTTGAAATATAATTAAATTATTTTATTAAATTATATTAATATAAAAATTTAAATTTAAATTCAAATTTTAAATATTAAAATATCAATAGAAAAATAAATATACAATCTTTATTTATTTTAATATTGTTATCTTTAATGGTATGTAAATTATTTAAATTGCGAATATTATAATATTTATTAATTAATATTTATGTAAAATTAATTAAGTATTAATTTAGAATTTGTTTTCAATTAGATATTAAATGAATAATATTTATAAAATATCTACTTTTTCTACAGTTATATACTTTTTAAATTTACAATTATAAAGTGTATTATAAGAATTAACAAGTGTATTATAGGATACATTAATTATATAGTTTTATATTATGAATAATTATATTTACATTGGGAATTAACTCTACAAGTCGAGTTGAAATTTTTTTCATATATTCTTAAATTGTATTTAAAAATTGAAAAAAAGAAGACATGTAGTAAAATCTCAACTGGCTTGTAGAATAAAAACTTTTCATTGTTTGTATTGTATACCAAATAATTACCTTTATATTATATATCATTTACTATAATTTTATTTATAATATTTGTTACTCGTGTATTATAAATTATTTGATACTCCCCTCCATTCCACCGGTCTTTAGATACAAGAAACTATGATGTCTGAACCGTCATACAATACTCAAAGATTACTCACAGCCTGCCTGCACGCACTTTATTATAATCATCAATCGGAGCAAATTATGCCATATATATAGTTGTTCTCCAAATTCATTAATTGAAAGTTAAATGATGGCTTCCATTAGATAAAAGTATTATTTTAAAGAGCATTATTAAAACCTATTTTTTAATAATTTTTTTAAAAAAAATCACCGTCTGGATCACACTTTTTTTTTTCTATCAAGAAGTGGAGGCGATCTGAGAATCGCATCAATGGGACACCCTTCATAATATCTTTTTTTTTTTTAATATCATCCTCCAATAATCGGATACCATGTTCGAAACCTGTGAGAACATATATCTCTCGATTCACTAGTTTATGTTGAAAGGACATACGAGGTCCATCATAAATCACCGCCGTTTTTGGCGGATCATCCTCCCTCAATCTCATTTTCTTGGTAGCCTATCCCGGATGTTAGAGGTTCACCGTTTTTGTGACTACCATTTTCAGATGAGAGCATTTCCACATCCATCACAAATCGTGATTTAACAATATTCATGTAGAGTTACGTTAGTGAGAGGCATCAACTTGCTATTTCCACTTTTTGGTCCAATCGCTTTCCAAATTCCAAGTTGAATAGTTTGGCGACTCTTCAATTGCCAGCTACATTGCGTGGTTGACTTGCAAATCTTTATGTTTTATTACGCTCACACATTTTCTTATCTATGCATATAATATAAGTTGATGATTGAGGCGTATAAATAGAGACGTAGGTTGCCTTTGTTTAAGCATTCTTAACTCTCCAAACACTTTTATCCAAGATTGTTCATTTTGATTTAAAAAACAAAAATCAAATATGGGCTCGGTTTGCAAGAGTTTCCTCATCCTTGCTGTTTTATCTGTGATTGTTCTTTCCATTTCTTCGGAAGTGGCAGCTAGAGACCTTACTGAAACAAACAACGGTTTCCAAGTCTTATCTCCCTGAAGTTGCAGTGGAGCAGACTAAAGATAGCGAGTCTTATTTCCCTGAAGTTGCAGTTGAACAGATCATAGATCTTATCTCTCTAAAGTTGCAGTAGAGTAGATCATGACGAACCTTATCTCCCTGAAGTTGCAGTAGAGCAAGTTGAAGTTACAAGTCTTATCTCCCTGAAGTTGCAGTGGAGCAGGCTGAAGATACAAACCTTATCTCCCTGAAGTTGCAGTGGAGCAGGCTGAAGATACAAATCTTATTTCCCTGAAGTTGCAGTGGAGCAGGTTGAAGATACAAGTCTTATCTCCTTGAAGTTGCAATGAAGCAGGTTGAAAATACAAGTCTTATCTCCTTGAAGTTGCAGTGGAGCAGACTAAAAATAGTGAGAGCATATTGAAACCACAGATCCCATCCCTCTAGAGTGGTGGTCGTGCGAGTCAAAGCAACAAGATGTGGTGGACTGAAATGAGGCCACATGAAGAATAAGAACACTGAATAAGTCAATCCTTAGCTAGGCCGGGCAAAAATGGTGTTTCTTAGTCTTTGCTCTATTCTCGTTACACGACAATGAGCCAAGAGAGGCAGCTATACAAGCCCAATTTTTGCCCGGCCCAATAAAACCCAAACTAAACCAAAAATAAAAAGTTTAACAAAGACCAACAGTTATAACAGCCCAAAACCCATTAAACAACCCAGACCCAAAACCTGTGGGCCCAATATGGCCCAAAGCTAAAACACATCAGGGAACCTTAGGGTTCCCTTTCCCGCCTCTTTTCCCATCGCACCCCTCGTGAGTCATGCCCTCGCCTCCACCCAAGGCACCCCATCCCGAGGCCCCTCTTTTACGCGTCCTTAGCACGGAGATGGCCCAGCATGCTCTGTTGACTTCCTCCGAACCTGCAAAGCAACAAAAAGAAAAGAACCACAATAGCCAGAGGATGAAAACAACAAACAAAATAGAATGATTTTGTATTTTGGCTATATAAACATGAAAATAAGACGATGTAAAAGGGGGGGAATCGAAAACAAAAACAGAGAAAAAAAAAATCATAAAAAAAGGATTTGAACTCATCAAAAATCGAATGTACAAAAGGGAAATTCTGAATGATAAAAGAAAACAGATCTATTGAAGTCTAAAGAGGTTTCTTCATTATTGTTCTCTGATTATTGCATTTCTGTTTCAAATTTATCTTTATTTTCTTTTTATTCATGAATTATAAAAAAATTAAATAAGAAAAAGAAGAAGTATTCCTCTCCATCGTCGGAACCCGCTTCTCCGGTACCGAAATCAGGCTAAAAAGAGGAAGAGGGACTTGTGGAAGTATGAGGATGGAACCTTTGAACATGTCTTGAAAAGGGTCTAAAGGCTTGCTTTGCACACCGTCGGCCACCGTATGCATGGTGGTACGACGGGCAACGAGCAAGCTTGCCGGGGGTAGCCCGATCGTCGGGGAAGATGAAAGGGAGAGAAGAGACGCTTTAAAGTTCTATTTTATTTTTATTTTTTTTCTATATTCTGAACTGGGACTGAAATAAAAGAGAAAAAATGGGTCTTATGCCCTCAACGAAGCGGCACCGTTTGGTTCAGGGAAAACTGCTCATATCCCTTAAAAGGGATAATTGTGCGTTTGGTCCCTCCTTTTGCTGCGCTATTTGATCAAGTCCCATTTCACATTCTTTCTTTTTTAATTTTTACCCTATTATTTCTATGGTGTTTTGATTTGGTCTGTGTCCAGGTCATTTGAAACGCAACGCACAAGGACCGGGATTATTTCCCATCTAGTCCCTCCCTATTTTCGCGCGTTACAAAGAGGCCCCAATTAATTTTTTTAAATTTCGACCTTTAATTTTACTTTTCTCTTGATTTAGTCCTTTTTTATATCTTTTTGTTAATTTCGCTATTTCTATCTTTTTTTTATGGATGTTATTATTATTATTATTATTATTATTATTATTATTATTATTATTATTATTATTTTATCATTACTATTAATATTATTAGCTTCTTTTAAGACTGCATGTGTGGACCAATTAAGTCAACTTTTTTTTGTATTATGTCTCTATAAATAGATATCATGAGCTAATCTATCTACACAACTTTGAGAGCATTGTTGTTCTGTTGAAAAATAATGGCAATTTATTTTCAAGAATAAATTTTATTTCTCAAGAAAGCTCGTAGTTTCTTGTTTCCCATTTGATAATAAATTTGCCGCATTAAGTTTTAGAAATAAAAGAACTTAACTTAATAAATTTAAGGATTATCATCTAATAAGGATTAAAAATGACTAAAATAAAGTAGTGATAGCAAAATGTATTCAAGAGAGAGAGGGAAAGATAGGAAATGAAGAAAAAAAAATAGGAAAGAAATAAGAGAAACGAAAAAGAAAAGAAAAAACAAGTGTTTATAATATTATAGTTTCTTTTATTAATATAATGTTTTTATGCAGTAATAATTTTATATATGTTTTGAATAAATTATTAGACATATTTTATTTCTTGCTTTCTTAATCATTTCTCCTTTTATGCATGTATAACCTGTTGTCGTAATTGAATTTAGAAGGAATTTATGTATACGTGTTAGTGGTAATTAATAAATGGGTAAATTACACCAACAGTCACTCAACTTTGGGGTAACTGACAAAACAGTCACCTAGGTTTCATTTTAGTCACTCAACTTTCAAAAAGTTACAAAACAGTCCTTTTTCTCGTTTACCGTCACAGATGTCACGGCAAGTGACATGGTAGGTGACGGCGTGGGTAAATTACACCAACAATCACCCAACTTTGGGGTAACTGACAAAACAGTCACCTAGGTTTTTTTTCAATCACTCAACTTTTGAAAAGTTACTAAACAGTCACTAATTAACAGTTACCGTTAGGGTGTTAACAGAATTGCTGACGTGGCAAGTTAACCAGCTGATGTGGAAAGTTAACTTGCCACATTGGTGAAGCAGCTCCTCCTCCTCCTACTCCTCTCAGTCGAAGAAATCAAAGCCCAATGCACTGTTAGATAATCTCCAAACACAAATGAACAACTTTCTGCCATGTTTTTTAAACTAGGGTTCTCTTACTTTTAACATTTTGTAATGTGTTTGTTTGTTTATACATGCAGGAGATGATGTTTGCAACCCTGGATAATCCATCGAATGCAGTAGAATGGGTAATGGCAGAGATGATAAACCAACCTGAAATCCTCCAGAAAGCAATGGAGGAAATAGAAAGAGTTGTTGGAAACCAGATGTGGGTTCAAGAGTCTAATATTCCAAGACTCAACTACGTAAAATCTTGTGCAAAGGAAGCATTTCGGATTCAACCCATTTCACCCTTCAACTTGCTCCATGTCTCAAATGCCGATGCCATCGTTGCTGGCTACTCCATCTCCAAAGGCAGCTATGTTTTGCTTAGTCGGCTAGGCCTAGGCCGGAACCCCAAGGTTTGGGACGAGCCATTGGGGTTCAAACCTGAACGACACTAAAAGGATGGGTGCATTGAAGAAGTTGATCTGACAGAGAGAGAACTGAGGTTCATATCGTTTAGTACAGGGAGACGTGGGTGCATGGGGGTGGCTCTTGGAAGTACAATGACAGTGATGGTGTTGGCAAGGCTGATTCAAGGATTTTCATGGAGGGTGCCATCAAATGAGGATAACATCATCTCTCTGTGTCGGAAAATGATCTTTTCATGGCGAAACCTTTGCATGCAATGGCTAAACCTTTTCATGACACCCATGTTGGCAAGTAACGAAGAAGAAGAAGAAGAAGAAGAAGAAGAAGAAGAAGAAGAAGAAGAAGAAGAAGAAGAAGAAGAAGAAGAAGAAGAAGAAGAAGAAGAAGAAGAAGAAGAAAGAGGAGGAGGAAGAGCTGCTTCACCAACGTGGCAAGTTAACTTGCCACATCAGCTGGTTAACTTTCCATGTCAGCAATTCTATTAAGACCCTAACGGTAACTGTTAATTAGTGACTGGTTTGTAACTTTTCGAAAGTTGAGTGACTGAAATGAAACCTAGGTGACTGTTTTGTCAGTTACCCAAAGTTGGGTGACTGTTGGTGTAATTTACCCCAACCTGATCACCCATCAGCTTTGCCAACGTGGGAAGTTAACTTGCCACATCAGCTGGTTAACTTGCCACGCCAGCAATCCCATTAACCCCCTAACGGTTACAGTTAATTAGTGATCGTTTTGTAACTTTTTCATAACGTTGGTGACTATTTTGTAACTTTTTGAAAGTTGAGTGACTGAAATGAAACCTAGGTGACTGTTTTGTCAGTTACCCCAAAGTTGAGTGACTGTTGGTGTAATTTACCCTTAATAAATGTTTGACTGTGATCATGTAACACGTAGGACAGTGAAGTATTTTTGTTAATTACTTTTTGTGGGGAATAGGACAATGAGATTAGGATTGTTTGATGTAAGCACCAAAAGGTTCATTCATATACGTATGATAGCCATCGTTCGTGATTTTGACAAGTTGACTTAGTCAATCAACGAATCTTCCAACTATGCGCTCTCTTTGCCTTCACTTTCTTATGCTTCCGGATGAAATTCTTTATAATACACCATAACTTACTTTTTAGACTTCCAAATTTCAATTAAATCTCAGTTGAGATATTTAAATAATTTAATTATTCTTATTAAAAATAAATAAATATTGTTATATAATATATCACAATCCGATTCAAAATTTAACCCGTCTTTGAGATTTAAAGACCAATCCAACAAACCATTTCAGGGAATCCTCTCGCAGGGCTGCCTCGCATGATCCCCTCATTATATGGCTCACCACCATCTTCCTACTCCCTCGCAATATAACCTGTCACCCTCATACCCGCTAGCTTGGCACCTCATGACATCGCCTCTCACTTCCTAGGGTCTTAGCATGGAGGTATATCTCTAAGAGAACGTGTCAGGCCTAAAGAGGATAACATGTTATTATGCATGCCATCTAATTATCCTTAACACACCATCAGCGATCACACTTTATAAACAGTGGCCTAAATGAGGGGGTTGACAGGGGTTCTACCCCATAAAATGGAAAATTATCTATTTAGGCTCTTTAGGAATTTTAAAATTTTAAATTAGTAAAGGTAAAATTGTATTTTAACCCCCTTAAAAATGATAAAAATTTGATTTAATCTTTTAAATATTATAAAGATATAGACTATTAAAAATTAGAATTTAATTTCGACCTCTAAAAAAATTTCAAACTTGGCCTCTACTTATAAATTATGGAAAGAGCCCATGAGAAGGATAAGAAAGAAAAACCCATCAACAAATGTCAAATTTGATATGATTTTGAACTTCAAATTGGCTCAATTTAACCCAATTCAAACCACCATAATCCATGGCAAATTTGCTTAGTATGATCCTATGGCGTATTATGACAGAGAGAATCCTAGTGTAAGTAGTTATAACAATGCATTGAAAGTACGACGTTAAACAATATTTCTTAATCTAGAAAAATGATATTGCTTAATCTTTATGACGTTAAACAATGTGTTAGGTAACGTGTAGTTTCAGAGTTTAATGCTCGAAAAATGAATGTAGCTTTTGAGATGATATGTAGAAGGGGTGGACTACATAGCAGACTCATTCAAAATTGAACGGAAAGAGGTTTTGCCTTGAAAATGTAAGGATCAAATATGTAAATAACTCTGTATATGCAACTATATATTTACGCCTTGACTTCCCTACTTCGTTTTTGTTAGTGCAGTAGGCAGAGTCCAGAAAAGGGGTGAAGTATGAAACAAAGTTGCTTTTCTGTTTTCTTTATTCGAATATGAAAATTTGATTCCATTAATCACATTTGAATTTAACTTAACTCAATTTAATCATAAAAAATTATTCTCACACAATTCAAGCTAAAAAAGCACTTAAACTCAAATGTCAAACTTCAAACCATTCGTAAGACCGTAACCCTAATCCAAAAGAGCTTGAAAATTTTAAAACTTAACTTGACAAGTCTCCTCCTTACCTAGAAACAACCTAGTTTTTGGTATAAACAGGCAGCAAAGCTTGTAGCTTGCTTGCCTGAAGAAGCAGTTGGATGTAAACAACAGCTCCATGTGCAGGGATGAAGTTACGAAAATTATTTTAGGGGTTAAAATGAAATTTTAATTTTTAATAGTTTATATCTTTATAACTTTTAAAGGATTAAATCAAATTTTTATAATTTTAGGGGAGGTCAAAGTGCAATTTACCTTCACTATTTAAAAATTTTAAAATTTTCTAAAAACCAAAACAACAATGTTTCATTTTAGGGAACTAGTTTCATTTTCTAGGGATTCAAAGTATCCAAAAATTTAAGACTAATTGACTGAGACAATGGAGTCAATGGTAGAGGGCAGCTGAAGTGTTAACGCCCAGTTATTAATATGGCATGCAACTATACCATCCAAAATATCATCCATAGCCTTTGCTAGTAGTCGCTGAATTAGCGATAATTTCTGCTTGATTGCTATTGTTTCTGTAGAATGAAAATATGAAGTTCATAGGCTTCATTCCGTTCATGGTTGAATCACAATTCGAAGTAACTTTTTTTCATAACTTTGCTTGATCCAAGTAGATTCAATAATTAATTTTAATAATTTTGAACAAAAATTTTATATTAGATCACATCTATAGGATGAGCTACACAACCCATAGATAATTTTGTGATAGACTTTTAATTATCGAAATTTCAAACTAAAATCAATTTTCAATAAATCAATCTATATAACTTGATTTAAAATATAAATTGCTCTTTTACAGTTGAGTTGATTTTGTATGAAAAATGGCTCTTTTGTTTATAGGAAAATATTCATTTGATTTAGACCGGCTTTGCTTAACAATTCAATTACAATATTATTATTGTAAAGATTTTGGAAAACAAGGTAAGGTTTTTAAGAAAAGACTTATCAAAACTTTTAAGAATTTTATAAAGCAGTGGAAAATACTTAAAGTAATGGATTTCTAAATGGTAAAGCAAACATGTAAATAACAAAGTATTATCTAAGTGACATATTTTAGAATGAATACAATCTTGAGAATGATTAAAGAAAACTTCAATAAAAACTTCAAAATAATAATAACAAAAAACGAGTTTCTAGTTCGAGACTCCTTCGATGCCTTTCCAAATCCTAGTTTTTTGTGTTACCTGAAATTATATTTTAAAGCATTAAATACATAATAAATTAAAGCATTCATCATGAAATACATAATAAATATATTAATAGAAATTTTATATGATGCAATTTATGTTTTAAAGTTTCCACCTGTCCATCCTTTTCGACACTCCTAAAACCCGCTACAATAGCTGCCCATCCCTGTTTGATTTGCAGGAATGATGGCCGTTCACTTCTCGCCTGTGAAAGTGAATTTTACTACAATAATTTACCATCGTGGTTGCCCAGTTTTGATGGTTTTTAAACTATCATCCCAGTTTGGTTCGATTTTGATGGCGTTCTTAATCTACCATCTCGTCCTGTCGATTTAGATGGCATTGTCGCCCACTTCGTGCAATACTGACTTTCGGTGTGGACTTAATTTGCCAGTCTCCTATGGAACTTCTACGTCTTCCATACCCGACTTTGTGTAATTATGCACATAAACTTAGCATGTTCTATGCTTTTTATCATTATATTATGCTACCTTTAAGATTTCGTGCTAGCATTATAAGGCATGCATTTAAGCATACATTTATCTCATTATCACACAATTACATATAATTAGTGCAAGTAAATAAATAAAACACAGGGTCAGATGCACAGGATTTTATGTGAATTAACAATCTAGTTATTTGACACGTTTGAAGGTTCGCATGATCATATGGGCTTGCATGTAACTATGGTTCGCATATAGGATCACACAATCCTAGGGTTCGCATGTTCCTATGGTTCACATATAGGTTGTAAGGTTCGTATGGCATATAGGCTCGCATTTTCCTAGGGGTTGCACATAGGCTCACATGTACCTAGGGTTCGCATATAGGCTCGCAAGTTCCTAGGGTTCATACATAGGCTCGCATGTACTTGAGGTTCTACGTAGGCTCGCAAAATCCTAGGCTTTGCATCGCATATAGGCTAGCACCTACAGGGTTTTGCATGCAAATGGGGTCTCGTCTATAAGGGATTCACATGCCAAGAGGCTTTACATATAAGGGGTTTACACATGCTAGGGCTCATATAAGCATGGTTCGTATTTATAGATATGTATAAGTTCGCATACTGTTAACATATGTGTTTACATATTAGGCATATATAGGGTCGCATGTAATACTGGACAAGTTTCACATGTTTTAATAAAAAGGTGTTTACAAGTATCAACATGTAAAGTGGTTCACATGTAACATGTATAGGGGATCACATGAAATAGTAGGGTTTGCATGTATGAACCTAGAGTTTGCATGAATATTCCTATATGTTTATGCACATTTGTTTGCAGTATGGGGTATGCACATAACAATATAAACCCTAAACCCCTATCACTTAACCCTAAATCATAAAACATAAATCCCTAACCCTTAACCACTAACCCATAAATCTTAAACCCTAAATCTTAAACCATAAACCATAATCCTTAAACCTTAAAGTAGTAACTCTTAAACCTTAAACCATAAACTATAATGATAGTTAATTCAATATTTTAAAATTAATACTATCTCTTTTACGATTAAAAAGATCAGTCATATACCTATAGCAATTTTTTTTCAAAAAGCGCCGCTAATGGTTGACAGCGCCGCTAAAGCTCAATCTATAGTGGCATTTTTCAAAAAGCGCCGCTATTGCCACTAAAGCTCAACATAAAATGACGGCGTTGTGCTTAATTTTTTTGATGTGCTTTTCAAAAAGCGCCGCTAATGGTCAACTTATAGCGGCGTTTTTCAAAAAGTGCCGCTAATGCTCAATCTATAGCGGCCTTTTTTTGAAAAGCGCCGCTAATGCCACTAAAGCTCAACATAAAACGTTGTGCTTAATTTTTTTGAGGCGTTAGTGCCACTGATGGTCGACCTATAGCGGCGTTTTTCGCTAATGTTCGATCTATAGCAGCGTTTTTTGTCTAAACGCCGCTAAAAACGCCACTAAAAACCTATTTTGCTGTAGTGCTAGGATTCACAGGTATAATCTAGGTTTTGCTTGGTTTTCATACAAGGCTCACACAAATATGTTTAGGGTTCGTAGAGGTAATCCTATATGGTTTTGCATGAGGGTTCGCACACATGGATTCACGTACGGCTCACACATATTAGGGATTCTTCTTGGGTTTTGCCTAACCTTATTTCTCTACTTCCTAATATTTTCAATTATATTCAAAGATTTAGGTTTAGATCCCACACATATTTCGAAGACTTAAAAACCTTTTGTTTGGAAAGGAGGTTGGACATCTTTATGAAGGATGTTTCTTGAAAATTTGTTTGGTAATTTCTAAGGTTTGTTTTGAGATTAGCTATTTATAAAACTTGTTTATCCTAGTTGAATTAGATTTTACAAATTCATGTAGGCTTAGGACTTTTCTTTTTAAATAGGGACTAAGCTGAAATTTTTGTTTTTGGCTGGGTTGATTTTAAAAAAATTCACTCTTGGGGGAAGGAACAAGGAAATAAAAATATTTTAGTTGGTACTAACCAAGGGGTTGAACTTAAGACCAATGAGAAAGCTAAAGCTTTGCCATTAAACTAACAAATTTATTCTTATTAATTTTCTACCATAAAATAATTTTAAGGCATACTAATTCCTTTACCTTATTTGTAAAGAAAATAAACAACAATCTAAATTAAATCCGATTTCTTCCATGTCCGCTTTTGAGATGTGACATAAACTAAAAATCAAATAAGTTCACGATATCACAACTTTTTTTATTATAATATATTTCATTTTCCAAATAATAAATTTAAATTTATTATGATTATTATTTTAATATAACTACTATGATAAATTTTTTTCAGTTTTTAAGTTGATTATAATTATTTTTAAATTTCAATTTAATAATATGGTGAAAAATAAATGATATTATTGTCCATTACTTTTATAATATATATATTATAAATAAAGTATTTGAGCTAATATATAATATTGTAAAATTAATTTGAAGTATCAAATTTTGTCAAAAAATTGAAGTATAAAAATAAAAATAAAAATTTATTTATAACATAATATATAAATATAATAAAATCAGCTATTGAATCCAGCCGAATAAAACTTTTAGATATTAAAAAATCAAAATTTAATCCAAATTATCAACAAGTCTAATGTCAACAAACAAGGGGCCAAACTCAAACTTTATTAACAAAGGCATTAATGAGTTGAGTGACTGCAAATATCAGTCGCTGGCACCATTCCAACTATGACTCTCTTTTATCTTCTATCATTGACTTTTTTGCTTTAAACAATTGGTGTAGTTGTGATTCTTCTTTGCTTTGGGACTTTCTTTTAGCTGCTTAATAAAACTTATATTTTACTTTTCAAAAAAAAAAGCACGTAAATTCATATTAATATTTTACAAAAACGATGATTATTTGAGAAAAATGAACGAAGTTTATATTAATGTTTAAACGTCGATATAAAATATATATTTTTATCTATAATCTCTCTTAATTCTTGAATTGAAAAGAAACTATAACTTAATTGGCAAAACCAACACTAAATACTCATTATTCAATAGTCAAGGTTTCTTTTACTGGGTAGAGCAGTATTAGTTGGTACAGTTTTGTCAATGCAACTGGCAACTAATCAACTTTCATCTTCTATCTCTAATTACTATTCCAACTCTTAGTTGAAATATTTGAAGAATTCATGGTCCAAATAAGGACCTATTCAGGCATTTTAAGGTGTAAATTGTAATCTTCTCAACTCGGCTTAAACATTAGGCTTAAATTCGAAAGAATACATTGACCATTAAAATGACCCACTAGACTATCGGAGCTTGTAAAACAAACATTTTTAAAACGTTTGTTTATCTTAGAGGAAAACGTCTATTTAAAAAAAAAAAACTCATGAGTTATCATTAAAGAAACAATTAAGAAAACTTTTTCTTGTTGAAAACTTAGTTAGTTTATTTATTTTTCCAAATTTTATTTATAATCTAACAGCAAAAAAGTAATATTCAACTTAGCTATAATTAAGAAAAATCAGAATTATTTTGAGCATAATTAACTATAAGTCCATGTTCAATATCCTAAATTTAGATTTAAATATCATGCATGCTAAGTAAACCCTAACTTAAGTCACATGCCATAGTTTAAATGAAACAATACAGTTCCAAATTAACAGGAATTATAAAAATATGCCTAATATATTAAATATATATAACGATTTCCGATTCCTCTAAGTGTCTTGTGTAGGAGCCTAATTTTGACTGGGCTTAAGCAAACCAAAATAAAAATAAATTTCCAAAAAAAAAGTCCATGTATAGAGCCCAACCCGTTACACCAGACCCAATCTTAAACCGAATACCCAACCTAACCCAAACTACCTCAGACCCATTCTTAAACCTGTGACCCAACACAAAACCCAAAACAAAGACAGCCCAAAAGGGCCCAAACAATAAACAGAATCAACTATGGCCTAGGGTTTCTGAAACCCTAGGCGCAGCCTCGCGCCCCAGTTCCTTTTGTGCTGCACTCCTCGCACCCACGCCAAGTCCTCGATCGCACCACGATCGGTGCCCGAATCGCGCCATCATTGCCTGATTCGCTGTTGCTTGCCTGCACAAAAGGAAAGAGAATCGACAGCAAACATGACAACTTTCTTTTTTCCTTTTTATTTTTGCTTAGTTTAAAGGCTATAAAAGCCTTAAAAAGATTTGTAAAACGGAGACGCATATGATAAACAGAGAAAATATACACAGAGATTTCAGAGAAAAAAGAATAAAAACAGAGGTTTTTTTTTTGTTCATTTTATTTTTTCTCTTCGATTTCCTCTTTTTTTTACATATATATAAAAGCTAAAAAATATATAAAGAGAAAAGGGTGAAGTTTTACCTGTGCACCACCATAGGCGACAGTGCGTGAGCGCGTAACGGAGGCTCCAACGGATGACGATCGAAACCCAGAAGAGGGCTCTAGAGAGAAAACTATTTTTTTTTAAAAATGTGGTGCAATTTAACATGTCCTTAACAAGTGATGTGAAAGGCTTACTAGAATTATGCTTCACATTTACGTGTGCATGGGGAAGATATACTTGAAGAAGCTCTTGGTTTCACCACCACTCATCCAGGTTTAGCCAAAGCTTCTGGCACTATCGAATATCCCTTTTCAGCCTTAGTTTCCCATGCTCTATACCAACCCATCCGCAAGGGCTTGCCGAGGTTGGAGGCTAGGCAATTCATTTCCATTTACCTAGTCGATGCTTCACATAACAAAACGCTGTTGAAGTTTGCAGAGTTGGATCTCATCTTGTTACAAATTTCACACAAGGAAGAGCTAAGCCAGATATACAGGCATTATATTACTCCTTCGTCATTCAATATTAATTGTTTATCCGAAAGTAAAAATTTTGTTTTGAAAAACTTAATTTACAAGTCTTAAATATAAGTCTGCCTCTTGGCACTGTTTCTCTGTCTGCTGTTTGGCATGTCTTTTTCTAAACTTTTCTTTTTCTAAATTTCTTCTCAATCTTTTCTTCATTTTTTTTCTTTTGACGAGCCCCCGACACATATGAAAAACGATCTGGTGAATTTGAGTATACTAGATGATGAGGAGGAGGCTATTTAGAAGGAAGTAGAAGTGGTGGTAAGGTCATACCAATGCTCCTTAGTGGGACGATGCTTAACGGATAGTGTCATCATTTTCCCTCGTTGAGAAACACTATGGCTGATCTCTGGCACCCCATTGGTGGTATTTGTATAACAGATCTAGGGTATAAAAGATACCTTTTTCAATTTTTCATGAGGTGGATCTGAGAAGGGTTCTTGATGGCATGCCATGGTTTTTTAATAACCATTTACTTATTTTGCAAAGAATTCCTATTGAAGGGAACCCTTTAACGTTGCAATTGAATCAAACTGAATTTTGGGTGCAAGTTCACGAATTACCCCCTGGGTTGATAACTGAAAACATGGCTAAACAATTCGGTAATTTTTGTGGAAAATTCATTGATTATGATGCATCCAGTTTATCTTTAGAATTTAGGAATTTTATGAGTATTCGTGTCTGTCTTGATATTTCGGCGCCTTTGAAACGTAAAAAGAAGATACAGATTGGTTCCTCAATGACTGTTTATGCAAGATTCAAGTATGAAAAACTTAGTTTATTTTGCTACATTTGTGGTAAGTTGGGTCATGGTGAAAGCTTTTGCCCATATCAACTAAGAATTGATTCTTCACAAATTACTTTCAACTGGGATATTTCGTTGCGAGTGGAGCCTCGACGGCAGGGTACGGTGGAGAGTAGGTGGTTAAGGGAGGCGGATGGCACAAGACGGGAATGAGTAAATTTGGAAACAATCAATCACAATGCTGCAATAAATGTGGGGGAAGATTCTAGGGAAAATATGGGTGGAAATCGTGGTAATCAGATTTCTAATCCTAATTTGAAGCAAAAAGGATTTAATTACCAGATTACTACTAATGAGCAGATTCATGGGAGTAAATGGCGTAAAGATGATATGAGAACTGTGGGTGCGGAATTTAGGCCTATGGAGTTGGGCTTGGAAGAGGAAAATTTTCCAGTGGAGATATTGGATGGTAAGAAACGACAGAGGCTTGTAGATAGTTCATTTGTTACATTGGGCCCAAAGGTGGAGATTGGGTCGTTAATCTTATCGACTAGCTCTGGTGATCAGAGCAGCCGGGAACAATGAAAATATTAAGATGGAACATCCGTGGTTTGGGGAGACCACGAACCGTTAAAAGGCTCAGAAACAAGTTACGAGCCGTCAATCCCCGCATTTTGTTTCTTATGGAGACAAAATTAAGCGCGAAAAAAATAGAGCTGATTAGACTAAAGTGTGGGTATGAAAATGGCATTGATATTGGTGCTATGGGATCAAGAGGTGGTCTGTCCTTAGGGTGGAAAGGAAATTCGTTGGTTAGTCTTAAAAGTTTCTCCTCATTCCATATTGATGTGGAAATTCAAGATAGTGATTGCGATGCACCATTGAGGCTAACGGGATTCTATGGGAACCCGATTGAACAGGAAAGGAGAGGGTCTTGAAATCTTCTCAGACAACTAAGTGGTGACCTTAATGCTCCATGGGTTGTTGTATGAGACTTTAACGAGATCATAAGTTCTTATGAAAAGAGGAGTGGACGCCTTCGGTCTGAAAGACAAATGATGGAATTTCGCATGGCATTGGAGGAATGCAATCTTATCGACCTTGGTTTCATAGGGCATTGGTTCACATGGGAAAGAGGCCGATTCAAGGCTACTAATATTAGAGAGAGATTGGATCGTGGAGTAGCGAATCCTAATTGGATTGAGTTTTTTCTAAACTATCAAATCGAACATTTGACACACTCGTTTTCAAACCACTGCCCTATTCTTCTAGACACTATGGGTGGGAGCCGAATGGATATGCAACAAAAAGGAAGGAAATTTCATTTTGAGGCTAAATGGTGCTTGGACAGTTCTTTTGAGGGTACGATTCGCAGATGGTGGGAAGATTCTTCTGATAGCGTTCCAAATAAATTGGAGATTATAGGAAACAATTTATTAAAATAGAACAGACTCAGGAGTAGAGAAGAGAGAAGAAATCGGGTTCAAAATCGGGTTCAACTTGAACAGAGATTGAATGGTCTTTTTTCTCAAGATGTTTCATATGACGTTTTAGCAGAGATTGTGGAGGTTCAGCTGGATCTCAACTTGGAAGCTGATAAGGAGGAAATATTCTGGGAACAAAGAGCCCGTGTTAACTGGCTAAAAAATAGGGATCGCAACACGAGTTTCTTTCACAAGATGACTGGACAACGTCATTCTCATGGTAGAATTTTTGAGTTGGTGGATGATAATGGTGTTCGGCATTCAGAGCCTGCGGAGATGCTTAAAGTCGCATCAGATTATTTTGTTAATTTATTTACCACTTCTGAGATGGGTTTGGACGAGCATCTCCTTAGTCTAGTGGAAAAAAGGATTACTGATAACATGAATGAATATTTATTACAACACTTTACGGAAGAGGATGTTTGGAATGCTGTCAAATCAATGTCACCGTTAAAAACACCAGGAGTTGATGACTTTTCGGCAATTTTTTTCGAACGCTATTGGCACATAGTGGGTCCGGAGGTCTCGAGATACTACCTTGATGTACTGAATGGACAAATGGAAATTGGTGATATCAACAAAACAAGAATTGTGCTAATTCTGAAGGTAGATAAGTCGAAATCGATGTCTCAATTTAGACCCATCAGCCTTTGTAATGTTGTTTATAAAATTATTGCAAAGGTGCTGGTTAATCGAATGAGTAACATTTTGGGAGAATGTATTAACGAAGCTCAAGGGGCTTTTATACCAGGGAGACTCATTTCAGACAATGTTCTGATTACTTATGAGGTTCTACATTCTCTGAAGATGAAAAAAAGTGGAAAGAAAGGATACTTCGCTATTAAATTGGACATGAGTAAGGCGTACAACCAAGTAGAATGGGATTTTCTAGCAGGAATAATGACGGCTTTAGGGTTCCATGCTGATTGGATAGTGCTTATTATGAGGTGTATCAGCTCCGTTGTTTATTCTATTTGTCTTAATGGTGAGGATAGTGAAAGCTTTTCGCCATCGCGAAGTTTGAGACAAGGAGATCCCCTCAGTCCCTTCCTTTTCCTAATTTGTGCTGAAGGTTTTTCTACTCTTCTGGAAGATGCAAAGCAGAGAGGGTGTATGAGAGGTGCTCTTATTGGCAGGGAAAATTTTCGATTAATCATTTGTTTTTTTGCAGATGATTGTATTCTTTTTGGAGATGCTACTCGAGAGGGAGCTGTTAGAGACATCATTCAAGAGTACAAGATGTGTGCAGGGCAGAAGGTGAATTATGACAAATCTTTAGTTTATTTTAGGGCCAATGTAAACGAAGGGTTGAAGGAGGAAATTACAAATTTCTTGGGAGTTCGAATGACATCTAATCCTGAGAAGTATCTGGGACTGCCGATGATGGTGGGACAAAGAAAAACATGGGCTTTTGCGGACTTTATTGATCGATTTAGAAAACGAGTTGCAAGATGGAGTCTCCGTTTTCTTTCAATGTGGGGCAAAGAGGTATTCATTAAATCTATCTTGCAAGCTACTCCTATTTATGCCATGCAATGTTTTCTTTTTCCAAAAATGTTATGCCAAAAGTTGGAAAACATCATGAATAAATTTTGGTGGGCGAATAACAAAACGGCGAAGGGTATTCATTGGACTTGCTGGGATACGCTTTGTAGGCCAAAGTCTTATGGTAGGATGGGATTTAAAAATTTATTCTTGTTTAATAAGGCTCTATTAGCTAAGCAAGTTGGCGCATTTTAGTTCAGCCTAAGTGTTTATTAGCCAGAGTTTTAAAAGCTCGTTATTTCCGTTTTCTGATATTATGCCAGCTAGGATAGGTGCTTACCCTTCTTTTACCTGGCGAAGTATCTGTTGTACTCAGGACTTGATTGCGGACGGTATGCTCTGGCGGATTGGGAAGGGAGATCGTGTTAACATCTGGAATGATCCCTAGTTACCTGGAAAAGAGAACAACAGGGTTTCATGTCATGAGATTATTCCAACTTGGACATATGTTAGTCAACTAATAGAAGAAGACTCCAATACCTAGAACAAGGAGTTGATATACAGCATTGTTGATGAGAATACTGCTGAAAGAATTCTTTCTATCCGGATTGCTAGTTGTCGAACGGAAGATACGATGGTCTGGAAGCATGAAGGGTCAGGGTCTACTTAGTCAAAAGCGGGTACCGTGCCCTAGTTACATTTATTGATTCATCTACTACAATATGCTCTAATGAGGAGGACTACAAAGATTTTTACAAAGCATTATGGCCACTGAATATTCCAGAAAAAATAAAAATTCATGTCTGGAGACTGTTTAACAACTTGCTTCCCCATTCTAGCAATTTGGCAAAACGGATGTTAACTGTGGAGTCGGCTTGTCCTCTGTGTAGGGTCGAACTAGAAGATTCTAGTCATTTGATGTGGTCCTGTGGCGTTCTGAAACGTGTGTGGACTTACTTGTAGGTTCAGGTTCCAGTTCTGGAGGAAACCTGGTGTAATAAGAAACGATTAGCTCATACCTTTATTATGGCAGATGAACAACAAAGATGCAGTATTGCAATTTCACTTTGGAGCCTATGGTATCGAAGAAACAAACTTATTCATGAAGGAGTCCCCTTTAGTTTGCAAGAGGTCTTGGGTTTTATTCAAGGTATTTAAAAGAAATCAACATGATTCAAAAGACTTTTCAACCAATAATCAGAACCGGATTGAAGGAATCATGGAGACCCCCGGATAAAGGTATAATAAAGCTTAACTTTGACGCGACTTACAAATCAGACGAAAGGATAGCTACTACAGCAGTCATTGTTAGGTACTCTACTGGAATCATAGGAGGGGCTGAAACTTATCTTTTTGAACATATAGCAGATCCTTTTGTGGTGGAAGCTAGGGCGTGTGAAAGGGCGCTAATTTTCGCGTTGTCCATGGGTTTTAGGCGTCTGGTGGTGGAGGGCGATTCACTGACAGTCATCAAAAGCATTGAGAAGAAAGATGAAGATAGATCGATACTGAGACTGATTACATAGAATATCAGACAACTGGGTTCGAGTTTTGATGAAATCTCTTACCTGCATGTCCAGCAGTCCGCAAACGGAGTGGCTCACACACTGGCACTGGAGGGAAGGCGGACGAGCTTTTTTGGGAGATGGATCTGTGATTTACCAGTTTCGGTGCAGAGGATTGCGTTGAGGGAACGAATGGAAGGGAGTTTAGGACTTTAAGTTTCGTTGTTGGCCTTGTTCTTTTGGAAGATGAATCCACTGATTTTTTTTCCAGGCGTTTTCACTGCGTTTGAACAAGGGATGTTCGACTTTTCGTCTGGGTTTGAAGAGGCAGACATATTGATGGCTGATTTGAGTTCTCGTGAAGATAAGGTGCCTAATAGATGTTGTTCTGTCTTTTCTCTCTGAACTGTATTTATTGTTTTGTTAATTTGATGTTAGATATTTTTGGTTTTTAATTTTGTTGGGCTTTCGGTTGTTATTTCTTTGTTTTTGGACTTTCAGGCCTTTAATAAATCAGCCATATTTTGATTCAAAAAAATATATATTAATTGTTTATCCTAATTTAAAAGGATTAATTGATACCTAATAATGAATTATAGGCTAATGTGAGTTTTGTTTCAGGTGGGGGAAAAGTTTAGACTTAGCTACAAAACTACCTTTTGTTCGAGATAGATTGGTAGAAGGTTACTTTTGGATATTGGGAGTGCATTTTGAGCCACAGTACTCTTTTTCTAGGGAGATATTAGCAAAAACAATAGTCATGACATCAATAATGGATGACATTATGACGCATATGGCACACTTGAAGAACTTCAACTCCTCACGAATGCAATTCAGATGTTAGTAACTTGTATATTTACACACGATTCAATTTTAAATCTGAAAGTTGATTAATTAGTTAATTCATGTAACCATGTATAAAAACATTATTCAATATGTTTGATTTTGAACTTTTCTCTAACTAATTTTTCAGGTGGAATGCTGATTATATAAATCAATTCTCAGAATATATGAAGTTTGTTTACAAGCCATTATTAGATTTTTATGAAAAAATGGAGGAGACAATAATTAAATAAAGAAAATTGTATCATGTCAAATATGCAAAAGATTAAGTACATTCGTACTTTATCTATTTTTAAATGATTTTACATAAGTAATAAAAATAGTATCCTTTTATCATAATATATGATAAAAGTGTCAAATATGAGTAGGGTTAAGAATGGGATAAGGAATATGAGTAGGGTTGACAATGGGATAAGGCGTAGTAGGACTATTCACCTCAGCCCCATCCAATTTTTATATCTCTCGCCTTGACACCAACCCAAACATGATCTTAATTGAAATTGTATATCCAACAAAAAAAAAAAGTTTCTCAACTTTACCCAACTCACGCCAAAATATTAAATAATTTTTATGGTATATTACCTTTTACAATATCAAATAAAATGCATATTATAAAATCATATAAAAATTTAAAATGCCTAACTAAAAAATTATAAAAAAAGGTTAAAATCTTATAAAATCTTATAGAAATTTAAAAAATTATAAGTAAAATATATATAATTAGTTATGAAATTTAAAAAAAAAAAGTATTTTGGTAATTTTTTTAAGATAGGACCACGGTGCAAGTTTAATCAAAATCTTAATTCTGCCTTGAAAATCCATTTTCCTTGTCTCCAAATCCAATTTTCATGAAAAGAAAATATGCTTTATAGGGTTGGATCGAAACCTATGGGTTTGGGTTAATTTGTTATCCCTAAATTATATAGATATATGTTAAATATGAGAATATTCCATTTTATAAAAAAAATATTTAAATTTGAAGAATTATAAGTTGGTACTTGTATACTCTAAACTTGAAATTTATTATGACCTAAAGGTAACTGCTTTTTTTTTTTTTTCCTTTTTATAGTTTAAACAATTGTGTGATTCTTATTTTGTGGAGGCCAAATGGTATAATGAAAGCTATGTACCAATAATGGAGGAGAATACGAGGAGCGCAATTTTATCTTCTGATTTTATGATGTTAATCGTCACATCTTTTGTTAGAATGGGAGATTTTGTGACAACTGAGATTTTTAATTGGGCATCTAACAACCCTAAAATCATTGATGCTTCTTCCATTGTTGGTCGTCTCATGGATGATGTTGTTTCACACAAGGTACTTTCTTTTTGAATTTTTCAAGAGTATTTTCAGTAACTTATTTTTGATGAATAAAACTAATATAAATATATAGTTTGAGCAAGAGAGAGAGCATTGTGCATCGGCTGTTGAATGCTACATGAGAGAACATGTGGTTTCAGAAGAAGCATGTAGTAAATTGAAGAAGCAAGAGGAGAATGCTTGGAAATATATAAACCAGGAATTGATATTTAGTGAGATATCGAAAGTTATTCCAGGGCCGGTTCTTACACGAATTCTCAATCTTACAAGGGTCACTGGTTTCTTTTACAAGAATGGAGATGGGTATACACATTTTGGGAAAAATACAAAAGATGGGATAATCTTTACTCATTGATCCAATCTCAGTCCCTTATTGAGAAATTAAGAACCTATATCATCTAGCAATCCATTTCGTATTTGTGTTGCTTTTATATGTTATATTGTGTTTAAGATGTTATTTAAATCCTATAATGATCTAAGATTGGCATCTTTGGTTTAGGCTTGAAATAATGTTCAATAGTGTGATTGTTTTGTAGTGTTCCGATTCATGGAGTTGATCGTGATACTTAAGTAAGGCTCTTTTAGGTAATTGATCTTGGCATAGCACAAAGCAAGGAGGGTGTTTTGGCTATTATTTTCAGTTAAATTATTAGCTTGACATCTTTTGACCAAAATTATTACTCTTAAAAAGCACATATTTAAGGATTTTTAGCAGCACTATACTGAAATTAAAATATTGAAAAATCGAGAAAAGATATGTTGAAGACATTCAATGTGATTAAATTCCGTTATTTGAATAGATTCCTTTTTCTTAGTAGACTACAACGTTAAATATAGAATGAGAGTAACTGACACCTAATCGTTTGATTGTATCAAATGCAATTTATGGAGTAACCTATTCGATACTGTCTAGAAAACCATCTATAGGACTAACAATTTGATTAGGGAGAAAAATAAATGAAAAGTATAAAATGCCACACAAATATTTTAGGTCTCTAAAATTTATATAATACTTTGCAATATGACAGCACTAACTCTAACACTAACATGTTCCATGAGTGTTTTTTTGTTGGCCAAATAAAATTTATTAGAAAAGATAGAATCCACTAAACAATGACCATTGTATTGCCTAGAAACCAGGATTATTGAGGTGTGAAATTTTATATAACACTTTTAAGACACATAAAATTACACAAACACTTAACATGGATTATTGAAGAATTGGTGTTACACTAAAAGCAACACAAATACGAATCGGATCATAAGATTGAGTAGATTTTTAATTTCCTTATGCAGGAAATTATATTGAAACAATGATCAAAGAAATGGTTGCATCTTTTGTAAATTTCCCAACATGTGTATCCATCTTCATCCCTATAAAGGAAATCAATGATCCTTGTAAAATTGAGAATTCGTGTAAGAACCAACATTGGAACGAGCTTAGGTGTCTCACTAAATATCAACTCATGATTTATATCTTTCCAAGCATTCTCCACTTTGATTCTTCAATTCATCGTATACTTCTTCTTCTTCTTCTTCTTTTTTTTTTTTTTTTTTTTTTGCTCAATAAAGGTATTACAATACCGCAATTGCAGTAACATACTGACAAATGCCACCCTACCCCCTAACAAACAGAACCACACCCATGAACAAAAACCACACTCAAACGGATAACCACAAAAGCACCCCAATAATCTCAAAATCCCCCTCTGTTAGACAGCCCTCTAAGCAAAAGAACAAATAACCAACACCAAAACTCCCTAAGACTCTGAAACAGCAAACCCATATACTTGTACTGACATAATTATATCAGTCCAAGACTTGTACTCACCACCAAGCCTTAAACATACTAGGCCTTCTCATTCCAGCAGTCGCTAATGTATCTGCCATTTCATTGCCATTCAGCCCAGCTAATGAAAAAGTTACCTCTCCCACACAAGCAATCCTTCTTTCTAAATCTGCAAATGTAGCTTGTTCCGACCAAGGTCTTCTTATTTTGTCCAATATCCAATTATACACCACCCTCGATCCCATTTCAACAATAAACGAACCAGATCCCTTCCATCCTATCTCAATAATTACATCCAACGCAGTGATAATTGCTCCTAATTCAGCTGACTCTGCATCACAGGCATCACTTGGACCAGAGAATAAAGCTCTTACAATTCCTTCCTCGTCTCTCAGCACACCTCTATCGGCCAAAGCAACCTCAGAAGCTATACCACTAACGTTAAATTTCAGCCACCCATGTGGAGGATAACACCAACCCCGTGAAACAGATTCAGAAAAACTGCAATTGTATGGACAAAACCACCATAATCTCTCTTGAACCATACACTCATCGAAAGTAGCTCTTACCCAAAATAATGCCCTCATCTTGGAATGAAAAATCAGTGTATCCATCGACAACACTTTCTTTCAAACACAATCTCGTTCCCAGCGAGCCAAATAGACCAACAAGAAGCCGCAATTACAATCAACCACAGACTTTTACAAGAACCATGAAACTTCACTTTAAAACATAAAGAGTAAAATTCTTCAAAGCTGCTTTCCTTTTCTAGCCAACATCACACCAATTAAAAATCCTCATCCAGAAACCAGCAATAAAATTACATTTAAAGAACAAATGGTCCGCCCTCTCCAGCTCACGCTTACACCAAGGGCAAACATTCAAAATGGTTTGCAGATTCACCCCTCTCTTCACTAAGAAATCCTTCGTGGGAACTCTGCCAATAGCTAACAACCAAAGAAAGTTACGTACCCTTGGAGGAACTTTTAATTTCCAAATTTTATCAAAAGCAAAATGGAGTCATCCCCATCACCCTCAATCAGCAGTTTAGATAACTTCTCCACTGAGAACTTTTCTTTACTATCGTGCACCCATAATAACCGATCCTCCACCTCTGGGACGAGACCACTGTAACAGCCCTAACCCAATTCCGTCACCGGAGGGGTTATGAGGTATTACCTAACGACCACAACAACATTTGAACACTCATGTAGCAAAATTAGACTGTACAATACTATGCTACCAAGCTGAATTTATAAATAAATATATTTTTAATCAAAATTTTAAGCTTATATATAAAAAAAAATTATTTATGTTATAAAAACTCATGCCAATATAAAATCTCACAGTGAATTCAACATGTATATGCAAACATAGTATAATGTATGCGCATAACAAGAAAATATGAAAAGAATTTATTAATAAAACTAACTCAAATCAATGTCATAGCTCCTTTGGTCTCTTTTGAACCTGGTTAGTTTCCAACTCATTTGCTTATACTTACTTACAAAGTCAATTGACTATTTTATGAATTCATTTAAAAACAATTAATAGGTTAAACCGAATGCCATCAATGCTTGATATTTACTCAACAAAATAAGATATATATATATATATATATATACATATACTTAACAAAAATTATGCGCATGAAGTATCATTATAACAAGACCAAATGTGCATCATTTCTCATCAATGTTTAAGCAAAATGACCATGTCCATTTCAACCATTTTGAACGTTTATATAAAACCATATATGCTCAATGTGCATACCATAATCATATATATATATATATATGTAATAAACTGAATATAAATACCAGTTAATAAACTTAAAACATACTCATGCTAGCCATTACCACCGAATATCAATATCCAACCCACAATTGATCAAATTATAAATATAAATATTCGATCATCAACCAAGAACATATATATCACAACATATACGTATCATGATTAAACTTACACCACCATAGCATATAATACTTAAACTCGATTAATGCTCATTATTCCAACATATTTAAATTTTACTAAACTAATATTATAACCCGTAATAATCATTACGATAATCAAGTACGCATAGTTTAGATATCACAAATAAAGGCAAACTCAAACCACAACCAAACATATCCAAACTTTAACATGTAAATTAAGTCATTTTCGCATGACTTAACCAGTATACATATATGAAATTTAAACAGCTACAAAAGAGTTATTAGCTTATACATGCCATAAGTACCAAACCAACTTTTAAAAGTACAAAAATATTTAAGATAGTGTGGATGACTTTAGTAACGATCTCTGAGCGCGTAACGATCTCTAAAATCTATAAAATAGAGACAAGAAAACACATCCAAAGTAAACTACCATAGCTTAGTAAGTTATAAGCATAAAAACTCCAAATTCAATTTAATAGTCTAGTATCATCTAACTAAGTCTTGCTACTAGATCATTTAGTCAATATCTTACCACATTCAAGGCAATTTATTAATCATATACTCAATTTTAACTAAGACCAATATGCATCTGCTCAACCACAATCTACTACATTACTCTCAAACACAAAACCGAATGCATTTAGCATTCCATCATTGTATAACATTAATATATTCGAGCACAAAGCCATTAAAAATAGCCATCACATAGAATCGATACTCACCTGCACAAACTTGAGCTATACATCATAGTTGTTCATCAAGAAATTTGAAGCTTTAATTCATTCAACCATTTCCGATCTACTCAAATAAATCGCACACCTAGTGCTAATGTTTACTCGGAAATATATATCTAGTTTGTACACTTAGTGCTCAATATTTAAACTAGCACACTTAGTGCTCAATAATCACATTCACACACTTAGTGCAAGATTCACATCCGTAATCGTTTATACTCGAACACTTAGTGCCTAAATTCCATTACTCAGTACACATCAATTTAAATTCATCAATTCCCTTTGAATTCGGCAACATCAATCTTTCATTTAATTCAATTCTGCTCATATACTTAAATTGATTTAAATTTAATCAACAACAAAAAAAAAATTGCTTAATAACTTACCTTGGATATTGACAGACAGTTGGATTCGACTACTCAACGATTTTTTATTTTCCCCGATCCACGTCCGATCTTTTTGGTTCTTGATCTAAAAAGTTCCAAATTAATTTCATTCAAATAGAATTTCATTCATTTAAGTCCAAATACACATAATTGAGCAATTTACCAATTTACCCCTAACATTATGCACTTTTACAGTTTAATCCAATTTTCACAAAACACAAAATATGAAAAATTTGCATATACAATGCTAGGGCCGAATGTTCATTAGGCTTATATAAGTCCTCCCATTTCACTAATTTCACAATCTAGTCCTTCAATTTAGTATTTTTCACAATTTAACCCTAAATGCTCAAAATTACCAAAAATCCCAATACAAAAAATGTTAATCTAACACATTTATTTTATTTTCTAACATCAAACATAAATTTCATCAAACTATCAACAATGACACTTCATGAATACATAATCAAATTTCAAAATTTCAAGATAGGCTTTATAGTATTCAAAGCAACGATCTCAAAAACGTAAAAATAAATAAAAACCGAACTCAAATCACTTACCTAATTGAATTTGCAAGGACCGAAAATATCAAAGCTTAAACTTTCTTTTCTTTCTCTTAGTTTCAGCCAAAAAAAAAAAGAACGATGAACACTTTCATCTTTTATCAAATATAATATATTAACATATATTGAAATATACCATAATGCCATAAAATATAATAAACAATTCAAGTCGTTAATTCATGCATATTGGCCGGCCACTAATTCCTATTTATGGCCAAATTGCAACCTTAATATTCCATAATATAAAAACAATCATAATTTGGCCCTTATACATTAACCCTTAAATTTTCCATTTTACACGATTAAACTCTTTTTCATCAATCGACCTCCAAACACTAAAATTTTTAAATGAAACTTTCACAAAAGCAACTTCACACATTTTAAACATAGAAAATAATATTTAAATATTATTTTGGCTCGGATTCATGGTCCCAAAATTATCGTTCCAATTAGGGTCAAAATTGAGCTGTTACAACCACACTAATCACCCTTTCAATGAGACGACTAATAATCCCCAATTCACGACCCAACAAAGGCCATACAAAAAGATCTTCCCATTTAACATTACGAAAACCACTATTGAACGAATAATCAAAAATCGATCCATTTTTTAAGTTTTTCTAATTGAAAAAGTCTAGGAAAATCCACTTTTAATGGACCATTCCCAATCTTCCAACTAAAATCTTTATTCCCCATCCATCTAGGTACTCTAACATCAAATGAATTCTCAACAATCCCTCTCCAAACAATCGATATTTCTTTCAAATGGTTCGCACTAAATCTCCATTGTTGCACACTAATGCCATACTTTGCTAATATCACTTTACTCCAAAATGCCTTTTTTTCAACCACTAAACGCCATCTCCATTTTGCTAATAAAGCTTTGTTCTTTATCGCGAGATTAATCACTCCGGCTCCACCTTTTTCTTTTGGGCTACAGATCTGGTTTCAACAAACTTTCGCCATTTTCCGCTTGCCATCAAAACAACCCCACAGAAAATTTCTCGTAATTTTATCAACCTTTTTAATTACTGTTACGGCGCCTGAAATAAGGACATGAAGTAAATAGGCAGAGACGATATTACTGCATTAATCAATACTACCCTTCCAGCCCACGACATAGTTCTACATTTCCAACCCGACAATTTTGTTCTAAATTTCTCAACCACAACATCCCAAGTAGCAACTCTCCTTGGATCTGCTCCCAATGGAATTCCTAAATAACTAAAAGGCAACACCCCAGTCTTACATTTACAAATAGCTGCCATACGATAAAGAAATTCCTCCTTCACACCAAACCCCACAATATACGATTTTTTGAAGCTAATACTCAATCCCGAACAAAGCTCAAAACAACGAAGAATGAATTTCATATTTTCCACTACCTTTTCCTTTGCCTTTAAGAACAATATAGTGACATCCGCAAATTGTAAATGCGTAATTATTTGACCCGGAATAACTTCTTGAATTCCTTCAATTAATCCCATCACCCCTGCTTTGTCCAGCAACAAATGTAAGACTTTCGTCACTAAAATAAAAAGGAATGGAGATAAAGGATCCCCTTGACGAAGCCCTCTACCAAATTTAAATTCATTTTTAGACAATCCATTAACAAGAACAGCTGCTTTCGCTGTTGAAACACACTTCATAGACCATCCAATCCAGCAATCACCAAAACCCATCTTGCGTAAAACTAATTCCAAAAAATCCCAACGAACACAATCATACGCTTTGGAGAAATCCAGTTTAAAGATCAAATTGCCCCCGTTTCCTTCCATTTTCTTCATTGAATGTATCACTTCATTTGCAATTAAAATACCATAAAAAATCTACCTCCCTTTGATAAAAGAACACACTGTCTCACTCACCAGCTCTCCAATAACCTCTATTGGCAGCCACTATCTTTGAAAAGTCAAAGATAGTTGGCTGTAAATAAGTTGGAAATAGTTGGAAATAAGCACTAAAAATTAATGGTTGACAATTGGCATGGGATAATTGCAATTTTGGTCTCTATTTGAATAGGTACTTTACAAGATTGATCCCTGAACCTCAACTATAAATAGGCCTAACCATTGCTCATTTTCTTCATCCCAACATTTGCCATTCTCTACTCAAGGCATTGTTCTCTCTTCCTATTTGTAAATTTTCACTTGTATTTTTGGAGTGAAATATATTTGGTAGTGCCCGAGGACGTAGGTGAAATTTGCCGAACCTCGTTAAAATTCTAGTGTTCTTTATTATTTATTTTTCATATCTTGAGTGTGATTGTAGTTATTTATTGTGCTATTAAATTACGATAGAGGGATATTCTGGCTAGGAAAGATTTGGTACTTAAGTGATCTTCGTGATCCACCTCTCTTTCCTGGGAATTGAACTCGGTGTGATTTTTTAGTACAATAATTTTACTCTTTTACACGCTTCCGTACAACAACCTCCCTTAATCTACGAGAAAGAACCTTTGCTACAATTTTATACAGTGAACTAACCAAACAAATTGGTTGAAAATCAGCAATCTCACTCGGATTTTCAAATTGGGGAATAAGAGCTATAAAAGAATAATTGATGGATCTTTCAAGCTTCCCAGATCTATAAAATTCTGACATCATTCTAAACAGATCTTCTTTAACTATAATTCAGCATTTTCTAAAAAAAACAGATGTTAAAACCATCCGGACCAAGAGCTTTCGATTCCTCACAACTCCAAACTACATCTCTAATCTCTTCTCTTGAAAAAGGTTCCTCCAGCTTCTCAACATCAATATCCTTTAATCTCCTAAAATTGAGCTCTATCTCCATCCTCCAATTCCTTAAGTGCCCATGAAAATTATTTTTAAAGAAATCATATACTATCTTTTTTAACTCCCTTGGATCATTACACCAAATCTCCCGATTTTCATTTTGTAAATAGTCTTTCTTTTTGCTTTTATCTTAACAGCTTTATGAAAAAAAGTTGTATTTGCATCACCTTCTTTTAGCCACATCATTCTAGATTTTTGTTGCCATATCGATTCTTTCAATTTAATTGCATCCCAAACATCAGAATTCAATCTTTTAAGCTCCTCCAGTTCTCTCTCGCTTAGCATTCTCTATTCACTAATTTCATCTAACACCTTAATCCTTTCTTCACACTCTACTATTCTGTTCTCCAAAACATTACAATTATCCCCGTTCCATTTCTTCAGGACCCCCTTAAGTTTTCTCAATTTTCTTGCTACTTGCCCATTCAAACTGCCCATGTTAGACCATTCTTTCTCAATCAAGCCTACACATTCCTTTTTCTTAAACCACGCATTAATAAACTTGAAAGGCCTAGGACCCCAATCAACTTCTTCATCAGCTAGCAAAATTGGTATATGATCTGAAACAGATCTCTTTAACCCCTGCCGATGTAAATCCTTAATCTGAATCAACCAGAATTCTTCCAGTAAAAATCTGTCAAGTTTGCTCTTTTTAATATCTGGCCCATACCATGTGAATTTCTTTCCCAACAGTGGCAAATTAATGAGATTACAATTATGAATAAAGCTATCAAACTCTCTAGACCCCTTCTCTGTTCCTAAGCAATTGCTCCTTTCACTTCTACAACACACTACATTGAAATCTCCTCCAACAATCCATGGGCTTGCAAATTGTTTTCTTAACTTTGTTAACACCCCCCATAAAGTTCTCTGCTCAGACGCATTGTTCGGAGCACAAACATTTATTAATACCACATCTAATTCCTCATTTACCCATTTTCCTTCAATCACTATCAATCTGTTATCACTCCACTCTTTGGATAGCTTGAATTCATCTTTATCCCAAATTGTCAACAGTCCTCTCGACCTACCAAGTGCTGCAGCAAATCTAAAATCACAATTATCATCCCCCATATTTTTCTCACTACATCCTTAGTCACCAATTCTAATTTTGTTTCCTGGAGAAAACAAACATTCACTCTTGACAAATGACTTATTCTTTTTACAGATTCCATTTTCACCTCTGACCCCAACCCACTAATATTCCATGATATAATTCTCATGACCCCAACCAAATGAAGCAACACTACAAGTACATAGACAATAAATCCAAACTCAGAAAAACTCACCAATATTCCTGTCTTTGACGCATCTGTTTCCTCCATCTTCCACCCTCTACTGCCCTTCTAATCTCCTAATTTCGTCAATTACTTCTTCTCGATCCACCCTCACACTGAATCCCAACTTCTTCCCTACTTCCCAAGTTCTCTTTGCCTCCCTTAAAATGACCATCCTACGATTGCTAATGTATGAATCAGATAGCGAAATATTTGTCGTTGTTTCTTTATACCTTGTTATCGCTTTACCGTTCTCTATCTTCTCCTTTCTATCCCTCTTCTGTTTTTCTTTTGTCGACAGAACACCGTCCTGAGTTTCGCGCATCGATCGAATCCTTTTATTTAACGACTTTTTCTTTCTTCTATTTTGATTTATTTGAAAAAAGTTCCTCTTCTATACGAAATCTTGCTTCCGTTTCTTCCAAACTCCTATCCTCCAAACAATTATCCCCTCCTTCTATAGCACTTGGGCTATTACCACACCTTAGAAACTGCCTATTTTCTTCTTCTGAAACTCTATGTTGTCTCATGTTGCATTTAACAACTGAAGTACACTGCCTTCTCTTGCTCAAATTGCATATGTCAAAATCATTTATTTTATAAAGATTGTTGCAGTTTGAAGAATTAGAGCAAAGGTAGTAAACACTGCGATCTAAAATCAAACCTTTATATTGCATCTGCAATGAGTTGAAGTTCTTTAAATGCGCCATATACATCATATGTGTCATCCGTAATTGATGTCAAGTCTATCGATTTTGTTAATATATGTCTAGCAAAAGAGTATTACACTCCTAATATCCAAAAGTAACATTCCACCACTCTATTTTGTGCAAAAGGTAACCTTTTTCGCAAAATTTAAATCTTTCCACCACCTGAAACAAAACCCACGTTAGCCTTAATTAGCCCTTTCAAATCAGGATAAACAATTAATGTTGAATGTTGAAGGAGTAATATATTGCCTTAAGATCTTGCTTAGCTATTCCTAATGTGAAATTTGTAACAAGTTGAAATCCAACTCAGCAAACTTCAACAGCATTTCGCCATGTGAAGCATCGTCTCAATAAATAGAAATGAATCGCCTAGCCTCCAACCTTTGCCAGCTCTTACGGATGGGTCGGTATACAGCATGGGAGACGAAGGCTGAAAGAGGATATTCGATAGTTCTAGCAGCTTTAGCTAAACCTAGATGAGTACAGAGGTGAATCTAGGTCCTAGCCACCCTAAAATAGAAAATTCCTATTTAATCCATTTAATTTTTTTAAAAATTTTAAATTAGTAAAGGAAAAATTACACTTTGGTCCCCCTAAAATTATAAAAATTTGATTTAATTCTTTAAAAATTATAAAGCTATAAACTATTAGAAATTAAAATTTCATTCGAATCTCTAAAAATTTTCTTTGGCTTCGCACTTGAATGAGTGGTGGTGAAAGCAAGGGCTTCTTCGATTATATCATCTCCATGCAAACGTAAATGTGCGGCTTCATATAGTTCTAGCAAGCCTTCCATATCAATTGTTAAGGACTTCTTAAAGTTTCCTTCATTGTCTTTGAACTTGTTGAACATGTCCGCTCAATCCAACAAGATATTATCATATTAATCGTTATAATATGTAGAATTTAAATCTGAAATTTCAACTAAAAAAGAAACAAAAAAAAAAAAAAGAAACTAGATTTTAGGTGCAAAATAGAAGGGAGTGGACTCACCAGACTGAACACTAAATCCATTATCTCTAAGCAATCGAAATTGAAGAGAAGTAGCCTCGAGAGTTTGGTCATCTTTGTAGTCATGTTCATAAATATTATGCAATGCTTCCTCTATCTCTCTTTCAAAAATGGTAACTCACACCTAACCGTTTGATAGTATCAATCAAATGCAATGTTCTAGTATTTATAGAATCTTCTCTTATATGGTAACAACAAATTTATATTTTGTGATATTTCTTTTTTTATATCTTATTAAGATTTGTTGAAATCCATTGAATAATTAAATTACATGATTTACAACAGATTTATATTTTGTGTAATTAATTCTTTTATCCGTGTAATACATGAATTGAATGAATATATTAATAAAAATCTTAATATATAATAATTTAAAATAATTGTATTTAAATGTTGTTATTGGAAAATTGCATTTAAAATGCATTATTCTCAAACTCAAATTTAATTTTTAAAAATAATGTTTTTTTTTTGTAAGTTGTTTACGGTTAAGACCCAACAAATTTAGATTATTATGTCAACTATAATTACCCGTCGAAAGAAATCAATTCAATTGATTAGATATTTGATTAGACAAAAAAAAAAAAATGAGTAGCATAAATATGCCAAAAAAAAATTTAGGTGAAAAGAAATTAATCACATAAAGATGATTAAGCTAAGTCCTCTAAAACAGAATCTTTAAACATTTTAAGGCCAAAACTCCTTTCTCGAAACATCTTGAGGGGTCTATCTGTAATTTTATTCTCCTCGTGAGAGATATGTTAAATTTTCCAGTGGCTTGTTGAGTCTAAAAGCTGGTGAATTCTCTTAACAAGTGCCGAATTAGAATCTCCCAAAGATACTTCTTGAATAGCAATAACAGTTAATCGCAAACAAATCCTCCAGCTGCAGCAAACCCGTCCGCAGTTCTGACCGAACCATTTGTAGTTAGATGTACACAAGTCCTTACTGGATCCAACCTCGCAACGAGACTTCGACAACCATGCTTAAAAGATTTAGACGCAGAGGTAAACTACTTTGCCCAACTAATTGATACTTTGATGATGAATTCAGTATTCTATAAGTAGTTCTGAAAAATGTAGAGGTTGCGATTCTTCCAAATGCGCCAAGAAATGATCCTAAAAAGGCACAAGCATTCAACTCCTTTCAGACAAAAGAAAGATTGACTAAGAAGGTTCACTGTCACCCATTCATAAAGAGGAATATGGTAAAAATTAGAGAGCTTATCTGTAGGGATAAGCTTGTTCCAGATGTCTCTACCTGCAGGGCAATCTCTAAGGACGTGTAAAACATCCTCGACACCAAATCCACAGACTCTGCAAGCACTATCATTTCCCATTCCTCTCCGCGTCCTTTTTGTGTTCATTAATAAACATTCTTTGAAAACAAGCCATGGAAAGTATCTGACTCGTTGAGGTCCTTGAAACTTTCACGGTAGCTGCCAAATAGGATCTTTTAAATTCCAAGTGTCTTCCCGAAGCTTACTATAAGCACTTTTAATAGAGAAAGACCCAGTCAAAAATCCCCCCAAATGATCCTATCATGACCAGATAAAAAGTGAGGAGGTGGGATGCCCATGATTTTGTTGATGGTATCCTCATTAACCCAAAGCTAGATTCCACGAATCGTCATCTGTAACTAAGCTACTAAGAGGACAATTCAAATCAAGATTAGAGCAAGAGGGAATCTGGTTGTAAAAAGGGCAAGTATTGGGGATGCACGGGTCATGCCAACAATTAATGCGGGTCCCGTCACTTACAGACCAAATTAAATTTTCACGTATAAAAGGCCATACCTTTGTAAGGGATCTCCATAGAAAAGAGCAGCACCCATTTCTTAAAGCCTTGAGTAAACCACCTTGGAACCCATATTTGGACCTGAAGACCCTTACCCATAGGGCATTAGAGTTGGTCATGATATTAAAACCAACCCTCATCATGAAAGAAGTATTCTGATCCTTTAAATTCCTCAACCCAAGCCCTATATTAGCTTTAGGTTGGCACACCGAATCCCATCCAACAAGAGCCATTCTCTTTCCTCCGTTATAAGAACCGTAAATAAAATGTCTAACAATCTACTCGATCTCTTCACAAAGACCTTTAGGGATCGATCATCATTGATTACATAAATTAATTTGGAATTGTAAGCAAAATCGACTAAGCCAAAGTCACCCTTCCAGCTAGAAAGAGTTGTTTTACATCCCAACTGAAAAGTTTGCTTCGAACTTTATCTACAACAAATCGTAGAGTATTAGTAGTGACTTCTCATATAAGAGGGGAAACCCTAGGTAAGAACCCAAATTGTGCACTTCCTGGAAACCAAATAAACTGCTTATGCAATCCCTTGTGGTACCGTCAACCCCCTTCGAGAAGAAAATGTTGTTTTTTCGCATACTAATCTTGTGACACAAAATTCTACAGAAACTGTCAATGACACATTTGATGACTCTAGCTTGATATTCATCAGCTTAACCAAAAAAGGATCAAATCATCTGCAAAAAAGAGATGAGACAAAGGTGGACCAGTACGAGCCAAACAAATAAGGGACCAACTGTCTGTATTAATGGTAGACTGAATGTTATGACCTAGCCATTCCATGCATAAGATGAAAAGATACGGCGACAATGAACATCATTGGCGAACTTCTCTTACTGGATAAAATTTTTTAGTTGGGACCCCATTCCATAATACCTACATAGTAGAAGTCGTAATAGCTGACATAATTACATTAATGAGAAAAGGAGGAATACCTGCAGCCTGAATAAATGCCTCTATGAAATCCCAACGGACTCTGTCATACATCTTCTCTAAGTCAATTATTCATGGAAGGACAATTTTAAAACGGTTCGCAATGATCTTCATAACTAGTTTGTAGAGAACAGATCAAATGTTGATAGGGCAAAAATGAGAGAAACATTTTGGATTCTGTTGTTTGGGGATGAGCATGAGAAGCGAATTATTAAGAATAGGAGCAATGTTGCCCCCAGAGAAAACTTTTCTAACCCAATTACAAACGGACACTCCAACATGATCTCATTGGCTTTGGTAGAACAAAGCGTGATACCCATCTCTTGCCTGGAGCCTTTAAAAGAGCCATACCAAAAAGAGCAGACTTAATTTCTTCATCAGATACTGGTTTATTCAGAAGAGAAATATCAAAATCCTTAAGGCTTGGGAAGGCACTAGGTGGTAAAATAGGCATCGGCCCTGGATGTTCCTCACAGAGATTCTCATAAAAGTTAACTACCTCCATCTTCAATCTATCCTCATCCAGAACCCATTCCCCTAAATCATTCTTTAAAGTCATAATTCTATTCTGCTTTCTTTGCAAGGTACGCGTGTGGAAAATTTTAGTGTTGTGATCTCTTAAGAGCAACCAATCACACTTTACTTTCTGACACCACAAAAGCTCCTCATGATGTAAGACAATATCCAAATCTTCTCTAACTTCCATTTCCCATTGATGTAGATATACCGAATAAGATATGTCAAATGCTGAATAAATGTTACCAAGCTTGCGAATTAAGTGTTTCGTACGAGAAGTAATGTGGCTGTACACATCCTTATTCCAAGTCTTCACTTTGTTTGTAAAACTAGAGTGCATCGTTGAAACACTTTTAGAGCCACTCCAATTTTCTTTAACAATTTTGAAAAGGTCAAATGTTTAACCCATTTCATAAGAACCCTAAAGGGGCAACCCTTGCCAGAATGAGGATTAGGCCGAAGATCCACTCGAAGAGGACAATGATCGGATTTTAATTTAGGCAAGTGGGTTACCGTAGCATCAGGGAAAGCTGAATTCCAAGGAATATTGCAGATGATCCTATCCAACCTCTCAAACACTCCACCTCTTTGCCATGTAAATTGCGAACCCTGAAAACCCAAATCAATCAAATCAAACAAGTCCATGAACTCACCAAAAAGAGGGCACATGTTCCCTAAGATTTCGCCCTTGTTTCTCATTGCAATAAAAAATGGCGTTAAAGTCACCAATTGCCAACCATGGGGTCCCGTCTGTTGAAATATAAATTTTAAGAGCTTCCCAAAGATGTCTTCATTTTTTACTATTAGGACTGTCTTAGACGAAAGAAATTAAAAAAGACCTTTTGGAAAGGATACAAGAAATCCTATGGAGAATGAATTGAGGATGGTTTTTGAGGACTTCAACACCAAGCGAATCCCTCCATCCAATCTATATGCCACCGGAAAAACCAACTCCTTCAACGCGATGAGAAAATTGAAACCCGAGCTTGGCTATGATTGAATCTGCTCTATCACCATTGACTCTAGTTTCTAATAGACCAATTAAATCTAGCTTGTGTTCACGGTTATACTCACGAAAAATGTGAGGGAATCTAGAACTAGCACACCCTTGACAATTCTAATAGAAAATAGTAAAATTCATAAATAATTAGAAAAGAAAAGAAGAACAGAAACCCTCCTAGGAAGTCTCCTCAAGCCTGGCACCACTAATATGGACATCATGACATTTATCAGACTTATCTACTTCAGCTACAACTTGAGAGCTAATGGTTGTAGCTAACGTAGACATGGCTTCTGGGAGGGGAATATGAGAATTTCTCGCAACTTTAAAATGTTCCTCTCATCCCCCGATGGTTTTGTTAAGGGTCTTCCCTCTTTGAACATATTTTCCTTTATTCCCTGAGTCATTCCTTTTAGAACCTGAAAGAGAAAATTTATGAGCCAACAACTCTTCTGCCTTTGAAGAATAAAAGAATTTGAATTTGAATTTTCTATAAAAGTAACGACAAAATGCTTATTAGGATCAAGGGATTTCGAATTCAAATCTACTATAGATTCAATTGGGCCTTCATAAATAGGATTAAAGTGAACTAAAGACTTACTGGAGTATTCATCTTGGGTTCCCGGAATAATCTTACCGTTATTTGTCTGTTTTGAAAGCGTCATTTCCTTTGAAATGCTGTTATCTAGGAGAGGTGTTGGGTCCATAGTAGCCCGGGCAGCGACAACCTTTTTTGGCTCATTAGAATCCCTTGTAGACTTTGCAGCATTAATTTGAACATGTAAGGCATTACCCATAGCAGGCTTGTTAGTATTAACTAACAAATTCGAGTTTGATCATTTGGGCTTCACGCCACTTGACTGGCCCACATGCTGTTCACTCTTATTTTCCCCATTAAATACCCCCACAGTCAGTCCTACAAACTTTAACACCTAGATTTTTTAAAAACTCTCCTTTATGGAAAGAAATTCCTTCAAACCTTTAAAATTTATCCCCTAAATTAGCAGCCCCACTATCCAGCTAAATTAACGCCTCAAAACGAGATTTGCTTAATTCTTTATACAAAAGTTTTGACTTTTGAATTTGATTTTCCTTCTGGTTTCGACGCAATTTCTGTTCCACAATCATTCATGGGCCAAATGGATTCCTCATCCCCGCCGAAGCTGGTTCAACGACGCCCGGACCGGAGACCTGTTCCTTTCCGACAGCGGAGTTCAGAGCTGGACCATTGGAAGGGAAAACGTCCTTAAGGTGGCCATAACAGCCACGGGAGAAACAAACAGCTAGCAGAGATTCAAACTCCACCCTTTGAAGCTTTCCATCGAAAAGGATCTACGAGACGAGTGGCCTCTCCAAGTCGATGAAAACAGCCATCATTGCGAATTGTCCTCTTGCACCATTGTCCGTTTTAACGTCCAAGTGGGCTACTTTGCCAATCAAGCTACCAATATCTTCTAAAACTTGTCGTTTATAGAGAAAACCCGGCATGCCCGAAAAGTGGATCCACGCTAGGACCATGTTTGGAAACGGCTTCAAGGGTTGAAATCAATTGTCCAAGGTTGAACAATAATGAGGTAATGGTCGAAAACAACTCATGGCCCTTAAGCCAACACCATATCATAGTTGAATTTGCTTTGAAACCTAACCAGGTAATACCCGTTTTCGACATCCATAAGTTGAAAGGGTTAAAAGGGCCCCCACAAATTGGACATCCGACTATGTAAAACTCCATGACTTATATTTCGTCCAAACAACTTTACAACAACAATGGTTGTCGTGTCTTTAACAAGCCATTTCTTGATACGATCAGAAAAATCGACGGTCTGGATTCCATTGACGTTGGATCTTAAAATATCACCCTCAACAAAGACCAAATCTTCGTCATTGATAATACAAGAGCCTAACGATGGTACATTCAATATTCCCCAGGAGTTTATCCTTCCAAGAGACCACACCCTTCGAACTCAGATCGACCTCCGTATTTTCAATAGCGTCCTCGGTCATCTCTTTGAAACCAACTTTCTTTGTGATACGATCTTTATTAAATTCCCCTTCACTAGTTTCCCAATCACTAGATGCTATCAAAATTTCCAATGACATTTCCTGATGACTAGCTTGATATTGATTTCAGTTTTTGAAGTTACAAATATTTAACACTTTAAATGCAATATGACAATACTAACACTAACATGTTCCACGAATTCTTTTTCTTGGCCAAAACAAATTTTATACAATAAAAAATGAAAAGATGTATGTAAAATAAAGAAATGAAAAATATATCGTTATAAATGTCGTTAATTATGTTACAATGAAGTATATATAAACTATCACACAAGTTATAAATATCGTTAAAATTTTAATTAAATGTTGACATATCATCCACATGACAATTCACATGTTTGTCACATTATCAAAGTTCACAAATGCTAACTCTTTAATCCATTTTTGGGTGATCTAACAAATTTCAAGGGTTAAAGGAAGCTAAAAGTGATACAAACTCATTTCGGTGATGATTCGGGTCGTGAATTTGAGTAGAATTGATTCGTTTTGAAATGAACTAAGTTTTAACAAAGAAAAAGGTTGATGAATGAAAGAAATGGGTTTAAAATAATGTAACAAAATGGTTAAACAAAGATAACGGATAATTTGACTAAGGCTGAAAAAGAACCAACAATATTGGATTGTTGACCCGAATTTCAAATGGCTCTTAGGTGATTTACGGTTTAGGGAAAACAGCAAAGGATAAACCTCGACCCACTATCAATTAGTGATAGGAACCAAAGGTATACGAACGCCACACTCTAAAGTGATAAGTTCGGGAAACAATGGAAAGGATAGACGCCACAAGCTATGCTTGATAAGTCAGATCAGTTCCAAAATAACAAAGAGAGTTGGATAACTCACAAATCTCAAATTTAGCATAAATTCAGCAAAAAGTCGTCTAACTAAAACAGTGTTTTCTTACAAACTATTTATAGGCACTATTATGACTATTCAAATGCCTATTTGTGACCTTTCACTTCTAGCAATTAACTAAGGTTTTTAACAAGCTTTAATTTCGTTTTTTAAGTCATGTAGGGAAGCCAATAGTCATGTCTCTTCACTTGATTCTGGTGTAGATGAAAATACATGTCTCTTCCCTTTAATTTTGACTTAATGAACCCTTAATGTGTTGTTAGGTGTCCCTTCATCTCCCTTAAACTGAATGTCAAAAGACTTGTGCATTCATCTCTTTAATTGGCTCCTTAACTAGCTTTGAATGCTTTAAAACTGAACAGATTTGAAGAGACACTCTTGGACCATTTGAACAGCCACCTTGATGATCTTTGAAGGCTTGAAAAACGTCCAAACTTGAAGAGTCAATTAGCCATATGAATAGTCACCTACAAGGTAGATAATTAAGCATTAAAGACACTCATAAGAATCAACACACTATAAACACTCATACACAAATTTATTAATGAACATGCAGCTCAAATTACCTTATTTAAAATGAAAATAAACACACTTTAATTTATGTAGTAAAAAATAATAGCCAAATTAATAACATACTTATATAAGCAAACTCAAACATATTTAACAACTAAGATGCTTAAATGCATGGTTTAAGATGTAAACTAAATGAACAAATGAGTTACTTAATGCATGACTTAATTTAATGATGCAAACTTTAACTAACATGGGAGTTACATAATGCATGTCATAATTTATGATGCAAACTTAACTAACATGAGAGTTACATAATGCATGACATTATTAAATGCAGAACACATAATGCATGTCATAATTAAAAGATGTAGATCAATAATGCAAGATATTAGTTAAAGATGCATTTAATAAACAAGACATAATTAAAGACTCATATTATAATAACTAAAGTAACTAAAATAAATAAATCAAAGTCCTTATTCCAGCAACCAAATTAACAAACTAAAATCAAAAGCTTCATTTTGCACTTGGGCCCCTCGAGTTTGGGCAAATCTCGGTGGCATCGAGTTGTGTCGTAACATGATCCGGCTGGGATCGCATCATACGCTCCCTCTTGAAGACGATTTGTCCTCAAATCAAACCATTTGCTCAAAAAAAAAAATTCATCGTTACAAACCTAGAAACTACACAAGACTCGAAAAGGAAACAGATTAGTTGCTTGCCCTCCCTCTTTAGGAGAAATCCAATTCATAGTGTCAACTTTACAAAAATGAAAGAGGTTAGTGACAACATGGATGATGAACTCGAATGAGCTTTCTGAAACGTTATGCACAAATTGAACATATGTCCCTATGCCGGGATCAAAAACACGAGTAGGCCTTACGTTTTCAAGGTGAATCAAGAATTTCATGTACAACCACATAAAAGAAATAGGAATCAATTCAAAGTTGTAATCAGGATGCATAAGTTTCATTTTCTTATTTAAAATCCAAACAATAATTAAACACACATTGTGCTCACACTTATCTTCACAAAATTTGTAAGGCTCGATCTCACTTAATATCGAACCAGAATGATAAACTCCCAATTTGAACACACGAGATTGTTCACTCGTTCCAAAATGTGGCACGAATTTCTTAATCACCAACAATTCACACAAGTGAAACACAGAGAATTTTAGTATGTACATATTCAAACAATCATACACCGTAAATCTCATTCGAACAGACTTGCTCAAACATGGGGATTTTGCACAACAAATTAAGGAATTCACATTATCAAAACAAACGAGCAGATTAGGCTCTTTAGGTGTCAATTCCTTACCAAACGAAATCAAATTTTGTTTGTGCCAATTCATTCTTACTATATCAACAAACTTGTCAACGCAATACTCATCAATAGTAAGACTCTTCATACCACTTTTAAAAACAAAATCACTAACAACAACCAGAGAATGACAATTAACCAATTTAAAGTGAGGAGATCTTTTGAGAACAAATTCATCGGTAATTTTATCAACAACATTCAAATGTGATTGCCATCATTCAATGGCTAAAAACTCCTTACCTTGCTTACCTTTAAGCGCTTGTTGTTTGATTTCACTTTCAATCTTACCTTTTTCGATCAAATGGAATCGTCTCTCATCGGGAAGGTAATGAAGTTCAAAATTGTCATTTGAATCTCTAGAAACTTGGAAAGAAGAAACAATATGAGGACAACTCGCAGGTTGGTTAGTAAAAAATTCTTTGCTTTTTCTTGTTCACTTTCATCTTTTCCACTTGTTTATTTTTCAGGCTTTCTTTCTTTTTCCGTAATCTCCTTCATTGTTGAAATCTCACTTTCACTCATCAATTCTCTTTCATTTTCAACAACACTTGTTTCTCGCACTCTTCCTTTTCTTTCTTCAATATTTTTCTCTTTTTCAATTTTCTTTTCTTTTTCACATTCTTTTTCTTTTTCTTTCTCTTTTCTTTCAAGCTCTCTTTTTCTTTCAATTTCTTTTTCTATCATTTCTTTTTTTCTTCTCTCAATTTCTTTTTCTCGCTTCCTTTCGTTACAAGAAGAAGTTAACACAAAAGAGTCAGAAATAGTAGACTTTCGTTGGGTAGAAATGGATGGAGTTACATTTGAAACACGATCATCTCTTCGTGATTGACTCTCCATAGACAAGTACTTTGATGCATATGAAGAATGACTTGTGTTTTCTCGTTCGTCACCTTGATAGGCTTCAAACTCGAAGCTTGCTTTGTTTCATCTCGAATTCCTCGTCATATAAGAATCACGGTGTGGATCTCTTCTCAAATAACCATTGGACATTTGTCTTTGTGACGATCTTATTTCTGTCCCTAATCTTGAAGAAACTCATTCCCGTTGGTCTCGTTCCTCGACTCGGTGTAATCATTCCTTAATGGGTTTGAGCCTTCGATCAAATAGACGCTCCATTTCACGCGTGAAGGCTTGGAGTGTAAAATCTAGCACGCCTCCACCAACATTCCTTATAGGTTGAAAACCATTTCCCTCGTTTAGGTTTCTTTTCAGACTTCTTGGCATCTTAGACACTCACAACAAAAACTCACCAATTCTCTCACAAAGAAAATCACCCACTCTTGGCTTTTTCTACACTCGGATGAGCTCACAACCCTCGTGCCTTTTTCCACTCACTCTGCCTCTCTAAGTTCTTAAAGGCATTAGTTAGACTTAGAAGCAGTAGTTGTGGGTCGGTTGGCAAAATTGATGTACGATTTTGGTAGGAATGTTGTAGGATAAAAAAAAGATAGGCTTGAAAAAAAGAAATGAAAAAGATTGAGTGTGGCCGAATGGTAGGATGTTGATTGGGTGTTTCCGGACAACAAGCAGAATTTTCAGAAAACTCGACAATGAAAAAGAAACTTGAACAATTTTTCTCTTTTTTTTTCACGATTTTTTTTTCTACTTGGAAAACTTGATATTCTCTCCTTAAATTTGAATGGAGGCTGAAATTTTTTTCTTTTTTTTTTTAAATCTGAAACTACAATACCGTAATGCCGAGAACGTCGATTCTTACTTCAAATTCACTAGCTCTGATACCAAATGATTCGAGTCGTTTGGGTGATGATTTGAGTCGTTTGATGCCCAATCGTGAATTTCAGTAGAATTGATTCTTTCTGAAATGAACTAAGTTTTAACAAAGAAAAAGGCTGATGAATGAAATAAATGGGTTTAAAATAAGGTAACAAAATGGTTAAACAAAGATAACGGATAATTTGACTAAGGCTGAAAAAGAACCAACAATATTGGATTGTTGACCCGGATCTCAATGGAAAGCTAAAATAATTTTTTTATACCATTGGAGGGAAAAAAAAGTAAGTATACCTAATATTTGCATAGTTTTTTGTAACATCATGAAAGTCTAGGGTTAAAAATCATTATGCCTAATATTTACATAGTTTTTGTGACATCCTCAAAGTATAGGGTTAAATTTTCTTAAATTCATTATGAAATAAATCTTAATATTAATGGTTAAGAGGTTGGTGTGAAGTTCTAAAAATCAAGGTTTAAACCACACACTTTTCCTTTCCACTTTTTTTTTTATTTTTATGCACTTTAAGGAACAAACTTAGAATAGCTTATCTATTAAATGTGGGGGAATTCAACCATAAAATGGGCATTAGCCTAAAAAGCATTATCTAAATTTCAACATTGTCCTAAGTTTTGTCCAAGTTGTTTACTCCAAACTCTTTTTTGAATTTCGGCCAAGAGGAGCCATTTGCCAAATAACCCCTAAATTTTTCCAAACCCCAACTAATAAATCCTTTACTAACCCCACTAGGACTTCCTATTCTATTTTAACTCAAAATTGAACCCTAATCCTCTCTATTTCTTCCCTATTTTCTCTTTAGCCCCCTATTACAAAAAAAAAAAAAAAAAAAACTCTTTGATTTTGCTAAAAATTCCTTTGAAATCTCGAGATTAAATCACGTTTCAACCGATTCAATTTGCGTACCTAATCATCGTAATGCTGTTAATTTCATTTCAATCGTGTCAAGAATAGTAAGTATTCTCATACCTAAATTCGTTAAACCCTTGAGATCTGGAATACATCTTGTTCTTGTCGATCTTTCACATCAAATATGAATCTTTTACGAATGAACTCGAAAAATCTTGATTAGACGATAAATCTTGAACGTTGTCACTAATCTTAGCGTTTTGGGTTGATTAGAAGACCCATTGTAGGTGATTAGATTAGTTTGAATGAAGGATCATTGCTCGAGACCCCGAAAAAGTTAGATATGTGTTCTTTTATGACTAAATCGAGTAAAAATCAAATCTGCCCATTCCACACGGTCACACACACGGCCATGTCTCCCTGAAATCCCTCGCACCTTTGTCTTTCACACGGTCTGAGACCCCACACACAGCCATCGCACATGGTTGTGTGACTCCTGCAGCTCACCTGCTCAAACCGCACACGACCTGGGGCTTCGAACACAGTCCAATCCAGCCACATGACCGTGTGGCTCATGATGTTTAAAACTTATAGTTTTGTCATAAATTTTAATATTTCATTCAAACCAGTCCCTAAATAGGTTGAATGCTATTTAGAGAACTAGATTAGGAAATTAGGTCCCCGATTGGGTAAATTTATATGGTTTTTAGTCGTTCCCGGATGACTGTTTGATTCATGAATAATCTATGTGTTATGTATATAAATGTCTGACGAAATAAATTGTATGCCCTAAATTGTTGATATATTGAATGATTACTAATTCATGATTGCTACTGACTTGTTATGAGGTAGAATATTGAAATGTTTTAGATGTTTGGAATTGATTGTGATGCATTGCATGGATGGGTTGCTATGATCGGAGGAAGATTCGGTAGTATAACCGCAATTCAACGTTATTGTATACCCACAGTGATAGTGGATTCCATCTGCGATGATCTTGCAGTGTACTCATAGTGATAGCAAATCCTAACTGCAATATTTTTACTGTGCATTTACAATCCCTTTTATAGCTATTATCTACGAGCGGTTACGTTTCCACATACACTAATAGATTTCACCTGCACTTAAATCATAAATCGAATGTGATAAATCCACAGATTTGGAGTGATGGTGGTGAGAGTTCGAGGGAACTCCAGATATGGAGCGTGGCGGTGGAATAGGATATTTACCTAAATCGAATTTGAAATCTGAAATTTAAAGACGTGTTAGTGTTGTCATGTTTATATGTTGTCTTATATACCTTTGCTTGATTGTGAGATTGTCATATTCGTGAATAGACCTAAGAAATTGATTGATATACAATTGTATTTGAAAGTTATGAGTTTACTCATAATAGTATATATTTTAGTTGGTGCTTTTACTCTATGTTGCTGAAAATAAAAAAGAAAGGATATGGTCTTTAGGGAGTCCAATAAACACTTGACCATTTGGTCTTATTTATTTTTCTTGTTTATTGATTACGAATAACCTCTATATTTTGGAGTGTGAGAATCCCTCTGTCAATCAAATAACTTGTACATATCAAGTTTGGGACTTAAATTTTATAACATAATATATATATATATATATAATATACGATTGTAAAAATTTTAAAAAACTAATTTAAAATTATTTTGAACTTTATTAATTATAGAATAACTTTACGAATTTCTTTAAAAAGTAGCTTTGTAAACAATATGAAGCAGAACTATTTTAAATTGGAAAAAAAAATCTTCTAGACATTTTTCTTTTAAAAACATGATTTTATTTTTATTTAAAATTAACTTAATAAAAGTGTATTAAATTTAAAAATAGTTTTGACAATACATGCAATATTCATTTAGAGTGTCAAATATCGTCATTTTAAACTATTCACATCAACATTAATCTTACACCTTGTAATATATATTAGTTTGTTTATTTGCGATGCCGGATTTATTGTGTATGTGAATGAAAAAATATCTAATTATTTTTTTATAATGAAGTTTTAAAAAATATTAGTTTTAAAAATTATAGAATAATTTTTTTAATCAAGTAATTTATAATGTTGCTAAAATTTAAAGATAATTATTTTTATATGGTTTTGAATAGTTTATGCAATAGGCCCAATTTGCCCGAGCTGCAAATCATACAAATAAATACAAAAAACTAAAAATAACAATTAATAAAAGTCCAATGTCCAGATTACAAAATAGCCCAAAGTACACTACCCATGGCCCAATTACACCCAAAACCCAAATGGCCCAATAGCCCAAATTTGGTTTCAGAAATCAGAAACCTCGAAACCCTAGGGTTTCCTCCTTGCGCCGCCGCTTCCATACCAGCCCCCTCGCAGGACATCACGCCACCATTGGCGCGTGAATCGCGCCCCCATCTTCGTCGTTCACCTGCAAAAGGAAAGAAACACAGCAGAAACAGAAAGCATAGCAAAACAATATCTTTGTATTTATGATTTTGGATTTATTTTTAGGCTATAAAAAGCCAAATCGAAACCTGTAAAAGGGGATTTTTCTGGAGAGAAAAAAGTAATACAGTGTATCATTTACACAGAATATATAAAAAATACCAAAGTCAACAAAGGTTTTTTTTTTATTTTCCCTTTTTCTTTTCATTTCCGAATACTACCTTTTATTTTGTTCTATTTTTTATTTTGTATATATATAATATATAGAAAATTACCTTTTTTTAATTCCACGGTGGCCTGCGACGACGGTGGGCGGCAGTGATAGGCGCCGGAGGGTCTGCCGGAAATCGCCTGGAGAGCACAGGAAAGGGTGTTTGGGAGTTTTTTTTTTTGTTTTTGAAGAAGTGAAAGGGAAAACGAAATTTTTTTTAAAAAATGACTTAAATAGCACTGCGAAACGGTGCCGTTTTACACCTGGATTTTGAACGCTAAAACGACATCGTTTCACCCATGACCCGTGCGTGTGACCCGACCCACAAGGAAGATCCGCGTGTTTTTATAAAATGGGTTATTTTTTTGCTTTAGCCCTTCCGCATTTTCTTGTTTTTTAAATTAAGTTTATTTTATTTTAATTTTGCCAGATAATTCACAACAGTTTTTAATTTGGTCCTCCCTGCTACTGTGCGTTTTGGAGGGAGGGAATATTTCCCCTTTTAGTCCCTCCATGTTATCCGTGCGTTCGAATAGGTCCCTCATTTTTTTATTTTCTTCAAAATTCGCCCCAAACTTTTATTTTAAATTCAATCCCATCCTTTTTATTTCTTTTGTAATTTTTGTTATTTCGTTATTAATTTTTTTTATTAACACTATTTATTATTATCGTGTATATTTTTATTTTTGATATTATTATTACCATGATTTTATTTTTTATTAACTTTATAACTATCTTTTTATATCATTATTATTATTATAACTACGTTTATTATTATATTTATTATTATCGTTGTTTTATTATTAGTATTATTATTATTATTTTCAATATTACTATTTTATATTCTATTCTCATTATTATTTTTATTTATCACTATTAATTTTAATATTATTCTTTTATTTTATTATTAATACCATTTTTATTTTTACCAACACTTTTATTATCATTTTTATGGTTATTATTATTAATTTAGTGTTACTAGTATTTTATTATTACAATTGTTATTTTAAATATTACTACTACTACTACTGCTACTACTATTATTATTATCTTTACTATTATTATTATTTTGTTAGTATTAATTATTTTTAAATTGTTTACCTAATATCCTATTATTTATTTATTTGATTCACTATTTTTAATCATTTACTTATTTACTTATTTTTCTTATAATTAGTTTTTTATTCATTTTTATTTTTCTTTTATTCTCTTTTTGTTATTTATCTTATCTTTATTTTATTTTTATTATTCCTTTTATTTCGGTTCGCTTTATTTGAGCTTTGATGTATATTGTTGTCATGCCCTTGTGGGCATTGTAATTCACTCCTTATTTTATTATGGTCGCATTACGTTTTTACATTAAAATTTTCATTCTGAAATAAGCAAATACTCCGCGTTCTAAGGTTCGAAAGAAATCTTGCCCTAAGTTACTGGGTTTCGATTTATCTCACCGAATCTAAGGAATTAATCATTTTCCTTTAAAAGTTAAATAAAAATTATTCTCGAGAATTCAAAATTGTCGTGTCCTAACTCACTAGATATGACGTATTGTTATCTCGGGATAAGGATTTCAGAAAACAAGGCAATGTTTCGTATTTGGAAGTTTGAAAAATTGTGCCCTAACTCACTGGGTGTCGATTTTTCTCGTTGAACTTAAAATATTAAATATTCCTTTTTCTTCAAAATCGAAACCGATAAATTTCAAATTAACACTTATTCTCTGGAATTCAGAACGTTATATCCTAACTTATTGGATATGATATTTTGTGTCTCGAGGTAAGAATTTTCTACAAATAAAGGTGAGCCTAGTTTCGAAGTCATGAGATGTTATATCCTAACTTATTGGGTATAACATTTTATTTCTTTGAAATAGGTAAGTCTTGGCTTTCTTTCAAATAAAAAGGATCGTATTTTTAAATTTTTTAAAATTTCGACATTAGGACATGAGATTATCAATTCAGTACCAAATTTTGGGCGTTACGAGGGTACTAACCCTTCCTTGTACGTAACCGACTCCCGAACCCATTTTCTTGTGTTTCGTGGACCAAAATCAATGTTTTGAAATAAAACGTTTTATAAGGTGATCTAGTCACACCTAAGTAAAAAGGATTGGTGGCGACTTCCATTTTCGTTTTAAAGTCGATTCTCATCGCTTTTTTTTAATATAAAAAATGGTTTCGACAGGTTATATATATATGTATATATATTAGTTTTAAAAAATTCTGAAAAAACAAAATTTTTATTGAAAACATATTTATAAATATAAATATTTTTCCCTTAACATATTTTGAAAAATGTTTTAAATATATTTAAGTAAAAAATAATCATAATAATAAACATATTCTTCTTCTTCTTTTTTGGATTTTTTTGCCCTCGACCTTTAAGTTTTAGTCAATTTGCTTTCTTTTGAATGGAAAAATTAAATGAATTGTTAAAGTTTTAATAATATTAACATGAGCACTCACATGGTAGTCCACGTATAATTCACAAAAATTCAAAAAATAAAAAGTTCTTAATTTTTTTAGAAAAAAATTATCTATGTTATAATGAAGTATATATAAATTGCCACACAAGTTGCAAATGTCGTTAAAATTTGAACAGTTCAATCAATTTTTCCATCTAAACGAAAGCAATTTCACATTTTAAAAGTTGAGGAACCAAAGTGATCCAAAAGAAAAAAAAAAGAGCTAAAAGGACAAAATCATTTTTTAACCATTTATTTAATTTTTCGTCTTTTTTAGCCTTAAGATTGCGTTATTTTGTCAAATCACCCCAAAATTAATAGAAAAGTTAACATTTTTTTTAACTTTGCAGACATGGAATACATATGGTCTGCCACGTGAATGACACGTCATCATTTATTTAATTTTTAAAATTTTAAAAATTCAAAAAAAATTATAATAATTTTAAAAATAAAAAATCATTAAAATTATTGAAATATTTTAATAATTTTTAAATTTAAAAAGTTAATTGAATGTTGACATATCATTCACATGACAATTCACATGTTTGTCACATTATCAAAGTTCACAAATGCTAACTCTTCCATCTATTTTTGGGTTATTTGACAAATTTCAAGAGCTAAAGGAAAATAAAAATAAAATGGAAAGCTAAAATAATTTTTTTATACAGTTAAAGGGGAAAATAGTCATTATGCCTCATATTTACATAGTTTTTGTAACATTAATTCTGAAAGTATAGGGTTAAAAGTCATTATGCCTAATATTTAGTTAGTTTTTGTCACATCTTGAAAGTATAGGTTAAAAATTTCTTAAATTCATTACGAAATAAATCTTAATATTAGTGGTTAAGAGCTTGGTGTGAAGTTCTTAAAATCAAGGTTTAAACCCCACAATTTTCCTTGCCTTTTTTATTTTTCTGCACTTTAAGGAACAAACTTAGAATAGCTTATTTATTAAATGTGGGGAAATTCAACAATAAAATGGGTATTAGCGTAATGGCCAAATTATTACCTAAATTTCCACCTTATCCTAAGTTTTATCCACGTTGTTTTCTCCAAACTTTTTTTTTTTTAATTTCAGCCAAAATGAGCCATTTGCCAAACAACCCCTCAATTTTTCTAAACTCCAACTATTAAATCGTTTCCTAACCCTACTAGGACTTCCTATTCTATTTTAACTACAAATTGAAACCTTAATCCTCTCTATTTCTTCCCTATTTACTCTTCAACCCCTTTTTTTTTTTAAAAAAAAAACTCTTTTATTTTGCTAAAAATTTCATTGAAATCTCAAGATTAAATCAAGTTTCAATTGATTCAATTTTCGTTCCCAATTGTCGTAATGCCGTTAATTTTGTTTCAATCGCGTCAAGAATAGTAACTATTCTCATACCTAATTTTAGATGATAAATCTTGAACATTGTCATTAATCTTAGCGTTTTGGGTTGATTGGAAGACCCATTGTAGGTGATTGGATCAAGTTTGAATGAAGGATCATCGCTCGAAACCCCGAAAAAGTTAGATGTGTGTTCTTTTACGACAAAACCGAGTAAAACTTGAATATGCCTCGTCCACACGGGCAGGCTACACACGATCACACACACGACCATGTCTCCCTGAAATCCCTCGCACCTTCATCTTTCACACGGTCTGAGACCCCACACATGACCATCCCACATGGTCATGTGTCCCCTGAAGCTCACTTGTTCGAATATCACACGACCTGGGGCTTCGAACACGGTTCAGTCACATGACTGTGTGGCCCCTGAAGTTTAAAACTTAGAGTTTTGTCATGAATTTTAATATTTCATTCAAACCAGTCCGTAAATAGGTTTGAATGCTATCTAGAGAACTAGATTAGGAAATTAGGTCCCCGATTAGGAATGACATACTAGAAACCTTGATTGGGTAAATTTATATGGTTTTTAGTCGTTCCCAGATGACTTCTTGATTCATGAATAATCTATGTGTTATGTATATAAATGTTTGACGAAATAAATCGTATGCCCTAAATTGTTGATATATTGAATGATTAATATATTCGTGATTGCTACTGACTTGTTATGAGGTAGAATATTGAAATGTTTGAATGTTTGCAATTGATTGTAATGCATTGCATGGGTGGGTTGATATGATAGGAGGAAGAACCGGTAATATATTTGCAATTAAATGTTGGTGTGTACCCACAACAATAGTAGATTCCATCTACGACGGTCTTTCAGTGTACCCACAGTGATAGCAAATTCTAACTGCAACATTTTTACTATGCATTTACAATCCCAATGACAGCTGTAATGGCCCATTTTTGACCGGGCTAACATAAACCAGACCCAAAATAGAAACAATAAAAAGTCCATTTTTACAGTCCAGATTACAAAAGTCCTTATGGCCTAAATTACATCAGCAACACCCAGACCTAACCAATAGACCCAAAACAGACTCAGACGGCCCAAATGGCCCAATGTCTAAATAGGTAACAGAAGACCTAGGGTTTTTGGGAAACCCTAGGCGCCGTAGCCTCGCGCCCCAGCTCCTTTTGTGCCGCAAGCCAGGCCAAACGTCACGCCGCAATCGCTGGAGCCCAATCACCGCACCCATGCCAGGCTTTCGGTCGCGCCAGGATCCACGCCCGAATCACGCCGCAGTCACAGCCACGATCTCCATTTCTGACCTGCAAAAGAAGAAAGAAATCGAAGCAGAAGGGAGCAAATCGCAGCAAAAAAGGAAAGAACAGATATAGAAAGATATATTTTCCTTTTTATTTTTGTTTTTGGGTTATAAAAACCCTTGTGAAATCTGTAAGAGGGGAGGGGGGAATACACAATACACGGATACAAACAGAAATAAAAAGCATAGAATTTTCTTTTTCAACGAAGGTGATTTTCATATTTTATTCTATTTTATTTTAGATCTACATTTTTTATTTTTACGAATATTAAAAAGAGATAAAAGAAAAGAGGATTACCTGCTTGAAAAACTGAGGTTTTGGGACCTCCGGCCATCGTCAATGGTGGCGCGTAAGGCGCATGCAGGCACTGGCAGACGACCAGATGCTTGAATGGGTTCCAGAGAGATTTCAAAATTTTTTTTTAAAAAAAAAATCGGTGTCAAATGATTTTTGTGAAATAAAATTGGTTTATATAAAAAAAAGGAAAACGACGTCGTTTAGGGCATAGGATCCGCGTGTTGACCCGACCCGACCCTCAGGATCCGCGTGTTTTTGTTAAATGGTCTATTTTCCCATATAGTCCTTCCGGAGTTTTATTTTTTTCAAATCAGTCCAATTCGTATTTTTTATTTTTATAAATTTAACCCCGACCGTTTGTTTTTATTTCAATTAAACCCCCGAATTTCGTTGAAGGTTAAACACAAAACGTTGCCGTTTGAAAATTTGGCATAATTTCCATTTTAACCTTTAGAATTTAACTCGCGTTTTTTATTTAATCCTTTTAATTTGTTTTAATTACTGTTTCAACCCCTGTTTTCTTTATTTTAATTTTAATTTTATCCTTTTATTTTATTTTGTTATTTTATATTATAATTAATTTTTTTATCACATTAAAATATTATATTTCCTTATATTTATTATTTTATTAATAGTATAAAATTTATATATATATTGTATGTATTATTTATATATTTCGTTATTATTTTAATTATTATTTTACTTGTTTAATAATTTATATTTTATTATATATTTTTATTATTCATTATTTATTTTTTATCACATAGTATTATATTATATCGCATATTATTTTCTAAAATTTTAATTTTTGTATAAAGTTTATTTATATTTTATAACATGTTTTCACATATATTTTATATATTTATTAAATTATATATTTATTATCTAGTATTTTTTTTATTGTTTTACATATATTGCTTTATATATTTTATTTATCTATATAATGCCCTTTTATTTATTTATTATTTTATGATTGCTATAGTGTAGTTATTTTAGTTGTATTTTATATTGTATGCTATTGTCTTATAATTATTTTTTAATATTTGTGTATGATAGTTTATAAATGCGATATTGTTACATGGATTAGTGCTCAGAACAAAAATACATTTTTACAAGCTTACTATATTTTAAAATAAGGTAATGTTTTGGTATTTGGAAATTCGGGAAATAGTGCCCTAACGTACTGGGTTGCGATTTTACGTTTGGCTAAATAACTAAATACCCTTTTAACAAGTTTTGTAAATCATGAGATTACTTTAATTACGAGGGTTTAAAAAATGTCGTGTCCTAACGTACTGGATGTGATGTTTATATTCTTCCGGAATAAAGAAATCTCAAGTTTCAAAATAAAAAACCTATTCTTGGGAATTCAAAATGTTTTGCCTTAACTTATTGGGTTCGACATTTTGTGTCTCGAGGTAGAAATTTCTCAAAATAAAGACGAGTTTAATTTCAAAGTCATGAGGTGCTATACCTTAACTTATTGGGTAAAGTACTCTATTTCTTTGGGATAGGTAAGTCTTGGTTTTCTTTCTAATAAAAGGATCATATTTCGTAATTTTCTTTATTTTCAACATTGGGACATGATTTTATCGATTTGGTACAAATTTTGGGGCGTTATGAGGGTGCTAACCCTTCCTCATACGTAACCGACTCCCGACCCTGTTTTCTTATTTTTGTGGACCAAAATTGAATATTTTCAAAATAAAACACATTACAAGGTGATCCAATCACACCTAAGTAAAAAAGGATTGGTGGCGACTCCCGTTTTCGTTTTTAAAGTCGACCCCATTATTTTATAAACCCGGATTTTAAAATGGTTTCAACAACAACTATTATCTACGAGCAGTTACATTTCCACAAACAATACCGATAGATTTCACCTTCACTTAAACTATAAACCGAATGTGATAAATCTATAGATTTGGAGTGATGGTGGTGGTAAAGGCAATGTAGGGGGCTGGCAGGGGGCCGGCCCCCTAAAATGTAAAATTACTATTTAGGCCCTTTAAATTTTTTAAAAATTTTAAATTAGTAAAGCTAAAATTATACTTTGGCCCCTCTAAAATTATAAAAATTTGATTTAATCCTTTAAAAATTATAAAGGTATAGACTATAAAAAATTAAAATTTCATTCAACCTCTAAAAAATTATTCTGACTTTGCCCTTGGGTGGTGAGAGTTCGAGGGAACTCCCAAATATGGAGCGCGACAGTGGGATAGGATATTTATCTAAATTGAATTTGAAATCTGAAATTTAATGACGTTTTAGTGTTGCCATATTTATATGTTGTCTTATATACCCTTGCTTGATTGTGAGACTGTTGTATTCGTGAATAGACCTGAGAAATTGATTGATATACAATTGTACTTGAAAGTTATGAGTTTACTCATAACCCTGTATATTTTAGTTCGGATTTTACTCTATATTGCAGAAAATATATAGCAAGTTGGGTTTTTAGGGAGGACAATAAACACGACCATTTAGCCTTATTCATTTTTCTTGTTTATCCATTACCATTAATTCTCTATATTTTGGTGGTGTGACAATTAAATAAGTTGTACACATCAAGTTTGGGCGTTAGACCTTATAACATAATATTATAATATATGATATATATAATTTGTAATATATATAATATATACGATTGTAAAAACTAAAAAAACACTAATTTAAAATTATTTTGAACTTTATTAGTTATAGAATAACTTTACGAATTTCATTAAAAAGTAGCTTTGTAAATCAGATGAAGCAGAACTATTTTAAATTGTAAAAATAAAAAAATAAAAACTTCTAGACATTTTTTTTAAAAATATGATTTTATTTTTATTTAAAATTAAATTAATAAAATTGTATTAAATTAAAAAATAATTTTTACAATACACACAATATTCATTTAGAGTGTCAAATATCCTCATTTCAAGCCATCCATGTTAATATTAATCTTACACCTTGTAAGGTTTGTTTATTTGCGATACCGGATTCACTACAGCAAAACAGACTTTTAGCGGCGTTTTTTTTGGCCTTTAGCGGCGCTTTACGAAGCGCCGCAAAAACCACCGCTAATAAAACCACCGCAATTTTTTGCGGCGTTTATGAGAAAAAAACGCCGCTAAAGATCATGACTTTTAGCAGTGTTTGTGAGAAAAACGCCGCTAAAAGTCATGGTCATTAGCGGCGCTTTCCCAAAAACGCCGCTAAAGGTCATGGCCTTTAGCGGCGCTTTTATCACAAACGCCGCTAAAGGTCATGGCCTTTAGCGGCGCTTTTCCAAAAAACGCCGCTAAAAGTCATGGCCTTGAGCGGCGCTTCTCCAAAAAACGCCGCTAAATGTCTTGGCCTTTAGCGGCGCTTCTCCAAAAACGCCGCTAAAAGTCTTGGCCTTTAGCCGCGCTTTTACAAAAAAACGCCGCTAAAAGTCTTGACCTTTAGCGGTGCTTTTTTACAAACGCCGCTAATTTATACTGATTTCCAATGTATAGTATTTTCAATATTATACCCCTCCTGCACTAAAACCAACCAATAACAGTAAATATAGCATATAATTCCAACCCAAAACAGCAAATTTAGCATAAAAATCACACCAAATGCATTGATTCTAAATGATACTTGAAATTTAATAAATTAAATAAATGATAAATGAAAATATTGTAACAATAATGTTAAATGTAATAATGTCTAAACATTCTTACAACGAGAAACTAAATGTCTAAGATGGCGGTTTCTGTGACTGCTGAAACATCTGCATCATATGCTGAAGTTGTTGCTGGAGCTCTTCGTACTTTCTGTTCTGCTCTGCTAGCATCGATCTTCGCTTTTGCCTCCTCGCATTTGCCGCCGCCTCTTTCTTTCTTCTTCGCCGCTGCCCTCATTTGCTCTACGCTGCAGATCCGCTCTAAGTCGTTCTTTGGAGTTCTTCATATTTTCTTTGAACATCGCAATTTGTTGCCTCGCTCAACCGTGCTCTTTTGCATCTGAGCTATCTGGTCTTGTAGCCTCTGAACTTCAGCAAGAGATTGACCCCCGGAAGGCATGTACTGCTGGGAGCCGGATCCAAAATATTGGGTCGGGGTAACACCAGATCCTTTAAATCGAACCCGACCATACCTTTGAAGACCAAAAACATCAGTGATAATTCTATTAAAAATATACTAAAGATTAACGTAACTATCGATCCGAAAGCGATCGTACCTTTCAGAACCCAAAACATCGGTAATAATTCTATTATCAATCTCCTCAAGATTAACAGAACTATCAGTCGAAGCAGCCGCTTCATACTCTGCCTTCTTCTCCTTTAGTTTATCCTAATAAATCAATGAAAGAGTTAGAAACGAAATATATAAATAAGAAAGAATGGAACATAACTTAACATTATAAATTTAAAATTATAAATGGTCAATTAAACTATTATAATTAAACATTAGAAATATTTATAATAAACAAAATTTTATTAAGTAAATATACCAAAATTTCTGCAGCTTCGGATGTCATCGGAGATCCATCCTTCTTTCTATGCGTAATGTCAAAAAGCTGAACGCGTCCAACTTTTTGACCAGTCGAAGCTTCCTACATTGTAGCAGAAAAAATATAATTTAATAGTATAAAGTAATTAATATTTGACAGAATTAATAAATTATAATATCTCGGCCTCAGCTACACAAGCAAAACTTACCGAAACTGTAGTGTGCGTGAATTTTGCTTTCATATCTCACGCTTGTTCCAACTCGCTCACGGTCCTACATAATGGAATTTGAATTATATATATAGTAAATGCTATAAACCAAATAATTTATAAGACTTTAGAAGTACGTAATACCTCACCTTTTTTTGAATTCTAGAATCTAACTTGATCTTCCCATTGGTACCTCAACATTCCCGTGAATATTTCTTAATTTTTAAATCGAGGCTTATGTCTTTCTTAAAATATTGTTTTTTGAGCGTGCTTTTATTGTCTCTCCATTTTTACCTAGTGTCTTCTTAACATAGTCATCAGAGACCTCTAAAGTAAATCTAGCCTGAAGAAAAAAAATATAGAAAGTTAATATAAATGAAAATTAAATTAAAGTATTATAAATTACATTTACGTTTGGTTACCTTAATATTATCAAGAGCCTGATTTTTGTTGGCATCAGGCATGTGATGCCATGATTAAGTAGTTAATGGGCAACATATTGGCATTTCATGCTATAATGCCCAAATAGCCTCCTAATGATCGAGCTTCGGATCCAATAGGTTGGCCATGATTGTTTTCTCCTTACTTTAACACGATCGGTAGGCTCTAAGTCGTATAAATCTTTAAGTAATGTACGTCCCCGACCTCTGCGCGTCCCACCCCCTTCAGCTGAAAAATGATATATTATTATATTAAAATTGAAAAATGAATCAATAATAAAATTCAACATGCATGTAAAATAAACTTAACATTACTTTCAAATTCTCCAGGCTCGTCATCTATGTCCGTCAAGAGAGTAGAAGATGCAACAACCGTTTCTTTGTTCACTATCCGCTTCTTACGGATTTGGAGTATCCGGACAATATTTAAATCTCGTAATCGTCTTCTAGGCATTTTTCCTGCAATACACATAAAATAGTTCAATAATTTAGTAACAAATAACAACAATAATAGTACATTTAAAATAGTTACATTATATAACATGACCAATATTAAAATTATAATACTACATATAATTAAAAAATCGTCAAATCTTACTACATCATATTTCGTAAATATCTTCGTCCAAATCTTGACGAACCCATTGAAATTGTTGACTAGTACTAGGGATATTTTCATTTAAGTTTTGTTCTGGAAAAGGCAAAGTTTCTGATCTTTCGATTATGTCATCTCTACTTCCGTTGCCCATGTCAAACAAGTCTCTAAGGGTGTTCCGGAGTACAACGTACCAACCGTCATCAGTTGGATCTTTTGAGTAAAAAACTTGTTTTACTTGAGAAGAAAATACATACGGCTCGTCCATCAATTGTTCTCCAGTGTGAATCAATCGAGAAAAATTCACCATTGTAAAACATATTGATCGTTTTTAATTCCACGAGCCGTATTCACATCAGCCCAATCTCCTCGAAATATGACAACTTTCCATCTGCCATAATAATCCAACTCAATTATGTCAGTAAGAAGTCCGTAATACTCCACATTCCCCTCGATAGGATTATTGTCCCTAGCACTAGCATAACTTGTAATTGAAGAATTAACAACAATTCCACAATTTTGGGTTCTCCTCAATCTCTCGCGATATGTATGAAATCTGAATCCGTTGATTAGGAAGGCACTATATCTTTTCACTATTCTATTTGGACCTTGTGATAGCCATTTAACTTCGTCATTTACTTTATTCAGACTCCAAACCTATTGAATCGAAAGTAAATTAAATAATTATAAATGTTATGAGAAAACATCATTACTTGACAATGAAAACTTCAATTGCATACCGTTTGGCTTAACCATTCATGAAATGATTCTGTGAACAACTTATTAATTTCTCGTTGTTGTAATCTTCGAGACCGTGAACAAGCTCTCAATATTTGTTTGTACTCACTACGTTAGAAAAAAGTTTTACTTTGTTAGAAGACAGACAAATTATAATTGATGAATATTTAGCAAATTCTACAACTCACTTGCGTAATGGTTCCATTGAATCAAGATTATGACGTAAAATCTGATGCTCCCAATAAGGCAACTCATCAGGATCATCCTCTTCGTCAGATTCATCATCAAATTCATCCCTTAATATTCTATTTCTTTGCATGTTGGCCGGTTGATTCATCTTCCCATAAGTGAAATTCATATCTCTTAACATGAACAATATTTCGATCCACCGGTCTGCGAAGGAGCTTCTTCGAACTCTTCAGTACCGTGAAAATGAGTACTCTGAAATCTAAATCTATGATTTTTCGGTAACCACCGACGATGCCCCATGTAAGAGAACTTCTTCCCATTATACAACCATTACGAACATGTCTACGCAGCACAACAAGGACAAGCATAACGTCCCTTGGTATTCCAACCAGATAAATTAGCGTACGCCGGGAAGTCATTAATAGTCCATATCAAAGCCGCACGTAAATTGAAGTTCTCTTTTCTCAGCGCATCGTATGTCTCAACACCAGCCCATAATTGTTTTAACTCTTCAATAAGTGGCTGCAAATATATATCAATATCATTACTGGACCCTTTCTCTCTAGGGATAATCATAGACAAGATAAAGGGTGATTGTTTCATGCAAACCCATGGAGGTAAATTATAAGGAACAAGCACCACCGGCCAAGTACTGTATGCAGTACTCATGATTTTGTAAGGGTTAAATCCATCAGCTGCTAGCCCCAACCTCACATTCCGAGGATCGCTTGCAAAGCTTGGAAATTTTGAGTCAAAATGATTTCCAAGCTAAAGAATCTACAGGATGCCTTAACAGCCCATCATCGGTTCGCCCATCGCGGTGCCACGTCATTACTCGGCTATCTTCGACGACATAAAAAGCCGTTGAAGCCTTGGTATAAGCGAAAAATACCGTAAAATTTTAACTGGCTGCTTCCTTAATTGTGTATCGTGTTCATCCTTGTTACCATCCTCTGTATTTCTATTAATCCAACGGGATTGACCGCATACATGACAGCACTGTTGGTTTATCCGGTCGCCCCAGTACAACATGCAGTCATTTGGGCAACTATGGATTTTGTTGTAGCCAAGGCCCAAATCCTTTATCAGTTTCTTCATGTCTTTCAAGATTGAGGATTTTTAGCAAACGGAACATTTCTTGCAAAAACTCTAACAGCATTGTCAACGAGTTTCTGGTCCATCCTCCCAAACATTTCAAGTGAAAAAGACGAATACAGAAAGACAGTTTGGAAAATTTTGACCTCTCATACAGTTCTTCATTCATTTCACCAAGTAACATGTAGAACCTCGCTGCTTCTTCATTTGGCTGTTCATCAGGTACACTTCTTCCCCCCTTCGGTGAAAGTATTTCCACCAAAATTATAAGCATCAGTTGCACCCAAGTCAGGTGGAAACGACCCGAAACCATCACTGTGCATATTAAAAGCATCCCGCAACATGCCTTTCATATTATCATCTCTAACATTCTGATTGTAAGCACTATGAGGATAACCCATATTCATCGATGAAGATGCTCCACTAGATGTACACTCTTCATGGAAAATCCATTTTTTGTACCCCCGGACAAAGCCATCAACAACTAGATGTCCGTAGACAACTTCACGACAATGCCAATTGATATTGCAACACTTCTTACACGGGAAAGGAATCGTATTCTCTTGGCTTGCATTTTGAAATGCAAAATTCAGAAAAGTTTCTACTCCATTTCGATAGCCGTTGCTTACCCTTGACAATTTCATCCAACTCCTATCCATTTCGTAGTTGTTGAAGTCTAAAGTTGACAATAAATTACACGGCTAAATTGTTAATTATAATTTAAGTAATGATATGATCATATATATAATTGAATACTGTGTAAGTTATGTAAATTATGTAAGTTGTGAAGTTTGATCATAAAATTTTCCATGTATGAAATTTTATCTTAAACTTATGTAAGTTATGAAATTTGATCTTAAAATTAAGTAAGTTATGTATTCTTTAAGATTCATCATACGTGGCATTGTTACACCTGGGGAGGATCCGTTATATCTTACAGTGAGATATAAGGCAACCCCTTAGGTTTCCAGCCTATATACTTTGAATCTTTTTTTTGGACAGTAATATAATATACATAATATATACCAACAAGCAGGATAATAAACAACAATTTGGGTATTCGGCATTTCAGGTGCATATTAATCAGATGAATATCTAATGTTTTTTTATCAAATGAATATAAATCAGCAAAATGAATATAAATAGAAATAATAATGACTTTATACCTGTTAAGTTAGTACTACCAAATCCAATCCAACAGTTGCAGGAGCAATATGAAGCAGTAACTGAAATACAAACAACATATGAATTAACTGGAAGAAAACTAATAACTAATACTCACATTCTTCGACTGGAAGAAAAATAGTCAATTCAGTAGTCGGTCTAAGTCCTCTTCAATTCTACTCACTTTCAAAGTACGGATACCTTTCTCAATGCAAATCTGTAACAATTACATATGAAAGTTATTAAAACAAAAAGTCTAATCACATACATTATTAAACACTACTATGAAAATTTATACAAATATATGTATATGTATTACACATATATTCAAATTAGTATTCTTATTTTATATCACTTTTTTTTAATTCCACAATGGATTTTAACCATTATTAATTACATAAATAACTATTAATTGTATTTTTTTTAATTTTAGAATTTTTAATTACATGTACACAATCCATATAAAATAAAATTATTGATTCCTAATCAATAGTACTTGTTCCAAGTTTCCAACCTACAGGCAAAGTTAAGAAACTATAATAAATCCCTGTTGTTTAATTTGTATTTTCCTTAATATACTGCAGCAGTAGTGAATAGTAAAACTGTAGCCCCAAAAGAAAGAGCAAAAACCAATGGTCTCAAAAGTTATAAATACTAACTCCAGGAACTTAGATTAAAAGCATATAAGAATTGCAAACATCAGGACAAATATTAGAAGTTGTAAGCAGAAAATAATTTTAATCATCCCTCTAAACTTTTTGACTATGTGGATCTACATGAAAATAGATTCATTCAAGCATTTAAGCTAATATACAAACCCAAAAAAGGTTGATTAAAAGTAAACTCACGTTGAAAAGAAAATGATTTGAGGGTTGATTTAAACTTTCTTTGAATGCAAAAGATCTACCTACTTAGCCAACTGGAAGCGGATTTCGGGACGAATGAGATAGCATTTGTTGCAGCTTCTAGCCTACATTATGGATTAAGAGTCATCAGTTAATCAGTATATAGATACAATGAAAATGAGAAAGATTTATAAAACAAATTTGCATGCATGAATGTATATACTTACTATCCTTTTTAAGTGTTAGATAAGGGGTATATGTTCCGCTTCGAGTAGACTTGTTCATAAGTTGGGTTACTCAAAGCCTATCCGAAATTTAATTTAAATTAAATCAAATAAAATTAAATATATAATACTATATAAACATTAAAGAATATGTTATTTAAGTTAAATTTTTAATAAAACAAAAACCATCTAAAATATTATATATTAAATTAAAAATAATATGAGCTTGTATAAACTGAATTTAGGTTAGTCATTTAATATAGGCGAGCTTATGCAAACATATAGTATGCTTCACACACACAAAAAGAGGATAGATTTAAATAAAACCATTTGATAGATTTAAATAAAAATATTGTAGTAATAAAGTGTTTTAATAGTCATTAAATCAGTTCCAGTGTACACCTAAGGCATTATAATGACCTCATAAAAAGTAATCATTGCTAACAAGGCATAAAGACACTAATGCTCCACTCTGCCAGAAACTTGGGAAATTAGGCAAAAGCTAATTTTTAGTAACTAACAAGCTCAACTGCAAGAGAGCACCAAGCAGCATGAGAAAGCTATTTTATTCTGACTTTTTGTTTCTGTAGCATAAGAGAGCACCTGAGCTTCCAAAAGCACTTGATTGAGTGGGAGTAGATCCAAAACCAAATGCTGGATTCTGACCAAAACCAGAAGGCCCTATGAAAAACAAAGTCATCAGTTAAACACTAAGGACAAGACACCAAGTTCCCAAGAGCTTATGGCTAAAAAGTTAAAAAAAGCATAAAATTAAAAGCAGATTACTAATAAAACACTAAATTCTTCCAACACCAAGAAATAAGAGTGCAACTAATTGAAATATAAATATACTTGTATAGGTATCTAATTAAAATATAATTATATTCATATAAGCGTGTATACAACATAAATAGAAGATAAGGGGGATGATGATGTAGCTAGATGTGTTAGAGGAAAGCATGCAGACTGCATTGTTGTTGATTGGTTAAATGGAGAGTATTGTATTGAATGCAACAGCGAAAGTGGTCATGTAACATCCTGAATTAGGGGTTGTTTGCGATTTATTTATTTTCATGTGATTGCCTGAAGAAATGCGTATGTTATGGTTGTTTGATATATTCTAGGGTCTAATCATGACCCTGGGTTAGGTCAGACTTAGGGCTGAAAACTTCTTTTTAGCACTTGAGAAGAAAAAGGCTGAGTGAGGAGGCTTTATATATTAATTGGGGCGAAGCATGGCACAAGGAAGCAGCTGGTAGAATGGCTAGGGGTGCAACCTAGGTGTTGAGGAAGGTGCGGCGAAGTAGGGGTTCGAGCTGCCAATATTGCGCTTGGGGTTTTTATTTTTGTGTTATGAGTGGAGTGTTGGGCTAGGAAGGCCTTAAAAATAAATGGTACAGTTTAAGGGCATGAAAGTCAGTTTGGTGGAGTGGCTTGGGGCGCCACTTAAGGGCCTTGATGTATGGACTCGAGTTCGAGTCACGAGGGACGCAAGGGGTGTCTTATTTTTGGTCTGGCGATAAAACAAGGGGGAAGCTAGCTAAGGAGCGCTTAAAAGAAATTTGTGACGAGTTTATGTCACAAATAGACGCCATAGCAGAGTGGCTGGAGGCGTGGAGTGTTTTCATCAGGTCTCGGGTTCGAGACCTAGGGGCAGCATCATGGGGGTTTATTTTTTTTTTATGCCGGCGTGAGATAGTGGCCTGTATGGGCTCTCAAATAGATGAAGACAAGTTGTTTTTGTTTTAATTTTCTATTGGAGGTATGGGATAGACTTTTTATTTTATGTTATTTATTGGAAGAGTGGAATTAAGTGATGGGAACATTGATAAACAATGTTTTATTGTAAATGGTGATGGAAATTATCACAAAAAGGGGGAGGGAAGCATGGCTGAAATTCTTTAATTTGTTTTTCTTTTCTTTCCAAATTGTTCTTGGCCGAAATAGGGAGACTCCAAGGGCTTGAGTTTCGGTTTTGGAAGGAGTCCTAGGGTGGTATTTTCGGCTTGGAGCTTGGCCGAACCTTGGTGCATCTTCTTCTCTTCTCCTTGCTTGACATCTTAAAGGAACACCATAGATGAATACATCTTTTCCACTTGTGGCCGACTTCTCCATCATTATTTGAAAGGCATAGCCGAATCTGGTAGGTGCTCCTTTCCTTTTGCATGGTATTTTATTAAGTGCCATAACTGAATCTTAAAAGAACTCTTGTGCTCTGCTTTGCCGCAAGTCTTAAAGCCGAAGCAGGAAGCCGAAACCTACTTTCCTCTAGTCTCTTCAAACATGTAGGGGTAGCCGACGCTAAGGTGCTTTGAAGAAGCGTTTCGGGATTTATTTCTTCAAGGGATCTCGACAAGACAAGCGACAACTTCGGGATTTCGGTAAGAATGGTAAATGGTTAAGCATATTCGGCCAAAGGCCATTTTTGGTATTTATGTATAACCGAGTGTACATTATGGGTTTAGGGGCAAATCGGCTAAAGAAATCAGAGGCTTTCGGGATTTCAAATCGCGTTGGTAAGTGCTAATAAAGATTTGGCCTAGGGCCATATGTTGGTTTTGGGTGCCATTAGTCTTTCGGGATCATTAGTTTAGCCGAATAAGGCTTTTTAATACTAACCATAGTGACCGATTGTAGGAGGGGTAAAGGCTCACGTGCGGGTTTTTGTAATAGATTCGGGATTTCTCTTTAGATCTTCGATTAAACAGGTGTGTAAACTCTTACACACTTTATTAGTATAGACTGTTCATTATGTTGCTGTATAACCTCTCGTGTAGTAAATTTTGCCTTGTGGGCATAAGCTTGGACTCCGGGTAAGTCCCCTATTACGTGATCTACGATGTATGTTCGTGTATGCCATCATATGCTGTTAAATGCTATGCTATATATAACTGCATGATATATGGGATCATGATACTTATTATGTGAGCATGATGATGGTGGGATTGATGAGAGGAGGGGGATGATCTCTATGGACTGTCACCAGTGGTTTTGACCACAAGATGGGTTGGCCCCATCAGTTTAATTGTGACTTCGGTCACCAGTGGTTTTGACCACACCGTTGATATAATTTGTGACTAAGTCCCAGTGGTTTGGTACCACCAGTGGTTTTGACCACATATTGATAATTGTGACCTATGGTCATCAGTGGTTTTGACCACACGATGGGTTAGCCCCATCATTGATTTGTGACTCCTGTCACCAGTGGTTTTGACCACCAGTGGTTTTGACCACATGGGTAGTAAAAAGGAGTATGGATGGCTAGCTTGGGTTGCATATTTGCATGTCTTACTAATATCTTGTGTATGAGCTGCATTTTTGGGTTGGGAATTTATACACTGAGTCTTGGTGACTCACCTCTTCCCATATCATTTTGCAGGTGAGTAGATCGCGGAGATGGAGCCGGAGAGGACTCGAGGCGGCCATGCTTGTTCCTTGAATTTGAAATTTTATTTCGCATCGTTAAAGTTTATTATTATTTACTAAATTTTGGTTTGGTTTGTAATATGGCCGCTAGTTGTTATTTTGGATGTTTAAGTAGTCGTTTTACCTTATCTCCATATATTATTAAAGGATTTATAAATTGTTAAACAAATCGGTTAAAAGTAATGTTATCAAAATAAGTACCTCTACGAGTTTTCAAGATGTTACCATCGGGTAGCAAAATTTACCAAGTTATCGATAACTCTGATATTTTCTAAAAATTTAAATGATCAAATATTTTCAAAGGAAAACAAAAAGGGGGTTTCAACTCAACCATGTTATAAATCAATCCCACCAAATGTTTTTCCTAGACACCGTTTTATAAGCAATAAATTTCAGATTTTCACCTATTAATCAAAATCTTTCAAAACACTTTTACTCCGTGACATACCAGATCCGGTCATGGCTCACGGGTCGGGTTTGGGGTGTTACAGGTCAGGTTTTGGTCTGCAGTTAAAATGGTTGCCCAGTTCCTATACACGAGGCATGCATGACTTGGAGACCCATATTTGATGATATGGGTAAATTCTATTACCCTTATTGTTTGTACAAGAAAGAAGTGGCCAGGTTCAAAGACTTGATGACAGGAGTTATGTTGGCAAGGAAGGAATTGTCCAACTTTATATGTTTGACAAGGAACTGTAGAAGAAACACAGGGTGTTCCATCCATAAGGAAAGAAACATTCTAAAAGATTCATCTCGTACGTGGCTAGTATCATACTTTGGGTTTTGGTTTTGTTAACTTCTTTTGCTCTGAAATTACCTTACTTTTTCATCTAAATTGCAGCTTGCTCCCAGTAGGTACTGAGAAACGCAGGAGACTACACTGGACAGCTGAAGAGGAAAATATGTTGAAGGTAATTTAGGGACACTTCATTCCTCCCTTTCTCAAATTCTATATTTGCTAACATGTTTTAACTTAAATTGGCTAGCATGCATTCATGTTTCCTTTGAATATGAGACCTAAAAAAAAGGGGGGAAAGTTCAAACCAGAACCTATTCAAACCAGAACCCATTCAAACCAGAACAACATTCAAACAACATACAAATCGAAAAATACCTAACCACATTAAAAACTAGAACCGAAACAACAAATAAATAAAGAAATCAAATTATTGATTAAGATTACCTTTGAACTGATAAAGGCTTGAATTTCGGACAACGATTAATCTCATCTACGATGCAAAATCAAGATGGAAATCGGAGAGGACTAAAAAGCCAGACCTCAGAAAAAACCAGCAACGCCAGATTATCAAATCGGAGAGTTTAGAGGAAGCCCAATCGGAGATGCAAAATCAATTTAGGGATTTCAGAGAGCAAAACTCGATTTTTTTGCCTTAACAGTCAAGCATTGCGACTTTTTATCAAATTGCGCCGCTAAAAACATACCTATTACGGCGTTTAACTAAAAAACGCCACTAAAAAACTATAAAACAACATCGTTTTAATTAAAGAACTGTAACATTGTTTGCGGCGTTTTGGATTAGCGCCGCTATATCCCACCTTTTGCAGCGTTTTTTAACAAAACGCCACTAAAATATAAACTAATAATTTGCGGCGTTTCTTAACAAACGCCACTATAACATACTATTTGCGGCGTTTTTTGGTCAAACGCCACTAAAAAACTACAAAACTACACCATTTTTATTAAAGAACATTAACATTGTTTGCGGCGTTTTTGGTTAGCGCCGCTATATCCCACCTTTTACGGCGTTTTTTAACAAAACGCCACTAAAATATAAAGTAATAATTTGCGGCGTTTCTTAACAAACGCCACTATAACATACTATTTGCGGCCTTTTTTTTTAAAATCCACTAAAATCCTGATAAAACGGCTGCGTTTTTTGTCTCGGAGAACATATTCGCGGCATTTTTTTATGAAAACGCCACTAGTATCAATTTTAATTTTTTTTATTTTGTACTTATTTTTTTCTTTCAAAATTTTTGTGCTTAAATTATCATTTTTTTGAATTTTTATTTTTTAAAAATTTTGAATATTAAACTTTTTAAGAAAATTTCAGAATTTTTTTGAATATTTTTATAATTTTTAAATTAACATATAAAATTTTAATTTTAATTTTTTTCCAATTTCAATTTTAATTCTAATTTTAACCTATATTTTTCTAAGTTTTTTCTTTCAAAATTTTGTGCTGACATTATCCTTTTTTTTTCAATTTTTATTTTTATTATATTTTCAGTATTGAACTATTTAACTAAAATATTAAATAATATCTAATGTTTAAGTTTTTAATTTTTTATTATTAAAATTTAAAAATTTAATTACCATTATCAACTCGAATTTCCTTTTTTTTTTCTTTTTACACCAACGTTAATTAGTCCAAGATTAATCCCTAAATCATAATCCTTAGACCCTAAACCTTAAACACTAACCCACAAACAACAAGCCCTAAACACCAAACTCAAAACCACAAACCTTAAATACTATATCACCATAAAACTCGAACCCTAAACTCTAAACTGCAAACCTTAAACCATAATCCTTGACCAACTTTTTGGGAATTCATGTGGCCAATGTTAGTATAGTACAAAACATATATTTTAATAGCTAACACATTAACCATAAATCCCTCATGAGTGATCTCGATTTTCGGGATTTTGGGTCATATAGCTAACATCCTAAACCCTAATTAAACCCTAAAAATCATAAATTTAAACTATAAACCCTGAACTCAAAAACCTAACACATTAACAATTTCCTTCCAAACCCCTAACCCTAAACTTATAAATAATAAACCATAAACCCTAACTCATTAACCATTTCCCCTTAAACCCCTAACCTTAAACCTAAACCCCTAACCACTAACACTTAAACCTTAATACCGGTAAACACTAAGATATTGAATACTATACAATAAACCCATACTCCAAAAAACAAACCCTAAACTATGAAATTAACATGCTAAACATTAAACCCTAAATCAATTTTAATAGCTTAATTTATAACTTAAATGAAAATGTAACTTTTCATTATTAAGTAACTAAATTGAAATTTTCTCATTGCTTATAAGTGAATGTATAAAAATAAAATATAATTCAAAGCAAGAATAAGAGGAAAATATAGAAAACTTTTAGCGGCGTTTGTGAAAAAGCGCCGCTAATGCTCCAGCCTTTAGCGGCGTTTTTCTAAAAGCGCCGCTAATGCTCCAGCCTTTAGCGGCGTTTTTTTAAAAGCGCCGCTAATGCTCCGGCCTTTAGCGGCGTTTTGGAAAAAACCGCCGATATATGTCCTTTTTAGCGGCGTTTGTAAAAAAAAAAAAAACGCCGCTATTTCTCAACTTTTTGCGGCGTTTTCTTTGAAACGCCGCTAAATGGTAATATTTGCAGCGTTTTTTGTTAAAACGCCACTAAAAACGCCGCTAAAAGTCTGTTTTGGTGTAGTGATTGATTGTGTATATGAATGAAAAAATATCTAATTATTGAAGTTTTAAAAAAAATATTAGTTTTAAAAATTATAGAATAATTTTTTTATTCACGTAATTTATAATATTGCTAAAATTTAAAGATAAATATCTATATGGTTTTGAATAGTTTATATATATTTTACTTCTAAAAAATTTTGAAAAACATATTTTTATTGAAAACATATTTATAAATATAGATATTTTTCCCTTAACATATTTGAAAAAAAAATGTTTTAAACATATTTAAGTAAAAAATAAGCATAATAATAAATTTTGCTCTTAATGTTTACCTATTTTGTTAAATTGGCCCTTCTTCTTCTTCTTCTTTTTTGGATTTTTTTGCCCTCGACCTTTAAATTTTAGTCAATTTGCTTTCTTTTGAACGGAAAAACTAAATGATTTGTTAAAGTTTTAATAACATCAACATGACCACTCGTATGGTAGTCCATGTATAATTTATAAAAATTGAAAAAATACAAACTTCTTAATTTTTTAGGAAAAGAATTATCTATGTTATAATGAAATATATAGAAATTGCCACACAAGTTGCAAATGTCGTTAAAATTTGAACAATTTAATCAATTTTTCCATCCAAAGGAAAATAATTTCACATTTTAAAGGTTGAGGAACCAAATGATCCAAGAAAAAAATAACAGCTAAAAGAACAAAATGAATAAACTTTAGGATTAAATTTATCTTTATACCTTAAAAATAATTTTAAAATTGATAAAGTTTGTAATAACCAATTTTGCCCGTGGGCCCATTCACAACCCAAAATTCATCCATAAATAAAACAAATAAATTTTAAATGTCCAATGTCCATTTACACTAAGCCCAAACCCATAAAGCCCAAATTCCCTTAACCTAATTAATCAACCCAACATTAAGCCCAAATACAACCAAACCCTAGCCCATTCAGCCTAAGACATTTCAGCCACCGAACCCTAGTCCCCTAACCCTAGCGTGCAGCGTGAGGCACGCGCAGCGCCACCCTTGCGCCGCTCTCCACTTCCACAGCACCAACCCCACTTCCCGTTGTCGGCCGTAACCTGCAAAAGAAGACACAAACACAAATAATGGCAGAAAACAAGGAAAGCCATGGTATTATTTTTTTTATTTTATTTTTACTTTTTCGGTTATAAAAACCGAAGATAATGATGTAAACAGGACCCTTTTTTTTGGCAATCAAGATAAAAAAAAAACAGTCTCAAAATACAGAAAAAATAGCGAGAAATCTAAACAAAAAAAAATTTCAATCAAAAAAAAATCAAAGGGAGAACTACAGATCCGAACATCCGAAGGTGGTTTCGCATTTTTATTTATTTATAATTATTTTTTTTTCATTTCAATTTTTTTTATCTTTAAATAAATATAGATATACATACATATAAAGATTATAAAAATTTAAAAAAATAAAAAAATAAAGTTTTTATTTTTCCTACCATCAGGTAATGTGTGTGGCTTGCATGATGCATCCTCCTCGCCGGAAATCTCTCCAACCCTCTTCCCTGCAGAGAGAAAAGGGAGAGTAAAAGTTTTTTTTTAAAAAGAGAAGTGAGGCAATGATTTTTTTTGGGGATTTTTGGCCTTATATAGCCCATCAAAACGACGTAGTTTTGGGGCTGGCCTAAAACACCCAAAACGACGTCGTTTTGACTACGACCCGTTTTTGACCCGACCCGCTAAGGAGGATCCGCGTGTTTTTAATTAATGGGTATATTGCGCTTTTGGTACTCCCGCTTTTTCTTGGCTTAGCGATTAAGTTTCTGGTATTTTTAATTTGGCCCAAAAATTTGTTTCGGATTTCAATTGGGTCCATCTGATGCAATGTATTTTGGGCCAGAAGGGTTTATTGTGCGCGAGGTCCCTCCCCTCCTTCGCGCGTTTCAACCTGATCCTTTTCTTTTATTTTATTTTCGAATCAACCCCAAACTTTCATTTCAGACGCAATTTGACCCCTCTTTTATTTATTTTGTAATCTTTTTATCCTATTTAATATTATTATTGTTTGATATCTCCATTATTAGTATTATTATATTATTTATATGTTTATTATTATTACCATATTTATATCATTATTACATTGTACATATTTTATATTATTATTGCTACTATTATCATATTATTATCATTATATCATTATTATTAGGTTTACTATTATTATTATTATTATATTGCATATATTTTATGTTATTATTACTTTACTATTATTACTATACTACTTACTATTACTATTATTACTATATTATTATGTTGTATATATATTTTGTATCACTAATATTTTTATTATTATTACTATACTACTATTATTATTATACTATTATTATTACTATGTTTATATCGATATATTGTACATATTTAGTATTATTATTATTATTATTATTTGGTTTTATTATTATTACTAGTATTATCATTAGTTTTATTATATCTACTATATTTGTTTCTATTTTTATTTTCTTAATTTAATACCATTATTGCTTATTAAACTTTCATTTATATATTTATACTTACATCATTTCACATATATTTCTATTTTCATCCATATTATCATATTTTATATATTCTTATTCATACTTATATTTCAATGTCACTTTTTGTTATCATTATCATCATTATTATTGTTATTATTTTTATTTTCCGTCTTCTTGTAAAGATTTCATCCTGCTTATCATTCTTCCGCTTTCTGTTTATTATCCTTTAGCATATTAGTTTTACTCATTTTATCTCTATTTTCGTCTTGTTGTTATCATTCCCGTCTTCTTGTAAAGATTTCATCCTGCTTATCATTCTTCCGCTTTCTGTTTATTATCCTTTAGCATATTAGTTTTACTCATTTTATCTCTATTTTCGTCTTGTTGTTATCATTGGTATTTAACATATTTGTTCCATATGCTTGCTAGCATTGTATTTCATTTTCTGCATTTTGCTACAAATTCATGCTACATTTTACTCAATACAAAATTGATTTCTTTCATGAAGGCAACATTTCGTGTTTAGAAATTCGGGAAAATCGTGCCTTAACTTACTAGGTTTCGATTTTTCTCGTTTAACCTAAATAACGAAATATCTTTTAAAATAAATTTTTTTTTTGAATAAAAATAAAAACTTATTTTCGAGAATTCGATATGTTGTGTCCTAACTTACTGGATGTGACATTCCGTTATTTCGAAATAAGATTTTCTAAGTGAGGCAATATTCATCTCGGACTCGAGGATTTAAATTATCGTGTCCTAAAGCATTGGATGTGACATTTCATTCCTTCGGAACAAGAAAAGCTTGATATTTAATTCGAGGAAATTCGATTATATTTAAAGGGATCATATTTTTGAAATTCATTTTTACAATTTTTAATTTTTGAAATAAGGACATTAATTGATCAATTTGGTACCAATTTTGGGCGTGACGAGGGTGCTAATCCTTCCTCGCACGTAACCGACTCCCGAACCTGTTTTCTCAAAATTCGTGGACCAAAAACACTGTTTTAGTAAATCAAAACGTTTTATTACAACAAAGGTGATCCGATCACACCAAATAAAGATCGGTGGCGACTCCCCTTTTTTTTTCAAAACCCAAGTTCGACACCCGTTTTTGTCAGAAAATGGTTACGACAGCTTGGCGACTCCACTGGGGACGATTGAAAGAGAGTCAAGCCATAAACTTGATTACTTTTTGTCCTTTTGTCAAAAATTTAGAAAATCAATTTCAAAAATCGTTCTTCTCTTAATTTAAAATAAAGAACTTATCCTCGAGAGTACAAAGTGTTGTGCCCTAACTTACTGGGTGTGACATCTCGTTACTTCGAGGTAAAAATTTTCAAAATAACAACGATCCGAATTGTGTCCTGTCTTACTCTCGAGAATCCGGGGCGCTATGTCCTAACTTACTGAATATGGCATTTCTACACTTCGAGATGAGAGGGCTTTTTATTCCAATTCACTAGAGTGTTATAAAATCAATAAAAATGATCGTTTTTAATTTGATTTCTATTTTCAACTTTGTGGGTGCTGGATTGTAATAATTTTGAGTATCTTGGGATACTTCTACATTCATATTTGCATGACCATTGTGGTCACATCTTTAAATGGGAGCAAGAAGCTATGCCTTCGTGAGGTTTTCACCTCCGCACGGGCTAGTGGACCGCTTTCGGGATACATCCGTACCTATGTCTTCGTGAAGTTTTCACTTCCGCATGGCCATAGGGAAATGTATTCCCCTGAATCGAACTCGGTCTATATGCGCCTATAATGGGTGAGGGTCGAGGAATCTGCTGATTCGGGTACCTCAAACTTTAGAACTCAACCACATGTAAAGAGCCTAAGGACCCACCCCGAGCTAAACTATGTCAAACCTTAGTAGTTACCCGTATAGGTGTTTGTTTGTTTCACCCGCTTTGTATTCTATGGTACTAACTTTTTGTGTTTTATTTTCTTTATGCATATCATTTTATATTTTAAGAGGCACCGATTCACGATCAGTTTCTAAGTTAGAAGGCTGGTTATGGAAAGCAAATTCCTTGATAAAGTGGAAGACAATGCGGCCGTCTGCACGTGGTCAGAGCAATGCCAGATAGAAAAAGGGGATAGCTTAGTGGAGGGGTATGTGTCGGAACTACGAGATTTCACCAATATTAGTGTCACACAGAACGAGTTCCAAGAGTTGAAAGAAATTTGGACTCAGTGGGATAACGAGACGAAGCAGCTGTTCTATGGTACTTACGGTGACCTGCCTTACCTACTTGACGTCAAAATAGATAAGCACTTATTCCGAGCAATGACCCAGTTTTGGAATGCTGCTTATAGCTGTTTCTCCTTTGAGAAGGTGGATCTGGTTCCCACGGTAGAAGAATATACGACCTTGTTACGTTGCCCAAGAATTCAAGTTGACAAAGCCTATTCCAAAGCAGTTAATGGCCCAACCTTCGTGAAGAAATTGATGAACATCACCGGAATGAGCGAACAATGGGTCTCAGCTAGAATGCAAAAGAAAGGCGGAGGTAAATGCATACCCTGGATATGTTTGAGAGACTTGATCTTAGCGCATCCCGATGCAAAGAAAAAGATTGACGTCTTTGCCCTGTGTGTTTACGGTCTGATAATCTTCCCAAAAGCTTTAAGGCACATCGACGAAGCAGTCATTGATCTATTCAGCCGACTAGACAAAGAAGTCACACCTGTTCCTGCCATCTTAGCCGAAACGTTCAGGTCCTTGAGTGCATGTAGGAGAATGGGTGAAGGCAGGTTTATTGGATGCGCGCAGCTGTTATTGGCTTGGTTCCATAGTCACTTCTGGAAAGTGGAGAAAGTGTCCTATCGATTTATAACAGAGAATTACTCTCCGCTAGAAGAAATAGCAACTACACCTAGAAGAGAGGATGTGTCCGAAGAAAATTGGATCACGCTCCTCCAAAACCTTCAAGAAGATGACATCGGGTGGAAAGCTCCGTGGTTGATTATCGACCAAATCCTTTATCGTTGTGGAAGCTTCAACTGGGTTCCTCTACTAGGAATTTGGGGTGCCACTGCATATGCCCCTCTGCTGGTCCTGAGATAATATAATTCAAGACAGTTCGTGCCGACGACATATGGGTTGGCTCAATGTGAGTTCTCATACGAGGGTGCGAGCTATAAGAAAAAGGTTAAAGAGATCTCTAGTGCCTGGAATCATATTCACAGAATGAAGAGGCTATCCGTAGGCCCGATGACGACCCCGGAGTACAGAGAATGGAGGACTAGGAGGATCAATGATAACATCCCTGAACCAAACCCCGAGGGTGCCCGGTCAAGAGAGGATTATTTACGAATAGCCCCATCAGAACTGGAGATTGTGAAACGAGATTTTGAAAAGATGAGTGCAAAACTTGAAAGGGAAATAGAGAGGCTGGAAGAAGAGAAGATGCTCCTCAAGTTAGACGTAGATGGACAAAAGTCGGAAGCTGAGAGGTTAAGAAAAGAAAAAGAGAAAATAGAGGAAGACCGAGATGATCTGAAGATGGAATATAAGAAAATGCGTTTGACAATAAAAAACGCTGGATTGGGAAAGGCTCCGGAGCAATGGCGGCGCGAGATCCAAGAGGAAAAAACCAAAGCTAGCAGTTGGGAGGAAAAGTTCCGGGAAATGCAAACACAAAACGAGATTCTGACAAAGGATAGGGCTGAAAGCCACAAAGAGAAGAAAGGGTTAAAAGCTAAGGTGGCTGAGCTTGGACGGTCCCTACATCACTACCAAAGTCGCAATGCGGAAAACGAACTGAAGTTGAGTCTAAACAAAATCGAAGAAATGAAGGGAAAGATTGAAGGATTAGAGACTACATTACATGGCTACGAGCTCCGGATTGAACTTTTAGAAGCAAAAGAAGGGCAATGGAAAGAGGAACTTCACCACTCCCATAGGCAAGTTAGAGATCAAGACTACTTCATGGGCGAAGCAATAGTTCAGATTCAGGAAGTGGCTGATCACCTGTAGGCCTTGGCGTCTCAAGCTGAGATCGTAAGCATGAAATACGAGCTACAGGCAGATCGTAACCAAGAGCTGACTTCTTTACTTAGAAAAATCAAAACTTTGGGCTTAAGGGCCAAAGCATATTTGTAATCCGTTTTATGTAAAGGATCTTGCCTTCTAATAAAGTCTTCTAAAATGAAGTTGATCAGAATCGATGTCTTCTTCTTGCATTCATGCATTTGCATTGCATTACATATATCAGTATTACATCACCTTAATTATTCACTAAGGCTTAAAATTACATAATCCGTAGCTACGACATCACGAACCTGGAATCACATCATCCCTATAGGACACGTTTAAGAACTAGAGCTATGGATGCCGAACTCAATGAGAGGATCGAAAGGATGGAAAGAACCCAGAAAGAGCTGCAAGAACAGTTAACCAAGTCACAGCAAGAAGCAAGGGACTGATGATGAGATCCCGCGAGGAATCACGAGAACATAAGGATCAAATTGATAGAATGCTGGAGATGTTGACGGCCATGGCCAAAGGAAAAGGACTCGCGCAAAGTCCTGACATCACGGGGCCCCATTCGAGGGATAATCAAGATCCGCTCTATCCCCTAGGATTCACGCCACCCCACGCCTATGCAACGCAAAGAGGATATCCTCAAGGGAACCCAGGAGGCCCGGAACAACAACCCATCCCACCTATACATCTGGGGCAAGGTATATACGTATCAAACGCTGGAGATAATTCTGCTAATCCGATTGTTCCAGATTTGGATGATCCGATGGAAATAGCTAGGTTAAAGAGGGATGGCCATGATGCTGAAGAAAAATAAAAGAGTCTAGAGGAAAGACTCAAGGCGGTGGAAGGTGGAGTCTTCTCTGCACTAAGTGCCAAAGACCTTAGTTTGGTGCCCGATCTGGTCCTGCCTCCGAAGTTTAAGGCACCAGATTTCGAAAAGTATGAGGGAACGAGATGTCCGAAGGCCCATCTTATTATGTTCTGTCGAAAGATGGCTGGATACTTGAATGAGGACAAGCTATTAATACATTGTTTCCAGGATAGCTTGAGCGGATCGGCCCTCCGGTGGTATGATCAACTTAGCACGGAGAGGATTCGGTCATGGAAAGACCTAGCAAATGCATTCTGTGAGTAATATAAACATGTTTTTGATGTAGCCCCCGATCAGCTAACGCTACAAATGTTGGAAAAGAAGCCAACGGAGACCTTCAGACAATACGCGCAGAGGTGGAGGGACCTCTCAGTCCAGGTCGAGCCCCCACTCACTAAAAATGAGATAACAGTCCTTTTTATCAACACCCTGAAAGCACCCTTCTACGACAAACTGGTGGGAAATGCCACGAAAGACTTCACCGACATCGTGGTGTCTGGCGAACTCATCGAAAACGGTATCAAGAATAGAAGGATGGAGGGTCCTGAAAGTTTAAAAAGGCCAGCACCCGTAAAAAAGAAAGAACCCGAAGCCCATATGGTGGGGACTGGGAGCCTCTATGCTTCTAACCCGTATCTGACCCAGCCACGACCTCAGTTTCGTCCACTGTCGAATTTCTATTTTCCACCACCAAGCCCTTACTATCAAACACCTCCTCCTTACCCCGTCTATGCCGCCGATAATCAAAGACCATTCGCTATATTCCCACCAAATACCGCGCCTGCCCCAAGTCAGCCCAAAAGCGAACCAAGACCAGCAAAACCCAATCCTGAAAGACCTCAGTTTACCCCTATCCCTGTGTCATACGGAGAGTTGTGCCCAAAATTATTGGAAAAACAATTAATCTCCCCACATTACATGGCACCACTGAAACCCCCATTCCCAAAATGGTATGATCCCAATGCTAATTGCATGTATCATGCCGGGAACCAGGGGCATTCCACAGACAATTGTATAGCCTTCAAGAGGAGAGTTGAAGGCCTTATTGGTGCAGGGATTTTACGATTTGACGGTACCGAGAATATGGCTGGAAATCTGCTCCCTAACCATACTGTAGGGAACGTGAATATGGCGGCACAGGAGGACAGGTGGCGAGCCAAGCGTTGTGTCTCTAAAATAAAGACACCTTTGATGAAGGTCTGGGAAATAATGACTGAGAAGGGTATGCTCGACAAAAGCCTCAAGGGAGAAAGCATGAAGAGTCCGAGTTTTTGCGTCTTCCATGGCGTAAAAAGACATCATATCCAATCTTGCGAGAAATTCAAAGTGCTACTTCAAGGTATGATGGACAATAAGGAGATTGAGATCTATAATAAGAGGGAAGAGGCCGATGAAAAAGATGTATGCGCCTCCGAAGGCCAATCATCAGGCCCTCCTTATAGCGCCGATCGACCTTTGGTGATCTACTACGAAGCAAAGAAGGAAGAGGCGAAGCCAAAGATGATAATCCAAGTACCTTCTCCTTTCCCTTACACGAACACCAAGGCAGTGCCATGGAAATATGATGTCAACATCACTATACCTGAAACCACAACTGGAAACGTCAGCGAGGTGGGGCACTTTACCCGCAGTGGGAGGTGCTATTCCCCTGAGATAATTGAGACAAAGAAGAAAACTGTTGGCACAAGTCGAAAAGGGAAGGCACCAATGCACGAGGCCAATGGTGAGGTTGAAAAACAATCTGAACAAGAAGTCAAGAGGCCCGTGAATGAAGATGAAGTGCAGGAATTCTTAAAGTTTATTAAACACAGCGAGTATAACATCGTGGAGCAGCTGAACAAACAACCGGCAAAAATCTCAGTATGATCCCTACTATTGAACTCGGAGCCACATCGAAATGCTTTATTAAGAGTGTTAAACCAAGCATATGTACCGAACAATGTACCCGTTGAAAAGCTGGATAGGTGGGCAAACAACTTAAACGCGGATAATTTCATCTCATTCAGCGATGATGAAATACCACCAAATGGAAGGGGTTCCGTCAAAGCACTGCATATCACAGCCTATTGCAAGGGTTACATAGTACCAAGTGTACTCATTGATAACGGGTCTGCGCTTAACGTCATGCCTTTGGCGACACTATCTAGAATACCAGTAGATATGTCTTATCTGAGGCCTTGTCATTCCACAGTCAGAGCGTTTGATGGGACACGACGAGAGGTCATGGGAAAGATTGAGATTCCTCTAGAAGTGGGCCCATGCACATACCATATTGAATTCCAGGTCATGGACATTGCACCTTCATATAACTGCCTCCTAGGAAGACCTTGGATCCATTCAGCTGGGGCAGTCCCTTCATCGCTCCACCAGAAAGTAAAGTTTGTCATGGATAATCGCTTGATCACAGTTGATGGTGAGGAAGACATCATTGCGGCCATCTCTACCGATGCACCCTACATCGAGGTGAACAAAGACGCAGTAAAGTGTTCCTTTTGTTCCTTCGAATTCATCAATGCCACTTTTATTGCTGAAGGAAGCAAAGCCCCCACGCCTAAGCTGTCAAGGAATACCAAGATGCAAATCAAGATGACTGTGGGAAAAGGAGCCCGAGCAAGGAGAGGGTTGGGAAAATATCAGCAAGGAATAGCCAGAGCGCTAAAGCCAGTACATCACAAGGCAAGATACGGTTTAGGATTCAAGCCGGATGCCCAACAAATAAGAAAACAATGGTGGAGAGATCAAGAAAAGAGGATCGCAAAAGCCTCAGGTCGGGAATTGGACTGGGAGCCTATAACGTATCCTCCGTTGTTGAAAACATTTACATCGGTGGGAATTGCATACCCGGAAAGAGATGATCAACAGAACATGATGTCATGGATAGAAAGGGGCCTACAGGACTTCAGCATAAATGTAATTAACCAAGGGAATAATACAGTGGAAGATATTTCAGCAATACACCCTTGTCCTCCTGGATTCACTCCGAACAATTAGACTGCCGTGGATCTCTTTGTAATTTCCAAGTCTCCTCCAAAGTAATGCTCAATACTGACCTTTGTATGCCCCTAAGCTAGAGGAGAAATCTGTTATGAGAGTTTGCATTGTCTAAATGAAACATGAATAAAGATGCATAGTCTTTCCATTCTCATCAGCTCCATATTTATTTCTTTCTTCACCTGTCCCTATATATCCCATATCATCATGTCACGTTTATAGGATCCGATACCTTGATGTCCCTCTATAGTCTTCTTTGTCTACTTTTTAGGTGCTCAGATACCAACGACGCGAACAATCCTGTTACAAGTCCTAAAATCGACTTCGAGAAAGCTATTTGTGTGGGGGAATTCGAGGCTGAAGAAGATGCCGAAGATTATGTCTCTTCCCCAGACCTACTGGGAATGGTAGAACAAGAGGATAAACAGATTTTGCCCTATCAAGAATCGATCGAGACAGTGAATTTAGGAAATGAAGAAAAGAAGCAAGAGGTAAAAGTCGAGACCTCCATGTCTGAAGACACTAAACACTATCTGATAACCTTGCTTCATGAATACAAAGACGTGTTCGCATGGTCGTATCAAGATATGCCGGGTTTGAATGAAGATATAGTGGTCCATAGACTTCCGTTGAAACTAGAATGCAAGCCAATCCAACAGAAGTTAAGGCGAATGAGACCTGAAATGCTCTTAAAGATAAAAGAAGAAGTCAAGAAACAATTCGATGCTGGTTTCCTACAAATCTCTAGATATCCAGAATGGGTGGCTAATATAGTTCCAGTGCCGAAGAAAGATGGCAAAGTGCGAATGTGCGTAGATTATCGTGATCTGAATAGAGCAAGCCCTAAAGATAATTTTCCGTTGCCACACATTGACACATTGGTAGATAACACGGCAAAAAATTCGTTTTTCTCCTTCATGGATGGATTTTCGGGCTACAATCAAATCAAGATGGCTCCAGAGGATATGGAGAAAACTACGTTCACGACGATGTGGGGGACATTCTGCTACAAAGTAATGCCGTTCGGTCTAAAGAATGCCGGGGCAACATATCAAAGAGCCATGGTGACATTGTTCCACGACATGATGTACGAGGAAATAGAAGTCTATGTCGATGATATGATCGCTAAATCTCGAGGAGAAAGAGAGCATGTGGGAAACCTCCGGAAACTGTTCGAAAGACTGAGAAAAATCCAACTAAAGCTTAACCCTGCCAAATGTACTTTCGGGGCTACCTCGGGAAAATTATTGGGATTTATCGTCAGCGAGAAAGGTATCGAGGTTGATCTGGATAAAATAAAGACCATACAAGAACTACCGCCCCCGCGCACACAAAAAGAAGTTAGAGGATTTCTAGGAAGACTGAACTACATTGCTCAATTCATTGCTCAACTCACCAAGCAATGTGATCCGATTTTTCGACTCCTTCGAAAGCACAATCCCGGAGAATGGAACAAGGAATGTCAAGAGGCTTTTGACAAGATAAAGCAGTATTTATCTAATCCTCCGGTGCTAGTACCACCAACTCCCGGAAGACCGCTAATACTATATCTGACTGTGTTCGAAAACTCAATGGGTTGCGTCTTGGGGCAACATGATGAGTCCGGAAGAAAGGAACAGGCAATCTATTATCTCAGTAAGAAATTCACGGAGTATGAAGCAAGGTATCCGTCAATCGAAAAATTCTGTTGTGCTCTAGTCTGGGCGACCCGGAGGCTTAGACAATATGTGCTGTATCACACAACATGGTTGATTTCAAAGCTGGACCCAATAAAATACATGATGGAATCACCTGCACTCTCGGGAAGAATGGCACGGTAGCAGATCCTACTATCGGAGTATGACATCGTATACGTGAGCCAAAAATCGATTAAAGGAAGTGCAATAGCCGATTTCCTAGCAACTCGAACAACAGAGGAATACGAGCCATTGGGATTTGATTTCCCAGACGAAGACTTGATATGCGAATGTGAATCGTCGAAAGAGAGATCATGGAAGATGAGTTTTGATGGAGCGTCTAGTGCGTTGGGGCATGGGATTGGAGCAGTCTTAGTGTCACCAGAAGGGGATCATTACCCCTTTACTGCCAGATTAAATTTCTTCTGTACCAACAACATGGCAGAATATGAGGCTTGCATCATGGGACTTCGCGCAGCTATCGAGTAGAACGTTAAAGTCTTAGCAGTCTCTGGGGACTCGGCATTGGTGGTTTACCAAATCCGTGGGGATTGGGAAGTAAGGGACTCAAAGTTGGTCAAATATCGCGATCTTGTTGCAGAATTGGTTGAAGAATTCGAAGAGGTGACTTTTAATTACTTCCCACGAGAAGAAAACCAATTGGCTGATGCCTTGGCCACCTTGGCTTCAATGTTCAAAGCAAACCGAGAAACGGAAATAATGCCTCTCCAGATGAGCATATATGAGGCCCCTGCACATTGTTTTAGCATTAAAAATGAGGCAGATGGACAACCGTGGTTCTATGATATCTTAGAATATGTCAAGAATCAAAAATACCCCGAGCAAGCAAACGAGAACGACAAAAGAATGATCAGAAGATTGGCAGCGGGATTTGTTCTCGATAGGGACATCCTATACAAAAAAGGGAAAGATCAAATACTCTTGAGATGTGTGGATACTGTTGAAGCTAGAAAAATACTCGAAGAGGTCCATGAAGGAGTTTGTGGAACACACGCCAATGGCTTCACTATGGCCAGGCAGATTATGAGGCTCGGTTATTACTGGTTGACAATGGAAAGCGACTGCATTAGTTACACGCGAAAGTGTCACAAATGTCAAGTTTACAGCGATAAAATTCATGCAGCACCTTCACCTCTTCACGTCATGACTTCTCCGTGGCCTTTTTCTATGTGGGGCATGGATGTTATAGGGCCAGTTTCCCCAAAGGCTTCCAATGGACATCGATTCATTTTTGTGGTCATAGATTACTTCACAAAATGGATAGAAGCTGCTTCGTTTGCAAATGTGACAAGGACGGCAGTGTGCAGATTCTTAAAAAAGGAGACCATATGCCGATACGGTTTGCCTGAGAGAATTATTTTAGATAATGCTTTAAATCTGAACAACAAGATGATGAAGGAAGTGTGCGAGCAATTTCGAATAAAGCATTATAACTTCTTGCCCTATCGTCCAAAGATAAACGGGGCGGTAGAAGCCGCTAACAAAAATATCAAGAAAATTATTGGGAAGATGACTGAGACGTATAAGGACTGGCACGAGAAGCTACCATTTGCTCTATACGCATATCGCACGTGTGTGCGGACCTCTACGGGGGCAACCCCTTTCTCTCTAGTCTATGGAATAGAAGCTGTACTGCCCATCGAGGTGGAAATCCCCTCTCTACGAGTCTTTATGGAGTCAAAACTAGAAGAATCTGAATGGGTTCAGACTCGATATGACCAACTGAATCTGATCGAAGAAAAACGCTTGAAAGCAATTTGTCACGGACAGATGTACCAAAGGAGAATGGTCGCAGCCCATAACAAGAAGGTGCGTCCAAGAGAATTTCGTGAAGGAGAACTCGTGCTGAGGAAGATTCTCCCTATACAAAAAGACTTTCGAGGAAAATGGGCACCGAATTGGGAAGGACCATATGTCGTAAAGAGAGCTTTCTCAGGTGGAGCTTTGATTGTCACTAAAATGGACGGGAAGGAGGTACCAAACCCGGTGAACTCAGACGCCGTGAAGAAATATTACGCCTAAAAAAAAAAGAAAAAAAAAGACGAAAAAGGCGTCCGAATAAACGGAGAAGGCTTAGGATGAAAACCCGAAAGGGCATCCTAAGGAAGCAAGTTTGGAATGGGTTAAACAGCAAGATCATAGTATCAAAGCGGACTCTGAAGCTCAAGAATCTTCTACACGAAAAAAGCTTACTCGAAAAGATTCAGGATGAAGAAACATGGAGAAGTTCATACGTCGGATATCTAGAAACACTTTCTACAACTGAAATTGTTTTCCTTTTACAATGCTTTCTTAATCGAGTCATTCCTTGTCAATTTTCTTCGCTTATTGCCTTTGAAATAAATATAGATACGAGGAACGCCTTTCATACTCTTTGCCATTTTCATGCATTTTATTTACGTTTCATTTTGGAGATAAATAGTGAAACTACACACTCTAAACGAAAAGAATATGGAGCATTACCTGGATGAGAATTGGGTAAGTACGGGAGCTTCAAAGCAAGGACAAAGTTCAACAGGGGGCAAAAAAAAGGGTATAGGAGAAACACAGATAACCTATAAACGGGTACAAAGCCTGAGGAAAGTCAAGGGTTGAAGCAATGAATACAGGTCATCATGAGAATCATAACAAGGGGCACATGACAAATAAGCCCGAGACACCTGGCATAATCATGTAGGCATTTAAGATAGACACATGCATATCATGACATCATCACGCATAATACATACAGGTACGCCAGTTAAGCAAGAAGTTTTGACAATAACTGCACCAAACCAAGGAGAAAGAAGGCATCCAAATACCACCAGATGACACGCTTTCCAAAATCAACTCCTCAGGTTGCGCGCCGAGACATTTTAAATTTCTGTCTTTCAAGTTCTATTTGCAAAAATCAAAACCTCAGGTCACACGCCGGGGTATTTTTAATCAACCCCTCAGGTCGCACGCTGAGGCATTTTAAATTTCTATCTGCAACTCCTCAGGTCACACGCTGAGGCATTTTTAACTTTAATTTCTGTTAGCAAAAATCAACTCCTCAGGTCGCACGCTGAGGCATTTTCAATTACTGTTTTTCAATTTCTGTTTGAATCAACTCAGGTCGCACGCTGAGGCATTTTCAATTACTGTTTTTCAATTTCTGTTTGCAACTCCTCGGGACGCACGCCGAGATACTTTTAATTTCTGTTTGCAATTCCTCAGGCCGCACGCTGAGATATTTTAATTTTTGCTTTTTAATTTCCGTTTGCAATTCCTCAGGTCGCACGCTGAGATATTTTTAATTGTTGCTTTTTTAATTTCCGTTTGCGACTCCTCAGGTCGCATGCTGAGGCATTCTAATTTCGTTTTTTTTTAATTTCTATTGTATTACCCCGCCGAGGTATTTTCAATGTTTGCTTTTCAATTTCTGTCCTAAAAGAAAAAAAAATCTCAATTAGGGTTGAGCCTCGGGGCACTCGCGGAGGTACTTACAGACGAAAGAATAAAGTCGCTTTAAGCAAATTTGACAAAGAAGTCCCAGTGGACAAAGAAGATTGAGTAAGAGCAAAATGAAGCTACAGGCCATATCTCTCGGAAGTAGCAGTGGAGTAGAACGAAGATCGAGGTCTCTCCGAAGATAGTAAGGAAGCAGTTTGAAAAATTCAGATTTATTTCCTCGAAGCCCCGGCAGATAAGATCAAAGCTACGAATCTCTTTTCCCTGAAATCACATCAGAGCCAATCAAAACGCTAGTGCCCTTGAAGAGGCAATGGAATCAGAAAATTTATCTCCCTGAAGTTGCGACAGAATGGATCAAAGCAACAAGTTACAATGGAGTTTTGAAGCCGTTTGAAGAAGACGAGGACCGATAAGTCAAAGCTGCCAAGACCGGGCAAAATTGATTCGTCTATTGTCTTTGCTCTATTCTCGTTTCATGACAATGAGCAAAGAGGGGCAGCTGTAATAACCAATTTTGCCCGTGGGCCCATTCACAACCCAAAATTCAGCCATAAATAAAACAAATAAATTTTAAATGTCCAATGTCCATTTACACTAAACCCAAACCCATAAAGCCCAAATTCCCTTAACCTAATTAATCAACCCAACGTTAAGCCCAAATACAACCAAACCCTAGCCCATTCAGCCTAAGACATTTCAGCCACCAAACCCTAGTCCCCTAACCTAGCGCCAAGACGCGTGAGAGGGCATGTAGCGCTACCCTTGCGCCGCTCTCCACTTCCACAGCACCAACCCCACTTCCCGTTGTCGGCCGTAACCTGCAAAAGAAGGCACAAACACAAATAATGGCAGAAAACAAGGAAAGCCATGGTATTATTTTTTTATTTTATTTTTACTTTTTCGGTTATAAAACCGAAGATAATGATGTAAAGCAGGACCCTTTTTTTGGCAATCAAGATAAAAAAAAAAGCGTCTCAAAATACGAGAAAAAATAGCGAGAAATCTAAACAAAAAAATTTCAATCAAAAAAATCAAAGGAGAACTACAGATCAGAACATCAGAAGGTGGTTTAGCATTTTTATTTATTTATAATTATTTTTTTTCATTTCGATTTTTTTATCTTTAAATAAATATAGATATACATACATATAAAGATTATAAAAAATTTAAAAAAAATTAAAAAATAAAGTTTTTACCTTTTTACCACTGCAGGTATGTGGCTGGCCATGACGATCCTCCTCGTAGAAAATCTCTCGACCCTCTTCCCTGCAGAGAGAAAAGGGAGAGTAAAAGTTTTTTTTAAAAAGAGAAGTGAGGAAATGATTTTTTTTGGGATTTTTGGCCTTATATAGCCCATCAAAACGACGTAGTTTTGGGGCTGGCCTAAAACACCCAAAACGACGTCGTTTTGACTACGACCCGTTTTTGACCCGACCCGCTAAGAAGGATCCGCGTGTTTTTAATTAATGGGTATATTGCGCTTTTGGTCCTCCCGCTTTTTCTTGGCTTAGCAATTAAGTTTCTGGTATTTTTAATTTGGCCCAAAAATTTGTTTCGGATTTCAATTGGGTCCATCTGATGCAATGTATTTTGGGCCAGAAGGGTTTATTGTGCGCGAGGTCCCTCCCCTCCTTCGCGCGTTTCAACCTGATCCTTTTCTTTTATTTTATTTTCGAATCAACCCCAAACTTTCATTTCAGACGCAATTTGACCCCTCTTTTATTTATTTTGTAATCTTTTTATCCTATTTAATATTATTATTGTTTGATATCTCCATTATTAGTATTATTATATTATTTATATGTTTATTATTATTACCATATTTATATCATTATTACATTGTACATATTTTATATTATTATTGCTACTATTATCATATTATTATCATTATATCATTATTATTAGGTTTACTATTATTATTATTATTATATTGCATATATTTTATGTTATTATTACTTTACTATTATTACTATACTACTTACTATTACTATTATTACTATATTATTATGTTGTATATATATTTTGTATCACTAATATTTTTATTATTATTACTATACTACTATTATTATTATACTATTATTATTACTATGTTTATATCGATATATTGTACATATTTAGTATTATTATTATTATTATTATTTGGTTTTATTATTATTACTAGTATTATCATTAGTTTTATTATATCTACTATATTTGTTTCTATTTTTATTTTCTTAATTTAATACCATTATTGCTTATTAAACTTTCATTTATATATTTATACTTACATCATTTCACATATATTTCTATTTTCATCCATATTATCATATTTTATATATTCTTATTCATACTTATATTTCAATGTCACTTTTTGTTATCATTATCATCATTATTATTGTTATTATTTTTATTTTCCCGTCTTCTTGTAAAGATTTCATCCTGCTTATCATTCTTCCGCTTTCTGTTTATTATCCTTTAGCATATTAGTTTTACTCATTTTATCTCTATTTTCGTCTTATTGTTATCATTGGTATTTAACATATTTGTTCCATATGCTTGCTAGCATTGTATTTCATTTTCTGCATTTTGCTACAAATTCGTGCTACATTTTACTCAATACAAAATTGATTTCTTTCATAAAGGCAACATTTCGTGTTTAGAAATTTGGGAAAATCGTGCCTTAACTTACTAAGTTTCGATTTTTCTCGTTTAACCTAAATAATGAAATATCTTTTAAAATAAAATTTTTTTTTGAATAAAAATAAAACTTATTTTCGAGAATTCGATATGTTGTGTCCTAACTTACTGGATGTGACATTCCGTTATTTCGAAATAAGATTTTCTAAGTGAGGCAATATTCATCTCGGACTCGAGGATTTAAATTATCGTGTCCTAAAGCATTGGATGTGACATTTCATTCCTTCGGAACAAGAAAAGCTTGATATTTAATTCGAGGAAATTCGATTATTTTTAAAGGGATCATATTTTTGAAATTCATTTTTACAATTTTTAATTTTTGACATAAGGACATTAATTGATCAATTTGGTACCAATTTTGGGCGTGACGAGGGTGCTAATCCTTCCTCGCACGTAACCGACTCCCGAACCTGTTTTCTCAAAATTCGTGGACCAAAAACACTGTTTTAGTAAATCAAAACGTTTTATTACAACAAAGGTGATCCGATCACACCAAATAAAGATAGGTGGCGACTCCCGTTTTTTTTTCAAAACCCAAGTTCGACACCCGTTTTTGTCAAAAAATGGTTACGACAAAGTTAAAATAAATTTTTAAATAGTTTTAACATTTAAAATGTTTTGATTATTTAAAATTATTTTTAAAATTATATTAAAGTTTTTACATTTTTAATTGAAACAAATTTAATTATTTTTTTAACAGTTTTAAACCACTTTAAAAAATAATTATAGATTAAAAAAAAATTTTAGCCCTTAAACTTACGTTTTTTTTCAAATCACCCCAAAATGGATGAAAAAGTTAACATTTTAAACTTTGTTGATGTGACATACACGTGGATTGCCACATAAATGACATATCAGCATCTAGTTAATTTTAAAAATTCAAAAAAATTATAAAGTTTTTTTAAAAAAATAAAAAATCGCTGAAATTATTTAATAAGTATAAAATTTATAATAAAAACTTTTAAAATATTATTTAAACTTTAAAAAATTAATTACATGTTGAGATATGATCCACGTGTATGTCTTATCTTAAAGTTAACAAATGTTAACTTGTCCATTCATTTTGGGTTGATTTAACAAAAAAAAAAAAAATCAAGTTCAAGGGCTAAAATAGGCGAACAATTAAATAAAGGGCTAAAATGATATTTTTGTAAAGTTGAAGGGTAAAAAAGTCATTATGCCTAACTTTTACAACATTTCTTAAAAATTAATTTTAATGATGATTATATAGATATTTAATATTTTAACATTTTTTATTAATAATTTAATTTAAATTTTGGTTCAATGCTTAGAACTACTCATAATCTCTTACTAACCCTAAAAAAGGAATATAACTTGTTTTAGCTCGCTAGAATTCACATCCTTCTATACTAGCAACAATGTCAATGTCAACTTAAAACTTGAATGCAAATTATTTATTTCATATAAAAGTTGTTTTGTTTATAGTTTAGTTATATTTTTAATTGATTCAGTTAATTTGGTATAATGACTTATTTAGCCCTCTAACATTACAAAAAAAGTCTTTTTAGTCATTCATTTAATTTTTTGCCCCTCTTTAACCCTCGAACTTATATTTTTCTGTCAAATCACCCCAAAATAGATGAAAAAGTTAACAAACATCAACTTTGCTAATGCGAATATACATGTGGATGTAAAATCAACAATTAATTCATTTTTAATATTTTTGAATTTTAAAAAATTATAATATATATATTTTTATTTTTACAAAAATTTTAAATAATTTTAATAACTTTCTATGTTTTGGAATTTTAAAAAATTAATTAATAAGGCATTATGCGAAATGATTTTTATCGAACCCTGCTGTTCAATTTCAAGATGTATAGGTAAATATAGGATTTTCGCATGCTGAGAAAGTACTATAAATACTTCAACATAGGAGCTCTTTGTCTCACACCAATTTATCTCATTTCGTAGTGTTTCCAACATACATAATCACTATCTAACGAAATGTCTTCATCAAAGCTTCCTTCAACTCATGGATCCATGTCCAACCAGAAACGTTCCTCAGCCATGTTTCATTCTAACGTTTGGGGGGATATTTTCCTTTCATCTCCATCAACGGTAAAGAGTTTTAGATACATATGTGTAAATATCTTATAATAATTCACTTATCTTTAGTGCATTTGTATTTTTGGTGTCTAATCAGTCGTTAATCATGTCATGTCTAATATATTGTTTAGCTTAAATCACATATACATAAGTGTTTGCACATGCGTAAATACATATATGCTTCATGTCTAAAATTGTTCAGTTTAATTCTACAAATTTGCAGAACGTTGATGCTAAAACTAAACTACAGCATGAAGAACTGAAAGAAGAAGTAAGGAGGATGATTAAGGTAGTGATGGATGATGGGTTACTCTACAAATTGCGTTTAATTGATACAATCAATCGGTTGGGTGTGAGTTACCATTTTGAAAGAGAGAGAGAGGAAGTATTGCTCAATATTTATGAGCATGACTATAAGGATGACCAAACTCTCGAGACTACTCTCTTCAATTCCGATTGCTTAGAGAGAACGGATTTGGTGTTCCTTCTGGTGAGTCCATTTTCCTTCCTATTTTTCCCGTCAAATCTAGTTTATTATTGTTTCTGGTAAGTGGCACACACTTACTATGCGCTTTTTTTTTTTTATATAAAAATTGTTAATTTTCAATTTCAGTCCCTCTAATATGCTTAAATTTGAGATTTAATCTATATACTTTAATTTTTAACATAAATTTTTTCCTTATATTTTTATAATATTAGTAATTACTCTAAATAGCAAACTATGTTCTTAAAAAAAAAATAAAAGACTAAATTCTAAATATACAAAGTGTATAAAAATTTAGTGTATATTTTAATATTTAAATTTGTATTTTTTAATTTAACACAAATCAATAATTAACGGGTCGAAATCCATATTAATTTTGGTTAAAATCCCTATAGAAGTTGCTGCATGTAACTTATTCTCCTATAATAATATTTCATTATGATGATGACGACGACGGCCACGATGATGATGATAAAAACCTTTGTAATCTTTTGAATCTTAATTTTTTTTTTTCGTGTTGTATTTCTCTTTTTCCTACAAAACTTTGTTGTTGAGAGTTCAAATATTAGATTTAATTTCTCTATATTACAATGATTAATATAGTAATATTTTATTGGGTTGATTAGAATGGTTCAACAAGTTCAAAGATGATGATGGAAACTTTAACATGTCCTTTTCAAGTGATGTGAAAGGCTTACTGGAATTACATGAAGCTTCACATTTACGTGTGCATGGGGAAGATATACTTGAAGAAGCGTTGGTTTCACCACCACTCATCTAGGTTTAGCCAAAGCTTCTGGCACTATCGAATATCCCCTTTCAGCCTTAGTCTCCCATGCTCTATACCAATCCATCCGCAAGGGCTTGCCAAGGTTGGAGGCTAAGCGATTCATTTCCATTTACCAAGGCGATGCTTCACATAACAAAACGCTGTTGAAGTTTGCAGAGTTGGATTTCAACTTGTTACAAATTTCACACAAGGAAGAGCTAAGCAAGATCTCAAGGCAATATATTACTCCTTCAACATTCAACATTAATTGTTTATCCTAATTTAAAAGGACTAATTGATGCCTAATAATGAACTGTACATAGTTAGGCTAATGCGGGTTTTGTTTCAGGTGGAAGAAAGGTTTAGACTTAACTACAAAACTACTTTTGTTCGAGATAGATTGGTAGAAGGTTAGTTTTGGATATTGGGAGTCTATTTTGAGCCACAATAATCTTTTGCTAGGGAGATATTAGTAAAAACAATGGTCATCGCATCAATAATGGATGACATATATGACGCATATGGTACATTTGAAGAACTTCAACTCCTCACGAATGCAATTAAGAGGTTAGCAACTTATATATTTACACACGATTCAATTTTAAATTTAAAAGTTGATTTAATTCGTTCATGTAATCATGTACAAAAAAAGCATTATTTAGTATGTTTGATTTTGAACTTTTCTCTAATTAATTTTTCAGGTGACATGCTAAATATATAGATTAACTCCCGGAATATATGAAATCATTTTACAAGCTATGGTTAGATTTTTATGGAGAAAAAGAAGAGACAATGATTAAGTAAGGAAAAATCATATCATATCAAATATGCAGTATGTTTGTATCCTATCTCTTTTTTAAATGATTATACATAAGTAGTAAACATTAGTAAACTTTTCTCATATATTATATGACGAAAGTATCAAATATAAGTAAGACTGGCAATGAGACAAGTCGTAGTGCAGCGAGGCGTAGTGGGACTATTCATCTCAACCACCATCCAATTTTTCTACCTCCTACCTTGGACACCACCTCAAACATATATAATTTTATTTGAATTTTTTTAGATAATACCATGAGATAATTATATTAAACTAAAATCAGCAAAAGAATCAGAAGTCTTGTTTTACCCAAGAGTGTTAATTAACTTCCTAGGTACATTTTCGACCACTTGCATACTCTCCTTCCCATCAGAAGATATTTTAGCTATAAGATCTGCAGCTTGATTACTCTCCTTAAATAAATAGGTTATCACCCAGTGATCTCTATTGTGTAGCACCTAATGAATTCGCCAAAACAAAGCTGAATTTAAAGACATAGAGGAACCTTCTTGGATAACTTTGATCACTTCTAAGCAATCATTTAGAACCAAAGCTCTATTGTGCCCCCTTTCTTGTAATAGGAGTAAACCATCTCAGATGTCGCATAATTTTATTTGAAATTTTATATCCAACAAAAAAATTGTTTCTCAACTATACCCAACTCACCCCAAAATATTAAATAATTTTTATGTTGTATTACTTTTTACAATCCAAATAAAATGCATATTATAAAATCATATAAAAGATTAAAATATCTAACTAAAAAAATTAAAATCTTATAGAAGTTTTAAAAAAATTATAATTAAAATATATAAAATTAGTTATGAAATTAAAAAAGATATTTTGGTAGTTTATTTCAGATAAGACGACCATGCAAGTTTAATCAAAACCTTATCACTGCGGAAACTCTAAAATTTTAATTAAAAACCTATTTTGCTTGTCTCCCAATTCAATTTTCATAGAAAGAAAATATGTTTTATAGGGTTGCATTGAAATATATGGATTTGGGTTATTTTATTATCCCTAAATATAGATATTTGTTTAACATGAGTATATTCTATTTTATAAAAAAAAATATATTTGAAAGATTATAACTTTAAAATTTATTATCTCTAAATCGCTTTTTTTTTCCCTTCTTTTTTTATAGTTTAAACAATTGTGTGAATCTTTTTTTGTCGATGCCAAATGGTACAATCAAAATTACATACCAACAAAGGAAGAGTATATGAGGAACGGAGTTTTATCTGCTGGTTATATCATGTTATAACTGTCACACCTTTTGTTGGAATGGGCCTGAGATTTTTAATTGGACATCTAACAATCCTAAAATCATTGATGCTTCTTCCATTGCTATTCGTCTCATGAATGATGTCACTTCACACAAGGTATCTTTTTTTTCGAATTTTACAAAGAGCATTTTCAATAACTTATGTTTGATGAATAAAACTAATATAAATATATAGTTTGAGCAAGAGAGAGGACACTCTGCATCGGCTGCTGAATGCTACATGAGTGAACATGCGGTTTTAAAAGATGAAGCATGTAGTGAATTGAAGAAGAGAGTCGAGAATGCTTGGAAAGATATAAACCAGGAATTGATATTTAGTGAGATATCCAAAATTGTTCCAAGGCCAGTTCTTACACGAATACTCAATTTTACAAGGGTCACCGAGTTCATTTACAAGAATGGAGATGAGTACACACATGTTGGGAAAAATACAAAAGAAGGGATAACTTCTTTGCTCATTGATCCAATCTCAGTCTCTTATTGAGGAATTAAGAATCTATATCATCTAGTGATCTATTTCATGTTTATGTTGCTTTTATATGTTATATTGTGTTTGAGAAGTTATTTAAATCCTAACGTCTCAATAATTCATATGTATGTTTGTATCACTTTTACATGTCATATTATGTTTAAGGTGTTATATCAATCTCGTGATTTCTTGAGACTTAAGGGTTGGTGAATGAATCAAGGCATAGTTATTTAAATGGGTTTTATGGTTGTTCTTTTGGTGCAGTTCTGATTTTGTCTCAAATGATTTTTTTATGAGGTTTTACTGCAAGGGGTCATGAGTGGTAGTTGTGTTATTGTGTTACAAAGGGATAATGCTTACAGTATATCAACATGGGATGATGGTGAATGAGCCTTGACTTACACTATAGCAACATGTGATTGCTTAAGAGATTGTTAGGATTTTGTATGGTTGTTATGGTTTTGGTTTTGCTTGTTATGGTGTCTGGGTTGGGGATGATTGTTCGAAGTTGGCCTTCCATGCAGCACCAAGAAGCAGCTCATGCAGCAGAAAAGGTGGCCATGCAGACGAGCCAAGCAGAAGCTGTTATTTCATGTGCAGCTGATGTTGTTTTCGGTTTATTTTGTAACATTTTGTTAATGTAATCTAGTTTAGTTCATTTGGAACCATGTTAGGATGATATTTTATGTAATTAGGTGGTGATTGAGCTGACATATCAGCTTTGTTTAAGTTTGCGAGTCAAGTTTTTCTTATTTTAATGTAATTAGTGGGATTAGGTAAGTATTAGGTAAAAGCTAGCTTTGATTTGCATTGTCAATAGTTGATATACGTAATGGTTGTATGCCAAAAGCTTTAGTTAATGAAAAACCATCAGATTTTATTCATTTTTATGCTTCATTTTTCTTTGCTTCTCATTGCTGTTCTTGTTTCTTAGCAAATTTCTGCTTTGTTTCTTCACCAAGCAACGAGGCTTGCTTACAAGCTTGCTACTCAGCTGGCTAAACCTTGTCACAAACACCAACAATGATGTCTTGTTAGGGACTTATTGTGTAGTCGTGTTTTTTATTCTAAATTTTGGGTGTGTGAGGAGTTCGTCTTGTTTTGTCTATCACTAACCTATTGGTTAGGTAACTTTCTGGGATTTTAATGACATGTTATTTCGGGTGAGAAAAAAATTGGTAAAGAACTATTTTACTAAGCATCCAAGGGATATCCATACATAAAACACCTCATATAAAGACTTAATGTAACACCCAAAATTTAGGGGGTTAATTGTAAAAAATAATTAAGAAAATGGTTAGACTTGAAATCTTAGAGGTTCAAGGTTCTGTTTACACCTCTTCTGATTTTCTTTCATTTTTTTTAGCAACTAAGGAGCAAACTCAATCTAGTGTCATGGGTTGCGCATGGGATCCTGCAACCATGACGAACTTGTGCGATCTATCACATTCGAGGGAGGTCATTTGGCCCAATCAGACGGGTCCATTGCTTGGAGAGATTGAAAGCCCATCTCCGGAGCTTGGAAAAGATGGAAAGTGATCTTCAAAGATATGCTTGGCAAATATGGAAGGAGATCTTCGAGGATATGTGACCTTAGACATTAAATGTAATCTTTAGAAGATACGATTTTGTAAATCTTAGAGATTTGATATCTAGATAGCTTTAAATCGTAGCCATTGATGTATTTCGATCTGTACCGTTGATATTGAGAAGGCTCTACTATAAATAGAGGCCTCTCCCCTCATTGTAAATTCATTCAGTGAGTAATAGAATTTTGAGAGCCTTCACTCAAACTGTTCTCTCAAGTGTTCTTATTTTTCTATGGCTTTTGTTCATCTTTCAAGATCGTTCTTACTTCGTTCTTCTGCTGTTCTTCGTGGGTTCTTTGAAGAAGTTCTACTGAATCTTTTATATTTGCGAGTTAGGCTGACTTAGGCATTTTTGAGCGAAAAAACTGCCTAAGGCCACACGGAGTGTTTGTTAAAACTCTAAGTCTGTGACAGTTGGTATCCGAGCTAGCATTCAAAGGCACCAATGAAAGATGTCGAAAGAAGTTGTTGAGAATGTTGATGGAATTGAGACCCGTGGAAGGGCTAGGAAAGCTAGTCATTCGAGGGACATACTGTCGACTTTGGAAGATCGCGTCGTCACTCTCGAGGAATCTATGGGGGATACTAAGGAGAGGATTAATGATGTCGATGATAGGCTTAATGATGGGTTGCAGTCTATGCAATAGCAACTCAAAGAGTATGTGTTGGATACTGTGGAAAAGCTGACTAGAAGGGATGATGCCGTTGAGGCTATGATGACTGGCAAGACTGATGCCATTAAGGCTATGATGACTGCCTTGAAAGAGGAGATTGCAGAGCTCAAGGGTGAACTCACAATCTACAAGGTTGCTTTGGGTAATAGAGGGTTGGCCGCTATCGCACCCAAGCCCAATGTGGATGTTCCCAAACCAAAAGAGTTTAAGGGGACAAGGTCCGCAAGAGATGTGGATAATTTCCTGTGGGGGGTCGAGTAATACTTCCACGCCAAGGGCATCACGGATGATGCTACTAAGGTAATCACTGCTGCCATGTATCTTATTGATACTGCTTTGTTGTGGTGGCGTCGTAGGTCCACTGATGGGAGACGTGGTGGGACAAAAATTGGAACTTAGAAGGAGTTTTAATGCGAGTTCAAGACACAGTTTTATCCAGAGTATGCCGAGGATGAAGCTCAGGCAAAGTTGCGTCGGCTTTCGCAACAAGGTATTATGAGGGAGTATGTGCAGGAGTTTAGCGAACTAATGCTTCAAATCTCAGATATGGGCGAGAAGGAGGCATTCTTTTCATTCATGGATGGGTTGAAACCATGGGCGAAGCAAGAATTGCAATGCCGAGGAGTCCAAGAGCTTACCAAGGCCATGTCTGTAGCAGAATTGTTGGCTGAATTTGGTGGGAAGAAAGACAGGCCTGAGTCTTCAAAGCCCAAATTCAATCAAAAGGGAAATAGTGGGGGAGACAAGGAAAGGCCTCCTAGGAATGGCAACGGTAAGAAGCTTTGGGAAAACAGGAAGGGTGGGCCTATAAGATGCTTCCATTGTGATGGCCTACATATGATTAAGGACTGTCCAAAGAAGGCCGCACTCTCCGCTACGGAAGTAAAAGGGGAGTCAGATGTGGAGGATAACAATCTTGGTTCGATACTAGGGGGTGTCGAAGACAAGATGGGTCATGGCCTGATGTTCGTGGACATCTTAGTCCCTGGACGAAAGTTTAATGCGCTTGTAGACACAGGGGCATCTGATTTGTTCATGTCGGAAGGGGCTGCTCACAAACTTGGCCTCAAGATTGAGAATAAGCTGGGTCGGATCAAAACGGTGAACTCGAAAAGTGTTCCAATCAAGGGGGTTACAAAGGGAGTAGATCTCCAACTCGGTAAGTGGATCGGCAAGGCTTCCATCAAGGTAATACCACTCGATGATTATGATTGTGTAGTTGGATTAAGTTTTCTTAATCGGGTTAATGCGATCATTTATCCTTTTGGTAATTACATGGTGATTTCAGATTCGAACCATCAATGTATGGTGAGATTGATAAGAAAGGGAAGCCTAGAAGTAAAGATATTATCCGCAATCCAGTTTGCTAAGGGAACACGTAGGGATGAAGTCTCCTACTTAGCTACTTTGAAGATGAAGGAAATTGTTAAGCCCATTGGTGAGATCTCTAAGGAAGTGGGCCGAATATCACAATATTTTCGAGATGTGATGCCGGCCAAGTTGCCTAAGAGCTTGCCACCTAAGAGGGATGTAGATCATAGGATCGAATTGGTGTCCAACATGGTGCCACCAGCTAGGGCCCCATACTGAATGTCCTCGCCCGAGTTGGAAGAACTACAGAAACAGTTGAAGGAGCTTTTAGTTGCGGGATTCATTAGGCCATCTAAATCTCTGTATGGCGCACCAATATTGTTTCAAAAGAAACATGATGGATCACTACGGATGTGCATCGATTATCGGTGTAACAGCCCAAAAACGACCCTAACCGAAACAGTGGTTTTGAGACCACGAAAATACGGATTAAAGTATTAAAAAAATAATAAAAATAAAAATAACGCTTATAAATTATGTGTTTTAATGGGGTGAATTAAATTGTTTATTTGATGCTTAAATTTTTTTTATCAAGGGATTAGATTGTGAAATGGTAAAATTAGATTATATTTTAGAGTAAGGGATGTAATTGAATTAATTCTTCATGAAGGGGACTTGCATGTCAAATTGACTAAGTAACATACTAGTGGACGGCATCTAGCATGAGTAGTAAATAAAGTATAGATTAAAAATATATTATATACTTTATTATTATTAGTTAGTGGGGTGACATTATATTGTTTTTGGTTAAGAAAATAAAAATAAGAAAAACCAACATTTTTCTCCCCACTTACTTCATCTTCTCCACGAAAACAAAGAGAAAAAGGGTAGAAAATTTGAGCTCCATGGCCGGTTCTTGCATGTCCTATTAAGGTAAGAAATTAAGCTTCATTTTTGTTAATTTTTGCACAGTTGTGAGTTGTCATGTATATTTCAAAGTACAATTGAAAATTTTGGAGTTTGAAGCTTATATTAGGTTTGGCCATGGATGAGTGCATTGTTTTTAAACATGGTTGATAGGATATTTCTTTTAGTATGAGCTAGGAATAAACATTATTGAGTAGGAAATTGGATAAGAGGGATGAATGAAAACTTGAATTTTGAAACTAATTAGTTGAGGGTATAAATGCAAAATAAATGGCTCATATAGACTAGAATAGAATAGGAGTGGAGAAGATTCGGTTCTTAAGGTGCTAGTTCAAATTTCATGTAGTTTTTGTGTTTTATGTTAGGGGACTAAATTGTGAGAAAACCGAAATGAGAGGGGTAAATCGGTGAATTGGAAAATTTTTATAGTATGAGTTAGTTTAATGTATAAAGGGAATAAATACATCTTGAGGGTATTCGGCATTAGCTAAATGTGTATGAATTTTTTTGTTTTATATGTTCGAATAAATGAAAAGAATTAGTATTAAATTTTAAATATTATGAAACTATGAATGACCAATTTAAAAAGAATAATACTATGTTAGGATCGAATTGAGATGAATGAAATTCTTTTGAATAGACTTATTCGATTTTTGTTTAGAGCAAGGAAAGAAAGAATTGGAAAAGGATCGGGGAAAAGCTAAGCTAGGCAGTAGCGGGACATCCTTACCTTTCAACTATCGGGTAAGTTTAAGCAATTGAGTTGGGTCGTATTTTACTCTATATCATACACATATATATTTATTAATGATTTAATTTGTTTATATCATGAGGCCGAATGTATTTATGGAATATGCTTGAAATGGCCGAATGTATGGCTTGATTGATGTTTAAGCAAGCTTGAAATGGTTATTGAATGGAATTAATATGTATGTATGTAATATAAGATGGATGTATACAAGAATGAAATTAGAAATAATTATTTAAAGGTGGAGGATATATGTTGTATGTTTAACAAGTATGCCCAAGGTAGTAGTAAGTTTTAAGCATTTGGTTGAATCAAAATTGAATCTATATTATGGTACAATTGCTAATTATATACAAATATGTTAAATTACTTATTGCCGAGTATGATATTAAATGATGTATGTGCTAGCCGAATACAAGAATTGTATTTATATGAGTTTTGAATTAATTGAGTTGAATGATTGGATATATTTTGAGGAAAAATTATATGTGAAGTTGAGATGAGAAATGGTAAGTGTAATAAGCAATTATATATATTTGTTTAATTTGGCCGAATGTAGTAGTGTAAAAAAAAATTTGGAAGAGATAGTTGGTTCGATTATGTACATTGTGGATATTACATGTTTGTAATGTGATATTATCTTTGCCTATGTGATCGAAGTGAAGATCGAATTAATGGGCACTGTGTGTGCGGAAAATATAATCACCGAGCACTGTGTGTGCGATATCGGTTGAAAGGCACTGTGTGTGCGGAAAATTTATTACCGAGCACTGTGTGTGCGATATCGGTTGAAAGGCACTGTGTGTGCGGAAAATTAATTACCGAGCACTGTGTGTGCGATATCGGTCGAGAGGCACTGTGTGTGTGAGATCGGAAAAAGGTAAGAATGGAGGCAATTATTAAAAGTAAATAAAGACGTCAGATATGTTTGGCGAATGGTTCATTATCTTACTGCAGATTTAAGTAAGCTAATTTAAATTGGCTATGAAACATGTGACTATATGGTTACTTTGATTCTTGATTTGTGATTGAATGAATATGGGATTGATGAATGTTAGTTTTGGCTACATGTTGATAGATTGAATTATTCTATAGCTAGTTTGAAAACTAAAGCAATGATGAAATGCATATTTGTGTACTTTACCTTCTTGCTTAAACTTACTAAGCTATCTAAGCTTATTGGAGTGTTTATTTCTTGGTGTTTTAGATCTTGAGGTCGCAGCTTAAACTCGGGAATCCCCGTCAAAGTCAAGCACACTATCAACTTTTGGTACTCTTGTATAAATGAACCTAATAGTATGACATGTATAAGCTAGCTTTTCTATAATAACTTACATGTTATTTTGCAAATGTATATACAAATGCCATGCGAAAATGGCTATATATATTTCTGTGCTGGAGTATGGTTTAGTCATGCTTGATTTTGGTGTTATTATTTTGGGTATGTTCGCTTATATTATAAGCTTAACATGAAAGTTCATTTCATATCATGCTATCTCTGACACTTGAGTATATGAAATCGATTTGAGTAAGGTAGATAGTACATTGTGATATCATGTATATTATTGTAATAATATTTTTATAGTGTATTGACTTGTGATTTGATGAGTAATGCCTCGTAACCCTAATCCTACGGCGGACTCGGGTTAAGGGGTGTTACATTTTATTAGTGTCAGAGCCACAGTTTAATCGGTTCTCAGACTAACGTAGTGTGTGAGAGTCTAGCTATACATGCCATTAATTACAATGTGATAGTGTGATGACTTCTGACAGCGAAATGTATTTTGTTTCTTTTATATAGTAATGGACCCGGATCCCGAGCGAGCATTAGCTGACGATGTCGAGAGTGTGGCGCTTGCTCCCACGCAAGGGACCGCATCGGAAGAATCTCGACCTGCTGCGAGTGGCCCAGACGAGAGGGTAAAGCAGGCCTTCCATAATATGATGAGCGATTGGTTCAGTCATTACTTACGAACCACTCCAGCTGTTCCACCACCCCTGAATCCGAATGTTCCACCTGTAACACCAGTGGTACCTCCGGTTTCCAATCCTGAGCGAGCAACTAAACCACCTGTTGATCGTATTCGAAAGCATGGAGCTCAAGAATTTAGAGCTGAAGATCATGATGATGCGGAGCGAGCTGAATTTTGGCTCGATAATACTATCCGTGTTTTTGATGAGTTGTCTTGCACACCCGATGAGTGTTTAAAGTGTGCCATATCATTATTGAGGGATTCTGCCTACTACTGGTGGAATACTCTCGTGTCAGTTGTTCCAAAGAAGAGAGTAACCTGGGATTTCTTCCAGATTGAATTTCGTAAAAAGTACATAAGTCAGCACTTTATAGATTCCAAGCGTAAAGAATTTCTTGAGCTCAAGCAGGGTCGTATGACGGTGTCTGAATACGAGTGCAAATTTGTGCGACTTAGTCACTACGCTCGTGAATGTGTATCCTCTGAGGCTGCTATGTGCCGGAGATTTGAAGATGGTTTGAATGAAAATATTAAACTTTTGGTTGGCATTCTTGAGATTAACGAGTTTGTTGTGCTAGTTGAAAGAGCTTGTAAAGCTGAAGAACTAGGGAAAGAAAAATAGAAAGCTGAAGTTGAATTTAAAGGTTTCCGAAAGAGACCCGCGGGTAGATTTTCACAGATGGTAACGAAGAAGTTCAAGAATGATGGTAGTCGATCCAAAACTAATACCGGGATTTCAATTCGAGAACGACCACCAGTGAGTTCGAGAATTACATCTGTGGCTAGTGTTGGCAGTGCTCGATCGAGCAAACCTGAGTGTCAGCAGTGCGGTCGACGACACTTCGGAGAGTGTTGGGGTAAATCTTTTAATCTCAGTGCGGTTCACAAAATCATTTTGTACGGGATTGTCCGGAGACGGTTGAGAAGGGTATTACTCAGAGTGCGAGACCGAGTGATACTACAGCTAGAGGTAGACCAGCTCGTAGTGGGAGAGGTAGGAGCGGTGCTCAAAAGGGAGCTTCAGACGCAGTTATTCGAGCAGATACCCGTGTACCGGCTCGAGCTTATGCTATTCATACTAGAGAGGAGGCTTCATCTCCAAACATTATTACTGGTAATTTCACTCTCTTTGATGTTATTGTAACTGCTTTGATTGATCTCGGTTCAACTCATTCGTATGTGAGTGAAACATTAGTATCCAGTAAGACTCTACCTGTTGAGTTTACTAAGTTTACGATCCGTGTGTCTAGTCCTTTGGGTCATTGTGTAATGGTTGATAAAGTATGTAAAGGTTGCCCGCTGATGATTCGGGATTCCTGTTTCCCAACTGATTTAATGTTGTTACCTTTTGATGAGTTTGATATAATTCTGGGAATGGATTGGCTAACTTCGTATAATGCAGTGGTAAATTGTAAAAGAAAGATTATTGATTTGAGATGCCAAAACGGTGAGATCATCCGGGTTGAATTTAATGATTTGAGTGCGCTACCTACTGTAATATCCTTGATGTTAGCCCAGAAGTATGTGAAAAGAGGATGCGAAGCTTATTTGGCTTATGTGCTGGATAATAAAGTATCCGAAAACCAGATTGAATCAGTACCAGTTGTGTGTGAATACTCAGATGTGTTCCCTGAAGAATTACCGGGTCTACCACCAGTGCGAGAAATTGAGTTTGGCATTGAACTAGTTTCTGGGACAACTCCGATTTCGATAGCTCCGTATCGAATGGCACCAACTGAATTAAAAGAATTGAAAGCACAGTTGCAAGAGTTGACAGATAGGGGTTTTGCACGACCGAGTTTCTCACCGTGGGGTGCACCAGTTCTGTTTGTGAAAAAGAAAGATGGGACAATGCGAATGTGTATTGATTATCGGCAGCTGAATAAAGTGACAATAAAGAATAAATACCCTTTACCCCGAATTGATGATTTGTTTGACCAGTTGAAAGGGGCTTCAGTATTTTCAAAGATAGATTTGAGATCGGGCTATTATCGGATTATGAGTCGAGAGATACGGATGTGCCAAAAGCGCATTCGAACGAGGTACGGACACTTTGAGTTCTCGGTTATGCCTTTTGGGCTTACTAATGCACTCTTTGTTTTTATGGATTTGATGAATCGAGTCTTCAGACAATTTTTAGATCGATTTGTAGTAGTGTTTATTGATGATATACTGGTCTATTCCAAGGATGAGGCCGAGCATGCCGAGCATTTGAGATTGGTGCTACAAACTTTGCCAGATAAACAGTTGTATGCAAAGTTTAGTAAGTGTGAATTCTGGATGAGGGAAGTTAGTTTTTTAGGTCATGTCGTGTCAGCATCGGGTATTCGTGTTGACCCGAGCAAAATATCGGCCATTATTGATTGGCAACCACCAAAGAATGTTTCTGAGATCCGAAGCTTTCTGGGACTTGCGAGTTGTTATTGCGACGATTTGTGAAAGGTTTTTCTATAATAGCTACCCCGTTGACCAAGCTATTGCAGAAAGATGTCAAGTTCGAGTGGTCGGAAAAGTGTCAGAAAAGCTTCAATCAGTTGAAAGCCCTTTTGACCGAAGCTCCAGTGTTAGTACAGCCTGAATCGGGTAAAGAATTTATTGTTTATTCTGATGCTTCTTTGAATGGTTTGGGCTGCGTTTTGATGCAGGAAGGCAAAGTCGTAGCCTATGCTTCGAGACAATTGAAGCCGCATGAAAGAAATTACCCGACACATGATTTAGAACTCGCAGCTATTGTGTTTGCATTAAAAATTTGGCGTCATTATTTATACGGTGAGAAATGTCATATTTACTCGGATCACAAGAGTCTGAAGTATTTGATGACTCAGAAAGATCTGAACTTGAGACAACGTAGATGGTTAGAACTGTTGAAGGACTATGAGTTGGTGATTGACTACCATCCGGGGAAAGCTAACGTTGTCGCGGATGCATTAAGTCGGAAATCATTGTTTGCTCTTCGTACATTGAACACAAAGGTGGTTATGTCAGGTGATAGTTCGATCATAGCCGAGTTAAAAGCAAGACCGATGTTTATTCAGCAAATTTGTGATGCACAGAAAGCTGAAAAAGATATGAATGTTAAACGAGTTCAGGGTGAAAGTAATGCAGAGTCAGAGTTTCAAGTCGATGAAAATGACTGTTTGAAATACAAAGGCCGAATGTGTGTACCGAAGAACATGGACTTGATTCAGATGTTATTGAATGAGGCTCATAATAGTCAAATGGCGATACATCCGGGTAGCACGAAAATGTATAATGATTTGAAACGATTCTATTGGTGGCCTGGTATGAAACGGGACATATCTGAATTTGTATCGAAATGCTTAGTTTGTCAACAAGTGAAAGCTGAGCATCAAGTTCCATCAGGACTTCTCCAATCGATTATGATACCTGAATGGAAGTGGGAACGAATCACTATGGACTTTGTGTCAGGATTGCCGTTGACGCCGGGTAAGAAAGATTCAATATGGGCTATTGTTGATAGGTTGACAAAATCAGCTCATTTTATTCCGGTACGTACGTACTTCTCACTTGATACGTTGGCTGAATTGTACGTATCGCAAATTGTACGGTTACACGGGGTACTTATCTCCATTGTTTCGGATAGAGATCCGAGGTTCACATCGCGATTTTGGAAGAAACTGCAAGATGCTTTAGGTACCAAGTTACATTTTAGTACAGCTTTCCACCCTCAATCAGACGGTCAGTCTGAACGAGTTATCCAAGTACTTGAGGATATGTTGAGATGTTGCGTTCTTGAGTTTGAAGGTACGTGGGAACAATACTTACCTTTGATTGAATTTGCGTATAATAATAGCTTTCAATCTAGTATCAAATGGCACCTACGGAGCGTTATGCGGTCAGTAAATGTCGTACACCCTTGTACTAGACTGAACTCAGAGAAAACAAGATGCACGGGGTTGATTTGATTAAGGAAACCGAACAGAAAGTGGCAGTAATTCGTGATAGCTTGAAAGCGGGATCGGATCGTCAAAAGTCTTACGCGGATTTGAAGCGTAAAGACATTGAATTTCAGATTGGAGATCGAGTATTCTTGAAAGTATCACCATGGAAGAAGATACTCAGATTTGGTCGCAAGGGAAAACTGAGTCCGAGGTTTATTGGGCCCTATGAAGTTATTGAACGTATTGGGCCGGTTGCGTACAGATTGAGGTTACCATCTGAGTTAGACAAGATTCATAATGTTTTCCATGTGTCGATGCTTCGACGCTATAGATCTGACCCTTCTCATGTAATTAGTCCAACCGAGATTGAAATTCAGCCTGATCCGACTTATGAAGAAGAACCGATTCGTATTTTAGATCGTGAAGTAAAAGAATTACGAAACAAGAAGATATCGTTGGTCAAAGTGATGTGGCATAAACACGGGATAGAGAAGGCAACTTGGGAAATCGAGAAATCAATGAAAGAACGTTATCCTCACCTATTTACCGGTAATATTTTCGAGGATGAAAAATTCCTTTAGGGGGGAGAGTTGTAACAGCCCAAAAACGGCCCTAACCGGAACAGTGGTTTCAGGACCACGAAAATCTGGATTAAAGTATTAAAAAAATAATAATAAAAATAAAAATAACGCTTATAAATTATGTGTTTTAATAGGGTGAATTAAATTGTTTATTTGATGCTTAAATTTTTTTTATCAAGGGATTAGATTGTGAAATGGTAAAATTAGATTATATTTTAGAGTAAGGGATGTAATTGAATTAATTCTTCATGAAGGGGACTTGCATGTCAAATTGACTAAGTAACATACTAGTGGACGGCATCTAGCATGAGTAGTGAATAAAGTATAGATTAAAAAAATATTATATACTTTATTATTATTAGTTAGTGGGGTGACATTATTAAAATATTGTTTTTGGTTAAGAAAATAAAAATAAGAAAAACCAACATTTTTCTCCCCACTTACTTCATCTTCTCCACGAAAACAAAGAGAAAATGGGTAGAAAATTTGAGCTCCATGGCCGGTTCTTGCATGTCCTATTAAGGTAAGAAATTAAGCTTCATTTTTGTTAATTTTTGCACAGTTGTGAGTTGTCATGTATATTTCAAAGTACAATTGAAAATTTTGGAGTTTGAAGCTTATATTAGGTTCGGCCATGGATGAGTGCATTGTTTTTAAACATGGTTGATAGGATATTTCTTTTAGTATGAGCTAGGAATAAACATTATTGAGTAGGAAATTAGATAAGAGGGATGAATGAAAACTTGAATTTTGAAACTAATTAGTTGAGGGTATAAATGCAAAATAAATGGCTCATATAGACTAGAATAGAATAGGAGTGCAGAAGATTCGGTTCTTAAGGTGCTAGTTCAAATTTCATGTAGTTTTTGTGTTTTATGTTAGGGGACTAAATTGTGAGAAAACCGAAATGAGAGGGGTAAATCGGTGAATTGGAAAATTTTTATAGTATGAGTTAGTTTAATGTATAAAGGGAATAAATACATCTTGAGGGGTATTCGGCATTAGCTAAATGTGTATGAATTTTTTTGTTTTATATGTTCGAATAAATGAAAAGAATTAGAATTAAATTTTAAATATTATGAAACTATGAATGACCAATTTAAAAAGAATAATACTATGTTAGGTTCGAATTGAGATGAATGAAATTCTTTTGAATAGACTTATTCGAATTTTGTTTAGAGCAAGGAAAGAAAGAATTGGAAAAGGATCGAGGAAAAGCTAAGCTAGACGAGTAGCCGGGACATCCTTACCTTTCAACTATCAGGGTAAGTTTAAGCAATTGAGTTGGGTCGTATTTTACTCTATATCATACACATATATATTTATTAATGATTTAATTTGTTTATATCATGAGGCCGAATGTATTTATGGAATATGCTTGAAATGGCCGAATGTATGGCTTGATAGATGTTTAAGCAAGCTTGAAATGGTTATTGAATGGAATTACTATGTATGTATGTAATATAAGATGGATGTATACAAGAATGAAATTAGAAATAATTATTTAAAGGTGGAGGATATATGTTGTATGTTTAACAAGTATGCCCAAGGTAGTAGTAAGTTTTAAGCATTTGGTTGAATCAAAATTGAATCTATATTATGGTACAATTGCTAATTAGATACAAATATGTTAAATTACTTATTGCCGAGTATGATATTGAATGATGTATGTGCTAGCCGAATACATGAATTGTATTTATATGAGTTTTGAATTAATTGAGTTGAATGATTGGATATATTTTGAGGAAAAATTATATGTGAAGTTGAGATGAGAAATGGTTAAGTGTAATAAGCAATTATATATATTTGTTTAATTTGGCCGAATGTAGTAGTGTAAAAAAAAAATTTGGAAGAGTTGGTTCGATTATGTACATTTTGGATATTACATGTTTGGAATGTGATATTATCTTTGCCTATGTGATCGAAGTGAAGATCGAATTAATGGGCACTGTGTGTGCGGAAAATATAATCACCGAGCACTGTGTGTGCGATATCGGTTGAAAGGCACTGTGTGTGCGGAAAATTTATTACCGAGCACTGTGTGTGCGATATCGGTTGAAAGGCACTGTGTGTGCGGAAAATTAATTACCGAGCACTGTGTGTGCGATATCGGTCGGGAGGCACTGTGTGTGTGAGATCAGAAAAAGGTAAGAATAGAGGCAATTATTAAAAGTAAATAAAGACGTCAGATATGTTTGGCGAATGGTTCATCATCTTACTGCGGATTTAAGTAAGCTAATTTAAATTGGCTATGAAACATGTGACTATATGGTTACTTTGATTCTTGATTTGTGATTGAATGAATATGGGATTGATGAATGTTAGTTTTGGCTACATGTTGCTAGATTGAATTATTCTATAGCTAGTTTGAAAACTAAAGCAATGATGAAATGCATATTTGTGTCCTTTACCTTCTTGCTTAAACTTACTAAGCTATCTAAGCTTATTGGAGTGTTTATTTCTTGGTGTTTTAGATCTTGAGGTCGTAGCTTAAACTTGGGAATCCCCGTCGAAGTCAAGCATACTATCAACTTTTGGTACTCTTGTGTAAATGAACCTAATAGTATGGCATGTATAAGCTAGCTTTTCTATAATAACTTACATGTTATTTTGCAAATATATATACAAATGCCATGCAAAAATGGCTATATATATTTCTATGCTGGAGTATGGTTTAGTCATGCTTGATTTTGGTGTTATTATTTTGGGTATGTTCGCTTATATTATAAGCTTAACATGAAAGTTCATTTCATATCATGCTATCTCTGACACTTGAGTATATGAAATCGATTTGAGTAAGGTAGATAGTACATTGTGATATCATGTATATTATTGTAATAATATTTTTATAGTGTATTGACTTGTGATTTGATGAGTAATGCCTCGTAACCCTAATCCTACGGCGGACTCGGGTTAAGGGGTGTTACAATCGGGCCCTAAACAAGATCACTGTAAAAAATAAGTACCCTATTCCCCTTATTGCAGGCTTGTTTGATCAGCTTGGTAGTGCAAGATGGTTTACCAAGTTGGACTTAAGATCGGGGTTCCATCAAGTTCAGATAGCTGAGGGGGACGAGCCTAAGACAGCTTGTGTGACGCCGTACGATTCGTATGAGTTCTTGGTGATGCCCTTCGGACTCACGAACGCCCCAGCTACATTTTTCACCTTAATGAATAAGGTACTTCAACCTTTCCTTGATTGTTTCATGGTTGTTTACCTTGATGATATTATGGTGTACAGTAAGTCGCTTGATGAGCATGTGGAACATTTGAGGGAAGTGTTCCAAACCTTGAGGGAAAATGAGTTGTTCGTCAAAGAGGAGAAATGTTCATTTGCCCAACAAGAGGTGCCTTTTTTAGGCCACATTGTGGGAGGTGGCAAGATCCGGATGGACGATAACAAGATTCGAGCCATTGTTGAATGAGAGGCTCTAACCAAGGTGACCGAGTTGAGATCTTTTCTTGGGTTGGCGAACTACTATCGACGCTTTGTTGAAGACTACTCTAGAATTACCGCACCCTTGACAAACATGTTGAAAAAGGGTAAAGTATGAGATTGGAGCCCACAGTGTGAGAGGGCCTTTAATCAATTGAAGCAAGTAATGACAAGGGAGCCCGTACTTGCTTTGCGGGATTATTAAAGGCCTTATGAAGTACACACGGATGCATTAGAATATGCTATTGGGGGAGTGCTGATGCAAGAGGAACATACAATTGCTTTCGAAAGTCAGAAGCTTAATGAGACGGAGCAGAGATATACGGTCCAAGAGACAGAGATGACTGCTGTGGTGCATTACTTGCGTATATGGAGGATATACGGTCCAAGGAATGTCATGACTCAAAATGGGCAGGCCATCCAGGAATGCACCGTACTGTGGCCCTGTTGGAGGATCGTTATTATTGGCCTTACATGGGTGAAGATGTGGAGACCTATGTGAAGACTTATCTAGTATGCCAACAAGACAAGGTTGAATTAAAGAGCCCGGCCGGCTTGCTACAACCCTTGGCCATTCCGGAAAGACCCTGGGAGAGTGTATCCATGGATTTTATTGTCGGTTTACCTAAGTCTGACGGGTTTGCAAGTATTCTTGCTATGGTGGACAGGTTTTCTAAGTGTGCAACGTTTGTTTCAGCCACCAAGGAGTGCCCTACAGAGAAGGCAGCCCGTTTATTTCTTAGACACGTGGTGAAATATTGGGGAGTGCCACTGTCTATTGTTAGTGATCGAGATGGGCGATTCACGGGCCGGTTCTGGACAAAGTTGTTCAAGTCAATGGGCTCAGACTTGAACTTTTCCACAAGCATGCATCCACAGACAGATGGGCAAACCGAGCGAGTGAATGCGTTGTTGGAAACATATCTACGGCACTATGTGAATGCCACATAAAGGGATTAGCCAAATTTGTTGGATGTGGCCCACTTTTCGTACAACTTGCAGTGAAGTGGGGCAATGAATCAATGCCCGTTCGAGATTGTGACAGGTCAATAACCACTCATACCCAACGCTGTTGCGACTTATTATACAGGACCAAATCCTGCAGCTTATCGATTTGTGAAGGATTGGCAAGAGAAGAATGACTTGGCTAGAGCTTGTTTACACAAGGCAAGCAAGCGCAACAAGAAGTGGGCCGATCAAAATCGAAGAGATGTGCAATTTCAGGTGGGTGACTCAGTCCTAGCCAAACTACACTTGATGGTGCAATATAAGGGTTTGCACAAGGGGCTTGTGCGAAGGTATGAAGGGTCGTTTAAAGTTGTGAAGAAAGTAGGCAAGGTAGCCTACAAGCTCAAGTTTTCGGCAAAGCTGAAAGTCCGCCCAGTGTTTCGTGTAAGCATGCTTAAGCCATTCCATGGGGATCAAGAGGATCCGAATCGAGGCAAGTCCGAATGAGCACCAATAGGGGGTAAAGGTCTCGTGCGATCGCGAAGTTGAAACCATAGAGGCAGATCGGGTGATTAGACAAAAGTATCATCGTCCACGACATGAATACTTGGTTCGATGGAAGGGACTTCCAGATAGCGAGGCAAGTTGGGAACCCACCGAGGCATTATGGCAGTTCCAAGAAAAGATAAACCAGTTCCACGAGGGAGACGCGACGAGGGCGTCGCTAGAACAAGTGGGGGAGAATGTCATGGGTTGCGCATAGGATCCTGCAACCATGACGAACTTGTGCGATCTATCACATTCGTGGGAGGTCATTTGGCCCGATTAGACGGGTCCATTGCTTGGAGAGATTGAAAGCCCATCTTCTGAGCTTGGCAAAGATGGAAAGTGATCTTCAAAGATATGCTTGACAAATATGAAAGGAGATCTTCGAGGATATGTGATCTTAGACATTAAATGTAATCTTTAGAAGATACAATTTTGTAATTCTTAGAGATTTGATATCTAGATAGCTTTAAACCGTAGCCATTGATGTATTTTGATCTATACCGTTGATATTGAGAAGGCTCTAATATAAATAGAGGCCTCTCCCCTCATTGTAAATTTATTCAATGTAACAGTCCGATTTATACCTTAGTCGGAACAGTGGTTTCGGGACCACAAATCTGAGTCCGTATAATATTTTTAATATTATATTCTATGCCGTAAATATGTGACTAAGCATGTAGTAAATTTTCGTAAGTTAATTTGTTCGTCTGTGTATTTAATATGACAAAAGGATGAAATTGCATTAAAAGTGAAAATTGCTTGCTATTTGTTAGAATGCTTAAGTGATGTGGCTTTTAAGTGATGCTTAAGTTGAACCTTGAAGAGATGCTGACAAAAGTCATGGCAGCTACAGAAACCCGTCTTCAAAAAACTGAGACAGCACTCAAAAATCAAGAAGCATTGATCAAAGGGATCAAGAACCAAGTTGGGGAACTTACTAAGCCAGTTGGACAACTTGCGAAGCTGATCTTAGAACAACTATAAGAAAGCTTGCCAAGCAACACTGAAAGTAACCCAAAAGAGCAAATTCAAGCTGTACAAGCTCATAACAGTGAAAGGTTAGTGGAATCTGACCCAATGCCAGAACCTGTTGTAAGTGAAGGAAAGATTGAGGTGAGCCATGAATTACAAAAATCGGCAATTACAGAGTACCAACCTCGTATACAATATTCCAAAGCAATGAAGAAGGACAACACAAAGGAACAGTTTGGTAAGTTTCTTAAACTTTTAAAGAAATTACATATTAACTTACTGTTTCTCGAAGCTCTTTTGCAGATACCCAATTATAGAAAATTTTTAAAAGAGCTGTTGACAAACAAACGGAAGCTAGACGAGGCATCGCATGTGGAGCTAAACGTAATGTGCTCAGCAATTCTACAAAATAAACTACCACGGAAATTAAAAGATCCAAGGAGTTTTACAATTCCATGTTTAATTGGTAGTTTATCTATTGATAATGCTTTAGCTGATTTAGGGGCAAGCGTCAATGTTATGCCTTGTAAAATGTTTAAACAACTAGCTCTAGAGAAACCTAGGCAAACTAGGATGAGTATTCAATTAGCTGATAAAACTATTAGAATTCCTAGGGGTATAATAGAAAATGTTCTAATCAAAATTGATAAATTCGTATTCCTAGTAGACTTTGTCATTTTAAACATGGATGAGGACAATTCGATTCCTTTAATTTTAGGAAGACTCTTTCTAGCAATTGCCAGGACTAAAATTGATGTTGGTACAGGAGAACTCATTCTTCATATAAGTGACGAATTAATCAGTCTACAAGCTCTTGACTCGGCTAGAACATCGACTGATGAAGGTGAGAAAGTAAATTCAGTTGATAACAAATTTGTTCAACTTTCATTACAGGAAACACCATAAAGCCACAAACCTGAGCCGAATCATAGACCTTGTGCCAATAAAGAAGAATTATATGAGGCATGAAGCCTTAAGGTTGACAAACTAGAAAAGTGGAAGACACACTTTAAAGAGAAACTGAAACCGCACGAAGAAAAACCAAAGGAACCCCCAGACAAGCCGATAGGAACAACAAATCACTTCAAAATAGGGGATCAAGTATTGTTGAATAAAGAAGACCCTCGAATCACCAATTCAGACCTCAAGGCAAATGAAGAAATCACTTTTGAGGTACTTAATGTCTTCCTATACGTCACAGTCGAGGTAAGCAATCCTAAATCCATCACTTTTGAGGTAAACACTACTCGACTTAAACTCTATATCCATAACCGAATTGATCACATGAGAAAGGATTTTCACCTCCTCAAACTACCATGACAATACAAATGAGAGGTTGTAACATCCCAAAAATTTTGGGTGTTGTGATAACAAAACACAATTACGGCAAAGGAATGGTGGAGAAGAAAATGGGGGAAAAACACAATTATGGCAAAATTTAACTTTTAGGGGAATGGATGTGGATGGTTTTGGCCAAATTTCCTATTTGCAAATCTTGTGTCCTTTTCTCCCAATTTGCTATTTCCATTGCCGAAACCTCCTAGCACAATTGTGCATTTTTTTCAGTCTTTCTTCTCTTTTGTTTGGTCAAATAATCATCTTTTGTTCATCTTTCTTTGATAGCCAAATCACCTAGCATCCATCCAACCTTCCATCCTTTTTTTTCTTTTTATCATTCCTTCAACCTTTCTTCCATTTTCCTAAATCGACATTTTCGTACGATCAAATCTTCTTTATTATTTTCTCTTCAATAGCCGAATTTTTATCATCTTCTATCTTCCCCATTTTTGTGTGTTGGACATCTCTCCTTGATTGAATCAGAGTTCTAGTGGGTGGCCTAATACCAAATCCTTGTTGATTCATTGTAGTCATAAGCCAATTGGTGGGAATCGGGATTATCATCGATTAAGGTAAGGAGTCTTTTCATAGTCCATTCGATATCGCTATTCAGTTATGGTGTTAATCGGATTGAAAGTTTGGCTAATCGATTATGTTGTTAGGCACTAAATCGCTTGATACTCTCTACTTGTGGATTTTTCGGAAATAGTGGTAAAGTTGAACACCTATCTCTTGTAAAAAGAGACTCAGATTGTTGGTAAGCGGTATAGATTGTTAATCCATCGCAATACTTGGATGAAGTTGTAAATTGGGTTTTGGACTAATTGTTGACCGATTGTATCTTTAAGTGTCGCGGAGAATATTGTGTTGTGGATTCCGAATAAGGTGTGTAATCTCGTACCTTTCGTATACATATCTGAAATGGTGTGTAATCTCACACTTCTCTGAAAGTTTGTATAAAATATGCTGTTAATCGATCGAAATACTAAAGAAAACCAAAAAAACCAACATCCGTTATCACTCGGGCGTGCATATGATCGTAGTGGTAATCGTATTTTGTAATAAAACAGTTTCAGTTAGAAGCAGTGACGTGTTTTTGAAAAATCACTAAAAATAGAAGAAAAGGAATTAGAAAGTGAATAAGATATCAAATTAAATATTACTGTGTCTTTTTTAATATGAAAGAAACAGAGAAGGAAAAGGAATTTTGTATTCTGAGATATGTTAATTTTAGTGAGACTAGTTCTGATGGACTTCGTGGTTCCCTGATCTGTCTTGGAAAAATCATACAAAATTGTACAAAGTGAATTATGGGTTATACTTTATATGTATGGATTCCTTACTGATCCTATTTTCATTAGAAACAAGTGGGAGCAATATGCAAAAACTGTACAGTGAGATATTTGAAGTTAAGTTAAGAGAGGCTAGAATCATTGGATAGTAAAACAAGGGAAACTTTAAGGAATACACTGTTCTGGAAACATTACAGTAAGAAAATATATGAGTCTAGTTTCAAGGAAAATTTACGGTCAATTTAGTCAGTATGACCCAGACGGACAGTTTAAATTTGTACGCCCCAAATTAGTAGTTAAGCCCGGGGTTGTGAAATTAGCAAAATACCCTTGATCCGTAAAATTATCTAAATACCCCTGGATTGAGAAATTACCAAATTACCCTTGGAGGGTAAATTACCGAATTACCCTTAAAGGGTAAATTACCAAATTACCCTCGATGGGTAAAAAAAATTACCGAAACACTTCTAAATGGATGATGATGATTGTTGTACTCTTATTCATGGTTAAATATCGTGTGTATGAATTGATTATACTTTGTACATTGAAAGTATGTTGCATTCATCTCAGTATGATATTATGTTGCATGGGTTTTGGGAGATGATGAAAGGGGAAGTGCTATTCTGTGACTCTGTCACAAGTGGTCTGGGACCACAGTGGTTTGCAACCACGTATACATATGATTATCAGTGACTTGTCTCAGTGGTCTGGGACCACAGTGGGCTGGCCCCACGTATATTTATCAGAGATCGTCACAGTGGTCTGGGACCACAGTGGGTTGGCCCCACGTTTATATATTCTGTGACTCTGTCACAAGTGGTCGGGGACCACAGTGGTCGGGGACCACAGTGGCTTGATGCCATGGGTGTTTGGTGATTCAGGAGACCCAGAGGATGAAAAACTAGGTTGGGCTGGGCTGCATTGCGTACATCTTTAATATGCTATATTGTGTGGGTTAAAGCCCAATGTGCATATGTAGGCCCGATTGCGTTATAAAGGGAATTACACACTGACTCACCCCTCTGCTTAATTTTGTAGGTAATAGCTAGACCGCGGATTTGGAGCCGAGGTGGACTCGAGGTGGCCATGCAGTATTGTTTTATCAAATTCGGTTTCTTTATTTAAGCTCACTATTAATTTTGGGTTTTTATTATGTAATAAGGCCGCTATAACTTTAAATTGGGTTTTAGATTTTAATGCTGACATTGCATGTTTTATAAACTGTCGAATATGGGGCTTTTCAGAAAATTCAAAAATATAAATAAATAGTTTTCAAAGTGGTTAATAAAAGATGGATTACAAGTAACTAATTAATTCGGAGTTTTTTTTTATTAAAACTGCAACATCATTTTAAAATGTCACTTTACGAGAATACTTGATTTTGGCTTTCGTAAAATAACATATTTGCTCACAACCTTTTTGACATTTAACACAACTGTAAAACATTTTTCAACACAGAAATTTAACAAAATGGTTTCTAAGTCACGTTGTTTCATTAAAATTTCAAAAACCTCCAATCCTTAAACGTACCAGATTTGGTCGTAGCGTATTGATCGGGTTTGGGGTGTTACAATTGTGGTATCAGAGCTTAGGTTTACAAAACTCGGCTATGGGTTTGAGGCTCAAAATGTTTTCAAAAGCTAGAAAATGGTTTAGAAAAATACATGTTTATGGAGACGTGGCACCCGAGTCTTCGGTACCAATCCGCACGGTAAGTTCCCTGATTATTGCTTGGATTTTTATGAAATGTTGTGATGGATAGTTTTAGGAAATACAACTCTAAGAATAGAGACCCATAGAAATGTTTCTTGCGAAAACCTACTTCTGATACTATTTTCATAAGACTGTTCAGTAATAAACAGTGGAAGAAGTACTAATTCATCAAACTTATAATTAGATTAAGTCAAATCGGTAGTTATGAGTGGTCGTGGATGTGGACGTGATATGCGCGGCCGTGGACGTGGACGTGGTAGGCGCGGTCATGGTAGAGGCCTGGGTGTTGAAGCTGCACCTTCGGAATCAGGGCATGGACTGGAAGGTGAAGTGCCAGCATCACCAGTTGCGGAAGCAAGATTTCAAGACCAAACTGGGGAGATGATGCTGTGTCTCAAGCTATGTTGCGTGTTTTGGAGCGGGTTGCTGGAGCAAGCACGGGATCAGTAGCTCAAAAATCTATTTCTAAGCGGCTCCAAACTAATGGGGCTAAGATGTTTAGGGGCATTTCTGGTGTGGCTCCTAATGTAGCTGAGTCCTGGCTGGAAGCGGTGGAACGGATCATGGATGATCTTGATTGTACCGCGGAGGAGAAGTTGAAAGGGGTTGTGTCCCTTCTCAGGGATGAGGCATACCAATGGTGGCTCACGGTAAGGGATGCTACGACAGTTGACCGCATTACCTGTGACTTCTTTAAGTCTGCGTGCCAGGGAAAGTATATTGGGTCGAGCTATGTAGATGCTCAGAGAAGGGCATTTCTAAACTTGGTCTAGGGGCATAAGTCAGTGGCCGAATATGAGGCAGAATTCTTGTGTTTAAGCCGTTATGCCCAGGGTATCGTTGCAACAGATCACGAGCGTTGTGTCCGATTTGAAGATAGACTGAGGGACGAGTTACGGGTACTCATAGCTCCGCAACAAGAAAGAGAGTTTGCTATTTTGGTTGAGAAGGCTAAGATAGCCGAAGAGGTGAAGCGATCGAAAAACAGAACCAGGATAATGACAGGGGATGGAACAAGAGGAATTTTGGGTCGTCAGGATCTGCTAGGAATTTCCAGAAAAGGTCTAGGTTGATGGGCTGGGTCGAGTTGCGAGGCCTGTTGCTGTTGGTCGGTCTCATCGGTGTGCTAGATGTTGGAATTATCATTCAGGGGAGTGTTGGGCAAAGAGTAAAGGATGTTTTAGGTGTGGATCTGTAGACCATCTGGTGAGGGACTGTCCACAAGAGTCGAACAGGGCACGGCCAGTAGGTCAAGGTTATTCACAGACTAGAAGGGATGGTTAGCAGTCGTTGAGAGGTTGTAGTCCAGCCAGAGAAGGAAATGGATTTGGCCGAGGGCGAGGAGCACCGGGTAGAGGTGCTGGAAATATAGATACGAGACAACCCGGGTTAGTTTATGTAGCTAGACGCCGAGAGGACGGAGATGCATTGGACGTCATAACTGGTACGTTTCTTATTTTTGGTTTGTCCTTTACTGCACTGATAGATATTGGGTCTACACATTCGTATGTTGCTAGGACTATGTCTGGAACTTTGAACATAGAATCTGAGGCTGCTTCTAGAGAGGTGACTATGATTAGTCCTTTAGGACAATCTGTAGTGGTAAACAAACTCTTTAGGGGTGTGCCTTTAGAAGTTCAAGGGATAGTCTTTCCGGCTGACTTGATGGAATTGCCGTTCCATGAGTTTGATTTGATCTTAGGCATGGACTGGCTAGTTAAGTATCGAGCAAACTTGGATTGTTCTACTAAGCGCATGGTGTTGAAAACCCTCGAAGATAAGGAGGTACTAGTGATAGGTGAAAGGAGGAATTACCTGTCCAATGTGGTGTCTGCTTTAAAGGCCGAAAGAATGGTTCGGAAAGGGTGTGAGGCGTTCTTAACTTTCATCAGTGCTCTGGAGGCCAAAGTGTTGACAATAAAGGATGTTAGAACAGTGAAAGAGTTTTCAGATGTTTTTCCCGAAGAGCTTCTAGGGTTACCTCGGGATCGTGAGGTAGAGTTTCGGCACTGATCTTCTTCCAGGGAAAACTCCAGTGTCTATTGCCCCATATAGGATGGCGCCCAAGGAGCTGGTGGAACTTAAAGCCTAGATTCAGGAACTGTTGGATTGGGGTTTAATTCCAACAAGTGTGTCTCTGTGGGGAGCGCCGAAGTTATTTGTTAAGAAGAAGGACTGGTTGATGCGAATGTGCATTGACTACAGGCAATTAAACAAGTTGACGATCAAGAATAAGTACCCGTTGCCAAGGATTGACGACTTGTTCGATCAACTACGAGGCGTTTCGGTCTTCTCGAAGATAGACTTGAGGTCAGGATATCATCAGCTTAAGATCAAGGAGGCGAATATTCATAAGATAGCTTTTCAAACTCGTTACAGTCATTACGAGTTCTTAGTAATGCCGTTTGAGTTGATGAATGCACCAGCTGCATTTATGGATATGATGAACCGAGTATTCCAACCCTATCTGGATCGGTTTGTCGTAGTGTTCATAGACAATATCTTGGTTTATTCAAGGACAGAAGAGGAGCATGATTCGCATCTTCGGGTGGTTCTGCAGATTTTGAGGGAGAAAAAGCTGTACGCCAAATTTAGTAAGTGTGAATTTTGGCTGAGGGAAGCTACTTTTCTGGGTCATGTTGTGTCTGCTGAGGGGATTAGGGTCAATCCCCGAAAGATTGAAGTTATTTTAGATTAGAAACCACCGAAGTCAGTAGCAGAAATTCAGAGTTTTCTTGGGTTAGCCGGGTACTACAGAAGGTTTGTTGAGGGGTTCTCGTTAATAGCTGCACCATTAACAAAGTTGTTACGGAAAGGGGTACCGTTTGTCTGGTCAGATAAGCAGCAGGAAAGCTTTGAAAACTTGAAGAGGATTTTGACTGAAGACCAGTGTTGGTTCAGCCTGAGGCAGGGAAGGATTTTGTCGTCTACTGTGATGCGTCACACACAGGGTTAGGATGTGTGTTGATGCAAGAGGGGAAGGTGGTAGCATATGCATCTCGGCAATTGAGACCACATGAAGTGAACTACCCCACGCATGATCTGAAGTTAGCTGCGGTAGTGTTTGCGCTGAAGATTTAGAGACACTATCTGTATAGAGAAAAGTCTATTATTTACACTAATCACAAGAGCCTAAAATATCTCCTTTCCTAGAAGGAGTTGAATTTAAGGCAACGGAGGTGGATTAAGTTGTTGAAAGATTATGACTGCTCAATCGAGTATCACCCGAGTAAAGCTAACGTAGTGGCTGATGCATTGAGCCGTAAGGTAATATCGGACTTGAGGGCAATGTTTGCTCATCTCAGCTTGTACGATGATGGAAGTTTGCTAGCTGAACTTCAGGTGAAGCCTTCATGGATAAGTCGAATTAAAGAAAAGCAGTTGTCAGATGAATCATTGGGTTCTAAATTTCAGCTAGTGGAAGGTGGTAAGATAAAAGACTTTGGTTTGAACAGTGATGGGGTATTATGCTTTCGTGGAAAGGCTTGTATGCCAAAGGATTCTGAATTAAAGCAGAAGATTCTGCAGGAAGCACATAGTAGTCCATATGCTATGCATCCTAGTGGGAGTAAAATGTATCGGGTTTTGCGTAAACAGTTCTGGTGGCCAAGTCTAAAGCAAGAAGTTACCAAGTTTGTGAGTAAGTGCTTGACGTGTTAGCAGGTGAAGGCGAAACATCAGTTGCCTTCAGGGCTGTTACAGCCAGTAAAGATTCCCCTTTGGAAGTGGGAAAAGATAACGATGGACTTTGTTAGTGGGCTACCTCCTACGCCTACTAAGAAGGATTCAGTATGGGTAATTGTCAATCGGTTGACGAAGTCTGCTCACTTTATACCAGTTCATGCTGACTACTCACTACAGAAGTTAGCCAAGCTGTATGTAGCAGAGATTGTGAGGTTGTATAGGGTACCTAAGTCTATCATATCAGACAGAGACCCTAGGTTTACATCACGGTTCTGGAAGGCGTTGCATCAAGCGTTGGGTACAAGATTGGATTTCAGCACAGCGTTTCATCCACAGACTGATGGTCAGTCTGAGAGGATAATTCAGATCTTAGAAGACATGTTGAGAGGCTGTGTTATTGACTTCAAGGGTTGTTGGGAGGATTTCTTACCGCTGGCGGAATTCGCATACAACAATAGCTATCAATCCAGTATCCAGATGGCACCCTATAAAGCTTTGTATGGTCGAAAGTGTCGCACTCCTACTTACTAGACAGAGTTGGGTGAGCGATAGTTGTTGGGTCTGGAATTGGTTTTAGAAATAGAGGAGAAGGTTAAGTTGATTCGGACTCGGTTGAAGGAAGCTTCCGATAGGCAGAAATCTTATGCGGATCTGAAGCTGAAGGAGATAGAGTTCTCAGTGGGTGATCAGGTTTTTCTGAAAGTTTCGCCCTGGAAGAAAGTTTTAAGGTTTGGGCGAAAGGGGAAGTTGAGCCCTAGGTTCATCGGGCCTTATCGGATAGTGAAGCATGTAGGACCGGCCACCTATCAGCTTCAGTTGCACCCGGGATTGAATCAGATACATGATGTGTTCCAGGTTTCAATGCTGAGGCGCTACCATTCTGATCCTTCTCATATAGTACCAGTGGAAGAAATTGAGGTAAGACCTGATATGTCTATTGAAGAAGAACCGGTGCAGATTTTGGATCGTGATGTTAAAGTATTGAGATGGAAGACAGTTCCATTAGTTAAGGTCTTGTGGCAAAATCATGGGTCTCAAGAAGCCACGTGGGAGCCAGAAGAGGCAATTCGATAGCAGTACCCTCACCTCTTCTAACCAGGTAAATTTCAAGGCTGAAATTTCTTTAAGGGGGGTAGAATTGTAACATCCCAAAAATTTTGGGTGTTGTGATAACAAAACACAATTATGGCAAGGAATGGTGGAGAGGAAAATGGGGAAAACACAATTATGGCAAAGGAATGGTGGAGAAGAAAAGGGGGGAAAAACATAATTATGGCAAATTTTGACTTTTAGGGGAATGGATGTGGATGGTTTTGGCCAAATTTCCTATTTGCAAATCTTGTGTCTTTTTCTCCCAATTTGCTATTTCCATTGACGAAACCTCCTAGCACAATTGTGCATTTTTTTTTCAATCTTTCTTCTCTTTTGTTTGATCAAATAATCATCTTTTGTTCATCTTTCTTTGATAGCCAAATCACCTAGCATCCATCCAACCTTCCATCCTTTTTTTTTTCTTTTTATCATTCCTTCAACCTTTCTTCCATTTTCCTAAATCGACATTTCCATATGATCAAATCTTCTTTATTGTTTTCTCTTCAATAGCCGAATTTCTATCATCTTCTATCTTCCCTATTTTTGTGTGTTGGACATCTCTCCTTGATTGAATCGTAGTTCTAGTGGGTAACCTAATACCAAATCCTTGTTGATTCATTGTAGTCATAAGCCAATTGGTGGGAATCGGGATTATCATTGATTAAGGTAAGGAGTCTTTTCATAGTCCATTCGATATCGCTGTTCAGTTATGGTGTTAATTGGATTGAAAGTTTGGCTAATCGATTATGTTGTTAGGCACTAAATCGCTTGATACTCTCTACTTGTGGATTTTTCGGAAATAGTGGTAAAGTTGAACACCTATCTCTCGTAAAAGGAGACTCAGATTGTTGGTAAGCGGTATAGATTATTATTCCATCGCAATACTTGGATAAAGTTGTAAATTGGGTTTTGGACTAATTGTTGACCGATTGTATCTTTAAGTGCCGCGGAGAATATTGTGTTGCGGATTCCGAATAAGGTGTGTAATCCCGTACCTTCCGTATACATATCTGAAATGGTGTGTAATCTCACACTTCTCTGAAAGTTTGTATGAAATATGCTGTTAATCGATCGAAATACTGAGGAAAACCAAAAAAATCGACATCCCTGATCACTCGAGCGTGCATATGATCGTAGTGGCAATCGTATTTCGTAATAAAACAGTTTCAGTTAGAAGCAGTGATGTGTTTTTGAAAAATCACTAAAAATAGAAAAAAAGGAATTATAAAGTGAATAAGATATCAAATTAAATATTACTGTGTCTATTTTAATATGGAAGAAACAGAGAACGAAAAGGAATTTTGTATTCTGAGATATGTTAATTTTAGTGAGACTGGTTCTGATGGACTTCGTGGTTCCCTGATCTATCTTGGAAAAATTATATAACATTGTACAAAGTGAACTATGGGTTATAATTTATATGTATGGATTCCTTAGTGAGCCTATTGTCATTAGAAACAAGTGGGAGCAATGTATGAAAACTGTACAGTGAGATATTTGAAGTTAAGTTAAGAGAGGTCAGAATCGTTAGATAGTAAAACAAGGGAAATTTTAAGGAATAAACTGTACTAAATGGATAGGCCAAAAATTCTAGAAACACTACAGTAAGAAGATATATAAGTCTAGTTTCAAGGAAAATTTACAGATCTAGATTTTGACTTTTCTAACTTGAGTTATGATCAATTTAGTCAGTATGACGCAGACGAACAGTTTAAATTTGTATGCCCCGAATTAGTAGTTAAGTCCGGGGTTGCGAAATTACCAAAATACCGTTGATCGGTAAAATTACCGAAATACCCTTGGGTTGAGAAATTACTAAATTACCCTTGGAGGGTAAATTATCGAATTACCCTCGATGGATAAAAAAAATTACCGAAACACTTCTAAATGGATGATGATGATTGTTATACTCTTATTCGTGGTTAAATATCGTGTGTATGAATTGATTATACTTTGCACATTGAAAGTATGTTGCATTCATCTCAGTATGATATTATGTTGCATGGGTTTTGGGAGATGATGAAAGGGGAAGTGCTATTCTGTGACTCTGTCACAAGTGGTCTGGGACCACAGTGGTTTGGAACCACGTATACATATGATTATCAGTGACTTGTCTCAGTGGTCTGGGACCACAGTGGGTTGGCCCCACGTTTATATATTCTGTGACTCTGTCACAAGTGGTCTGGGACCATAGTGGCTTGATGCCACGGGTGTTTGGCGATTCAGGAGACCCAGAGGATGAAAAACTAGGTTGGGCTGGGCTGCATTGCGTACATCTTTAATATGCTATATTGTGTGGGTTAAAGCCCAATGTGCATATGTGGGCCTGATTGCGTTATAAGGGGAATTACACACTGATTCTCGATGACTCACCCCTCTGCTTAATTTTGTAGGTAATAGCTAGACCGCGGATTTGGAGCCGAGGCGGACTCGAGGTGGCCATGCAGTATTGTTCTATCAAATTTGGTTTCTTTATTTAAACTCAGTATTAATTTTGGGTTTTTATTATGTAATAAGGCCGCTATAACTTTAAATTGGGTTTTAGATTTTAATGCTGACATTGCGTGTTTTATAAACTGTCGAATATGGGGCTTTTCAGAAAATCCAAAAATATAAATAAATAGTTTTCAAAGTGGTTAATAAAAGATGGATTACAAGTAACTAATTAATTCGGAGTTTTTTTTATTAAAACCGCAACATCATTTTAAAATGTCACTTTACGAGAATCCTTGATTTTTGCTTTCGTAAAATAACAGATTTGCTCACAACCTTTTTGATCTGATTAAAAAGAAGTCGGCATAAAACTTTCAAACACAACTGTAAAACGTTTTTCAACACAGACATTTAAAAAAATGGTTTCTAAGTCACGTTGTTTCATTAAAATTTCAAAAACCTCCAATCCTGTAACATACCAGATTTGGTCATAGCGTATTGACCGGGTTTGGGGTGTTACAGAGGTAAAGTCTAGCTCAAGACTTTAAATGAGCGCTTCTCGGGAGGCAACCCGAGCACTAACCCCACCAATTTTTACATTTTTTTATTTTTTACTTTTATTTTTCCTTTTAGTACCTAATCATAAACTAACCAAAGTATAGATTTCCATACTACACGGCCGTGGCCGTGGCCGTGTGGGCACCACAGGAAGGAACACGAGCGTGGAATGCATCTCTATTCAAACCCCATTCTTCTTTTCCTTTTCCCGACATCGTTCTTCTTTCATTACCCACTTTTATTTTTATTTTTTTATTATTTTCTTCTTATTCTTCATGCTAATTAGATTTAGCTTAGGATACAATAAAATCATACCGGCTACTTCGAGGATTAAATTTCAAACGCTTCAAGGTGCTACCCCACAATCACCCCCAATGTATTTTCCACCTCCTCCAAGGATCTCATCCATAATTTAGGAAGTTTAACTTCTCTCCCTGTCTTATGATTTTATGATTATTTTGATATTATCTATCTTTGTACATTGAGGGCAATGTACATCTTAAGTGGGGGGGTTAACTATAGTATTATTTGAAAATTCCTGAATTATGCCTTGTTTAAAAGTAAGTTTCTCATATTATGATTAGAATGAAATTTCCTTTGATTTATAATTTTTATTGATGTGTTTTGGATTAAGTCATTGATAATTGTGCATTGATGATTAAATTTGAAGGATACTAGAGAATCATGCATGATAAGTCTATTTTTCAGAAATTAAAAATTTTTCTAGGTTGTCTACCTGAGTTTGAATATTACTTTGAAGTTTGAAATTTACGAGGTTGACATCAAAAACCCATAATTTTTTGTGAGATTTTGAGCCTTATAGAGCATATATTCTTTTTCTTGCTCACTTTATTGATTATGAGTGTGTCGACATTAATTTGTTATTCTAGAACTTGCATTGATTATACATGTCGAGACCACACTTTTGATTTAATATACAGAGATGATAAAGGCACTTAGGATTTAACCCACTTACACCACTAAAAGGCCTACCTTCATAAATTAACCCCTAGTGAACCCATTTGATCTTAACAACCCTTTTCATTGACTTACCTACTAATATTAATCGAAAGCCTTTTGTATTTGTCATTCTTCTTGATTACCCTTTTTGTCGAGATTTGATTTTGAGCAGTTACCTAACTATGTTCTATATTTCAGTTATAAGAGTTCTTTCCTATTATTACTTGATTTGTTCTAAAAAAACGAAGTATATTCATTATTAGTTCTATGTTAAGTGAGCTTATGCATGTAAATTTCAAATCTTGAAGAAAAAGCTCATATTATTAAAATTTTCAATTGATGTAATTATTTAGGATTAGTTCATTTTTCTAGTTAGGTAATCTATCAGGTCAAACTCGATCCTAACCTTCTAATTCAGCCTTTATCCATACCCTTAAACCTAAGCCCCGTTACAACCCTGTTAAAAACCTTTTGATTTGTGTATCATCTTATTTTACAGTGGTGGAGATTTGATTTTCAGGCAACCCTATGGGATTAACTTTTCATGCTCAACTTATTGAGTGCTTAATTTTGAACCTTAAACACGTTGAGTGATTTGAGTGAATCTTTAGTGAGGATGTCAACTCTTGTCGATTTTGAATCAGAGGTAACTATTTAGGTAAAGGGAAACGCCTATGTTTTCATGCTATAATTGTATGACTTTGATTGTTTGAATCTTTAGGACTCTTTGAGTTGAATTATCCATGTATGAATTTATCTTTGAATTATGATAAAGCATGATTGATGAATTTTATGAATTAAGGGAACTTCGTTTTAATTGTAAGTTGAGAATTTTGCTTGAGGACAAGTAAAAGCTTAAGTGTGGGGGTATTTGATAAACCGTAAAAGCAACATATTTTAAGCCTACATTTAGCATTCTTTTGGATGATTTAAGCCTTGAATTATGTAATTTGGTGCTCCTAACCCTTTGTTTTAATGTCTTATACCCAAGAAAGCACTCGAGGATGAAAAGAACATAAAATGGGCCCAAAATGGAGTAAATGGGTCATATCACGAAATCGACACGACCTGCCCCAAAGACCACACGGCCGTGTCTCATTAAAGAAATCTGAACACGGCTTGAAGACTAGTCACACAGGCGTGTACCATGGCCGTGTCCCTGTCGCTAGAAAGAGCAATTTCATTCGGATTTGGATACTTGGAGGCAAAGAAACACATTCCAAAGCCTATTCAAACACCCTAGTAGGAATTCTACTTAAATTAGGATACTTAGGGGCCAAGTAAGGCATCTCAAAGTCTATATAAACATACAAGGAGGCAACTTGAAAGGGGAGTTCGGCAGAAGCCGGAACCGTCGGTTAGCTAGGCCAAATAGCCAAGCCTAAAAGGTCAGAGTTGTGGGAATCACTCGAAGATAGCCAGTTGATCCATCTTAAGAAGCTGGAATTCTACTCAAGACGGTGGATCTCTCCTTTAATTCCTTCAGGGAGTTTTAGGGATTTCTTATGTTTTGTTTTATCTTTTCTCTTGAGATGTTTTCTTTATTTGTTATGAACTACACCCTTCAGATACTTGAAGGGGATGAAACCTATGATGGATCTTGTTATTATTTCCTGAATTATATGATAAATACTTAGTTTGTTCTTAATTATGTGAGCTTAATCTAAATTTGATGTGCTTAGGTGGAGGAGGAATAGAGACCCGCCAAGAGTAGATCTAGCATAATTAAGCGGAGTTGATTGCACGCCTAGAGATAGGGTGACGAGATTTTGCCGGATTAGGGTGAAACCTAATATGGAAGTCCATAGATTGATTTACTGCTATTCTAGGGGGTTATTATAAGAGAACGAGAGTTCCACTAATTAACCTAGGGTTAGACGTTATTCACCTCGAGAGAGGGTTTAATATACGTTAGGGAGTCTTACGGATCAAACTAAGTGAATAAATCATATGGTTCAGTGTTAAATAACAAGTGAAGTCTAGGTGGATTCTTCCTAAGGGTATCGTCTTAATCAATTGAGTTTTCCTAAAGTTATTTCTCCAATTCGTTCTTTTTATCTTTGTGTCTTTAGCTTAGTAGTTAATTTAGGTTAGATTAAAGCAACTTCACATATTTTAGGCTAAATAATAAAAAAGAAAGTTAGTATTAGTACTTTTAGTTCCTTTGGGTTCGATAATCCGGTCTTGCCTAAGCTATACTACTGGTCGATAGGTACACTCGCCTTTAATCGTTGTCAGAGTTAGTTTTCAGGTTCGATCATTCTTTTATAAATTTTAAAACTTGACAAAACAATGATCAGTTGCCACAAAAGTGTTATCTTAGGACTACACAAAAGTCAACTCTTATTCAAACGTTGCCTTAGGCATGCATATCCCAACCCTTATAAAAAGAGTTGGCCAAAGCATAGTCTATCCCAACACTTAGGAAAGTGTCGCCACAAAAGCGTCATCTTAGGACTATACAAAAGCCAACTCTTATTCAAGCGTTGCCTTAGGCATACATATCCCAACCCTTATACAAAGAGTTGGCCAAAGCGTAGTCTATCCCAACACTTAGGAAAGTGTCGCCACAAAACTGTCGTCTTAAGACTACGCTAACTCTTATTCAAGCGTCGCCTTAGGCATACATATCCCAACCCTTATAAAAAGAGTTGGCCAAAGCATATGTTCGCAACTCTATCCTAACACTTAGGAAAGTGTTGCCACAAAAGTGTCGTCTTAGGACTATACAAAGCCAACTCTTATTCAAGCGTTGCCTTAGGTATACATATCCCAACCCTTATACAAAGAGTTGCCCAAAGCGTATGTTGGCAAGTCTATCCCAACACTTAGGAAAGTGTCACCCCAAAAGTGTCGTCTTAGGACTAGACAAAGCCAACTCTTATTTAAGCGTTGCCTTAGGCATGCATATCCCAACCCTTATAAAAGAGTTGGCCAAAGTGTATGTTGGCCAGTTTATCCCAACACTTAGGAAAGTGTCGCCCCATAAGTGTCGTCTTAGCACTGTTTTGTTGTAGTGTTAGGTCCCTATTTGAACGACGTCGTTTTGGAGGGTGAGGATTGTTTCCCATTTTTGTCCCTCCTTGTTATTTGCGCGTTCAACTTGGTCCTTTTCCGTTTTATTTATTTCTGAATTACCCCAATCTCTGTTTTAAAATTCAGATTAGTCCCTTTTGTCCTTTTTGCTATTTTATTAATTAATTTAATGTTATTATTACTATAATTATATTTTCTGTTTTATGCTTATTTACTTATTATTATATTATTATATCATTTATTTTATATTATTACTATTATTATGGTATTTCCTTTTTGTATTTATTTACCTAATATTTTTAAATGCATTTATTTATTTTTTCATTTTATTACCTATTTATTTATATCCTTCTATATAGTTTTAAAACTTTAAATTTTTATTATTATTAATGTCATCATCATTATTATTAATATTATGATTTTTAATTTGTGTTACACTATATTTATTTATTTATTTGTTTAGTATTAGTTCTTTGGTTCCAAATTCTTAGTTTTTTAATTATTATTTTTCATTTATTTTGGATTGTTTATTTTATTTTCGTCTTTTATATTGTCATGCATTAACATATTTATTATTCTGTTATGCGCGTAAGCACCGTAATTCATTTTACATTTTACTACAAAATCATGTTACATTTTACCCGATACATTATTTTTTTTAAATAAGCAATATTCCGTATTTTTTTAAAATTCAAAAGGTCGTTCCCTAACTTATAGGGTTTTGACTTTCTTGATAAATCCGAACAAACAAATGTTTTAAAATTTTTAAAATAATCTTAGGAATTACAAAAAGATCGTGCTCTAACTTACGGAATATGATTTCTTTCTAAAATCGAGATAATCAAACATCTTCCAAAATAAATTTTTCGGCGTTTATTCTCATATCGGGAATTTAAGACATTGTCTCCTAACTTACAGGACGTAATTCTTTTTCTCGATTAATGTGAAATATGCCATTTTCTCGAAAAAAAATTTAATTAAGCAATATTTTAACGAAGGATCGTATTTTAATTTTTTTTTTCAAATTTTCAATCTTCGACACAAAAGACGTCAAGTAATCAACTAGGTACCGATTTTTAGGCATATCGAGGGTGCTAATCCTTCCTCGTGTGTAACCAACTCCCGAACCCATTTTCTGGATTTTGTAGATCAAAAAATCATCATTTCGATAAACTTAAACTTTTATTAAAATGATTGAATTACGAGGTGATTTGATAACACCCAAATAAAAAGGATTGGTGGCGACTCCCATGCTCATTTTCGTTTTCAACATAAAAGTCGACCCCTTATTTCAAAAAGAAATGGTTTCGATAGTAATAAAATAAATGAATAAATAAATAGAAGGCTAAATCAAAATTTAGTTGAAATTTAGGGGACAAATTGTAAATAAAAAACTAATAAAACAAAATAAAGGACCAAAATGAAATGCACGAAAAGAAATAAGGACTAAATGGGAAAATACACCAAAACCTATTAAACGCACCGTTTCTTTGGCAAATCGGGGGGCTAAATTGAAAACAAAATAAAATTAAATGGTGCAATCTAAAAGAAAAAAAAGGTATTAGGACCAGATTGAAAAACAATTAAAAAGTGGAAGGATTGGATCAGCAATTAGACCCTCCCTTCAAAAACACGTGGATCCTAGGAGGATTCGAGTCGGGTCGTCAGGTTGGACCCAAAATGACGGCGTTTTTGGCGTCTGTGATTTTAGCCAAAAAAACGACGTTGTTTTGAAGGGCTATATAAGTAAAAAGTTAGGAAAAAAGAATCATTTTGCCCACTATTTTAAAAAAACTCTTTTTCTTTTTTTTTTCTCTCAATTGTTCTTAAGGCTGGCCTAGGGAGCCACCGTGCTCTGCCGACAGCCACCGGTCACCGACGACGGTGACCATCGTCTCTAGTGGCTGAAAAATTACCTAAAAGCTTGTTTTAACCCCTTTTTAGTGTAGAACTCCGATTCGGAGATAAAACATCCCTAACTAAAGCTGAAGCTTCCCAAAAAGGAAGAAAACCTTTCAGTTTAGTGTCCTCCGCCACGGCCTTGGCCGAATCCCAAGGGATTTGACGGCCTTTAGGGCCGAAAGAAACACTGACGATGGTGCGAAGACCGAACGACATGTAAAATTTTTTTATTATTATCTACTTATTTAACAAAAAAAGAAAAAATGAATCACCTTATATGATTTCTGTTTCAATTGCTTTTTTTTTTGTATATATTTTCTCCGTCCAAAAAAATACATTGATGTTTCTGTGGCTTTATAGCCAATTTCAATACAATATTTCCTATTTTTGGTACTGTCTACTTTCTTTCTATTGCTGATTTTGCAGGTGGCGGTTGGGCGGTAGAGGAGTGGTGGTGGCAAAGGCTAGGAGCTAGGGGCAGCAGCTAGTTAGGGTTTTATTATTATTATTATTTTTAGATTTTGGGCCATTAGGGTTTTCTGATTTGGGCTTGTAATTGTAATGGACTTGGACTATTTATTTTTATTTTTGTTTTTTTATTTGGGCTCGAATGAAATTGGGTTTTCACATTGTGTATGATTGAATTACTGATAAATTGTGTTGTTACACGTATTATTGAAATATTGATTGTTTGAACAACATGTTTACTGTACTAATAAACTGAATACATGATAAACATGTCTTTTGCTACTGTTGATAAAAATGCATGTTAAACATGTCTACTATTTCTGTACTTTGTCTTGGTACTTTTTAAATTTTAAAATTTTAGTCCTGGCCGAATGATAGTCATTAAATTCATTAAGTTATTTTATTTTCAAAATTCATTAAGTATGTCAACTTGCTATTTTTACATATTACTCATAAAAAAAAACCAATTTATGGATTTGGCAACTGTAGTTTGCATTAAAATTAAAACTTTGAAATTTAAAAATATAACAATTAAGAATAATCTAATTGGAGAATACAGATTAAATTTACAACTTTACGCATAGTACAAAATTAATAACAGAATTTAACCAAATAGATTTAGTTGCTACTATTTAATCAGGATTAAAATTTTAAAATTCGAAAAGTATAAAAATGAAATTAATTAAATCCGCAACTTAAACAAACTACAAGGATTAATATTAGAATTTGAACTATTTTACAGGGTAACAAAGAAAGAGAAAACCCTGTTGGCGAGGACACTTTCAGCTTGAAAAGACCATGATTTTCTTTCCCTAGAAAAGAACTGGTCTCTATTTTAAATACACATCGAGACACTTTCAGCCACAGATTTTCAATGACTGAATTTGGACTATTTTAAAGGGTAACAAAGAAAGAGGAAAAAGAAAAAAGGTGTTGAAGAGGACGGATAGTCGAGAAACAGAGTAGGGAGCAATCTTTTAGTTGAGGAAACACTTGAAACGAACTGATCTCTATTGCTACAGCTGCCTTTTGTCACTTTCTCCTTCTTTCAGACATGTTAAAAAGCCGTCATCATAAATTACGCATCGAGACACTTTCAGCCACAAAGTTTCAATAATTGAATTTGGACTATTTTAAAGGCTAACAAAGAAAGAGAGAAGAAATGGTGTTGGAGAGGACGGATGGTCGGGAAAACAGAGTAGGGAAAAATCTGAGTTGAGGAAGCAGTTTCAAGTGTTGAATGAATGGCTATCTCAATAGCTTATTGGAATTAAACTGCAATGAAAAATAGCAATTTGCAAGCATTTTTATACAATAAATGTTAGTTCCATTACAATTTGAATTTATTTGGTTTTTTTAATAGTATAAGACTAAATTGATTCATTTAATAATAAATGAATTAATTTAATCCAATTCCTATAATAAAAGCGATACTTTTCATGAAAACAACATGAAGTACGCTGTAATTTTAAACCGTCAAATGATATGTTCGGACGTACGATAATCATTTTTAATTTGTGTTTGTGTGACATCATATACCTATATTAGATGTATGTGCTAATATGTATTTCATACAAATTTATTCAATTTTTAAAAACTATTTCGCAATTGATGAGACATACATCTGTTCTCATTTCAACGTGTTGGATACATGCACGAATAATTTAAAATTAATATAAAGCTTTACATGTGAATAGGATATGGATGCTGGAACTCAACAAGAGTACAAAGAATTGAAGCAAGAAGTGAGGAGAATGTTAGTGGTAAATATGGATAAATTGTCCCAAAAGTTGCATATAATTGATGCAGTCCAACGCTTAGGTGTGACTTATCATTTCGAGAAAGAGATAGAAGAGACCTTGCAAATTACATACCATCATCATTGCAATCATATTGAGATTGATGGTGATGATCTTTACACTACTGCTGTTCGATTTCGCCTGCTAAGAGAGCATGGTTTAGATGTTCATTGTGGTATGACTTAGTTTTTTAAAACCAAATCTGGTAAAAAAGAGGGTATGGAATTAAATTGGCTTAAATATGTGAAAGGTTTCTGATTCTTTTAAGATTTAAAATTTAGTCTCTATATTTTAATTTTGAGACATTAAGTCCCTGTATTTTTTTATTAAAAAATCTTAGTTCTTCCATCTTTTTTTGTCATGAAAGTTAACGGTGTCAAAGGTAAAATAACTTTTTTAACCTTAAAAAAAACTATAAATATTGAGGGCTGAAAAAATTATTTTATCTTTGATACTTTAACAGCAAAATTAGATGGAGGCACTAAGATTTTTAAATAGAATAAGTACAGGGATTCAATGTCATAAAATTAAAATATAAAAAATTAAATTTAAATTTTAAAAGGATACATACAACTTTAGCATATTTAAACCATTTAAATTCTAGACACGTTGGATACCACTATTAAAGGATTGTTGAAAAAACGAACCATTCTAATTTGTCGAACCTCTTGATGTAAGAATTTGTAGTTTGTTTCAATCCAGAATCATCAAACTGCTTGATTTTCTAATGATAAAAAGTCGACAAGAAAATACTTAAAATATGAGACGACAACAACAACAGATTTTAAACCTTTTCCTTTAAACTTTCACTAAAAATTAGGTTAAATGTTTTATAAGTCTCTATACTCTTCATAAATTAGAATTTAGTCCATACACTTTTATTTTCTAGGAATACGGTTCCTTTACTTTTTAAATTTCAAAATTCAGGTCCAATTGTTAACATTGTTAATATTTTATGGTTAATTTTTTTTGGTATGACATTTTGAAATAAATAAAAAAACTCACTTGGTAGCCATGTAACTAAAATATATACGTACTAATAAACTTGAATTTAACAATATAATTTTAAAGTATCAACAGTTGAACCTAAAATTTTGAAATTTGAAAAGTAGAGAAATTAAATTCCTAGAAATAAAAAGATAGAAACTAAATTAAAAGTTCATGAAAAGTATAAGGACTTATGACATATTTTAGCCAAAAAATATTTTACACGATTAGATTTTATGTAATGATCTGATAGTCACGAGTGTCAGAAAGTGCATTTCTGAGACTCCGTTACCGTAAATCGGACTCGTAAATGTTTATTAAAAATATTTAGGAAGCTAGTTGTGTGGTTAATTAGGTTTTGGTTAGGTGAATTTGCTTGAATTAAGAGTAATTAGGTAAAAGGACTAAATTGTATACAAGGTAAAAGTTGAATTATAAATTAAAAAATTAAAAGGGACCAAAGAAACAATTATTTCATTGCTTATAAATGAGGCGGCATTAAGATAGATACTTATAAAATTTAAGTTAATATATATATTACAATATAAAAACCTTAAGTATTAAGTACTTATATATATTATATAAAACAAAAGTAATAAAGGAATGAATAAATAAATAAATAAAAAGCCAAGCCAAAAAAGGAAAGAAAGAAAAAGAGAAAGAAGGAAGGAGAAAGACATAAAGCTAGGGATTTCAATTGTTCAAATTTCAATTGGTTAGTCAATTTAATTCATTTTTCTTGTATTTTTTATGTTTTTGGAATCCCAATATTAAATACTACTCGACTCATGTCGAAATTTTAGAAATCATTGAGTTTTTAAGTGTTGTCTATATTGAATAATTTTAGAATTAGGGATTAAATTGATAGATTTTTAAGTTAGAAATGAAAAATGATTAAACTATAGAATAAATTGTAAATTTTGAGTATTAGGGACTAAATTGTGAAAATTCAAAATTTAGGGATTTAAGAGAAAATAGGGAGTTAAATTTAGTCTAAAGTTGAATTTGTATGAAAATAAAGAATTAAATGTAAAGAAATAAAGTTAGTCTCGGTTTAGGGACTAAATTGGAATTTAGGAAAATATTGAGTAAAAATTGAAATATTAAATATAAGATTGAATTGTGTTGTATTGATGAATTTTAATTGTTTTAATTCCGTAGCTAACGTCGTGCCGGAATCCTCAACTAAAAAGGAAAAAGATAAAGTCGACTAAGAATAGCTCAGAATTTTTTGTTTGTATTTCTATAATCCGAACTTAGTTATTATTTGTTGTATTTTGATTAAATGTTTATGGTAAGTGATTGAGGTGAGTATTTGGCATTTTGGTATTGAATTGAATTTATATATACATGTGATTATATGAAAGATATTGGATATTGATTGTATTTGAATTGTGAAATTAAACCCTATTAACTGTATTGGATAGATGGCATACCATAGGATTGGAAGAGTTTAGGGATTGCTTCAACTTCGTGTCGATAAGACACTGGGTGTCAATTTACTACTTCGGGTTAATTCAATGAGGCACTGGGTGCCAATTTACTTCGATTTAGTCGATGAGATAATGGGTGTCAATTTATTACTTTGAATTATTCGATGAGGCACTGGGTGCCAAACTAATGTGTTTTAGTTGGATCCGTGTATTCATCTGAGTCTGAGTTGTATTCATAAGGGTAAATGAATAATAAGGTTTTATAATTGATATTGAAATGGCATAGTATGAGAAATGGAAGTGAAATAGTGAATTGAAAATAGAATGTGAAATATGCTGCAAATATATGGAATATATGAGTCTTATACTCATGAAATGAAAAAGAAATGGATAATGCAACTGTATAATGAAATGTGAAATAAATTGTGAAAAGCTATTTATATAACAAGTATGAGAATTGAGATATTTGTGAAACAAATGAAATATGATATGGTTGTTGTAATATTTAAATATTAATATATACTTATATTTCAATTGTATATTTGTAATTTCTTATCTTTAAATATTTGGATTATAGAAATACCATTAAGTTTTACTCAGCGTACGGTTTTGTTTTCTGTGCGCAGGTTAGGTACTTAATTTTGATCGCCGATTCAGCATCCAACAACGATCCCGAACTCAAACGTGGTGATCTTTATCCTTTTGAAATGTGTCGGCATATATCTAGGTTGTCTAAATAATAATTATTTTGTGAATTGTTTGTAAATGAGGTTATAAATATAATGTTAGTTTGGTATATATAAAAACATGTGAAATTAAGTTAATGTTTAAGTCTTCATAAATTAGGCAAAAATAAATTGAATTAGGCATGATTTGTAATGATGATTTGAATGACGTTCTATAAATATGAAATGATGATATAATTGTGGTACCTATGCGGGTACATTGGTTAAGCACCTAGTATGTTTATTTTTGATATGATTATAATATGATAAGAAATGTTTGTAATTTATGTCTGTTTGATCGATAAGCTTCGGTAATGCTCCGAAACCTTATTTCGGTGACAGATGTGGGTTAAGGATGTTACATTTTAACTTTTTTTTATGTCCCTCCTCAACAATTAAATAAGACAATAATGCGCTTCAGTGCACTCGAACCCATATTCTCCTACACTAGCAATAATGTAGTATAAAGACATGGCAACTGTCGAACCACACTATCGAGTTTTTTAAATCTACCCATAGTGGACAGACAAGTCAATTGTCTTTAATCAAATACATATTTTATTTAATATTTATTTTATATCAAAATTTTATTTTTAATATAATCAATTGATTGAATCAATATGATCAAATGAACTATTTCAATCGATAATTAGAGGACTCACCATTTTGACTCAACTTGATATTTTAAATATTGGATTATATGAAGTAATTGAATTAAGCATTAGATTTAAAGTTATTGTAATCTTAAATGAACCAATTTTATTATTGAATACAAATTTGATTTCGGCTGACTCAAAATTTGCAAAATCCTTTTAATAAAATTATAATTAAATTAAAAGGTGATTAGATTTTGAAATCCAAACCTTTCCATAAATAATTTTAAATTTGCAAATTGCGACTTAGAAATCTCAAAACAGACATTTAACAAATTCAAAGATGAGAAAGGAAATTTTAAAGAATCTTTAATTGGTGATATAAAATGCATGTTACAATTATATGAAGCTTCACACTTTCAACTGCATGGGGAAAATATATATATTAGAAGAAGCCCTTTCCTTTACTACATTTAATCTGAAGTTGGCAGAACTACGGTGGACTAACAGAGACCCATTTTTGCCTGGGCCCTTTAATACCAAAGTAAAAAAAAAAGAAAAAAGAAAAAATAATAATAATAAGTCCTTTTACAGTCTTGTTACAGAACCAAAACCCTTATACAGCCTACCCAAAGTAACTACCCAAAACACCCTGGCCCGAATCCTAAAGACTGACCCAACAGGCCCAAAATCATTACAAGGCCCAATGACCTAGGGTTTCTGAAAACCCTAGGCGCCGCAACAGATTCCTCGCACCCAGGCCACCAACAGTCGCGCCGCAAATGCCGCACCCGTCAGCCCTCGGTCGCGCCACCATCAACGCGCACGAGCCCCACACGGCGCCATCGACGCCAAGATCTTCGTTTATCTGCAAAAGAAAGGAAAGAAAAACAAGTAGCAAAATGGCAACAACAACAAGTAGCAAAATGGCAACAACAAAGTTTTCCTTTTTTTATTTTCATTCTTTTTAGGCTATAAAAAGCCTGTTGTAAATCTGTAACAAGGGGGGAGGAGAAAAAAGAAAAACAGAGAATACACAATATACAGAAAAATACACCGAAATAAAATAACCCAATCAAAGATAAGAAACGGCACCGTTTAGCGGATATCAGATCCGCATGTTGACCCGACCCGGGGTAAAGATCCGTTTGTTTTTTTAAATGGCCTAATTGCCATTTCAGTCCTCCCTCATTTTTATTCTTTTTAATTCCGTTTAATTTAAATCTTTTTTATTTTTAATTTGGCCCCAAATTTCATATTCTGTTTCAATTGAATCCTCGAACAGTCTAAAAGTAAAAATTGGAACGACGTCGTTTTTAAAAAGTTGCTTAATTGCCACATTAGTCCTTGAGATTTAACGCGCGTTTTAAATTATTCCTTTTATATTTGTTTCAATTGTTGCTCAACCCCTTTTTTTTTATTTAATTTTAATTTTCTTATTTTATTTTATTTTAAATTATTGTAATTTATTGTCCTATATTATTTTCCTATATTTATTAATTTACTAATAGTATAAAATTCACATATACATATATTTTATTATTATTATATTATTTTACTTGATTTAGTAATTTATATATTGTTTTATAATTTATATATTATCTATTATATTATATTTAACTTGTATATTTATTATATTATATAATCTATTTTATTTATATTATTTTTTATAATTAGTATATAATGTATATATGTTTATTTAAAATTATTTACTAATTATTTTTTTATGCATAATCATTATATATTATTGTTGTTGTTATTATTTCTATTTATCAACATTATTTTTTTTTTACTTCTATTATTACTAATACTTTTTTATATCTTTTATTATCATTATTTTCGTGGTCGTGTTATTATCCTTATTTTATAAATACTTTTCTTATTTTTTTATTAGTATTTTTTTATTATTATTCTCTCATTAGCTTCCACTTTTGCTATTATTTTCTGATATTTTCTTGTGATTTATTATAATTTTTCATAAAATCATTGTTTTAGAATAAAAATGCATTTTGCAAAATTAATATTTCATTTAAAGTTTTTTAAAAAATAAGGCAATGTTTAGGTATTCAGAAATTCGGAAAATAGTGCCCTAACGTGTTGGGTGCGATTTTCCGTTTGGCTAAATAACTAAATATCCTTTTAACAAGTTTTGTAAATCTTGAGACGATTTTTGATTACAAAGGTTTTAAAATATCATTTCCTAACGTGTTGGATGTGATGTTTATATTCCTTTGGAACAAGAAAATCTCTGTAACATCCTGAATTTTTGGGCCTATGCGTTTAATGGGTGAACATGTGTAATGTGTTAATTTAACTGTTAGGGGTCCAAATTGGGCTCAGGATGTGGTCAAGGCCTTGGTGAAATTTGTGTTTGGACACTATAAGGTTTAAAAGGGTGGTATCTATGTTTAAAATATCAAAATGGGCTTGTGGCCCAGTGGTCAGTGGCGCCACTTAGGGAGCAAGGAGGTGACGCCACATAAGGGAGTAAGGGGCCCAAATTTAAATTTTATGGAGCCCAATTCTTTTAATTTAAGTTAGCTAAATTTTGGCATTAGGGTTAGGTAGAGTGGACGGCAACAAGGCTCAAAAATAGGAGGATTTATGTGAAAAGGATAATGTAGATAGGGATAATGTAGATATTATAGTTGATAATATGGAAGATAAGGGAGGAAATTTAGGGTTCTATCTGCTGGTCACAGTGATGGCCAAATTTCAAACTCTAAGGGGGAGGAAACTTTAAATAGTCAAGTGAGGGTTCTCTTCTTTATTTTTCGGTATTTAGGGTTTCCATCTTTTCTTTCTCTTTTTTCTTCTAAAAGCCAAAGACTCCATTATTCTTTTCTCTTCTTTCTTCTAAAAGCCGAAAACTCCATTATTCTTTTCTCTTCTTCCTTCTAAAAAGTCGAAACCTCATAATCCTTTTTCTATATTTCTTTTGATCCTTGTTAAGGCCGAACCTACCCCCAGTCTGCCGAAATTCTCTTTTCTTCTTCTTGCTGATTTCTTTATTTAAAAGTCGAATCTCTATAGATTTCTTCAAATCATCTTCTCTTCCTGATTTTTGCAAAAAGCCGAAATCCTCTGAGAGTAGCCGAATCTTCTCAAGTAAGGTGAGTGTCGATCTTGTTATTCCTTAAGATCTCTTTCGGTTTTTGGAAGACAAACCGAAAAGCTAATGGTTTAATGGTTCTATGTATTTTCTTGTTGGGCGACATCGAGAATTGAAGTAGATCTCTTAGATCTAAAAGCCGGAAACACTAGTCCCTGAATCTCATATCACTTTTTGGGATTTCAAGGTAAGAATTTCAATTCTCCTTAAGATGATTAACTGTTTTCTTTTCGTTAGTTGTGCCATAACTTAATGATTCGTTACCGGCTTCTGAACAACACCTTAGGCAGATAGCGGTGGTGTTGGCTACGGATAGCATCGACTTAGAAAGTCTCGTTCTAACGGTAATCAGGTGTGTAGATCTCTAACACACTAGTTAACTGTATTATGTATGTGTTATGGGCTAAAAAGCCGGAAAGTGGCTGTGTAGACAGTCGAATAAAACCCTAATAGGGTTAGGCAAAGGGTGCCAGGTACGTAATCATAGAAATCTCTATGTGTATCGATATATATATGTGAAAGCCTGTTTTCTTAAAGTTGGTATGATGTTTTCAATTTTTCATGTGTGTATGCATGGGGTGGGATTATGATAATGAAGGGGAAGAAGGTCGTATAGCGATCGGTGGCTTTGCCACATAGGTCACATAGTGATCGGTCTTTATGACAGTAAATTTCACTCATTGTCGAAATGCTACGATATATTATTAAGGTCGATGGCGATCGGTGGCTTTGCCACATAGGTTACATGATGATCGGTCTTTAAGACAAAAAGACAAATTTGTCGATATGGTGTGTAGCAGATGGAGGGCTGATTGTAGAAATCCCCAAGGTGTGATGGTTGGTACGGGTTGGTGTGTAGAGGATGGAATTCTAGGATGGGTTGGGCTATTCATCATTTATTATTTATCATGTAATTATGGTTGTTGCCTTTATGTTTGGGCCAGGGCTCATAATGTGTTTGTGAGCCCAAGCCTTTTATGTGTTTTCGGGATTTGCACACTGAGTCTTTGTGGCTCACCCTTTCATTTTCCTCTACTCTTTCAGATGAGCAGTAGATCGTGGACATGGGAGCCGAGACAGACTCGAGGGGCCATCAAGTTTTTATTTACATAGATTATTTTTGGTTTTTCCTTTAAGTTTTTATTTTGGGAATACTTATGTAATAAGGCCCCATAGCTTATATTCACCTAAGTAGTTTTTAATATTTGCAACTTATGAAATTATGTCAAAGGTTTAATTATACGAAATAATAATAATACAAGGGTTTTTTTTTAAAATATCACCTATTTAGTCAAATATTGTCTAATTAACTTACAATTTCCAAAATCAACAAAGCAAAAGTTTTCAATGTACAACCCGTAGCATACCAGATCTGGTCGAAACGTATGAGCCGGGTTTGGGGTGTTACAATTTCAAATTTTAACTTAAAGTGCTCGAAGTTTTTTAAAGAAATCATATTTTTAAATACTTTTAAATTTCAAACCTTTGGACATGATTTTATAGATTAGGTACCAGTTTTTTTGGGGCGTTATGAGGGTGCTAATCCTTCCTCATACGTAATCGACTCCCGAACCCCTTTTTTTGTTTATGTAAACCAAAATTGAATATTTTAAAAATAAAATGTTTTACAAGGTGATCCAATCACACCTAAGTAAAAGGGATTGGTGGCGACTCCATTTTCGTTTTTCAAAGTCGATCCCCATTTTTCAAAACCCGATTTTAACGATGATGATGACCATAACGATGAATCGATGTCAACTAGAAGCATTTGACAAGATTGGCCCCATAATGTCTATGCCCCACATATGGAAAATTTGTGAAGAGTTGGAGTAAGCCCATAAATCTTGTCTCCTTAGATACGGCGTAGCTGATACCATCCCTTTCTCTATAAATTGGAAGTGCCCAATCCTCATATTTAGGGCGCGTCTTATTAGCCCAAGCATGTCCTGATATGATCGTGCAAAACGTCTTTCAGTCTTTTTGAAAATAACTCAATGATGTCTCGCATATCTTGTTCAAAATCCTAAGATCCCCTAGACCCATATCTTGTTCAAAAAGGGAGTCAGTAACAACGTCGCTCATGACATTGAATCTGGATACCTAGGTACGAAGGCAAACAAATCCAAAGAATAAATGATTCTAAGGATGATTATTGATATGGTCATGAATAAAGAAAAAAAAATCATTGTCCAAAGACCAGGCAGTATATCACAGTGCAACAAAAGTTGCCAAAAAAAAAAATGAAAGGTTGCTTAGACTTGTAAGGATTGGCATAAGAAGCTACCGTTACCCTCTATCTTATTGAGCGTCGGCCAGAACTTTCACTGGGGCAACATCTCACCCATTGGTTTATGGAATTGAAAGATTTTGCCAATTGAACCTAGTTGAAGAAAAGGTTAAAGTTATCCATCACGATCAGATAATGCAAGCTTATGACAAAGAAGTTCATTTCAGGGAATTCCACGAAGAAGCCTGATGTCAAAAGAGATTTTTCTTCTACAAAATGATTTTAGAAAAAAGCATATGCCAAATTGGGAAGGACTTATGTAGGGCCTGTTCTAGAGGAGCATTGATATTGACCGAGATGGATGGAAAAGACTTGGCCAATCTGGCGAATTCAAGTTTAGTTAAGAGATATTTTACCTGAAAGAGGAAAGACCAAGGTGAAAACCCGTAAAGGCGCTTTGAAATAAAAAAAGAAAAAAAAAAAGAAAGAAAAAAGCAAAAAAAAAAAAAAAAAAAAGGAGAGGCCAAGGCGAAAACCCGCAAAGGGCGCTTTGAGACCAAAGGGGATTTGAGTTGAAAACCCGAAAAGGGCGGCTCAAATTTTGATCAAAAGTGGGGCATACAATAGTCTTGCTACATTTGAAGTAAAAATGAAGAAATATGTTACGTCTTAGGGCACTGACAGAGTACTCCGGATCCCCTAAACACATATTTAGTTTAAAATGGTTCTCAAGAAATCGGAACAGAGAAGCTCAGATTGCAATATCTAGGGCACCTAGTTTCCCATTCTGCCCATTTTAAATCTTTGATTACTTTATTCTTTTCAAAGAAATACTCCAATTAATTTTCTTTTGTAGCCTCTGCTATATACCAACCAATTTTCATTTATTGCCTTGGTTATCTTTGATTAGCTTATTTGCTTCGAGCTATACTCCTGATTAATTTCTTTCATGTTCATTTTTGTGATCTTTTTCAAGAATTTTATTGAAATAACGATTAATGGACTAATAACACTTTCATAAAAGGAGTTTCGCATATTACTCTGGAAGCTTCTAAATAATAGAGGAATCTGAAACATGACTATTGTTCAGAACTCACCAAGCCTAAGGGCTGGAAACATTGAAAAATGATTATCTCTTCAGATTCTTATGGGATAAGACAATTTCGTTGGTGGTACTATATTGGCAAATGACGAATAAGGCCAACCCATGCGTAAAAAGGGATCGTTGTGGGGATACCCTGCATTCATGTAAATTTCAAACTCATACATCTGGTTATTACACCTAGGGAATGGTGTAACAGGTTAAATTGATGGAAAACGATACAAGTTTTATACCTCTGAGTGGTAACAGATTGGATGAAATAAACCAAATGTTATTATAGTAGGATGGTACAAGCCTTATGTTCTCAAAGATCCAAGTGGAGAAGGCTTAGAAATTACATTGGGGCAAGCTGGTTGAGCAGAACATAATCAATGAACAAAGATGAAAAACAAATGAGTGATAACACTTAGAGTAGGAATCATACTCATAACATTTTTGTATCATAGCAAGTTTCATTAGGAGCATTTGATTCATTTCGGTCATTGCATCCTAATCCTTTAAACGGAATCATCTTTATGACATGTTACATATAGTTAGAAGCATTTGATTCATTCTGATCATACCATCTTAGTCATGTGATATAAACATATGGAATCAAGTCTACAGGACATGTCTCTCAGTGGACGGTGTAGCAATACTGGTGAATTTGCAGATCTTATCTTTCTAAAGTTGTAGGAAGAAGACCAAAAGAAGATTTTAGTCTTAACTCCCTGAAATTGTACTAGAGTAGACTAAAGAAAGAAGATCTTAACTTCCTGATGTTGTAGGAAGTAGATCAAAAGAAGATTTTAGTCTTATCTCCCTGAATTTGTAGCGGAATAGACTAAAAGAAGATCTTATCTTCCTGAAGTTATAGGAAGTAGATCAAAAGAATTTCAGCCTTATCTCTTAGTCATGTGATATAAACATATGGAATTGAGACTACAGGACATGTCCCTCAATGGACGGTGTAGCAATACTAGTGAATTTGCAGATATCATCTTCTTGAAGTTGTAGGAAGAAGACTAAAAGAAGATTTTAGTCTTATCTCCCTAAAGTTGTAGTGGAATAGACTGAAGAAAGAAGATCTTATCTTCCTGAAGTTGTAGGAAGTAGATCAAAAGAAGATTTTAGTCTTATCTCCCTGAAGTTGTAGCGGAATAGACTAAAATAAGATCTTATCTTCCTGAAGTTGTAGGAAGTAGATCAAAAGAATTTTAGCCTTATCTCTTAGTCATGTGATATAAACATATGGAATCGAGTCTACAGGACATGTCCCTCAGTGGACGGTGTAGCAATACTGGTGAATTTGCAGATCTCATCTTCCTGAAGTTGTAGGTAGAAGACCAAAAGAAGATTTTAGTCTTATCTCCCTGAATTTGTAGTGGAGTAGACTGAAGAAAGAATATCTTATCTTCCTGAAGTTGTAGGAAGTAGATCAAAAGAAGATTTTAGTCTTATCTCCCTGAAGTTGTAGCGGAATAGACTAAAAAAAGATCTTATTTTCCTGGAGTTGTAGGAAGTAGATCAAAAAAAAAAAATTCAGCCTTATCTCCTTGAAGTTGTAGGGAGTAGATTGAAGACAGAAGATCTCATCTTCCTGAAGTTGTAGGAAGCAGATAAAAAAGAATTTCAGCATTATCTCCCTGAAGTTGTAGGGAGTAGACTGAAAGCAGAAGATCTTATCTTCCTAAAGTTGTGGGAAGCAGATCGAAGTCATTTTAGTCTTACTTCCCTGAGGTTGCAGCGGAGTAGACTAAAAACAGAAGATTTTATCTACCTGAAGTTGCAGTGGAGCAAATCAAAAGCAGAAGATCTTATCTTCCTAAAGTTGGAGGAAGCATATCGAAGACGTTTTAGTCTTATTTCCCTGAGTTTGCAGCGGAATAGACTAAAAACAGAAGATTTTATCTCCCTAAAGTTACAGTGGAGCAAATTGGAAGCAGAAGATCTTATCTTCCTAAAGTTGAAGGAAGCAGATCAAACACGTTTTAGTCTTATTTCCCTGAGGTTGCAGCGGAGTAGACTAAAAACAGAAGATTTTATCTCCCTGAAGATGCAGCAGAGCAAATCAAAAACAGAAGATCTTATCTTCCTGAAGTTGTAGGAAGCAGATCAAAGACATTTTCAGTCTTATCTCCTTGAGGTTGCAGCGGAGTAGACTAAAAACAGAAGATTTTATCTCCTTGAAGTTGCAGGAGAGCAAATCGAAAACAGAAGATCTTATCTTCCTGAAGTTATAGGAAGCAGATCAAAGACATTTTCAGTCTTATCTCCCTGAAGTTGCAGTGGAGTAGATTGAAGAAAGAAGATCCCATCTTCTTAAAGTTGTAGGAAGCAGATCAAAAGGACACTTTCAGCTTTATTTCCATGGGGTTGCAGTGGAGTTAGAAGCCATTTTAAGAAGACCAAAAAGCCAAGGCTCCGCCAAGGCCGGGCAAAATTGGTCCTTTTATAGTCTTTGCTCTATTCTTGTTTCACAACAATGAGCAAAGAGGGGTAGCTGTAGTAACCCATTTTTGCCCGGGCCTATTTGAATAAACCAAAAATAAATAATAAATGTTCAGTCTACAGTCCCTGTTACAAGACCAATTTCCAAAAGCCCCAAAACAAACCCGTTGGCCCAATTACAGACTCCACAAATCAGACCCACTACCCTTGGCCCAAACCTGAAAACACCACCCGAGCCCCAATCCATTACACTAACCCACTACCTAATTAACCCAACGGACCCAAAAAACATACGGGGCCCAAAAGACCCAATAGACCTGGACTCAAATGGCCCAAGAGGCCCAGAATATTGAACAAAAACCAGAAGACCTAGGGTTTCTGGAAACCCTAGGTGCCGTCAGCAGGAATCTAGCGCAATCGTCGCAGTCACCAGCCTCCGATCGTGCCTAGATTCACGCCTTAATCACCATCATCGCAAGATCTTTTCCTCTGCTGCACAAAAGGAAATAACAGTAGCAAATCATGACAGAAAACTAGACAGGATCTTTTGTTTCCTTTTTTACTTTCATTTTTGAGGGTATAAAAACCCATTAAATATGTAAATGAAAGGACAATACGAGGGGACGGAGAAAAGAATACACAGAAATACAAAAAAAAAAAAGAGAAAGAAAACATTGAAACAGAATACATTTTTTTTAAGGTAGTCTATATTCTATCTTTTATTATTTTTTATTTTTTTATGTTTCGTGCATGTTATTTACAAAATAGAGAAGAGGAGGTTTACCTTTCGACGGGCTTGAAAAGAAGAGGTTTGGCGTCCAGCCACCGCTCGTAGTGGCGCGTGAGGCGCGTGGAAGTAGCGATCGGAAACCTGGCGATCGAAGACCCAGAGAGATTTCCAGAGAATTCCTGAAGTTTTTTTTAAAATAGATTTAAAATGATTTTTTTTAAAACTGATTTTATATAGCAGATAGCAAACGATGCCGTTTTTTATTACCAGGATCCGCGCGTCGACCCAATATCCAAATGAAGATCCGTGCATTTTTTTAAAAATGGGATATTTGACTTTTCAGTCCTTTCATAATTTTATTTATTTTATTTTAATCCAATTTAAATTTCTAATTTTATTCAATTAACCCTAAAAGTTTATGTTTATTTTAATTGAACCCATGACTGCTTTAAAGGTTAAAATCGAAACGATGCCGTTTTAAAATTTTGAATAATTTCTATATTAATCCCTGTAACTTAACGCGCATTTAAATTTAGTCCTTTTATATTTGCTTTAATTGCTATTTTAACCCCTTTTTATTTTTATTTTTGTTATTTGATCCTGATTTATTTATTTATTTTTTTAAATTTAAATTTTCTTATTATTATATTAAATGTTTTATCTTATTAAATATTTTTTTATTACTTGAATATTAATTTATTCATAATTTAAGTTTTATATATATTTTTATATGTACTAACCTATTATATATGTTTAATTATTATTCATTTTATGTGGTTCAATATTATTTTTATTATATATTATTAATATATTATTTATTACATTTTTTATATATATTATATAGTATTATATTATATATTATTTATAAAGCTTTATTTTATATTATTTAATCTATCTTATTTATATTGTTTATATTATGTATATAATTTTATAATTAATGTACTACATATATACATATTTTTATTACATATATACTATATTATATTTTTTTTCTAAATTTTTTATATTACGTGGTATTATATTATATCATTTATTATTTTCTAAAAATTTTATTTTTGTATAATATTATTGGATATTATAAGCCTAGCTCACCACAAAAATAAGGCAATGTTTAGGTATTTAGAAATTTGGAAAATAGTGCCCTAACGTGCTGGGTGCGATTTTCTGTTTGGCTAAATAACTAAATATCCTTTTAACAAGTTTTGTAAATCGTGAGACGATTTTTTATTACAAAGGTTATAAAATATCATGTCCTAACGTGTTGGATGTAATGTTTATATTCCTTTGGAACAAGAAAATCTCAAATTTTAACTTAAAGTGCTCGAAGTTTTTTTAAAGAAATCATATTTTTAAATACTTTTAAATTTCAAACATTTGGACATGATTTTATTGATTAGGTACCAGTATTTTGGGCGTTATGAGGGTGCTAACCCTTCCTCATACGTAATCGACTCCCGAACCCGTTTTTTTTTGTTTACGTGGACCAAAATTGAATATCTTAAAAAATAAAATGTTTTACAAGGTGATCCAATCACACCTACAGTAAAAGGGATTGGTGGCGACTCCATTTTCATTTTTCAAAGTCGATCCTCATTTTTCTAAAAACGATTTAAAAAGAGTTTCGACAAGCATGCTCTATAATTTTGAAAACTATTGTTACCTCCATAAACATTAGATGCATTCATCCCTACTCTACACCACCCACTTCAATTTAATTTTTTTCTAATATTTTTAATTTTTTAAAGGCAGATAAATATAGATTAAAACATTACATAGTTAATTAACATAGGGCTTCCCATTTCTTTTAGGTTTGTGTCGCTATTTCTTGACATTATAAGGCAATGGTCAAAATTTAATTTTGGTCTCTAGACTTCCTAAAACTTGAGATTTAATTTATATACTTTAATTTTTGACATAATGTAGTGTATAGACATTTTTAATGTCATTAGTTAGTCTAAATACTTAGAATTGCTAATCATTTCAATCAAAATGTTAATATCATTTTTTCTTAAGAAAAACATTTCAACAAACAAATTTATTTTATCATACGATTTTGAATAAGTGCTTTTAAGAAAATTTCCTAATAAGTAATTTTAACATTATTTTTATTGTTACATATATTTTTTTAATTCTAAAATGTCACATCAAAGAATTTAATAGAAAAAATTTAATGATGATAACTGTTGAATCTGAATTTTTAAATTCAAAAACTAAAGAATCATGTTCTTCAAAATAAAAGTAGAGACCAAATTCTAAATCTACAAAGTATGTAAGGATTTAGTGTATATTTTAATTTTAAAATTTTTACTTTACCCAATACAAAATCTGGGTCGAGATCCATACTAGTTTTGGTTAAAATCCATATATAAGTCGCTGCATGTATTTATTTTCCTATAATGATAAAATATGATGAAAAACCTTGTAATCTTGTGAATCTTAATTTTTTTTTCTTCGTGTTATATTTCTCTTTTTCCTACAAAACTTTGTTGTTGAGAGTTCCAATATTAGATTTAATTTCTCTATATTACAATGATTAATATAGTAATATCTTTTTGGGTTGAGTAGAATGATTCAACAAGTTCAAAGATGATGATGGAAACTTTAACATGTCCTTAACAAGTGATGTGAAAGGCTTACTTGAATTATATGAAGCTTCACATTTACGTGTGCATGGGGAAGATATACTTGAAGAAGCTCTTGGTTTCACCACCACTCATCTAGGTTTAGCCAAAGCTGCTGGCACTATCGAATATCCCCTTTCAGCCTTAGTCTCCCATGCTCTATACCAACCCATCTGCAGGGTCTTGCCAAGGTTGGAGGCTAGGCGATTCATTTCAATTTACCGAGACGATGTTTCACCTAACTAAGTGCTGTTGAAGTTTGCAGAGTTGGATTTCCACTTGTTACAAATTTTACACAGGGAAGAGCTAAGCAAGATCTCAAGGCAATATATTACTCCTAAAACATTCAACATTTGTAACAACCCGGTTTAGGGGTTATGCGTTTAGAGCATAACTTGAGTGTTGGTAGGCTTATGGTGAGGATGGATGAGTTTTAAGGGGTTTGGAGAACCCTAGAAGGTAAGGGATGCCTTAGGAAAATTTTGGATTTTTAGTGTAAAAAAAAGGGAATCGGGCCAAGGAGGCCTTAAGAATAATTTTCGGTAATTTTTGGTACAAAGGAAGCGGTGGTGGTAGAGTGGCTTTGTGATGCACGCTTAAGAGCTTGGGAGGCGCCATTAAGGACCTGGGTTCGAATCCAGGCGGCAGCAGTAAAGGGTTTTATTTTTGTTTTGGGACGTTAAAAGGAAGGAACTAAGGAAGGAGGTCATAAAAGAAAATATGGCGGGTTTATGTCATAAAAATCGCCACGGCAGAGTGGCATGAGGCGTTGTGGTAGCTTCTTTGGAGGAGTCCGAGTTCGAACCTTGGGGCTGCAGGGAGTGTTTCATTTTATGCATCCCGGCATTAGGGGAAGGAGGCTTTAAAAAAATATAAGAGGAGTTTATGACACAAAGAGAACAGCAGCAGAGTGGCGTGGGGGGGCGCTACCTGCAGCAAGGATTCCAGCAGGTCGTGGGTTCAAGGCGTGTGAGCAGCAATTTGGTGTTTATTTTGGCTTTTTGCGCCAGGAAAGAAGGAAGCAATTGGACGGCACATGGAGTTTGAATTGAAGGAGGATTAAGCTTTGTTATACTTTTAAAATTAATTTGGTGTAAGGATAATTACTATTTTATTTTTTTATTATTTTAAGAGGTGATAATGGATAAAGGTGGGTTTTATTTTAGTTTAATTTGAATTGGTTTTAAATGGTTGGCTGGGAGTAAATTAAAGGATTTGATTAATTCAAATGTGTTTGAATTAGTGGCTAGGAGAGATTCTAGGAAATGGCCGAATGTTGGAGTCTTCAAGGGGAGAGTGGCGAATTCTATTTAAGAGTGGTGTGCTATCCCTTTGCCGAATTTTGGTTCTTTCTTCTCAAGCCTTGCTTCTTTGTTTTCTTCTTTTCTTCTTGATTGTCATTTGGCCGAACTTCAAGTAAGCTTACGTATTTTTCTTCTTTGAAATCAAAAGCCATTAACATCATAAACCTTGCCGATTTCTCCCTTGGACTTGTTGGCGAATCTTCATTTGTGAACCTCATTCATCTTTTATTTCCTCTCTTTTCTCAAAACCTTGTTGCCAAAATCTACCCTCCCCTATTAGTATCTCTTTGGCGAATATTAAGTGTGGTGTAGAGCACGTTGGGTTTCGTTTTCAATCATTGGAGAAGGTAAGTAGGTAAGGCGAATGTCTTATGTTCATCCTTTGTTCTCTGTCTTTTACAAAGGTAAGAGACGGTCTTGGATTTATTTGGAAGTATGTTAATCTCTTGTGGTAATCGAATGGTTATAGGGCCTCCGGGATTTGGAAACAATCAAGTGTAGCCTCTTTTCTCTGTTAATCGGGTGGTAAGTGGTGGTAAGAATTATTCGATATTCTTGTCTTGGTCGAATGGCCCTAGGTTTTCTCTAAGTGTGCTAAGGTCGAATTAATGTGGTATTATGTTAGGGATTTCGACAGACTTTTAGGTGCCACGTGTGATTTTGGGATTTAGCCGACGGTATCAAACAGGTGCGTAATTATCACACTGTTTCTTCTGTTTTGTGTATTAATATATATGTATATATAGTTGGTGTATGATGTGTGATAGCCGACAATAAAGGCTAAAGTGGTGGATACCCATGGTTGGGGTAAACGATTAACAGGTTAGTAGTTCGTGATACTAAATTATTTATGGTGCCTATTTGATATGGTAATGAGCATGTGATTATACTCACTTTATATGTTGATTTGACATGATAAATGGACATATGTGCATGGGGATTGGATTTAAGCAAAGAAGGACGGGGAGTACATATTGTACGTGGTCTAATGTTAGCTTCGTGCTACATTAGCGCTTGATGGTTAGCTGTGTGCTTCATCAAGGGAGATGTTGGCTAGGTGCCCATCTCGGCGGTTGATAGCTGAGTGCATCGCCGTAGATAGATTATTATGAGGATCATGATGTGATTGGTGGCTCAGCCACGGCCTTGTGCAGCAGGTCTACCAAGGTAGGATTTGTGGGATCACTCGGTTGTGATCGATGGATTAGCCACGGCCTTGGGCAGAGAGTCTGCTAAGGTTGGTGTAACGGATGGATCTTGGTTGGGTTGGGTTTCGTAATTGCATATCTATTTGTATGATCTGTGTGGATATGGGCCAAGCCCATATGAGGAGGCGTGTGTGATAATTATGCACTGAGTCAGTGGACTCACCCTATTTTTCTCAACCATTTCAGGTGATTCGTGATTAATGGACCGGGTTGGAGGGGATACAAAGGTGGCCATGCAGAAGGAGATTATTTTGATTATTTTATGTTTTTAATATTAAGTATTGGGTTCAAATATTGGGTTGTAATAAGGGCCTTATGTTTATTATTTTTGGTAATATTTTGTTATTATTATTTATGGCTTGTTCAAACTAAGTTACTAGGTGAAGATGACTTTATTTTAGCAACTTATTTATTCAAATTATATATATATGTTTAATAAAGTTTTAATATGGGCATTGTATAATAACAAAGTTTTATTTATAATTTTAAATGGACATGGTTTTCAAAAGTTAACAATTCTCATGTTTTATTCAAAAGTCAAAAAGATTTTCAACCGTCTTTCCGCAGTGACATAACCAGATCCGGTCAAGGCTCTGGGCCGGGTTTGGGGGTGTTATAGTTTGGTATCAGAGCCCAATTCAAAACTCGACTTTGAGGGTTTTGGGCCCAAAAACATTTTCAAAATAGGCTTTTCAAAATATAGACTTTTATTTCAGGTTATTCTAGCATGGCACTTTGTACCTCCTACCAAGTCCACTGTAAGTACCGGACTCTTGAAGTGATTTGTTATTATGAACTGTTATGGGCTTAGTTGGGCTCGTAGATTAGTGAACTAGGATCTGATGAACCCTAGGACTAGTCTACTCAAACATATGCATAAGAATTAAGGGGCTATTAAACAAACCTGTGAAGTAAGTCGCCGAGTTAAGGTGTGGCAACCACTGTACGCATGTCTAGGAGTGGTATTCAGTAAGAGCTTGGTATTTAAGCAGTACTAGTGACTCACCTCCTCTTTACTCGAATCCTACCTGGTGCGTAGCTACGGTTCACCTTAACCAAGAGGACTTGTTCATGGGCTAAACCCGATAACTAAAACCCGAAAGGGACTAGCCATGCAGTTTTATAAAAACCTTAGTTTTTAAAATATTAAGTTAACCTTTTTAATTAGTGCAAATTATTTTGAAGACATTTCTCAAAAATGATTCCGATTTACAAAATTACCAAAATGCCCCTAGTGGCAAAATTACAAGAATGCCCCTATATTGTAAAATTACCATATTACCCTCAACTTTTGTTAAAATGATTTTACTTTACAAAAATACCAAAATCTTTAGTTTTTAAAATATTAAGATACTCTAGTTTGGGGAGATTTACAAAAATACCCCTGTGTGGAAAATTACTAAAATGCCCTTGACTTTCAAGATTTCCGGTTTAATCCCAATTTTAATAAAATTTCCCTACTTTGCAAAAGTATTCAAAAACTCTATTTTGCGAAAATTCAAGATACCCTGATTTGAAAAAAAAATTTACAAAAATTACCCCTGATGAACAAAATTACCAAAATAACCCTTAATTAAAAAAAAATTGTCATACCTTTGATTTGGGAAAAATTTCCAAAAATACCCTGGAGTTTTGAAATTCAAAATATCTTGATTTATTAAGATTTTTAATCGACCCCGATTTATTACCAAATACCCTTGTAGGAAAAATGACGAAATTACCCCTGGGTGGGGAATGGATAAGAATGCCCATAATTGTGTGTTGGATAGTGTGAATGTGAATGAGAATGTGAATGTGATTCTTTGAATTAGAGTAGTGAACTCGAACTGAAACCTTGATTGATCGAAAGAACACTTCTGAAAACCTCATTTCATAAAATTTGCTCGTGGATAAATAGTGGAACAAAATTTCTAATGCATAAAATTTCTTAAATCAGACTAAATCGAGGCGCTAGAAATGAGTTCTAGAGGACGGGGTCGTCATGGACGTGGTCGAGGTAGAATGGCCGTATCGGAACCCGTTAGATCGGGTCAAGGGTCTGAGAATGAAGTACCCCCTCTACCACCAGCATTTGGAAATGAGCAGCAAGATCAGACGGGGGATGATGCGATATCGCAGGCTGTGCTGCGAGTTTTGGAGATAGTGGCTAGAGCGGGTGGAAATATGAGAGCAAGGAAGTCTGTACCTGAGCGACTCCGAGCTAATGGAGCTGAGGTGTTTTGGGGCGTATCAAGCGTGGCACCCAGTGCGGCTGAATATTGGTTGGAAGCAACCGAGCGAACTATAGATGAGCTCGATCTGAGTCCTGAGGAGAAAGTGAAAGGAATGGTGGCGCGGCTTCGCGACGAGGCATACCAATGGTGGCTAACAATTCGGGATAGTGCCACAGCTGAGGACCTCACTTGGGAGTATGTCAAGACGGCGTACCAGAAGAAGTATGTTGGAACTCATTATATTGATGCGCAGAGGAAGGCGTTTCTAGGGCTGGTTCAAGGGAACAAGTCGTAGCGGAATACGAGGCTGAATTCCTGAGGCTAAGCCGATATGCTCAAGGAGTAGTTGCTACGGAGCATGAGCGATGTGTCCGGTTTGAGGACGGACTAAGGGATGACCTGAGGCTGTTGATAGCTCCTCACCAGGAACGGGAGTTCGCGGTGTTAGTCGAAAAAGCTAAGATAGCTGAGGGAATTAAGAACTCTGTAAGGCAGAACAGAGATAAAGATAGGAACCGGAATAGGAGGAATTTTGGAGCATCTCAATCATCCGAGGGTTTTTAAAAGACCGAGGTTGAAAAGTGCATTTCTCAGTGTTGCTAAGCCAACTATAGAAAATCCAGACCGTCCATGTGCTCGGTGTGGAAGGTACCATGTTGGTGAGTGCTGGAATCGGGATCGAGAATGCTTCAGGTGTAAGTCTAAGACTCATTTGATTAAGGATTGTCCTCAGGATCCGAACAGGACTCGGACTTTAGGCCAAGGTTATGCACAGCCAGGTGGGAATGGTCAGCAAGTGACAAGGGGTCGTGGTCCGAACCATGGAGGAAATGGTTCAGGCCAAGGTCGTGGAGCATTAGGCCGCGGAAGTGGTAGCACTGAGGCAAGACAGCCAGGTCTGGTTTATGCAGTTCGTCGGAGGGAGGATAATGATGTGCCAGATGTGTCAGCGGGTAAGTTTCTTATGCCTAGATCATTCTTTATTGTGTTGTTCACTATTGTGGTAGTTTGTTTTGTTGCTAGTAAAATATCTAGAACCTTGAATGTGGACTTAGAAACGGTGCCTAGAAAAACATGGTAGTTCCGTAAGATCAGAGTTGCGCAGTAGTAGCTAGTGTGGTGAAATTAGCCAAGTAATTTCGAGGACGAAATTATTTTAAGGAAGGTAGAATTGTAACAACCCGGTTTAGGGTTATGCGTTTGGAGCATCACTCGAGTGTTGGTAGGCTTATGGTGAGGATGGATGAGTTTTAAGGGGTTTGGAGAACCCTAGAAGGTAAGGGATGCCTTAGGAAAATTTTGGATTTTTAGTGTAAAAAAAAGGGAATCGGGCCAAGGGAGGCCTTAAGAATAATTTTGGTAATTTTTGGCACAAAGGAAGGCGGTGGTAGAGTGGCTTTCGTGCGCTGCTTAAGAGCTTGGGGAGGGCGCCATTAAGGACCTGGGTTCGAATCCAGGCGGCAGCAGTAAAGGGTTTTATTTTTGTTTTGGGACGTTAAAAGGAAGGAACTAAGGAAGGAGGTCATAAAAGAAAATATGGCGGGTTTATGTCATAAAAATCGCCACGGCAGAGTGGCATGAGGCGTTGTGGCAGCTTGCTGGAGCGGGTCTGGAGTTTGAACCTTGGGGGCTGCAGGGGAGTGTTTCATTTTTATGCATCCTGGCGTTAGGGGGAAGGAGGCTTTAAAAGAATATAAGAGGAGTTTATGACACAAAGAGAACAGCAGCAGAGTGGCGTGGGGGGGCGCTACCTGCAACAAGGATTCCAGCAGGTCGTGGGTTCAAGGGGTGTGAGCAGCAATTTGGTGTTTATTTTGGCTTTTAGCGCCAGGAAAGAAGGAAGCAATTGGACGGCACATGGAGTTTGAATTGAAGGAGGATTAAGCTTTGTTATCCTTTTAAAATTCGGCTGGTGTAAGGATAATTACTATTTTAATTTTTTATTATTTTAAGAGGTGATAATGGATAAAGGTGGGTTTTATTTTAGTTTAATTTGAATTGGTTTTAAATGGTTGGCTGGGAGAAATTAAAGGATTTGATTAATTCAAATGTGTTTGAATTAGTGGCTAGGAGAGATTCTAGGAAATGGCCGAATGTTGGAGTCTTCAAGAGGGGGAAGAGTGGCCGAATTCTATTTAAGAGTGGTGTGCTATCCCTTTTGCCGAATTTTGGTTCTTTCTTCTCAAGCCTTGCTTCTTTGTTTTCTTCTTTTCTTCTTGATTGTCATTTGGCCGAACCTTAAAGTAAGCTTACCTATTTTTCTTCTTTGAAATCAAAAGCCATTAACATCATAAACCTTGCCGATTTCTCCCTTGGACTTGTTGGCCGAATCTTCATTTGTGAACCTCATTCATCTTTTATTTCCTCTCTTTTCTCAAAACCTTGTTGCCAAAATCTACCCTCCCCTATTAGTATCTCTTTGGCCGAATATTAAGTGTGGTGTAGAGCACGTTGGGTTTCGTTTTCAATCATTGGAGAAGGTAAGTAGGTAAGGCCGAATGTCTTATGTTCTGTCCTTTGTTCTCTGTCGATTTTACGAAGGTAAGAGACGATCTTGGATTTATTTGGAAGTATGTTAATCTCTTGTGGTAATCGAATGGTTATAGGGCCTCCGGGATTTGGAAACAATCAAGTGTATCCTCTTTTCTCTGTTAATCGGGTGGTAAGTGGTGGTAAGAATTGTTCTGATATTCTTGTCTTGGTCGAATGGCCATAAGTTTTCTCTAAGTGTGCTAAGGTCGAATTAATGTGGTATTATGTTAGGGATTTCGACAGACTTTTAGGTGCCACGTGTGATTTTGGGATTTAGCCGACGGTATCAAACAGGTGCGTAATTATCGCACTGTTTCTCCTGTTTTGTGTATTAATATATATGTATATATAGTTGGTGTATGATGTGTGATAGCCGACAATAAAGGCTAAAGTGGTGGATACCCATGGCTAGGGTAAACGATTAGCAGGTTAGTAGTTCGTGATACTAAATTATTTATGGTGCCTGTTTGATATGGTAATGAGCATGTGATTATACTCACTTTATATGTTGATTTGACATGATAAATGGACATATGTGCATGGGGATTGGATTTAAGCAAAGAAGGACGGGGAGTACATATTGTACGTGGTCTAATGTTAGCTTCGTGCTACATTAGCGCTTGATGGTTAGCTGTGTGCTTCATCAAGGGAGATGTTGACTAGGTGCCCATCTCGGCGGTTGATAGCTGAGTGCATCGCCGAGATAGATTATTATGAGGATCACGATGTGATCGGTGGCTCACCACGCCTTGCAAAGCAGTCTACCAAGGTAGGATTTGTGGGATCACTCGGTTGTGATCGGTAGATTAGCCACACGCCTGGGGGGGAGTCTGCTAAGGTTGGTGTAACGGATGGATCTAGGTTGGGTTTGGTTTCGTAATTGCATATCTATTTGTATGATCTGTGTGGATATGGGCCAAGCCCATATGAGGAGGCGTGTGTGATAATTATGCACTGAGTCAGTGGACTCACCCTATTTTTATCAACCATTTCAGGTGATTCGTGATTAATGGACCGGGTTAGAGGATACAAAGGTGGCCATGCAGAAGGAGATTATTTTGATTATTTTATGTTTTTAATATTAAGTATTGGATTCAAATATTGGGTTGTAATAAGGGCCTTATGTTTATTATTTTTGGTATTATTTTGTTATTATTATTTATGGCTTGTTCAAACTAAGTTACTAGGTGAAGATGACTTTATTTTAGCAACTTATTTATTCAAATTATATATATATGTTTAATAAAGTTTTAATATGGGAATTGTATAATAACAAAGTTTTATTTATAATTTTAAATGGACATGGTTTTCAAAAGTTAACAATTTTCATGTTTTCTTCAAAAGTCAAAAAGATTTTCAACCGTCTTTCCGCAGTGACATAACCAGATCCGGTCAAGGCTCATGGGCTGGGTTTGGGGGTGTTACAACATTAATTGTTTATCCTAATTTAAAAGGACTAATCGATACCTAATAATGAACTATACATGGTTAGGCTAATGTGGGTTTTGTTTCAGGTGGGGGGAAAGTTTAGACATACCTACAAAACTACCTTTCGTTTGAGATAGATTGGTAGAAGGTTACTTTTGGATATTGGGAGCGTATTTTGAGCCACAATACTCTTTTGCTAGGGAGATATTAGCAAAAGCACTAGTCATAATATCAATAATGGATGACATATATGATGCATATGGCAAACTTGAAGAACTTCAACTCCTCACGAATGCAATTCAGAGGTTAGCAACTTATATATTTACACACGATTCAATTTTAAATTTGGAAGTTGATTCAGTTAGTTCATGTAATCATGTATAAAAAAACATTATTCAATATGTTTAATTTTGTACTTTTTTATAATTGATTTTTAGGTGGGATGCTGACTATATGGATCAATTCCCAGAATACATGAAGTCATTTTACAAGCCATTGTTAGATTTTTATGGAGAATTGGAGGAGACAATGATTAAACAAGGAAAATAGTAACCCTTTTCTCATATATTATGCAAGGACAGTGTCAAATGAGTAGGGTTGGCAATCCGCAAGGCGTAGTGGGACTATTCACCTCGGCCCCATCCAATTTTTACCCCTCCCGCGTTGACACCACCCCCTTATATTTGAAATTTTATATCCAACAAGAGAAAATGTTTCTCAACTTTACCCAAACTCACCCCAAAATATTAAATAACTTTTATGTTTTATTACTTTTTACAAAATTAAATACAATGCATATTATAAAATCATATGAAATTTTAAAATATCTAATTAAAAAAATAAAAAATAAAAATCTTATAAAATTTTATAGAAGTTTAAAAAATTATATTTAAAATATATAGAATTAATTATGAAATTAAAGAAGGTATTTTGGTCATTTTCAAGATAGGACGACTATGCAAGTTTAATCAAAACCTTATCCCTGCCCGAACTATAAAATTTTAATTAAAAATCCATTTTCCTTGTCTCCAAATTCAATTTTCATATAAAGAAAATATGATTTCTAGGGTTGGATCCAAACCTATGGATTTGGGTTATTTTATTATTCCTAAGTATAGATACATGTTTATCATGAGTATATTCCATTTTATAAAAAGAATAAATTATATTGGAAGGATTATAAGTTGGTTTTTTTTTTTTTTTTTTTTTTTTTTTTTTGAAATATCTCATTATAGATCCATTCTTTTTGACACAATGTATAGAATTACCCATAACCCCTCCCTCAATCCATAAATAGGAAGATAATGCGCTTCATCACACTCAAATTCACACCCTCCTACATTGGCAACAATGCCTATGCCAATTGAACTAAGAGTTAATCGGCATAACTTGGTACTTATGTACTCTAAACTTGAAAATCTATTATGACCTAAAAGTAACGACTTCTTTTATTTTTCCCCCCTTTTATAGATTAAACAATTGTGTGAATCTTATTTTGTGGAGGCCAAATGGTACAATGAAAACTAAGTACCAACAATGGAGGAGTATATGAGGAACGGAGTTGTATCTGCTGCTTATATCATGTTAATTGTCACATCTTTTGTTGGAATGGGAGATTTTGTGACACCTGAGGTTTTTAATTGGGCATCTAACAACCCTAAAATCATTTATGCTTCTTCTATTATTGGCCGTCTCATGGATGATATTGCTTCACACAAGGTACTTTCTTTCAGAATTTTGCAAGAGTATTTTCAATAACTTAAATTTAATGAATAAAACTATTATAAATATACAGTTTGGGCAAGAGAAAGGATACTATGCATCGGCTGTTGAATGCTACATGAGAGAACATGCGGTTTCAAAAGAAGAGAAGCATATATTGAATTGAAGAAGCAAGTGGGGAATGCTTGGAAAGATATAAACCATGAATTGATATTTAGTGAGATATCCAAAGTTGTTCCAGGGCCGGTCCTTACACAAATTCTCAATTTTACAAGGGTCGTCGATTTCATTTACAAGAATGAAGATGGGTACACACATGTTGGGAAAAATACAAAAGATGGTGTAATGGCCCATTTTTGCCCGGGCTAAAAAACCAAAATAAAAAAATAAATATCCAAAAACAGTCCCTTTACAATAAACAGACCAAGCCCAATACCCGTGGCCCAATTTACATACCCAGAACCCAACATCTAAACTAAGCCCAAACCTAATGACCCAAACTACACAGAGCCCAAACTAAAGCCAAAAAACCAGAATGGCCCAATGGCCCAAATTCAGGTTTCAAAAATTAGAAACCCCAAACCCTAGGGTTCTAGCCTTGCGCCGCAGCACTCGATACCATTCTTCATTCACGCCGCAATCCGCGTGCGAATAAGGCTCCATCGCTAGATTTGCGCCGTTCACCTGCAAGAAGGAAAGAAAAGACAACAATAATGGCAGAAAACAAGCAGAATAGATTTTGTATTTATTTCTCTTCTATTTTCTTTAGGCTATAAATTTGTAAATAGAACACAAAGAAAAGGATACTATACAGGAAGAAAAGAATACAAAAATATTCACAAAGATCCGGAGAAATAAAATACAAGAAACTAGGTTATAAAGGTGATTTTCCAGTTATTTTCATTTTTTTATTTTTTTATTTAAATCTATGCGTTTTTTTTTATATAACTACAGTTTTAAAAAATATAACATGAAAGGACTACCTTTAAAATCACAGAGATATTGGCTTCCGGCTGCCGTCTGAGGAGGCACGTGTGGCGGCGCATCGATGGTGCCAGGATCGGAGCCTGGACCTCAGGCCGAGAGCTAGAGAGGATTTGAAAGTGGGGAGGATTCTGTTTTTTTTTTTTAAATGAATGACAAAGTGATTTTTTAACTGATTTTTACTTATATAGCAACAACAAAACGGCGTCATTTTTGCTTAATTAATAAACACCAAAACGACATCGTTCGGGCTTTAGGATCCGCGTGTTGACCCGATCCAGCCCTCAGGATCCGCGTGTTTTACTAAATGGTCTAATTTACATTTTAGTCCTCTTGCATTTTTATATTTTTTAATTTGGTTTAATTTCATTTTTTATTTATTTTTAATTTGACCTTACAATTTTAATTAATTTTCAATTTAGTCCCTCGGGCTCTTTAAAGGTTGGGATCAGAACGACGTAGTTTTTAAACTTGGTCTAATTGCTATTTTAACCCTTGTGATTTAACGCAAATTTTAATTTAATATTTTTTATTTGTTTTAATTGCAATTTAACGCCGATTTTCTTTGTTTTAATTTTATTTTATTATTTTATATTATATTTTAATTATTTATCATATTAAATATTTTATATTAGTTTCCCATATTTATTAATTTATTAATATTGTGAAATTCATATATATATATTATATGTATTATTTTTATATATTTAATTATTATTTAATATATATTATTTTACTTGTTTAATAATTTATATATTAGTACATTATTTACATATTATTTATTATATTATATTTTAATTTGTATTATATAGTATTATATTATATTGTATTTTTTTATAGTTGTTCGTATAAAGTTTATTATAGTATACAATTCATTTCATTATTTATTACATATAATTTTTATGATTAGTATATTATTTATTATATCATATATATATTTTAAAATATTATATTATATATTATTTCTAATTTTTCTTATTTATAAAGTATAATATTATATTATATAAGTTATTTAATTTATGTTGTTTTTATTATATACGTAATATATATGTTTTTATATACTATTTATTAATTATTTTTTATTATATATAGTTATGTATACATGTGTTAAAATTATTAAATTATATATATTTATGATAGGTTTTTACTTTTAATCTTTTGTTATTATGTATATATATTAAATCATTTTAAAAAATCATCATATTCTTTTTCCTCGATGTTTAAACATGTTATTCTATTTTTCATTTAATTTTATTATTTCGTGAAAATTTCAATTATTGCTATATTATATGTTTATTTATATTCTTTAGATCGTTTATTATTGTTTAGCATATTCCATTATATATTCATGTTATATTATCTTTTTATTATTTATTGATAGTGAAATTTGTAATTTTGTAAAATTGTTATTTGTATATTCAAACCATTTTTTATCAAAATACCTTTTGATGCATTTTTAAATTAAAAAATAAGGTGATATGTGATATTTGGGGACTTCGAGAAGAATTTTGCCCTAACTTACTGGGTCTCGATTTTTCTCGTGGAACTTCAAATATTAAATATCCCTTCTTATTTCAAATAAAAACTTATTCTCGGGAATTCAAAATGTCGTGTCCTAACGTGCTGGATGTGACATTATGTTATCTCGAGGTAAGGTTTTTGTAAATAAGGCAATGTTTTGGTATTTAAAAATTTGGGAAATAGTGCCCTAAGTGCTAGGTTGCGATTTTCCGTTTGGCTAAATAGCTAAATATCCTTTTAACAAGTTTTGCAAATTGTGAGATGATTTTGATTATGAAGGTTTTAAAATATCGTGTCCTAACGTGCTGGATGTGATGTTTATATTCCTTCAGAACAAGAAAGTCTCAATTTTTAACTTAATTTGCTTGAAGTTTTTTTAAAGAAATCGTATTTTTAAATACTTTTAAGTTTCAAACATTTGGACATGATTCTATCAATTTGGTACCAATTTTTGGGCGTTATGAGGGTGCTAACCCTTCCTCATACGTAACCGACTCCTGAACCCGTTTTCTCGTTTTTCGTAGACCAAAACCAAAGGTTTTAAAATGAAACGTTTTACAAGGTGATCCAATCACACCTAAGTAAAAAGGATTGGTGGCGACTCTCATTCTTGTTTTTAAAGTCGATCCCCATTTTTTAAATCGATTTTTAAAAATGGTTTCGACAGCTTGGCGACTCCACTGGGGACCAATAAGAGAGTCAAGCCGTAAAACTGATAATTTTATGTCCTTATGTTTGAATTTAAAAATTTGGTTTAAAAATTATGATTTTTTTTGTTGCATGTGGTTTTATTTTTATCTTAGCATTGCATTGCATGACTGTTGTGGTCGTACCCTTAAGTGGGAGCGAGAAGCTACTCCTTCGTGAGGTTTTCACTTCCGTGCAGGATAGTGAATCATTTTCGGGATACATCCGTACCTATGTCTTCATGAGATTTTCATCTCCGTACAGCCATAGGGAAATTTATTCCCCTGAACTGAACTCGGTCCATATGATCCTATAATGGGTGAGGATTGAGGAATCTGCTGGTTTAGGTACCTCAACTTTAGAGGTAAACCACACGTAGAAAACTTAGGAACTTACCCTAAGTAGAACAATGTCAAACCTTAGTGGTCACCCAGATAGGTGTTTGTTTATTTCATTTGCTTTATATTCCATGGTACTAACTTGTTGTGTTTTATTCTCTTGTGCATATCATTTCATATTTTAAGAGATATCGATTCACGGTCAGTTTCTAAGCTAGAAAGCTGGTTATGGAGAACGAATTCCTTGATAAAGTGGAAGACAATGCAATCGTTCACATGTAGCAAAGGCAATTAGGGAAAGAAGGATATGGATCTATTTGAGCAAGAGGAAATGCGGCAGTGCTAAAATCTCAGCCACCTGTGCTTCCTGATGTTGTTCCGATCAAAGCAGAATTGGATGTGAAGAAGATTGTACGACACCTATGGCAAGGTGTGGTGTCGAAACTAAAGGGCAAAAGGTAACTATACTCACCAATCACTTCAAAGTAAGCGTGGGGAGTACGGATAGATACTTTTGTTAACACAACTTTTCTCTTTCATATGAAAATGGTCGCCCTATAGACTGTAAGAGTGTTGGAAGGAAAATGATTGACAGAGTGCATGGGACCTACAAAAATTATTTGGATGGAAAGAATTTTGCCTATGATGGTAAAAAGGTTTATTTATTATAGGTCTGCTACCAAACAACAAGCTCGAGTTTACTGTTGTACTTGAGGATGTTGCACCTATCAAAAACAATGGAAATGCAAGCCCTGATGGCCAAGATAACCCAAATAGATGTGGAAAAAAAGAGGTTAAGAAGACCGTATCATTCAAAGACATTGGTGGAGCCATGGGCTGTTATGAACTTCTCGGCTCCTCGTTGTGATCCAAACAGCATTGCAAGGGATTTGGTTCATTGTGGAGAAATAAAAGGAATTCGTATTGATCTCCCATTTGATATATTCAATGAGATGAACCAGAATAGACTCCTTTCACCTATGATTAGAGTTGGAAAAATGTTTGAACAGATACAATCTAAACTTCCTTGAGCTCTGCAATTCCTTCTTTGTCCACTCCTTGATAGGAAAAATTCTGATCTTTATGGGACATGGAAGCTGAAGAATCTTTTTGAGTATGGCATTGTGATTCAGTGTATGGTACCAACTAGGGTGTGATCAAAACCTTACAAATCTTCTTCTAAAGATCAATGCTAAGCTTGGATGATTATCTTCATCACTATCGAAGTAATAAATTTCATGATCGAGTTAAAGTCAAGCCTAAACAAGATCAAGGAAATAAAGTGTAAGATTGAAGAGTTAGAAATAGCATTGCACAGTTGTGAACTTCAGATCGGGCTTCTTGAAACAAGTGAAGGGCGTTGGAAGGAAGAACTTCACCATTCTCACGATCGAGTCAGAAGTCAGAATTATCTCACGGGTGAAGCAGTAGCCCAGATTCGGCTTTGGTAATATAAGTAGATACAATGAGCACGAAGTATGAGCTACAATCAAATTATTGTCAAGAGTTGGCTTTGTTGTGTAAGAAAGTCAGAACACTGGGACTTAGGGCGAAAGCATATTTGTAATCCGTTTTATATAAAGGATTTTGTTTTATAATAAAGTTTCCTAAAATGAAGTTGATCTGGAATCAATGCCTCCTCTTTGCATTCATGCATTTGCATTACATTACTTCATTTGCATTAGACTTTTGCAAAAAAGACCCTAATTATGTAATAGCCTGATTTAGACCCTAATTGGAATAGTGGTTTCGGAACCACGAATCCGAGCTAGAATAAAATATTTTAATAGTTTAACTGATATCTATTTTGCATGTTTGAGCATGTGTTAAAATATCGTAGAATTATTTGTATGTTTGAGTGGCTAATTTAAGAGAATGATTAAATTGAGTAAGGACAAAAATAGCTATTATGGAAATTAGGGCCAAATTTAAATGGTTTTATTTTGCATGGAATTTAAGTTGCAAATTGGCCTTTAACTCCAAGCTAGTGGACGGCATTGACCATGCATCATGATTAAGTTGCAATTTTTATATGTTATTATTATTAGATAGTGGAAATCATGCATAATAAACTATTATTATATGATAATAATAATAAAAGAAAGAAAACATCTTTATTTCTCTCACTTGTTTCATCTTCTTCACGAACACAAAGGGGAAAGAAAAGAAAATTTAAGCTTCCATAGTTTCGGTCATTGCATGTCTCTTTAAGGTGAGTAATTTCCCTTAGTTTTTGTTAATTCTAACAATTTGAGGTTATTGTCTTGTATACTAACTAGATCATACTCAAATTCTTGAGTTGGTGGTGATAGCTGAATGCTGCCGTGGGTGGAAATTTAGTTGTAAAGATTAATTGTGGAACTTGTTGCAAGCATGTAAGATTAATGATATTTTTCTTTAGAATTTGTTGAATGAAGCTTGGTATAAGGACGTAGGAATAGAAAGAAAATTTATGAATGTGTTAAATAGCAAATAGATGGAAGAAAGGAGTTGAAAGAAGGGCTGTGAACATTCGACCTTTCATAGAGATGATTAATTTTTAAATATTTCATGTTTTGAGTTGTAAGGACTTGTTTGTAACAATGTGAATGTTAAAGGTGAAAATGGTAAAATTTTATAAGGATGTAATTTGAATTAAATTTCATGAAAATGCGTTTGAATGGGATTAATTTGATCTTATTTTAGATCAAGAACAAAAAGGGAAGGATTTGGATCGGGGGAAAGCGATAGTTTAAATCGTCGATTTCCGAAGTAAGTTATAAGTGATTGGTTTTAAATAATTAGTACTAAATTTTTAATATACATTTTCATTTAAAATTGAGATAAGAAATACAAATGCCGAGTGTACCATGATACTTTAATAGTATATGCCGAATGAAATACTATCATATATATATATGTGTTGGATTATGTATTTGGTTGAGTACTTAGAAATTGTATAAGTTGTATATGCATGTAATTATTGATGTAATTACGTTTAAATTGCCAAATGTTAAATGGTGTGAGATTTAAATCATGTGAAAACCGAACGTGCAGTAAAGCATGTGTTCAATTAATGTGTTAAAATTAGATGATTTGAAGTGAATGGAGTATACATTAAATCAAATCTTAAGTTGTAGTATAATGACCATTGGATATTTAGTTATGTGTATATATGGGCATAGTGGATAGAAAGAATAGGATTTTGAAGAAAAGGTGTTTGATTTGCATATATAGATATGTTACTTATATACAAAATTGATATAAAAATATATGATATGTGCAAGAAGAGGAAGATTTAATCACGAGCACTGTGTGTGCGAGATCGGTTGAATAGCACTGTGTGTGCGAGTTTAATCACCGAGCACTGTGTGTGCGAGATCGGTTGAAGCACTGTGTGTGCGGGTTTAATCACTGAGCACTGTGTGTGCGAGATCGGTTGAATAGCACTGTGTGTGCGGGTTTAATCACCGAGCACTATGTGGCGAGATCGGTTGAATAACAAGTTGTATGCGGTTATCGAATTTTCTTAAGGACAAACACACTTAGAAGGGTAAATAAAGGTGTCAGGTATGTTTTTATTGAATGAATAGATTATTATCTTGGTGTATAATTAGGTAAGATAGTTCGATAAGAGTTTGCAGCATATGAAAAGTTAAATATTTTGTCTTGTGATGGAATGTGCAAAAGATTGATGAATGTTAACCTAGCATAAATTTTGATATCACTAATTAATAGGTAATTAGATTGAATTTGAAAAGAATGTTGATGAAAGGCAGTGTTTGTACATTTCATCTTCTTGCTTATAACTTACTAAGCTATTGAAGCTTACATGGTGTGTTGTTTTCTTTTACGTTTTATAGATCTTTCAAGTTAAAGCTCAAGCTCGGGAATCCACGTCGAAGTCAATTATACTATCACCAAAAATTGGGTATCTTATAAGTTACACTTCTTTTGAAATTAAGGCATGTATAGGCTAGGTCTCTTTTGTATAATTTGATCGTTATAAAATTGTATATAAGTCATGCGAATATGGCTATACTTTCACGATTAGACACGATCTAGCTCTTTTGAATTTTGGTGCCCTGGTATGAATGTTTGAACTATTAAATACCATCCTATTTGGAAAGATCATTACATACCAAGTATTATGCGGTATGGAATGCATAAATTTTATATATACATATGGTACATAATGTGTGTATACACTAGGTGAGTCGTTAGAGACATATTCATATTGATTTTTCATAGGAAATTCGGATTTGTGTTGGTGTTTGTGTATGGATTTCTGATCACCTTCTTGATTGATTGAATGAGTTTTGCTAGGATTCCAAAGGTTAAATAAGTATATTATGTTACCTATCGAGATATGTGACTTTGGGTTGTTAAAAAGTGTTATCCGAGCATAATGGTTATACATGGTAAAGATATAGCTAAAAATCAGTATTAAAATAGATGAGGGTCGTATGAATGAGTGAGAGTGCATGCTTATAGTGTCCATGGCCGAATAGGTTGGTGACTTAGGGAAATTATATTTGGATTCAAGTATGTATTAGTATGAATGGTTATCTATGATTTGTATAATTATAAGATCAAATGTATGCTCAAAATGTGTTATATCTTATTTAAGTTGGGTGATTAAATCATGTGTTCATGGGATATGTATAAATGACTACTAACAAATTGATCATTCCATTATGTATAGTTTTATAATAATGAATTCCTATTGATTTGAATTTTTTTTTTTTGTAATAACTCTTTTGGGATGAAATCAATATAAAATGGTTCCGTAATGCCGTAACCTAATCCGGCGAAGGATACGGGTTAGGGGTGTTACAAATTAGGTAAAATATTTCAGTTAACCTAGAAAACATGGAACAAAGTTTGGAGAGAATAGAGCAAATGCAAATACAGATGCAGGGGCAATTGATCGAGATTCAACAAGAAATGCGGGAATTCCAAAGGAATATGATAGGCCAGCTAACCCAGTTACTAGCCGAAGGACTTGGAAAAAGGAGTGGCTCAGTAGACAACAGTGTGGATGATGAGGAAGAAATCGTTTATACCACAATAGGTATCCCGACTCAACCAGATATGCATACGCATGGGGTACATGTCGTTATTGGAACCCAATGTCAAACTGATACTTCGGCCCTGTTGAGCTTCTTAATGGATTCAGGCTTTAACACAAATGATGATCAAGCTGAACCGGTCGTACTGACAAAAATAAGGGAAAGGGGAGAGCAGACTTCAAAGGCCCTGAAGAAGAAGGAAAAGGAATCGAATAGTACGATTAGGTATAACAAGGGCCATTCGAAACCGATTATAGTAAACCAGCCAAAGAAGATAAATACCAGCCACCAGGTCTCTTCAAGGAAAAACTCTGAAAAGCTCCAATTTACGCCAATTCTGATGACATATAAGGAGCTATATCAAAGTTTATTCGATGCACATATGGTGTCTCCATTTTATCTAAAGCCGTTACAGCCCCCATATCCTAAATGGTATGACTTGAACTCTCAATGCGACTACCATGCTGGAATAATGGGTCACTCAATTGAAAACTGTACTACATTTAAAAAGTTGGTCGAAAGGTTCATTAAAATGGGAATTGTGAAGTTTGACGATTCATCAAAACCTGATCACTTTAATGAGGTAGTAAATGCGACAATTGAAGAAGGTGACAAGAAAGTTATGACTCCTTGAAGAAAAAATGAAGAGGGAACCAGAGAACGAAGTTTCCAAGCCTTGTGTACTTGGGAGTGTTTTGAATAATGGGACTGTGGAAAAGATCCCTATATTTTTAGAGCTGATCTAGAGTAATATTCAAAACATGCTTGTTGCCTTAAGCCTAGAGGCAACAAGAACCCTTTTGTGAAATAGGCTTATGTTCAAAATTTTATTTCAATAAAATGCATCTTTTTGAATATAAATTCTTTTATTCTTTCCATTTCATATTGTACAAATAATTGTTCTTAGCATTTTCTTTTTTGTTGTTTGAATTCTCTCTTAAGAATTCTTTCATTCTTCATTCATGACTATTCAAATAATCACCCTTAGAATCATTTATTCTTTCGATTTTTTGCCTTCATACCTAGGTACCCAGATATCAACGATATGAGCGACATTGTTACTGATTCCCATTTTGAATGAGATATGTGTCTAGAAGGATCTAATTAAGGACTTTGAAGATAATAGAGATTGTAACTTATCTTCTAATTTATTAAGAATGGTAAAACAAGATGAAAAAACAGACCTTACTCTACAAAGGGTCATTGGATATTGTGAGCTTAGGAATGGAGTGAGGATTGTAGCCTAGCTCATCACAAAAATAAGGCGAGACATTATTGAGTTATCTTTGAGAATTCAAAGATGTTTTCGTACGATCATATCAGGATATGCCTGGACTAATAAGACGCTGGCTAAACAAGAGGATGGAGCACTATTGGTCTACCATGGAAGGGGATTGCATCAGTCATACCACAAATACTCAATTGAAGAAGACGAGATTTATGTGACTCTTTTATTTTCTTCATAGACTTTTTTATATGTGGGGTATGGATATTATGGTGCCAATCTCGCCAAACGCTTCTAGTTGACATTAATTTGTCGTCATGGTCGAGGGTGAATGTTGCTTCATATGCCAATATTGCAAAGTCGACGGTCATCAAATTCAAAAAAAAAAGAGAAAAAGAATAAAGGAAATGATCAGATGCCAGCATAGAATGCATAACTGTACAAAGTCAAAGTTTACAGTTTGTCCAAAAGATCAGGCAGCATATCACTATACAGCAAAAGTTGCCAAAAGAAAAAAAAAATACAAAAATAACAAAAATTATGAAAGATGACTTAGACTTGTAAGGATTGGCATAAGAAGCTACCATTACCCTTTGTCTTATTGAGTGTCGGCCAGAACTTTCGCTGGGGCAACATCTTACCCATTGATTTATGGAATAGAAGCATTTTGTTAATTGAACTCAGTTGAAGAAAAGGTTAAAGTTATCCATCATGATCAGATGATGTAAGCTTATGACAAAGAAGTTCATTTCAGGGAATTTCACGAAGAAACCTGATGTTAAAAGAGATTTGTTTCCCTACAAAACGATTTTAGAAGAAAGCATATGTCAAACTGGGAAGGACTTAAGTAAGGTCTGTTCTAGAGGAGCATTGGTATTGACCGAGATAGACGGCAAAGACTTGCCCAATCCGGCAAATTCAGGTTTAATCGAGAGATATTCTATCTGAAAGAAGAAAGGCCAAGGTAAAAACCCGTAAAGGGCACCTCGAACAAAAAAAAAAAAGAAAAAGAAAAAGAAAAGAAAAATAAAAAGGAGAGGCCAAGGCGAAAACCCGCAAAGGGAGCTTTGAGACCAAAGGGGCTTTGAGTTGAAAACCCGAAAAGGGCAGCTGAGATTTTGATCAAAAGTGGGACACATAGTAGTCTTGCTACATTTGAATTAATAATGAAGAAGTATGTTACGTTTTGGGGCATTGACAGAGTATTCCGAATCCCCTAAACTCATATTGAGTTTAAAATGGTCCTTAAGAAATCGCAACAGAGAAGCTCAAACTGCGATATCTGGGACACTTAGTTTCTTATTTTACCCACTTTAAATCTGTGATTACTTTATTCTTTTCAAAGAAACACCCCAATTAATTTTCTTTTATAGCCTTTACTATATTTACTTTATTCTTTTTAAGATATACCAATCAATTTTCATTTATTGCATTGGTTATCTTTGATTAGCTTATTTGTTTCGAGCTATGCTCTTGATTAATTTCTTTCTTGTCCATTGTTGTAATCTTTTTCAAGCATTTTATATTGAAATAACGATTAATGGACTAATAATACTTTCATAAAAGGAGTTTTGCATATTACTCTAAAAGCTTCTAAATAATATGAGGAATCTGAAACATGACTATTGTTCAGAACTCACCAAGCCTAAGGGCTGGAACCATTGAAAAATGATTATCTCTTTAGATACTTATTGGATAAGATAATTTCGTTGGTGATACCACATCGGCAAATGACGAACAAGGTCAATCCAAATGTAAAAAGGGGATCATTGTCGGGATACCCTATATTCATTGAGAATTTCAGACACATACATTTGGTCATTACACCCAAAGAATGGTGTAACAGATCAAATTGTTTGAAAGTGATACAAGTTCTGTACCTCTGAGTAGTAACAGAAGAATGGAAGAAACCAAATGTTATTTCCCCCAAGTTGCAGTGGGAAGTACCAACTTTATGTCTCAAGATCCAAGCAGGGCTGACTAAGAAATAACATTGGGGCAAGCTGATTGAGCAGAACGTGATTGATAAACAAGAATGAAAAATAAATGAGTAATAATACCTAGAATAGGAATCATACTCATAACATTTTTATATCATAGCAAATTTCATTAGAAGCATTTGATTCATTTAGGTCATTGCATCCTAATCCTTTAAAAGGAATCATTTTCATGACATACTAAACCAAATCTACAGTACATGTCCCTCAACGAATGGTGTAGCAATATCCATGAAGTTTGTAGATCTTATCTTCCTGAAGTTGTAGAAAATAGATCAAAGATATTAAGAGCATTTGATTCATTGCAATCTTTGCATCCTAATCCTTTAAAAGGAATCATTTTCATGACATGTTGCATTCATGTTACTCATAATTCATGTAGCTAGAGGCATTTGATTCATTCTGATCATAGCATCTTAATCATATGACATAAACATATGGAACCGAGTCTACAGGACATGTCCTTCGGTGGACGGTGTAGCAATATTGGTGAATTTGCAGATCTCATCTTCCTGAAGTTGTAGGAAGTAGATCGAAGACCCTTTCAGTCTTATCTCTCTGAAGTTGTAGGGAGTAGATTGAAGATAGAAGATCTCACCTTCCTGAAGTTGTAGGAAGCAGATCGAAGACCCTTTCAGTCTTATCTCTCTGAAGTTGTAGGGAGTAGATTGAAGATCTCATCTTCCTGAAGTTGTAGGAAGTAGATCGAAAAGAATTTCAGCCTTATCTCCCTGAAGTTGTAGGGAGTAGACTGAAGACAGAAGATCTCATCTTCCTGAAGTTGTAGAAAGCAGATTGAAAAGAATTTCAGCCTTATCTCCCTGAAGTTGTAGGGAGTATACTGAAGACAGAAGATCTCATCTTTCTGAAGTTGTAGAAAGTAGATCGAAAATAATTTTAGCCTTATCTCCCTGGAGTTGTAGGAAGTAGACTGAAGACAGAAGATCTCATCTTCCTGAAGTTGTAGGAAGCAGATCAAAAAGAATTTCAGCCTTATCTCCCTGAAGTTGTAGGGAGTAGACTGAAGAAAGAAGATCTTATCTTCTTAAAGTTGTAGGAAGCAGATCGAAAAGAATTTCAGCCTTATCTCCCTGAAGTTGTAGGGAGTAGACTGAAGATAGAAGATCTCATCTTCCTGAAGTTATAGGAAGCAGATCGAAAAGAATTTCAGCCTTATCTCCTTGAAGTTGTAGGGAGTAGACTGAAGATAGAAGATCTCATCTTCCTGAAGTTGTAGGAAGCAGATCAAACACATTTTCAGCCTTATCTCCCTGAAGTTGCAGTGGAGAAGATTAAAAGATAGTTGATTTTGGCCTTCCTAAAGTTGCAGGAAGCAGATTGAAAACATCAGACTAATTGAAATCAAGATGAAGTTCCAGTGCCCCTGAAAATGCAGTTAGATTAGAAGCCGTGTGAAGAAGGCGAGGATCAAGAAGTCGGAGCTCGGCCAAAACCGGGCAAAATTGGTCCTTTATAGTCTTTGCTCTATTCTCATTTCAGGACAATGAGCAAAGAGGGGCAGCTATAATGGCCCATTTTTTCCCAGGCTGAAAAACCAAAATAAAAAAATATATGTCCAAAAACAGCCCCTTTACAATAAACAGACCAAGCCCAATACCCGTAGCCCAATTTACATACCCAGAACCCAACACCTAAACTAAGCCCAAACCTAATGACCCAAACTACACAGAGCCCAAACTAAAGCCAAAAAACCACAATGGCCCAATGGCCCAAATTCAGGTTTCAGAAATTGGAAACCTCAAACCCTAGGGTTCCAGCCTTGCGCCGCAGCACTCGATACCATTCTTCATTCACGCTGCAATCCGCGCGCGAATAAGGCTCCGTCGCTAGATTTGTGCCGCTCACCTGCAAGAAGGAAAGAAAAGACAACAATAATGGCAGAAAACAAGCAGAATAGATTTTGTATTTATTACTCTTCTATTTTCTTTAGGCTATAAATTTGTAAACATAACACAAAGAAAAGGATACGATACAGAAAGAAAAGAATACAAGAATATTCACAAAGATCCAGAGAAATAAAATACAAGAAACTAGGTTATAAAGGTGATTTTCCAGTAATTTTCATTTTTTTATTTTTTTATTTAAATCTATGCGTTTTTTATATAACTACAGTTTTAAAAAATATAACACGAAAGGACTACCTTTAAAATCATGGAGATATTGGCTTCCAGCCACCGTCTGAGGAGGCGAGTATGGCGGCGCATCGATGGCGCCAGGATCGGAGCCTGGACCTCAGGCCGAGAGCTAGAGAGGATTTGAAAGTGGGGAGGATTCTGTTTTTTTTTAAATGAATGACAAAATGATTTTTTTAATTGATTTTTACTTATATAGCAACAACAAAACGGTGTTGTTTTTGCTTAATTAATAAACACTAAAACGACGTCGTTCGGGCTTTAGGATCCGCGTGTTGACCCGACCCAGCCCTCAGGATCCGCGTGTTTTATTAAATGGTCTAATTTATATTTTAGTCCTCCCGCATTTTTATATTTTTTAATTTGGTTTAATTTCATTTTTTATTTATTTTTAATTTGACCCTACAATTTTAATTACTTTTCAATTTAGTCCCTCAGGCTCTTTAAAGGCTAGGATCAAAACCCCGTAGTTTTTAAACTTGGTCTAATTGCTATTTTAACCCTTGTGATTTAACGCGCATTTTAATTTAATATTTTTTATTTGTTTTAATTGCTATTTAACCCCTATTTTCTTTGTTTTAATTTTAAATTTATCCTTTTTATTTTATTTTATTATTTTATATTATATTTTAATTATTTACCATATTAAATATTCTATATTAGTTTCCCATATTTATTAATTTATTAATATTGTGAAATTCATATATATATATTATATGTATTATTTATATATATATTTAATTATTATTTTATATATTATTTTACTTGTTTAATAATTTATATATTTGTATATTATTTATATATTATTATTATATTATATTTTAATTTGTATTATATAGTATTATATTATATTGTATATTTTTTTATAGTTGTTCGTATAAAGTTTATTATAGTATACAATTTATTTCCTTATTTATTAGATATAATTTTTATGATTAGTATATTATTTATTATATCATATATATATTTTAAAATATTATATTATATAGTATTATGTTATATTATATATATTATTTCTAATTTTTCTTGTTTATAAAGTATAATATTATATTATATAAGATATTTAATTTATGTTGTTTTGATTATATACGTAATATATATGTTTTTATATACTATTTATTAATTATTTTTATTATATATAGTTATGTATACATGTGTTAAAATTATTAAATTATATATATATTTATGATAGGTTTTTACTTTTAATTTTTTTTTATTATGTATATATATTAAATCGTTTTAAAAAATCATCATATTCTTTTTTCTTGATGTTTAAACATGCTATTCCATTTTTCATTTAATTTTATTATTTCGTGAAAATTTCAATTATTGCTATATTATATGTTTATTTATATTCTTTAGATCGTTTATTATTGTTTAGCATATTCTATTATATATTCATGTTATATTATCTTTTTATTATTTATTGTTTGTGAAATTTGTAATTTTGTAAAATCGTTATTTGTATATTCAAACCATTTTTTATAAAAATACCTTTTGATGCATTTTTAAATTAAAAAATAAGGAGATATGTGATATTTGGGGACTTCGAGAAGAATTTTGTCCTAACTTACTGGGTCTCAATTTTTCTTGTCAAACTTCAAATATTAAATATCCCTTCTCATTTCAAATATAAACTTATTCTCAGGAATTCAAAATGTCGTGTTCTAACGTGCTGGATGTGACATTATGTTGTCTTGAGGTAAGGTTTTTGAAAATAAGGCAATGTTTTGGTATTTAGAAATTCGGGAAATAGTGCCCTAACGTACTGGTTGCGATTTTCCGTTTGGCTAAATAGCTAAATATCCTTTTAACAAGTTTTGCAAATCGTGAGATGATTTTGATTATGAAAGTTTTAAAATATCGTGTCCTAACGTGCTGGATGTGATGTTTATATTCCTTCGGAACAAGAAAATCTCAAATTTTAACTTAAATTGCTCGAAGTTTTTTAAAGAAATCGTATTTTTAAATACTTTTAAGTTTCAAACATTTGGACATGATTCTATCAATTTGGTACCAATTTTTGGGCGTTATGAGGGTGCTAACCCTTCATCATATGTAACCGACTCCTGAACCCGTTTTCTCGTTTTTCGTAGACCAAAACCAAAGGTTTTAAAATGAAACGTCTTACAATGTGATTCAATCACACCTAAGTAAAAAGGAATTGGTGGCGACTTTCATTTTTGTTTTTAAAGTCGATCCCCGTTTTTAAATCAATTTAAAAATGGTTTCGACATATAGGATAACTTCTTTGCTCATTGATCCAATCTCAGTCTCTTATTGAGGAATTAAGAATCTATATCATCTAGCTATCCATTTCGTGTGTATTGCTTTTATATCATATATTGTGTTTAAGATGTTATTTAAATCCTAATATCTCGATAATCAATAATGTATGTTTGTGTCACTTTTACGTGTCATTTATGTTACTCTTTTCTACTATTATGTTTAAGGTGTTTTATCAATCTTAACACCTCAATAATTCATGGTATATTTATGTTACTCTTTTGTACTATGTTTTTGTAAAATTAAACGAAGCTGTACTAAAGTTATCCATTAATATTTATCTTAGAAATTTTAAATTCTCTACTAACATTTTTTTTTTGCTTCATTCCATCTGCTCTGTTGTAAAAAAAAAAAATAGAACAACGTTCAATAGTTTAACATTACAGCATTTCAAAAGAAAACACATTCAGTCACTAATAAACCTACGTTTACATCAAAGTAATAGCTCACCACCAAGCTTTAAACTTAAAACAAACATTTGGGGGAAATCTAAAAAAAAAATAAAAAAGAAAGGGACTTGTCGTAACCATTTTTTTTTTGAAAAAACGGAGGTTGACTTGGATTTTTGAAAATGAAAATGAAAAGCTTGAGAGTCACCACCGATCTTTATTTGTTGAGATCGGATCACCTTTATTTTAATAAAACTTTTTGGTTTACTAAAAAATTGTTTTTGGTCTACAAAGTTTTGAGAAATCGAGTTCGGGAGTCGGTTACGTGCGAGGAAGGGTTAGCACCCTCGACACGCCCAAACTTGGTACCTAATTGATTATTTAATGTCTTAAGGTCGAAAGTTGAAAATTTCAAAAAAAGATTTTAAAAATACGATCACTTTTAAAAAATATCTGAATTTTCTCGAATCAGATATTAAGATTCTCTTACTTCAAAGTAATAAAATATCACGTCCAGCACGTTAGGATACGATAATTTAAATCCTCGAATCCAAGATCATCTCATGATTTTCGAGACTCATGTATTGAAAATATCAAAAGGATATTTGATTATTTGGATAAACGAAAAACTGAAACTCAGCACGTTAGGGCACGATTTCTCGAATTTCCAAAACGCGAAATATTGCCTTATTCTTTAGAAATTCTTATCCTGAGATAACTAAACGTCACATCCAATGAGTTAAGACACGACGTCTCGAATTCTCGAGAATAAGCTTTTTGTTTAAAATTTATGTATTTGTTTTAAAAGGATATTCGGTTATTTAGATTAAACGAGAAAAATCGAAATCCAATACGTTAGGGCACGACCTCTCGAATTTCTAAATACGAAATATTGCCTTTATGAAAGAAATCAATTTTGTATCGGGTAAAAGTTAATATAACACAAGTTTGTAATAAAATATAAAAACAAATTACAATACTAATATGTGCAGCAAAATAGTAATAAATGCGTTAGTATGAAAAATAATAATACGAGCAAAAATAAAAGTAAGACAAATAAATAAAATAAATAAGAGTAAATAACAATAAAAATAAAATAAATAAGTAATAAATACCAAGAGAAAATATAATTCTAATAGTAATAATAATAATAATAATAATAATAATAATAATAATAACAATAATAATAGTAATAATAATAATAATAGTAATAATAAAAGAAAATAGTAACAATAATATGTTAATATATATATATTAATAATGATAATAATAATAGATTAAATAGAAAATAATAATACATTACCAAGAAAAATACTGATAATAATAATAGAAAATATAAAAAGAAAAAAATAATAATAATACGGGTGGTAGTAAAGTAATAATAATAGCAAATATAATAGTAATAATAATAATAATAGTTAAAATAAAATAATAGTAGTGATAATTAAATAATAAAAATAAAATAATGGTAATAATAAATAGTGACAAAGAATAATACATTATTAAAAACAATAATAATAAAAGAATAATAATATGATAATAATAATAATAATAATAATAATGAAATGATAATGAGAATAACAATAACAAGGTAATAATATAAAAACAATAGTAATAAAATGAAAATAATAATACTCTAATAAAAAACGTAATAATAATAGTAATAACAATAAGATTGACAATAATAAAAAATAACAGTAATATTTATAAATAAATAAAAATCAGTAATATTTAAAATTAAACAAAATAGCAAAAATGTGAAATAAAAATAAAAGAAAAGGATCTATTTGTATGCGCGGAGGAAGAGGAGGGACTAAAGATGTAATAAACCCCTCCGGCGAAACGCGCAGCAGCAAGGGGGACCAAATTGTGAACCGAAGTAAATCGTAGGGGCAAATTCACAAAATAAAAAAATTTAATTGCAAATAAATAAAAAAGAGGAAGGACTGCACGCATAATTATCCCCTTTTTTAAAAAACACGCGGATCCTGATGTTGGAGCGGGTCGGATCGGGTTGGGTTAGGCCAACACGACGTCATTTTGGGGCTTATGGATTATGGCCAAAACGACGTCATTTTATGAGCCTATAAAAGGCAAAAAATTTTCAAGAAAAAAATCACTTTCAACCTGTTTCAAAAAAAAAACTCTCCCCCCTTTATTCTTTTCTCTCTGCAGGTAGGAGAATCCGGTGAGGGTCAGGCCAGTACGCCGCCGCGCCTCCGTTGCCGGTGTCGCCACCGACCACCGTGCACGATGGCCGAAAAAGGTAAAAATTCACTTTTTTTCTTTTTTTTCTTTTTATTTAATATTTATATGTAATATATGTAAACCGGTTTTTGAAGAAAAATAAGAATGTATAAATGTATATAAGAAAAAAAGAAAACAGAAATAAAAAATACCCTTGTTTCATATTCTTTGTTTAATGTGATCTATTTTTTCACTTTGTTTAATCCCTGGTCTTGGTGTTGATCTCTGTTTATGTTTAAAAAAAGCTATCACTTGTATTGATAATAAAAAAATCCCCCTTTTACAAAGGATTTTCAATGGCTTATATAGCCAATTTTTACAAGTTATTCCCCCTCTTTTATTGTTTCTGTCATTTTCGTCTTTAATGTTTGCAGGTGCTCGGCGGCACTGACAGTGGCGGTGGAAGTGACAAGGACGGTGCCAGCAGGCTTCTACGGTGGCAGAGCAAGTGGGGGCTAGGCTGCGACACCACTTGGATTAGAGGGCTAGGGTTTTGTTTTTTTCTTTTTTAAAAAAAATTAGGGTTTGTAATGGATGTGGGCTTGGGTTTATTGGGCTGTTGTTTTGGGCTAGGTTTAGTTGGTTAGTTTAGTGGGTTTAGGCTGATAGGTTTTGGACTAGGTTTAGTTTGGGGTTTAATGGGTTAGTCTGTTTGGGTTAGGCTTTAGGTGTAATGGGCTGATAGGTTTTATTGGGTCTTTGTGTTTGGTTTAGGTAGTTTAGGGCTGTTGGGCTTTGGGTTTATTTCTGGTTTTGGGTGTATTAAAATGGGCCCTAGGCAATTTGGGCATTTTACAACTACCCCTCTTTGTTCATGTCGTGCAACGAGAATAGAACAAAGACATAAAAAATGACCAAATTTGCCCGGTCTTGCTGAGTCTTGATTCTTCGGTGCTCTTATCCTTCATGTAGCCTCATTTCAGTCCACCACATCTTGTTGCTCTGACTTGCAGCACCGCCACTTCAGAGAGATGAGACCTATAGTTTCAATCTGCCCCACTGCAACCTCAAAGGAGATAAGATTGCTTCGATTTGCTTTATTACCACTTTAGAGAGATACGATCAATTCTTTATAGCTTCAATCTGTTCCACTGCAACTTTGATGTCTTCGATCTGCTTCCTGCAACTTCAGGAATGCCAAATCTACTATTTTCAATCTGCTCCACTGCAACTTCAAGGAGACAAGACTCGATGTCTTCGATCTGCTTCCTGAAACCTTAAGAATGCTAGATCTTGCTAACTTCAATCTGCTCCTGCAACTTCAGGAATGCCAGATCTTCTAACTTCAATCTGCTCCTGCAACTTCAGGAATGCCAGACCTGTTATCTTCAATCTGCTCCTGCAACTTCAGGAATGCCAGACTTGCTAACTTCGATCTGCTCCTGCAACATCAGGAATGCCAAACCTGCTAACTTCAATCTGCTCCTGCAACATCAGGAATACTAGACTTTCTAACTTCGATCTGCTCTTATAATATCAGGAATGCCAGACCTGCTAACTTCAATCTACTCCTGCAACTTTAGGAATGCCAGACTTGCTAACTTTGATCTGCTCCTACAACATCAAGAATGCTAGACCTGCTAACTTCAATTTGCTCCTGCAACATCAAGAATGCGAGACCTACTATCTTCAATCTGCTCCACTACTATCTCGAGAGGACAAAATATGAACTTTTTGCTTCTTTACTATCTTTAGGAAGACTGCAATCTTCAGTTTGCTCCACTACCATCTTTAGGGAACAAAATCTGAACTTTCCAATTTTGCTTCCTTATTATCTTCAGGAAGACTTCAACCTTCAGTTTGCTCCACTACCATCTTTAGGGAACAAAATCTGAACTGTACAATTTGCTTCCTTATTATCTTCAGGAAGACTTCAATCTTCAGTTTGCTCCACTACCATCTCTAGGGAACAAAATTTGAACTTTCTAATTTTGCTTTCTTACTATCTTCAGGAAGACTTCAATCTTCAGTTTGCTCCACTACCATTCTAGAGAACAAAATCTAAACTTTTTGGTTTGCTTCCTTACTATCTTCAAGAAGGCTTCAATCTTCAGTTTGCTCCACTACCATCTCTAGGGAAAAAAATCTAAACTTTCCAATTTTGCTTCCTTACTATCTTCAGGAAGACTTTAATCTTCAGTTTGCTCCACTACCATCTCTAGGGAACAAAATCTGAACTTTCCAATTTTGCTTCCTTACTATCTTTAGGAAGACTTCAATCTTTAATTTGCTCCACTACCATCTCTAGGGAACAAAATCTGAACTTTCCAATTTTGCTTCCTTATTATCTTCAGGAAAACTTCAATCTTCAGTTTCCTCCACTACCATCTCTAGGGAACAAAATCTGAACTTTACAATTTGCTTCCTTACTATCTTCAGGAAGACTTCAATCTTCAGTTTGCTCTACTACCATCTCTAGGAAACAAAATCTGAACTTTCCAATTTTGCTTCCTTACTATCTTCAGGAAGACTTCAATCTTCAGTTTCCTCCACTACCATCTCTAGGGAACAAAATCTGAACTTTACAATTTGCTTCCTTACTATCTTCAGGAAGACTTCAATCTTCAGTTTGTTCCACTACCATCTTTAGGGAACAAAATCTGAACTTTTTGGTTTGCTACACCGTCCTCTGAGGGACATGTCCTGTAGACTCAAATGTGTTATGGATGACATTTACATGAATGCAAAATGTCATGAGAATGATCCTAAAAAAGTATAATGATTAGGATGTAATGATCGAGATGAATCTAATGCTTCTAACTAAATGATATTAAGGATGACATTTGAATGAATGCAGAACGTGATGGGAATGATCTCCTTCTTTTTCTCTTTTTTTTTTTTGATGTACAATGATTAGGATAAAATGATCGGAATGAATCAAATGCTCCTCATTAAATGTGCTTTGAATGATGATGTATGAATGAAATGATCCCTTTTTTAATGCTTAGGGTTGTCACTGCTCGTTGTCGTATTACGCTGCTATCTCGTTCGGCTGGTACCTTTTTAAAAAAAACTCAAAGAAACATGATAAACCGTAAAAGTAATGTATTTTAATCCCACATTTAATATGATTTTTGATGATTTATGCCTTGTTTTATATAAAAATGTGCTTTTAATCCTTTCTTTTCATGTCTTATACCTAGGAAACCACCCGAGGATGAAAAGAACACAAAACGGACATAAAACGAAGCAAATGGGCCTTTTCACGAAATTGACACGGCCTGGCCTAAGGTCCACACAGCCGTGCCTTGATGAACACCTAGAGCATGACCTCAACTACGTCACACACGGTCGTGCCTCAAGTTAGAAATCTGAACATGGTTTGGTCTCGATCCACAGAGGCTTGTGCCATGGCCGTGCCTCTGTCGCTGGAAAGAGCAATTTCAGTCAGAAAAGGATACCTAGGGAGAAAAAATCGAATTCCAAGAGCCTATAAATGTCCCCCAAGTACCACCTTTGAAGGGCGTCGAAAGCGAGGCCAAGGAGCCAAACCGAGAAGGTCAGAGTTAGGAAATAACGCAAGGATAGCCAGTTGATTCATCCCAAGAAGCCGGAGTTATACTCAAGACGACGGAATTCTCCTTCAATTCCTTCAGGGGGTTTTAGGGTTTTTCTATGTTTTGTTTTATCTTATCTCTTGTGATGTTTTCTTTTTACATTATGAACTAAACCCCTCAGATACCTAAAGGGGATAAAACCTAGATGGATTTTATTATTTGATTTTTAAGTTATATGATGAATTACTTAGTTTGTTCTTAATTATGTTGCTTAATCCAAATCTAATGTGCTTAGGTAGAGGAGGAATAGACCCTGCCTAAGAGAAGATCTACCATAATTAAGCGGAGTTGATCAAACGCCTAGAGATAGGTTACGAGATTTTGCCGGATTAGGGTGAAACCTAATATGAGAGTCCATTGATCGATTTACTACTATCCTAGAGGGTTATTATAAGCGAATGAGAGTTCCACTAAGTAACCTAGGGTTAGATGTTATTCACCTCGAGAGAGGGTTTAATATAGGTTAAGGAGTCTCACAGATCAAGCTAAGTAAAAAAAATCATATAATGGAAGGTTAGATAATAAGAAAAGTCTAGGTGGATTCTTCCCGAGGGTATTATCAAAATCAACTGAGTTTTTCCTCAAAGTTATTTTCCAATTCGTCTTCTTGTCTTTGTGTCCTTAGTTTAGTTGTCGCCAATTTAGTTTAAAAGACTCTTCACTTCGTTTTTAAGGCTAAATAATAAAAAGAAAGTGAGTATTAATACTTTTAGCTCCTTTGGGTTCGATATCCGGTCTTGCCTAAGCTTTACTACTGTTCGATAGGTACACTTGCCTTAATATCGTTGCCAGAGTTAGTCTCCAGGTTTGATCATTCTTTTATAAATATTTAAAACTCTGATTTTACAGCGATCAAGTTTTTGGCGCCATTGCCGGGGAACTAAAATATTAAGAAAACTCTATTTTTATTACTTTAGCCCTAATTTTTTATTTTTCACAATTTATTGTTTCATTTTAATTTTTTTATTTTATTTTTAGCTAAAATCTCCTTTCTTTCTCTTCCAACAGGTACCTTTAGTTTATGACTAGGAGGAACCCGAGAAGACCTTTGATATTCGACAATGAAATCGAAGCTATTGCTCGTAGGAATCATCGGGAAACCAGGCGAGCCCTAGATTACACAGAGAGAGGAAGAAAACAAATCCAATCCTACTAAAGGGATGGATGAAAACAACCCACCACCATAAGATGTGGGGGACAATAATGCTCCACGTACAATGTTTGATTATGTGAAACCGCATTTAACAGAAGCAGAATCTAGTATTGTTAAGCCTGCTATAACTGCTAACAATTTTGAATTAAAGCCTAACACAATACAAATGATTCAACAGTTTGTTCAGTTTGATGGTTTGCAGGACGAAGACCCAAACACGAACATAGCTAACTTTTTGGAGTTCTGTGATACCTTCAAAATAAATGGTGTTTCTGATGATGCCATACGTCTTCGGTTATCCTTTTTTTATTGAGAAATAAAGCCAAACAGTGGTTAAACTCATTACAACGAGGGTCAATCACTACATGGGATTAGATGATCGAAAAATTTTTGATGAAATATTTTCCACCAGCCAAAACTGCCAAATTACGTAATGATATCTCTTCCTTTGTGCAGATAGATTTAAAGACACTATATGACACATGGGAGAGATTCAAAGATCTCTCGAGGAGGTGCCCACACCATGGTTTACCCTTGTGGTTACAAGTCCAAACCTTCTACAACGGAGTAAACCCCTCAACGAGGCAACTGATAGATTCATTTGCGGGTGAGCATTTGAACAACAAAAACTCTGAAGCGACCTCTACAAAGTTTATTGAGGAGATTTCATTAAACAATTATCAATGGCAAGCTTCAAGGACCAAACTGACAAAATCAGCAGGAGTTTTCAACATCGATGCAATGACCATACTATCAACGCAGATAGAGATGATGAATAAAAAGCTTGATAGTTTGTGTTCTTCACAGGCACATCCAGTCATGCAGTGCGACGTAAGTAGAACTGGGCCGAATCCTGAGTACCCACCCTACCAACCGGGAGTAGAAGATGAACAGATGAACTATATAGGTAACAATTTCCGATCCATTAATAATCCATATAGTAATACTATTAATCCAAGTTGGAGGAACCACCCAAATTTTTCGTGGAAAGGACAAGGAAATCAAAGGCAACAACCTCCTCAAAACTTTCGAAATCAGCCTTATCCACATGAGAAGAAACCAATATACAAGAACGAATCAGCAACCCCAGAAAAACACCTACAAGATATCGAGAGAACCCTTAAAGATCAACAAGCATTAATTGAAAAATTCACCGAGTCATTTAGGGAATTTATTAAGACAGTTGGAATGCTTACCAAAATGATCTATGAAGAACGTGCAGAAAATTTTCCTAAAGGGACAGAACAGGTAAAAGTAGTCACACTAAAAAGTGGAAGGGAATTGAGCGAACTAAAGAAACAAACTCCAAACGACAGTAATAAAGCAAGTGATAAGGAAATTGAGGATGTGACTCTATTATGCAATGAGAACAAACCATCACTCCCATATCTGGCAAAGTTAAAAAAAAAGCAAATAGATGCACAATAAGGTAAGTTCCTTGAACTTTTTAAGCAAGTACATATCAACTTACCTTTTGTTGAAGCTATTTCATAGATGCCGAAATACGCAAAATTCTTAAAGGAACTCCTGACGAATAAACGAAAACTTGAAGAGGTGTCAACAGTGGAACTTAATGAAGAATGCTCAGCCATCCTCCAAAACAAGATACCAACCAAGTTAAAAGACCCAGGAAATTTTACTATCCCTTGTTTAATTGGTAGCTTGAATGTTAAGAAAGCATTAGCTGATCTAGGCGCCAGTATAATTTAATGCCTTATAAAATGTTTAAACAACTAGATCTTGGGGAACCAACACCCACTAGGATGAGTATTCAGTTAGCAGACAGATCCATTAAATATCCTAGAGGAGTCATCGAAGATGTTTTGGTCAAAATTGATAAATTTATTTTCCCTGTTGCTTTCATTGTATTAGACATGGATGAAGACATTAATGTTCCCTTAATTTTAGGGCGTCCTTTTTTAGCCACTGCTAGAGCTGTTATTGATGTAGGAGATGGTAAACTCGCATTTAGGATAGGAGATGAAGAAATTATTTTCCAAATTTATGATGCCATCCAATTCTAAAGAGCAAGATGATTCTTGTTATTTTATTGATTCTACTGATCATCTCATTTAAAATTCATTACAAGAAATCATACATGACAACACGATGGAACTGTGCCTAACTAAAGAAGAGGGGGAAGAAGATGAAGACGATGAGCTGAATTTGAAAACATCGTCATCCAAACGAATGAAAGAAGAAAGCATTGACAATGATGACAAAATAAAATAGAAACCCTCCATCAAAGAGCCACCCAAATTGGAATTGAAACAGTTACCAAAACACTTAGAATACGCATTCCTCGAAGACAATTTTACATTACCAGTAATCATCTCTGCAGAACTAGAACATGAGGAAAAAGAGGAGCTGATAAAGGTACTAAGAGAGCACAAAAAAGCCATAGAGTGGAAAATTTCTGACATCAAGGGAATAAGCCCCGCGTTCTGCACCCACAAAATTTTAATGGAAGAAGAATACAAGCCATGTGTGCAACCCCAGAGACGGCTAAACCCCAACATGAAAGAAGTAGTCAAAGCTGAGGTCATTAAACTCTTAGATGCAGGAATAATTTATCCTATCTCTGACAGCACTTGGGTAAGTCCTGTGCAGGTTGTTCCAAAGAAAGGAGGAATGGCGGTAGTGCCCAATGAAAAGAATGAGTTGGTTCCCACAAGAACAGTTATAGGTTGGAGAGTCTGTATAGACTATAGAAAGCTAAAGGACGCCACCAGAAAAGATTATTTCCCTCTACCCTTCATAGATCAAATGTTGGAAAGATTATCCGGGCATATGTATTACTGCTTCTTGGACGGATTCTCCGGTTACTTTTAAATACCCATAGCTCCTGAAGATCAAGAAAAGACGACGTTCACATGCCCATATGGTACGTTTGCTTATCGTAGAATGCCTTTTGGATTATGCAATGTACCTACTACTTTTCAGCGTTGCATGTTGGCAATCTTTGATGAACTCGTGGAAGACGTCATGGAGGTATTCATGGATGATTTCTCGGTATTCGGTAATTTTTTCCATCTTTGTCTTAAAAATTTAAAACAAGTTTTAATGAGATGTAAGGAAACAAACCTCGTTTTAAACTGGGAAAAATGTCACTTTATGGTAAGAGAAGGGATTGTTTTAGGACACAAGATTTCTAGTAAAGGGATCGAGGTAGATAAAGCAAAGGTTAAAGCCATAGAAAAACTACCTCCCCCTAGTTCTGTCAAGGCTATCAGAAGCTTTTTAGGATATGCAGTGTTCTATAGAAGATTTATTAAAGATTTTTCTAAAATAGCTAAGCCTTTGACAAAATTACTAGAAAAAGATGTTCCTTTTGATTTCAATCATGAATGTTTAGTTGCATTTAATATCCTTAAGGATAAACTAATAAATGCGCCGATTATAATTGCACCTGATTGGAACTTACCCTTTGAACTAATGTGTGATGCAAGTGATTTTGTAGTAGGTGCAGTTTTGGGACAACGAAGAAACAAGCACTTTCAGCCAATTTACTACGCTAGCAGAACACTAACACCCGCACAAGAAAACTACACCACCACAGAGAAAGAATTGCTAGCCGTAGTTTTTGCTTTTGATAAATTTAGATAGTATCTAATAATGTCCAAAGTTGTCGTTTACACTGACCATTCAGCTCTCCATTATCTTTTAAACAAACCTGATGCTAAACCCAGGCTCATACGATGGATTTTACTTCTACAGGAATTCGATCTGGAAATACAAGATAAGAAGGGAGCTGAGAATCTTGCAGCGGATCACCTTTCTAGACTTGAAAATCCACACATCAAAGAGCTCGATAAAGGCGAAATAAATGATTTGTTTCCAGAAGAACAACTCTTCTCTATAACACATTCTGAGGTACCATGGTTTGCGAATATTGCAAATTATTTGGCAGCTAACATCTTACTAAGAAAGTTAACACACCACCAAAAGAAGCGATTCTTTGCTGATGTGAAGAATTATTTTTAGGAAGATCCTTTTCTTTTCCGCATTTGTGCAGATCAAGTAATTCGAAGATGTGTTACAAAGATAGAAGTAAACAAGATCTTGGAGCATTGCCATTCAGGACCATCAGGAGGGCACTACAGTGGCGTAAAGACAGCACACAAGATACTCGAATCAGGTTTTTATTGGCCCACTCTATTTAAAGATGCCAACAGGTATGTTACCTCGTGTGATTGATGTCAACGAATAGGTAATATTTTTAAAGGAGATGAAATGCCTCAAACATATATGTTATCATGTGAAATATTTGACATATGGGGTATTGACTTTATGGGACCATTCCCCAATTCGTTTGGGAACAAGTACATTCTAGTAGCAGTTGATTACATGACAAAATGGGTAGAAGCGGAAGCTTTACCTACCAATGATGCTAGGGGAGTAGTTAAGTTTCTCAAGAAACTCTTTTCTCGATTCCGCACACCAAGAGCCATCATTAGTGATAGGGGTACACACTTCTGCAATACCTAATTTGTAAAAGTTCTAAAGAAATATCGAGTGTACCATAGAACAGCAACCCCATACCATCCTCAAACCAGTGGGCAAGTAGAGGTGGCAAACTGAGAACTTAAGCGCATTCTAGAAAAAACCGTTTAATCAAATAGAAAAGACTGGGCATTAAATGTAGATGATGCGTTATGGGCTTATAGAACAACTTTTAAAACACCTTTAGGGACATCCCCATACAAGCTTGTATACAGGAAAAGCTGTCATTTACCATTTGAATTAGAACACAAAGCCTTTTGGGCAATAAAATTTTTGAATACTGACCTCAAAATTTTAGGAAAGAGGAGAATGATGCAGATGAACAAGCTGGACGAATGGAGAACAGAGGCCTATGAGAACTCAAAATTGTACAAAGAAGCAACAAAGCGATGCCATGATGCATGTCTCAAGAGATCATGGCAATTCGAAGTAGGAGACTTAGTCCTACTATACAACTCAAGGCTTAAACTATCCCCGAGAAAGTTGAAATCAAGATGGTCAGGACCATTCATGATCAAAACAATATTTCCATATGGCACCATCGAGGTAACACATCCCACTAAGGGCACATTCAAGGTAAATGGTCACCGACTTAAAATTTATAATGGCACAGATTTTGGAGATATGAGATAGGAGCTTATACTCCATGAGCCGTCCTTTAGAACCGAAAACAGGGAGAGTCTAACTTAAGACTATAAACGAGCGCTTCTCGGGAGGCAACCCGAGCACTAACATACTAACATTATTTTCATTTTTCTAACACCGCACTAGAATAGTCTAACAGGACAATGCAGGATTTTGAACACGGCCTCGAACACGAGCGTGCCAATGGCCGCATACAAAACAGGGGCATACCCATGGGTGTGTAAAGAGTCGTGCCCAAACAGGGAAAAATATCTATGGACAACACGGGCTGTGGTACCAAAACACGCCCGTGTGACCTAACCGTGTGAGGCCACTGACTTCCGCACCACGGGAAGACCACGCCCGTGCCTTCAAATCGTACGAAGCTACTGACTTGTCGAACACGGGTAAGACACGCCTATGTGACCCGACCGTGCCAACAGTTTGACCTTATCAAGTACGGGCATGCCAAATAGACACATGGGCATGCCACTGAACCTGAACGCGCCCATACCTGAAAAACGCGAAAAACACGAGCAATTTCAAATGGACACGACCATGTCCATAGACCGTGCCCCCTCCCTTATAAATAGAATCTAACCGTCATCTTCCCCAAAATCAAACCCTAAATTAGATTTAAAACACCCTCTCCTCTCAAAATCTGGCCAATCAACCAATCTACCCCATCCCTACCGCCATTTCTCCTCCAAAAACTTAGTCCAACCACCCACACGGCCATAACACCACCGTGCACCCAAGCCCCACACCCTTGACAGCGCTGTACCCACGCCACAGACCCAGTAACACTGTCGTGCGCACCGCCCGTGCTCACCCGTTACCACTATTTCTGGTTCCCTTTCTCTTAAAATCCCCTTACCATTTTTGCATATTTACCTTTTATTTCAATTTGTGTTTAAAAATTTGATTCATATTGTTTAGTTTACTCTATTTCTTGTTCATACATGGTTTTGTTTAATTCATTTCTTTTTCTTTGTTTGAATGCTTCTTGTTGCTTTATTTTATTTCTTTAACAACATGATTTTCAATGTTTGATTCATCTTTTCAATGCATGTTAGAATGGTTTTGTTGCATGTTTTAAGATTGCTTATTTTCGTTGAGACTTGATGTTTTGCTATTGGTAAAATTTTAAATGATTCTTAAACCTCCAATATATTGGTTGAACTAGAAAACTTGCTATATATTTGATCTACAGGAAATATGTCGGCATCCCGAGTGAAACGCACCATTCCAAGTAAGAAAAGAAAGGGGTCCGGATCCTCTTCTGCAAGCGCCAAACTCCGACACCCATTCCTCCGATTCCCACAAGCCGCTCAGGAGGACCGGTACAAAGCCATCAGGGATAGGCCCATAGGCACTGGGCAACGAATTGATTGGGACGCCATCGGGCAAGTAGGGCTCAGCACTGATATCCAAGCACTCATATCGACTGATCCATGGGAGAACTTCTTCTCAATCAATGAGCCTACATACCTCGAGCTCACATTAGAGTTCTACACCACCTTCATCCTGCAAGCAGTGACAACTCAGTTCGACGACCCAGGTGCTATCCAATTTCGTCTAGGAGGCTTGGTGCACCGATTAAGTATACCCCAATTCAGCACGGCTCTCGGACTTTACACACTGAAATTCATACAAGAAAATCCTCTTGCCGAATTAAACAGAGAGCTCCACCGCACTCCGCTCGAATGTTGGGAAAGTCTACGCCCCACAACATGGCAATACGACCCCAACCGCTCTAAAGTGATGGCAATTCCCCCAGCCCTAAGGTATTTACACGCCATTCTCGCGTACACAATCACAGGACGCAGAGAAAGCACCAGCGTCGTAAATAAACACGATGTCTACTTCCTATCATGCATGTCTGAAGGACATATTCTCCACTTGGCATATTTTATGGCGTGCGCGATTCAACATCAGACGGAGCAACATAGGAAGGGGATTTTGTCAATGGGGCCCTACATTACAAGGCTAGCTCGGCACTTCAACCTCCTCAACTCCAACGTCAGATCAACTCCCTCACACTGATGGGAAATATGGTTCCTCAAGGCATCCAGACGATGCTACATATGTGGATGATCAAACAACGTCGAGGGACCAATCCCCCTCAGTACCGACTAAAGACACCAACCAACGAGGGAGAGGACGAGGACATTCCTGACAATGTCCCACTACCATCAGAGGAGGCACCAAACCCGAGCCAGCATCCATACCGAGCAGCAACAACATTAGAAGACATCTTTGCTCGACTCGACTGGTTCGAGATGCATTTCACTAAAAACGCACAACGCTTTGATAGAATAGAGGCAACGCTCAACCAAATATGTCAGCACCTCCACATTTCACCATCAACACCACCACCATCTCCAACCGATGATGAGGACCTCTGGGTCCTTTTAATTTGTTTCCTTTTATTTTATTTTCTTTTTAAGACTTTATTTTACACTATTTAAATTTAAACTTTTATTGCAAATTTTTATTGGCTATCCAATTAATCAAGCATCCCTAACAACCTATCGATATCATCGAAAAAGATCATTAACATGTGACTTTTGTAGAATAAATCATGTCTTCCACTTACACACAAGCACAATTAGGCAAAATACAAAAAGTCACCTGATGCCACACACTGTCCACATCCTCAAGGATCTCGTCTGTAAATCCAGGAAGTGCACTTTTCCCTCCTATATTTCTGATTGCTCTCTAATTAAAAATATTTATCTTTGTATATTGAAAACAATGTACATCTTAAGTGTGGGGGTAAAAGGACCTAACTTTTTTCATTATTCTCAAATCCATGAGGGTAAAAGTGGAGTAAATGTGCCAAACTTTTTTCATTAGTCTTAAATCCCTGATTTAGTCTTGTTTTTATGCAAAGTTGCTACATTACTAATTAGGATGAAATTTTTTGATGATTTGTGATGATTATTGACATGTTTTAGAGTAAGTTATAGTTAATTGTACATTGATGTTTAATTGAAGAAATACTAGAGAATCAAGCATGATAAGTCTATTTTTCAGGAATTAAAATTGTTGCTAGGTTGTTGACCTAAATTTGAATGCTACCTTGAAATTTAAAATTCATAAAGATGAGGTCGAAACACCCATAATTTTTGTGAGTATTTGAACCTTATAGAGCATACATTCTTTTTCGTGCTCATTCTTTGATTATGAGTGTGTCAACTATGAACTGTTATTCTAGAACTTGCCTCGTTTATAATGTTAAGACCACAGTTATGATTTGATATACAGAGATGATAAAGGCACCTAGGTTTTAACCCACTAAATCCACTAAATAGCCCACCTTTACAATTAACACCTAGTGAACCCCGTTGATCCTAACAAACCCTTTTTATTGACTCGCCCACTAATATTAACCCACAGCCTTGATATTCACCCTTTCTTTGACTACCCCTTAATCGAGATTTGATTTGATCAGCTACCGAAGTTTTTTTTCTGATAGTTAAATTTATCATGTATTTACTTAGTTTGTTCTTAAAAAAATCAAATTATTCAATATTAGTAGTGTGAAAAGAGCGCTTACACAATCAAAATCTATTCTCAAAAGGAAAAGCTCGTATTAGTAGGTTCATTATTACCTTTAGTTGATGAAAATATTATTTCAGTATTCATTAGGTAGGTACTTGTCAACTCAATCTCGATTCTAACCTTCTAATTTCACCCTGTGACCACACCTTTTACCCTAGCCCCGTTACAACCCTAACAAAGACCTTTTGAACTGTTTGTCATCTCATATTACAGTGGTGGAGATTTGATTTTCAAGCAAGCCTATGGGATTAACTTTTCAGGTTCGACTTATGAGCAATCTTTTTCTGAACCTTAAACACTTTAGAATGATTTAAGTGAATCTTAAGTGAGGATATCAATCCTTATCGGTTTTGAATTGAGAAGGTAGTATTTTAAAGAGGGGAGACACCTATGTTTTTGAGGAACAAAATTATGACTTATCTCGTTTGAATCTTTAGGATGCTTTGAATCAAATTATCCATGTATAAATTATCTATGAATTAGGATAAGACATTGTTGATAAGAATTATGAATCATGGAAAGTTTTTCTTAATTGTAAGTTGAGAATTTTGCTTGAGGACAAGCATGAATTATCTATGAATTAGGATAAGACCTTGTTGATAAGAATTGTGAATCACAGAAAGTTTGTCTTAATTGTAAGTTGAGAATTTTGCTTGAGGACAAGCAAAAGCTTAAGTGTGGGGGTATTTGATAAACCGTAAAAGTAACATATTTTAATCCCACATTTAATATGCTTTTTGATGATTTATGCCTTATTTTATATAAAAAGGTGCTTTTAATCCTTTCTTTTCATGCCTTATACCTAGGAAAGCACTCGAGGATGAAAAGGACACAAAACGGGCCTAAAACGAAGCAAATGGGCCTTTTCACGAAATTGACACGGCCTGGCCCAAGATCCACACGGCTGTGCCTCGACGAACACCTAGAGCACGGCCTCAACTACGTCACATACGACCGTGCCTCAAGTTAGAAATCTGAACACGGTTTGGTCTCGATCCACACGGGCGTATACCATGGTCGTGCCTCTATCCCTGGAAAGAACAATTTCAGTCGAAAAAGGATACTTAGGGAGAAAAAATCGCATTCCAAGAGCCTATAAATATCCTCCAAGTACCACTTTTGAAGGGCATCGAAAGCGAGGCCAAGGAGCCAAGCCGAGAAGGTCAGAGTTAGGGAATAACACAAGGATAGCCAGTTGATTCATCCCAAGAAGCCAGAGTTATACTCAAGACGGTGGAATTCTCCTTCAATTCCTTCAGGGAGTTTTAGGTTTTTTCTATGTTTTGTTTTATCTTATCTCTTGTAATGTTTTCTTTTTACATTATGAACTAAACCCCTTAAATACCTGAAGGGGACGAAACCTAGATGGACTTTATTATTTGATTTTTAAGTTATATGATGAATTACTTAGTTTGGTCTTAATTATGTTGCTTAATCCAAATCTAATGTGCTTAGGTAGAGGAGGAATAGACCCTGCCTAAGAGAAGATCTACCATAATTAAGCGGAGTTGATCGAACGCCTAAAGATAGGGTTATGAGATTTTACCAGATTAGGGTGAAACCTAATATGGGAGTCTATTGATCGATTTACTGCTATCCTAGGGGTTATTATAAGAGAACGAGAGTTCCACTAATTAACCTTGGGTTAGATGTTATTCGCCTTAAGAGAGGGTTTAACATAGGTTAGGGAGTCTCACGGATCAATCTAAGTGAAAGAAATCATATAATGGAAGGTGAGACAATAAGAGAAGTCTAGGTGGATTCTTCCCGAGGGTATCATCAAAATCAACTGAGTTTTTCCTCAACTTCATTTTCCAATTCGTCTTCTTGTCTTTGTGTCCATAGTTTAGTTGTCGTCAATTTAGTTTAAAAGCAACTTCACTTTGTTTTTAAGGCTAGATAATAAAAAGAAAGTGAGTATTAATACTTTTAGTTCATTTAGGTTCGATATCCAGTCTTGCCTAAGCTTTACTACTATTCGATAGGTACAATTGCCTTAATATCGTTGTCAGCGTTAGTCTCCAGGTTTGATCATTCTTTTATAAATATTTAAAACTCTGATTTTACAGCGATCAAAACAAACATATTTTGCTCAAATGACTTTCCCCAATGTAACTTCAAGGTCCATTCCAGGATACCTCTGGGACTTTAAGGCTTATACTATCCTCAGACCCTCTCACTACAATTCAGCGGGGTATAGGGTCTGTGTCATCTTCAATCCATCCCATTGTGACTCAAGGGTATAGAATTTGTATCATCTTCAACCTATCTCACTATGACTCAGGGGTATAGAATTTGTAACTTATTCAATCAATTTGGTCTACTACACCTTCCATTCCCTGGGTGTCGTGACCAGATGTGTATGCATGATATTTGCATGGATACAGAATACCATTTTTTCTCGCGAATGATTCCCCATTTACACATAGGTTAACATTGCCCCTTTTTTGTCAAGATGGTATTACTGATGTAATATATTGTCATTTTGTTCAATCATCATTTTTGACAAAACCCAAAAAGATAGTCTCAGTTTAGACTTTTCCTCCACTAATATTTCTATCCCGTAAACTTGAGGAGTTTTAAACAATAGTCCTGTTTTAGGTCCTCGTACTATTTAGAAGTTCCTAGAGTAAAATGCGAAACTCCTTTTGTAAAAATGTCGTTAGTCCATTAATCATTATTTTAATGCGAAATGCTTTGAAAGGGATCATAACTATGGATAAGAACGAAGTTAGTTAGGAGCATAGCTCGAAACAAATAGGTTAAGCAAAGATAGCAAATGCAATCAAGAAGGAAATTTATTGGTAATGTATTAAAGATAGCTACTTCAAAAAGGGTAAGATGGAAACTAGGTGCCCTAGATATCGTAGCCTGAGCTTCCCTGTTCAAACTTCTTAAGGATCATTTTAAGCTCAATATGTGTTTAGGGGATCCAGAGTACTTTGTCGATGCCCCAAGACGTAACATACTTCTTCATTGTTAATTCAAGCGTAGCAAGACTACTGTATGCCCTACTTTCGATCAAAATTTGAGCCACCTTTTTCAGGTTTTCAACTCAAATCCCCTTTGGTCTCAAGGCGCCTATTTGCAGGTTTTTGCCTCAGCCTTTCCTTTTTCTTCTTTTTCTTTCTTCCCTCTTTTTTTTTTTTTGGAAAACCTTTTTATTGGATTTGAATTCACCGAACTGGGCAAGTCCTTGCCATCCATCTCGGTTAATATCCATGCTTCCCCAAGACAGGCCTTCTTTGTTGCATAAGGCATTTACTTTCCTCTAGAGTCCTTTTGGATAAGAAGAATCCTTCTTAATGCCAGGTCCTCCTCTTGAAATTCTCTTGAGCGAACCTTTTTGTCATAAGCCCGTATCATCCATTTTTTCTACATTCGACCATGAATACTTTCAATCAAGCTTACTGTAGACACTCTGCTTAATCCAACTTGGAGAAAAGGAATCTTAACTTCCAACAATTGCTCCCCTTTTGTGAACCAACGAGAAAGACGTTGCCCCGGTGAAGGTTCTGGCCAATGTTTACAAAGCATAGAAGGTAACTTTTCTATGCCAACTTTTACAAATATCAGTCGTTTTTCAAAAATTTTGAATGGTTTTTGGCTGCCCTTGCTGCACTGATATGGTGTCTGATCTTTAAACAGACTGTAAATTTGTGCAGTTACGTTAAACATGTTTCTTTCTGGCATTCTTTATTGCCACTCTCCCTTTTTTTTTTTTTGAATTTGGATTTGAATTTGAATTTGATGACTACTGACTTTGTAACTTTGGTATATGAAGCGACCTTCACCCTTTCAGTGAAGTAACCAACGACCACGAACATGAATCGATGTTGGTTAAAAGCTTTCGAGGATACTGGCTTGATAATGTCTGTACCCCACATATAGGGAATCTGTGAAGAAATAGAGGAGGCGCACAAGTCTTGTATTTATCCCTTTCTTGGTAAACCAGTAGCTCGAACCTCCTGGCCATTGTAGAACCATTAAGATGGGTTCTTTAAACACCAATCTTAACAGTATACCCACGTCTTAGTAGCCTAGGCTTGTCTTGCTGTGATCATGTGATAACATCTTTGAATTCTTGGAGATAACCCAATGATGCCTTGCCTTATTCCTGCGGTGAGCTAAGCTTCTATCTTCATCTCCCTCGTTAGCTCGTAGTGTCCGCTGACACTTTGTAAGGTAGGATCTACCATTTTTAACAAGTTAGGAAATAAGTTGCAATCTCTGTCATCTTCCAAGTCCTTAGATCCCTCTAGACACATATCTCACTAAAAAGGGAGTAAGTAACAGCTCGCTCCTGTCATTGATATTTGGGGACCCATTGTGGGCATGAAGGTAAATTCTAGAGAATAAATGATTCCAAGAATGATTATTTATGAATGAAGAATGAAGGGATATTCAAAAGAATGTATAGTATGAAAAAGAGAGAAAAAAATATTTGTTCAAAAGGATGCATTTTATTGAAATAGTAATTCTGGACACAAGCCTATTTCACAAAAGAAATCTTATTGCTTATAGGCTTAAAGCAATAAGTGCATTTTGTACATTACTTTAAGTAAGCTCTAAATACTATAGGAATTTCTTCCGCAGTCTTTGTCCAAAACGCTCCTAGGTTTATATTTCTGCATTTGGTGCATCATCTAACTTTACAATACCCATGTTGATGAATTTTTCCACCAATTTCTTGAAAGCAAGGCAATTTTCTATTAAAATGCCCTGTAACCCCCGCGTGGTACTCACACTGGGCATTTGGGTCATACCATTTTAGGTACAGAGGTTGCATCAGTTTCGTGTAATGAGGAGCTACAACATGTATATCAAATAAGTTCTGGTATAACTCCCTATACATCATGGGAATAGGTGTGAACTGGGGTTTTTTTGAATTCGATCTTGGATTGGGTTTTTGCTTTGGGGAGACCAGATAATTAGTAACTGCCTTCTTTGGCTGGTTTACTATAAACGACTTTGAATGGCCCTTGTTATACCCGCTCGTATTATTCACATTATTGTCTCTCCCCTTCGAAGCCTTTGAAGCCCACTCTCTTTTTTTCTTTGTCTCTGCTAGGCCTAGAACAATAGGATTGACTCGATCATCACTAGGACCTATCGAAAAGTTTACCAGTATCGAGGCATCAGTCTGATATTGGGATCTGATAATGATAGATACTGTATACGAATACGTGTCTGGTTGAGTCGGGACACTTATTGGGGAATAAATGATGTCTTCATCATCGTCCACACTGTTAACCATTGGGCTACTTCTTTTTCCAAGTCCTCCGGCTAGTAACTGGGTTAACTGGCCCATCATATTCTTTTGGAAATTTAGCATTTATTCTCGCATTTTTTGTTGAATTTTGGTCAATTGCTCTTGCATCTGTATTTGCATTCTCTCTATTCTTTCCAACCTTCGTTCCATGGCTTCTAGGTTAACTGAAATAATTTCACCTAATTAGGGTCTTTCTACATATGATATAATGTAATGCAAATGCATGGAATGAATGCAAAAAGAAAGAGAGGCGTTGATTATAAGTTCAATTCCATTAGAAGAACTTTTCTAGAAAATAAATTTCTTTACATAAAATGGATTGCATATACGGCTTTGTCCTCATAGTCCAGGTGAAAACACCAATCCATTTCTTCGTATCCAGATGTTATGGTCATGTCCCGTGAATTTTCTCAGTAGATTCCTCTTCTAGCTCCTTGTTGCTTGGTTCAGGCCGTACCTCTTCACTCATTTATCCTCCACAATGTTCATGATGACTCTCGAATAATCCTTGTCAGCTTGAATCCTCGGGCAAAGTCTTGTATTCTTCTGCGAACTATCAGCCCTCTCTCGTTGTTTACCTGGACTTTGTTCGAACGACCGTATTATAATTCACTTTATCAAGTAACACATTCCCTTATGACAAACTCTTCTATTTAGCAATCGAATATTAATCAACACCTCCTTTTTATGATGATACAATACAATGCAATAAAAAAAAGAACAAGGCAAAATAAGTTAGTATAGAAGAAATAATCAACAAAATAGGACACCTATCTGGGTGACCACTAGGGTTTGGTATAATTCTACCTAGGGTAGGCTCTTAGGGCTCACTATATGTGGTTCAGTTCTAAGGTAAGGGTACTCGAACCAGCAGATTCCTTGATCCTCACCCATTATAGGCTCATACAGACCGAGTTCGGTTTAGGGGAATACATTTCCCTATGGCCATGCGGAGATGAAAATCTCATGAAGCACATAGGTACGGATGTATTTTGGAAGAAATCCACTAGCCCATACGGAGGTGAAAACCTCACGAAGACGTAGTTTCTTACTCCCACTTAAGAGGGTAAAAATCTGACGATTATGCAATATGATGCGCGAAAGTGAACTAAGTGTGATGAAAATGCCATTTAATCAAAATAAAACAAAACAAGTCAGTATTTCACACAGAGCTTAAAGAAAGTAAGAAATAAAGCACCTACTCGGGTAACCACTAGGGTTTGGCATGGCTTTACCTAAGGTGGGCTCTTAAGGCTTACTATATGAGGTTCGGTTCTAAAGAAAGGTACCCGAACTAGCAGATTCCTCAATCCTCACCCATTATAAGCTTATACAGACCGAGTTTAGTTCAGGGGAATACATTTCCCTATGACTGCAGAGAAATGAAAATCTCACGAAGACATAGGTACGGATGTATCCCGAAAGCGATTCACTATCCTGCACGAAGGTGAAAACCTCACGAAGGAGTAGCTTCTCACTCCCACATAAAAGGGTGTGACCACGACGATCATGCAGTACAATGCCGAGATTAAAAAGGATCATAATTTTTCAAATCGAATTTTCAAATTTAGACAAAAGGACAGGAAATAATCAATTTTACGGCTTGACTCTCTTAGGTCCCCAGAGGAGTCGCCAAGCTATCGTAACCATTTTTTTGAAAAAACGGAGGTCGACTTGGACTTTTGAAAATGAAAACGAAAAACTTGGGAGTCGCCACCGATCTTTATTTGGTGAGATCGGATCACCTTTGTTTTAATAAAACTTTTTGGTTTACTAAAACAGTGTTTTTGGTCTACGAAGTTTTGAGAAATCAGGTTCGGGAGTCGGTTACGTGCGAGGAAGGGTTAGCACACTCCACACGCCCAAACTTGGTACCTAATTGATTATTTAATGTCTTAAGGTCGAAAGTTGAAAATTTGAAAAAGATTTTAAAAATACGATCTCTTTTAAAAAATATTTGAATTTTCTCAAATCGGATTTTAAGATTCTCTTGCTTCAAAGGAATATAATATCACGTCCAGCACGTTAGGATACGATAATTTAAATCCTCGAATCCAAGATCATCTCATGATTTTTGAGACTCATGTATTGAAAATATCAAAAGGATATTCGATTATTTGGCCAAACGAAAAATCGAAACCCAGCACGTTAGGGCACAATTTCTTGAATTTCCAAAACGCGAAATATTGCCTTATTCTTTAGAAATTCTTATCCGGAGATAACTAAACGTCACATCCAATGAGTTAAGACACGACGTCTCGAATTCTCGAGAATAAGCTTTTTGTTTAAAATTTATGTATTTGTTTTAAAAGGATATTCGGTTATTTAGATTAAACGAGAAAAATCAAAACCCCATATGTTAGGGCACGACCTCTCGATTTTCTAAATATGGAATATTGCCTTTATGAAAGAAATTGATTTTGTATCGGGTAAAAGTTAATATAACACAAGTTTGTAATAAAATATAAAAACAAATTACAATACTAATATGTGCAGCAAAATAGTAATAAATGCGTTAGTATGAAAAACAATAATACGAGCAAAAATAAAAGTAAGACAAATAAATAAAATAAATAAGAGTAAATAACAATAAAAATAAAATAAATAAGTAATAAATACCAAGAGAAAATAATAATAATAATAATAATAATAATAATAAAAGAAAACAGTAACAATAATATGTTAATATATATATTAACAATGATAATAATTATAGATTAAATAGAAAATAATAATACATTAATAAGAAAAATAATGATAATAATAATAGAAAATATAAAAAAATAATAATACTGGCGGTAGTAAAGTAATAATAATAGAAAATATAATAGTAATAATAATAATAATAATAATAATAATAATAGTTAAAATAAAATAATAGTAGTGATAATTAAATAATAAAAATAAAATAATGGTAATAATAAATAGTGACAAAGAATAATACATTATTAAAAACAATAATAATAAAACAATAATAATAAGATAATAAAAATAAAAATAATAATGAAACGATAATGAAAATAACAATAACAAGGTAATAATATAAAAACAATAGTAATAAAATGAAAATAATAATACTCTAATAAAAATGTAATAATAATAGTAATAACAGTAAGATTAACAATAATTAAAAATAACAGTAATATTTATAAATAAATAAAAATTAGTAATATTTAAAATTAAACAAAATAGCAAAAATAATAAAAAGAATGGGTTACATCGAATTTAGAACGGAAGTTTGGGGCACATGTGAAATAAAAATAAAAGAAAAGGATCTATTTGTATGCGCGGAGGGACCAAAGATGTGATAAACCCCTCCGGCGAAACGTGCAGCAGCAAGGGGGGACCAAATTGTGAACCGAAGTAAATCGTAGGGGCAAATTCACAAAATAAAAAACTTAATTGCAAATAAATAAAAAAGCGGAAGGACTGCACGAGTAATTATCCCCTTTTTAAAAAAAACGGATCCTGATGTTGGAGCGGGTCAGATCGGGTCGGGTTAGGCCAAAACGACGTCGTTTTGGGGCTTAAGGATTATGACCAAAACGGCGTCGTTTTATCGGCCTATAAAAGGAAAAAATTTTCAAGAAAAAAAATCACTTTCGACCTGTTTCAAAAAAAAAAACTCTCCCCCCCTTTATTCTTTTCTCTCTGCAGGTAGGAGAATCCGGCGAGGGTCCGGCCAACACGCCGCCAGCCTCCGTCGTCGGCGTCGCCACCGGCCACTATGCACTGTGGCCGAAAAAGGTAAAAGTTCACTTTTTTTCTTTTTTGTTTTTTCATTGTTCTTTTTATTTAATATTTATATGTAATATATGTAAACCGTTTTTTGAAGAAAAATAAGAAAATGTATAAATGCATATAAGAAAAAATGAAAACAGAAATAGAAAATGCCCTTGTTTCATATCTTTGTTTACTGTGACATATTTGTTCACTTTGTTTAATCCCTGGTCTTGATGTTGATCTTTGTTTATGTTTAAAAAAAAACTATCACTTGTATTGATAATAAAAAAAATCCCCCTTCTACAAAGGATTTTCAATGGCTTATATAGCCAATTTTTACAAGCTATTTCCCCTCTTTTATTGTTTTTGTCATTTCATCTTTAATGTTTACAGGTGCTCTGCGACACTGACAGTGGCGGTGGATGTGACAAGGGCGGTGGCAGCAAGCTTCGGCGGTGGCAGAGCAAGTGGGGGCTAGGCTGCGGCGCCACTTGGATTAGGGGGGCTAGGGTTTTGTTTTTTCTTTTTTTTTTTTGAAAAATTAGGGTTTGTAGTGGATGTGGGCTTGGGTTTATTGGGCTGTTGTTTTGGGCTAGGTTTAGTTGGTTAGTTTAGTGGGTTTAGGCTGATAGGTTTTGGACTAGGTTTAGTTTAGGGTTTAATGGGTTAGTCTGTTTGGGTTAGGTTTTAGGTGTAATGGGCTGATAGGTTTTATTGGGTCTTTGTGTTTGGTTTGGGTAGTTTAGGGCTGTTGGGCTTTGGGTTTATTTCTGGTTTTGGGTGTAATGCAATGGGCCCTGGGCAATTTGGGCCTTCTACAGGACTAATTTGCATGCGCGAATAACAAGAAGGGACCGAAAGGGAAATTATTCCTCCCATTCAAAACTTGTCGTTGAGGGGGGACTAAATTAATGGGAAAAAAATAAAATTAAAAGAAACTTAATTGCAAAATAATAAAAAAGTGGAAGGACCAAACTAGCAATTATACCAGTTTTAAAAAACGAGCGGATCCTGAGGCGGGTCAGGTTGGCCTCCCCAAAACGATGTCGTTTTGGAGCTTTTCTACACTCATTGAAACGACGTCGTTTTATTGCTTTATAAAAGCCCAAAATTTTTTTTGATTTCATTTTCAGCCCCCCTCTCTTTTTTTAAAAAAAAAAATCAAAAACCTCTCAAAACTCTCTCCCCCCTCCCGAATTCCGGCCAGGCTTCAGTCGCCGGATCACCGTGGCGGCCGCCGTCCACGGTGGCCGAAAAACAATAAGTCACCTTTTTTTTTGGCTTTTCAACTTCCTAGCCCGAAAGATGCCCTCTTTCATCAGAGAGGGCAGTCCTTGGCCACCCACGGAGGCGAAACACAAGAACGGGGTAAGGTTTCTGACTCTTTTTCTTTTTTTGTTCGTATAAAAGGAATAAAAAAAGAGAGAGAAATAAATAGAAAAAGAAAAAAATCACCTTCAAGTTTTCTCTTGTTTCTTTTCTTGGATTTTTTTTTTAAATCGAAATCTACTCTTTGTATTTGATATTTCGTGTGTCAAAAAAAACACTATTTTCCATGGCTTTATAGCCTAAAATAAAAGAAAAATACAATATTTTTTGCTCTCTGTTTTTTCTGTGTTGTTTGTCCTTGCCTTTTTTATAGGTACGGAGGCCAGCTGGCATAGAGGTACGAAGGCCAACGGTGGTGGCACGCATATGGGGGAGGGGCGGCGCAAAGGGTTAGGGTCTTTAGGGTTTGTTTTTTTCCTGATTTTAGGTTAGGCTATTGGGCTAGGACTGTATTGAACTGTTAATTTGAGTTTAATTGGTTTGGATTTTAATTTATTTGGCGGGTTTGTAAAAAAGAACTGGACTTTTAATTTGTTTATTAGGCACAGGCAAATTTGGGTCTGTATAAATACCTTATCATGTTTTTACTTGACTTAATGAAAGAAGAAAATTAGTTTTGTTTGTTTTTTCCATCTTTGGCTAAGCGTCCGTGTTTTAAAGGTTGTTGAGAAAACCTGAGCCAATGATTTTCTATTCCTTGAAAAGAACTAATCGCCACTGTCACTGCTGCCTTTTGTCACTTTCTCCTGCATGTCAAACGTGTTAAAAAGCTACAGTTCTAAATTACACATTCAGCCACAAATTTTTAATAGGAACAGATATCCCGAGGTTCACTATTTTTTTTCTTTTAATTTATTAAATTGTTCAATATTTTGATTAGATAAAAATAAAATTAAATAAAAATTAGTTTATGATTTTTTTTTAAGTAAAGAAAGCTACCTCATCAAAAAACTCGTTTGATTATATCATCTCAATACATGCCTAAATACTATAGATTCAAATCAGAAGAAAGAGACAAGACTATTCTATTAATTTAGTGCCAAAATTCAATACTAGTGCATGTAAAATACTTAACTACTAGTAACCAATTAATCACCCTCAATAATTGCACCAAAGCTAATAACGATCAATAATCTTTATCTAATCTATAAATAAAAGAATAATGCGATTTAACACACTCAAATTCATATCTTCCTATATTAATAATAGAAAAAAAAATAATATTAATTAAGTGCCATAATTCAATAATAGTGCATGTACCATAATTAACTACAGAGAGAAACTTCAATACATGCGACTATTGAGCACCTTAACAAATCTAAAATAAATAATAAAATCATTTATATTTATATTCTAACATTTTTTTATGAACTAATATATTATATTTCAATCAATACAAATGAAATCAATCCATACAATGAATATCAATCCATACCCCATCGTGTTTTTATTTGACTTAATCAGCGAAGAATTTGTGTGGCCTGTTTAGTTTAGTTTTTATTTTTTCATCTTTCGCGGTGCGTCGGTATTTTAAAGGCTGATGAGAAAACCAGAGCCCACGAATTCCTATTCCTTGAAAAGAACTGAAGGCTACTGCCACTGCTGCCTTTTGTCACTTTCTCCGACATTTCAAACGTGTTAAAAAGCTGCCATACTAAATTACACTTTGAGACACTTTCAGCCACAGATTTCCAATAGGAGCAGATAGCCCGAGGTTCACTCTTTTGTATTTTTTTCTTTTAATTTATTAAACTGTCCAATATTTTGATTAGATAAAAATAAAATTAAATACAGTGTAGTTTATGATTTTAAAAAAATAAAGAAAGCTACGTCATTAAAAAATCGTTTGATTATATCATCTTAATACATAGATTCAAATCCGGAAGAAAGAGGCAATACTATTCTATTAATTAAGTGCCAAAATTCAATACTAGTGCATGTAAAGTACTCAACTACAAGTAACCAATTAATCACCCACCACAGCCAACGTCCACATTTATTTCCACTATACCATTTGGTTGTTTACTCCAAGTGTGTAATTTTTAAATTATTCGTGATAACTTTGTTTTTAAATTACGTTATTTAAGTTTTTAAATATATTATTTATATTTATATTTTATTTATTATTGATTTAGGCAAATAAATTAAGAAAAATAAGTGTAAAGTTTAATTTTAGAAAGTTTTTGTAAATTGTGTTTCTATCATGCACTACTTCAATATTTTGACCATAACTTTAGATACAGAACTTCATAAAATACGTCAAGAAGGTGTTCAATAAATTATCTGGGAGTTGATGCAAAAATTGTCAAGAAACTTAAAAAAATTATGTTTTATTTAATTAAGGGTATTTTTGTATTTTCTCCAATATATTATTCTTGCCCTATAAATAGATATTATTAGGTTAAGACTTAGACATACCTAGAATTTTGCGTTTTAATTTTAGTAAAGAATTTCTAAACTCTTCTTTTCTAGTCAAAGGAGTTTAGAAGTTTGATTCTAATAGTTTGTGAGATCTAATTGTTCTTTAGTTTATGTATGTCTTCTGGTTTAATTAAAAATATAGAGGATTGTTGTAAATATAACATGAACAACATTCAAAGGAACAACTTACAGAATACACAATGAAACATTTCCTACAATTGAAAACTAATATTTGACATCGAAGCTAATACTCACCACCAAACTTTAAACATGTCACCACGATTAATACCTGCAACCGCCTAGTTTGAAGCCATTTCATTACCTTTCTGATCAGCCATCAAGAATAATACGCTACCAACCTACTCAATTTTCCTCTCAATATCTGAAAATATTTTTTGTAACGACCACGGTCTCATATCCAGGGGCGAAGCCAGGAAATTTCAAGAGGGGGGCCGAAATAATGAAAAATAATAAATTTAAAAATAAAAATTAATTAAAGAAAAATAATTCAATAAATAAAAAATAAACTAGAAAGAAATCTTAAAATTTATTTGAATTGCACTCTTCGATCCTTGACCTCACTAAAATCATCAATTATTTCGTTTATATCAAATTTTTCTGCAATTTCTTTCTCAATGTACATAACCAAAGAACTTAAAAAATCATCTTCCATCTTGCTACGAAGTCGAGTCTTCACAATCTTCATAGTAGAAAAAGCACATTCTGAGGATGCTGTTGAAACTGGAAGAGTCAATATAAGACGAATCAATCTGTCAACGAGTGGGTACATGACTGACTTTCCACTTTCAACGAAAGTGTTGATTTTTTTCTCAAATCAGGATGCTTACATACATCAAGTTCATAATGCTTCAACTCATACGGGAGACGTTCTTTCTCTTGTTGAGAAAAATCTTCTGGATAAAACTTGTTTACAAGAATGCAAATTTTATCAATATCAAATAACTTAAAAACTCCTTGGGATTTAAAGTCAGAGTGAGAGAGAGAGAAGCTTGACAACATTTTCGTTAAACTCGCTTCTTCAATTCTTGCAACTGAGTATCTATTGTAGCAAAAAATATATCCACTCGATAATGATGCTCCACTGTAACATCTTCCTTCTTGTTGCGACTACGATCCACAATGTATTGAGCATTCATATCTGGAAAATCCAACTTCCAAGTTTCACAAAAAGATATCACATTTTTCAACAATTCATTCCATCCATCATCTCTCAACTTTTGAATTAAATCTTTCGTTGCCAAAACTAAACTCATGGCATTTAATATATCTTGAGAATGGCGTTGCAGAGCTTGACAAAGTTTATCGGTAATCCCTAAAATTTCCTTCATCATATGCAAAATAAAAATAAACTCAAAAGATCTAAATCTATTATATGCGTTATGAGCATCTCCTCGCTGAGAATAGTTAGAAGCGGTATTTTTTAGATTTTTAAGAATTATGCTAGTAGCATTGTACATCTTCAGTAAACTAGTAACTAAATTTAAATGGGAACTCCATCGAGTCTCACCAGGACGTTGTAAAGTGCCAATCTGATTCATTCCTGTTCCAATTACTAACTCGTTGATGGATACCAAATGAGATATTTCAGCTGCTTGGGCTTTTTGTAATTTATCGTGTCGTTTGGAAGAAGCTGAAGCAATATTAACAATATCAGACAAGTCTTTAAAGAATTGATGCACTTCAACCACTTCTCTAGCTACTGCAACCAATGCTAACTGAAGACGATGAGCAAAACAGTGAACATAGTAAGCATATCGACAATCATTCAAAATCAAAGCTTGCAAGCCGTTAAATTCCCCACGCATATTGCTTGCTCCATCATAGCTTTGACCTCGGATATTTTGTATGTCAAAACTATGTTGCGAGAGAACATTAAAAATCACATTCTTCAAAGTCAATGATGCAGTATCTTTAACATGGACTATATCAAAAAATTGTTCTTTTACCTGTCCTTTTTTATCAACAAATCTCAAAATAATTGCCTTTTGCTCTTTTTTCGTCTCGTCTCTCACTTCATCCATAATAATGCTGAACTTTCTGTCACCAATTTCTTCACGAATTACATTACGAACTCTACTGGCATAAATTTGCAATAACTCTTTTTGTATTGTTGAAGAAGTATAACTAGCATTTTGTGGAGCACTTTTCAAAAAATCTTCAACTTTCTCATCATACAATGCTAATAGTGATAACAAGTCAAGAAAGTTCCCACGATTTTTTGATCCCGAGCTTTCATCATGACCTCTAAAAACACAACCTTGAAATGACAACCATCGAACAACATCTATAATAGTTTTCAAACGTAGACGATTAGCTAAAATTTGTTGTGTAGTTTGTCTATCAAGTGATACTTCGATATGTTGAGCTTCATTCATTAAATCTACATAAGCTCATTGTGCATTCTTATGCAGTGAATTCGGATCTTTTCCCATATGTGTCAAAAAAGCACAATTGCATCCATCGTGTACCTTTTTCCAATTACTAAAGCCATTATGAGTAAATGCAGTTGATCTAAAACGACTAGTTGGATTGCTATTAAAAAGAAAACAAGGCAAACAAAATACTGCATCTTTAGAAGGTGAATATTCTAACCAGGAAAATTGTTTAAACCATGATGGTTGAAAATAACGAGGATGCTTTTTTGAATTGGAAGCAGGATATTCTGAAAGAATAGGTTGATATGGTCCAACCTTAATATAAGCTTTTCGAATCTCATCACGCATATTAACCGGATACTCATATATTTGCTTACGTAACCCAGGTTCACGTTCTAAGTTAGACAAATCAAGTGCCTCATCTTCAACTCTAGGAATTTTAGAAGGACGAGCATCAGAGTTTAAAAGAACAAACGATGAAGGTGGTACCTCAATTTGTGACGCTTTTGAAGGTGATTGTGTAGTCTCTGTACTTTTCTTTTTAAAAAATGAATCAATTATTTTCGACTTCATAACTACAATATCTTAAAAGATAAAATAAAATTAATAACTATAAAATAAAATTAAACTATAAACTTTAAAACACAATAAAAACAAAATTAGTAACTATAAAATAAAATTAAACTATAAACTTTAAAACATAATAAAAACAATTGTAAATTTGTAAAAAGATGAAAAGAAAAACCTTAGAAGATGAACTCGAAGTCGTGGTTGAAGGACAAATGTTGATGAAAATAGTTGTTAATAGCAATAGGAAAAGAGACTTCTTTTTCACTAGTTAACAAACTGAATTTTAACCTAAATTCACATTTAATATTATATTAAAAACTATCATCTAAAAAAAGAAAGTTGGAAATATATCAATATTACATTTAATGTTATATTAATGTTGATTACAATAATATATTATATAAATATTTAAAGTTAAAATGTTAAAATATATTATATGGATAAAATAAAAAAAAGTAAAGATTTTTTTTAATGTTCAAAGTTGGAAAAGGGGGCCAAACAACAATTTAAGGGGGGGCCAAAGTTTTAAAATGTTAAAGGGGCTAAAGAATAAATATTTTTTTATAATTTTAGGGGGGGCCGGGGCCACTGCCAGCCCCCCCAAATTCGCCACTGCTCATATTCTGGTTCCAACACCAATTGTATACCATTTTTGAACCAATTTCTACAATAAGAAAGCCATTCTTCCATTTCATGGATAATATAATAACTCCGTAAATATTTATTTACGAACTTGATTTACGAAAACGGAATCCTGAAATCATTTTTCCCGATATCACTGAAAACCAGATCATTACATGATACCTCACCTAACCTACAATTATCTCATCCCAACCAACCTAGAGGGCTATTATGCTTCTTAAGTAGCCAACCAGAATAGGACTTGCACTAGACACATCTAAAGACCTAACATTAAGAGAGGGCACTCTATCTATAAATACATATCTCTAATCTTGAAGGGATACTTCTCCTTCTACTTTAATCAAATACACCTACCATCCCTCTTTTACAGCTCTCCATACGACATCCACCATATGAACCATCGCTCAAGCATCTAACCTCTTCTCTTCCTTACCAATTATAAATTATTACATGGTAGTGTTGACGTCTCTCAAATGTATGTTGTGAAGTGTTGGAAGCTGTAGCATATTTGAAATAAATTCTATCATGTGAATGGTGAACCAAATTTCCATTTAATTCTTGAGTGATGTGCAGGGTTATTTGACAACGGAAATGGCACAGCAATTCCTTATAATTGGATTTGGTGCTAATTCTAATGATGATAGATGTGCTTGTAAATAGTAATGAGTCGGGTCGAATATATTGGTGATAATTGTAGAAAAATCTAAATGAAGTGCATGGTTCCGGGCAAACTAATAAGTAAATAAGCACAAATAATGAAGAAGATTAAGAGGTTACATACTCAATCAGAAACAAACATAAAAATAAAAACATAATTTAAAAGAAAATAAACGAATGAAATTTAAGAAATAAAAATAAAACAACTAAAAGAAAAAATAAAAAACAAAAATAAAAATAAAGAAATAAAATTAGTGATTTTCATCGTCAGAGGCATCGAGAGCGTGAGGTGTCGGCGCTGAAAAAGATATGAGGTAATTAACTTGCTCATTCTCTGTGCTAGGATCGAAAGGTAAACATTCTAGATTATTCATTCCACCTCCATTTATATCGCATTGCACCACCTAATTCACCTGCATAGAAAACTATAAACAATCAATTTTCTTATTTAGTTCTTCTACTTGGTTTGATAACATGGTGACTACATCTAAATTAATAACACTGACTGTTTTCATCGATTTTGTCCTCATGACTTGCCACTGATAATTATTCAGTGCCATCTCTGATAACATATTAATTTTCATGTTATTTTGTGTTTAAACCCAGTTTATTTCTGAATTGATCCCTGCTAATTAGTACTTTTATGTTTTAATCTTGTCAGGGATGCAATTAGGACGCTAAGAGACAAAAACGAGCAAAAAAGACCAAATTGAAACAAAATCAATGGAATGAGGCCGAACCAAAAATGTGGAGAAAGCCAAAGATTCACCAAATATTTTGACTTTGTAGAAAGCCAAAAATAGAAAAAAAATCTTATTTTTATTTATTATTTATTTTATTTTGATTTTATGTTAAATTAGTTAAGGCCAAAAATAGTAAATTTTATGTATATAAACAGGGCCTTAGTGTTCTTTGAAAGGAATCACCCCTTAATTCTGTATTCCTACTTTAAATTGGAATTGAATTATTATTATTATTCTTTCAAATTGGTGTAAGCTTACTGCCTTTTCATTTGCATTTTCTTGCTTTCATAAAATTGGGCTAATTGCCTTTCAAGTCTTTTCATTCCTCAATTTCCTCCATTATCATCAACTTACCATTCAAAACATACAAAGCATGAATAATTTCATGCTTCACTAAATTTCATCTTAGCTTTAGGTCGGTGTTATTTCTGGTCGCGAATCGTGAGATACGTATTCGTGCTAAAATCCGTCCAATCGGTATTCATTTTTTTCCTAAGTATTGGGATTGACAACTCATCCCTTAAAGTTAACTCGATTTCAAGTCAAAAAGTGCACGTTGGGTTGGAGTCGTGTTTGCTGGCAGTTGGAGAAACGAGTCAGTCGTGCTGTATTCGGATCTCCAAGAAAAAAATAGAGGAAGAAGTGATCGGTTTTAAATGACCCACGTGGTCTAGGCCGTAATTTGAGTTGGGTTCTTCAAAATGCAAGGCTGCCAAAATCTTGAATCAGGGAACACGTATATCTCGATAATCGGCAAGGGTTGGCTTGCAGGTCGTACTGGAACCAGCTACTAGAGGAAGGATTGGTAGTTAGGACGCTCTTAACTGTTATAACTAGCTTATTGTTTAGAGGAGAAGATTAATTTTCGAGGATCGATTCTTAATACAGAATTTACCGAGTCTAAGGCTAAGGCTTATTTTCTCTATTTACAAAAGTCTGAATTTATTTCCAATTTACATTTATTTTCAATATTAATCAATTGCTTATTTAAGCTAATTAGATTATTTATTTTCTTAAACATTCTTAGACCCCCCAATTTACTTGTTTATTTTTGTTGTAGGTACGTTTGGAGTCGTGGGCACTACTCTTGCCACAACCTTTGGTGCAACGAATATTCTGTTCATAAGCAAACATGGAAGTTGATTACAACATTCGATCCCTGTGGACTCGACCCTAATACCAGTCTTTACTACTATTTAGAGTTGTTTGCGTAGGAATTATTTTTGGTGGTTTCGACGCTCATCAAATTTTGGGGTTGTTACCGAGGAGTGTTGATATTTTTCTAATTCTTATTTGTTTGCCTTATAACCAGATCAGAACTGGGAACTCTAGAGTTTGAACTGGAAATTGAGAAATTGGCCCGAAAACTACTAAAAGAAGCCATTCGACGTGGTAAACAACCAAATCCAGGATTCGAAACCATATCATACACCGAGGAAATTTTCTAGTTTGACGAACCAAGTGAGATAACTGAACAGATAATATGCCAACTCACTGCGGCACTAGATAAACAACAACCCTTATGTATAACCTATCCGACAGAAGGAATGTGGTTCAAGTTAAAGTCGGGTTTGATCCATTTACTACCCACTTTTTGTGGGTTACACAACAAAAATCTGTACACCCACCTTAAAGAGTTCCATATGGTGTGCACAAGTATGAAGCCTCAGGGAGTAACCGAAGACCAAATCAAACTTCGTGCTTTTCCTTTCTCATTAGCGGACTCTGCTAGAAAGTGGCTATTTTATTTACCCCCATGATTTATCAACACATGGTCTGACATGTCTCGTTTGTTTCTTGATAGGTTCTTCCCTGCAGCTCGAGCGGTCGAACTAAGAAGAGACATTGTGGGAATCTATCAAAAAGAGACTGAATCGCTCTACGATTACTGGGAGTGATACAAAAAGTTGTGTGCAAGTTTCTCATAACATAGACTGACTGAACAGTCACTCTTACAGTATTTTATGAGGGACTGCTCTCGATTGAAATGAAAATGATAGATGTTGCGAGTGGGGGCACTCGTTAATATGACGCCTCAAAGAGCAAGAGATTTGATTTTAACCATGGCTGCTAACTCTCAACAATTTTGACCGACCAAAGAACCCACGAGACAGGTTTATGGGTTAAGTTCTTTATCCTTAGAAGATAAAATTGATAAGTTAACTAACATTGTTCAAACTTTGCTTATAGATAAAACGGGCCCAGTACGGTTGTGCGAAATTTGAGCTAAACCAGATCATCCAACGGACTCATGTCTGATTTTACATAAGCGACAGAACAAGCAAATGTTGTCAGGAACTTTTCAGGGCCGCCCTAAAAGGCAATATGACCCTTACTCAAACTCGTATAATGTAGGGTGGAAAGATCACCGGAATCTAAGTTTTGGGTCGAACCCTCAGTTCAATCAACCGTACCAACAAAGGCCACCTCAGAATCAAAAGTTACCACCCCCAAAGTCATCTTTAGAAGCTATAGTGGAAAGGCTAGCCAATAGTACTAAGAAATTTCAACAAAAAACTGACATGCATTTGTAGGAGTTGGATAATCAAGTGAGCAAGCTCGCACTCACGGTTAGCCGTTTGGAGTCTCAAGGTAAGCTGCCATCCCAAATTGAGCCAAACCCTCGACACAACGCAAGCGCTATGACATTGAAGAGTGGAAGGTTTTGGACCCCTACCTGGCACGAGTCACGCCCATGACACTAGTCAATATAAGGAGGAACTTGATACAGAGGCTCCAGTAGAATCAGCACCACAAAAATCATTTACAGTACCACCTCTATTTCCTGGAAGACCTGTCCAGTGCAAGAAGGAGCGAGACGAGAAGGAGATCTTCGATACTTTTTGAAAGGTAGAAATCAACATACCTCTTCTCGATACGATTAAGCAGATTCTATGACACGCAAAATTTTAAAAGAGTTATGCACGAGTAAAAGAAAACTATTGGGAAATGAAAAGGTAAGGGTCGGAGAGAATGTCTCTGTCGTTCTGCAAAGGAAAATACCGTCCAAATGTAAGGGCCAAGGTATGTTTTTCATATCTTGTAAAATAGGCACTATTGGTATTAAAAAAGCAATGTGTGACTTAGGCGCATCAATTAATGTTATGCATTTGTCAATTTATAAACTACTTAACGCGGGTCCTTTAAACGAAACATGTGTAATTATTCAGCTTACTGATAGATCTATGGTGTATCCAGAAGGAGTATTGGATGACGTTCTTGTCAAGGTAAAAGAGCTAATATTTCTTATAGACTTTTACATTATCGACATGGAGGATGAAAATTCAGCCAATTCATCTGACATACTTCTCAAAAGGCCATTTTTGAATACTGCACAAACATATATTGACGTACGAAGTGGGATGCTCACTATGGAGTTCGATGGGGAAGTAGTGAAATTCATTGTCTATGAGGCCATGAACTGCCCTAGCATGATTTCTAATGTTTCTAATATTGATATATTTGATCCTTTAACTGAATTACATTCAAAATATCATGACGAGGATGAATTATGAATTATTCTTTGCAGAAGTCTAGACTTTGATGCCATGAAGAAACTAGAGGAGTGGATAACCTTTGAAGAGTCTATTCACAAAACAGTGGCTTATACGGAGGCATCACAATTATGGAAAAATTCAGGTAAAATTTTTGAATTATCTCCTTCACAAACTAAGCTTGTACCATCTATTTTGTAGGCTCCAGATTTGGAACTCAAACTACTTCCAAACCATTTAAAGTACGCTTTTCTCGGTAAAAGAAATACCTTACCGGTAATAATCTCGATTAAACTCTTGAAGGTAGAAGAGGAAAATTTGGTATGAGTTCTTAGAGATTATAAAGAGGTAATTGGATGGACGATAGTCGATATTAAGGGGTTGAGCCTTTCAACTTGCATGCATAAAATTCAAGTTGTGGATAAAGTTATTCCCAAAAGAGAGGCTCAAATGTGTCTCAATCCACTCATGATGGAAGTTGTAAGGAAGGAAGTTCAAAAGTTACTTGGTGCTGGGATGATCTATCCCATTTCTAACAGTAATTGGGTCAGCCCAGTCCATGTAGTATCGAAAAAGACCGGCGTGATCGTAATTGAGAATTCGACAAGTGAGATGGTTCTCATTCAGGTCCAAAATGGGGGTAGAGTTTGCATCAATTGCAGGAAGTTGAATTCCTTAACCCAGAAAGATCATTTTCCACTTCTTTTTATTGATCAGATGTTAGAACGTTTAGCCGGGAAGTCTCATTATTGTTGTCTTGATGGTTACTCAGGGTTTTTCTAGATTCCAGTGGCACCAAAGGATCAATAGAAGACGACGTTTACATGTCCATTTGGCATGTTCACTTACAGACAAATGCCGTTCGGACTTTGCAACGCAGCAGGCACGTTTCAGAGGTGCATGGTAATTATATTTTCTGACTACGTTGAGAAAATAATTGAGGTGTTCATAGACGACTTTACTGTGTATGGTGAGTCTTTTGAGGTATGTTTATCAAATCTTGCAAAAATCTTGGAAAGATGCTTAGAATTTAATCTTGTTCTAAATTATGAGAAATGCCATTCTATAGTAGATAAAGGATTAGTTCTAGGAATTTCTATCGATAAAGCAAAAATCGACATCATTAACTCACTATAATACCCTACAACTGTGAAAGAGATTCGTTCTTTCCTTGGTCATGCAGGTTTCTACAGGAGGTTCATTAAAAACTTTTAAAAAATTGCGCAACTGCTTAGTAATCTCCTACAGAAGGACAAGGAGTTCAAGTTTGACCAATCATACAGAGATGCGTTTGACACGCTCAAACATAAGCTCTTTTCAGCACCTATCGTTCAACCACCAAATTGGAATTATCCTTTGGAGATAATGTGCATTGCAAGTGACCATAGCGTAGGAGCAGTCTTTAGGCAAAAAATTGGGAAAAAAACCACACGTCATCTCTTATGCATCTAAGACTTTGGATGCTGCTCAAAGTAATTACTCGACTACTGAAAAGGAGTTTCTATCTATAGTTTTTGCTGTGGAAAAATTCCATTCGTATTTATTAGGAACTAAAATTGTGGTTTTCTCTGATCATGCAGCTTTTAAGTATTTGATCAGGAAAAATGAAGCAAAACGAAGGCTTATAAGGTGGATATTAATTTTTCAGGAGTTCGATCTCGAAATAAAGGATAAAAAAGGATGCAAAAATTTGGTAGCTGACCATCTAAGCCGAATACCTCCATCGAAGGATGTCACACCACTTAAAGACAATTTTCTGGACAGAAGTCTGCTTACTACTCAGACAATTTTTCCTTGGTTTGCAGACATGGTGAATTACCTTGCTATATGTATAGTCTCTTCTAACTTATCGTGATCTAAAAAAGATAAGATCAAATGTGAATCGCGATATTATATTTGGGACGATCCCTACCTTTGAAAATACTGTTCTGATAAGGTAATTCGACGATGCGTTGCAGAAACTGAGGTAAAATCGATTCTATCTTTTTGTCATTTTTACGCATGTGGTGGACATTTTAGACTTAAACGAACTGCGCGTAAAGTACTTGAATGTGGACTATATTGGCCACATATTTTTTGAGATGCATATGTGTTCTGTAAACATGCGAAAAATGATAAAGGGTAGGAAACTTGAGCTAAAAAAATGAAATGCTTCTAACCCTTGTACATGTTTGTGAAATATTTGATATATGGGGCATAGATTTTATGATAACTTTTGTCTCGTCATATGATAACGTCTATATTTTACTTACAGTTGACTATGTGTTGAAGTAGGTGAAAGCAAAGGCCACTCGTCATGCTGATGCTGAAATAGTAGTAGATTTTCTAAAGAGTTACATCTTTTCTAGATTTGGCACACCGCGAGCATTGATCAGGGATCGTGGAACACATTTTTGTAATAAGGTAATCGACACACTTTTGAAAAAATACGATGAAGATAATAAGGTGGAAGCAGAAAAAAGAAGTTTGTGACTTTTATTATAGTGGCAGGCATTACATTATGCATCTGATAGAGAAGATATGTTAACATCTAAATGAAAAGAGGAAATCATGTACTTAAATGTCGAGAAAGACGAGTGACCAAGTCGGTGATGCCAGATAGGAGGTGTTGTCTTTATTGTGGAGAAAGCAAGTAACGAGGTGGAGTGTATGGGCCAATCATAGACACCATGTTTAGGTTGACCTCGAAAAAGAACTGTCCCGGTCTATAGATCCTTGACAAGAAAAGAAGAAGGTAAGAATTCAATAGAAGCATTATTCTATTTGCAAAATTGAGACACAAAAATTAAATTGCATTTCATATTAGGAGCACAGATGACATTAGATAGAGTAAATGAGTGAGAGGGAGTGGGAAGAGTGGTAGAACTAGAGCCATCACCAATCATTACTTCATTCGAGCTAGTGTAGGGATTGTGAATAGATGGATTTTGGAGATCGATTGTGATCTGGTGTGCAACACCATTGTCTAATAGCCAAGGATCAGAGGATGAAGAATTGGAGGTAGCTACATAAGCTTGAGGTTGCCATGGTGGAGGCGTACGAGATGTAGATGAATTGACCTGACGTGGAGGTGCAGCTGAGGGATCTATTGACGAAAGAGAGAGCACTGAGTGACAATGTGCCCCTGAGTTCGGCACCACTGACATTTGCCCAAAAAAGGACACATAGGTCTATTGTACTGTTAAGATGTAGATGGTGTAGGAGATCAGTGAAACCGCTACTTGGAATGTTGAGTGTGAGTCAAGTAGGCGGTGACTGATACACTTGAGGAGGAGTTGTGTAAGGCGAGCTCTCTATTGATCAGTTTCTCATGTAACTCATCAAAGGTGATGACAGTATTGCAACTATTGACAACATCGATTGTAACACCCCTAACCCGTGTCTGTCTCCAGATTAGGGTTACGGGTATTACCATGTAAATCAAAACTTCAATTCAATCGGTTGAATTCTAGCTGATCATCTTTATCAAACAATTTAAATCATAAACAGACAAATCACACATGTGTAACACATACTTGATACATTAATCCAAGTCATATACGATATAATCATCGTTGAATACAAATCGACCATGCAATGTATATTACGACAATATCACATAACAATACAGATTTCATGCACTACATATAACAAAACAATCTTGATCTATGAAATTTATAAATAAATAAACTACTCGTAACTAATTAATTAAATAAGCATATTTCGAATGTCAATACATAGTAACTTCCTATTAAGACCAATTTCATATGGCACGAAACCTATTTCCACATAACCGAATATATGCAAATTACTACACATTACATACATACTTATGCATTTGGCCGAATATACAAGGTCTCATTTGTAAAATTTCATGTTCGTTACCTAGCACAAATTGAGTTTGGTAGTTGCATGCACTCAATTAAATTAGGCAACCTCACAAGCTAAATACATGTATATATGAACATATATAAGTGTATACATCATAGTTATGCACATTACCCATATTCGATTATGAGCCTAAACAACTAATTCTTAAAACATGTTATCTATATTTGCAAATATCACATTGGTTTGGCCGAATATACATACATGCATTACTTAATATAATTCATACTTCATAGATCAACTATAGTTGACACACACACATAAATTTCGAATGATGCTCAATTAACACATACCTACCTTGACTTAAACATGCAAAGATTAACTTAAATGCCAAAACACCTGACTAATTTAACACAAACATTGGCATTACAAACAAGCAATCATATAGTACGCATAAAACATAAGCTTGAAATAAAAGAACAACCCTAGCCGAATTGTTGAAGCCAAACATATTAATACATAGTCAAGGATAAATAGAACCGAACTTAAAATGAATATTTAAGCCATTTTCGCATGGCTATTATATATATAAACATAACATCATTTCAACATTTAGCTAGCCTATACATGCCTTTGATTCAAAAATAACTAGCTTAAAAGTACCAAATAGGGATGATAGTGTGGTTGACTTCACCAAATATCCTCCGAGCCTGTAGCTTGACCAAAATCTATAAAACAAACAATGAACACACACAAAGTAAGCTCACTAGCTTAGTAAGTCTCAAGCAAATATTAATGTAATGATCATACATTTAAACATTTTAATTATCATGCTTATAGTATTGAACATAACTATTTCAATATGTAAAATGTACATGGCCGAATACTAGTAATACCCTTGATTTAAATATTATCATTATATCACCATGAACATATACATTATCAAATCACATGAATATTATAATTAATCGCATATTCTGAGTCATATGAACACATCTTAGGTATCGATCTCCTATATCTACTTATACACATATGCAAACACTTTCAAACTCTTTCACCAATGATCTTTCCATTTATAACCGAATCTTCAATGTAATATATACATGTATATATCTCAATTTCACATATGTATAAATTTCATACACATAAATGATAAGCTCCACATTAGAATATAAAATACTTATTGAATCATCCACTTCATCACATCGTACTTAACTAAAACGATAATAAACTAACTTACTTCATTCCTTACTAATATAGTAGGCTAACTCTTACCCGAGCTTTTAGCACATAGCACTATATATGACTCACCTTGTTTGAATTTCAAATTCTCTGTTTATAGCATATCACCGGCATTAAGCCTTCTAGACCTGAGGTCTAAAGTTCGAACACCGGCATTAAGCCTGCTAGGCAACAAGCTCGAAATAATTCATCGGCACAAGGCCTGCTAGGCAATAAGCCCGAAATAATTCACCGGCACAAGGCCTGCTAGGCTCGAAGCCTGAATATCAACACTATTAACAATTCAATTCATATTACTAATGCTAAATTCACAGACATTTCGTATACTTCATATTTCTTTCACATATCAAACCGAACTTACTTATTCACATTACATTAATCAAAAAAAAATTAAAGTCAATCTACCACATTCGGCCATCACATAGATTTATACTCAAAATTTTCAATTATCATCATTTACCATGTTCATAATAAATTATTTAACATATATTTGCTTAAGGACTTACCTCGACTATCGACGGACAACGTAGACCGACTATTCGATAACCTTAGCCTTTCCCTAATCCAAATCCGTTTTTCTTTGTTCTTGATCTAAACACATTAAAACTTAGCTCATTCAAGCACATTTCATCTCAATTTAGTCCTAAAACACATAAACAGGCAAATTACCATTTTACCCCTAATGTTTCACATTTTTACAATTTAATCCTATTTGCATAAAACACAAAATACACAAAACTTCACTATACCACTCAAGGGCCGAATATTCATAGGGACTATACTAGTCCATTTCTTTCATTTATTTTGCATTTTAGCCCCTCAAAAATTTATTCTTTATAATTTAGCCCAAAATACTTAAATTCACTAAAATTTCCAACACAAAACATGCTAATCTTTAACATAACTTTAAAATAAAATCATCAAACATCAAAAATCATAAGAACATGTCAATGGCCGAACATCAAATACACACTAATCTCAAAAATTCTAGCATGGGTCGGTTAATATTCAAAGCAACGATCACAAAAAAGGTAAAAATTATCAAAAACCGACTAAAAATACATACCTGATTTAGCTTGAGTTATGACCGAATGCACAAGCTCACTCCCTTATTCTTTCTTTTCTTATTCGGTGTTGAAGAGATGAAGAACAAAGCTTTAATTTGTGTTTTATTTTAGTTATAATTAACATTTTAACCAAAGTACAATAGTACCCTTTTATAATAATATAATTAACATATACTAATAAGGCTATTTTTGACATATGCTGCCCACTACCCTTAAAAATGGGTTAATTACCCTTCTAATACCTCATATTAAAAAGCCATTATCATTCTAGCACTTTTCACTTTAGTTTGCAACTTTTACACTTTACGCGATTAAGTCCTTTTGTCAAATTAAGCACACAAACGATTAATTTTTTATACTAAACTTTCACACATCATAAATCACATATAATTAGCACCAAAAATAATATTTAAAAAAATTTTGGACTCGGATTCGTGGTTTTGAAACCACCGTTCCGATTAGGGTCAGATTCGGACTGTTACAACTCTCCCCCCTTAGGGATGTTCGTCCCCAAAAATCTTACCGTTAAACAAAGTCAGATATTGTTGCCTCATTCAATCCTCAGGCTCCCACGTAGCCTCTTTAATTTCGTGTCGATTCCATAGTACTTTTACTAACAGAATTTTCTTATTTCTCAACTCTTTCATTTCTCGAGCTAAAATACGGATCGGTTCTTCCTCATATGTCATATCGGATCGGATTTCAATCTCGGATAGAGCGATCACAAGTGACGGATCTGATCTATATCTACGAAGCATCGAAACGTAAAGTACGTTGTGTATCTTTTCAAATTCAGAGGGCAACTTCAATCTATAAGCAACAGGCCCAATACATTCGATGATCTCGTATGGTCCGACGAATCTCGGACTTAGTTTGCCTTTCTGACCAAATCGAAGTACTTTCTTCCCCGGAGAAACTTTCAAGAATACCCGGTCTCCGACCTGAAACTCAATGTCTTTACATTTCAAATTAGCGTAGGACTTTTGGCGATCTGAGGCAACTTTCAAACTATCTCTGATTATAGCCACTTTCTGTTCTGTCTCTTTAATCAAATCAACCCCGTGTATCTGATTTTCACTGAGCTCGGTCCAGTACAACAGTGCACGACACTTACGGCCATATAGAGCTTCGTAGGGTGCCATTTTGATACTAAATTGAAAACTGTTATTATAAGCAAATTCAATTAAAGGCAAGTATCTTTCCCATGTACCTTTAAACTCAAGGACGCAACATCTCAACATGTCCTCAAGTATCTGAATGGTTCGTTCAGACTGACCGTCTGTCTGCGGATGAAAGGCTATGCTAAAGTGGAGTTTAGTACCTAAAGCATCTTGCAACTTCTTCCAAAACCGCGATGTGAATCTCGGGTCTCTGTCTGAAACAATGGAACTCGACACACCATGTAACCTCACAATTTGTGGTACATACAATTCAGCAAGTTTATCGAGCGAATAGTCTGTACGAACTGGCACAAAGTGAGCTGATTTGGTCAGTCTATCCACTATAACCCAGACTGCATCCTTCTTGCTCGGTGTCGTAGGTAACCTGGAAACAAAATCCATAGTAATTCTATCCCATTTCCATTCAGGTATCAAGATTGGCTGAAGTAACCCAGAAGGCACTTGATGCTTGGCTTTTACTTGTTGACAAATAAGACACTTTGAAACAAATTCAAATATATCCCGTTTCATGCCAGGCCACCAATAGAACTATTTCAAATCATTATACATTTCCGTGCTACCCGAATGTGCCGATAATCGACTATTATGAGCCTCATTCAAAATCATCTGAATCAAGTCTACATTCCTCGGAACACATATTCGGCCGTTGAAGTTCAAACAATCATTTGCATCAATTTGAAATTCTGACTCTGCATCATTTTCACACTGAACTCGTCTAGCAATCCAATCTTTGTCAATTTTCTATGCATCACAAATTTGCTGAATAAACATCGGTCTTGCTTTCAACTCGGCTATGATCATCACCAGACATAACCATGTGTGCATTCAACGCACGAAGAGCAAACAATGATTTTTGACTTAAGGCATCCGCAACAACGTTAGCTTTCCCCGGATGGTAGTCAATCACTAATTCATAGTCTTTCAACAGTTCTAACCATCTGCGTTGTCTCAAGTTCAAATCTTTCTGAGTCATCAAATACTTCAAACTTTTGTGATCTGAATAAACATGACATTTCTCACCGAATAAGTAATGACGCCAAATTTTCAATGCGAAAATAATGGCTGCTAATTCCAAATCATGAGTCGGATAATTTCTTTCATGAGGCTTCAATTGTCTCGAAGCGTAAGCTATGACTTTGCCTTCCTGCATCAAAACGCAACCCAAACCATTCAAAGAAGCATCACTATAAATAATAAATTATTTACCCGATTCAGGCTGAGCTAACACTGGAGCTTCAGTCAAAAGGGCTTTCAACTGATCGAAGATTTTCTGACACTTTTTTGACCATTCAAATTTAACGTCTTTCTGTAATAGCTTTGTCAACGGGGTAGCTATTACAGAAAAACCTTTCACAAATCGTCTGTAGTAACCCACAAGTCCCAGAAAGCTTCGAATTTTAGAAACATTTTTCGGTGGTTTCCAATCAAGTATGGGCGATATTTTATTCGGGTCAAGCCAAATTCTTGATGCTGAAACGACATGACCTAAAAAGCTGACTTTCTTCATCCAGAATTCACACTTACTAAACTTTGCATACAACCGTTGATCTCGCAAAGTTTGTAGCACCAATCTCAAATGCTCGGCATGCTCAATTTTATCCCTGGAGTAGATCAGGATATCATCTATAAACACTACCACAAACCGATCCAAATACTGTCTGAAAATCTCATTCATCAAATCCATAAAAACAGCAAGTGCATTATTAAGTCCAAAAGGCATAACCAGGAACTCAAAATGTCCGTACCTCGTTCGAAATGGAGTTTTGGCACATCAGAGTCTCTGACTCGCAACTAATAATAACCCGATCGCAGATCTATTTTCGAAAACATTGAAGCCCCTTTTAACTGATCAAATAAGTCATCAATCCGAGGCAACGGGTATTTATTCTTTATTGTCACCTTATTTAGCTGCCGATAATCAATACACATTTGCTATGAACATATACATTATCAAATCACATGAATACTAGTAATACCCTTGATTTAAATATTATCATTATATCACCATGAACATATACATTATCAAATCACATGAATATTATAATTAATCGCATATTCCGAGTCATATGAACACATCTTAGGTATTGATCTCCTATATCTACTTATACACATATGCAAACACTTTCAAACTCTTTCACCAATGATCTTTCCATTTATAACCGAATCTTCAATGTAATATACATGTATATAACTCAATTTCACATATATATAAAGTTCATGCACATAAATGATAAGCTCCACATTATAAAATAAAATACTTATTGAATCATCCACTTCATCAAATCGTACATAACTAAAACGATAATAAACTAACTTACTTCATTCCTTACTAATATAGTAGGCTAACTCTTACCCGAGCTTTTAGCACATAGCACTATATATGACTCACCTTGTTTGAATTTTGAATTCTCCGTTTATAACATATCACCGGCATTAAGCCTGCTAGACCTGAGGTCTGAAGTTCAAACACCGGCATTAAGCTTGCTAGGCAACAAGCCCGAAATAATTCACCAGCACAATGCCTGCTAGGCAATAAGCCCGAAATAATTCACCGGCACAAGGCCTTCTAGGCTCGAAGCCTGAATATCAACACTATTAACAATTCAATTCACATTACTAATGCTAAATTCACAAACATTTTGTATACTTCATATTTCTTTCACATATCAAACCGAACTTACTTATTCACAATATACCACCACATTCGGCCATCACATAGATTTATACTCAAAATTTTCAATTATCATCATTTACCATGTTCATAATTAATTCTTTAACATATATTTGCTTAAGGACTTACCTCGACTATCGACGGACAACGTAGGCCCACTATTTGATAACCTTAGCCTTTCCATGATCCAAATCCGTTTTTCTTTGTTCTTGATCTAAACACATTAAAATTTAGCTCATTATAGCACATTTCATCTCAATTTAGTCCCAAAACACATAAACAGGCAAATTACCATTTTACCCCTAATGTTTCACATTTTTACCATTAATCCTATTTGCATAAAACACAAAATACACAAAATTTCACTATACCACTCAAGGGCCGAATATTCATAGGGGCTATACTAGTCCATTTCTTTCATTTACTTTCCATTTTAACCCCTCAAAAATTTATTCTTTATAATTTATCCCAAAATACTCAAATTCACTAAAATTTCCAACACAAAACATGCTAATCTTTAACATAACTTTAAAATAAAATCATCAAACATCAAAAATCATAAGAACATGTCAATGGCCGAACATCAAATACACACTAATCTCAAAAATTCTAGCATGGGTCGGTTAATATTCAAAGCAACGATCACAAAAAAGGTAAAAATTATCAAAAACCGACTAAAAATACATACCCGATTTAGCTTGAGTTATGATCGAATGCACAAGCTCACTCCCTTATTCTTTCTTTTCTTATTCGGTGTTGAAGAGATGAAGAACAAAGCTTTAATTTGTGTTTTATTTTAGTTATAATTAACATTTTAACCAAAGTACAATAGTACCCTTTTATAATAATATAATTAACATATACTAATAAGGCTATTTTTGACATATGCCACCCACTACCCTTAAAAATGGGTTAATTACCCTTCTAATACCTCATATTAAAAAGCCATTATCATTCTAGCACTTTTCACTTTAGTTTGCAACTTTTACACTTTACGCGATTAAGTCCTTTTGTCAAATTAAGCACACAAACGATTAAAATTTTATACGAAACTTTCACACATCATAAATCACATATAATTAGCACCAAAAATAATATTTAAAAAAATTTTAGACTCAGATTCGTGGTCCCAAAACCACCATTCCGATTAGGGTCAGATTCGGACTATTACATCGATAACTAGTTGGAAGGTGTCATCAAGCCCTTTTAGGACTTTTTCAATAAGATCCTCTGCATCTAATAGTTTACCAAGAGTAGCAAGCTCATCGGCTTTGATTTTAATAGCTTGCGTATTATCGGTGATAGTTTGGGAGCCTTTGGAAATGATTTTGAAATTATCTTTAATTTGTTTGATATGACCACGAGATGGATGAGCATAAGTGTTGGTGAGGACCGTCCAAGTTTCAGCTGAGGATGTGCATTGTAAGACTAAAGGTGCAAGGTTTTGGGAGATGGCGCCAACTAATGCACCAAACAAGAGTTTGTCTTGTCGTAGCCATATCTAATATACCAGATTGATGGAGGTTGTGTTATTGGTAGTGATAGTTTTTGGAAGACAGGGATGTGTGTCATCAATGAATTTGAAGAGGTCATAGCCTATGAAGATAGATTCAATTTGGGTTTTCCAAGAAAGATAATTGGCGGAGTTGAGTTTGTTAAAGTTCTGGATTGTGACTATGGTAAGGGGATTGCTGGGGTCAAGAAGGTTGGAAAGAGAATTTTGAATAGCCATTGGAATTAAAACCTAACCTCGTTTGAGATAGGTGACTGATACCATATAGAATGAGAGAAACAGAAAGTAATTTAAAGAAGAAGGTTTTACTCATATCACCTTTGACAAACACTACCAACCTATATATACATAAAGAAATAACAAACTCTTTGATAATAATATATTTGAAGTTCAAATGAGGGATAATAAAGCTAATAATAGTACTAAAGGAAAGAAAGAATCCCAACAACAAGATCAAGGCGGTTGAAGAATCTTATAAATTGCCACCTTCTATTGGAAGTGCAATCCTTCGTGGTCGTGATGGTTTTTGTTTTTTTTTTCCTTCTAATATTTTAGGTGGCTTGGGTTGCTATCTTAAAATGTGTTTTCAGTTGTAAAATTGTTGGAAATTACAAATTGCAAATTAATTATTCATAAGCACTTTTCAAATTTAAAAGTGGTGATTTATCATCTAATGGATACATTTTCATGGAACATGTTTCTTCTAGGAAGTATGTCCAACATGAAGGGCTGTTGCTCTCCAAAATAGTATCAATTGAGTGCAGATAAATAGAAGGACTATGGTACTCACAAAGTACATTACAACCAATCCAATTTCAGAAATTAGAGTAAGAGTTAGGGAATTCCTCGATTTTGCTAATCAAAGAAAATTCAAAAGCTTTGTTGTATCCTGATACAACCTTTGTCTTAACCTTTTAGCAACTTTGTGTGGGGCAAATAGTTCTCTTTGGAAAGTGTCACTCGTACCTTGAAGTCTACTATTTAATTTCATATAGTCTTCGAATCTATTGTCTCTACTCAATATCTCCAACAATCAAAGATAACTATTTTAGAAATGGCGACGGAGGCTACCACCGCATTCAAAGTGATGAATCAAGTGTTTGTGAAACTTAATCGATTTGATGGATCGAACTTCAATCATTGGAAGGATAAGATGTTGTTCCTTCTTACCATCTTAAATGTAGTGTAATTTCTAGATCCAAACATACAAATCATGGAGCATGCCGCCCCCAATGCAAACCCCGAGCAAAATACAAAAGTGGCCAAACTCAAGAAGAAGTGTGAATAAGACAATTTCACATGTCGATGACACATCCTCAACACCTTGTCTGATTGATTGTATGATCTTTATATGTCAATGCAATCCCTGGTGGAAATATAGAAAGCTCTTGAAGAGAAATATAACACCGAGCAACAAAGTACTGATAAATTTTTAATGATGAAGTATTTCAACAAAATGCTCAATAATATCCCAATCATAGATCAAGTCCATGAACTACAAGTCCTTGTAATAGGCTTTGTGACTTGAAAGTTGTTATTTTGGAATTGTTATCAGTTGGGGCTATCATCTTGAAGTTGCCCTTGTCTTGGAAAAATTATCGAATGAAACTTCTGCATATGGAGAGGACCTCATTGTGGAGAAAATACTTAGGCATTTGCATATTAAAGAGGAAACTAAAAAATGTGATGTAGTGTATCTTTCCCAAAGTTCTAAAGTGAACCATGTGAGCGAGTTCAAGAACTCTTGAAATGGTAAGCGAAAGACCATATTTGAGACCAAGGACGTGCAAGATAAGAAGAAAAAAAATCTCACAATTGTTATAATTGCAACAAGAAAGGACATTACATTAAGGATTGCAAAGTTCTCAAAAAGAAGTAAGATTCCATAACTTCCAAAGATAATATGGTGGAGGACATGGACTTAGCGGCCATGGTTACTGAAGGGATCAAGAGTTCAGAGAGGTATGATTACTGAACTCAACATAGCCATTGACTGATTAGTCCTATAATTGGTGGCTCGATTTTGGAGCTACTATCCATGTGTGTAATGACCTACAACAATTCAAGAGTTATGAATTAAGGGCAAATCGTGAAGTGCTTATGGGCAATTATTAATTGGTTAAGGTGCTCGGTTAAAGGACGATGGAACTTAACTTCACATTTGGGGAAAATTTGACTTTGACCACTGTGTTGCATGTTCTGATGTAAGAAAGACTTTAGTGTTTGCGAGTCTTCTACGTAACAAGGGGTTCAAGGTTATCTTGGAATTTGATTAGTTAGACTTGCTTAAGGGTGATATATATGTAGGAAAAGGACATTGTAACGAGGGCATGTTCAAGTTGAACATTGATATGAATAAAATTAATTCTTCTACTTATATTGTTGAATCTTATCCTTTGAGGCATATGCATTTAGCACATTTTAATTTTAAAACTTTACAATATATGAAAAAAAAAGGTTATATCAGTCTAAGTAATGATAAGTTTGTCAGTAAATGTGAAGTTTGTTTTCAATAAAAAATTACCAAAAAGTCATTTCCTAATAAGTGTGAAAGGAGTTTGCAAGTGTTAGATTTAATCAATTTCGATGTTTGTGAATTAAATGGAACTCTAACAAAAGATGGAAAATGATATTTTATCACTTTTATAAACGACTTCTCTAGATTTACTTATGTATATCTCATGAGAAGTAAAGACGAGACTTTTGATATGTTTAAACATTTTAAAAATGAGGTTGAAAATTTATTTAGTAAGAAAATCAAAGTGCTTCGTAATGATAGAGGTTGTGAATGTTTTTCAAATGTATTTAATGTATTTTGTGAGGAACAAGGTGTGGTACATGAGTGTTAAATGCCTTATACTCCACAACAAAATGGTTTGGCGAAAAGAAAGAACCGTATTTTAATGGATATGGTTAACTTGATGTTGTTAAATGCTAAACTTCCATAGAATCTATGGGGTGAAGTATTATTGACTACGTGTTATATCCTTAAAATAATACCATTGACAAAATTTAAAATATCTCCATATGAGTTTTGGAAGGGTAGGATGTCAAACTTAGATTATTCTAAAATGTGAGGGTGTTTGGCTTAATATAGAGTTCCTAACCAGCGGAGAACAAAGTTAGGACCAAAAGTTGTCAAGGGTGCATTTGTTGGATATGCCCAATACTCCGAGGCTTATTGTGTTCTTGACTTAGTGTCAAATACAATAATTGAAACAAGAGATATTGTATTCATTGAAAATAAAGTTTTCAATTATTCAACAGATTCAAAAAAAGAATATCAACCAATGATCTCAAGTGATCAAAGCAAGAGAAGTCTTTGTGATAATAAGGATACGGAGCCGAGGAAAAGTCAAAGAGTGAGAAAAGTAAAGGACTTTGGTCCCAATTTCATTTCCTCGCAATATCTAATATTCCTTGTTGAGGGAAATGGAGAATCCGTAATTAAGAAGATCCCCATAATGTTTAATGTGGATGGTGATCCAAAATCCTATAGTGAAGCCATGACTTTTAGGATGTGACATTTTGAAAAGAGGAGATCAATGATGAAATGGATTCAGTATTGTCCAACTGTACTTGGATTCTAGTTGATCTTCCTTAAGGATTGAAGCCTATCGGGTGTAAATGGGTGTTTAAAAGGAAGAATACTCCAACAGAAGGTTTCTTTAACCTTTAAGGCTAGGTTGGTGGCTAAAGGATTTAGGCAAAAGGAAGGACTATATTATTTTGACACCTATGCACTAGTGTCTAGGATTTAGGATAGGTTTGTGTTTCTAACCCGAAAACATTGAAATCGATCATGAATATCTGGAATTTCGTGAAAATTTCAAAGTTGGCAAGCTGCGTCACACGACCGTGTGGTTGGTCGTGTGGCAAATCGTGTGGGTCACACGGTCGTGTGGCAGATCGTTTGGGCCACATGACATGTACAAGTAGGGTGTGTGGGTAACACGGGTGTGTGGGCCCATTTTAGGTGAATTGTTAGGCTCAGTTTGGACCGAAAGTTAGACTTTGAAATCAGATTTGTAGATACTCTGTAAGTGTATAAGATCATTAAATCTGTAATTTAAGTGTCTGCATGTTAGTAAAGCATGACTTTGATTAGAAAAACTCTGTGTGGGCTGTGTGACATAATCGATTTTGATGACATTTATGTAAGCATGTCATAAATATGTTTCGCTATGATCATATGTAGCATGAGATGTTAGTATGTTATTGCATGTGCATTGGGGTGAGATATGATATGTGATGGAGGAAGTGTGTTATGACAGTTTTACTACAATTCTAGCGGTATACTCGCGATATCTGTTCTAGCAGCATGGTTGCAAATTTTTTGAGTGACATACGACCACATTTTGGTGTGATGGTTGGATGGGGTTTTGTAGCCATTATTGGTATGATTGGTTGGACGAAGTTGGTGTGTAGGGGATGGGGGTAGGATTATTCTATTCTGATATATGCATACACATATGTGAAATTTCTGATCTGTCTGTTCTGAAATATGCATTAAAGTATGTTCTGATATGATATTTTCTTGTGGGCCAAGGCACACACTAGGCTTTTTACCTCACTCTGTTTGGTTATCATTTTTCAGGTGATCCTCAAACTTAGGATTTGGTGGCGCTTAAGAGCTCAGTTCGGTTTATTAAATTAAATTTTACGGAAACTTTATTCTTTATTTTATGGACTACTGGAATGTTTTCTGATTTTAAATTTGGTATTTGGGCTTTGCTAAATATTTTTAATTAGTTATTTAAAATTGGCATGATTTTACGATAATTTGAATTAAACTAACATTTTACAAAATTAATCAAATCTACAATTTTCCGCTGCATGGTACTAAATACGAATACGATTATCAGTTTTGCACTAAAATTAATTTCGTGACGGTTTTGTAAAAATCAAGTTTCTTAAAAAAATAATTTAAAATTACACAAGAACTATTTTTATATATCTAATTTCTCTTACCAATAAGTGATCATGACAAGTTTTTATAAAGTTTTTGATTTTTCAATTTCAAAATTTAATCTATTCTTAAAAATAATTGTCAAAATCTTTAATTTATTATTGTAACATTCCTGATTCGGTCATAATGTCTAGACCGGATTTGGAATGTTATATTTAGTGGTATCTGATCAATACATCATATATTAGTTAGTACGAGCAAAATAAATCGATACGGTGAATACCAATCGATACCTTAAATGTCATGTTTTTATTTGGCTTTATGAACGAGGAATATGTGTGGCCTGTTTGAAGCTTTTTTTTTTTTTTTCATCTTTGGCTAAACTTGGTAATTTAGAGGTTTATTTTGCAAAATAAACCTAAAATTATAAAATACTGTGTGGCCTGTTTGGCACTAGTATTAAAAAGTATAAAAACTAAAATTAAGTAAATTTGCAACTTATGCAAAATACAAGGATTAATAATTGAATTTCAACTATTTTATAAGGTAACAAAGAAAGAGAAAAGAAAAACGTGTTGGCGAGGGCGGATGGTCCAGAAAACAGAGTAGGGACCAATCCAGTTGAGAAAACACTTTCAAGCACGTGTTGGCGAGGGCAGATGGTCCAGAATAACGTGTTCAAAAATCACTATTTTGTTTTGTTTTCTTTTAATTTATTAAACTGTTGGATATTTTGATTAGATAAAAATAAAATTAAATACAACGTAGTTATATGATTTTTTTTATAAAGAAAGATACCTCATTAAAAAATCGTTTGATTATATCATCTCAATACATGCCTAAATACTAAAGATTAAAATGCGGAAGAAAGAGTACTATAAACTAAGTGCCAAAATTCAAAACAAGTGCATGTAAAATACTTAACTACAACAATTTGGATGGTGATGAAATGTTTGGGTTGGGAGTGTTGGGAGACTAATGTAGATATTTGTATTGGTGTATTTTACTGTATTATTTTGGATTTATTTTTATTTTAAAAAAGATTTGATATATTTAATATTTATAAATATCAAATAGATAGATTAATTAAATCTCAAATATAAAATATTTATCAATCATATAAAAATTATTTAGACACTAAGACACTAATTAATCAATTAGGTACCGATTTTGGGCGTTATGAGGGTGCTAATCCTTCCTCGCACGTAACCGACTCCCGAGCCCATTCTCTCGAATTTCGTAGACCAAAATCATTGTTTTAATAAATCAAAATATTTTATTAAAACGGCCAAATTACGAGGTGATCCGGTCACACGTCATAAAAAAGATTGGTGGAGACTCCCGTTCCTATTTTCATTTTCAAAATAAAAAGTCGACCCATTTTTCAAAAAAAATAAGTTTTGACAATATTTATTAGGGTTCTTATTTAATAAAAAACAAATATTAAAATAACGAGTAAATTTTCTAAATAAGATTAGTAGAAAGTCAACTTTTTTAGAACTTTTGGAAAGTTATCTGCAATATTTTTACCAACAGTTTTCTAAATTATATTAATAGTTAATTAATCGTAATTAACTTAATTAATTAACTTTAATCATAATTAACAAAATTGGTGGATGCTAGCCACCACCGTTTTGTCATATTAAAGAGGGTCTAATTCAATACTAGTGCATGTACAATACTTAACTACAAGCAATTAAACACACTCAATAGTTGCACCAAAGCCAATTGTACTGCATGCTTTTCCAAAGCCAACGTCCACATTTGTTTCCACCATACCATTGGTGCTTTCCTCCAAGTGTGTATTTTTTAAAATATTTGTGATATTTTTCTTCTTCAATTATATTATTTAAGTTTTCAAATATATTTTTTATATTTATATTTATATTTTATTTATTATTGATTTAATTAAATAAATGGAGAAAAATGAAGTTAAAGTTTATTTTTTTGTAAGTCTTTGCGGATTGAATTTTCAATTTGCACTACTTCAATAATTTAGTCATAACTTCAACTACAGATTTCCATAAAAAAAAAAGTTAGAAAAGTGTTCAAAAATGATTACTGAACTAAAACAAGGTTACAATTGGGTCATTGAACTATCCAAAAATTTTCATTTAAGTCAGTGGGTTGTTAAAATCGATGCTCTATGACTTTCTCTGTTCGCACTACCTGCACCAATAAAAAAAATTCTCTTTCCCCTTGTCTTTTATAGTTCAAATTTTTTTTGTCTTCGATCTCCAACACTGACTGTTAGTTTAACTTGGATCTAAGATATGTTCTTCTACTCGTCGACGAGTACTAATATACTATTCTAATTGTCGAATCATTGTTTGGAACTCACTAGCGGAACTTCTTTTAAAAAAATAACAAGCCCGTGACTCAAATAAAATTTTTTGAATAATTCACTCACATAAATAAAAAATTTTAAATAATTCAATGACCAAATTATAGTTTTTTTTTTATAATTAAGTGATGAAAATTGAAAATCACCCGTAATTTAGAAGTAAATTCAAGTGCAATATAGGCAAAATAATTTTGTAGGATGTTTGGGCTTCATGAATGTTAGTATTAGTGGCGGTGTTGTTGATATAATAGCCTTGAAGTATTTTGTGTGGTGGGTGACGAACTGTGAAGGGCTTTGTGGATAGAAATTGGATACGCAACATAACATAGCCTTGAATTTTAGTCTTAGCAAGTCGTAGTCATTAAATTCATTAAATTTTCTGTTATTTTTAAAATTTAATGTGATAAATTTATTATCACGTGTATAATATCATGTCAACTTGCTATTTCTACATATTACTAAAAAAAAGTCAATTTATTGATTTAACAATTGTAGCTTGCATTAAAACTAAAACTTTAAAATATAAAAAATATAACAACTAAGAATGATTCAATTGGAGAATATAGATTAAATCTACAACTTAACACATAGTACAAGACTAATAACATATTTTAACCAAACAAAGTTAACTGTTACTATTTAATCAAGATTAAGATTTCAAATTTTAAAAAGTATAAAAATTAAAATTAATTAAATTTGCAACTTATGCAAAATACAAGGATTAATAATTGAATTTCAACTATTTTATAAGGTAACAAAGAAAGAGAAAAGAAAAACGAGTTGGCGAGGGCGGATGGTCCAGAAAACAGAGTAGGGACCAATCCAGTTGAGAAAACACTTTCAAGCACGTGTTGGCGAGGGCGGATGGTCCAGAATAACGTGTTAAAAAATCACTATTTTGTTTTGTTTTCTTTTAATTTATTAAACTGTTGGATATTTTGATTAGATAAAAATAAAATTAAATACAACGTAGTTATATGATTTTTTTATAAAGAAAGATACCTCATTAAAAAATCGTTTGATTATATCATCTCAATACATGCCTAAATACTAAAGATTAAAATGCGGAAGAAAGAGTACTATAAACTAAGTGCCAAAATTCAAAACAAGTGCATGTAAAATACTTAACTACAAACAATTTGGATGGTGATGAAATGTTTGGGTTGGGAGTGTTGGGAGACTAATGTAGATATTTGTATTGGTGTATTTTACTGTATTATTTTGGATTTATTTTTATTTTAAAAAAGATTTGATATATTTAATATTTATAAATTTCAAATAGATAGATTAATTAAATCTCAAATATAAAATATTTATCAATCATATAAAAATTATTTAATAAATTTCACTAATACAATCTATCATTAAACAAACTCAAAATAAACAAGTAAAGAAATTATTCCATAAATTAAAAATAAGATCATCCCATACCTTGCATATTATACCGCCGTTTCCCTCGACGCCCTCGTCGTTTCCTTGGAATGACATTGGTTTGACTTGTTTTGGAATTGGCTCATTGCCTCGACTGATTCCCAACTAGTCTCCCTTTCAGGTAGCGCTGCCCCTTAGAATATTTACCTAAAAATTAATACTATGTATTAGAGTTAAATATTTGCCATTTGTCAACCTAAAAATTATGTATGAATAATCATGGAAACAATATTTGTAATGGGCCTATTTTGCCCGGGGTGTAACACCCCAAACTCGGCCTAAAAGTTTGACCCGAACTTGGCGTGTCATATTGAAGTGTTTTTCGAAAACCATGTTTTCATTGAAAACCCTTCTTGTTTAAAAGCTTAAGTAAAATCCCAGTTACGTTAGTTTATTTTTAAAACTACATTGAAAAATTATTAATTTTATTCCCAAAATATTCATTTTTCAGTTGCAGAAACGTAGTGTTGTTGAAAATAGTTATCAATTTGGAAAATCGTGACTTACTTCTAATCGATATAAACCAAAGTAAAGAAAGACCCGAAGTTAAAATCCAAGAACTTAAAGAGGCCTTATTACAACCCGAATCAAAATACTTGAATGTAAATAATCAAAACGGAAAACATAAGCGATTATGTGCCTTTCTCGAGTCCTCGCAAAGACCGATCGTCTAAGGTGGGGATTACCGCACGATTAAAAAGCAGGTAAGTTTACGAAAACTCAGTGTGCAATCCCTTTACTAGAGTAACAGTCAGTAAATAGAAACAAAACCCGAAACAGTCTAGGCCAAAGCCCTTTAACAGTAACAATAGAAACAATCTGGGCCAAAGCCCTTTAACAGTAACAGAACAACCCAGTTCAGGGCATACGGGGCCAAAGCCCACTGCAATATCATTTGGGTCACATCCCATAACAGAAACAATTGGGCATAGCCCAAACCAATAACAAAACAAGTGGGCTAAGCCCGATGCGATGGATGAGATCTCATAAAGCAGATATGCAGCGAAGATGAGGATGCATCCCACCCCGACCCAACAACACACCACCCGTACCAACCCTACACTCCTGTGGAGATAAAATCGACCCACTCAGCCAACACACCAAGCTTAGCACCGGTTGCGGCACTAAGTCAACAGAACGGCTCAGCGCCGTGGATAGAACGGCTAAAAGCCATAAACAGAATGGCACACAGCTATCGATAACTGTAATAAGTTTGGCATATAGCCATCAGCGACGGTAATATAATCGACACATAGCTACTGGTAATTACTATCGACACGGAGTCATCAATATATATGTTAGGCCCATAGCCACGGGTAAATACGATTGGCACAAAGCCATAATCAAGATGGCACAAAGCCATATTTAGGTTGGCACAGAGCCATAATCAGATTACGCGACTTTAAGCTGTCCTTCGTTCCACAGTCATCTCATGTGACCCGTGCGACCTCAACAGATCAATACTGGATCCACAGTCGTCATGTGACCCGTGTGACCCTATCAGAACTTCCTCCGTATCAATGTCCCACCCCATGCAATATGTCGTGTATGTCATGCTCAATCATTACACGTGCATGCAAAATGGCCATACTCAATAACAGTCATTTACACACATATTAAAAGCATCTCAGTCACTTGACCACAGTTAAGTCAGTTAAAACACAGTCATACGGTCACGGTTAAATCAATCAATTCATAGTCTAAGTCAGTCATTTACCCACAAGGGCAAAATAGTCATTTTACCTTATAAGGGTATTACAGTAATTCTACCCTACCGAGGTATTTTGATAATTTTACAAACCGGGGGTATTTCGGTAATTTTACAAACCAGGGGTATTTCAGTAATTTTGCAAACCAAGGGTATTTGGTAATTTTGCAATTCGAGGGTATTTCGATAATTTTACAAATCAAGGTTTAACAATCCAATAGAAGGTCCACCGTCGCCTCGAGCGACTTAAGTAACCCAAACAGACACAATGGTGTAAATGGGCCTAAGGCCCATTACTCGACCCAAGTGGGCCCACACATTCGTGTGGTCCATTTAGCCTAGAAACAGCCACAGTTATGCAAACGTCACAGTCCAAACAACACTTATCACCTTATATACATTTTATCTGTGTGGACCCATAAGCCCACTGGGCCCATACAGCCCACTTCGGCCCAGAACTACCTAAGTCATGTGTGCAACATGACAAGTTTATCTACGTCTCACTTAACAGTGAAGTTTACCTATACGGGCCCACTGCCCATACGGCCCATTCTGACCCAAGCCCATGAGATCACTCATAGCGGTCTTCCTTGTCGTACGCCCACGTTCCGTGAGCTCGGTTGATCACATGAGCGTTCGTATGCTCATGTAGCCCAAAAGCCCAATCCTTCAGCTTTTCGACTTTTCAGCAATTCAGCATTTTAGCGTTTGCAGCTACAGCTAACACCGTGCAAAAGACATTCATACTCTATCGGCTTTTGACCGATTAGCAATTACGGTACTAATACACACTTTCGGCTTTTCAGCCGATCATCAACAGAGTACAAAGTTACACACCTGATCATGTAGAGTACTAAGAATTCACAATTGCTAGAACCTATATGTAAACATAACATTCAGTTATTCACTTATCAAATAGTGATAGAAAAACTCTAACCAACCACTTAACCGAGGGGTCGGCTACCACTTGCCTTGACTAGATCAGTCGACTGAGATTAGCCTACTCGAACCAGAGTTTGGTGCAGCCACCCTTCCGCACCCTGGCAGAAAGTCCCGAATAGCCAACACTGTACGCCTCTTAAACTTGGGAGCAGAGACTACAAGTCCATTTCTAGTAGGCACTCTTCCTGATCCCCCCTCGGACTAGCTATCACTTGCCTCTATGATAATCTCTTGATTGCCTAAACCCACGGGTTAAACATATATTAATCAACAGCAAGCACAACACCCCAGAATAGGGAAAGTGGCATTCGGCCCAAACCAAGAATACAATCTAACTTACCTTAGATATTTGAACGAAAGAAAAAAGGCAAATTCAAATGCTTCAATGATACTTGAAAACTCTTCTACAACTTGTGAAGTTTTAGAAACTGAAAGAAAACGTATGGCAAGAGACAAGATCAATTTGGCAAGGTTTAAGAAGAAAGAAGCAAAACTTGGCAACAAAATGAGACCAACAGATAAACACCTATTCGGCCAAGGAAGCAACTCAGTATTACAAAATAAGGGAAAAAGAGTTTGGGAAAGGGAAAGGAGAATATCATTCGGCTTAGGAGAAGAGAAGGAAGAAGCAAAATAAATGATAAGGGAGGAGAAGGGATGGATTCGACTTAACAAAGCAACCAAAGAAGAGATTGTAAGATGCAGAATACTTGAGAGGGCCTATAGTGCATTCGGCTAGAGTAGAAACAAATTGAAGAATAGAAAAAGAGAAGAAGAAATGGGAGAGTTGTTCACCAAATTGATTAACCACTATTTCCTGAAACAAAAAGAGAGTTGTCAGATAATACGCAGCACCAATGCCAACCCGAATGAAACAAAGAGAGAAAAGAAAAAGGGAATTTTGAAAAATACATATACCATAATGCTCCTCCAAAGCCGAAATGACCTACACCATTTTCCAAAAGGCGAAATTCCTATGCTTTTCCCTTTTCAAATTCGGCACAAACTCCCTTCCAAATCAAACTCCTTAATTCTCCCCTAAACTCTCTCCACATTTTCCTCCTCCAAATCCCCAACAACCATCATCCATATCCCATGATACTCTCCCCCTTTTACCAAGTCCACAACCACTCCAAATAGTTTGAATCCACCACAACTCTTGCCATCCATACTGCAAAATAAAACCTCCATTGCTCCTAAAGAGACTTGAACCTCAGACCACAAGTTTCACTCCCTACGCCTCTTGCCACTAAGCCACTAGCTCCTCTTGTGTCACAATTTAATCTTAATTACTTAAAAGGCTTAATACCAGGAGTCAGGGTTCCCCTAATGCTAAAAATAAAAATTTCCCAAATGACATGACTTGAACCCAGGACTTCTTAGAAGCCCCCTAACCTTCCAAAATCACTCACCTAACAGATCCATAATGCATTTGTGTCGTTCTCTTGTTCTCAAAAATTTTACACATTCCTATACCCAAGGCCCAATAGGCCCAAATTCAGGGCGTTACACGGCGCCCATAAGCAAATAAATCAAAACAAAAAAAAAAAAGTCCAAATTTTAACAGTCCGTTACAAAAAAAATAGACCTAATCTAAGATCCAAAATTACAAGGCCCAAATGGCCAAAAAACTTAAACAATTTCAGCCACTAAGAAACCCTAGCCCTCTTCAGTCGCCGCTGCCCTCTTCACGCGCGCCACCGTACGACCTTCGTACCTGCAAGGACAAAACAGCACAGAAAAAGTAGAGAGCAAGAAATATTGTATTTTTCTTTTATTTTCAGCTATAAAGCCATGGGAAACAGTGTATTTTTTTGACACACGAAAATCAAATACAAAAAAATCACAAACGAAAAAAAAAAAACTTTTCAAGGTGATTTTTTTACTTGTGTTTTTTATTTCTATTCTATTTCGTTTTTTTTTTATTTTTTTCGACATATAAAAACAAAGAAGAAAAAGAAAAGGAGCTTACAGGTTTGTTTTTCGGAAGTTTCGAGGCCGGATCTAGACTTGGGAGGTCGAAATACTAAAAGAGGTTCTTTTTTTGGTTTTTTCGGCCGCTGTGGACGGCGACTGGAGCCTTGGCTAGAATTCAGAAGGGGGGAGAGAGTTTTTGAAAGGTTTTATTTTATTTTATTTTTTTTGAGTGGAGGGTTTAAAATGAAAATTTTAAAAAAAATTGGGTATAAATACCCGAAATGAAACAACGCCATTTCAATGAGTGCCTCAGGATCCGCGCGTTTTTTAAAACTTTTTAAAATTAGTCTCTTTCTTTTTTTTTCTTTTTTAGATTTACCCTAAACTTTTGTTTTAAGTTCAATTTAGTCCTTTTTTATTTCTTTTGTTACTTTTGCTATTTCATTAATTAATTTTAATAATAATATTTTTATTTTTATTGCTACTACTATTATTATTATGGTATTATTATTACTATTATTATATTTTTCCCTTTTTATTTATTTACTTATTATTATTTTATCGCCAAATGAATTAATTTTATATTATTACTATTATTATTATATTTTTATTTGCTTATTTACATAATATTTTCTCTAGATATATTTATTTTATCATTTTATTATTTATTTACTTATATCCTTTTATAATTTCAAGCCTGGACTATTTACTATTATTATCAATATTATTATTATCATCATCATTTAATATTTTTTTAATATTTCTATTCTTTTATTCATTTGCTTACTTTCAAAATATTATATTTAAACTTTTAGTTTTTACTTGTTTGTTTACTTATTGCTTTTTTTTTTGTCTTACACTTAACTGTTTTTATTTATTTATCTTATTATAATTTATTTTTCGCTTTTATTATTGTCGTTCATATTATCGCATCTATTATGTTGTTACGCGTATTAATACCATGATTTGATTTCACATTTTTACTATAAATTGTTTTGCATTAATCTTTACTCGACGTACAAAATTGTATTCTCTAAAACATTTTTTTCGTATTTTGAGATTCGGAAAGTCGTACCCTAACTTATGGGGTTTCAATTTTCCTCGATAAATCCGAATAAATGAACATTTTTAAAGCATAAATTTTTAAATATTCTCGGGAATTAGGAAAAATAGTGTTCTAACTTACCGAATACAATTTCTTTCTAAAACCGGGATAATCGAATGTCTTTCAAAATAAACAAAATTTTCGGTATTTGTTCTCATTTCGAATTTTAAGATGTTGTGTCTAACTTACTGGACGCAATTCTTTATTCTCGATTGACTTGAAATATTCCCTCTTCTCAGAAAAATTTTCTCTTAAGCAATGTTTTAGCAAAGAATCGTATCTTCAATTTTCGATTTTCGATACTAAGACACTAATTAATCAATTAGGTACCAATTTTGGGCGTTGCGAGGGTGCTAATCCTTCCTCGCACGTAACCGACTCTTGAGCCCGTTTTCTCGGATTTCGTAGACCAAAATCATTATTTTAATAAATCAAAATATTTTATTAAAACGGTCAAATTACGAGGTGATCCGGTCACACCTCATAAAAAAGATTGGTGGCGACTCCCGTTCCTATTTTTATTTTCAAAATAAAAAGTCGACTCCTTTTTCATGAAAAAAATGGTTTCAACAGCTTGGCGACTCCACTGAGGACAGAATAAGAGAGTCGAGCCATAATTTGATTAATTTTTGTCTTTTTATCAATAAATGAAAAGTCTCGTTTAGAACAATTTGAAACAATAAGCATCAAAGATAAAAAAAAAAAGATATTTCGTTTTTAGAACAATTTGAAGGCAGAAAGTTTAAGCTTCCAATTCCTATTTTCCTTCTTTTGTTTGTGAAGATGAAGAAGATGAACACAAACGTTTTATTTTTCTTTTAATTTTTGTCTTAAAAAATTTTATTAATAGTTAATTAATCATAATTAACTTAATTAATTATAATTAATCGTCGATGAGTACTAATCCACCATATTGATGCTTGAATTGTTGCTTAGAGCTCTCTGGCAGAACTTTCTTTTAAAAGGAAATTAACAATTCTGTAACTTAAATAAAAACTTTCGAATAATTTAATGACCAAATTTTAAATGACCAAAATAAAAAAACTACTCATAATTTAATGACTAATGCGTGGTGTTATTGTTGATATAATAACCTTGAAGTATTTGTGGATTGAAATTAGATAGGCAACGTAAGGTAGCAATGATTCCTCGAATTTGGATGGTGATGTTGGTTTACTAACGTTGTTTTAAGCTATTTCAATGTAATATTTAGGATTTATCGTTATTTTTCAAAAAATTGATATTTATAAATAATAAATATCAAATAATGAGAATAAATAAATCTTAAAAGATAAAATACTTATAAATTATATAAAAATTATTTAATAAACTTCATAATTAATACAGTTCATCATGAAATAAACTCGAAATGATTAAGTAAAGAAATTATTTCATAAATTAAACAATAAAATCATCTCAAATTTACATATTATTCAGCAAATTCAAAATAAATAATAAAAAAATATTTATATTTATAATTTTTCTTGTATAGACCAATACATCATATTTCAATCAACCAATAATATCAATAGATTTTTTAAATTTCATGTTTTTGCTTGACTTTATGAGCGAGGAATTAGTGTGGCCTGTTTGGGTTTTTCTTTGATCTTTGTCTAAGCCTTGGCATTTTAAAAGTTAAATTCTGATATTAGTTTATGCATTATATGTAAATTGTGGATTTGGTCTTTGTATTTTAATTTAATCATTTTCGATCTTTTTATTTTTAAATTTTTAAATTTTAGTCATGGCTGAGTGGTAGCTATTAAATTCATTTAGTTATGTTATGTTATTTTCAAACTTTGATGCGACAAACTTATTATCTTGTAACAGCATGATTTTGACCCTAACCGGAACAATGGTTTTGGGACCACGAATCCGAGTTAGAAAATATTTAATTATTATTTTCCGTATTTATTATATGTGAAATTGCATGTGTGAAAGTTTCGTGTGAAAATTTGATTGTTTATATGCTTAATTTAATAATAGGCCTTAATCGCGTAAAATGAAAACTTAGTAGTTATTTGTGAAAGGGCCGAATAGTGATTGTTTTATTAATTTGGAGGCTTTAAGTGGTAAATTACCCATGTTATGTTATAGTGGACGGTGAAAGACAACTATTACATGTTTTGTTATTATTTTATACAGGTTTATTATATATATATAATTTGGTAAATAAAGTTTTATAATATAAAAACATAATATAATAAAATAAAGCCATGGTTTTCTTATTTGCATGACCGAATATAAAGAAAAGGAAGAAGAAACAAAAGTTCCTTAGGTTCGGCCATTTTTGGAGCTTGATTAAAGGTATGTGTTTAGCTCGATTTTTGATAATTTTTACGTTTTTGAGATCGTTGCTTTGAATACTATCCGACCTATGCTAGAATTTCTGATTTTGATGCATGTTTGGAGTTCGGCCATTCATGAGAAATTGTGCTTTGTGATGTTTGATGAATATATATTAAAGTTATGTCATAGATTAACATGTTTTGTATTGGAAATTTTAATGATTTTGAGTAATTAGGGTTAAATTGTGAAATTGTAAATTGAAAGGGGGTCAAAATGTAAAATAAATGGTTTGTATGGACTTTTATAAGCCTAGTGAACATTCGGCCCTGGAGGAGTAAATTCAAATTATGTGTATTTTGTGTTTTGTGTAATAGGGACTAAATTGTAAAAGTTATAAATGTCAAGGGTAAAATGGTAATTTGCAAAATAATGTGTTTTTGGATTAAATTGAATAGAAATATATTTGAATGAGTTTAATTTGGAATTATTTAGATTAAAAACATAAAGACACGGGATTGAATCGAGGAAAGGCGAAGTTGAATGAATAACCGGGAAACCCTAATTAGTCGATTTTCGAGGTAAGTTTTTAAGCAGTTGGATGAAATGAAATTGATTATATACTAATGTGCATATGAAAATAAATTATAAGCATGATAATTCCCCTATTGCCGAATGTATCATGAGATGAAATGAAATGTATATATATGATAGGCAAATGTTAGGTTGATGTGTATATATATATAATTGTTGATTAAATGAGTTACATGAATATAAGCATTTATAAAGAGGTAGTTATATATGATTATGAAATGAGAGATGGATGTATGCTATGAATAAATATATGTGTATATTAAGTTTGTCGAATGTAATGGTAAGTGAAAAAGGCAAATTGAGTATGTATAATTGAGAGTGGAATTATATATGTTTTGAAGAGCAAAGGAAGGGTCTGTTAAAGGGCACTAAGTGTGCGAACTAAAATACCGAGCACTGTGTGTGCGAAATCGGTTAAATGGCACTATGTTTGTGGAATAATAAGTAATGGCACTAAGTGTGCGATACATTACTGTTAAATGGCAATGTGTGTGCGAAATAATAAGTAATGGCACTAAATGTGCGATACATTACTATTAAATGGCACTATGTGTGCTCTTTCTTAAGTAACGGCACTAAGTGTGCGATACATTACATAATTTGCACTATATGTGCGGGATTATAGAGACTTCAGAGACATAAACTGATGAAGGGATATAAACGAGAAGTGATACATGAGTAAGTGTTGCATGATAGCTTAATAACCAGGTACTAGTGAGGTAAGTTACTTTTGTTACGAAAATATAGAAATGAGATGTGAATGTTAAACTTTGAGTTTATTCGAAATGGATAAATAGTACTTGAGTATTCGGTTTTGAGATCTATTAGATATGGTGGTTGTTGGATGGTGACAAGTTATGCATATTTGTACTTATGAATTCGTTATTGATCATATTGGATTAATTAAATTGTTTATTGATTAGTTGTATAATTTTTACCATTGCTTAAAACTTACTAAGCTATATTAGCTTACCGTATGTGTGTTTGTTTGACTATTGTATAGATCTTGAAGGTTAGCTCTTGCTCGGGGATCTTCGTCAAAGTCATTTGTACTATCATCTATCTTTGGTATTCTATAAGTTGTACCCCTTTTGAAACATATGGCATGTATAGGCAATATTTCTCGGGTTGTGTTCGAATGATATTTATATATATATGTATCTGCCATGCGAAAATGACTATGCTTTTATGTTTGAGTTGGTTTGATCATGTTTAAGTATGGAATTATTGTTTGAGTATATTAGTATATTTATTAAAAGCCTAGTTTGAAAGTTATTTCATAATGTGTTATATGTGAAATTTTGAGCTCATAGAATTGGTTGAATATGGTATAAGACATTGGGTTGATAAAAATGTTTGTGGCATAATTATTTGAATGTGCCAATGTGACTAGACATGAATGGAATAGGTCACATTTTTGTGTATGTGTTATCAAAGGTGATATATTAATGAGCAATTTAATGTGTACTTATTTGTAGGTATTAGACCATGATTTGTTTTAGTTTGGAGCTTAGATTCTCCCTTTGAGATATATATTATATTCGGCCATATGTTATAAATGGTTAAATCATAGATGTAATATCTTGTTAAGATGTGCATATTATGGAATATATATATATATATGTAATGAACATAGCCGAATGTGATAAGAAATTTTTGAGATAAATGAGTTGGTTTGATATTTTTATTTATGGTATAATCGATTGTGAGATGAGTAGAAAGGACAATGATATAATTGTATGTGATATTGAAATGATCGAAAGTAATGTATATGTTCAGGAATGATATATGTTTGAATGTATGGATGATAATAGCAATAGAATGACTGAATAAGTGCACTATACCTACTCGGTCTTTACTTTTAAATGACCTAGTGAATAGTGATTTTGCTATTTGAATGGAATTGGTTTTAAAAGATGCTAGTGATAATGTTTGGTGGTAACTTATTTGTTTATAATAGCATGTTTTGATTATGTATTAATTAATGTAATAAGATTCATTTGAGTGTGGGGACTTGTGATTGGATAAGTAATGCCTCGTAACCCTAATCCGGCGACGGACATGGGTTAGGGTTGTTACATATCTCATATGTAATATCAGTGTATTATTTAAGATTTATCATTATTTAAAAAAATTGATATATTTATATATAATACACTACAGCACTTTTAGCGGCGTTTTTTTGGCCTTTAGCGGCGTTTATAAGCACCACTAAAAGCGCCGCAAAAAACGCCGCTAAATAAAATGCCACAAACTTTAGCGGCGTTTATGAGAAAAAAAAATGCCATTAAAGGTCATGACTTTTAGCGGCGCTTTCTCCACAAACACCGCTAAAAGGCATGACTTTTAGCGGCGCTTTCCCCAAAAATGCCGTTAAAGGTAATGACTTTTAGCGGTGCTTTTTTCACAAACGCCACTAATTTGTACAGATTTGCAATGTACAATTTGTCCAATATCATACCCTTCCTGCACTAAAACCAACCAATAACAACAAATATAGCATATAATTCCAACCCAAAATAGCAAATGTAGCATAAAAATCACACCAAATGCATTAATTCTAAATGATACTTGAAATTTAATAAATTAAATGAATTATAACTGAAAATATTCTTACAATAACGTTAAATATAATAATGTTAAAATAATCTTACAATGAGAAACTAAATGTCTAAAGGCAGAAGACCTGCTTCGCGATCAAAAATCTCGCATCATATCTTTGAAGGCGTAGTGGAGCTCATCGTACTTTTTGTTCTGCTCTGCTAGCATCGATGTTGTCTCTGCCTCCCTCGCAGCTGTCGCTGCCTCCCTCGCTGCTGTCACTTTCGCATCCGCTCTAAGCTGTTGCTGGAGTTCTTCGTATTTTTTTGAACATTAGTAATTTGCTACCTCTGCTCAACCGTGCTCGCTTCCATCTGAGCTATCTGGTCTTTTAGCCTCTGAACTTCAGCACGAGATTGACTCCTGGAAGGCATGTATTGCTGGGAGTCGGATCTAAAATATTGGGTCAGGGTAACACCAGATCCTTGAAATCGAACCCGACCATACCTTTCAAGACCAAAACATCAGTGATAATTCTCTTATAATTATACTCAAGATTAACAGAACTATCAGTCGAAGCAGTCATACCTTTCAGGAACCAAAACATCGGTAATAATTCTGTTATCAATATCCTCAAGATTAACAGAACTATCAGTCGAAGCAGTCGCTTCATACTCCGCCTTCTTCTCCTTTAGTTTATCCTAATAAATCAATGAAAGAGTTAGAAACGAAATATATAATAAGAAGGAATGTAACATAACTTAACATTATAAATTTAAAACTACAAACGATGAATTAAACTATTCTAATTAAACATTAGAAATATTTATAATAAATCAAATTTTATTAAGTAAATATACCATAATTTCTGCAGCTTCGGATGTCATCGGAGATACATCCTTCTTCCTATGCGTAATGTCAAAAAGCTGAAGGCGTCCAACTTTTTGACCAGACTATACTTCCTACATTGTAGCAGGAAAAATATAATTTAATAGTATAAAGTCATTAATATTTGACAGAATTAATAAATTATAATACATCGGCCTCAGCTACACAAGCAAAACTTCTGGACCCTACCGTGTGCGTGAATTTTTGTTTCTGTCTGCTGCTTGTTCCAACTCGCTCACGGTACTACATAATGAAATTTGTGTTATGTATATAGTAAGTAAATACTATAAACTGAAAAATTTATAAGACTTTAGAAGTACGTAATACCTCTCATTTCTTTGAATTCCAGAATCTAACTTGATCTTCCCATTGGTAGCTCAACATTCCCGGCAAGGCATTTCCTAATTTTTCGTCGAGGCTTATGTCTTTCTAAAAATATTGTTTTTTTCAATGTGCTTTTATGGTCTCTCCATTTTTTACCCAATGTCTTCTTAATATAGTCATCGAAGACCTCTAAAGGAAATCTCTCCTGAAAAAAACATAAGTTTAAAAAGTAAATATAAATGAAAGTTAAACCAAAGTATTATAAAATACATTCACATTTTGTTACCTTAATATTATTGAGAGCCTGATTTTTGTTGGCATTAGGCATGTGATGCCATGATTCGTAGTTACTGGGCAACATATTGGCATTTCGTGCTATAATGCCCAAATAGCCTGCTAACAGTCGAGCTTCAGATCCAACAAGCTGCCTATGACTGTTTCTCTTTACTTTAACACGCTCGATAGGATTTAGGTCGTATAAATCTTTAAGGAGTGTACGTCCCCGACCTCTTCGCGTCCCACCACCTTCAGCTGAAAAATGATATATTATTATATTAAAATTAAAAAATGAATCAATAATAAAATTCAACGTGCATGTAAAATAAACTTAACATTACTTTGAAATTCTGCAGGCCCGTCATCTATGTCCTGCATACTAGAAGATCCAATAACTGTTTGTTGTTCACTATTTGCTTCTTCTGAATTTGGAGTATTGTGGACAATACTTAACTCTCGTAATCGTCTTCTAGGCATTTTTCCTGCAATACATATAAAATAGTGCAAAATTTTAGTAACAAACAACAACAATAATAGTACATTTAAAATAGTTAAATTATATAACATGACTAATATTAAAATTATAATATTACATATAAATAAAAAATCGTAAAATCTTACTACATCATATTTCGTAAATATCTTCGTCCAACCCATTGAAATTGTTGACTAGTACTAGGGATATTTTCATTTAAGTTTTGTTCTGGAAAAGACAAAGTTTCTGATCTTTCGACTATGTCATCTCTACTTCCATTGCCCATGTCAAACAAGTCTCTAGGGGTGTTCCGGAGTACAACGTACCAACCCTCATCAGTTGTTTGAGTAAAAAACTTGTTTCACTTGAGAAGAAAATACATACGGCTCGTCCATCGATTGTTCTCCAGTGTGAATCAATCGAGAAAAATTCACCATTGTAAAACCATATTGATCGTTTTTAATTCCGCGAGCCGTATTCATATCAGCCCAATCTCCTCAAAATAAGACAACTTTTGTAACATCCTGGAAAGGGCCTATGCATTTTCGGTTTAATTGTACGAAATGACATGTCTTATGTATTGCGAATAAATTTTTGACATTTTTGGAAACCTAGAAATGCATGGAAATGATTTAGAAATGAACATTTTTGGAAACCCGGAAATGATTTGGAAATGATTCAAAAGTGGAAAGTGAACATTTCTGGAAACTTGGAGATGTAAGGAAATGTCAAGTTTAAAGAGGCAAACGGAAATTTTTGGAAACTTAGAAATGACTTAGAAATGTCGAGTTTTAAAGTTTAAAAGAGGAAATTAAGGCAAGGTAGCCTTAAGAGAAAAAGTATGTGAAATTTGACACGCAAACAGGCTTGGAAAAGTGGCCTGGAGATGCCATTTAGGGCCTCTGGAAATGGCGCCACATGCAAGGGGATTGGGCCTGAGTTCGAGTCACAGGGAAAGCAAATAAAAGAAATTTTATTTTGCTTCCAGAAGAAGTGAGATGGACGGCACAAGGTGTTTAAAAAGATGAGTTTTATTCTCTTTAAATTTCGACTAATAAGGATAAATAATGGATTTTTATTTTAGATTATTTTTCAAGGAGATAATAAAGGATTATTCTTTAATTATTTTAAATTAAGGAGATAAAGTTATCAAATAAAAGAGTGATGGCCAAGAAAGGGACTCTTGGGCTAGTAAATTTGGCAATAGGAGGAAAAGTGAGGCATTTTACAATTTTTTTCTCTCCAAGCAAGCTCTCTCAGAAATTCTCTTGTCATCTTCCCCAAATTCTTTTTCTCGACAAAATCACAAGTTTCCTCTCATCCTTTATTCTTTATTCTTCTTCTTTTCTTTCCAATCCATCAGAAGCCGAAACCCAAAGAAAACCCTAGCCAATTATTCAAGGAAACCGAAATTTGGTGATACACATCTAAGCCATAGCCGAATATTTTCATAGATCAAAGGGTGTTTCCGATTTCCATATAAAAGGGTAAGGATCTATTATGATTATTTTCTTTCTTCTTTAAAAACAAAAAGGCAAGGTTTTAATGACATATTCATGTTGGCAGAATCTTTGAAGGAAAACTTCGGGATTTTGTGACTGTCGACTACAAAGAGGAAGGTTTCGGGATTTCTAAGATTCAAGGTAAGAAACTATAAGATTCGGCCAAAGGCCATTCATTATGTTTAATGTTAGATTAAACTCTAACATGTGTTTGTAAGGTTTTCGACAACAGTAAGGAAGCAAAGATTCAATTCGGGACTTGATTCTTAAGTCAATCGGCAACAAGGTAAGTTTTAGTATACTAATCCTACTAGGATTTGGATTTATGGCCGAATGGCTTTTTATTAAATTAGTAAGTGATTAATCAAATGTAGGGATTAAGGATCTAAGCGGTAGATCAGATTACGAGAACTCAAGAAATTTGCTAAGCGAATCAGGTGTGTACCCCACACTATTTCATAATAAGTTTTATGGCTATGTCTAATTAAAATATGTGATATTAAGAATAAGAAAGTGGCTAAGGTACCATGTTATGGTACTAAGTACTCAGGTACGTTTCCTACTCCTACTAGGAATATGAAATATGTTATTTGTAACATGAGAATGAGAATGTGAACTTTGGCATATTAATGCATATTACAAAATGGGGCATATGGGTTATTGAAAGGGGAAGTGAATGTGGTGACCTAAGACCACGAACACGGTGACCTAAGACCGTGGTATCTCGAATGTGGTGACCTAAGACCACAAGAATCTGAATGCGGTGACCTAAGACCGCGCGATATCTGAATGTGGTGACCTAAGACCACAAATGCGGTGACCTAAGACCGCGATATGGAGTGTAGCGGAAGGAGGGTCGACTTAGTAGTCTCCACGGTGTACAGGTTGGTACGGGGGAGTGTAGCGGATGGCTTATTAGGTTTGGGTTTGGGAACGCATCATAATTTGTATGCTATGATATGAATGTGTAATATTTGTTATGCCTGATTCTATTATGATTTAGTGTTGTGTACACATTGAGTCTGTTGACTCACCCCGTTGAGGGACCATGTTTTAGGTGATGAACAGTAATGGACCGGGACGACAGAACTTGTGGTGGCCATGCTCAACATGAAGTTTTTATTTTTATGGACTATTAATTTTTAAGTACTCCGAATTATTAGGATTTACTTGATGTAATAAGGCCATAAGGCCATAGTGCACTATTTTATTTTTGTTTTTATTTATTATGTTACGAAATTTTTATTAAGTTAAAGATTTAAGTAATTTACTTTAAATGTATTCTATATGTTTTATCACCTAAAATTTAAAAAAGGGTTTTTATTATAAAACGATTTTGTTTTCTACTCGAGCCCAACCCAAAACAATATTTCTTTCAAAACACACTATTTTCCCAAAGTAACAAAAGAACTTTGAACCGGTTTACTTGAGGAACATACCAAATCTGGTCAAAGCTCGTGGGCCGGGTTTGGGGTGTTTCAACTTTCCATTTGCCTTAATAATCCAACTCAATTATGTCAGTAAGAAGTCCGTAATACTCTACATTCCCCTCGACAGGATTATTGTCCCTGGCACTAGCATAACTTGTAATTGAAGAATTAACAACAATTCCACAATTTTGGGTTCTCCTCAATCTCTCGCGGTACTTTGTATGAAATTTGAATCCATTGATGAGGAAGGCACTATATCTTTTCACTATTCTATTTGGACCTTGTGAAAGCCATTTAACTTCATCATTTACTTCATTCCGGCTCGAAACCTATTGAATCGAAAGTAAATTGAGTAATTATAAATGTTATGAGAAAACATTATTACTTGTCAATGAAAACTTCAATTGCATACCATTTGGCTTAATCATTCATGAAATGATTCTGTGAACAACTTATTAATTTCTCGTTGTTGTAATCTTCGGGACCATGAACGAGCTCTCAATATTTGTTTGTACTCACGATGTTAAAAAAAAAGTTTACTTTGTTAGAAGACTGACAAATTATAATTGATGAATATTTATCAAATTCTACAACTTACTTGCGTAATGGTTCCATTGAATCGTGATGAAAAAGAACATATCGATGTGCTTGGACTCACGATCTATCATCTAAATTTGCAATTTCGACTTTGCCGATTGGTTCTTAGAAATTTTGAAATAAATAAGTTTCAGCCAAGTTATGATCTGTGAGCCCAACATTTCTCCTTGGCCTGTTCATTCTTGTTTCAACATCGTCCAAATACCTTGAACAGAAAGTCATACATTCCTCTGCCAAGTAGCCTTTTGCAATTGATCCTTCCGGATAACGTTTATTGCGGCAGTAAGACTTCAATTTGGATAGGAACCTAAACACGATATAGAACATTATCAATAGTTGCAACTAAAGGCATTTAGGTGAATGAAAGAATAATTTATAAATAAATTAAGACCTTTCTATAGGATACATCCATCGATAGAAAACGAGTCCACCAAGTATTGCTTCACGAGGGAGATGAATTAACAAGTGCACCATAATTGTGAAGAAGGAAGGCAGGAAGATCTTCTCCAGATTGCATAAAGTCAATATGGCTCAATCTTGTAGTGTCTCAAGTTCATCAACAGCCAAAACTTTTCCACAAATGCCTTTCATTATATTGGACAATTCAATTACACAAGATGTCACCTTTTTTGACATACAACACTGCATAGCAACTGGTAGTAAGTCTTGTATCAAGATGTGATAGTCATGCGATTTTAAGCCATATAGTCTTCGATCTTTAAGACTCACACATCGAGATATATTTAATGCATATGCATCCGGGACTTTTATATCCTTCAACACCATACAGAACACTACTTTCTCCGTCTTCGACATTGAAAAAATAGCAGGTGGCAATCGATATTTCATATTCGGAAGTGCTTGGGGATGAAGCTTGATAAACCGTAAAAGTAACATATTTTAATCCCAAATTTAGCATACTTTTGGATGATATATCCCTTGATTTATGTAAAAGGCGCTCTTAATCCTTTCTTTTCATGTCTTATACTCAAAAAAGCACTTAAGGATGGAAAGAATGAGAAACGGGCCTAAAACGAACCAAATAGGGCCAAAGTGGAAATCGACACGGCCTAAACTTAAGCCCACACGATCGTGTCTCATTGAGGAACTAGAACACAGCTTGACCCTGATTCACACGGCTGTGCCTCATTATAGAAATCTGAACACAGATTAAAGACCACTCACACGGGCTTGTGCCATGGCCGTGTCCCTGTCGTGGCAAAGAACAATTTCACTCGAAAAAGGATACTTAGGGGCAAAGAAACCTATTTCAAAATCCTATATAGACCCCCTAAGTGTAACTTGAAAGAGGGCGGTTAGCTAGGCCAAGGAGCCGAGCCGAAAAGGTCAGATTTGTGGGAATCACTCGAAGATAGCCAGTTGATCCATCTCAAGAAACCGGAATTCTACTCAAGATAGCGGATCTCTCCTTCAATTCTTTCAGGGGATTTTAGGGATTTCTTATGTTTTGTTTTATCTTTTCTTCTGAGATGTTTTCTTTTATTGTTATGAACTAAACCCTTCAGATACCTGAAGAGGATGAAACCTAAGACGGATCTTGTTATTATTTTCTGAACTATATGATAAATACTTGATTTGTTCTCAATTATGTGAGCTTAATTCTTGTGATAATATTTTCGGGATATTGATTCAAGTTGAATGTGCTTAGGTGGTGGAGCAAAAGTCCCTGTTTAAGAGTAGATCTAGCATAATTAAGTGGAGTTGATCGCTGATAAACCATAAAAGTAATATATTTTTATCCCACATTTAATATGCTTTTGGATGATTTATCCCTTGTTTTATATAAAAAGGTGCTCTTAATCCTTTCTTTTCATGTCTTATACCCAGGAAAGCACTCGAGGATGAAAAGAACACAAAACGGGCCTAAAACGGAGTAAATAGGCCTTAGCATGAAATCGACACGGCCTGACCCAAAGCACACATGGCCGTGCCTCGACGAACACCTAGAGCACGCCCTCAACCTCGTCACACACGGCCGTGCCTCAAGAGAAATCCGAACACAGTCAGGTCTAGATTCACACGGGAGTGTGACATGGCCGTGCCTCTGACGCTACACAGAGCAATTTTAGTTGGAAAAAGATACTTAGGGAGAACGAATCGTGATCTAAGAGCCTATAAATAAGCCCCAAGTACCACCAGTTAAGTAGAGCGAAAGCGAGGCCAAGGAGTTAAGCCGAGAAGGTCAGAGTTAGCGAATAACGTAAGGATAGCCAGTTGATCGATCCCAAGAAGCCAGAATTATACTCAAAACCGCGGAATTCTCCTTCGATTCCTTCAGGGGGTTTTAGGATTTTTCTTATGTTTTGTTTTATCTTTTCTCTTGCGATGTTTTGTTTATTTATTATAAACTAAACCCCTCAAATACCTGAAGGGGATGAAACTTAAGCTATATGATGAATTACTCAGTTTGTTCTTAATTATGTTACTTAATCTAAATCTAATGTGCTTAGGTGGAGGAGGAATAGACCCTGCCTAAGAGAAGATCTAACATAATTAAGCGAAGTTGATCGAACGCTTAGAGATAGGGTTACGAGATTTTACCGGATTAGGGTGAAACCTAATATGGGAGTCCATTGATCGATTTACTACTATCCTAGGGGGTTATTATAGGCGAACGAGAGTTCCACTAATTAACCTAGGGTTAGACGTTATTCGCCTCGAGAGAGGGTTTAATATAGGTTAGGGAGTCTCACGGATCAAGCTAAGTAAAAGAGATCATATAATTGATGGTTAGATAATAAGAGAAGTCTAAGTGGATTCTTCCCGAGGGTATCGTCAAAATCAACTAAGTTTTTCCTCAAAGTTATTTTCCAATTCATCTTCTTGTCTTTGTGTCTCTAGTTTAGCTGTCGTTAGTTTAGTTTAAAAGTAATCTTCACTTTAACTTTAAGGCTAAATAATAAAAAGAAAGTGAGTATTAATACTTTTAGTTCCTTGGGGTTCGATAACCGGTCTTTCCTAGCTATACTACTGTGCGATAGGTACACTTGCCTTAATATCATTGTCAGAGTTAGTCTCCAGGTTTAATCATTCTTTTATAAATATTTAAAACTCTGGTTTTACAGCGATCAAGTTTTTGGCGCCGTTACCGGGGAACTAAAATATTAAGAAAACTCTATTTTTATTACTTTAGCCCTAATTTTTCTTTTTGCAATTTATTTTTCTTTTTCATTTTTATTTTTTGTTTACTGAAATTTCCTCTTTCTTTTCCGACACGTACCTCTAGTTTATGGCTAGAAGGAACCCGAGGGGGCTTTTGGTATTCGACGACGAAATTGAAGCTACCGCTTGCAAGAATCATCGGGAAACCAGGCGAGCCCTAGATTATACGGAGAGAGAGGAAGAAGATAGATCCAATCCTACTGAAAGGATGGACGAAAACAACCCACCACCACGCGATATGGGTGACAATAATGCTCCACGCACAATGTTCGATTATGCGAAACCGCATTTAACAGGAGCAGAATCTAGTATTGTTAGGCCTGCAATATCCACTAGCTATTTTGAATTAAAGCCTAACAAATTATTCAGCAGTTTGTTCAATTTGATGGTTTGCAGGACGAAGATCCAAACACGCATATAGCTAACTTTTTAGAGTTCTGTGATACCTTCAAAATAAATGGTGTTTCTAATGATGCCATATGTCTTCGGTTATTCCCTTTTTCATTAAGAAATAAAGCTAAACAATGGTTAAACTCGTTACAATGAGGGTCTAACACTAAATGGGATCAGATGACCGAGAAGTTTTTGATGAAATATTTCCCACCGGCCAAAACGGCTAAATTACGAAATGATATCTCTTATTTTGTGCAGATGGATGTAGAGACGCTCTACGACGCATGAGAGAGATTCAAAGATCTCTTGAGAAGGTGCCCACACCATGGGCTACCCTTGTGGCTACAAGTCCAAACCTTTTACAACGATGTAAACCCCACAACAAGACAACTTATAGATTCAGCCACCGGTGGAACATTGAACAACAAAACTCTAGAAGTAGCCTACAAGTTCATTGAGGAGATGTCATTAAACAATTATCAGTGGCAAGCTTCAAGGACCAAACTGAAAAAATCGGCAGGAGTTTTCAACATCGACGCCATGACCATGCTATCAACACAACTAGAGATAATGAATAAAACGCTTGATAATTTGAGTTCATCACAGGTACATCCAGTCATGCAGTGCGATGCAAGTGGAACTGTGGCGAATCCTAAGTACCCACCCTACCAACCAGGAGCAGAAGATGAATAGACAAATTATATAGGTAATAATTTCTGACCTAATAATAATCCTTATAGTAACACTTACAATCCAGGTTGGAGGAACCACCCAAATTTTTCATGGGGAGGACAAGGAAATCAAAGGCAACAACCTCCTCAGAACTTCCAAAATCAACCATATCCACAAGAAAAGAAACCAAACTTCGAGGACCATCTTCAAGAAACTGATAGAGCAATCAAAAACAACGAGAAACGACTCGATGAAATTGCCAAATCAGTCAAGGAAGTGCCTAATGCAGTTGAACAACTCGTAAAACTAATGTCAGAATGACAATAAGGACATCTACCAAGTAACACTGAGGTCAATCCTAAGGAGAAAATTCAAGCAATCACAGCTCAGGACAGTAACGAATTGACTGAACTGAATTCAATACCAGAAAAGAAGGTAGACGAAGGTAAAACAAAGGTACCATAAGAGAAGCCAAAACTGGTAATTAAAGAGTATCAACCTCGCATACCTTATCCTGAAGCCCTAAAAAGAGACGATTCAGAGGAACAGTTTGGTAAGTTTCTTAAACTTTAAAGAAATTACATATTAACTTACCTCTTCTTGAAGCTCTTTTTCAGATGTCAAATTCAATAAAATTTTTAAGACAGCTCTTGACCAACAAACGCAAAATAGACGAAAAGCACCATGTGGAACTAAACGCAACATGCTCAGCGATGTTACAAAACAGACCACCACTGAAACTAAATGATCCAGGGAGTTTTACAATTCCAAGTTTAATTGGTAGCCTACATATTGACAATGCGTTAGCTGATCTAGGGGCAAGCATAAACATCATGCCTTACTCACTGTTTAAACAACTAGGTCTAGGGAAGCCCAAACAAACTAGGATGAGTATTCAATTAGCTGATAAAACTGTTAGAATTCCTAGAGGCATTATCGAAGATGTTCTAGTAAAAATCGATAAATTTGTTTTCCAGTAGACTTTGTTGTCTTAGACATTGATGAGGATAATTCAATCCCTTTAATTTTAGGAATGCCTTTTCTAGCAACTACCAGAACTAAAATTACTGTTGCTACAGGTGAGCTCATACTTCGTATAGGCGATGAATCAATTAATCTTCAAGCTCTCGACTCGGCCAGGACAATAGTCAATGAAGAGTTACATGAGGAACAAAGCATTAGGGCTGATAATCTAGAGAAACAGAAGACAGAGATCAAAAGAGAGCTGGATTCACACGAAGTAAAACACGAGAAACCACAAGAAGAGCTCATGGGGACATCAAATCACTTCAAAAAAAGAGACCGAGTACTATTAGACAAAACCAATCCCCAAACCACTACCACAAACCTAAAGGCAAAAGGAGAGATCCTTATCAAGGTACCTGATATCTTTCCAAATGGAATAGTCGAGGTAAGCATTTCAATAGTCGACACTTCCAAAGAAAATGCTTCTCGACTTCAATGTTGTTAAGAAAACAGAATTGTAAGCATGAGGGAAGATATTCAAACCTTTAAACCTCCCTAAAGATTTCAAACACGAGGAAGTCTAGCTTAAGACTATAAATGAGAGCTTCTCGGGAGGCAACCCGAGCACTAACCTTATTTTTTTTCTTTTCCCTTTTGTTTTTATTTATCTTTTCTTTTTTTTGTCTTCTTCTCCTTTTCATTTTTCAACTAACAAAAATATGCAGGTTTTCCAGGCCACACGGCCTTACACACGGTCATGTCCGTGGCCGTGTGGACCACCTAAACCACCACACTGACAGGGCACAGGTTGTGCAATCAGCTCAACCACCCTCCCCAACATCACGAATCCAACAAACCCTCCCCACAGGCACCGAAAGAAAGGGCACGCCCGTGCTCGGAACCATGTGAAGCTACTGACTTGCACACCACAGCCCAAACACGCCCGTGCTAGCAACCGTGTGAAGCTTCTGACTTAACGGACACGGGAGAAACACGCCCGTGCATAATGATCGTGCCAAAAGAAAGAATTTACAAGCACGGGCATGGGAGGACCAAGCACGACCACAAGGGTGACACCACCACCTATAACACGGCCATGTGAGGTGACCGTGTAATTCGACACCCCCTATGAACACGGCTGTGGGGAAGCATAGAATTTGAAATCCTATTTAAACCCCTCACCTCTTCTCCTTCCCTCCATCTAATTTTTCCTCTCCTTTTCACTCATTTCAGTCTCAGACCCTTCAAGACATTAGATCATGGAGCAACTCAACACCATGCCGAAAAAGCGGAAGAAGCTACGCATAGACTCCTTAACAAAAAATGATCAACATGAGTTCATGTCGGCAGCTTCGTCTCAACAACAAGCTAAGGGTCTTTAAGACCAATCAGTTTTTATTTTTTCTTTCTCTCTTCCTTCAATTTCCTGCGCTTCTCCTTTATTTTCCCCATCTAAGCTTCTCTACTGCTGTTTTCATTTAATTTTCTTTTAATTTCTTAATGTCAGGTTCGCTAGGCTACTAGGGAATCACGCCGACCACCACGACAACCTCACCACCCTCACCACCGCCACCACATCCCCAATCTTAGCATTGATTCCCACCTTGAAAACCATCCCTTAATAAAGACTTCATAGTCCATTAGTATTTTCTTTTCATTTAAGTTTTCTTCTTAGTCTCCTTCACTTTAGCTTGCTTTTCTTTAATTTCATCTTTAGTTTGTTTATATTAGGTTTTAATAACCCCTGGCTAATCCTCTACGAGTTCCCCAATTTCTTCATCTAGCGCAAAGCTCGGGAAACACCACCACCACCATACCGACACCTTCGCCGTATCCTCCACGACCCCTACCCTCCTCTAAGGAAACATTCCACACCTCAGGGAGTATTCTATCCCCCTCTTCATTTTGATTTTGAATTTAAATGCATTATCTATCTTTGTACATTGAGGACAATGTACATCTTAAGTGTGGGGGGTAAAAAGTGCCTAACCATTTTCATTATTCTCAAATCCCTGAGGTTAAAAATGGAATAAAATTGCCAAACTTTTTTCATTATTCTCAAATCCCTGATTTAGTCTTGTTTTTATGCAAAATTGTCATATTACTAATTAAGATGAAATTTCTGATTATTTGTGAATATTATTGACATGTTTTAGAATAAGTCATAGTTAATTGTACATTGATGTTTAATTTAAAAGAATACTAGAGAATCAAGCATGATAAGTCTATTTCTTCAAGAATTAAAATTTTTGCTAGGCTGTTGACCTAAATTTAAATGCTACCTTGAAATTTAAAATTCATAAGGATGATGTCAAAACACCCGTAATTTTTGTGAGTATTGAACCTATAGAGCATACATTCTTTTTCATGCTCACTTTTTGATTATGAGTGTGTCAACTATGAACTGTTATTCTAGAACTTGCCTTGATTATACATGTTGAGACCACAGTTATGATTTGATATACCAAGATGATAAAGGCACCTGGGTTTTAACCCACTAATCCCACTAAAAAGCCTACCTATATAATTAACCCCTAGTAAACCCCGTTGAGCCTAACAACCCTTTTTATTGACTCACCTACTAACTGTAACTATAAAAACCCTTTGTATTTGTTATCACCTATTTTTTTTAACTACCTTTTTGTCGAGATTTGATGTTAAACAAGCTTCCTAACTATGTTTTATAGTTCAGCTGTAGAAATTCTTTATACTTAGTTTGTTCTTAAAAAAAAATTAGTTCTATAATTAAAGAGCTTGCATGGTCAAATTCCAATCCTGAAGGAAAAAGTTCGTTTTTGTAGTGTTTAAAGATTAAGTTCATGTTTTTTTCTAGTTAGGAAATTATCAAGTCAATCTCGATTCTAACCCTCTAATTTCAGCCTATGACCACACCTTTGACCCTAGCCCCATTACGACCCTGTTAAAAACCTTTTGATCTGTTTGTCATCTCATATTACAGTAGTGGAAATTTGATTTTTAGGCAAGCCTATGGGATTAACTTTTCAAGTTCGACTTATGAGCGATCTTCTTCTGAACCTTAAACACTTTAGAGTGATTTGAGTGAATCCTAAGTAAGAATATCAACCCTTGTCGATTTTGAATTAAAAAAGTAGTTATTTAAAAGAGGGAAGACACCTATGTTTTTGAGGTACAAAATTATGACTTATCTCGTTTGAGTTTTTAGGACGCTTTGAATCAAATTATCCATGTATAAATTTTCTATGAATCAGGATAAGACATTGTTGATAAGAATTGTATATCATGGAAAGTTCGTTTTAATTGTAAGTTGAGAATTTTGCTTGAGGACAAGCAAAAGCTTAAGTGTGGGGGTATTTGATAAACCATAAAAGTAACATATTTTTATCCCATATTTAATATGCTTTTGGATGATTTATCCCTTGTTTTATATAAACAGGTGCTCTTAATCCTTTCTTTTCATGTCTTATACCCAAGAAAGCACCCGAGGATGAAAAGAGCACAAAACGGGCCTAAAACAGAGTAAATGGGCCTTAGCATGAAATCAACACAGCCTGACCCAAAGCACACACGATCATGCCTCGACGAACATCTAGAGCACGGCTTCAACCCCGTCACACACGGTCGTGCCTTAAGAGAAATCCGAACACAGTCAGGTCTCGATTCACACGGGCGTGTGACATGGTCGTGTCTCTGACGCTGGATAGAGCAATTTTAGTCAGAAAAGGATACTTAGGGAGAAAGAATCGCGATCCAAGAGCCTATATATAAGCCCCAAGTACCACCAGTTAAGTAGAACGAAAGCGAGGCCAAAGAGCCAAGCCGAGAAGGTCAGAGTTAGGGAATAACGCAAGGATAGCCAGTTGATCCATCCCAAGAAGCCTGAATTATACTCAAGACGGTAGAATTCTCCTTCGATTCCTTTAGGGGGTTTTAGGATTTTTCTTATGTTTTGTTTTATCTTTTCTCTTGCGTTGTTTTGTTTATTCATTATGAACTAAACCCCTCAGATACCTGAAGGGGATGAAACCAGATGGATTTTGTTATTTAATTTTTAAGCTATATGATGAATTACTTAGTTTGTTCTTAACTATGTTGCTTAATCTAAATCTAATGTGCTTAGGTGGAAGAGGAATAGACCCTGCCTAAGAGAAGATCTAACATAATTAAGCGGAGTTGATCGAACGCCTAGAGATAGGATTACGAGATTTTACTGGATTAGGGTGAAACCTAATATAAGAGTCTATTGATCGATTTACTACTATCCTAGGGGGTTATTATAAGCGAACGAGAGTTCCACTAATTAAACTAGGGTTGGACTTTATTCGCCTCGAGAGAGGGTTTAATATAGGTTTTGGAGTCTCACGGATCAAGCTAAGTAAAAGAGATCATATAATTGAAGGTTAGATAATAAGAGAAGTCTAGGTGGATTCTTCCCGAGGGTATCATCAAAATCAATTGAGTTTTTCCTCAAAGTTATTTTCCAATTCATCTTCTCGTCTTTGTGTATCTAGTTTAGCTGTCGTCAATTTAGTTTAAAAGTAATCTTCACTTTAACTTTAAGGCTAAATAATAAAAAGCAAGTGAGTATTAATAGTTTTAGTTCCTTTGGGTTCGATAACCGGTCTTTCCTAGCTATACTACTGTGCGATAGGTACACTTGCCTTAATATCGTTGTTAGAGTTACTCTCCAAGTTTGATCATTCTTTTATAAATATTTAAAACTCTGGTTTTACAGTGATCAATCGCACGCCTAGAGATAGGGTGACGAGATTTTGCCGGATTAGGGTGAAACCTAATATGAGAGTCCATAGATCAAGTTAATGTGATTCTAGGGGTTTTACTTAGAAAGAGATTTCAATTAATCAACCTAGGGTTAGACGTTATTCGCCTCGAGAGAGGGTTTAATATAAATTAGAGAATCTTACGGATCAAGTCAAGTGAATAATTCATCTGGTTCAGTGTTAGATAACAAGTGAGGTCTAGGTGGATTCTTCCTAAGGGTATCGTCTTAATCAACTAAGTTTCTCCTCAAGTTATTTTCCCAAATTCATTCTTTTTGTCTTTGCGTCTTTAGCTTAGTAGTTAGTTAAATTTAGATTAAACAACAACTTCACTTATTTTAGGCTAGATAATAAAAAGAAAGTTAGTATTAGTACTTTTAGTTCCTTTGGGTTCGACAATCCAGTCTTGCCTAAGCTATACTACTGTCCGATAGGTGCACTTTTCTTAAATCATTGTCAGAGTTAGTTTCCAGGTTCGATCATTCTCTTTATAAATTTTAAAACTCGACAAAACAACAATCAAGTTTTTGGCACTGTTGTCGGGGAACTAAAATATTAAGAAAGCTCTATTTTTATTACTTTAGCCATTATTTTTATTTTTCACAATTTACTTTTATTTTTTTATTTTTAGGCTAAATTTTCTTTCTTTCTTTTCTCAGCAGGTACCTCTAATTTATGACTAGAAGGAACCCAAAAGGACCACTAGCATACGACAGTGATATTGAAGTAACCATTCGCAGGAATCGCAGAGAAATTAGGCGAGCCCTAAATTACACAGAAGAAGAGTTAGAAGACACATCCAATCCTACTGAAGGGATGGACAAGAATAATCCACCACCACAAGATGTGGGAGAAAATAATGATCCGCGTACTATGTATGATTATGCTAAACCTCATTTAACAGGAGCAGAATCGAGTATTGTTAGGTCTGCTATAGCTGCTAATAATTTTGAATTAAAGCCTAACACTATACAAATGATTCAACAATTTGTTCAATTTGATGGTTTGTAGGATGAAGACCCAAACACTCATATAGTTAATTTTTTAGAGTTTTGTGATACCTTCAAAATAAATGGTGTTTCTAATGATGCCATACGTCTTCGGTTATTTCCCTTTTCATTAAGGAATAAAGCCAAACAGTGGTTAAACTCGTTACCACGAGGGTCAATCACTACATGGGATCAAATGATCAAAAAAAATTTATTAAAATATTTTCCACCGGCCAAAACGGCCAAATTATAGAATGATATCTCTTTGTTTGTGTAGATGGATTTAGAGACATTATACGATGCATGGGAGAGATACAAGGATCTCTTGAGAAGGTGTCCACACCATGGTTTACCCTTGTGGCGCCAAGTCCAAACTTTCTATAACGGTTTGAACCCCTTAACGACACAATTAATTGATTCAGCCGCCGGTGGAACCCTGAACAACAGAACTCCTGAAGCAGCCTACGAGTTTATTGAAGAGATGCCACTGAATAACTATCAGTGGCAAGTTATAAGGACCAAACCAACAAAATCAGCCGGAGTTTTCAACCTCGACGCAGTAACCATGCTATCAACACAGGTAGAGATGATGAATAAAAAGCTTGATAGTTTGTGTTCTTCGCAGGCACATCCAGTAATGCAGTGCGACGCAAGTGGAACTATAGCAAATCCTGAGTACTCACCCTACCAACCGAGCACAGAGAGCGAACAGATGAACTATATAGGTAGTAATTTTAGATCTAATAATAACCCTTATAGTAATAATTATAATCCAGGTTGGAGGAACCACCCAAATTTTTCATGGGGAGGTCAAGGAAATCAAAGACAACGACCTCCTCAAATTTCCAACATCAGTCCTATCCACAGGAAAAGAAGCCGAACCTTGAAGAGATGCTGACAAAATTCATGGCAGCCACAGAAAACCATTTCCAAGACACTGAGAAAACACTTAAAAATCAACAAACATCGATTGAAGGGATCAAGAGCCAAGTTGGGGAACTTACTAAGTCAGTTGGGGAAATTACTAAGTCAGTTGGACAACTTACTAAGATAGTTTCTGAACTTCGATCAGAGATTTTTTATAAAGGAACTAAACAGGTAAAGGTAGTTACATTGAGAAGTGGAAAGGAGTTAGTCGAACCAAAGAAAAAAAATACCACACGAAGATAACAAAGCAAAGGATGAGGGAGTTGAGGATGTAACTCCAGTATGTAACGAGGGTAAACCACAAATTCCATATCCGGCAAAGTTGAAGAAAGACCGATTAGATGCCCAATATGGTAAATTTCTTGAACTTTTTAAACAAATACATATTAACTTACCCTTTGTTGAAGCCATTTCACAAATGCCAACATACGCAAAATTCTTAAAAGAACTCCTGATGAATAAAAGGAAGCTTGAAGAAATATCAACAGTGGAGCTTAATGAAGATGTTCAGCCATCCTCCAAAACAAGTTACCAACCAAATTAAAAGACCGAGGAAGTTTTACTATTTCCTGTTTGATTGGTAGCTTAAATATTAAGAAAGCATTAGCTGATCTAGGTGCCATATTAATTTAATACCTTATAAAATGTTTAAATAACTAGATCTTGGAGAACCAAAACCCACTAGGATGAGTATTCAGTTAGCTGATAGATCTAATAAATATCCTAGAGGAGTTATCAAAGATGTCTTGGTAAAAATTGATAAATTTATTTTCCCTGTTGATTTTGTTGTCTTAGACATGGATGAAGACATTGGTGTTCCCTTAATTTTAGGGCACCCTTTTTTAGCTACTGCTAGGGCTGTTATCGATGTAGGTGACGGTAAACATGCATTATGGATAGGTGATGAGAAAATTATTTTTCAAATTTATGATGCAATGCGATATTCTAGAGAACAAGACGATTCCTGTTATTTTGTTGATACCATTGATCATATCATTCAAGACTCATTACAGGAAATTATACATGATGACATGATGGAACTGTGCCTGACTCAAGAAGAGGGGGAAGAAGATGAAGTCAACGAGCTGAATTTGAATACATCTTCATCTAGACATACGAAAGAAGAGAGCATTAAAGTCTGTAACATCTTGAAAAGGGCCTATGCATTTCCGGTTTAATTGTACGAAATGACATGTCTTATGTGTTATGAATGTATTTTGAACATTTTTGGAAACCTAGAAATGAATGGAAATGTTAAGTTTAAAAGAGGAAAGTGAACATTTTTGGGAAACTAGAAAATGTAAGGAAATTATTTAGAAATGATTCAAAAGAGGAAAGTGAACATTTCTAGAAACTTGAAAATGTAAGGAAATGTTAGGTTAAAGGAGGGAAACGAATGTTTTTGGAAACTTGGAAATGTAAGGAAATGACTTAGAAAATGTTGAGTTTTAAAGTCTAAAAGAGGAAACTAAGGCAAGGTGGCCTTAAGAGAAAATGTGTGTGAAATATGACACACAAACGGGCTTGGAAAAGTGGCCTGAAGATGCCACTTAGGGCCTCTGGAAATGGCGCCACATACTGGAGTATTGGGCCAAGGTTCGAGCTGCAGGGGAAGCAAAATAAAAAGTTTTATTTTGTAGCAGAGAATAGCAGCAAGGGACGACACAAGGCTATAATTTAGGAGCCTTTATTCTTTTATTTTTAAGAGATAAATAGTGGATAAATAAGGGATAAATAATGGATTTATTTATCATTATTTTCAAGAGATAATTGTTGGATTAAATGCTTTTAATTTGAATAAAGTGATAATTAAAGGGATAAAGCTATCAAAATAGAAGAGTGGTGGCCAAGTAAGGGAGTCTTGGCCTAGTAATTTCGGCACAAGAAGGAGAACTAAGGCCATTCATTCATTCTCTTTCTCTCTACCGAATTTTCCTAGCAAAATCCTCTCTTCTCTGCTATTTTGTCAAAATTGAAATCTCTAGCAAAGCAAGCCGATTTCTTCACCTTTCTTCTCTTCCTTTTCTTTTTTTCTCAACCTTCCAAAGCCGAAAGTTGTGAGATCATCATCTAGCCATAGCCGAATCTCTGAAGGTTGAAGTGAATGTGCAATCGATTTCTTCAAATAAGGGTAAGAACAAGTTTGATTTCTATTCTTTTCTTTTAAGATTTATCGAAATTTAGGGACTAATCCCTATTTTTGATTTTTGGCCGAAATATGGAAGGATATTTCGGGATTATCAGAGTAGTCGACTAAAAAGAGGATTTTTCGGGAACTAAAGCTTTAAGGTAAGACATGTGAATATTCGGCCAAAGGCCATTTATTATGTTTAAGGATGAAATTAGATCTAACATGAGTCTATAGGTATTTCGACAACTCCCTAAGCAAGTGAATCTTTTCGAGATTTTAGAATCCACAAGGTAAGCATATAAGGTATTCGGGCAAGGCCTATTTTTGGTATTCAAAACTGTTTCTTATTTATTCAAAAGCCGGAAAACTAACCTATGAAGAGATCTAGTGTTTGGCCGAATACAAGAAGGAGCATAGCAAAGATTTCGGGATTTGATTTTTAATCCAATCAGCACCACGGTAAGTTTTGGATTACAACAATCCTAATAAGATTTGGTTTTATGGCCGAATGGTCTTCATTAAACTTTTTTGTGATGACCGAATGTAGGGAGTTAAGGATCTAAGGCAGTAGATCAGATTTTGGGATTTCAGCGAAGTTGTTAAGCAAATCAGATGTGTACCCCCCACTATCTCTTAATAAGTTTTATGGCAATGTTTAATAAATATATGTATGTGACATTAAGAATGTGAAAAGTATGGCTAAGGTACCATATTATGGTACAAAGTACTCAGGTACGTTTCCGACTCCTACTAGGATTATGAAATATGTTATATGTAACATGTGAATAAAGATAAGAATGTGAAATTTGGCATGTTAATGCATACTATGTATGATATGGGGCATATGGGTTATTGATAAGGGGAAGTGAATGTGGTGACCTAAGACCACGAGATCTGAATGTGGTGACCTAAGACCACGAGATCTGAATGTGGTGACCTAAGACCACGAAATCTGAATGTGGTGACCTAAGACCACGAAACTATAAGGGCGATAAGCACGTCGACTGCAGCGACTGCCTTCGATGGTGTGTAGTGGATGGAGGGTTGACTTAGTAGTCCCCACGGTGTGCAGGTTGGTACGGGGAAGTGTAGCGGATGGCTAACTAGGCTTGGGTTTTGGGTTGCATCATTTTTTGATGATATATGAATTGATATGTGTTACGATTATGTATGCCTAAGTTTTTAAGATTTAGTGTTGTAGTACACATTGAGTCTGTTGACTCACCCCGTTGTGGGAACATGTTTTAGGTGATGAACAGTGATGGACCGGGACGGCAGAACTTGTGGTGGCCATGCTCAGCTTGAAGTTTTATTTAAATTGGACATTTTACTTCATTTAAGTATTTTATGATTTTATTTTGGGTTTTTATTTGATGTAATAAGGCCATAGTGAACTCTTTTATTTCTGTTTTGTTTATTTATCATGTTACGAACTTTTTGTTCATTAAAGACTAAGCAAATTTAATTTGAAATAATCCTTAAATATTTTGTCACCTGAAATATATGGGTTTTCAATATAAAACAAACTTGGTTTCAACTCAAGCCCAACCCAATTCGAACTTTCTTCCAAAATCACTTAAAAGTTTTTCAAAGTGCAAACGAATTTGAACTGGTTTTCTTCGAGGAACATACCAGATCTGGCCAAGGCTGGTGGGCTGGGTTTGGGGCATTTCAGTTTGGTATCAGAGCCCAGTTTTAAAACTCTCGGCCTGTGGGGTAAGGCCCAAAATGTTTTCAAATCGAGCCCAAGTAAGCTTTATGAAAGTATTTTATGAAATAAGCAGGTTTTCTGGCATGGCACCTAAGTCTCCGACCCGCAGTCCACCAGATAAGTACCCCTAACCATCTGTGTGCTTTATGAATTGTAGAAGGGTAGAAATGAAATGGAACGTAGAATAGTATGATAGGTATTTGAACCGTAGGACTAGTCTACTCAAACACAAATACATAAGACTTAAATGCCTAACTAAACAAACCTATGGCTAAGTCGAAAGTTAGGTGTGGTAACCCCCATGCGCATGTCTAGAATTGGATCCGGAAGAGCACGGTATTTAAGAACCCTAGTGAGTGACTCACCTCCTTTTCGCTGGAATCCTACCTGGTGCGTAGCTTCGGTTCACCCTAACCAAGAGGACTCAGTGGGTGTGGCAACCTCTGTGCGCATGTTTAGGAATGGTTTCGGTGGGAGCTTGGTACTTAAGCAGTCTGCGTGACTCACCTCCTCTCCATTCGAATCCTACCTGGTGCGTAGCCTTGGTTCACCTTGACCAAAAAGACTCGGTCACAGGCTAAACACAATAACTAAAACCCGAAAGGGAACTAGCCGTGTTTTTATAAAAATCCCAGTTTTAAAACTCTTAAAATTATTTTTTATTGTAAGAACTATCTTTACAAAATCTTCCGAAAAATTTTCGATTTACAAAATTATAAAAATTACCCTTAGTGGTTGTGAAATTACAAAAATGCCCTTGGTTTATAAAATGATCAAACTACCCATAGTTTTATTGAAATTTCATTACTTTATTAAATGTCCAAAAACTCTAATTTGCAAAATATCAAAATATCTTGATTTTGGAAAATTACGAAATTGCCCCTAACGTACAAAATTACCAAAATGACCCTAATTCCCAAAATTTTTGCAACATCACCATTTTGGAAAACAAATTCTCAAAAAAAAAAAGAACCCTCAAAGTTTTGCAAATTTTGAAATACCCCTGATTTATTGAGCTTTACAAATTTACCCTAGTTTATTACCAAAATACCCCTGAGTTTCAAAATTACCGAAATGCCCTCGAATTTCAAAATTTCCAAAACACCCCCGGGAATTTGAAAATTACCAAAATACCCTTATTGACAAAAATCACCAAGGAACCTTATTTTAACAAATTACAAAAATACCCCTGTAGGACAAATTCTGAAAATACCCCTGGGTAGTGGAAAAGCAACAACAATGAAAAGTACAACATTTCTCTGAATGAACGAAAGTTCATAATGGATTGATGGATGTATGAATGAAAAGATTGTGTACATGTATGAATACGAAAGAACCACTCTTAAAAATTCTTTCCATAAAACTTCGCGGGTAATCAAGTGAAACAAGGACTAATTCATAAAATTTCTTAATCAGATCACGACGTTAAAAATGAGCTCTAGAGGACGTAGTCGTCATGGACGCGGTAGAGGAAGGATGATCGTGTCAGAACCCGTTAGATCGGGTCAAGGGTTTGACAATGAGATACCACCGCCGCCACCACCACCAGCTGTTGGTACTGAATGGCAAGATCAGACGGGGGATGATGCCGTATCACAGGCTGTGCTGCGAGTTCTTGAGTTGGTGGCTGGTACAGGAGGAAATTCGGGAACTCAAAAGTCTGTGCCTGAGCGGCTCCGAGCTAATGGAGCTGAAGTATTTCGTGGAGTATCTGGTGTGGCACCCAAAGATAGCCGGAAGATCGTTGGAGGCAACTGAGCACATTATGGATGAGCTTGATCTGACCCCTGAGGAGAAGTTAAAAGGAATGGTGGCACTACTACGCGACGAAGCGTACCAATGGTGGTTAACTGTTCGGGATGGTGCCACAGCTGAGGATCTGACATGGGACTATGTTAAGGCAGCATATCAGAAGAAATATGTTGGCGCACGGTACACAGATGAGCAAAGAAAGGCTTTTCTGGGGCTGGTTCAAGGGAACAAGTCCGTAGCTGAGTATGAAGCCAAATTTCTGAGGTTGAGCCGATATGCTCGAGGAGTAGTGGCAACTGAGCATGAGCGCTGTGTCCGTTTTGAGGACGGACTAAGGGATTATCTAAGATTGTTGATAGCACCGCATCAGGAGCGGGAGTTTTTAGCTTTAGTAGAAAAGGCCAAGGTAGCCGAGGGAATTAAGAATTCTACAAAGCAGACTATAGATCGAAATAGGCCAAAGAGAGGTTTTGGATCATCTGGGAAGGTTCAAAAGAGGCCTAGAGTTGATGGGCCGCGAGGTCAGCAAGTTGGTACAGGAGGGCAGTATCGTCCTTGTGACCTGTGTGGAAAGAAGAAATTAGGAGAGTACTGGAAGAAGACAGGAGGATGTTTTAGGTGTGGGTCCAAGGACCATATGATCAAGGATTGTCCTACGGAACCAGACAGGAATCGACCAGCAGCTCAGACTGTTAGTCAGGCTGGTAGAGGCGGACAACAGCCTCAACGAGGTCGTGGTTCGAATAACAGAGGTAATGGTACTGGCAGAGGACGTGGAACTCAGGGCAGAGGTGCTGCCAATGCTGAGGCAAGGCAACCGGATTTGGTTTATGCAGTTCGTCGAAGGGAGGATGGAGATGCGCCGGATGTTATAACCGGTACGTTCCTTATTTATGGCAAGCCTTATTACGCCTTAATTGATGTGGGCTCGACCCATTCTTATGTTGCATGTAGTGTAGTGGAAACACTAGGATTAGACTCTGAAATTTCTGATAGGCAGATGACTGTAGTAAGCCCATTAGGCCAAACTGTAGTGGTGGATAAGATCTTTCGGAGTGTACCCTTAGAAATTCAGGGAGTGAACTTTTGGGCCGACTTAATGGAACTACCCTTTGGGGAGTTTAAACTCATAGTTGGAATGGACTGGCTAGTAGAGCACCGGGTCGTGTTGGATTATGCGGCTAAATGAATGGAACTAAGGACCCCGGAGGAGGAAGTAGTAGTAATGATCGGAGAAAGAAGAAACTAAGTAGTAATGATTGGAGAAAGAAGAAACTACCTGTCTAACGTAGTTTCGGCATTGAAGGCTGGGAAAATGGTTCAAAAAGGGTGCAAGGAATTTTTGGCCTTTATAAGTGCTGTGGATACAAAGGAAGGAGGAATTAGTGGAGTTAGAACGGTGAGGACTTCGTGGATGTGTTCCAGAGGAATTACCAGGAATACCCCCAGATAGGGAGGTGGAATTTGGAATAGACTTGCTACCGGGAACAGCTCCTGTGTCAATCGCTCCATACCGAATGGCGCCAAAGGAGTTAGTTGAGCTCAAGGCTCAGATTCAGGAGTTACTTGACCGTGGGTTTATCCAACCCAGTGTGTCTCCGTGGGGAGCACTAGTCCTGTTTGTGAAGAAGAAGGACGAAACTATGCGAATATGCATAGACTATCGTCAGTTGAATAAGCTGACCATCAAGAACAAGTATCCTTTGCCAAGGATAGACGACTTGTTCGATCAGCTGAAGGGGGCAGCGGTGTTTTCAAAGATAGATCTATGGTCGGAATACCATCAGTTGAAAGTGAAGGAGGTAGACATCCATAAGACAGCCTTTAGGACAAGGTACGGTCACTATGAGTTTGTAGTGATGCCATTTGGATTGACGAACGCACCAGCCGCGTTCATGGATATGATGAACCGAGTTTTCCAACCCTAATTGGATAGGTTCATCGTTGTGTTCATCGACGACATCCTTGTGTATTCGAAGTCGGAGGAGGAGCATGACGAGCACCTACGGATAGTGTTACAAGTATTAAGGGAGAAGAAGCTTTATGCCAAATTCAGCAAGTGTGAATTTTGGCTTAAGGAGGTGGCATTCTTAGGACATGTGGTATCCAAAGAAGGCATAAGGGTGGATCCTAGGAAGATGGAAGCAGTGTTGGATTGGAAACCACCTAGGTCAGTGGCTGAGATCCGTAGTTTCTTAGGTTTGGCAGGCTATTATAGGAGGTTCGTGGAAGGGTTCTCGTCAATACCGTGCCTTTAACAAAGTTATTGAGGAAGGAAGTACCCTTTGTATGGATGGATAAGCAACAGGAGAGTTTTGAGAAGCTTAAGAAAGTCTTGACGGAAGCTCCAGTTTTGATTCAGCCTGAGTCAGGAAAGGATTTTGTGGTGTATTGTGACGCTTCCCATATGGGATTAGGCGGTGTTCTAATGCAAGATGGAAAAGTAGTCGCTTATACGTCTCGACAGTTAAGGTCGCATGAGCTTAACTACCCAACTCATGACTTGGAATTGGCAGCAGTGGTTTTCGCTCTTAAAGTTTGGAGGCACTACCTTTATGGAGAAAGGTCAATAATCTACTCAGACCACAAGAGCCTTAAGTATCTGTTGACTCAGAAGGAGTTGAACTTGAGGCAGTGAAGATGGGTGGAGTTATTGAAGGATTATGATTGTTCGATAGAGAACCACCCGGGCAAGGCAAATGTAGTGGCTGATGCCCTAAGTCGGAAGGTTGTGTCAGATTTAAGGGCTATGTTTGCACACTTACGTCTGTATGATGATGGAAGCCTGTTGGCAGAATTGCAAGTCAAGCCCACATGGCTGAATGAGGTGAAAAGGGGACAGTTGGCTGATAAAGACCTAAGTGCTAAGTTACAGCAAGTACAGAACGGAGAGTTAGAGGATTATGGTGTTAATGATGAAGAAGTATTGTGTTACAAAAGAAAAGTCTGTATGCCGAGGGACGAGGAGCTAAGACAGAGGATTCTTTGGGAGGCGCATAGTAGCCCTTATGCTATGCATCCCAGAGGCATTAAGCTGTACAGAGATCTAAGGGAACAATTTTGGTGGCCTGATCTTAAACGAGAAGTTATTCGTGGGAAAATGTCTGACATGTCAGCAAGTTAAGGCTGAACACCAAGTCCCATCGGGATTGCTTCAGCCAATCGAGATTCTGCAGTGGAAGTGGGAAAGAATTACCGTGGACTTCGTTAGTGGGCTTCCCCTTACGCCTACTAAGAAGGACTCGGTATGGGTAATAGTGGACCATTTGACCAAGTCCGCGCACTTCATCCTGGTAAGAGTTGATTATTCTCTTCAGAAGTTGGCCAAATTATATGTGGCAAAAATTGTGAGGTTACATGGAGTACCAGTATCGATCATCTCCGATAGAGACCCAAGGTTCACATCTCGGTTGTGGAGGGCACTTCATCCAGCTTTAGGCACTAAGTTAGACTTCACTACGGCTTTTCATCCACAATCAGACGGACAGTCTGAACGGTTTATACAAGTGTTGGAGGATATGTTGAGAGGCTGTGTGATGGATTTCCAAGGAAGTTGGGAAGACTTTGCCTTTAGCAGAGTTCGCCTACAACAACAGCTATCAGGCTAGCATCCGGATGGCACCATATGAAGCATTGTATGGTCGGAAGTGCCGAACTCCTACTTGTTGGATTGAGTTAGGAGAACGTCAAGTTTTGGGTCCCGAGTTAGTGGCAGAAACTAAAGAGAAGGTTGAGATAATCCGAGCACGGTTAAAGGAAGCCTCTGATAGGCAGAAGTCGTACGCCAACCTTAAGCGAAAGGAAATAGAGTTTGAAGTGGGAGACCAAGTGTTTCTGAAAGTCTCACCTTGGAAGAAGGTGATGAGGTTTGGTCGCAAAGGGAAGTTAAGCCCAAGGTTTATAGGGCCCTATCGAGTACTGAAATGAGTTGGACCAGTGGCATACCAGTTAAGGTTGCCACCAGAGTTGCAGCAGATGCACGACGTATTCCATGTATCCATGCTATGTCGCTACCGATCGGATTCATCTCATGTGGTACCAGTTGAAGAAGTGGAGCTAAGGCCAGACTTATCCTACGAGGAAGAGCCGATTCAGATATTGGAACGTGATGTGAAAGTGCTACGAAGGAAGTCAGTGCCTTTAGTCAAAGTGTTATGGTGCAATCATGGATCAGAAGAAGCTTCATGGGAACCAGAAGAGGCAATGCGACAACAATACCTTCCGGTTTTTAGCTAGGAAATTTCAAGGACGAAATTATTTTAAGGGAGTAGAACTGTAACATCTTGAAAAGGGCCTATGCATTTCCAGTTTAATTGTACGAAATGACATGTCTTATGTGTTATGAATGTATTTTGAACATTTTTGGAAACCTGGAAATGAATGGAAATGTTAAGTTTAAAAGAGGAAAGTGAACATTTTGGGGAAACTAGAAAATGTAAGGAAATTATTTAGAAATGATTCAAAAGAGGAAAGTGAACATTTCTGGAAACTTGAAAATGTAAGGAAATGTTAGGTTAAAGGAGGGAAACGAACGTTTTTGGAAACTTGGAAATGTAAGGAAATGACTTAGAAAATGTTGAGTTTTAAAGTCTAAAAGAGGAAACTAAGGCAAGGTGGCCTTAAGAGAAAATGTGTGTGAAATATGACACACAAACGGGCTTGGAAAAGTGGCCTGAAGATGCCACTTAGGGCCTCTAGAAATGGCACCACATACTGGAGTATTGGGCCAAGGTTCGAGCTGCAGGGGAAGCAAAATAAAAAGTTTTATTTTGCAGCAGAGAATAGCAGCAAGGGACGGCACAAGGCTATAATTTAGGAGCCTTTATTCTTTTGTTTTTAAGAGATAAATAGTGGATAAATAAGGGATAAATAATGGATTTATTTATCATTATTTTCAAGAGATAATTGTTGGATTAAATGCTTTTAATTTGAATAAAGTTATAATTAAAGGGATAAAGCTATCAAAATAGAAGAGTGGTGGCCAAGTAAGGGAGTCTTGGCCTAGTAATTTCGGCACAAGAAGGAGAACTAAGGCCATTCATTCATTCTCTTTCTCTCTGCCGAATTTTCCTAGCAAAATCCTCTCTTCTCTGCTATTTTGTCAAAACCAAAATCTCTAGCAAAGCAAGCCGATTTCTTCACCTTTCTTCTCTTCCTTTTCCTTTTTTTTTCTCAACCTTCCAAAAGCCGAAAGTTGTGAGATCATCATCTAGCCATAGCCGAATCTCTGAAGGTTGAAGTGAAGGTGCAATCGATTTCTTCAAATAAGGGTAAGAAAAAGTTTGATTTCTATTCTTTTCTTTTAAGACTTATCGAAATTTAGGGACTAATCCCTATTATTGATTTTTGGCCGAAATATGGAAGGATCTTTCGGGATTATCAGAGTAGTCGACTAAAAGGAGGATTTTTCGGGAATTAAAGCTTCAAGGTAAGACATGTGAATGTTCGGCCAAATGTGGTGACCTAAGACCACGAGATCTGAATGTGGTGACCTAAGACCACGAGATCTGAATGTGGTGACCTAAGACCATGAAATCTGAATGTGGTGACCTAGGACCACGAAACTATAAGGGCGACAAGCACGTCGACTGCAGCGACTGCCTTCGATGGTGTGTAGCGGATGAAGGGTTGACTTAGTAGTCCCCCCGGTGTGCAGGTTGGTACGGGGAAGTGTAGCGGATGGCTAACTAGGCTTGGGTTTTGGGTTGTATCATTTTTTGATGATATATGAATTGATATGTGTTATGATTATGGATGCCTAAGTTGTTAAGATTTAGTGTTGTAGTACACATTGAGTCCGTTGACTCACCCCGTTGTGGGAACATGTTTCAGGTGATGAACAGTGATGGACCGGGACGGTAGAACTTGTGGTGGCCATGCTCAGCTTGAAGTTTTATTTAAATTGGACATTTTACTTCATTTAAGTATTTTATGATTTTATTTTGGGTTTTTATTTGATGTAATAAGGCCATAGTGAACTCTTTTATTTCTGTTTTGTTTATTTATCATGTTACGAACTTTTTGTTCATTAAAGACTAAGCAAATTTAATTTGAAATAAACCTTAAATATTTTGTCACCTGAAATAAATGGGTTTTCAATATAAAACAAACTTGTTTTCAACTCAAACCCAACCCAATTCGAACTTTCTTCCAAAATCACTTAAAAGTTTTTCAAAGTGCAAACGAATTTGAACTGGTTTTCTTCGAGGAACATACCAGATCCGGCCAAGGCTCATGGGCCGGGTTTGGGGTGTTTCAAAGTCAATGATGAACTAAAACAAAAACCCTACATTGATGAGCCACCCAAATTAGAATTAAAACAGTTGCCGAAACACTTAGAATATGCATTCATTGGGAAAAATTCTACACTACCGGTAATTATCTCTTCAGAACTAGAACCCAAGGAAAAAGAGGAGTTGATACAGGTACTAAGAGAACATAAAAGAGCCATAGCTTGGAAAATCTCCGATATTAAGGGAATAAACCCATCGTTTTGCACCCACAATTTTAATGGAAGAGGAATACGAGCCATGTGTGCAACCTCAAAGACGATTGAATCCCAACATAAAAGAAGTTGTGAAAGCTGAGGTAATTAAACTTCTAGAAGCTGGAATAATTTATCCTATTTCTGACAGCAATTGGGTGAGTCCTGTGCAGGTTGTTCCAAAGAACGGAGGCATGACAGTAGTAGCCAACGAAAAGAATGAACTAATTCCCCCCAGGACAGTCACAGGTTGGAGAGTTTGCATTGATTACAGGAAGCTGAACGACGCTATTAGAAAAGATCACTTTTCTTTGCCCTTCATTGATCAAATGTTAGAAAGGTTATCTGGGCACATGTATTATTGCTTCCTAGATGGACTCTCAGACTATTTCCAAATCCCAATAGCACCTGAAGATCAAGAGAAAACAACATTCACATACCCATACGGTACCTTTGTTTATCGTAGAATGCCTTTTGGATTATGTAATGCTCCTGGTACTTTTCAGCGTTGCATGTTGGCAATCTTCGACGAACTTTTAGAAGACACTATGAAGGTATTTATAGATGATTTCTCAATATTCGGTAATTCTTTCCATCTTTGCCTTAAAAATTTAAAATGAGTTCTAATGAGATGTGAGGAAACAAATCTTATCTTGAATTGGGAAAATTTTCACTTTATGGTTAGAGAGGGGATTGTGTTAGGACATAAGATTTCTAGTAAATAGATTGAGGTAGATAAAGCTAAGATTGAAACCATAGAAAAATTACCTCCCCCTAGTTCAGTCAAGGCTATTAGAAGTTTTTTAGGACATGCTGGATTTTACAAAAGATTCATTAAAGATTTTTCTAAAATAGCTAAGCCTTTAATGAGATTACTAGAAAAAGATGTTCCTTTCAATTTTGATCAGGAGTGTTTAGATGCATTTAATATCCTCAGAGATAAACTAATAAATGCTTCGATTATAATTGTACCTGATTGGAATCTACCTTTTAAACTAATGTGTGATACGAGTGATTTTGCAGTAGGAGCAGTCTTGGGACAACAAAGAAACAAGCATTTTTAGCCAATTTATTATGCTAGTAGAACACTGACACATGCACAAGAAAACTACACCACTACGGAAGAAGAACTGCTAGCTATAGTTTTTGCATTTGATAAATTTAGACTGTATCTGATATTATCTAAAGTTGTCATTTACACTGATCATTCAGCTTATCTCTTAACTAAGCCTGATGCAAAACCTCGACTCATACATTGGATATTACTTTTATAGGAATTTGATTTGGAAATACAGGATAAGAAGGGAGCTGATAACCTTCAAGCAGACCACCTCTCCAGGCTTGAGAACCCACATATCGAAGAGCTCGACGAAAGTGAGATAAATGGCTCATTCACCGAAGAACAACTCTTTTCTATAACCCACTTTGAGGTACCATGGTTTGCAGATATTGCGAATTATTTAGCGCAACATCTTACCAAAAGGACTAACACATCACCAAAAGAAGCAATTCTTTGCTGATGCGAAAAACTATTTTTGGGAATATCTTTTTCTTTTCCGCATATGTGCAGATCAGGTAATTTGAAGATGCGTTACAAAGGCAGAAACAAGCAAAATCCTGGAATGTTGCCATCCAGGACCTTCAGGAGGACACTACAATGGTATTAAGATAGCACATAAAATACTCGAATCAGGTTTTTATTGGCCCACTCTATTCATAGATGCCAACAGGTATGTCGCTTCGTGTGATAAATTCCAACGAACAGGTAATGTTTCTAAACGTGATGAAATGCCTCAAACATATATGTGAAATATTTGATGTATGGGGTATTGATTTTATGGGTCCATTTCCTAGTTCATTTGGAAATAAATACATCCTAGTGGTAGTTAATTACATGTCAAAATGGGTGGAAGCCGAAGCTTTACCTACCAATGATGCTAGAGTAGTAGTTAAGTTTCTCAAGAAACTGTTCTCCCGATTTGGAACACCTAGAGCTATCATTAGTGATAGGGGCACTCATTTCTGTAATACTCAATTTGACAAGGTCTTAAAAAAATATGGAGTACACCACAGGATAGCCACCCCATATCACCCTCAAACCAGTGGGCAAGTTGAAGTAGCAAACTGAGAACTTAAATTCATCTTAGAAAAAAATGGTTGAGTCAAACAGAAAAGAGTGGGCACTAAAAGTAGATGATGCCCTATGGGCCTATAGAATAGCGTTTAAAACCCCATAGGAACATCCCCATACAAACTTGTCTACGGGAAAAGCTGTCATCTACCATTCGAGTTGGAACACAAAGCTTTTTGGGCTATAAAATATTTAAATTACAATCTTAAAGCTGTAGAAAAGAAAAGAATGATGCAGTTGAACGAGCTAGACGAATGGAGAGCTGAAGCCTATGAGAACCTGAAACTATACAAGGAGGCAACAAGGCGATGCCATGATGCTCGTCTAAAGAAATCGAGACAATTCAAAGTAGGTGACTTGGTCCTGCCATACAACTCAAGGCTTAAATTGTTTCCTGGAAAACTGAAATCAAAATGGTCAGGTCTATTCATGATTAAAATAATTTTTCCTTATGGCACAATCGAGGTAACTCATCCCACTCAAGGCACATTCAAGGTAAATGGTCACTGACTCAAAATCTATAATGGTGAAGATTTTAGGGATATGAGAGAGGAGCTTCAGCTCCGTGAACCTTCTTTTAGAAATGAAAACAGGGTAAGTCTAGCTTAAGACTTTAAACGAGCACTTCTCGGGAGGCAACCCGAGCACTAACCTCATTAACAATATACTCTTAATTTTTAACATTTAATTACATACTAATTAATCCAATAAAGCACTGGTTTTAGACCACACGGCCTTACACACGAGCGTGTCTGTGTCTGTGTGGAAGCCAGGGGACAGACCACGGGCGTGCTAGTAGCCGTACATGATAAAGAAAAAATTTTCCCCAACACAGGCTGTGATAATAGCCCACGCCCGTGTCGATCTTTCGTGGACTATACTGACTTACCAAACACGGGCTGGACATGCCTGTGCGACACAACCGTGTGAACATATTGACTTGTCGAACATGGGAGGAACACGCCCGTTCTAAACGACCGTGTGAAGAAGAACACAGGCGCGTCATCTTAACCACGGCCGTGGCCAAACCCCTTAAAAGTGCCCAAAATTCAAAATCTCTGAAAAACACGGGCTAATTAAAATCAAGCACGGGCGTGTCCCTTGCCTGTGTCCCCTCCCCTATTTAAAGAAACACAGCCCCGTTTTTCCCCAATTTCTTTCTCCAAACCAACCCTAGCCATTTTCCCCTCAAAAACTCCCCCCAAATCCAGCCACCAGCAAGAAAACCCGTTACCATTGCCTCTCCCCACCCTAAAATCTTCCAAACTCTTAAATACTCATACAAAAACGTAGCCACGCCCATGTTAACAGGAGCCCACGCCCTCGCCACCGCCGTGTTACCCAATATTTACATAGCACACGACAATGCGCCACCATCACACGCCCGTGCTCAGCCGTTCCCGTCGCCACACACCCAAAAACACTACTGGTCACTCTTCACTATTTCACTTTCATCATACTTTAACTATTGTTTCATTTTCATGTTACTTAGTTTCTTTTTAATTTTAGTATTAAGTTAGTTTTAGGAATAAATTCTTGAATTTTAGAACTAATTTGATTGCTACATTCTTTGTTTAAATTAAGTTAATTCTGTCAAAATAATTTCTCATGATTGAAATGCTTAAGTTAGTTTAAGTAGTTTAATTCCTTTTTTTTTTCTCAACCTTCCAAAGCCGAAAGTTGTGAGATCATCATCTAGCCATAGCCGAATCTCTGAAGGTTGAAGTGAAGGTGCAATCGATTTCTTCAAATAAGGGTAAGAACAAGTTTGATTTCTATTCTTTTCTTTTAAGACTTATCGAAATTTAGGGACAAATCCCTATTATTGATTTTTGGCCGAAATATGGAAGGATATTTCGGGATTATCAGAATAGTCGACTAAAAGGAGGATTTTTCGGGAATTAAAGCTTCAAGGTAAGACATGTGAATATTCGGCCAAAGGCCATTTATTATGTTTAAGGATGAAATTAGATCTAACATGAGTCTATAGGTATTTCGACAACTCCCTAAGCAAGTGAATCTTTTCGAGATTTTAGAATCCACAAGGTAAGCATATAAGGTATTCGGGCAAGGCCTATTTTTGGTATTCAAAACTGTTTCTTATTTATTCAAAAGCCGAAAAACTAACCTATGAAGAGATCTAGTGTTTGGTCGAATACAAGAAGAAGCATAGCAAAGATTTCGGGATTTGATTTTTAATCCAATCGGCACCAAGGTAAGTTTTGGATTACAACAATCCTAATAAGATTTGGTTTTATGGCCGAATGGTCTTCATTAAACTTTTTAGTGATGATCGAATGTAGGGAGTTAAGGATCATCAGATTTTGGGATTTCAGCGAAGTTGTTAAGCAAATCAGGTGTGTACCCCACACTATCTCTTAATAAGTTTTATGGAAATGTTTAATAAATATATGTATGTGACATTAAGAATGTGAAAAGTATGGCTAAGGTACCATGTTACGGTACAAAGTACTCAGGTACGTTTCCTACTCCTACTAGGATTATGAAATATATTATATGTAACATGTGAATAAAGATAAGAATGTGAAATTTGGCATGTTAATGCACACTATGTATGATATGGGGCATATGGGTTATTGATAAGGGGAAGTGAATGTGGTGACCTAAGACCACGAGATCTGAATGTGGTGACCTAAGACCACGAAATCTGAATGTGGTGACCTAAGACCATGAAACTATAAGGGCGATGAGCACGTCGATCGCGATGGCGCCGCCGATGGTGTGTAGCGGATGGAGGGTTGACTTAGTAGTCCCCACGGCGTGCAAGTTGGTACGGGGAAGTGTAGCGGATGGCTAACTAGGCTTGGGTTTTGGGTTGCATCATTTTTTGATGATATATGAATTGATATGTGTTACGATTATGTATGCCTAAGTTGTTAAGATTTAGTGTTGTAGTACACATTGAGTCCGTTGACTCACCCCGTTGTGGGAACATGTTTCAGGTGATGAACAGTGATGGACCGGGATGGCAGAACTTGTGGTGGCCATACTCAGCTTGAAGTTTTATTTAAATTGGACATTTTACTTCATTTAAGTATTTTATGATTTTATTTTGGGTTTTTATTTGATGTAATAAGGCCATAGTGAACACTTTTATTTCTGTTTTGTTTATTTATCATGTTACGAACTTTTTGTTCATTAAAGACTAAGCAAAATTAATTTGAAATAAACCTTAAATATTTTATCACCTGAAATAAATGGGTTTTCAATATAAAACAAACTTGTTTTCAACTCAAACCCAACCAAATTCGAACTTTCTTCCAAAATCACTTAAAAGTTTTTCAAAGTGCAAACAAATTTGAACTGGTATTCTTCGAGGAACATACCAGATTCGGCCAAGGCTCGTGACTCGAGTTTGGGGTGTTTCAGTTTGGTATCAGAGCCCAGTTTTAAAACTCTCGGCCTGTGGGCTAAGGCCCAAAATGTTTTCAAATCGAGCCCAAGTAAGCTTTATGAAAGTATTTTATGAAATAAGCAGGTTTTCTAGCATGGCACCTAAGTCTCCGACCCGCAGTCCACCAGGTAAGTACCCCTAACCATCTGTGTGCTTTATGAATTGCAGAAGGGTAGAAATGAAATGGAACGTAGAATAGTATGATAGGTATTTGAACCGTAGGACTAGTCTACTCAAACACAAATACATAAGACTTAAATGCCTAACTAAACAAACCTATGGCTAAGTCGCCAAGTTAGGGTGTGGTAACCCCTGTGCGCATGTCTAGGATTGGATCCGGAAGAGCCTGGTATTTAAGCAGTCCTAGTGACTCACCCTTTCACCATTTGGAATCCCTGCAGTGCGTAGCCGGTTCACCCTAACCAAGAGGACTCGGTGGGTGTGGCAAACCTGCATGCGCATGTCTAGGAATGGTTTCGGTGGGAGCTTGGTACTTAAGTAGTCTGCGTGACTCACCTCCTCTCCATTCGAATCCTACCTGGTGCGTAGCCTTGGTTCACCTTGATTAAGAAGACTCGGTCATAGGCTAAACACAATAACTAAAACCCGAAAGGGAACTAGCCGTGTTTTTATAAAAACCCCAGTTTTAAAACTCTTAAAATTATTTTTTATTGTAAGAACTATCTTTACAAAATCTTCCGAAAAATTTTCGATTTACAAAATTACAAAAAATACCCTTAGTGGTTGTGAAATTACAAAAATGCCCTTGGTTTACAAAATGATCAAACTACCCATAGTTTTATTGAAATTTCATTACTTTATTAAATGTCCAAAAACTCTAATTTGCAAAATATCAAAATATCTTGATTTTGGAAAATTACGAAATTGCCCCTAACGTACAAAATTACCAAAATGACCCTAATTCCCAAAATTTTTGCAACATCACCATTTTGGAAAACAAATTCTCAAAAAAAAAAGAACCCTCAAAGTTTTGCAAATTTTGAAATACCATTGATTTATTGAGCTTTACAAATTTACCCTAGTTTATTACCAAAATACCCCTGAGTTTTAAAATTACCGAAATGCCCTCGGATTTCAAAATTTCCAAAACACCCCTGGGAATTTGAAAATTACCAAAATACCATTATTGACAAAATCACCAAGGAACCTTATTTTAACAAATTACGAAAATACCCCTGTAGGACAAATTATGAAAATACCCCTGGGTAGTAGAAAAGCAACAACAATGAAAACTACAACATTTCTCTGAATGAACGAAAGTTCATAATTGATTGATGGATGTATGAATGAAAAGACTGTGTGCATGTATGAATACGAAAGAACCACTCTTAAAAATTCTTTCCATAAAACTTCGCGGGTAATCAAGTGAAACAAGGACTAATTCATAAAACTTCTTAATCAGATCACGACGTTAGAAATGAGCTCTAGAGGACGTGGTCGTCGTGGACGCGGTAGAGGAAGGATGACCGTGTCAGAACCCGTTAGATCGGGTCAAGGGTTTGACAATGAGATACCACCGCCACCACCACCACCAGCTGTTGGTGCTGAACAGTAAGATCAGACGGGGGATGATGCCGTATCACAGGCTGTGCTGCAAGTTCTTGAGTTGGTGGCTGGTGCAGGAGGAAATTCGGGAACTCAAAAGTCTGTACCTGAGCGGCTCCGAGCTAATGGAGCTGAAGTGTTTCGTGGAGTATCTGGTATGGCACCTAGTACAGCTGAGTACTGGTTGGAGGCAACTGAGCGCATTATGGATGAGCTTGATCTGACCCTTGAGGAGAAGTTAAAAGGAATGGTGGCACTACTACGCGACGAAGCGTACCAATAGTGGTTAACTGTTCGGGATGGTGCCACAGCTAAGGATCTGACATGGGACTATGTTAAGGCAGCATATCAGAAGAAATATGTTGGCACACGGTACACGGATGAGCAAAGGAAGGCTTTTCTGGGGCTGGTTCAAGGGAACAAGTCCGTAGCCGAGTATGAAGCTGAATTTCTGAGGTTGAGCCAGTATGCTCGAGGAGTAGTGGCAACTCTTCACTATTTCACTTTCATCATACTTTAACTATTGTTTCATTTTCATGTTACTTAGTTTGTTTTTAATTTTAGTATTAAGTTAGTTTTAGGAATAAATTCTTGAATTTTAGAACTAATTTGATTTCTACATTCTTTGTTTAAATTGCATAGTATCATAAATAGCTACTCCGAGTATTACCCATCCGCCAGGAGAGTTTAT